>OU900104.1:3232377-4521770 GCA_918026865.1 Phyllotreta striolata | reverse complement strand
GCTCCGCCGAATTCGTCAAACCTAATGCCTTTCGAGTAAATGAAGCGGTTGCATTACCTGAGAGCCTGAGGCGCGAGGCTCGAAACATACTAACCATCATCGAGATTATGATAATAGAGGAAATTGGAGCACGATTCATCCCACACTGAGCGATTATGTTGAAAAATAAGGGTTACATTTTCGCATAAGTATCTAATTACAATGTACAAGTATTAAAGCGTAAAAATTCTCCACGTAAGGTTAAAGATATAAATACCAACTAAAGCGATATAGGTTGATGGATATTTCATATCGGCATAAAATGTTTATGAAGCGTTATATTACATTATGTAGATTGATGTTTTCATCCTGCGGCGGGGTTTCTCCAGCTATTCCTGTTCCCTTTCTAATATTGTAGCAAGCGAGCGAAGATATTAATGCTTCTCCTTTCTAATACATCAGCCGCGATGATGCGTAGGAAATTATTCAGAGATTACTTACTTCCCTCCGTTACTATCGTTAGATTGTTAAGATTTTGATTAGAAAGTAAAACGAATATGCCTGATGCCTTATAAATTTAATGAACTCAATAATTAATAACCCTTTAAACCGGGAGAGTAGCGAATCTAGTTATTGAAGTTTACTTCTCTCCCTTTTCGATTTACTATATATGTAATATAAAAATCACGGCGCTTTGCTGTGGTTTATTGGGTGCTTTATTGCGTGTGAGGGTCCTTTTATGCGTTCGATTTGTAAATATAAAAATGAATTACAAATTCGGCGGGGCGTCGGTTGACATCGGAATGAAATATCGATGAACTGCTGAATATTTATAGGTAGATTTCGGGTGAACAGTAACCACCTACGTTCGTCCCGAAATTAATTCGGGGTCGCTTTTTGTTAGCTCTTGAAGTGGGACAGACAAGGGTGGGTTTACTTAGTGAATTAAAATGAGCGCTAAAAAACAACCGTATTTTCTATACACTTGGTTGAATTGCTTTACGGATTAATTAGATATAGAGAAGGTATTAGGTCATACCACAGTCATTCTGAATGAATTAAAATTTGCCGGGAAATCTTTGATGTTCGCAGAAATTGTTGGTCGAACGCAGACATTTATTAATTCGCCATTGTCTTTTGGTATTTTGTTGAAATGTTCCTAATTCAATTTCCGAACGAGAATCCAGGCGAGCAGTCGTTCCAACGAAAATTCATCATTCAATCAAAATAAACAAAATTAGAGCGCTTTATGGAAATTTCGAATTACCGTTTATATTTCAAGAAGTCATTTTCCGGAAAATGCCTCCCTAAGTGTGTGTAAAATTGATCAAGGCTGCTGAAGTTTATAACGCGTAACTAAAAATAGACTACACTTTTTGAGATCAATATAGTAACGATGATAAATTGAAGCTTATAATTTATTTACTCATTATGCTCGCGGGATTGGGGATTATTCGCTCCGATACAGTGATTTATTACTCGAATTTGTCATTCACGTGGAAGGAAATATATCAGAAGAGTGCATGTCGCTTGCACATCTCCATCAAGTTAATTCGCTCGCTAACAAACAAATACCAATTATTGGCCCGGCCATTATTCGCTCAAATAAATTTTATTCATTCGTCCATCAAATCTAGCACAAACTAAGTCTTACGGCAATTTAATTCCAGCGCGGTCGTTTGTTAATTAAAATATGTGTTGCGAAAATTTACAACGCACGATAACGAGACAATTTATAACCGGAACCGCCATTGCCATTTGCTCGTTATTTAGTTGTCACCTCGTTATTTAGTTAGCTATCGATATTTCGTGCTTTAGCTCGCGAGTACCTCACAATACTTATTCTACGATTAATTCATGTTGTATCACTTTTGAATATCAATGTCTGATAGTCAAACAACCCTTATAATATCCCATAAACTTTCTACCCCAAATTGGTATTCGCCAAACCGCACGCAAACATCTACCCTCTCGCTCCCTCCAACTGGATTCTCCCCTAAACAAGGGGTAGTTCGTTAGTTAATGTATTTCGGGCTCCTGTAAGGCATCCCGAAAGTTCGCTAACATATACTATTAGCAACATGTTCTGCTATTATATCTTTTTATGGAAAGTTCTTATAAATTATTAAACGGTTCAGGCTAGTAACAACGACGGTGGAAATTCTGTTATTAAAGCGTATTATATTAAGTTGCGAAAGCTGCATTTTATAGTCGCGCTAATAAAATCCAAAAAAATCAAACAGTACGGTTGAAATGTAAAAAAAAATCGGCGTTAACTTAAATTTAGCACCGTTTATTTTAAACGAGCGCAATTTTAGTTGGACAAACACGAAACGCGCGAAACGATCTCAATTGAATCCCCGACGAACCCGTTAGCAATTTGTAATCCAGAAACTCCAATCGCTCCGCTCCTTATTTAATCTTTGCCGATGCAGAAATCCGGTGCAGACCTATTAGAAACTCCCTAGTTATTCCAGTCACACGTTTTCGCAACAACTTTCGGCTCGTTATCCGGCCGGGTTCGTTCGTTTCACCAAGCGAAATCGACGCATTTGAATAGAAGAATAAAAGTAACGATAATTCTACACTCTTTTATGATTCATTATGTATCCTTTAATCGAGCTAAATACGGTTTTAACAACGAATCTTCCTAACAATAGCCGAAACAAGCGGGTCGGGACCGGCTCTCCCATCGGCCGTAGGTCGAGATTTCGCTCCAGGAAGCACTTAAATTCGCCCTGCACATACACACGAACTGTCCAACCCATCTCATCGCATTGTAGTTATCTAATTCAATTAAAACTACATCGAAGTTCGGCGTTATCCTCGCAGCGAAGTCAATGGGACCTAAGACAATACGGACGTTTATTCGTCCTGCTCCTGAAGTGTTATTGTAGCAAATCGTGGACATTTGAGGTTAGTGGAAATGAGGTCAAGTGTCAGTTTATATTGCAATAAATTTTTTTGAAAGTATAGCGTGTTCCACAGTCTCTGAGATTCAAATGCATGGGTGTCCTATATCTTCTTATGAGGGTCTATAAAGCGTAAAAAAAATGTTCAAAGATGGTTCGTATCAAACTGGCATTGGAAACAGCACCAGGGGGATGGAATTGGCGCGGATGTGCGGTTGATTAAATATTGATGAGGGTGGAAATTCGCATTCCCGTGTAGGTGTACAATATCGGCGTGCGTGCGATATGCAAATAGAGCCACTCGACCGATTCGCAACGGTACTTATCCGAATTCTCGGCAAATAATGCTCCCGTTTTATGGACGCGTTCGCGAAATTTATTACTCAATTATGTGCAAAACGTTCCGAACCGGGGCGAGATGAATGCGTTGTCGGGTCGGCGATTTCAACGCGCAATTTGTATCGTAATTTTTCTTGTAAATTCGAAATTACGGCCACCTAATCGGATTGTAAGGCGAGCGTAAGCACAACTGGTTGGGATTTACTGGGGGGAAATGCGCGGTCGTATCCCAGGAAATTTATTTGTAGTGGATTTCGATTTTTTTTGTCATTATCCGGCCGTTTTACTTAGTCCCGAGATGAGTCGGTGAATAATTTAGTGGGTAAAAAATAGGAACAAAATCGGAAAATTCCGAATTACAATCGAAAGCTGCTTTCTTTGTTCGCTGTGTTCTTATCGATTTCCCGTATAATTCGAGCAACTTCTTACATGCGTTTAGATTTTTCCAATAGGTATGATTTTAATTTCCCGTAAATATTCGAATATTTAATTAATTTCCATCTCCTCTTCCTTTCGGTATACCTACATTCGCAAATGAGTTAAGACGTTTTCCGTTCGGATGGCTGAGCGGGTAATAAACTGTAATGGAACTTCATAATTATACCGAATAGTTCCCGATTTTCCCATCAAACTTCGCAATTTTCAACGATGCATAGAGATGAACATTCTTTCTCCACACTTCTGAATAACACTCGATCGAAATTCCAATGATAAACGCAGCGAAATCGAAGTTTTTGCGGTGAAATTTACCCCGGAAAACGGTTATTTAGAAACAAAGCGAACGGACCGCCGGCGAATGTACACGGTACACGACGCTTCTTTTGATCTTTAATAAGCTTTGAGGAACTTTACGACCGAATATTATCAGTTTAAACTCCGGAATTTAGTATCGCATTTAACCAGAAAATACGGGTACCGGGAAATTCCGCGCACAATCGGGCCAGCGGTTTTCCCTCGAATGAAAAAGTTTGCAAACCTACCCTAAACTGTTTATACTTCATAGAGATTTCCCCAAGAAATCGCGTCGTAACCATTTTGCATTCCAATAATGAATGGCTTACTTCACTAATCCCATCTCTATAAATTCATTAAGCGAGTTGGTTATTCGCCGGGAAAACGAAAACGTATTCCAGCCTGCATATCTCTGCCCTTTGCGAATGTAATGAATATTCAAAACTTGATTCGACGTCTTTCCGGCTCGTTTCATTGCGTTTTAATAAAAAAGAAGAAAGTCGGTGCTCGCGTACTTAATTGACGCTCGGTTTTTCAAGAAAACTCGCGATAGCCGCGCTCCGGGCCCGGATGATTACGGGATTCGTTTGCATCAGCGACCTCCCGCTCAAAAGAAAAGTTTTTAATAACCGGCAGTCCGATTCTACATTTCCACGATTAAAAAGCCCAACGAAAAATTCCGTGTAGAGGAAGGAGTAACTAACGATCAAGCTGGTACTTAAAATAATGGACGGATGTATAAATGCAGTTTGCAATAAATTCTAATAATTCCCTTTTACTCTCAGATAAAAAAATCTATTTCTGCACCGCAAACTGAACACAAATATGCAAACAATTTATAATGAAGAATATACATCCACATGCACATTTCTATTGTTGCGACAAAGGCTTATTATGCATGCTGGTAGGTAAATAAATTCCCATTTAATGACTCAAACTTCGTTTAACAGATTAGATTAAATTATTCAACGCAGTTCACCAGAGTGCTTTTACGTCTATCATTATTAACCGGATGGTTGCAATTTTGCAGTAATTGTATACCGACTAATCATATTGTGAGGAAAAAATTGAATCTTATGGAGCTGATGGAAAAGGCAAATTGAGTTGTATAAAGCGCATTCAAAAAATACAAGCGCACGGCTATAAATCCCTTTTACGAGCCGAGTGTATCGTATGGTATCGGGTATAATAATAAATGGACTTCCATAATAGTTTTATGTCGGTGTCGAGATTTTATGATGTCGTTTAGGGGGAAAGACGTCGCGATGCGCCCGAAAGGGAAATTAATAGAAAAACGCGACGCGGGGTGAGCTTTTCACAAAACTCTCGGAGATTGGAAAATATTCTTTCCTTTCATACGACAACTCGGGACGTATAAAAATGTATGAAAAGTCTAACCGAATTTCGCGAAATTCGGTGTACAGAAAATTGGCGCAGTCACAAAATATTCCTTCCTTTTTTTTGGAATTTTTTTATGTGAATTTGTGGAAAACGCGTTTATATTCAGTATAAAAAATTATCGATCGACGTTAAGAAGGATGGATTCCGATATAATGTAATGTAACCACCCTATCAATGTTCTATAAAATTACCTACCCTTGGCCAAAAGGAAGAAAACATGTGATCGTCTTAGTTGTAGTAACCCCTCGTTCTTTAATACATTGCTACGAAATTTCTGAAGTAGGGATAGGCTCGAAATGAAATACCGAATTATCCCATAATACCTTTTATTTGGGATACAATTACAAAATCTGGTTCGGGGCGCAATTTCTATGGGTGAGAGGAAGAAAGAACCAGTAAGAAAACTTCTCTCGTGCAATACCCAAAGAAAGAAGTAAATGTATAAATAAATAAATAAAAAATAAATAAGTAAAAATCAATCGATAGAGACAAATAAATATAAATAAAAATCAATAAATAAAAACCAACCAATAAAATTCAATAAATAAAAATCAATAAATAAAATCATCAAATAATATAAAGAAATAAAACCAATAAATAAAATCAATAAATACAAATCAATAAATAAAATCAATAAATAAAAATCAACAAATAAAATTCAATAAATAAAAATCAATAAATAAAAGCAGTAAATAAAAGCAGTAAATAAAATCAATAAATAAAAATCAATAAATAAAATAACCCGGTAATAAATACACAAAAATAAGTCAAGGGTTGATGCTGGGAATAAACAGTGAAGGATTGTCAGGAAACCGCGAAATGACCCAGCGATTCTGCAATTCGTAGATTAGGTGTCCCGCTAGATAGTACTGTGAATAAACAGAAAAGTAAATGCGGAGATGCCTTTAATCACAACCATAACAAGAAGAAGAATTTGTTAAGAGCCAAGGAAACGAGCAAGTTTTACTACATCCCGCCTATCATAGTTGGCACATGGCTTGGTACCTCACCACAGAAGCGATCGCTTTACTGCAATGAGAACCGTCAGGGAAGAAATTGTTAATTATCTGCAACAAGGCCCATTCATAAACACTACCCCTTTCGTGACCGCTAACTTTACACACTGACCAAAGACACTCCAAAAAATGTAAATATATAAAAGCAATGATAAATAAATCATAAATAAAGTAAATAAAATATCTGTAAGAAAATAAATGGTTCAAATATTGTAGTAAAAGTCAGAGAAATAAAATGTGTAAATTCGAGGGAAACAGGGAATATAAATAATCAAAATAGAGCTGGAATAAAAAGTAAAATAAAATCATTGTTTCTGAAATTAAATCCATTGAAATTAGTATTCCTGAAATTGAATACCTTAGTTGGACGAGGTAAACTTAATTTACGCAGCAACTTCATTTTATTCCAAAAACTCGAACAACACAATTTCACCTATCGCACCTTGCACCCACTCGTCACCACTGCTCGAACTCTTCTCCTCGACTCCTCGTTACGTACTCCCGATACCTATTTTTCAGAAACCCGCCCAGATGTTCGATTTTAAGATTCATCACAATATTTCCCATACGCAGTATCTTTATTTCAACCACTTATATCTCGCATTCCTAAACCCCTATCAATTGTCGCCTAGTTCTTCGGGTTATCTTTTCCACTGCGTCGTAGACTAAACAAAATTTTGGAAAGTGGACGGGACGGTGGTATTTTATTTAACAAACACAAAAAAAGAATTTTGGACCATAGGTGGGTTACTTCAGACGCCCCCCTGAAAACTATTCCGTGAAAGCTCTGGAACGGACTGGTTTTCACGTATCTAAACCTGCTAGGTGGGAATATGATCGGGCCGTCGCAGAAAGAGATTTAGGCCCTGTAACGTCCCATTTAGGCCTTGTAACAACAGACAAAACAGCCGCCGCTCCGATAGAACAACCAAAAGCATTAATCAGGGGATGATGCCAGTCCATGGTTTATCCGTTTCTCAGGTGCACGAGATACTGTGACGTCGGCTGATTCTTTAACTCAAAGGAAAAAAATAAGGGAACCCACAAGGTGCAACCTGGAACCGACCACAAGAGAATTTATCAGATGAGAGGATTGGACTTCCTGGGAGTGGAGGTATCAAGCGAAAGAAACCTGATTGAAGAAGCTAAAAATAAAAGGTAAATGTACAAAATATGCCTAAGATTTCTTTCGACATACGTCACAGAAACCAGAGCAGAAACATCAACAAGTAAAAGAATAATGAGAACCACCGGAAGGACAATGCAACAGGTGTCGGAGGGACCATGTGGGCAATTCCAGATGAAAAATGAGCGGGTCAAGTCGCAAAAATCGAACTCAATCTCGCGAAGATCTGTGGGCGGACCACCCAAGAGATAGTACGAAATCTGGGGCTCAGCCTCACATGAAAAGCTCCGAAGGAGGCTAAACGCAACGGATCAACCAGGGATGGCCTGAAGTTCGAAAGATGGACCTGATTTCATGATATCGCATGACAATTTTGATCGCTCACTCATACGGATTGGGCTCCGCAACGTTTGGATGGGGATCGCATCCAAGCCTTTGTCCTCACTCAACTCTACGCCCCCCCCAGTCGTCGAGGAGTTGGGATTTCTCAATCGATGCTGCCAGCAACAGAGGAACTTCTGGGTTGAGACCTCCTGTCGAACCAAAGGGTCTACTAGGTAGGGAACTCCAATCGAAAGAACAGTAATTTCAAATTACACCTGGGCTTTTTCGGACTTCCAGAGAAATTGATCATATTTTCCCAGCAGAATGACCACACGCATACTTATAGGTTGTCACTTTTCCCTAACAGAATCATCGCCACTCCTACTTGCCCTAGCCAGTCAACATCTAATCTGTCCTATTACTAACAAACATTGGGAATTTAGTACGAATAATTAGTGATGGACGCCCCAATTCGACCTGCGAATAGGCCAAACGGTCTCTCTGTGTACTGGCGCCCCCCAGTTTTGTACTAGACATCGGCACCGCCAGGAACATTGACCTCACTGTCCCCTTGACGCCTCCCCCAGTCGGGTACCGGCCACCTTCATTACCTAGACCATCGTTAGCACCAACGTCTTGGCGCCCCCCAATTGTGTGCACGCCCCGTCATCGACTCCAACCATACCATTTGCCTATCAAACTAACACTCAACAGAACAACACAATGTAAACCTCCGAGTGGGTTAGATTACCAGTAGACAATCCGGAACCTTATTATTCGTTTCGACCACCCACGAGTCCTACAAAATTCCTCCGCTAATCCTCCTCACCCCTTTATAAATCCTAGAAATTGTTGGTCCTACCTTGTTAACCTAAAGAATCCCGCGGTCGTCTAGGTGCCAATTCCAACGGTGCTATTTGTTCATGGCTGCAGGGCTCTACTGATACAAGGTTGTCTTCTCCTAAGGGGTGACTTGTTTCCATTGACATTCAACCGCCAAGACTAAAACTCGGGAAACCTGACGAAACTACAACGATAAACCTGACAAACAAGACAACGAATCCACAGTGTCTAATTACACCGTACGGTTCGGGACTTTACGACAATCACCTGGGCCATCTGGAAAGGTGACACCTCACAGAAAAGAAAACGCTGATACCCCTACCTAATCATGTAGCCCTATACCAACCACACGAACCTACGCAAGCCTACCCCAAACTTCATTTCGTTTAGCAATGTATCCTGGTCACGGCACCAAATCTGTAATGTAACCACCCTATCAATGTTCTATAAAATTACCTACCCTTGGCCAAAAGGAAGAAAACATGTGATCGTCTTAGTTGTAGTAACCCCTCGTTCTTTAATACATTGCTACGAAATTTCTGAAGTAGGGATAGGCTCGAAATGAAATACCGAATTATCCCATAATACCTTTTATTTGGGATACAATTACAAAATCTGGTTCGGGGCGCAATTTCTATGGGTGAGAGGAAGAAAGAACCAGTAAGAAAACTTCTCTCGTGCAATACCCAAAGAAAGAAGTAAATGTATAAATAAATAAATAAAAAATAAATAAGTAAAAATCAATCGATAGAGACAAATAAATATAAATAAAAATCAATAAATAAAAACCAACCAATAAAATTCAATAAATAAAAATCAATAAATAAAATCATCAAATAATATAAAGAAATAAAACCAATAAATAAAATCAATAAATACAAATCAATAAATAAAATCAATAAATAAAAATCAACAAATAAAATTCAATAAATAAAAATCAATAAATAAAAGCAGTAAATAAAAGCAGTAAATAAAATCAATAAATAAAAATCAATAAATAAAATAACCCGGTAATAAATACACAAAAATAAGTCAAGGGTTGATGCTGGGAATAAACAGTGAAGGATTGTCAGGAAACCGCGAAATGACCCAGCGATTCTGCAATTCGTAGATTAGGTGTCCCGCTAGATAGTACTGTGAATAAACAGAAAAGTAAATGCGGAGATGCCTTTAATCACAACCATAACAAGAAGAAGAATTTGTTAAGAGCCAAGGAAACGAGCAAGTTTTACTACATCCCGCCTATCATAGTTGGCACATGGCTTGGTACCTCACCACAGAAGCGATCGCTTTACTGCAATGAGAACCGTCAGGGAAGAAATTGTTAATTATCTGCAACAAGGCCCATTCATAAACACTACCCCTTTCGTGACCGCTAACTTTACACACTGACCAAAGACACTCCAAAAAATGTAAATATATAAAAGCAATGATAAATAAATCATAAATAAAGTAAATAAAATATCTGTAAGAAAATAAATGGTTCAAATATTGTAGTAAAAGTCAGAGAAATAAAATGTGTAAATTCGAGGGAAACAGGGAATATAAATAATCAAAATAGAGCTGGAATAAAAAGTAAAATAAAATCATTGTTTCTGAAATTAAATCCATTGAAATTAGTATTCCTGAAATTGAATACCTTAGTTGGACGAGGTAAACTTAATTTACGCAGCAACTTCATTTTATTCCAAAAACTCGAACAACACAATTTCACCTATCGCACCTTGCACCCACTCGTCACCACTGCTCGAACTCTTCTCCTCGACTCCTCGTTACGTACTCCCGATACCTATTTTTCAGAAACCCGCCCAGATGTTCGATTTTAAGATTCATCACAATATTTCCCATACGCAGTATCTTTATTTCAACCACTTATATCTCGCATTCCTAAACCCCTATCAATTGTCGCCTAGTTCTTCGGGTTATCTTTTCCACTGCGTCGTAGACTAAACAAAATTTTGGAAAGTGGACGGGACGGTGGTATTTTATTTAACAAACACAAAAAAAGAATTTTGGACCATAGGTAGGTTACTTCAATAAGGGATAAAGCGCAAATTTTCGATAAAACTGTCTGGCTTTCAACTAAAAGAAAACGGTCAATGCGAGCCCGGATCAGGAATCCGGTGAAATCTTTCCGAATGTGTGCATTTCCTTGCTCAGAGGAAAGCTTTTACTCGTTTCGTTCGAGGTTATCCGGTCAGAAATTTTTTTTTTCGATTTAAAGTGTAAATTTCCTACTTCCACGTCGAAAAGGAAATATTTATATAGTTTTATTGCCTTTCAAAAACTGAAATGTTTTACCGATAAATTGAGCGAGAAAATAAAACTCAATCCACATCAAGTAAGCCAATTTTCTCACGAAATTTGACGCAACAAAACATTAAAAAAAGTTTTTAAATTAAAGGCGACGAAAAAGTTAAATAATTAAAAATTCGCTGGGTTCACCAGTAAATTGATTTCTGATTAGAATCGGCCACAATGAGGAGGAAAATCATTTTCACTCACAAAAGGAGCGCAAGTTTTCACAATACAATACGAAATCAGATACAGATAAGTCCCTGAAAAGATTAATCAAACAGGCCATACTGAATAATGCAGATTAATTAAAATTGTGGTAATTATAATCATTCCCCTTTAAAAAAATGTAGTTAAATATATTTACTGATAAAAAATTATATAAATTCTGGAGTAAAATTTTGTTTATTATCTTATATTATTCGCTGGTTGAAGTTGTTGTGATAGAGTACGAACAAATAGCATAAAGTAGTTTAATAATTTCGATGTTTGCCTCAAAAAGGATACGATTCGTTTCGGTTTTATTGCCTCTGCATCGCCCGGAGCGCAGTTAATGCCGTTTTGCAGCGAAGCAAATGCGGTTCTCGAGGATTGTTTTTAGTGCAAAACATTTAGAACTGTTCACCATAAAACCTCTTAGCAAGGATATCGAATTATCCCGCGGGAAACATTGTGTTTTTACAGTTTATAGGAAAATTTTCGTTATATCCAGTAGAATTGGCTATTTTTTAACTCTTATTTTGAGTTTTTATTCGAAATAAAGTTGGTAGACGAATAAACGCATAAATTCGTTAGATTTGAATCGATGTTTCCACGTTTACATCCGAGTTATTCAACAACCAGTCGTTTGCTACACGAAAATGCAGTTGAAATTCGCTTAGTCACGAATTTTCCATAAAATATCCAAGACTCACTTCGATCGAATCCACAGCAATTTCTACCAACTGTTTAAATATTTGCTCAGCACGTCGATATATTGACATCATTGCCTTTTATTTCTCAACGGTTTAACTACCTACAATATTTAAAATTTAGTTATCACAATAATTGGTATCACTGCGTTATAAACTCCATTTGCGAGTAAAGTAACAAAGTATAAGATTTAACGCGGTGTGAACAAATAAAATACCCAGTTAAACGTTTGCGTTGTTGCAATCTACTCGCTAATCTAATAATCTTTTGTTAGTAAAACTCCGGTTTATAACGGGGCTTGCGTCGGATTCCGGTCACATATTCCCCATTTTCTCTTTCGCGCGAGCAAGGCGAAATGATGTGGAACTCGTAATTAGTTAGGAGTTTCGTTTTGGAAACTGTTGTGTTGAAAATAGGGTTGTTGAAAATAGGGGCGATCTAGATTGCGTTGTATATACCGGCGTAATTTGTATGGATTTTTTCGTCGGTAGAATTAAATAAAAAAAAAAGTTGAAATATTTGCCGGAACTCGAGCTAAAGCGGGCGCGCTTTTCGAAAAGTAAAATAAAACTTCTGCCTGTCTGGGGTAGTTAATGTCGATAAATCCCTCTTCGTTATCTATATAACTGGAGGAGATCCCTAACTTTTTCTTTACGTTTTTTTTTAAAATCATTCTTTATCATCTTTAAATCATTTACCCAATCAATACTCTTTCTAATATCGGAAGCAGCGAACAATTAGTAATACAAAAGATATTGTAAGGATGCGGATCATTTTTCCCAGCATCTCTAAAGCTCTCTGAAGCCGTTGGAACAAAAAACTTAAGCGGGAATTTTTTAATATTAAATTAATAGTCGGAGCAAAGTTGGGATGAAATGCACTCTTTAGTGCATATCTAATTACTCCTGTAAAAGAAAACTTATTAAAGTTTTCTCTAGTAAAAAAACTTAAACTTTCGAGTACGCCGGTATGGGACATAGAATAATCCACAAAAAGCCTAACTGACATATGAATCATATCGGGTTGAAATATATCCCTTATCCGCAAAATCCTTTCGATCCCTAACTATAAATTTCTCTCCCGTTTAAAACGGATCGACCTTAATGCTTCCCGTCGGGGGTCTACTTGTCGGGTATGTACTTACACAAGAATAGATCGTTATAACAATAGGCGGGATTGATAAATGAATTCCGCAGTTTACTAAAATATGCCGAATATTATATAACGTTTGTCTATAAGGCGCCCCTCTAATTAATTAGTCGATTCGTCGGATCAGAACTTAACCCGCCGAGAGGGTTGAAGGTTGAAGGTAAAGGGTTTCGGGTGTCGCGTTCGACTCTCTGGAGTGTTTATGACTACCTACGAGCTCCATTTTTACCCAGAAAGGGTAACATAGTTGGAGTTTAATGAGGTAGGAATTCTCTTGTATGGTTTCCTTACAAGAGTCGCACTGAGTTAAATTATAATAATTGTTATTACGATATTTATTTTTGGATTTATCTGCGTGTATTTTGTTGGGACTCCGCGTCTAAAGGGTGTTTATTTATGCGACGCACGTCCGGCGACCCAATAACGAAAAAAATTCCGAAATTGCCGGGGGTCATACCGCAAAATGGTCTGGGATATTACATATTTGGAAAAAGCACGTAAACGTTATTTTTAACGATCGTTACATACATATAAAAAACCCGATATCGAATAACGTTCTGGCTCCAGATATAATTCATATTTTAATTCCGATAAAGAATCGGATTGCTCCACTCCACGGGCGTAATCCGCGTTGAAAAGGGACTTATTGTGGTTTTACCAAAGGCCATTCCAATTAGCGGATAGAAGCCCCTTATTGTCCCTACTTTATCACTGCAGGCACATCCATTTTAATGGTCAGCGAACGTACAATAGAACTAGTTCAATCCGATTTCCTAATCGATATGTATCTAGTGCTGGTATTGTCCGATTCGATCGGCGAGGCCGTGATTGAATCCATTGAAATTTTAATGCGAATTTGATGCAAGACAGGCGAAAATGTGTGGGTGTTTTTGCGTTGAAGGAGTCAGTTGTATGCAACTTACGCCCTTACACTTATATGTAGTGCACATGGAGTGTTTCTCCGGCTAATTGGCAGCCGTGCTAAGTGCACGCGTCGAGCGAGTCTTCGCTAATTTCCCGTCTGAAAGCGCCGGGTAAATGAAAAATTTGAACTCAAAAGCTCATGATTTCCAATTGCGGAAAAATACTACTGTTATTTAATACATACAGTGTAAAGGATTCGTGCTTATAGGCAAATCCCGCCAATATTTCTTCGCTTTGATAACGATCCTGCGAGGAAATTTCCCGGCGAACTAAAACATTAAAGCGAAGACGTGGTTTTTTGAAAAATGAACGCCGCCTTTTCGCATTTGGGTCACGTAAACTCTGCCAAGTAGAATAAGAGAGCTGAAAATAAAAAACCCATTAGGGTACACATATCCGCCTTTAAATTAAGCGAATCTAAATTCCATCGTACATCATCGGGTTGATCAAGAGGGTTAAACGTTTTTAAACTTTTTATTTCATTTTTTTTTGTGTAGCGTCTTAAAAACACCACTTAAGCCGCGATTATACCGCGCGTTCTGGCGTACTTTTATGCGTCTATTTAAGCGAGATTATACCGGCATCGAACGTGTTAATTTGTACATATTTCACGAGAAGACGCCGCTGACAAACGTGAGAGACGGGTCCCTTTATATTGTCGACTCGCCGTTTAATTGCTTTCCGCGAGAAACGAACGTCACGCGTCGCAAATTCGGCAAACTACGTGTCGCAAGGGCCCGTCGAGAGCGCCTTAATTGGATTGCATATGTCAATTAACGCGATTGCGGCGGATTCCCTACATGCAAATTGTCCGCCTTACGTGAGCGCGCCTCCGAACCGGCCGTTTTTACCGGAATTCAAATCGGATTTGAATACCGAGTCGAGCCAATTCGAGCCGTTTAGGTCCGGTTTATGGGATCGTAAACAAGCCAGATTTGAGCGCGTTTTTATATTTCATTGCGCCCTGTTATCCTCACCTCTACACAAACTTTTATTTAATGCACCAAACGTGTTTGTAAAAAAATAAACAAACTATTTGAATAAATTACTACCTATATTATAAAAGCAAACTTACATGGTGGCACATTAGTATGAGTTTGGAAAAGCTTCAAAAATAATTCCTACATGGGTAGTGATATAAAATGATTTTTCACCCTGTATATAGAGGGAAATGTTTTTCTTTATAAGATTGCCATGTAAAGATGAGTTAATATTGAGCTAAACTTTTCGTATGTGGGTTATGGAGAAAGCGCAGAGCGAGCATTCGCTTGTCGACGGATTGAAATAGAAATGGAAATGGAATTTCCGGTTCTAATGGAAAAATTAAAAAAAAAATCGATGCATTTCGATTCGATTTAAATAGTTACTTCCATATCGGGCAGTTACTTATACGATATTGCTAGCCCAGCCGTAACTTCAATAGGATTTACGGAAGTTATTACGCTTATTTGTATAGAGATTTTAGCCGTTTTCGATAATAAATCGGGATTTTTTAATGAATAATAGTCGATTGGATTCTCTCGCTTTGTCAAAAGATATTAGCAAATATCACAACGGTATATTACAAAAAATTCAACGAACAAAAAATGTGCAAGGAATTTTAATAAAAGTGTTGTACGTCCTCTCCAGAGTTTGTTTCAAATTATTAAATCATATGAAAACTTTGAATCCAATTTTGAAATAATCAAATTTGCTACTCCGTCACGCGACGTTCCATTAATTTAATTAAATTTGCAGCAATTTAATCCGTGCATAACGTCGAATGCGAGCGTTAAAAATGAATCCAACAGCCGGTAATATCGAATTTGTTTTAACGTGTACAAATTTTTAAATCCTCCAAAATTTACGACCAATTTGGCGTTGAAACCGCCGCCATTTTCAATATGACACACGTCAAAACTGTCAAAATTACCAAGCCGATTTCGACTTGAAATTAAAATTGATATCTCCGAGTTGAATTACCGCCACACAACAACGGGCGAATAACGAAAGATAATTTACGACACTTTAATAGAAATTAGTGAGATCTCTCCCGAGATACCGAGCGTTCTTGATTTTAACGCGGAGCTATTAATTAATTTGGCGTGCCATTTCCAATTAGAATTTATTCGGGAGAAGTTGCTCATTTTAATTGGCTGCGGAGAAATTTCTACGTGCACTCGAAACCTTTACATAAATTAGCATTTCGTGCATTCCGGCAAAAAGAAAATAATTCTCAAGTAAAAAAAGAACATATACAGGGTGGATTATTATTAGTATAGAAGAGACGCACTGTATAAAGAACTCGTGTAGTTTAATGAAGTCCTTGGGAATGTTTTTTTAATTGCGAATTAAATATTTACCGGAACGACGTCGGCGTCGCGACGGGTTTTGTTTCGCCGGCGAAAAATCGCATTACCGTTTCTTGATTAAAATTTCTGCAAAAAAAGCGGGCCGAGTGCAAAAGGCCCATCCAGCCCGATCTAATTCCAATTTACTTTCGTTTTTAATTCGACCGTCAAAAAAGGAACGATTCCCTCCGCCTGTCCGAGCCAAGCTTTTCCGAAATCAAAATGTCTTTTTGCACACGGGAAGCTTTGTGATATAGGGACCGCAAAAGAGTAATCGATTGAAAACATTTTTAATAGCCGTACACTCTAACCAGTAAGAGTCGTTTATGTTGAAAAAACAATGTCAACAAACAATACTACCACCTTAGTCAAATATTAGACAGTTGGTATTTCTGTCAACGCGAATGACAGACGGTTATTAATGGCAATCAAGCGTTAAATCGTCCGGACAAGACACTCGGCTAATTGCTTTTCGCGTTTCTAATCCCGCTTGATTTACTCCAGGCAAACCGAAGGCGAGATGATATATTTACACACAACAACCGGCAACTTATTTGACGCGCACAGCGGAAACGGAATATTTTAATCTAACTTAGTTTCCATTCGAACCGAAGCGCTTTTGTATATCATCCAACGCTCGACGTTAATTTATTTAACGCCCGAACTTGTAACACTAATTAAAAGGAATTAATCCGCAGTAAAGGCAGTAATGCTAGAAACCCAGTAACTACTTAACGCTACTACAAAAGGCGCCTTGTTTTATTCCTGACAAAAGAGAAGAATCAGATTGAGTATAATTGTAAATTACACGTTATACAACTTAAGAATCTTTAGCACTACGCACTCATTTTATTAAGCGAGACCTTTGACGAATACTGTATTGGAAAAATTGCAATTAATTGGAGTTGTCGTGGCGGAAAACTGAGAGATGACCGTTTTACGGGATCGTTAGCGTTTGAGACTTGGAACTTTCCAAGTTGACGAGCGATCGAGCGTGGCTTGAGACAAATGGCGTCGGGACGTGTGTCGGATATCCGAAGAAACGGGGCAAAAAAATACATTGAAAGTTTCTCCGTTTTAAACGAGGCCCGATAACAATACGCCGGGGAGATGGCGACGAACTGTTGGGTCGTTAACGGGGTAGAAACTGGCAGCGAAAAATCTCTTCGGGGAGCCCGGGATTGTTGTAGTTAACACGACGAATTAATCACTGTTATTGTTGCAGCGGTTCAGGAGAAAATTGGGAGTTTTTATTAGCTTAACGTAAAAATCGCAACGTAAAAAAATTACAGTAGGTACCTAATGGATGTAATGAAAATAACAATACGAAAGAAATTACATTGACAAAATCGCTGGCATCAGCTGCAGGAAAATTTTTAATCAGCTCGGGAAAGCTGCGCGAACTAAAATCTCCAGATAGCCATAGAAATTCTCCCATTTACGGTCGGTTATAGTAATTACAATTTTTATTGCTGCCATAATTAAAATTTAATTAGATAACCGCGCGAAATACTGCCGACGTTATTTAAGTTTCGCTCTGCAGGAACTTCTTTTCTATTTAAACTTTAATGAAGTAACTTTTCGGTTAGTGCGAAGCCGGTTCGAATCATAAAATGCCTTGCGCGATATTATTTTCCCAATTTCCTAAATACTTCTCGACGTCGTGATATAAATTTCCTAATTTTCTCGGATGTTTATTTTGATGTCGATTAATTAGTGTGTAATAAATATTGACTCGAATCGCCCATTAGGATTTGTTTGCGCGCGTGATTTTGCCGAATTTTCCCAAATAAGTACACAATTTAATTTCGAATCAATCAAGTGAATTTCGCGTTATAAACCAAAATAACGATCCAAATGCGCATCCCCTTCGAATTTCCGATCTCTTGCTCGTTTATAATACATAAATTCCAGATTGACGATAAAATTTATTCGCTTAATAACAGAACGTCCATCAAATTTCGAAGGTTTTTTACTCAAAGCTCGATTTTATTTCCGCGTAGGTTGGAGTTTAGTTAGCGGGTATTTATGAATATTAATGTTTGTTTCAGGTCGTAATGTTGTAGTGGAAAATGAAGTCTGCTCTAATTTACAAGCATGGGCAACTAACGCAAGTAGGATGCTGTCGACTGTTGAATCCACGACACGCCGCCATCACAGCCGCCATTTACACTCTGGTAAGTCCCTAATTAAAGCAACTTCCGCGAAAGGAAGTGTAGGAATACAAAAATAAAACGAACTTTGCGTACAAACATCCCGAGGGCGATTTTTTATAAGCCCTCCTCGCCTTAAGTTTATTAAAACCTCGACTTGTTAACCGTAATAAAATCGGCTTCGAAAGCGTTTTACAATCTGCAAACATCGCGCGAGCGGGGGAAAAAACTTCCCTCAGCTAACCGGAGTCGGAGTTTATTAAGGGTGAAAGTGCGACATTAATCCGCGAAAGATTCCCCCGACTCCGAAAGCTGAGCAAGACTTCTCAATCTCGCCTAGTTAAGCGAAACTCTAATTGAAGTTAGCTGTAGTTTTGAATGGATTTTAAGTTTAGACGCGACTCCTTTCGGTAACGGCATTATAACGGTATTAGTGCGAAATATTTAATTAATAACGTAGCGGAGTTTGTTGAAATTGTTTGTATTTGTATTACAGAATATATCGATATTGGTCGTGCTGCTTTATAGTTGGAGAATCGGCGTGAACATCAAGAGATTCGCAACCTTAGAAGACGTTTATTATGGTGAGTATGTTTTTTAACGTCTTGTATCATCATCCTATTTTACTATTATTAGTTTATCCTTTGCAAATGCTCGTAAAACCCTTATTTTCGCTACGTGACCGAAATAGCCCTTATTTTTCCCGGAGTTATAGCCCTTACATGAGTCGAATAACGCTGTTATGAGGAAGCCAAAATACGAAGACAATTTCATAGGCACAAAGGGAAAATTTTCTCCACGCAACCCTTAAGGAGTTTATAATTTAATCTAGCAAATATAGTGGGTTTAGTTATTATAACCTAACACGAAATGGTACTTAGTCGAACGCGCCACTAACTCGAATATTTCGCTCATGAATTTAATTAAAAAGTAGCGAAGCCCCATTTTAGTTACTAATTAAAAGCGAAATTGCGCTTTGATTACCCACTCATAATTTCCAAACAGGTCGCCTTCTATTCATAGCGGAGCTTATTACTTTTATTGTTGATGCTACTCACTCGCATTACGAAACTAATTAATTTTATTGAAACAAAAAAATAACAAATTTCATTATGTGTTTAATTGCGAATTTGCCCGGTATACATAAGTTTACACACTCCTCGGCTGATTAATTTTCCTGTTACATAAATTGAGCGTTTACCTATATCAGGTTCCATTCACTTCATTAGAAATTCTAGACCTGCACAAATCCAGTGAATTAATTATACAACTCACATCAATGCCTGAATTTTCAACTGCAACCCTTTATGAAATATTTATATTAATATCCAATTTTACACACACATGCACATCTATTCAATTTAACAAATAACTCGTCAATGTTAGCGACTCATTAGCCTTGCAACTCATGAAATGCCGTATAAATTTCCACGTGGAACTTCGTGTATTATTGTTAGGTATTTCCGAATTACATTTTACACAATGAAAATAATTTTCACCTGGCGGTTGCGAGATAAGCGGGTTTTAGTTCGAAATCCGACGCGCTTAGCGCAAAAAGGCTTAATTTACTGTAATTAAACCGGCACTGAAGATAATCGAAGACTTAACGAGTTCGTCTAAACGGTGTTTGTGTTTGAATAATGGAAGGTCCGCAATTAATTTGCAAATAAGACAGTTTTCGCGGGGAAATTAAATAATAAATTGCTCGGCGTTGATACTGATACTGTAAAGGTTTACGCTGGTGCGTTTCGGGATATCCGGGTTGGAATTATACAGGGTGGTGCGTTTTGAGCGTCAAATTACTGAGACAAAATCCTGGTTAGAGGTGTAGGAAGTTTCGTTGAATGAAACTTTTATTTTCCCAAGAAAACTCCATTCGAACCAGAACTAGAACATTTATCAAAGATTTAGGGGATAGCTTATCTTTCGCAGACTTTGTTCGGATAATTTATTCGCATTCTCGAGAAAGAAACGAAAATATTTTTCTTCGCGGAAAGATATACACGTTGCAACATTTGTTTTAGGAATTTCACCTTAAACGATCGCCGGACGAATTAAAACAACTCCAAATCCAACTTTTCCGCATTTTTAAGCTCTCCATTTTTTCATTTAACGAATGGATGGAATGTAAAATAACAAAAGGCTCGGAAAATATTCGCAAAGCGTCCGCTTCCCCTTCAACAACCAACAAATATACAAGGCGGTTCATTTTTTCATTTTATCGTTCCCTCTGCACTTTACCATAAACAGTTTACTTTACATAATAAAACTAGCTTGTTATTTACCCTCGAAACATTCTAGCTTGCTTCATATTTACATGAATTGCACGGTAATTTTCACCCATTAAAAACTTTTTTTCATAACTTGCTGGTTAGTTTATTAATTTGTTCACGTTAGCCACATATTTATACAATTTACGCTTGTTAATCACAAATATGCATATTTAACTTATAGTACATTCATTTTAATCTAGTAATGACATCACGCAGTACTTAAAATTAGTGAGCATATTCACCTTGTATACAATGATTTAAATCTCGCTTTCTCGGTCATAAAATATGCATTATAATCTTCCAAAGAGAATACATTAAAAACCATCGTCTTCCCGGATGGGATCCTGGACATTTAATAAACGTCAAGGAGTGCTCGAAATTAATGTCGTGTACTCGAAAATTTTTCGTAGGATAAGGAGAAAAGCAAAAGTGGCGAAACAGTCGAGAAAATTCTTTTCGAGGAAAAATCGCCGTTAATTCATCAGCGGCGTTGGAGCGTCGACGAATTTTTTCTCCCGTTAATTTTCCCGCAAAATAGTGCCGGATGTTTTCCCGGAATTAATGCGATAATTAATTTATTTTCAGGTGTTCAGATCGCTTATCTGGCGATAATAGGAACCCACCTATTCATGATACTGCTGAGCATAGTGCTGTTAATCGGAATTTACAGGGTAAGTACTTGTAGAAGTAAACAATTAAAAATCTATTCGCGAGTTAACTTTTAAATTAAAATCTCGTTGGCGCGAAATAGAACAAAAGAAATTCAATTAACAGTTTTCCGAGATGTTCAAGAGTTTTTCCTAACATTTGCGCGACACTTGTTTTTTTTTTTATTGAATTCAATTCGATGAAATTGTTATAATCAAGCAAGTGCGCTGAAATTTGATGAATAAAGGAAGAAAAAGAAAACGTTGCGAAAATTCAAACGAATTTCCACGAAAATTTCGAGCTCCTCCCTATTATTTGTTATATTTGTAAGTATTCGAAAATACGCAAAATTAATTACCCGCGAAATATCTCAACGTGAAGTTCATCAAACGCTTCATTAGTAAAACCTAATTATAATTCGAGATTAATATGCGGTTGGATTTCGTTTAAAATTCAAATTTGCTACCACAACAATCCTCTCTTTCCTTACCACTAAAAATACATCATATTGAATGGGTGAAGTGAAACAAGGACGGTAAATTTGATTATAAGTGCTTTCGAACTTTTCGCTTTGTATATAATATATATAATAATCAATCGAAATCCCCTACAGCCGAATTGAATTAAAAGATCCTCCACGCTTCTGGTCCGATTCACCCTAAAAGGCCAATCGAATTAGAATATCAATTACCCCCCTATAAATTCTTATTAATCGATTATCGGCGACGCTCTTCGACGGCGAATGTCTGTAATACTAATAGCACTCGCGACCTCTCGTTCTCTTCGCCCCACCGTCGATTTCGTTTTATCTATGCATTTCCGAATGAACGAGCAATTCTCCTTCGTGATATTCGAACTCGTCTCCGCTAAATCCAAGACTCTCGAGCACACATTAATGGTTTCGATTAATGCAGTTTCGCGTTTCCTATTATAATGTTGTTCATTTGAGTATGCTAGAAAAAAACGTCAATGTGGCAACGTTGCTGATGGGATGTCGCGGCTTTATTATCGTGAAGGGGCTATATGCGTTATCAGTTTACCGATGTGAAGTAATGCGAGTATTAATTTTACGTTTGATCGGTCGAACGCGCCCTTAAATTTCCGATATCGAAAAAAAAAACCCTTCGCCCTTATTACGGACGTCGCGCGTCCCAGACAAAAGATTCTGCTTTTATAAAAATGGTGTCGGTTACAGGAAATTGGATCCTTTATTATATTTGCTTCAGGGAACTTTCGGATCGATGCCGGGGGGTCGTCATCAAAGACTTTTTTTTTGTAATTCGTCACAGATCAACTTTACGATGTCAAACGTAATTTCCTCGACGAGCGAGATTATTATGAAATAAGTTTAGCGGAAAATCGGTGTAATGTTAATCAATTTACGCGTTAATATAATTAATGTTGACGTATGTGCATTACACTTCGCACCAATCTGATCAATAATAGCAGGAGCTTCACCGCAATATCTGCTAATTAATTACATGCTAGATAATTGTTGTGAACGGTATCTGGGAATTTATGGCGATGCGGGAATATGTGAAAATGGGTTTTCTGTTACAAAAAGCGCTCTTCGGGTAAGAAATATACATCGTAAGCGATAATCAGGATGTGCGGGCGTAGTCGATAACGCCGCCGGTGCCCGTCTGTTTCGGGCAGGAATAAAAAAAATACCGAACGAGCGGGTTTTTCTGGCGGTTCGCGCGATAAAAGGACCTCTCGAGGGGTGTCGCCGAACAAGGTGAATTTAATAAGAGAGATGGTATTTTTTTATTCCGAATTCTTGGAGAAATCTTCCGGCGCGCTCGATCCGATAAGGCGGAAAGTGAAATTTAGGGCCGGGCACGTAAATTCAGATTTATCGCCGCGAAATACACGAAATTCCGCGCCGGGATTATCCCGTAATTAATTTCCATTATAAAAATCCTCACGATCCTACGGGCTTTTTGGAATACGGAATTTTCTATTAGCGTTACCTCTTACGATTTGATCTCCAGTTCAATATCACACATTTTGGAATCATCAAGAAACATGTAGGTACCTAAATTATTATCCTGTATCGTGCTATTGCATAAGCTTCAAGTACATATCCTGTAAATTAATATAGTTCAAGTTAACCACATTTTTATTGAAATATTTAATGATTCTACCATGTGAATTGATATCCTGCTAGTTCATATCTGTATGTAAGTTCATATCCAGAAAGTTCCTAACTGCATCGTGCAAATGCATATCCTGCAAGTACATATTCTATGAATTAATATCCTGAAAGTGCATATCCTAATGATGAAAGGTCCTATGCTGTAAATTAATATCCTGCGAGTTGGCCACATATCTTGTTCAAACATATAATATTAATCAACATAACGATCTCAACGCCTCAATATAATCTGCGGGAAAATCATTTTTTGGAGATATACTTGTTGTCGATAAATTTGATCGTGCGAAAGCGGAATTGGAATTGCTCTTGTTCGGCGAGCCGAAAGCGTCACTTCCTGTTTTCCATCTCGTCTTTCCGAGATCCATCTGTCTCTGAGGTTTATGTAACGATACGGTTTCCATTCGACGTCGTTATGTATCAGCCGTTTTCCTCGGGGTTTCCATTCCACACACGCTCCGCAAACATTGCAACTCATGGCAGATTTGATTCCGACGGGGGCGCCCCCTTTTAGGCCGACTGTCCCCCCCGTTTGTTTTGATTACTTTCCGTTTCGCGGCCTATTCGAGGATTTCGGACGCGTGTGTTTTTTTCGTTCTCCCGGCGCGTCCGGAGATTTTTCCGCTAGAGCAATTAATATCGGAATTCGATGTGTAAATAAATTGTCCTTCGATGCGCGTCGCTCGTTGGAAATCAATGGGGCTGTTTTACATTTCGTTGCGCGATAATTCGGGGTGGAATTTCGAGCCGGATTTTCCGCTCCGGCTCGTCTAACCTTTTCTTGACGACTCGCTCATTTCGGATTTTCTTACGGCGTGAAAAATCAGAGCGAAAATATTTTGAAAATCCCTTCGATTCGTGTCGGCCTCTCAATTAAACTAATTTCGCGCTCTATTAAATCCCTAAATTCGGAGATGGGAATCCGACCAGCTGCTTTCCCTATAAATCCTTCGTATTATTCAGCTGAAGATTCAATTAAAGCGGATTGTAGCGATCTAAATAACGAATAATAGAATTTTTGCCGCTAATTATAATCCCGTTTGCGTCACTCGAGAATCAATCGAAAAGTGGTGTAAACAATTCATGTGCATCGAGTTCGTGTGTATAAATTTAACAAGCGATATATAAACGTCGAACAATTCCACGGAAACGTAATTACACCGAGTCGCTATCTCTGCAACAACTTCTATGACATTTTGACATACAAAGACAAACTATAATATACCGAAGTTTCCGCAAGTTTCGCCCGATGGCTGCCGCCCGTATCACCTTCCAAACTTCCTGCAATATGTACTTACACGCGAACCTTCGCAATGGATAAACTTTAATGAAACCTCTCTCCAAACCAAACGAGCTTTATAAAACCAACTCCAGCCTCTCTAAAAACTCCCGTTAATCGTGTGCATTGTTCACGAAACTTTAGCCGAGTGTATACTTTCATTAGCCTTGTAAATCTAGTTGTTTTGATCACTATGTATTGTACCGGATGTCCCGGATGCTTTTACCACGAAAAAAATGGAGGCAAATTTAAAATTGCTTTTGGGACACTCTATATTCAGAAAGTTTGAGAAGACTTGAGCGCGATTATAAAGCAATTTGGGCGACACCGGGAAGGCTGAGACAAAGCGCAATTAAGCGATATTGTTTTTATGATTGCTGCTTTATGCAAATGTGTTTAACTTAGAGTAATTATAAGTAGCTTTAAAAGATATTACTCGCCCGGTGCGGCTATAAAAGATGATTAAATAGAGCCTTTTGATCCAACTGAATACGAAGCGGCGAGGACGAAATGAACGGTGAGACGTTTACCAGGTGTATTTATCGCTTTGACTAGTTTTTCCGACGCGTTTCAGATCCGCTCGTTTTCCTCATGGCGTTTTACCCGGCGAAAATATGCGAAAACAAGCCGCACAAAAGGCTCGCTGTCATTGCGCCGTTGCTTTTCGTTAACTTCTTCGGATTGTACGGGGTGTACCAGCTGGTCAAAGAAAGAAACAAGGAATTTTTCTTCAAATATTACATTTCAATTATCGTAATGTCATTGGTATGTATGGTAAACCAATAAAAACTGCACCAACTTCAATCAATTGGCCGTTGTCGGTGTTTGTCTTGCCGGAGTTGATGATTGCGAGTAGAGAATCTGATACTTCCTGCGGCAAATTAAGCGTGGCAAGTTTAAAATATCGCTTGTATGCACGCCAGCTGCAGGAACGGCGGTTTACACCAATAGTTCACCGGTTGTAGGAAAGTTCCGGGTTCGGATCGGAAGCGATTCTAATTAGGTTTTCTTTCCAGACGCCTATAAATGTGATGTGGTTGTTGGTGAAGAGAAACCGCATTTTGAGCGTGCCGGATATTATTAGACACGAGGCTTTCGATTTGGCGATTTTCGGGGAATCCCGGCCGGTGGTGGAGAAGGAAGTGGCGCGAATGAAGCTCATCAACGGGATGCAGTTTTTGATTCTGATATCGTCTTGGTTTACTTATTTACCGTGGACCGGGGATGAGTATGATTGGGAGGTGGCGGTTTATTTCATAAGAAATAATATCAACAAAGACAGACAGAAGGCGTGGATGATTGCGTTGTATATAACTAGTACTCTGTTCTTTTTCAACAACGTCGCGACGCTGAACGTCTATTTATACAATATCGGACATCTGATCCTGCAGCACCAGTTTTTAAATTTTTTTATCAACCAAAGTCACAAGATCGCTGATCAAAAATCGATTGATGTGCAATTAAAGGGTTGCGTGAAAGTTCATCTTCAAATTAAGAGGTATATACTACAGTTTGTCCCATTATTATTGTTATTTGTGTCGATTTTAGATTGAAAAAAATGTTAATTCTACCTGATGGGGTGATTTTACTTTGTCTTTTCATAACGACTTCATTAGGGTTCGGATTCAGTGTATTCTTTTTGTACCTTGTAAGTATTTGAAAACGGAATATATTCAACTTTCATGTAATTTTTTCTTGCACTTATTGCTCGTTATGAAAACATTTATTATTGTAGAAACCTGGGTACAAAACCGCTTTTCCTTTACTAATATTCGGATTCTACTTGGTGGTAGTCGCTGGATACGCGCAGAAATTGGTCAATGTGGTGAGAAATATAACAGACTTATTGAGGATTTTTCCTTGTATTGATATAACATTTTAGTCCGAAGAAAATTATATGAATGCTTGCGCTATGCCTTGGGAAAACTGGAACGTCGCTAACAGAAAATCCTATTTAATATTCCTCATGGGAATTAGAAATCCCAATAAATTATCGGCTCTTAATTTTGTTAATCTCAGCAACGACCTCGTTGTGAAGGTATTTATATCAAATCGTCCTGCAATGTAAAATTAATCGTTGACATTTCCAGGCTCTTCATTGGGGATACGGCTTTCTTAACATAATCATCAACAAGAAAAATTAACGTTGCAACATATTTACTCATTAATCGAATGAACTCCAAATATCCGAATAAATTCTCGACGAAAGCTTTTATTCTCCGATTGTTGCTTCCATTTTCCCGACGCCTCGAGAGCCCTTTAAATCACCCCCATTATTCCTGCTAATTTCATCGGGACGTAAGTGCGTTTCTCGCTTATCGCGCCTCGCGAAAAACAAAAAACCCCGGCGATTTTCTCTCTGCCAGCGCGCGAATCCGTGATATATTGCTAGGTTAATTCTGTTTGGCAAACGGAATACGACTTTGCGCCTTTTGTCGCAGGACGATTGACGGGCGGAATCGAACGTAACGGGGGCGCGAAAAAAGTGCTCGCGACCCCCGAAGGACGAGGCCGTTTTCGTTTGTTTGTTTTTTCCGGCGCTCGACGGGCATTGTGTCGTCCGGACGGCTCGTATTGTTTCGGGCGAATGGAAAAAAATCCGGTGGAAAGAATGTTAATGGCGATTGGAAATTGGACTGTTATTTTCCGCGAAACACCGAAATGGAATTAAAGCGTTGATGTATAGAATTATTTTCTAGCGCCTCTGATAACGAATTATAACGCTTATCGAAAGCTTTTCTCCTAACAGATGGCGTTGATAATCTGGGGAATTTGTGGTAAATCCCTATTGGAATTCTATTGAAAGGTGATGTAATAAAACTTAAAATGTTTTATACAATTTAGGTTGTTCTTATAAATTTAAACGAGTATTTAATAGTACATTTCACTTATCTACTTAAGGTCTGAATAATCCTTTTCCATTATTTTTGTAATGCTGGCTGCTCCTGGAAAAATAAGATTTCGTTAAAGTGGAAGAACAAATAACATTATCTTCGTTCGCCAAGTTTCCTTATAAATCCTGGCCGAAGTCCTATCTACTTAAAACGGGATGGTCTAGTGAAATTCACGAATCGAACACGATCCCGAAAAGCGCTGAAAAAGCTAAAGGACTTTTCGGTTAGTGAAAACAAGTCGAGCGAGTCTCGGGTATTTCTATTTAAAAAATTTAGCATATTTTATCGGATTTCTCGATCGGAGTCGCTATCGGCTTATTATAGGCGGATTTGCCGTATAAAAAAAAGGATAAAGGATAAACTGATTCGAAATAGAGCCAATTCCTGTAAGGACTTCAATCCCTTGAAAGACTTTTAATGAAATAAGGCTGTTCATTTTCGGCCGTTTCCTCGAAAAATGCTTTCTCTCGTTCCGCCGCCCCTTTTGTGCCGAAATGAATGAAATTCGAGAACGAGCGGCCGTTCCCGAAGGATCCGTTTCAGCCGGAGATAATATTATTCAGGACCCTTTTATATTATTATTTGTTATCCATTCCGTTTATTCGCGCAAGGGTCGGAATCCGATGTATATGTATCGCGATTTTTGCTGCATCCCTGTACGCGTTTTTCCCACCTCTATTTACCCTTTCGCAATAAATATCTCCGATTTTTATAGATAGAATCGAAAAAACGTTCTGTCGCTAATCGAGCTTATTGCGTTCGATCCGGCAAAATACACATCGAATAATTTGTTTTTGAAGCTTTGTTTAAATATTCGCCCATTGATGGATTATCGCGTTTATTTCAATTTTATGAGCTTTGTTTCAGCCTAGCGTAATTTCCTTTGGTAAATAGAAAACATGTAGCGATAAAACCCGAACGTTTCAATTCGAAATTAGTGCGATTTTGATCGCAAAATTCATTTTAAAACAGCGCCATATTATATTTGCCGCAGGAATTAATGAAGAGGCAGAGATGGGTATAAGTGGAAAAGGATCATCGACCTTCGGGATTTGATGTTTGTGGATGCTCCCAAAGGAAATCCAAATCCTCTTAAATAAATTGGTTAAATTATATAATTTGTACGTTTAATGCCCGAATATTTCATGGAAATTGGATTAATGACAAATACATTTTCTGATGGTTTTGAAATAGCTGGATGCTCGTTAATATGTTAATTAACTCTTTAGGGGAAGAGATCAACTCACTTTTAGGCATGATTGACTCCCTTGGGTGTTTGATGGATTCTACTGTATTGTTGATTGACTCTATTGGGTGTTTAATTGACTCTATATTAGGTGTATTTGATTAACTCTATTGGATGGATGTTATTGGGCGATTGATTGGGTGTTTTATCAACACTATTTGGCTGTATAAATAAATTTTGTAACGTCTAGAATATTGCACCTTCTGGGTACATATTCGTTGTAATTTAATTTAAACGCTAGATTGAACCTTCTGAAAATATTGGAGTTTTGAAAGCAGTAGAATTAATAATTTCGCGCTTGTTAAATCAGTGGCGTTGTTAATTCGCACTTCAAGCAAATATTGAAGCTATAACTCGAGGATATTAAAAAAGTTAGTGATATAAATTGTGCAGACGTTCGTGCTATATTGGTTCGTAAAAGTCGAGGATAAATCCGCTCCATCGGCAACAGAAATTGAGCCACTTTTCAGTAAATTTCGTTGCAATCGAGTTTCCTCTATTTTTCACCGTGCAATCGGCTATTGTTGTATACGTATTGTGCAAGCTTTTCGATTTAATTATAGACAGATCAAAAGGAGGTTTTCTCGGTGAACTAATTAAAATTTCCTGTTTTAATCACTTTATGAACATAACGTCTAGTTAACACGTATAATTCCAAGTCCCTGGCGGAAGTTCGAGGCTTTCAAATATGCAGAAGGTATCACGGAAAACTCTCGGAAATATTACGGCTCGTACGTTTTGTGTCGGTTTCAACATGTCGTTTCCCACAGGATTTATTTCGTTTGCCGAATTTTCTTTGCACATATGTGCAGGATGGAGAATTATGGCGCGCTTTCCATGTACCAGATTTGTTACAAATAAGGGTAGTTTGTTATAACTTCTACTTTAATGCGGAGGTGACATCACAAACTTTAATAAGGCGGCGTTGCCGTAATGGGATTTTTTCTTTGTAATTCGTGTCGTTTATTTCTTTTTATTTTCGCAGAACTTTCAACTTTGCGACGTTCTGCTGGAATTAATGACACAAAAACGTTTTTTTTAAATCATCTTTTTTTGTTCGTCTCAAAGGGGCCGAGTAGTTTTTACTCGCATCGTCAATTAAATACACGTCTTCCATACAAAAGGCCGTTCTTTTTGTATGATTTACGCTTTACACGGTGTTTCGCCGTACGCAAAAAACGGATACAAAGGACGAAAAAAATGTCCCAAACAGAACCGGACCCTAAGAATTCGCAGAAATAAATTTTTATTCGCAACATTAACCTCGCCGGCATTATATATTTTTTTCTCCAAAATCCAAAAAGAACCCTCCGAGAAGCCAATAAATTATTCACCTGAACGCCACTCGCTCGGTTACTGGGTGGTGCTTTCTTCGTCGCTAGAAATCACCCCGGGGCGCATCGTTCAATTAAAAAACTCGAGGCCCCTTCTTGCGCCTCCTTATGAATTTCGTACATCCCTTGTTTGTCGCATTTGAAATGTAAATCCCGTCAAAGCTCGAGCGAGCGCGAAATCAGCCCCTGTTCGGGTAATTGCGAAAAATCTAAATAAATTTTCTGGAGGTCGTTACCGAAACGAGAATCCCTCGCAATTCTTACACCGGAAAAATTGTGTATTGTTTTCACTGCAGGTTAAAAAAGTGGTGGAAACGTAATACTCCTTCGCCATTTTCTCATTAACTTAAAATGTGTACCAGGTGTAATATATTTCTGGAGAAGACTTAATGTTGAAACATCTTGTGAAGGGCAATAAAAGTTTACCTCGCAGCATATCGAAAGGTGGAATATATCGGTTTTGGTATTGTGTCTAAAATAAAAGAATGTGGGCCATCCGTTTTCGAACGAAAATAAGGGAAAAGAAAACGTCTTTTGAGGATCCATACGGATCGAGCTTGCTGATTGATGCCCTTTTAAAACCCCTGGCTCAATAAACTTTATTGGTAGATGTCTTTGATGCCAAGCTAACACATAAAGGAACTATATTCCCTTATTCCCGAATCGGCTGTAGCTAGAGAAAACAATTAAATAAATACAAAAAAAGTACAAAATAGCAGGAACACAGTGGTTACAATTATTTACACTGCATCGTAGATTATTAATTTTTGATAATATCTTTAAGAAACTCTTCATTTACCATTTCTTATAATAAAGTGTCGGAAAATGGAAAACTCGTAATGCCATTTTTTACGGCTCGCGTTGTTTGAATTTTAAAGAGCGCTTCGTGCCCGTTTTGTTGTTTTTTTATTATCTTTTTTAGCATATTACGATTAATATTTCGCGAATTTTAACTCGCAGAATATAAATTATGAGGCTGGAAATAAAATTAACATGCGGCCCGGGACGTCCTTCAGCAAAACTGTCACGAAACTGGATATCCTTCAGCCTACCCCGTGGAAGAGACAAATAATTATCCGAGGGATGAATACATTGAGAAGAATTACTTAGATTGAAGCGTTTGTTAAAACTCACCAATAGCTCATTTTTCTCGAACAATGGGGAGTATTGATGGAGAGAAGGGCAAATTGAAGTTGATTAAAAAAAGCAGGTTGTTTAATTAAAAATTAAATGAAATTTCTGTTAATGAACAAACGAATCAAACGTAATTACCGTTTGTTTTTTTTGGAATGATCGAGTTTCGTGCGAAATTAAATTCTTTAGCGACGTTTGCAACCGAAATTATGCAATTTAAAGGGGACTGGTTTTATGTAGTCCACGAATCTGATAAACGATGTACGCATTTGAAATTGGATTCTCTGTTTCAGGAAAATATCTCACTTATCATTCCCTGGGTGATAGGATTTATAACGTTCATGGCCCTGGAAGCGGTTTCCATGGTGTATTCCAACGTCCTCAGGGATCATGTAAATAAAGTAAGTTTTTCAGCGACACACGGCGAAATTGAATTGGATTCTTGCTTTGTAGCGCGCGCGTTCGCGACGCCGGCGAAATTTTTCTGGAAATCTCTCCGGCGAATTGCGTTGTAGAAATTATGAGAAAACTTCGCTGCGAAATGTGGGTTAAACTAATTTAGTTCGCCGGCTTTTCCAAAACGCAACACCTGACACCTGTTGGTCATTAATAACGCTTTAGGAGGAACTTTCTTAGACGGGGCGCTAGTTCATTTTTCGCAGGAAGATGCTTTACGTTTCGCTCTCTCCATTAATCAACTTTTCACGTCCGGAAATAAAGGAATCCCGAAGGTGATGCTGGCGATTTTTCCGCGTTACCTTCGACCTTCCGTAACGCTAGAAAAATGTTATCCTGTTGTTTTTAATTTCCATCGATTTTTTCCAGCTTGCGATTAATCTTCTTGATAATGTGCCAGAAGTAAAGTGTGAATTCTAGTAATTCCTCATTTTAATCTGGAAAAGCTAATTGCAGGGTGTTATTCAAAGAGCGCTCTCCGTATTTTCTAAAAATATACGAGTGCAATTTAAAATTTAAATTTTCGCCAGCGAACTAAATTTATTCCCGTTTCTAATTTAATAAGATTTTAACTTGCATTTGAATTTCCCTCTAAAAGTATCGTTAATTTTTTCGCAGGAATTCGACGCCCTTTGCAAGGCCGAGGTGGCTTTTTTCATTTCCAGAGTTTTCATTAATGTAAGTAAACTTTAAAATCCATTAGATACTTTTAATTGTATTTTACATTTTTTTATTTCACATTATTAGAGTATAAATTCGATTTAGCTTCTTATCTTTTTCGCTAAAAGCTCCTACTTTTCTAAAGTGATATAAATTAAAGCGAACTTTCAAGGAAAATAAACTACCATTTTCTCTTTGACTTTTCACGTGCTCTTTTATAAACACATCTAATGGATTAGATGGCATAATTTAAAGCGAGAAGACTCGAGCAACAGCGGAAAACTATAAAAGAGAAAAAGTTTGTAGCTTCTGAGAAAATTGCAACGCCACCTCGGATCATTCGGAAAAAATCAACCGAAACTCCCCGGAATGTTTCGATGAAAAACCAGAAGTTTTTATTGGATCTAACAAGGACCCCAGATACATATCGACTGCGAGGCAGCGAACTTTCCGCAAAATCCCGAACATTCCAGTCACGTACCGACCGACAAAAGGGGAAAAACTTTGCATCCAATAAATGCCAAATTACCATTCGACGTATCGCAGTCTCCCAGATTAAGTTTTCAACGTTTCAAAGCGCCCCATAGCAATTGATGTTGCTCGTAAAACTCCCCGACGATAAATTCGAATAATAGCCGGTTTTCCAGATGCTCGCCATCGGCGGCGTGATGCGCTTCAGCAACCTGCTGCGCGCCGGCATCTCCTGGAAGGGCCCCGAGGTCATCGAGCTATGATCCAGAAATTCCCTTTGCGACTACGACTACGACGACGACGAGGACGTCTTCGACTCGGACAGCGATTGCTCGCTCTTGGTTAGAGTGTCTTCATCCGGTTCCGGAGTTAGCGCCAACTCGGACTTCGTGTGACACATGAGGTGCTCCAGGGGGTAAATTTTCTATCTACCTTTACTTTATACAGGATCTCTCCGAAGTCTCTACCACTCAAGAGCGATGATGGTAGGTGTCAGGGTGTTGCAAAAATAGTTCCAAAAAATTGAGTCTTGAAATGTTTACATGCAGGGCAACGATATTTGTATATAAATTATCCATTAATACATCTTTTTTTGCAAAGTTTGTAAAAACGCCCTATTTGGATTATCCTTATTTTATTCGGAGATACTCTGTATAAATTTCATTTAATGAAGCATTATTTTATTACATTATTTTTCAAACATCCTACATAATAAGAAACTAATTTATAATGAGATTATGAGATAAATTTACCCTAAATATTTTACTGTACGTAATTACCGTGGGACTTTCATGTACAGCATTGTGTAAAAAAATGTCGTGCCAAATGTTAGATACAAATGATATAGTTATTTAATATTTTTCTATAGAAATACTTGTACGTATTACGTGTAAGCCTATCTATTTAATCTACAGAAGTATTTACGTTGATATGAATCATTTAGATATTTATCCTAGCATTTCCCGTATGTCTTTCATGTGACGAGGGTGTAAAAAACACCCCTTGGGCGACGTAGTAATAAGCAAAAGGCTACAAAATTTACAACAAAATTATTTTCTAAAGAGATTTTTATATCCCGTTCTACAAGCTTCGACGAGAAAAGATTGTTTCTACTGCACCTCGGGAATTTAGCAAAATATAGCTGAAAATTCCGTCGCGTGGAAAACGTTTTTCCATCTAAGCGAAATTATTTTAACGCCGGACTCTCGGGCGTTTAATAAGGTTCTCTACTGGAATCCATTTAACGCTCTGCTACCGGCTACCAGGTAGTTAACGGTTAGAGTTAGAGCTTAGAGTTAGAGCGATACGACAAGTCGACTCGCTTTGTAGAACGGACATGCAGAATAACTTATTATTTGAACCTCGTAAGTTACGAAAATTTGACAATAACGACATACGAGGGTGTACCTACAAGTACCTGATTTTTTTTTCCACATTATTTTATTTATTATATTAACGAACATTTTATTGTAAATATTGTATAAAAGTAGTTTCAACTAAAAAATACGCTTTGTTACCTCTCTAAAAAATATCACTGTATACATAATCATACTCTATTCTTAATGTAAACTAAACATATACCTATAAATATGTGTGCAAAATAAATAGTTGTTTTAGAAAGTGTCTTAAAGGCCGGTTTTACATTACTTTAAAAATTAATATTCAGAGTGTAGAATCGGCCCTTAAAGTGTTTTATTTCATTCCGAACTTCTTCGACATACTCGGAGGTGTGGTAAAAAGTGGAATCCAAAGTGAATTAGTTCCTCGGGAGAAATATTACGCGGCTCCCACGGCGGGGCGCGCTCCCCGACGTTCAGAGCGGCGTAAATTATTCCGGGAGAACGAGCTCCGACGTGTTGCAGCCGTAAATCCGTGTAGGAACGACCGCTGAAAACCGCATCTTCAGAAATTTCCCCGAGAAGAGTGTAATATTCTAATAAACGGAGATTATTAGGCGAGGTAAGTAAGAGGTGAAGCTCCGTTATTAGCTCGAGGGAGGAATTTTTGCGAGTAATAAAAAACGAGGTTAGTGGGAATTTGTGTGAATCAACCTTCCATTCTCTGGGCCCTTTTATGTCAACCTGCTAAACAAACTCGCTTTCGTAAAGGTTAAATTTACCGTTTCAATAAAGCAATTTCGTCCGCCGCGCTTCGCACTGAATACGAACAATAAAATGTGTACGGTAATTCGGGAATAAAGTTAAATGGACCGAAGTCCTCCCTTACCTTACCTTACCTGTTTCGTTGCGTTTGCGAGAAAACTCGCCCGCCACAGGCGTAGAAAAAAAAAACTCGCGAAAAAAAATCGATATCAAATTTAGATTCCTGATATGTTCTTCATTGAAAATGACATCGCCTGAGTGGCTCTAAATCCGGCAAAGCCATATAGACTTTCTCCATTTGCGCCCATCGGGATAAGTCCGATTCCCGCGAGACCGTCCCCATACACTCCGACGCCACTAAACTTTTTCCCTTTTCCAACCAAATTTAATTAGTCGTTAAAATTTTCTTACAACGTCGTACGACGCGTGCTTATGGTAATGTAAGTTGTAGAAAGCATAAATTCCGGCGAGCTAAATAGCACCCCCGTGTAAAACACTCCGGACGGAAGGAAAAAGAAATCCGGGAAAGAAAGTAGCAAAGGACGCGGTACGGTATATGATGAATAATTTATATAATCCCGAATGCAATTCGGTTTAAATTGGATTAGTCGGGGAATGAATATCGGCGGTCCCGGTTCGATGATATTTTAAATTCAAATTATTTGGTGTCGTTAAATCAAACGGCCTTCTGCGCCAATATGCACCTGAAAAGCCAACTTTTTAACTCGCCTATTTAAACGTAGGGGAAATTATAGCCTGCAATTTCATGAATATTATAAGTAATAAATTGGGCAAGGTGTAAATATGCTCCAATATCGATTTAATGCTTAAAAATAGAGTCGAAAGGAAAGGAATTTAAAGTAGATTTTTCGTTATTAATTTATAGCGAGGATTCCATTGAATTTTATTCGACTAAATTATGCAAAAACCTTGTCTTTTATTTTTAATTACGTTATTACGCATTAGTATTTTTCGTGCAGTGCCTCAATAATGAATATAACCCTTAATATTACAAGATTTCAATGTTTCTTCTAGACTTTATGCGAATATTTTAGAAGGGGTTGGTCGAAAAATTATGCTCATTTATCTTAGAAACACATGACCAGTGAAACAAGGCAATTTTCTAACGCTCTAGTAGTGATGAATATAAAGGATTTTGAGTGCGAAACGATGCTTTATTCTCTGTGAATTTCGAATAACAACTAATTCGCAGTTGGTACGTCAGTTAGAGCACCGCATTCTGCTCTAAATAAGCCATTATTCCAACCGAAGCTCTAGTTTAAATTATGCTATTCATTTGCTGACGAACATGCGAAGTCAGCCCGGAGCCTTGCGAGTAAATTTTAAGAATTTATTTCCAACCTATGCAAATCCCCGTGATATTCAACAAGGGCGCCACCTTTTTGCATGCAAACGATTTCGGGACAATAGGTGATAAATAGAAAGTCGTGTGGGTAACAACCTAAAGTAATTTATTCGTAAAAATTTACAAATACTGACTTGTCGCGAGATACAGTATCTATTTGCGTTTTGAAATCCAAGAATTTGTATATTTTCATTGCCGATAGTTGTAAAAAAAATACGTCCGAATATGATATGTATACTTCTAAATTATCCTCTAACTTAAGCCTAATTTGTATAGTCGAATATTTTCTAGCGAAAATAAAATATGGAAAGTTGACTAGCTTTTAATCGTGTGGTCCAAAAATCCCCGTCCGCGAGGAATACGAATCAAAACAGATTTTCCCCGCTCTCTTTCAGCGCCTTCATCGCGTTGTCGATTTTCTCCTTCAATATAGCCCTGATTTCTTTGATGGGTTTGACTAAAATTATAGGAACATGATCGTCTTGTCTCTGAAACAAACGCACAAAATTAATCTCGTTTCTATCAAATGGTTATTTAAACAAAACTCACTTGGAATAAACACTCTCCTTCGAAATCGACTAACTTATACTTCCGAGCTCTTAATAGTATCCCAACAACTTTATCTGATATGCCAGTGTAGATCTGCAAAAAGGTGTTAAATAGGATATTTTTTCTACGATTAATTGGTAGCGGCTTACCGAAAACAATTCCCCGAAACTGATGACGACTCTGGGATCGTCGGGTTTTTCTTCTGGCGGAAATAATCGCTCGCCGCATTGGTAAATGATATCGCAAAGCTCCAGCATTTCCCTGCTGACGTGTATGGTCGCTTTAAATGCCCTGAGTTCGGATTGAGATCCTTTGGGAGGTCTACGAAACGTTTCAATATAGCCAATGCAATTGCCTAATAGAAAATAATCTTACTTTCCGTATTCTTCTTTTGAGATCGAAGGTCTGGGTAGACTTCCAGCTTGCTTTCCGTTGGAGAACGGGTTAACGGCTTGTCCTTGGATGTGCGCGTTGGCAACTTTGTTGAATAGAGCTACTTTTGAGGCGAGTGGAGAGTCCTGTTACATAAGAATAGACTGGTTATTTTCGTATATATTTTTGAATAATGGCTTGGAGAATATTTCGCGGCTGATGTAGTGGCCCTATATCTAATGGCAATCCGATGGTATGTGGGAAAATGTCGGGCTTATGCTTTGGCGAGTGGAGTCGTTTGGAATCCTGCCACGTTTTTTGCGTTTTGCGAAAAATCGCTGAATATCCAGGGAAAAATCGAATTTGCGTCTAATCGATGGGATTCGCTCGGTGTCCTGGTATCGGGTTTTTTATTAGTGCAAGGTCGCTTATTATGATTGCCGGAAATCTACGTTATGGAAGGACTTAGAAGGACGATCTATTTATAGAAGGGAATACGATCGGAATTTTATTTGTCCTCTTTGGCAAATTATTGTCTTTTTGTCTTTTATTTGTAAAATTTTTGATTTGTTTGCTACTGTTTGAGGAATTATTGTGGTGTATCTATGTAGAGAAAATTGCAGGTGACTAAAGAAGAATAATTGTACAAATTATTTAAAATAAAATAAAAAAATTCAAAAAAATATGGTAGGTATTTATGTTTTTAAATGTTGTGGAAACTACAATAACTTCTAAAAGATTTTATTTAATTCCTATAAACTTTTAAAAAGTGTTTTATATAATTTTTATTTCAATCTTAAAAAATCCAATTTAAATATCTATTATTTATTATAAATCTTACTTTCCTATCTGATTTTTTGAAAATTATTTTCTACAATTAGCAATCAATAATTTTTACAAAACCCACATCAATGGAACGGTTTCTACATTCGCCAAGTATATGCTTAACTAGAATATCAAAAATCTATGTTTGAAATATTCTCCAATATTTTAAAATAATCGTAATTAAACAATATTTAATACTTACAACAAAAACCCTTTCGTTAACACACGCAGACATATTTACAATTTTACTAGTTTACAAAAAGTTTTACTCAAATATCGCACTGTTCACGAATAAATTTCTATCACTTGTGCACACTATTTTCCACAGTCGAATCAACAGTTTTTTGCTGGCCGGCGAAATTATGAATGCATCAATTTTATGTACACACAACGTTTATATTCCCGCGTTGTGGAATGCGCGAAAATAAAACGAAACGTCGTCGCGACGACGACGCCGCTCCACGTCCATCCGTGACGTCGTCATTTTTTACATATTTTCGAAATCCGCTCGGCGGATTCATCCCGTCGGCATTCTTTCGCCGTTAATGAATCGCTTTTCTACGAAACTCTTCAATGGAAGGCCGGACGCGAAAATGTAGGAAGTGGGCGCCGGCCGAGAAAATATTCCAGCACAATTTCCAATTTTATCACCTGAATTTATTTATTTTTTTATTTGCTTCAAATTCTAGTATTGTAGCAATAATTTGTTAATACAGTACATGTTATAATGGGTGTTTATTGAGTCTAAAAGCCAGGGAAAATATACCAGAATTTACAATTTTATTACCTTAAATTATTTATTTTTGTTTGCTTTATATTCTACAAGTGTAGCAGGATTTATTCACTATAAGCCATACAAATTATTTCAATGCAGTATACATATTACAATACTCCGTTTATAAAGTATAGAATAATGCTGATGTTAGGTATAACAAAGCAATTTTCCTGCTTTATACATAATTATACATCTCCTGCAAATTCCTGTAAATTAGCAATCGCATCGATTCCGTTAGTGACTTTATTATTTTTTCGTCGCGATAAATTATCGACGAACCGTGCCAGATATGCGAAAAATTGCCAAGTCCAAGGGCCCAATCCAAGTTTAGCGTCTCTGACGCGCGATCCTGAATGCTGCAAATGGGCCGGAAAATGCCGAAACTCCGCCAATTCATCTTTCGACCGATTATTTGTATTAACTAATTGTTTTTTATCGCCATTAAACGGGCGCGTTTGATCGAACGAGATGCACGGGAAGCGGCCTTTGGTGTGGTATTTATTTCTTAAATTTAGATTCCCAAATTAAATTTATGGAGCCTTGGATTCGTCCTAGCGGATCGGACTGAAAAGTAAACATCGTTCATATAGGAATTCCGTGGTTTTTTTTTCACAATAAAATCTCTAATTTTAAATAATGCTATAAAGCTTTAAACACAAGGTGGTTCGGATTGTATTGTAGCAATATCGTTTCGGCTTTAATCAATCACCCTATATTATATGTAATTAGAATTTTACGCGAGCTATAAAATTGTATTGTATTGTACTTGATAGGAAGGTTATAATAAAAATTATTGTTCTCAATAGGCAATAAACTTCAGCGGAGTGAAAAATTGTATAATATTTTTATTAATAAAAACGTAGTAAATCCAGACGCTTCCGCCGATAAACGACTGGCGCCTGCTAAAAAAAATTCGAAAATTTTGATTTATCAACCGAGAGAAATATTTAATATCGAAATGTCGCGCTTGTTTTTTTGCAGGAATTTTTGCGGGTTTTTATTAATTGTATGACGTCGATGGGATAAAGGAAAATAATATTTTTTTCGATACATTCAGAGGTTTCACTGTAAAGCATTTTTAATAGAATTGATGACTGGCACAACCTGGACCTTTCTAATGCCAATATAATTTACTTGTGTAATTAAAAATTCCCAAACTTTTGCGGTACATTTCAAACGCGAATTGTCCGCAGGGGTTATTTTAAAATACCGAGCTTTTCGAAAATTTGGCACAATTTCAATTATTTCGAACTACTACATAAGGACAGGTTAATTATAAGGAAAATTGTTTATTATTTTTGTTCATATAATCAAACCAATTTTATTTATATTACTCCCTCAGAGATGATTAATGTATAAACATTTTTCTTCATCACAATATTAAATATTCTTATTAGTAGGTAAATACTTGAATATTTTAAGTTAGATTAAATTAAGTAAAGACAAATTATAGTGTTTGATATGATAAATCTAGCGCGTTTTTTAGACAAAACACTGGCATACTGTGCAGTGATAATTTATATAAAATTCTATTTTTTTACAAATTGCCAGACATGGTGCGGTGCCAATTCTGCCGGCGTACTTGTGCTTTCAACTTGACCGGATGTACACTTGAACATAAAAATAATAAAAATAGATGTTTTTACATTTGATGAATATCTGCGCTTAAGCTCGCCTAGTTCGACAATTAATTTCGGCTGAATTTAATCCGTGGAAAACGATGCTTTCCTTCACCGTATTTTGTCAGGGTTCTGGTCGGGGAACCGCTTGGAATGGTTGGGAAAGGTTGTTCGAAATAAACCCGAAATCCTCAACCTGTTCGCTCATGTCAAAATGAAATATTTTGGAAATTCTCGGTAAATAATATCGTTGGAAAATACCGCGAATTTTTAGATTTTTGGGTTTTATATAAACATTTTTAGTGAAAGCGTATAAATCTGGACACTTTGATGTATGTTTCAAAAACAAAAATAATTGTGTGTACTTCCACAAATATTTAAATTAAAGATTAAATCGTACATTTTGTTCTATCAATTTAGAAACTCACGTTAAAAAAATTCGTGCGCATGAATATTAAATTAGTCTAAATAAGTAAATTTTATTATTTATATAAGAATTGCCAAAATCGACATACTAATACGATTATCCAGTTTTAGTAATTTTTTAATACAGGTACATATAAAAATAAATTTAAGTTATCCAAATAGTTTTCCATTGTATAACAACACAAATATTTCTATTACTCACTAATATATCTAACATTCGCATTTATTGATTTGTTATATATCAATCTAAAATTCAGCAACATTTTCGAATTTCATTTCGTCATAAAATAGCAGACAATTGACATTTTTCCGCTTTACTTCAGATCAATCACCGCTCGGATTTTGTTTTTATATATTCCAAAATATAAATTGTAAAATTCGCACATCGATAAACAGAAATACCAAACACGCGCTTCGTGTCAATTAAAATTCTTCAAAGAGCTATTTCTGGCGGACGCGAACTTGAAATTTTATTTTTATTTGCACATCGACTAAAGTTTTCACTTTAGAATTTTCCAGATAACTGAATAATTTAGTGAGACTACTTCTAAAAATTATACCTTAATTAGACATAAGGGTGTATTCTTTAATGTAATAACAATGATTATGAAATGTAGGTTAACATTTACAAGTAGTATTTGAACAGAAAATATATTGCGATTGGAAATCTGAAGAAAAAACGCAATTCTTTAACGGTTTTGTTTTCATTCGCCTTTGCGAAGGTCAAGTGTATGGTTTAATATGTAAAGCGTTACGTAAATTTCTCTTTTTAACCGACGCCCGGCGTCCAAAAATACCGACCGTCTTTTAAAGATAGAACAGATAATATTGATTTTTCATTCGCAAACTCCAGCATTGATTTTTAATATTAATATATCTACCTCGATTCTTGTTTTGATATCCGGTTAAATTATCACGAAAATAGTTTGTTTGTTGTTATTTCGAAAAATTATTTTAGGAAAAATTAATGCTGAAATGTCTACTAATAGTGGGTATAAATTATTCCGGGATATCCTGCGGGTTTGTGAATAATATAAACATCGTACACTGGATAGATGCAATAAACAACATTTCATAGTAATGACAGGAATTTTGACAGATAATCTGTTAATTAATTTACTTCTATCACATATGTCAACACATGAAATAAATCTTCCGTCAAATTATTCATGTCATTTAAAAAGGACATTTGCAAATTCATGCACTCTTCTTTTTTTGTGTTCCATGGATATTAATTTTCTACGAATTAATTTCCCTCTAATATTAATTTCTACGAATTAATTTCCATGACCATCAAGATGTTTACGTCGAAATTTCTTATCTAATCGGGCTATTAGTAAATTGGGCATTAACATTAAATTCAAATTTATCGACTTAACCCCCCCTAGGAGATTGATTTGCAACTGCGTTTGTTTACAAAAGGCCTACTTAATTGAAAACATCCTTTCTCTATCAGCTATCATATCACTATCACTGAAGTTTTTCGAGTGTACAGATAACGCAATAAAATTCTTGGTAAGTTTCTGTTATTTATCTTATTCAAAATGCTATCGATTTATCGATTTTTTTCATAAAGATTTCCCGACAGTTTCGAGATTTCTGTAAATTTTGTTGAAAATATTTTCTGATATGTTTGTTTATTGATTGAACGTTGCCAGTATTAAAATTTTAAAATAAAAATGCCGGTATTAAAATTTATCCTTCTTCTTCGAGTTGGTTGAAAAAACTGTGTGAAAAAACGTGAAAAAACTACTAGTAGTTTTTAAAATTAGTAGATAAAGAATACATGTGGATAATTTGGAGGTGACTTTTGGCTCGCACTGTATGCTTGTAAAGTATATTCCATTCAATATCTTCATTTCTACCTACTTTTTGTCTTCTGTAAGTACCATAGATAGAATAAAAAGCTTCCACCTCTGCTTGTTAAATTTTCTAAATATAATGGATAAAAATACCAGTAGGTATGTTCATTTCTTGAGAATTAGGATACAAAATTTAAGTTTAACTTTATCGAATTGTTTGTATTGCGAAATTAGATTTGTAAAACCCGCTTACTGCAATAACCTCTCTATTGCACTGTCCAGTGTCCTAGCAACGTTCCTAATATATACTGAGGGAAAAAGCAACTGTATAAGTGACATTTAAAACCTGCACTCTTTAATTCCGCATGTTTTTACGGTTTTGAGTAAGTTCGGTCGATATTTTTAATACTTTTCTCTATTAAAACAGAATTGAGTAATCGTGCGAAATATTGAACATATTTACAATCGAATTACGTTTAGAATTCATTCGGTCGAAACGTGCTTACTTATATCACACTACCGTTGACTTGTTTTTACAGATATAACGAGAAAAAATGGCCCTGAACAATTTGTCCGCGCGCGAGCATTGCGATTACCCTAAAATCATCGAAAACGGCCAGATAGTGGTCGTCAACAATCCCCTGATGCTCTATTCCCCGGCCAATTCCAACGACTGCTCCCTAATGTTGAACACGTGCAGGGACACGAATTTCACGCAAAACCTGCCCGAATTGGTGCTCGACACAAGGTACTTCCAATACGAGGGCCAACAGAACATGCCCAAGCCGGTGTTCGATTTCTCTCGCAGTTTCGAATTCGCCCATCGAAATCGATTGGAGGAGAATCTGTCGGTTTTGGAAGTGTTCGACAACGAGCCAGATAAGCCCGAATTCATTGACATTAGTAAATTGTCAGAACTTAGCGAGAACAAAGCGAGCAGCATCGACGGTTGCGACGTGCTCGAGCTGAGCGACGATGAGGTTATATTCGTGAAGGAGTACAAAGAGAACGATGATAAACCCGAGAAGGAGCATGCTTCGAAAGCAGAGGGCCCGATTCGAAGGAACCCGGTGAGAATGGTGAGGAACAAGTCCAGGGATCTGTCCAAAGAGTTGCTGTTCGAGGAGGATTTCGCCTTTTTGGACGTCAGCGACGAGGAAACCGAGGATAAAGAGAACAAAGTGAGTAGAATTGTGTTGAAATTGTTGGAACTTTGACAATTGCTGAATTGTTCGTTTAGTCAAACTCATCGCGAATTGATTTTAGTTAAATGTTAAGAAATCCCCGACGGTTAAGCTGCCGAAGGAATGGCCGGTGAACGTGCACGAACGGCCGGAGTACAATCCGGTCACCAATAACATAGAATCCTTCGATTATACGATAAGAGAAATCCAGGAAACTGCCTCAGTGTTTAAGAAACCCAAAACCGATGCCGTTGTACCTAAAAAACCCATTAAAAAGAAACCCGTGGCGGTCAGAAGAAGAACCAGAACACCTAAAGAAACCAAAAAATCCCCCATAGAAGAATTGAAACCTCTAGTCAACACCACCACCGACATGTTGAAAGATTATTTCGTGAACAGTAAAAAACACAAAGATTTGGTCTCTACCAAATCGGACATTTGTAGTTTCGAGAATAAGTTAGAGATTTTAAAAAACCAAGCATTTTTGTTCGCCATAGTTAATAATTTAGACGAAAACGAAGTCATGGAGAAATTTAAGTTACTGAACGTCGATACCGAATCCAAAAGTTAATATTTAAGTAAGGTGCTAATTTATTTTTTGATTGCTTGAAACTTGTACATAGGATGTTCGCTGTGTTAATAAATTATTTACGATTTTCCTTCAAAGTTTTGTGCTGTTTTTCACTAAAAATTCCTCATTATATTAATAATAAATTCGATAATTTGCTGGTGGCGCAACAATAGCTTCTCTCGAGAAGAAACGACTTTTATTTCATATTAATCCAGCCAGGTGACAACTTTATTAGATTTAATTATGACAAGTTGTATCTAAATGATCGAATAAGGCATTACACACTCGATGAGTTATTTATTTACCGTTTTCTCAACGATCTACCCGCTTGTATTTTTCCTATTCACTTTGGCGATGACGAGGCCATCGGTGTTAATTCCACAATATATAAAAAATAGACAGCATACGAAAATAAACAAGTACAAGCAAAATATAGCCATTATGGCCAGTTGATGTCGTCAGTCCGTCGAATGATCACTAACTGTAACGGTGGAATTTTTTTCGTAATTCTTATCGACTCTCCTGTGGTCTCTTCTGCGGTCTTTCCTGTTGTTTCGATACTCCTCTTCGACGCTCTCTTCCGAAAAAACATCTTCTAATTGCCTTTTACCTACACTCACAACAAAATTAATAACACACTTAACTAAAATAAAACACTCAAAAAAATTACCTTTCGAATCTCTATCAGTACGCTTCAATTTCTGCTTCATCATCCTCCTCGTTTCCCTATCTCCATTATCCACAGCACTTTTAACTCTCTGCGAGTGATTCCTAGCGCTTGTCTGAGAACTAGCCGTGGAATATCCAGTGTCTTTCCTTGTGTTCGTTTTTCTACACAAAAGAAATGCATACAACACAATTAATTACAAACAAACAATCATAAATACTTGTGTTTCCTAATACTGCTAGTACCGCTTCCATCGCTATCACTGCTATCGTCAGTCACTTCGCTCCTTCTGCTGCTGGCGCTCTTTTGGCTCTTCATCGTGCTGTGCCTCCTGACGCTCTCCTGCTGCACCCTGGGCCTGCGCCTTCTCCTAGGCTCGAACGTGAGGTCGCTCCTGGATAAATTCGAGATGATGGATACCGTGGAGGCCATTTCGACGTCATTTTGGTCCGTTTTAGTCCTGTTGTTTTCCGTGTACACAACGTACAAACGGTAAACCTGCAGGCATATCACCAGGGTGTTCTTGCAGGTGAAGAATATGTTCATGTAGGTGACGATTTTGTAGTGCATGATCAGCAGCAATCGGAACGCCAGGTACGGCAGGTCCTGGAGGGTGATGTTGAGGAGGATGCTGCATACGTCGATGTTGCAGCAATTATCGGATCTGCGGAAATATATTGATGAGATTTCGATGGTGATTGTGAAAGGGATTGTTATACTGTTCTATTGTTGATGTGGTAGTGGTGAGTCTTGATTTTCTAGCTTTAGTCGCTGTCAGGACGACTGTAAATTGCATTAAGCTCCAAGACCTGAAATCGAGTCGATTCGTTATTTGCGGTAAGTTAAATTTCGCGGTTTGTTTACCAAATGGCCAGCGTGAGCCAGACTAAAATGGGCTCTGAGGCGATTTTATCGTCTTTGAACGAATCGAAAAATTCCAGAATATCCGCCGCCGTTCCTGCAATGAACAAACACACGCTTTCTCTAATCTCTAATACATGAAACGTATTTTTCTAATTAACGTAGACGTTTTACCGAGCGGACGACGGAACGTGAAATTTTATTAAAATTAAAACGCATACCGATATAGACGAGCAACAGCTGGCTGAGTTGATCCCTCGTGAGATCACCTTTTGGCAACATCCATCTACCAATTATCAGTATCAACATGAGGAACTGTTCTATTAAAGTTATCCAAGTTTCGGTGCTCAGCGAGATCTCCGGCAATTTTATATCCACCTATTCAAACATTTATTTCGTTTATTCAACTTAATATCTACCTAAAATTTAACTTACTCCGAGCAAACTTTTCAGATCGTTCAATTGAGCTCCTGTGGTCATGTTCATTGGTAAATCCTCCAAAGCTTTCAATTTTCTCTCTACTTTGTCGAGTTCCAGCAGCCATATTGCTGGTACAATGCTCGTCAGGTACAAAAATACTGACGGACAGAACCTACAACAAAACCCTCATCTATATCTCAAGATCTTACATCTGTAGCATTCCAAAATTTACGATTATTAAAAAAATGCTTTTTGCAAATTCATAAATCATGCGAGCATAAATGAATAAAAACAAGTTAATAATAGATTGATAATCAAGAGCACGTGTAGAATTATCCTCTGGCTTGTGAATGGCGATTCCGAGCTGAATGAATCGCAATATCTGCATACCTTTCGGCTCGTTTACTACGATTTACCAGGAATCTGTTACGTTAGAACATGACGTAAACGTTATTATGATGGTGAGAAATGAAAAAAAGAAAACACAGCGTGAATCATTTATTTAAGTGGTGCGTTAACGGCACGTAGGAAGCGATGGTTCGGGTTCAAAATAAAACATGTAGCTGTAAAAATAGATTTTTGCACAAAGCGCGCCAAAAATGGAAGAATCCGATCCCCAACAATGTACTGTTTTATTTTGCTAACTTAAGTTAATATTTTATAGGAGCCATTATTTATTCAGGTGTATGTTATTGGCTTGTCTGGATAATCTTAAGGTGTTTTGAACCCTGGAAAACTCAATTGTATTTACTGTTACATGAATATAATATTGAATATACATTAATCATGTGCTCTTTTGTTTATGAGTATAAGAATTCTTTTGTATCTGGAATATAAACAATCGAGAAGCGGTGCATTTACGTTCGTATTAGTATTTAAAAATATTCTAGCATACAGAAATAAAACTTGAAAATCCATTAGTAAAACATTGTGTGCGTCAAACATTCCTTACGAATGGATAAATTTGAATGTAAGCGATGAAACGATGACTTTAACGATCCTTAGGTAGGCAGGTATTAAAACTAGAGCAGAAGTAACTTCAGAATCGGAATTAGAGAGTTATATGAACCTTTGAAACTCTCTATATAATAATATTTCTCCAGTATAATACGACAAACGATGTTTGGTTTACTCAATTCAAATTTTGATTAAACTCGAGGTTGTATGTTGCACTTGTTTTGGGAACTTATTGAGGGATCGTGGAAGAAAATTCAGAATCCGTTTCTGGCAAAAATTTAAGTGACAAACGACACTCAGCTTTCATTTCCGGACAATTTACAAGTATTGTTACGATTCCTGGGAAATCGATCCGATTTTTTATCGCCAATATTCGGAATAAGGGCGAGTTCATATCCTAAAAGGGTGCGGAATTACACTACAAGTTCGTTATTTACGCGATACGATTTGTTTAAATTTATATGGATAATTAAATAGAGATTTAAAAACTGTTTAAAGAATGAGTAACTCGAATTTTCCGAAAAAAAAATTCGAATCGGGTGAAGGATTGCTATCTGATTTTATCTCTCACTGCAAACAATACGCGATTTTAATTTACGGTTTCATTCAAAGCCATGCGACAGGCGATGATCTCATTTGCGCTCGTTTTTTACTCGAAACTGATAAATCTCGATTTCGAATTTCAGAAATTCGCGATTTCCCTACAACGAAAATTACTTATTTACTTTAAAAATAAAAGTCAAGGTCGCATTACGAGAAAATTCGCTTTTTTATTATTCGCCTCTTTTTTAGAACGTTTTTGGCTCGAATGCGGTTTGTTATTTTCGATTTAACTTAATTGAATTCGAAATTATCTACGCAACAAAGTACAATTTACTGAGTAAATTAACATAACAAATTTAAACTTCAAAGTTTCGAACTCACCAGCTCCATTCCAGATTCCTGGTTAAAGTTAAAGTTACCACTGTTTCTAATACCATAAAAAGCAACGGGATGCACAAGTACCAGTACCACTTATCATTTTTCATGTAGGCCACCTGTCCTATGGCGACCAGGGAATGAGCAATGAAAATAGTCCTTATGAAAATAGCGCGAAACACTCTGTATTTGCCCATGGTTTCGGTTCGATGGTACACCGTTTCATTATATCCCCAAATTACTCACGATTTTACCTAGCATCTAATTAGATTTATGATACTGACGACACGGAGTTTACAATTTACAATTACTTAACGTTTCGCTTTATTTTTTATCTCGCCTAATTATAATCGGTAAGTAAACGTTTGTTATTATCTTAAGTAGGTATATCTGTCTCTAGTTTCCTCTCGAATATGTTTATCAGGAAATTGTAAACCGCTAAAAAATGGTATGTCATAGTACCTGCATATTTACATTTATAGAGTGGAGGAAGGCAAAATAGTGCTAATCGAACTTACCATTTCCATTCCTGGTTTTCCTTGATGGTCAACGTGAAGATCCCTTCGAAGAAGAGCAGCAGAATGGGGGACGTGAGGTACCAATAAAAATCGTTCTTTTTGAAAATAGTGACCTGCCAGATGGCGATGAAGCCGTGCGAGGAAAACACCAGGCGAGTTATGATGCCCTTGATGGTAGCGACGATTTTCATCATATTTCCCTGTTGTGCGTAATCGACGGTTTATGGAGCGCTTCTCCATGGGGTTTGTGTGATTTTTGAGCGATTTCTGGGGCGCAACTTGCAGCAACCGGTGGGTCGAAGTTATTGGGAAATGCGCGACGCGCTTGAGTCGAAGGAATAATGGTTGCTCATCTAATAAATCATTAAGGAAACTTAAAAAATTTAACTTCCCTCGGGCATCCATTAAAGTATAAAAAAATAATTGATATTTACCGTTTGAAGTTTATACGTAACTCAATCAAGCATTCTTAATGGATAGTATGATTAAATTAATGCTTTCCAAGTAATAAATTACACTAACTGTTAATTAAGTTAATTTAACAAAATAATTATTCAACCTATTCAAATTTAATCAAATCTAGTTAGTTGACTTCACCACCCCAAGTCTTGATCATTTGTTTATACAGCCAATATTTATCCTAAAATATTTACCTATTCACCATTCACTATACAAATATTAATTTTAAATCAGCTTAAATAAATTATTGATAATAATTAACAACTACTCAAAATTTTAAATAATTTTCCAAATTTACAACTAGCTCCATCTATTACTCTCAACTCCAAAAATATATTCAACAGTGACACTAGTGACAAGTGACAGTGACATAGATACAAATCAACTAACCTAACAAAATGAAATGAATTCAATTCATTACAACAATTTCAAACATTACGCCTGTAATTGCGAATAATTAGGGATTATGTTATTACTAGATCGTAAAATAATGTTTACACACTAAGTAAGCAATTATACACAGGTAGGCGGAATTTATTTGTACTCTTTATCCATATGTGGAGTATCTATAAAGGTCAATACAATATTATTAATGTTTTAGAAATGGAAACAACTACTGCAGGATGGATAGGCCTAATAGTGGTTTTATTTTTGACCAGTTTCGGTGTAACATGGCTCATAATATTAGTAATAAGTTTGGTGTTATTTATGATAGGGTAAGTGACTTTCACAGTAAATATTAAATTACACTGATAACTGATAACACTTGGTTCCAGATTGATATCATTGTTATATGTACAACAGGGTAACATAGAAAAGTTGTATTTCAAAGGTGCTGGTAATCCATTAATATCTAATAAAGTTCGCGAAGGTGGCCTGGAACATATAGTTAAGCAACTCGAAAGTCCGAAGAGAGTTCCAAAACAGGACCACAGGGTCACCGGCAGCGAATTAATCGATAGTTCCTTACAAGAAATTCTCGGCTACGTAATCAGGGATTACGTGTCTAATTGGTACAATATTATTACCAGAGACCCGGAGTTTCCCAATGTGACTGTCCGAAGAACTGCTCAGACTTTTGCCATTAACATTTCCAATAGGTAGGAAAGTAGCTCCGTTATATCTCTAAATTAATTCGCTATCTTGAAGGGTGAAAGATGTCGATTGGATTCCGTATTTAACACAGAAATTCGTCGATGACGCTGCATCACATTTGAGATTATACAAGCAAGCCCGAGCTAAATTAAAGCTAGCAGAAGCTGCGAAAGAACAAAAAAAATCCATACAAAAAGATAAGGGATCGCCGAAAAAAAGCAATCACAAACGAAATAAAAGCGAAACCGATGTTAGTTGGTACACCGGTAGATCGAATAATGAAACAAAAAAAGGTAATCGATTAATTAATCGTTTTACAAATTATACAGGGTTTATTTCAGATGCTGATAGAATATTAGGTAATTCGAAATTTTATGTAAACGATGGCAAGAACGAAACTCTGGAGGATTATTTCTTCGAACTCGAATGCCAAATGGAAAACAATGTGATATCGAGAGATCTAGTGTGTAGAAATTTGCAAAATGAAAAAGGTATGTTAAGTAAATTGTTTAATAACATCATTTATTTGGACTCGATTGCAGATTTCTTATGCGAAGTAGTCGAAATCCTTCTATACATCCTACTTCCCGATGAAGATTTCCAATGCAAACCTCTGCGCTACCTGCTAAGGGAGATATTTGTTAACGGTGTCGTTTTACCATTATTCAATTTGGTTTCCGATCCGGATTATATAAATCAAGCTATGATTTGGCTGGTCGGTGCACTTTGAAATTAACCGCAATTTTTGTACTTACGCATTATCTTTGCAGTGTTTACGTGAAAATCAGTTGCCAAGTGATATATTTTTAACTGTAGTTAGATTAACGGATAGCTGTGATGAATTGAGAGGTACCAAAGATCTAATTGCGCTCGAAATACAAACTCTGGTATGATAGAAAATTGTTGATAAATTAAATTATTCGATATATTTCGTTTTAGAGATCTCGTGATTCCGGCGGGGAAAGCGATTTATCCGTCAAACAACAATTAAGCAGTTTATATTACGTATTGAAGCTGATTGATAACAAATTATCTAAAATGGAGAACATGGACATGTCAAGCACGGACGGGCAATCTCTCGATTACATACAAATGGAGAACGTCAAAAAAATCGATCTGACTCTCGATCAAATCTTAAAAAACAACGTCGCACTGTCGTACTTCATCGATTTCATTTCTAGTCAAGAAAGACAAGTCGACCTGTTTTTCTACTTAAACGTAGAAGGTAAAGAACACACCGAACCCTCTATTGAATTCTCCGTTACACTCGTACCGCTTTCAGGCTGGAAGGTGTCCGTCGAACAGCAACTCTCCGACCTCCACCTGGCGAAACTGACCAAAGGCCACGCCGACAACGCCGGCCCCGTTTACGAGAACGTCCGCTCGACGGCGCTGAGCATCTACGAGCAGTACTTGGGCGAGCGAAGCGAACAACGAGTGCCCATCAAACCGGCCCTGGTGCAAACGTTGCACTTCAAAATCCGCAATCTCAACGAAACGCCGTCGGAGACTTGGTTCGACGGCGTCTTGGAAGCCGTCTACGAGAAATTGGAGACTAACTACTTGGCGCTGTTCAAAAAGAGCAAATCGTACGTTAAACTGCTGCAGGAGCTCGATCTGTTGCAGCAAAACAACGCCGAAGATGATATTATCAGTATTAATAGGTGCGTAACTCAGTTGCTAGCTTATTAGATAGGTAGAGGCCACGTAGGCAAGTATTTTGAGTCATAAACTCTCTCTGGATAATCACAAATAACTTTGGTATATGCCACCTGATGGATAGGCAACACTTTATACTCGATACATCTTGCCTCTAATTACTCTATAATTTCCTACAAACTATTTATTTGGTATTGACAGCAATGAAAGCCTGGAACCCAACGAACACGTATCCGTGGTTGCGAAGAAGCCGGACTTCTTGACTGTGGATTACACGAAGAACGTAAAGCACGTGCGATCGCTGAGCGATGTGACGGTGTTGATAGGTAAGGAAGAATCCGAGGGTAAATCTCGCGTTTCGAGTGGAGAGAGGCCCGGCGAAATCGTGACGCTCAAAGAACAAGAGGAGAAGATCGACGAGAAGGCGTTGAAAGTCGGCGCTTTTACGCTCGTCGTTAACATCATAGAGACCGGTATTGTGTGCGAGAAAGGCAAGACGTTCGGTATATATGCCATTAGAGTTACGCGATCGTACGAAACGGGGTATCAAGAGGAATGGCACATTTATAGGAGATACAGCGACTTTCATGATCTCTACACTAAAGTGAAAGAGAAAGTACGTATTGAATAACACTATTAAGCAGTAAACTTGTTACTTAAGATTATGTTAGTTTCCAGATCTTTCGAAACTCCCGTTTCCTGGTAAAAAAACATTCCACAATATGGACAGATCTGTGCTGGAGCGCCGAATGAAAATGTTAGGGGCCTACATGAACGAATTGTGTCACAATAGCGTGATATCCACGCATCGCGGGTTGAAAGATTTGGTAATGACTTTTCTCGAGCAAGGGGATTATGATCGAGCCACCGGAGGGCCAATTTCCAGCACGGTAAGAGTCGTATTCAATAGAAAATCATCGTGTAAATAACGGGTTATTGTTTTAGATAAACACCTTAGTGAATCCACTGAAATCCGGAATGAAAACCATCAAAAACATGCCGGAACAGTTGATTAATACTGTAGATGAAGTTGTAGGAGGTTTGTCCAAGGTGTTCCATCCGAAGCCGCTTAGGTTTCCAGAGGCTTGTAAAGTCGGAGCCTCAATCGAAGAGGTATTTGCATTAAGGCACAATTTGTAAAGAGTATTGGGTAAATTACGATTTTTAGACCGACGATAACATTCCACTTAGAATAATGCTGTTGATGATGGACGAAGTGTTCGATTTGAAATCTCGAAACCAATGGTTGAGGAGGAGGATAGTTACGTTGCTGAGGCAAATCGTAAGGACCATGTTCGGGGATATAGTTAATCGTAGGATTTTAGAATATGTATCGTTCATAACCAGCCCCAAAAATGTAGCTCATTACCTGTACATATTCAAGTAAGTGTTCACTAATATTTTTGTGTTTGATTTTATTTATTTATCGTATATTTTAGGCACTCGTTTTGGCCCAACGGTATGAAAAACGACAAGAAGTCAGAACGAGACGATAACACTAAATATAGGACCAGAATTGCAGCTAAAGTAGCTCTTTTATCTTGTTTATCAGGTAAATTATAATACTGCTATAAAATCTCTATATTACTCTAATTTCCTAGATGAACTGAAACATATTATCGGTTCGGAAACGACCAGGCGAGGTTTACTTACGATCTTCGATCTGTTCCAAAGGCCTATTTTGAATAGAAGATTGTTGTACGTTTTGTTAGAGGGAGTGCTCTGTAACTTATTTCCTGATAAAGGAATCGATAAGTTGTTTGTAAAGTTGTACTCGAAGTCCAAACACGATGAGCATGTGTCGAGGGCGAAGAAATGGAGGTGATAATTCTCGAAGGTACTTCGAAATATTTAAGCATAGTTACAAAAGGTTGGGATTCGTTTGTTGGAAATTCCGTAAAAAGCAGTATTGATAATGTAGTTTGTGGGTTTTACAGATTTTTAAGAACGTACCTGTTTTTATGACTGATTTATAATGGTGATAATATAATTCTCTAGTCATCCAAGCATGCATTTTTTTATTTACTTAATCAGTATAACTTTGTTGAAAAGGTTAATCGTATTCGAATAAAATCCACTTTTGTAACTATGTCGTGCCATTTTTGTTCAGTAAATTTGTATTTTCTTCTCTACCATTTCCTGTATTTGTACCGTTTATTTTAATTATAATTTGTTACAGAAATATATTTTCATTTAAAAATGCAGCTCTCGCCGTTTAATTTTATATAATTAAAGACGCTTATGTAGACGGTTTTTCTTACTTCTACGAATCTCTCATTTCTTTTTTCTCTTCACAAATATCGGTATAAAAAAAGGGATAATCAGCGGAAACCAAAACCATCCGCAATGTTCACGTGCGTTTTTACCACCGTTACCATTATCATCGGATTTCATTAATTTTTATCTATAGAAACTTGTAAAATCGATGTGCTCGTGTCAAATAGTGACAATTAAATCAAAGAGACATCAATGAATAATCACGTATGCCGTGCACCAATAATAAAATACACCTTAATTGAAATTATTTAATTAACGAAATATTTATTTAAATTATTTTTAAACATCAAACGAATAAAACGTTTAAACGATATTTCATCGTATGCAGATACTTTAGCAGATAAAAGTAAATTAACTAACATATAGGTCTGATAAAACGAACTAAATTATTTACAACATTTCTTATCAGACATCCAATAATTTTCGCCTTACAAACTATAGAAACTTATAAAAATATTCAATCAAATTTGATAGAATTAATCGACGTATCGATAGTGCCTCCACGATAGGATCCCCTTTTTTTCTTAGTCTTTTCGTGTCTGAACGATTTTCCCCTGGTGTGTTTTAGGTCATAATTCGCTCTCTCTCCCCAGGATCCTCTTGCATTTTTCTATAAAATAAAACACTATTAGCAAAATACTACTTATTACTAATCAATTGCGGGACTTTTCGAAACTGTCTTTTAATCGGCATGTATAAAATACTTACAATTCCATTTACCTAATCGAACGTAATTTTCTTATTTTCAGCCGGTTTCGCTCCAAAACTCGAATTGAACGAATTGTTACTGAAACCCCTACCGCCGCCCCCGCCGTACGAGTTCCTAAACCCGCCACCGTTGTCGCCGCCTCCGCGGCCTCTACCACCGCCCCCGCGACCCCTGCCTTCGCCGAACCCGCCTCGTCCCCGTCCCCCGCGGAACCCACCGCGATTGTCGTTACCGCCCCAACTCTTTCTCTCGCCCCCGTCCTCGTTGAAACTCCTTTCTCTGTTAAACCCGAAACCGCCCCTGCCGCCTCGGCCTCCTCTGCCCCTGTCACCGCCACGACCCCTGTCTCCACCACGACCCCTACCGCCGCCGCGACCCCTATCGCCGCCCCTGTTGCCACCGCGGCCTCTATCACCAAACGAATTTCTCTGTTGGTTTTTGCGAATAGCGAAACAAGATTGGTCGCGATGGCGCAACGGGAATATGAAAAAGAAGAAAAATATCGTATAAGTACAACAGAAATGGCGAAATGCTTGTAGGGGGTAACATGCAAATCTCATATATGTTAAATTTTTTATGTAAAAAAATTGAATCCCCGTAATCGTTCGCCGTGTCAGTTGTACTCTACTTTTCAATGAGATTTGCATTTTACCTTAGCTTCAAATGAATTGTCTGTTAATCTGGTGTCGATTTGAATGGCCTCATCGTTGACACGACGGAATGGGGTATTCTTTACCTGAATGTGAAACACGAGATCAATAAACAAACAACTTCTACAGATAATGTATAAATATTCGAATAGAAACTGACCTTGTTATCGAAACTGTTATTTTGGCCAGCCTTTACGAAATTATCGTAATTGGGTTTTTTGATTTTCAGCTCCGGTTCGTCATCATCATTTTGACTGTTATTCTGCGGTTTGGCAGTTTCCTCTTCATCGTCACTGTCATCAGACGAACTTTCCTTCTTTTTCTCGGTGGATTTCTTCTGTGCTACTTTCGGTTTAGGTTTCTCATCTTCGTCGCTAGATTCCTCCGAACTACTCTCCGCTTTGGCGGCTTTCTTAACCACCGGCTGGGCCTTAACCGCAGGTTTGCTCGGCTTCTCATCTTCGCTGGAATCGTCCGAGCTACTGCTGGCCGCTTTCTTCGCAGCAGGTGATTTCGCCGCCACCGCAGGAGGCTTCTTCACGGCCTCCTCTTCGTCGCTGCTCTCTTCCGAACTGCTCACATCGGCCTTCTTTTTGTTCGCAACCGGTGTTGCTGCGGATTGTTTGGCCGGAGTAATGGCCGGTTTCTTCGCCGGCGGTTTTTCATCGGAATCGGAATCGTCCGAACTCTCCGCTTTCCTTTTCACCGCTGGCGTTTTGGCTGGCGCTGCAGGAGTTGCTTTCTTCGGTGGTTCCTCGTCGGATGAATCTTCGCTGCTGCTTTCTTTTTTAGCCGCTTTGGTTGCGACTGGTTTCGGTGCTACTTTCGCTGCGGGTTTTTTCGGTGCTTCGTCTTCTGAAGATGATTCCTAAATAAATATAAATATTAATAGAGCATTACAATTTATTAATGGTGTATTAACTTACCTCTGAGCTAGATTCTTGCTTCTTTGCTACTGGTTTTGCGGCAGGTTGTGATTTTACTGGAGCTTTTTGAGCAGGTTTAGGAGCTTCTTCTTCCGATGAAGAATCATCAGAGCTTTCCTGTTTCTTAGCGGGTTGTTGTTTTGGTGCTGGTTTAGCCGGTTGTGCTTTCTTCGGTTGTTCCTCTTCCGATGAAGAATCATCAGAGCTTTCCTGTTTCTTAGCGGGTTGTTGTTTTGGTGCTGGTTTAACCGGTTGTGCTTTCTTTGGTTGTTCCTCTTCCGATGAAGAATCATCAGAGCTTTCCTGTTTCTTAGCGGGTTGTTTTGGTGCTGGTTTTACCGGTTGTGCTTTCTTCGGTTGTTCATCCTCCGATGAGGAATCATCGGAACTTTCATCTTTCTTAGCTGCGGGTTGCTTTTGTATCGGTTTCACAGGTTGCACTTTTTTCGGTTGTTCCTCTTCCGATGAAGAATCATCGGAACTTTCATCTTTCTTAGCTACAGGTTGCTTTTGTGTCGGTTTCGCTGGTTGCGCTTTCTTCGGCTGTTCATCTTCAGATGAGGAATCATCAGAACTACTTTCTTTTTTCTGTTGAGGCTTTGCGGGTGGTTTCGCGACTACTTTTTGTGTTTGTGGCTGTTTGCTTGCAGGTTTTTCGTCCTCAGAGCTTTCCTCGCTACTGCTCGATTTTGCCTTTTTAGCGTTCGGTTTTTTAACGACCCCGTTCGTTAATTTAGGGTTAGGAGGCGATTCGTCCACGCTGCTGGAGTCCTCGCTCACATCGCCTGCAATTTGTTTTAATTGCTTCGCTTTCGGGCCGGTTTGTAAATAGTGCACTAATATTTCCTTTATGCTAGGGCATCCACTGGGAATGGCCGTCTAAAAATAACAAGTTTAAATCAAAAGATACGCACACGTTTTTAGGAAGCATGTGCACGTGGTGCCGATGCGTGTTTTCGCCTAAATTAGGCTATTACATGAAACGATTTTAATTTATTAGAATATTTACTTACGGCTTTCGTTTCCTTTTGGAAATTTGCTGCTAGTTTCTTGTTACTTTTACTTAAAAACTCGAAAATGTAAGAGTTAAATAGAGACGCTGTAGAGTCCGCCATGTTTCACAAATAAAAGAATAATGAGAAATTCGAAATGTGGGAAGTCTATACGTCAACTGTCAATTCGCTCCATGAGGTTTTCGACCACGAGGTTTTTGACAGTCAAAAAGAGATGCCACTATCGCTGAAGCCATCGATAAGAAAGAGAGGTTATTATATCATTATAATTGATTTTAGTTGGCAGCACCTGCTTTCTAAGTTGTCAAAATTTAACGATGCGTTCCGAAATTAAATAAGCGTGGGTTGATGTATCATTTTTGGAAATATCCTTTTTGCAATGTTTATTATGTTTTTTGGTTCGTCTCATTATGAGTTGTAACTGTTTAAATTATTAAAAAAATCATTTTTTTCACTAGTCGCTTTCATTCACCACATTATACCTGTAGGTATTATAAATAATGTTTAGAGTATAAATAATTGTACAGTAATAAAATTAAAATTAACAAACAGATAATACATCATTTATTAAAAAATAGTTTGTTCGGGCAGGCATTCTCAATCGACTTTTCCCGCCACCTATAGAAATCATTTACAATTTACATCGAAGTGCGTCATTTTGATATAGTTTCCGGACATGTCCGTACAGCTTTGTTGGCAAGAAAAATGAATTGTCAACAATAGTACATAATGCAAACAAGAACAACATCTTAACATAAGTTTTTTTGAATTCACAAGAAACCGTCGAAACACCATCGAAACCTCCAACAACAAGAAATTCGCGCCGCGCTACAAATTTTAGTTTCAAACTCTCGGAATCGCAGATATGGCGCTGGCATCGTGATTATTCTGACCGGCATTCTTAGGCCTACAAACGCAACCGCTCTCCACCAACACATAGTCCTGTCCAGTGAGCGTCACCGGCCCTAAAGGAATCACTAAGAACAGATAGGGAACGTACGTTTGCGTGCATTCACCTCGAACCACGTCGCATTCCGAACTCTCGCACACCTGTAACATAATAAAAAACCATAATAATTCAGTAATAGCGTAGTTGTGGAATTTGTTACCTCGAATACAACTTGCTGCAGGAGATCTGGGAACTTCTGGACAATTGTTACCGGTTGCCCGGACGTCAGGGACACCCCGTACATAGGGGCAGTGGTGTTGTATCTCGTTTTGCACAATCTAGACGGCGCCGAACCGCACATGTTCGCAGGAGAAGTCGAAGCAGCTCTCCCTGGAAGAACAAGAAATTAATCGCAACTCGATCATTTCGTCGAGATTTAATTGAACGTGACGATTCGGTTTAGCAACGTCGTGATATTAACAGCAGTTTTGTCGTGATTTAATGCTAACTGTATCAATTAGATCAGGCGTGTTGGAAGTACCTTGTCTAGAAACGGTAAAATCATCGCTATCTAAGCTCCTTCGATGAGATGAAAGCAGCAGATTTCTCGTCGTGAACGGATCAATGGTTTTTTGAGATCTTCCCGTTCTGAACGTACCGGACCACAGCTTCGATCCTTTGAACGTTCTATCTATGGCAGGCCTGAAACGCGGAAATCGTCTCTTTACAATAAACCATAAGTCGATCAGTACAGTACTGCAGGAATAACTGTAGACGTGACCTTTGTGCGACATATCACGTCTACAGTTATTCCTGTAAAGCTTCGTATAATTATGTGAACTCACGTCGGATATGGCATGTTATTGGGGCCCACGCAATCGGGCTGATCCACCAGCGCGTCCCCCCACAAGTACTTCAAGCCTGTACCCCCTTCGCATTTCATCGGCATTTTGGCAAGGGCTGAATTTATTGTAGCACAAACGATGGTCGTCACCTAAGATTATTATTGGTATTAGTAGGAAAGTAATTGTGGTATTATTTTTTATTTAAATAGGGTACTTTACTAGGTTAAATTGATTTCTCTAGAACCTAGAACAAGGTGTACCTAATTAATGAACAATAACTAGGTACTGTATGTAGAATCAATTATTTTATTATGAACTTTCTTTACTCGAGTTGAATGTTTATTACTTATTAGCGGGTAACAGGGTAAGTAGAATGCGTTTCGATGGCGTGAAAGTCGCGATTTCCTTCCGCGCGATTCCCAGAACAGACGGAACTAGACCGATTTTTCTATTGAAAAATATAATTAGACGCGCGGTATTGAGCTCGAAACCCGTTTTCGGGCGTAGGTGTGAATTACCCATTTCTAACAGTATCGGCGAATTTACTGCTAAGTTGTTTACTTCAAAACGGACATTATTCGTCGAAAGGGAACAGAATAATGTCTTGCCGGTCCGAAAATGTGAATACCGTTGTCGACCTCATTTTTCGGGAATGGCCGAATCGCCTACTTATTAGCACCGATTAAATATTTTTTTTAACCGATCGGCTCTAAAATTAACACCGCCGCGAAATCACGACTCGAAAGACGTTATTCCCGCTTTATTATTGGCATTTATATTTAATGAGCAATTATTTCACGACGTTTTTATATGCAGTTAATTTCAATGTTGGTTGTAAAAGGCGCCTTTTATTTCACACTGCAGTTTTTATGTTTGTTAAAAACGACTTTCGGCGATATTTGTTAGCTTTAATATTGTACAATATTTATTTAACTATTAATTACAATTTTATTAGGAATCAATTGAGTAATAAATTATTCTTCATTTAGAACAGTTTCTTCAAGTACTCAACTATACACCCTTTATATGTTAATTCCCTTATCTTTAATATATTCATTTTGTAGTTACGATTATCATTATACATGTGGGTTCACTTTCTACATGTAATACTTCTGTAATCAATTTTACTCGATTCGATCATTTAAATAGTCGTTTGTGTGTAGTGAATAAAAAATTGGAAGCAAGAGAACGAATTTATAAGAGAGTTTTGGAACTTGCTCCGGGATCGGAATATTGCATTTACGAATACCAGCGCAGGTATATCATCTAGAAGAAGATATAAACACAGCCGATAAACTGATCATTGACCTTTTCATAACTGTTCTTCAACACTAATGTGGGCTCCGCATATACACTTTGTAAAAAAAAACAAATCAATTTCCGCTGGCCTAATTAAACTACTACCTAACGATTAAAATCCACATTATTTTTTTTAAATTCAATTTAGTACGAAATTATTTATTTTTAACTTACGTATATAACCAGCGCGTTCTTGCCCACCATTTTTCGCGTCTTCGATCGCTCACCGGTCGATTTCTTCAGAGTACGGCTCAATCACTCGAGAGGAAAAAAAACTGCTGGGAAATTCTCACTTCATTTTCACGTCGTCGGTCGCCCGGCTGGATCGAGAGCTGTCTGCAGCGTCGAGGACTGGATTCGAACACCGTAAAATCGCGGTCTCGCTCTTGAACTTGCCGTCCCAACGTGTACTCGAGTAGTACTCCGCTTTTGGTACGCCGAAGAGGGGATAATCAACCTCTTCGCGGTGTATGTGTGTATTCAATAACCTCGGGATGGTGCGGTAGTACCGCCATGAGACCAGCAATCCGCTATAGGAACCATCAAAAACCTGTACAAGATGCATTTACATTTACAATTTATTACAGTCGATAAAGGGATATTTTCGAATCAGGGGGAAACTTCTGTCTTCTAATGAGCTGTTGTTAGATTTTATCTGCGGAAAAATTATCATACTCATTCCACTTGATTGGAACCTTTGTCTTTTGATCGTTATTAAGCTCGACCTGATAAGAACTAAACAGGTCATAAAAATTGTTGATTGGTGCCTTTGTTTGATTGGTGCCTCGACCGCGTGACCAGGTGTTTTGCAGGTCAGTGAGACGGATTTTGGAGCTGACGCGTTTCCGTTTCCTCATTTGGTAATCCAGAAGATGATAAGAATGTTAATTTTATCGTTGAATATTTTTTGGGTACTCTTTTTGTATCACTATTTGGTCAAAATAGGTGTGTTTGCAACCGTAATTTTACATAGTAAATAAGTAATCTAATACAATCTGAGTAGGTATAGACACTAATATAAGTTTGTTAATGATAGCTTTGAAGTCATTAAAGGTGTTCCAGTTGTATTTAAATTTATTTTATAAAATTTTTAGTATTTTTTTATTAAAGTAGGTGAATTCAATGAGAGTACAGGTGCAAAACCCAGTTTAAGAATCCTGCAAAAGGTTCCGTTCGAATGCGTTTGTAGTTCCGCTTGAATGAAAAAGGTGGCGCGTCAATTCAGTAATTTACTCGCATTAACTGTTTAAATTGATATTTTTCAGCTATTTTTTTTGTACAAAGTTTTGTAAAAATTAATAGGAGGAAATCTATAAGCTTCGTACAATTTACAATGTATACAAGAAGAGTTACAATCTTATAGAACTCTCGCATAATAGGGCTATAAATTGCGCGATGTAACGCAGTAATATAGAATATTTTTTTCTGTAACAAGACCGTTATCAACGATTGATTATCCATTTCGAAAAAGGCTGAAAAGAAACGTGTTCGAGCAACTAAACTGCTAGGAGTAAACGGCACATACGCTCGCCTAAAAAAAAGAAAACGATGATTTATGGCTTGCGAAGTAAAAGACGATAAATTACATTTCGGCAAAAATACACTTTGTACAGCCACCTGTAGCGCTGTCAGTAAAGCCTTTTTACACGGGAATCTTGCGTAACCGATCGGCTATACAGAAAGAGAGCCATTCTTTAATCGCCTTTGAAAAATCGCTTCGTTAAAACTACGCACTTGTCGAAATAATAGGATAATGTTATTTCTAGGAAGAACAGTATGCTTACTACTTGAAGATTTTACTTGTATACTAATGCAAATGCATACGTCATTTTTTATTATAACTTTATATCAACAAAAATATACTTAGTTCCAGCAGATTATAAAAGATATAAATACAAAAAACAACCTTGTGCTTTTATAAGCAAGTTTACTACGTTGTAAAATGAGTTGTAAACGAGAAAATTGATCTACCACATAAACATCTACATTAATACTTGATAATTAATCGCTAATATAATTATTTATTGAAGGTAGTTTGTATTTTTTTTTCTTTCAGCAATAAAATTATTCGCATTCCGATGAAATTACAAATCTAGTTAGTCCGACAAGATTTAGTTTACGCACAAACACCGTAAATTCTGAAATGTTTGCACCATAAACCACAGAACGCTAAAAATATTTTTTTCGAAAGTGCGTAAGGAGGATCCCTCTCGCACCATTACGTAAAAAGATATCTCTTTCGCAATAAGGTAAAAAGATATCCCGCAATTTTCGAGAAATAAATTACGCACAGCCGTATAAAGCATTCACTCAGCCAGCTAAATATAACTAACGCGGGATTTTTTATTACCTTTTACTGCACTGACCTTTGTGAAATTGTCTTAAGAATTTACGATTTGTGGGAGAAAATAATTACCTGCTAACGCGGGCTACGTTTACGCGTAACAACTCGCTCCTGCTAACAGGTACAATAAGAAATCCGAGTCGAATTGCTGCTGTAAACCTACTTTACTTGAATAACATATTCGCTCGATACGAATACGGTAGTATTGAGGCAGTCGTTACATCTACAGTTTCGGTTGATTGTTTTATTATTGTACGTTTTTCGTGTATATTCATTAATGCGAACTTAACAAGCGGGAAACCCCAAACCTGTTCGATATACACGCACGACCTATACCTGTGCATATCACGCGCGGGTTTCGGGCCCATTCAGTCGCATAACAATCGGACAATTCGCCGGATTAAAGCGATTCGATATGACTTCGAGAGAGGAAATTCTGCGGTTTTCTATCGATTAGATGAAAACTCACCCATTCATAAAGTCGAGCTAGTTTTATTTATATTCATTGAAGGACGGGCGAGAGTGCACACAACAGACAATATGCGTGCGATAGTGAAAGTGCTCTTTACACTCCTACTTACAATTATTTCTGTACGACAAATTGTAAGTATAAATTTTTTAGTGTATATAGAATTATTTTCTCGTATTACTTTTGTGTATGTAGTTTTATTGGTATAATTCCTACATTATATGCTAAAATAAGTAACACTTTCTTTTTTACTTCCTTTCACATTATAACAATACCATCTACATGGTTGCCAAGTTGTGATATTTTTCCTCTAATTGTCGACTTTTACAGGCAACTCAAATTTACGACGACGTCAATGGTTGTATCGGCAACGTATGCTACAAAGATGAAGCGTACCCGTACGATCAAATTCAAGACACATTCGAAACCAAATCCGACGATTTTACAGGCGCTTTAGGCAAACCCCATAATACTCAAAAAACATCTTTCGCCGAAGGCAAATCCACAGCGGGATGTTCTTTATGCAACACAAAAATCAGCAAACGAATGCAAATCATGAGCATCATGGACGATAACAATTTGAAATTGTACATACTGAGCACCAGCAAGTACCCGAGACCTTCGATTCATCTAGAAACGTGTTTGTGAGTCCCCATCGCCGATGCTCCGTGCGCCATAAACACCCTGTATAATCGTTTTAGGTACAAAGACGCTCCTTGTTCTTTGGATAACGTGCCCAACGACGTGATGACGAGGTGCATTCAGAAGAAGACTACCATAAATTTGCTCACCTTCAACGCCACCTCCAAGGAATTCCAAGCGTACGCTTTGCATTATCCCAGCGCCTGCGAATGCATATTATTGGAAGAGGAGCTCGACTAATCAATTAACTGCTCGTAATTAACGTACCAACGTTATTAAGAAGACTGAATTATTAGCATTTTTTATGTTACGTGTTGTGAGTGTAAATAGGTTATTAAATTAAGAAAAAAATACAGCGATAATATACTTTATTCAATTTTATTAAATTTACTACATATTGTTACTACATTATATAAGATAATTAATTATTAATTTAGGTGGATTCATCGACGTCCAATCTCTCAAAACTGGTCCTCAAATCAGCCTCTTTCGCCTCAGGGGCGGTTCCTTTTGCTTCATTTCTTCCTTCAGGTCTGCAGTGGGGGAATCTTCTGCCGTGTTTGTTGCATTTAGTTTTTCCAAAAGCAAAATCCACCAAGTCTTCACCGAACCAGAAAGGTGGGTGAGCATGGTGGCGATGGTGGTGGAAGTGGTGGTGCGGGTGATGATGATGGGGTGATCCACTTCTGGATCTGCTGTGCTTTCCCCTACTTCTAGATCTGTCGTGTCTTCCTCTGCTTCTGGATCTATCGCGTTTACATCTGCTGAGGGGCCTGGATGAGCAGCGATCTTTATCGATATATTGATGGAAATTGTCCAGTAAACTGGTTATGGTTTGTTGCACTGTGGTTTTGATTATTGCTTCAATGTCTGCGGGGTTTTTACCTTCCATGTTTTGCCTAAAACAAAACTAATACCTTTTACCTTTGTACAATTTACCACGAAGAAGCTGAGCACTGATTCACTAACTGTAATATTTCCACAACACTGTTTCACACCAACTGATCCATTCGCTGCGCGGAAACGCTGTTTATATAAACGGATTGTATTACAAAACTGAGCGCAATATTTCACAATATTTCGAACATTTACATAAGAATTTCATTTGATATTACTATTTCACAAAGATAACGACATTCCATCCAATTTTTTTATACAGCCGTTGTGCAGGAATATTTTTGTACACAGATCGTAATCGCATTTGTTATCACCGTACGAGCACTTTGCGATGAGGAATTCAAAAAATTTCACGAAGCATCGCTTTTAAATTAATCTACCCTTTTGTTCGTTCGTTTTATATTCCACTTACGTTAGCACCGTTGTAATTTTTTCCAGCGGGCAATAACATCGCATTATAATTTCCGCGGACGGGATTAATTCAGCGAAAAAATGAGGCAAAAAAATGATAATCCTTACGAAACCGAAGGTCGGTATTCCTGCTTCGTCCGGCATTCGTCGTGCGAAAATATTCAAAAGACCACCGGGGCGTACTTACGACGAACAACGGCCGGACTCGGACGTTAACATTTTTGCAGGAATTAATAAGAAATTAATTATCTACTTTAATGAACGCAGGAATCCATATTTCACTACCGCAATTCCGCTGTAAGTTATTTTGCATGTTGTACATACAAGGAATTTCGTACAAAAGATGCCTGTAAATGAGTAAATGTAGAGGGTAATGGGGGTCAGTAGCCCCGGAACTGTAATATTATGTGTACTTAAGGGTGTTTTTTTTAAGTATTTAAGATTCATAGATGGGTTATCTTATTTCGTATAATAAACTTGTCTTCTTTGTATATAGGTAATATTATATCATACCAGGAACATTTGTTTTTATTTATATACCACTTATGCAAGTTGGGTTGCCTAACATTAGATACCACGTGGGTAAGCAGGAGACTTTATGAAGGCAACGCAAAGGATTTATTTAACAGTGCGTTAATAAATACGTGTAATTTAAATAATAAATCTGATATATTGAGAAGAATAATTTTGTAGTCGATGACACAGCTGCGCCACCCAACTCGTAGGAGTGTTAGTCACATCTGAGTATTCTAAAAGATTGTACGTGTGTGGTTGTCTTGTAATTCGATAATAGTTTACACGCCTACGCTGGAATGCGTTTGAGCGCGTATTTAGCGGTTTTTTCCTCAAAAAATGATCAAATACTTATCGATTGGCGAAACGTGTCTCTGTCATGTAAGCGCTTGAAGTGGGTATGGGTGCTTAAAATTAATTAATTCGTCACCCACGATTATTAATCGAGCGACTGCCCTTTATCCTACGTGGTGCATTGTTATATTGGAACAATGATGCTCGTATGCATTTATAAATACTCGCGCATGTTTATACAAATTCGGTGTCGCATATTGGGCAATCCGAAAATCAACCGCTCTGTAGGTAAGCAATTAACGCTAAAATACCTATAAAACGATAAACGTCGATATTCAATAATCGTTTAAGAACACAAACACGTTAGTTTATCCATTAATTCGACTCGTACTATTAAAATTCTCGCGGTATCTCTTCCCGCATCTCTCCGGTACGAAATAAATTCCATTCCGAAAATCGGAAAACATCGAAACCGCCTTATCGGCTGCATTGTTATTAATTTCGAATTAGAAAGTGTCCGTCGGTGAGTTGTCCACCTACGAGCCGTTTAAAACCTAATTAGTATATTTAACGTGCCTTCGATCGAGGAAGTCGTGTTAACACCCACGTAGCCGCTCTCACGATCCTCACTTTTGAAATTGCCGTCCTTCCTATACCCGTCGAATCCGAATTACTCTTATTTGTACAAATACCTACACTGTATTTCGATTAAAGAAAAGCGAATTAAAATTTTTAGGTAGGTATACAGGGTGTAAAAAATTTTACTTGTAAAGTATAAAAGTAAAGTAAAAAGTATCAACTTATGAGACGCCCTGTATGGATAATGTAATTCATTGGAAAGATAAATAAGGTGTACTGGGTTGGAATAAATATTTAACCCGTTAATAAGGATTCCACGGGGCCGTTTAACCTCTCCCATCGGACCGATTAAATCTCATCGGTTTTTCGCAATTAATCCGATCGACCGCAAAGAAACTGAATTTATATCGCCAGCCATGCCTTTTGTACGCGCTCCACCCGTTTTTAGTTTCGCGTCGCGATCGCCGAATATGGCGAAAATCGACGTGCGCTCCTTCGGCCTCTGGCCGGTAAAGAACGCGCTCGGTACGCATCGCGAACGGGGCGACGCAGGGGAAAAACCGTTGACATGACGTACCGGCCGAGCGCAGACAATCTGTCACTGACCCGAGACGAAGACGTGCCTCGAATGCGAATCCCCGGCAGCTCTGGAAGGTCTTTACAGTCGCCCTGCTGTATACTTCTCTCTACTTCAAATTACTATCCCACCTATCAGTACCATCCACCTTTGTTAATAATGTTTAGTACCACTTATATCCCGCCAAAACACCGGCATTGAAACATCATTTGATCAGTTTTCAGCGAGATGAAAAGCCAAAGTTGGTTCCTGGTAGTTCTGTGTTCAATGCATTCCATTGCAATAATTCTAGCGCGTTTGTAAAGGTGTAGGGTAAGTACGCCTTTGGTGGAGTTTTCAAGCTCGTTGGATCAGGAATGGATGGTCCTGTTGAGCGCGCGTCCGTCGCAGGATCATGAATCTCTCTCTCGATAAGAGCCGTTCTCGCCGACCACATGTTAAAATCGGCTGCCCGTCATATGCGAGCGGTGAACATTACCATTTTCCTCTGCTTAATTAAAACGTTACTTATAGGCGAACGTGAAAAAACCGCGAGTGCTCGAAAGGTGGATAATTAAAATTCGCCGTTTCGAATCGGATTCGTTAGAAGGCGAATTATTTCGAACGACAATCGACGGGCACAACAAACCGTCTCGTTAATGAAGACCACTTAAAATCTACTGGCGGTAATTGATGTCTATCAATCAGTACTGGCCGGGATTGCATAAATAATAATTAGTACCGACGATTCGCCAACAGATGTCGAAGTGCTCGTAATCAATTTAAATTAGCAGTCTATAAGTTAGACAGAAGCTAATAAAAATGTAGTACATATTGCATGAGTCATTTTTGCACTGAAAAATCTTGAGTTTTCCACAGTTCCAGAGTTTTGAGTAGAAAGAATGAATGTATGCAGTGTAAAAATTTTATTCATTACAAATTGAGCTCATCTTACCATCTATATACCCTCAATTCTACAATTTTAAGTGGGTATAAGAACCATCTAGGTATATATACTTTTGCTTCTCTCTATAATCGATCACAAAGTACCTACATATAGGTAAAGCAATTTCCTTCCTCATTCTTCGAATTACAAGTTAAATGTAAGTTAAAAAAAAGCAACTGTTCGTTACCAGTCCGCTCATTATCCAACGTTGGATCATAAACAACATTATTAAATTTAAGTGCGAGTTTTCCTCGAATCCGGCTTATAAACAAGAGCAAATTGTCATCGATGCGTCGCGCTGAAAAAATCGTAATGCTTCACTTATGGGCTCATTAAAGCTCAGATGTCGCAATGAAACAAGCGATAAATTCTTCAGGAGTCCCATAAGTACACGGCCGAAGATGTTCTAATTAAAACGAAACGCTCACCGGCGTCCATAAATCAGTTGGGGCATATCTAAAAAGGCGAAGCCGGTTGTTTGAGGAGAGATTTTCGCCAAGCATCGCCAGTCGGCATTTTGCATGTTTAATATTTATTTATTGCGCCGCGCGGATATGACTATATTAATATCGAGTTAAGTATTTTTTTCGGGATTACTCGCGGATGTGAGGTGGATTAATGAGCGTAGAGGCGAGGTGAGCAAAAATCGCGGCGATTGATAATTTACGAGTCGATGGAAGCCGGGCCGAGGGAAATTAATCCGAGCGCTAACAGGCGTCGTGCGAAATAATACCTCTATGCTCAGAACACCATGACATAAAATACCGGTCTGGATGCGAGATGAGATTCCGAAATAACGTTAAATGCGGCGCTCGTTCAACTACTGGTAAAACTGCGGTGGGTGTGTCGAGCAGGAAGTCGCCGATTTTTTTTTTCGTTCGACCGAACCCCGTTTGCTCGCATTTTATTGAAATAATGGCTTATGCTCAAAATGCACCAATCGCAGGAAAATTTGTCATACCTTAAGGGAATTTGTAAGATATGTAAAAGAAGTATGGAATGACAGTTATTTGGAGGGTTTTTGGATATTTTTAATGCATTTTTCAGCGGGCTTTCTACGCATTTTTTAGTTCTTTTTAACACCAAATATTTCTACCATAATTTTTACCCTTTTTTGAGGACTTACAAAAATTAATAAGCCTTCCAGAATCCATCTAAATTAACAAAAATATTAAAAAAATAATAAAATAAATTTCCCCAGTTTCTCAAAAAATTAGCCCTTAGCAAAAACAAGTCTATTTTTAAAATAAAACTGATGTTGCTTATTATTACACACAGTTCCTCTTACCCCATCCTTGCATGAATAAAAACATTGTTTAGTAACGAGTTTTTAAAATAGATAAACGATATTTCGAAGTATTTTAATAACATTTTTCGGCGCCCCGGGTTCCCACGATGCACGATGAATTGAATTCGCGAATCTCAGGTGGTACAATGTAAATTCCGACATACGAGTAAAATATGAAATGTAAATATTTTCAAAAGGAGTTAGACGCGAAGGCGTTTTGTATGTTTTGTATTTGTGTCAACAATGTATCGATAAATATAAAGTCGTTGATAAAATTATTGTTGCGTGGGGCCTCTGTGGGAATGTAAACACCGAGCGTTACATATTTTTTAACCATTCCGATATCGAAAACTATGTGAACGTAAATATTATAGTGCTAGATGCTCGGGATTTTTTAACGCTTATTATAACATTTATCGTGTTCTAGGAACTTCTTTGGTGTACATTAAAAAAATCGATTCGAAAGCCCACCCAAAACACGGCAGTTTAATTTAACAGTAGACGAAGGATTTTTTTAATAAACGACCAACCGAATAATTATCTATAATAATTATCCCGAGGGCAGGAGGAATTTTTCGCCATCAGTTATGTAAATTGGAACGGATCGAATTTATTCGAGGTGGTACCGAAGCCATTATCGATGCCCCGGGCAACCACCCACACGAACTAACCGACTTCTCAGAGGCCCTCCACCAATTTTAACATCCCATCATCCTATACATAATATCCTACCTACTACAAATAAACTGCATTTTTTTAAATACATTACGAACATCAGAAACATGTTACCAATAAAATTCAGCTTCAATTAATCCCGTCGTTATTAAACCAAAGCCAATGTACTCAAGAATTCTTCAAAATCCGATTTTTTTAAACTTGCCCAGCCGAGCCGGTAGGAAACCCTATAGGGAATCGAGTTGTTAATTAAGAGAATTCGAATGTACGTTAATTACGCGCCCGGCCGGCCGTTTACAAACTTGACAAACACAGTGACGGATTCATTTCGGCGCTTGTAAATGTAATCGAATTCGATGTAAACCCCGACTAATTGAAATCGAATATTTTCCGCGAATCTTCGACACTGCAAATTGGATCTCGGTCTGTCCGATGCAAACGGTGTTTAATTACTTATTCTACCATCGTTTTGATTAGTTTATGGTCGGATTTACTGCTGCTTGGTAATGGAAAAAAATGCTCGCTAAACTAATGGTATCCAAAGAAGTGTATTATATTCCGATCGGAGGTGTTTTCTTTTCCTCTTATCTTATAAAGTATGGTATTTTAATTGCTATTAATTAAATTCAACTTTTAATCTAGTTCGCTAGCGACAAGCGAGGTTTATTATTTAACGGCTTAATTAATAAATGCCACTTGATAAATGGAGAGAGCGTAGGAGATTTTCGAGCGAGATAATCCGTTTTTAGTGATACCGTACTTGATACTGATAGGCTATTTTATGAATTTTAAATTACATGCATACTAAATTAGAGAGTACGTCGCAATAAATCTTTCATTTTTGTCCGAATATTATAATCCCGATGGCGTGGAAAAATGCAAATGAACGGGTCATTCTATTACCTAGTATGGTAGAAATCAAACCGAAAAGCCGAACATGAAGATAACACGGGCGCGTTTAAAAGCCAATAAACGATCACCAGCTACCGAACTTAAAACGTATTAAATAGCGATAAATATTTAGATGCGCCTTCTAATATTTCTAAGTGCGTACTTGGCATTATTTCAAGCAGTGTTTCGTCGCTCGAATTACGAGTTTTTTATCGGCAAGAGAACAGTTTAACGCCGTTACGGCACCTACGGTGTTATCTTATTAGCTCCTTTCGCATAATTAAACGGACGTGGGCCACTTCAAAGCCACCATCCACCAATATTATCACCGATGGCGTTCGTAAAGCCACTCCGAGGAACGCATTAAGTCGCGTACAAGTTAAATCAATTAAAAAAGTTAATTCGATCGTTAGGTATGTTGGTTTTTATTTTACTATTCCGTGCCCGTCGACTGTTTGAATATGAATTTAAAATTCTATGTTTAAGCTTTCTATTAGAGCAAAGACAATAAATACTGATACTGCAGGCTTTGAAGATACAACAATATTGTTAAAATTTTACTATTTAATAAAAATACTTTTTATACCTATAAGAAAAAGTATTATTTTTTACTTCAAAATGCAATTAATTACCTACTTATTTGACCATTTAGTATGGTTCAATTACCTTACTAAAAGACATAAAATACTTAAAAAAAATAGTAGTTCGATATGTAAAGATTAAGTGCAGAACTGGCTCTATATTTACACTAATTCCACTGAAATTAGTCGAGCGGCTTGATGACAAAAATTATGACACTAACTAGTTCCAGGCCCACGCCATCTTTGTGTTGGAGCGTTGGGAATATGTCACTTACACCTACACGTCCCGATAAATATGAACACCTTTTTAATACATTTACATGCTAATGCTCGCATTCGTAATTTCGATTTATCGATCAACATGTTTACGAACCAGCAGGGATGAATAAACCCAACTGAAATAACTTAATACCTATCGGAAATTAGTACTCGATTCAAGCAAACGAAATCTACACAAAAATAGCGCTTTACATTATTTTGACATACGTCAAAAGTCATTATTTAGACGTTTAATAACGTAGACAAAATAACGTAACGCAATAAGAAGCTCGAAAATCGAAACGGCTTATTATCTAGATCGTTCCGAGACAAATAACTCGGAAAGTAAACGACGAGCATTTCCAATTTGTACAACCTTAAACGAACGACAATCGATCCCGTATCGGCCGGTTAATTAACCGCGGCCACGGCGACGTTCGATTAATTTGCATTGAATCGCCAGCGCAATTATTACAATGTAGGGTATTACAGCCACCGCTCGCCATATTACTTTTACAATCGTATACACGAGCCCGTGTTTTTCTTCTTCGCGTTATTGTCTATCACCAAGTTGCACGACTCTTTATTGTTTGAGCTTTTTTCCTAAAGACATGACCAGTACCTAAAGGATTACAGTACAGGTATAGTTATTTTTTGTGCAAGCTAGAAATTTGACCATCATATTTTCAGGTCTACAACTATTTCTTTTACGTTATGCTACTTTCGAAATCGAAAGGACATTTTAGGCGAGTGTAAATCGTTTTTTTGCGCTACTCGTCGGCACTAAAATCGACCCGGAGGCGATCGACAGATTTCCGAAAGCGGTTTTTGTTCATTCACTCGAAATGCTGCCTACCAGTAACGCAAATAGCTATACTTAACTTACGAACCTCGGCTTTTTTACGCTCCGGTCGATGCGAAACCAGTAAAGTCGCCCAAGTTCGTAATGAAACGTCGAGTCGAATAATCGCCGTATATACAGAGCGAGCATGACTTTACAAATGTAAAAAAATATATCAAAAAATATTAAATATAAGGAAAATGGGGCTGTGTTAAGAACTCTGATTAAAAGATAATTTTTAAAGCTCTTTTCGCACTATTTATAATGATTTTTTATGTGTTTTTTGTATTTGTCGATATATTGAGCTTTGTCACACATTAATGGTTCACCCTGTATTTAGGGTGGTTTCCGGTTGAGTGATCAAATTATAGCAAAATCGAATATTATTGTACCTAAATGTTGCGAAGAAATTATTGCGCAGGTATAGGTGGTTAATTGTCAAATGACTATTTTGCAGCCTATACCTTATGTAGCGTATAAATCGATAATAACGAGCGATCGAAGTGTTTAAAATAATTAAATGCGTCTTTTGGGGCGCTCACGCGATCGAGACTGGTTTGCTGGCAATTTGTGAAAAACCACCTGCTTTTTCGATACCGCATAAGGGCAAATTGGGAATTATTACGGAAAAATTGGAACCCTACGAGCTCCGTTTTGTTGGTAAAATTTATTTATTTAAATTTCCGTCGAGCTAATGGGCGCGAGATGTCCCGAAGCCAAATCGCAATACTTACTTATATGTAGTTTGCGAAATTGTCGGTGGTAGACATGGCAGGCGTACCGACCTACAACAAATGAAATTACAGGCATCGGACGCAATCATCTTTACCCCGAAGTTTCTTATCGCCCTATAATCATGCTATTAGCGTACGCTGTACGGCACCGGATTTTTTTCGATGGAAATTCAAATTCGGTATACCACACGCCCGCCGGCCATCGAACTTATGCATACTAAAAATTACCCGAAAATTCCATTTTTTTTTGGCTCAATGCCTCATTAACCGAAGCTTCTCTTTATTCGCGATGGTCACGTAAGCCCTGAACGATATGAATATCTTTCAACTGTGCCCCAACAACAAAGGCGCAAATCTACTAAATGGTAAAGTATATTATTTTTAAACATGAATCAAACAACGAGCGTTAAAGTCGGGAGGAAATTTTCATTTAAAAGCTTCAATTAGTCGGTTGCATGCCGACCTCTTATTGACCTCTTGAAAAACGTGAGGATCGAACCTCCTCGTTCGGAAGCGGAGCTTCTCATTCATTGTTTCACCTTCGATTCATGAGATTCAATACAGTAATAGGTGCTGGTGCTATACAGCGTACAGGAGATTAAAGTTTTGTAAATGCCTCCGGTACTATAAGAAACCCGGCGATTTTCCACGCCCGCACGAACCTTCCCGTGCCTTCTACCATGTACGCTCGACGGCCACCGTCTAATGATAACTATATACGTGAACTTAAGCACATCGACAGCGGCCTAATAACACACCTCTTACCGAAGTAATGTCGAGAAAATTACTCATTGATGGTCGAGTACCCGCTGACCGCACCGGCCGGAGATGGACAAAAAAAGCAGACACACACACACACCGAAAAAACGAAATAATAATAGTAACGCCGAATTACCCGTACGTCTTCTCTCGAAAACATACTTATAGATACATCCTTCGGTCCATCGAAGTCATTAAATCACGATGAAGAGATAGAGTTATTCGAAACCTGTCGCATTCACATGAAGTAATCCGACAACAATGTATAAGTGCGTGGGTCAGCGACTTTATACCAATCATTACAGAATTAGTACCAGCGGCGGCTATACCAGACAAATCTTCAATAGCACATAATTCCTATTTAGTACCTACTAAAGCCTAAAAATATACTTACCACCATATTTGATTAAGGAATTGAAGATTCAAACTGTAAAGATTTACTCAAATTTCGGTCATCTTCATTACCACCAGGTATATTAGGTACCCTAATTTCATTTACAAATGTTTATGTAATGTTTATTAAAATAATTGCAGTACCTAAGTATGGATTTTTTAATAACAAAAGGATTATTTTCCCAATACTTAAAAGATTGCAGTATTACATGATTAGTATATGAAGAATTGCCAGTATTATTAGCTTTGGCATAGGTACCTAACAACAAAATCACTTTTTCAAAAAAAAATACAGAATAAAATAATTTATGAACAATAGCTCTACTATTTTCAGGTTAAAGCATTCTAGATACAAATGTAGAATTAGAATCTATAAGAAAATTAAATGTTAAATGTGTGATGGTATAAAAGTGTATGGTAATTGATTGAGCGGGCGCCTCTGCGTTAAAATTGCGCACTTGTTCCGTTTGGGGCCTTCTCTTCTCACGGCTCTCCCACGCAAGGTCAAGAATCTCAGCCGATTAAACTATTACGGATTTTATTGACTTTTATCGGCGGTCGAATTGTCGCTCTTTAATGGATCAATTTCGATTCGGTTGTGCAATTAACATTCCGCGAAGGAAATATTAACGGTGGCATTTCGGGAAAATGGAGCAAATCGAACAGGTACAATGCGGTTTGAGGAATTACACGGATCAATTAACGGTGGATCGGTTAATTAGGGCTCGCTCAAACGATATAAGTCATCGTTGAGTTCCCACATCGACTGTATACTTAAGTTTTAATAGGCTGAGAGCGGACATACGATTTCAAAATCGACCCATTAATTCTTTACTTAAAATGTTATGAAATTTCTAATATAATCAAAATAAAAGGAGAGCTTATAAAAATGCCAAATAAAGTTAATATTTAACAATTAAATATAGAAGATAATCATGTGAAGATTACAGTAAAATTTTAATTATAAATAGCCTTTGAGTAAATATTAATAAGTATCTACTTATAGAAGGTCAAAATTTCATTTATTATAGGTAAATAAGTCTTTACCTTTTTACTTTTTAACCTACATGAATATCTACATTTTAATAAAACGAATAACTTATACAATTTAACGTTTTATAGGCGTAGATAAGACGCTTTTATTATTAGACGCTATTCGGTAATAAACTCGATCGAAATCTTTCGTTACTATTAGATATCCACCTAATTACTTTCTAAAAAAAAGCGCCTTTTTTTCGTCATTTCAACTGATTTTATTACGCCGTGTAACGTACGTGGGCGGCTAACAAACTGGTTACGTACTGATGGATGCCTTAATAGGAAGTAATGATGATGATTGCGGGGAATGCTGATATACGACGCCGAACGCCATTTTCAGAACCCGTCTAATTATATTTGCAAATTCGTGCGCGATCCGGTGGAAAAAATCCAACGGGATACGTACTGGATACGCAGCGAAAACAAAAACCCGAAGATACACCAATTAATACCTGATGCATTATTTATCGACTAAGGTCCGGCAAAAAGCGAATCACTACATGTTTGTACGTACGTTTGTCTAATTAATTAGAGATTCGTTCGTTAAGTTTACCAGTGTTTTAAGCATTTTACTAGCAAAAAATTCGATTACATATATAGTTCGTTTATTCTTCTTTAGAAATGACGTCGCGACTAGAAATTATTATTATCGCTTATAATAGGAATCCAGCACGCCTTTATTCCTACTCCGATCTTTATTTTATTACTATTTATGTGCAATTTCAAATGGAATTGGTCCCTTGAAATTACGAAAACGCGAAACTCCATACTTATTTAAATGATTATTACAATTGCGATACACGACCTAACACTACATTGTAGACAATTAGGAATTGATTTCCTCTACTCCGGTCATTTATATGTAATCCCATACGCGCCATAAATATTCATTTTATCATGTTTAGTATTAATTTAGCTTTAAACGGCGAATAATAATTCGCACTCTACAAGTCTTTAACGAAACGATAAATATTAATGGGAGCGCTTTTATTTTTATGGGCGATCGTAGGAAACCAGAACGGCTATAATTTATTACTTATATGAATGTTTAAAGTCGTATAAAATCTCTTTTTTACCAGAGAAATTTTGATGTCGGGAGTATAAGTGGTGTTCGTATAAAACATCACGAACGTGCTTTAGGTGTTGTTCGAATTTAATCCGAAGCGAAATCAATCAATATAGGCTAATTAGTCGATCGAAGAATTTACGACGGACGTATTTGGTGAGGCCTGGGATTGGTTCCATTTGTTCGAACGATAAGCGGTCCTTGATGTGGGTGTTCAATGGTTCGTGCCGACCGGTCAAAAAAATACACACAAACACCGAAAGGAATCTATCTTATTCGACTGATAAATATTGAAATTAATACTTACTAAAATGGGAGCGATCGTGGCCCACTGGATAGAGTAAAAAATATACTGTTATTACGTCAGTTCGCGTTAAACTCGGCTGGAACTGAGTAGGCCGGAGATTTATATCGCCGGTGATGTAGATAAAAATCGTACTTGTTATTAAAAATCTAACACACTTACGTACATAGAAATTTTTACAGGTGCAACAGCGTTTTTTGTGACACTTTTTTTCCTACAGGGAGTTGCGTGCGTTCGATTGCGCCGTGCAAGACGAGTTTATTTCGTCGTTTTCGAACACCCGAATTTCGCTAAACCTTACCTGCCCCGCCAATTACGTCTTTAAAATAAACGATCGTAGAGGCAACGGGGCGTTTTCGTATATTAAATCGGTTGCATGCACTCTGGATACAACAACAACAACACAAAAAAACCGTCTTTTGAGACAATTTTTTTCAGTCCGAAATCCGAAATGAAATGGCTTTTAATCCCTAATAATAGGCGTCGAGAGTTCACCTTTTCGTGCCACACGTAATGGTCTATTACCCGAAATTCCTCCACCTAATAACGCGACTATTACTCGAAAAATGTTTGCTATACTTCGAGATTGAAATCTAGCGCGATAAAATTTCTCAAACGCCGTCCTATTAATTCCATTTCGCCGATTTACATAACAAACAACGAACAATGCCGTGGAATTCACAGTACGGCAGTCTCCGGTGGAAAAAATCGCAAATAAACACAGGTGTGGCGAACCTAAACGTCCTTGCATGGTCGCTAAGATGTTTATTGTATGGGTGAGGAACATTAGGTCGGGAATTTTGATTAATTCGCGGAGAACGCGATTGTTTTATACGTTGACATGTAAACCTTATTAACGACTTTATATGTAGAATGTGTCGAAACTGGTTTTATCGACGTTTGCGAAACGCTGGAAACGGCTCGATCATAAATGGTTCTTTTCTGTTTAAACGTCTTTTTGGTATACGAAATACCAATTAATATCTCCAAAATAGCGTTACTTATTATACTCCTTTCGACATCAAGAGATAGGACTAAAGCCTAATTTTATATGATGCAAAAAAATGTCATACATTCCAAAACTTTTTACCATTGAGTAATACTATATTTTACTTTAGTAGTATCACTCCTTTTTTAATCCCAGATAAAGTGCACTGAAAACAGTGAATGGTCATACTTCTGGGATATTAAATCTGCTTCAAGAACTTTTTATTACAATTTCCTGTTGACGAACGGAGTATAAGCCTAATATACTTTTTATAAAGTGCATTATAAAATTGATTCTTTTATATAAGTGATTATTTTCTTATACTTATTAAAATCTAATTTTCTTCCAACGATTTTTCGATTCGGGCTAATCGTAATTTATTCGGAAAATAAATCGCAACAATCTAATATAATTTAACGTGCATTTTATTGCGATTGTCGGCATTGTTTAATCTAATAAAGGAGAAATAATAATAATAAAATTTAACGGCGCCGCGTTGGTTTGTATTTTCATTTTTCGATTGTCCGATTTTATTTCTAATAAAAGCGCGACTTCTCGGGAACGAGAGAAAGTCGTTTCCCAAATAAATTATCGACCGCGATCCCGTAAATCTCGAAATGTGCGTAAAGTCTCGGCTTAGAGATGTATAGGGTTGGAGGATATAATGCCGCCGGTCGTACGTTTTATTTTAATTGGAACAGCGTGTATTCGAGTTGTTGACCGTTCGGTCGTTCGATAGCCGTGTTTACGATCTCCCGGGGTAATATGTAATATTCAATATTGTGATTGGCCGTTTATCGGATTGGATTACGAGACGTAAACTCGAAGATTATAGCCAGGCCGTGCAAAAACCGGCGTATTATTTCCCTGCGAACGCTTCGTTAAAACGCTCTTCTTTACGATCCGCGTAAGCTGAAAAGCGCTCGAAATTCGCTATTCTACGACGCGCTTACGGCTTCATTAACACTCGTTCCAATATTTTATATATACACTACTTTTTAACAGAGGATTTTAAATAAAATGTAAACTGTCGGTATAAGTAAGAAATACAAACAGAAATGTGTATACAGGGCATAAAATCACCCTGTATGAACAATATAAGTATGTTTGTTCCAGTAAAATGTTCTGAATTTATTTAATGAATAAACAAAAAATTTTGCTTGCCTGGAAAATGATGTTCCTTCGTGAAAAGATTCGAATCTGTATAAAAAATGTTATTTTAAAGCATAAAACATTCATATGGCCTCTCAAAAATAACAAATTTACTTGTAGAATGATAAAAAATACCCTCAAAAATCGACTAATATGAACCAAAATAAAAAACCAAAATATCTACTAATTTGGAAACTTATTCTAAAGAATAATTGTCAACTTTTCTTGTAAAAACTTGAAAAAACCTCTTAAAAATCGACCAATTTATCAAAATATTCTAAAGAATCTTCGATTTTACTTGCAAAATCTTGAAGAAACTCCTTAAAAATTGGCTACTTTATCCAAATATTCCAAAAAAATCATCACTTGCAAAATCTTATAATATCACATATAGTTAGAACATTAGGTATACAAAAATATTAGGTACTTTATATACAAAGTAATAGGTACAAACTTTTAGTACACGATTATATTTAGAAGCAGTATAACGAAAGATGTTATATTCGCATTTGCCTAACGAGCAGCACTAAAAGCATCGATTATTTTTGCATAATTACGCGATAAAAAAATCCCGATTTGTTCGCAATTTTTTTATTCGTCCACTAAACGCAGCTCATCTACGTTGTCAACGACATTCCGATTCGCCTCTAAACATGGCGCGTATTAGCAGGTGCTAATGAACCTAGCGAAGCGCGAGCGATCATATGATGAATACATATCGTCCGATAAATGGCAATGGGTAAGGTAAAAGGGACCATCGAATGTGCGCTTTTACCATAAGCGATGCCAAACTGTCCACTAACGCCGATTTATCGGCCATTCCGCCTAATTAAAAACCACTCGTTTTTGGTCAAACTCCTTCGGATATACTACCGATATATACGCGGATGGTGATATTTTTTTACGGTTATGGCGATGTGAGGTAACTCGTCGAGTTATCAAACTATTCGTTTCGTCTCCATTAATAGCAGCTCGTAGAACTGGTCATCTTAATACAGAGAATACGCTCTATACAATGTCTCATTAATGTTCCTTAAAGCATCAGTAGCTAAAACTGATTGCGATGTCATGTCAAAAGTCGAACGGAGCGAGTGCAAATGGCCGGTATAGTAGAATATAAAAAAGATATTTCTATATCTTCATTTAAATTGTCATCCCGGCGTTTCCTATAGCGCTCGCTCCGCTTTACTTGGTGCTTTAAATAGAACAACCTGCGCATTGCTTGATTTACTTGTTTGTTCGACTAACGCAACTTTAACCATAAATTTCAAATGTCTAATTAATTGCTTCTTATTGTTATTCAAATTAACTGTTTATGCTTCATTGTAGGTAGGACGATATTTTATTCGCCTGTCCCGCAAGTAGGTATACCTGTACAAAGGAAGCTCAATCAACATTGATACTTCTAAATGTAGAGCGTGTTCGTTTTATTATTACACCAGATATTACAGTAAAAAAGAGGCATTTTTCAACGACTAAATTAAATTACAAGTTGATTGGAAACTGGAGATAATCCAGAAACACTAACACGTTTGTGTGATAAGCGCACGGGATCATGAATAATTCAACTGTACTAGGTACAGGTAGGTACTCCTTTTTTTTACCCGCGTATTGACATGTTATATTTTACGCTCGCCGTGCGGTTATCATTTACGTTTCACTCCTACGCCCCGATCCGTTTTTTCTTTCCCGTGATAAATCTTTTCCACGATAGATACGAATTCCACCGGCGGAGCGTTTCATTTTCGAGGCGTGGTCCCGTTCTCGTATCCCCGAGGCGTCCCATTAATAAAATTTTGACACCTAACTCGGCTACCAGACGCTGAATATAAATTAATAAATTAATACCGTTTCTGGACTGCGCCGCGCTCTTTAGTCAATCGGGGAAAAATCGAGCAAAAATCCAGCGAACGAGGAGCAATCTACTACTTTTCTTTGTCGAAAATGATTCGGGCACCAGCTGCTCCAGCATCGTCTCCGCATCAGGAGTTTGTACATACGCGATAGATAAAGAAAAAGTAGTGGAGCGTCGCCGGTGGAAGATCGCCGGTGCTTCGACACGTCCCCGCGATGGCCGCATAAATTCAAATGAACCGGCGACATGTGCGATACGAAAAATCAATCGGCATAAGTTTAATGGGTTTTCCGCTAATGGCCACGCCGGTCTAGTAATGGTAACCGGCCGGACGCGTGCCTTACCATCGAGTCCTCGTCCTAGCCGAGTGCCAGCCAGATGCGGCTAATCTACTACGTGATAAATATCAATGACCCGTTCGAGAACGGACTCGGGCGCAAAAAAATATTACCGTAGCCAGTACATAAATGAAACGAGTCGATGATAATGCGGCATAAAATCGGAAATTCATACGCGAGAGTTTGCTACTTGAATTTTAATGGAAACGCTCTCATCTCGCGTACACCAGAAGGTCGAAAGGATTGATAATATGCCGCTTTAATTCTTTTCAATCAGCACGAAGTTTTCTACGACTAAAAACATTCCCATTAATTTTGTAATAATATACACCATCAGGTATAGTTTATTTCAAATTAACTGTATTATTAATTATCATGAACAATTCTTTTAAAATGTCTCACATTGCATAATATCTTACCCTGTATGTTATGCCTTCCTATCTGTATAAAATCTCCAGTAGGTATAGTACCCCACGTTTGTATAACGTTTCACCCTCTATAATATCTAATCCTGAATACTGTCCCATCCTATATACTGTCTCACCCTGTAGGATAAAACGAATGCAATGTACAGTATGTCCCTGTATGTATATAAGAAGGACGAATAAATCAGGGATTTGCCGGGTTACCTAATAAATCTCGGCGCGGTTCTCACGGGGAGAATTATTACGGGCGATTTTCAATTTCAAACTCGGGCAAAAATCGAGACGCGAATACCATAATTAATATATACGGACGTCCAGAAGTAACTTTACAACTTTATCGAGGTTAATTAAGGCTGAGGCACGTCAAAGACGTGATATATGACGGTGTTCGTTATTTCGCTATCAGCGCATTATATCTAGTTAAGGATAATGTAGTTCCTTGTATTTATGCCGTATTAGGACTAGTGGAATACGAACATATCATAATTACTGCAGCTCTCCTGCAAATACATATAATATCCCATTTTTATTTTTCCTAGATATGACTTTAAAAACCCCAATAAATTTAACTAAAGCTCTTATAAATTCTACTACAAATTACACTTCCAATGACATCAAATCCTGCTCCCTTGTCTATATAGGAATCATTATTTAAATGAACATTTATATGTATACACAAATTCAGTATAGATATGCAAATTTTTTAAAAGTCCTCCCCCTTCTGCACACCTGACGATTTTCCTTGCGTACACACACACACATATCTAAGGATTTAATCGTTCCGGCCAAACAAAGTCCCTCTCCATAACTAATCAATGAGCCCCATACAAATCGCTGCTGGTCGAGCGCGGCAGCTGCGGATCGTAAAACTGGTCCTGCGTAAGGACCTTTTACCTTTCGGGAAGGAACGGCTCGCCCTGAGCGAAAAGGGGGATGAGGAACATAAAACGCTCTCCCCGTCCGCCTTGAAAGTTCGCACAAAGCCAGCTATAAGATGCCTCGGATGTGTGCTAATAGAGCGAGCTTGAGGGGTCGCTAGGCTGAAGGATAAAAGGAAAGTTTAAGATTTTTTTATCTGCAACTTTCGTTTAGAGGCATACGCGAAAGATTTTAATGTTGGGTCAGAAGGGAAACCTTTTCTGTGCAAGTTTGTGGAGTTTGTGCGAAAAGATTTCAATAGCCAGTTAGAACAGTAACTTCATTTCTATATTTCTAAAGGAATTCTATTTCAATAGATTATTGATTCTTTTGATGAAATCTTAAACAAGTAGTTTTTATCAACACCATCGTAGATACAATATAAGTATAGAAAAGGAATAATTCATTGTTCTTATATACAAAATTCCTGTACAAGGGGCTGGGTGGGTACTTGAGAACTGCACGTTGTAATTAGATATTACGAAAAATATCACAACCTCGCATTAAACAAATCCGACTCGAGCTGTCATTGTTCGGGCGCAACAAAGCCCCCTTGGAAGTTAATTGAAGAGTCCTTGCAGCAAGTCAAATCGCGATAGTCGGAAAGGGTGGTTACGTCACCACCTTTCAACGCCGGTCCCACGCTGGGTCCTTGTGGGAATCGGGCATATCGCGAAAGGTAAATATTGCCAGGAGGACCCTCTTCGCATTGCGACGGAGAAATGAAAAAAAATACAGGGGGAGATCTTCGGAGGAATCGTGGGAATGCGATCCAGTTTTGGTCGATGGGGAGGACCCGAGGACGACGGGCGGTTATAGTCGAGGTGTCGTGGAGTCCTGCGCGACGGGTCGCCCCGTTTGTTTGCCATACAAGAAAAGCCGAATTCGGACCGGTCGAATAAATTTGTTGGCATACATATACGCACTTATATAAAATTTTACTCGAATAGTTTTAAGAGTTTAATTTTTCACCGCGACGGGCGCACCTGCGACCCAGAGGAATTTCACGCATACCCGAATTAATAAATAGTAGATGTACGGAAATTATGACGGAGTCGTGGAAAACCGACATCACCTGCCTTTCCTTTCCCGGACGTTAAATCAAATTTATTTATTGTAAGGTGAATTCACTACCTATGCGAGGAATTTTTTATAACAGCTGATTAATTCGCGCAATAAAAATGCACATAGAACAAAGAGACCGAAAAACCTGTTGCACTCAACACATTTATAACGCAATAACTTTTTGTATACAATGAACAGAAAGTTAGGATATGGGTAGGATATAGCATTTAAGTTGTTATATTTCCTACACATGAAATATTATCCAAGAAATAAGTGAATACTTTCCTTTACTAGATAGCTTCTTTTATACAGGCGGAGTTTATATGCAAATGCCAGCATATAAAAGTGACATAGTGGAAATTTGATGCGATGATATTTCTTTTCACCAGCGCATCCGCAGTCTTGTCGAGGATGTCAAGACTTTGCAAACTAGAGTTTTTACTGTGCTTTGCGAATATTTGATGCTTTAGCAGATAACGATAGGGTTACCCGCAAATTGCAGAAAATGCGTCAAACGGTTCGAAATAAAACGCTCAACAGTCACTTTAAAGTTGAGATTTATGCTAATATTCATGGAAAAATTTATTACTTTTTTGATGCATTTATAATCTCAAATAACACTATATAACAAATAATAATAACGTATTAATTAATTACCCATGCAATAGTGCAATCCTACATGTTGGCGACAAGTTTATTAGCAGATGGTAAATCTGGTTCGAATTTTTTGTAAGTGGTCAATTCTCTCCCACAATTCGACTTGTATTCGAATGTCCGGTTGTTAAATGCTTGTAACCAATATATCCAGCACTCCTACGACATGGTGCATAATCCGAATGTGTACGCACTGACATCGAACAGCGAACATGTCTGTACATATCAATGTACTGATGGATATCTAAAGGAACAAGTCGGTGCTATACCGGTGTTAAATCACTCCTTTTTCGTTTGTCCGCGCGACTCTTCGTGGATTTGCTGGCGAGTGCAAACACAATTCGGTGCGATCGTTTATGTAGCATCGAGTCGGAAAAGGTAGCGAAAAATTAACATAAATTATCATAAATCGTATACAGATAAAACCTTCGATTATGTAATTCATGTAAAGCGACTACTTGAAATGTTCATAATAAAACCATCGGATTTGAATTCGTAAATAAATTAACGATGGATATCCTTCCTGTTCCTGGTTTCGCCTCCTCGATTTCCCTTCCACATCCTTAGGAGTACCCAAAATTTTCGTGCGAGATACCTTCCCACGCTGCACCCTCCCTGTGTTTCACCCCTGATGAAATTTTCCGCAATTTCACAGGTGAGAATAGCATGTCCGACGCAAACGACCCTTATTGTACGTCTATTCGGAACGACACCGGCGAAAGGGAAGGAAAAATATTCAACAGCTGCACGGCCAAAATCTTATATATGGGAAGGCATACTGAAGATTTAGGGATTTACATTATACGAGTAGTTTATAGTTATGTGCTGTTTGAGGGGTTGTAATTCACTTGTTAATAATTGATGTGTATGTAGGGTGAAACAATTTAACTGCACCCCCTAAAAGGTATAGAAATTTCTTATCTTATTTTATGCATACATGCGGTTTTTGGTATACCCCGGTATGTACAATACTTATGGGTATATACAGTAAAAATATCTTGTTAACGTTTATTAATAAGATAACGAGTAAGTGAGAAACAATTCACCTTATAAATTTCACAGCTTATTTGTGATTATTTAGCAGTACCTAAGTGATTATCACCTACTGTATGGCGAGTAATTGCAATATGAAAAAATACCAAATAGCATGCAAATGTGAATCGTTTCGTCGACAAGGGCATTGTAACATCCATTGAAGGCCTTATTTGTTGCACGTGTACACTTTTTCGCTAGTCCATAAATGCATTACAATTTCTAATTCGACAATTACGAATCGTCTCATTGCGAATGCAGTCGGTTTTTCCGTATGCGCATTTCAAATTTCAGACGTCGTATTTGCAATTCGGTAACGAATGCACGCGGCATTCAAGGTTTTATTGAAAAAAAATACCCGACTCGTAATGACTCCAGGCGCACGAAAAGTCGCTAGAGGATCATCAGGTTGCTCCACCTGGATCGGAACGAGGGCTGCGCGGGATAAGTACGTTAAAAAGGGAGTTTCCCGCCACAAAGGAAGACAATAAATTAGGCACCCCATCGGGTTGAAGATGATGATCGTGGGAAGATGACGCAAATAACCATTATAGTTAGAGTAAAGTACAACAACATTTCATTATACCATTACACAACAAGTTTATTAATTTCATTACTAATTTCAATATTCTATTTATTTGTGTTCATAACCGAAATAAATTTATTAATTTTATCTGTATTTCTCCTAATATATATTTTCAAGCACTAATTTTTAAGTAAGAGTTATACTAGAAGGTTTGCTCCATGTTTCATTTTTAAATATATTTAATAATTATTTGGTTAATTACATACACGCTCATTTTTAAAAAGCGATGGAATATTTTCTTGTAAACATTAGTCAATCGATGCAATTACGACTTTCCATTAAACGTAATTACAATTAAGCAACCGTCCGATAAGATTTAATGTTGTTATTTAGTGGGTGTTGTTAATTCGTTTTGTTATCGGTTACAATGGTGATTACATATTTAACGTCAATGGTTTTGACGTCAGTGAAAAATATGACCTAGACCTAAATGTACAAATTTCCCATATCACAATATTGTTGTGTTATATTAATATATACATAGAACGTACGAGACTGATGCATTGAAGTTTTTATGTTAAATGTAAATTTATTATATCTAATAGTACTAAATAATTTATAAAGGAATTGCACTGTGCGTTGAAAGAATTAATCAAAACCACTCAGTTGTGAGTTGGAACAAAAACGAAATAGGTTTTTAGATGAAATTTCTTGAATTCGAAAGTTGTATTCGGTAATGATAGGTTGTGATTTGACACGTTATTGACACGAATTCGCATTTAATGTCTCTTCTAAAACGTATTCACTAGTCGCTCCGTAATGCCTGTAATCAAATGTATCACAAATTAACGGTTCGGCACCACCCGCTGTACAATTATAAGAAAAAGGAATCCACGGTCTTATAATTAGTCGAAAAGAGGTTTTGATTTTGAGGAATTCCGAGCCTTCGGCTATCGAAAGCGCTCTTATTTCGGATTCAGGTATACGAAAATGTATAAAGTAAACCCATTTTCTACGTTTTATTATATAGGGCGAAGTTATAGTTTGGACCATTTTATTCATGCGGATAATTTCAACAGTTGAATTATTTTTTCCGATTTATCTCGAAAACATGAATCGAATAAAAATGTATTGTAGTAAAATCGGGTTTACTACGATACGAAAATCGAGCGATTTAACAAACGCCTTGAAGCGTAACCGAATGAAGTTCAAATGTCAGGCGGTGACGTCAATGATCTTTTATTTATTGATGGTAAATCGTTCATTGAATGTCACGATCGTAATAATAAAGTTATATTTAAATGCACCGATTAAATTCGCCTCGCGAATCGAAAACCAAACGAGAAAAATAACAAACATAAAGTGGTCATTCAGATTCAATGCAATTTTTTTTTTCAAGAACTTTAACAATATCATTGAATTCTGTTATTTATCCACTTATAATAAAATTCTAAACCATGCAGTATAATAGCAAGCAAAATGCATGTGCTAGACACTGTAATTATAATTCAAAGTTCATACCTAGTTACTAAAAATAGTAATTATGTCGTACTATTTTTTTCGATTTTTGAATAATTATAAAACTTTTTAAAACGACAAACAACTGTTAATATAATATTTAGAATCCTATAAACAAATAGGTAAGTTAAGTCTTCCCATTTAGAGTTCTTATACAAATAAAATAATAATTTATTCAATATGGGTTTATAAATATTTTCGAAATATTTATCGCATTTAATTCCTTGTTAGATCGAAATCGATTCTATGGTATAGATACTTAAAAAATCATTTAATTTTTCAATGGAAAACCCATAAAATTTCGGCCGAATCCGACTGAAATCTAATCGTTTATCTTACAGAAACGATTCTTATTTGTATTCTATTAGAATTTACAGCTTTTCCCATTACATGGCCTATACGTTAATACCTACTCACTTGTATACTCGATACAGCACTCCGTCGATTAGAAGTGAAATAAAACTCTAATATCGTTTCTTTTATCAATGAGAAAAATCTGTCTCTATTATTTATCGTATACAACCGCGAGCAGTGCCGTACGAAAAGTGACTTTCCCACAAACAAAAACCCCTCTCACACCAACGCGCCGTCACTGGCTCCTATCAAATCCCGATCTTTATGTGCTTAAGATTTATAAAGATAATTAAAAACTTTGCTCTCGATATAATTAAACGCGCATAGAAAGGTGAGATTGTTGTCGAGTCATTCGGCCACATTTCGGCGTCGTCATCTTTTTGTTTCGAGACGACGAGAAGAAATCCACGATAAGTGCACGACTCCGGTTGATTAACCTTTTTTCCTCTCCGATATTGATTGAACTCGTTAATTGTTCTAACGACGGGAAATTTATATTATTCGGTCCGATAAAATTATCGTTAACAGAAGAGAGGCCTTCGCGTTCGACTGATAACTGTCCCAAGACACTAATTGACCCCTAAATATTGGAATTTATTTTATATAAGTTCAGAGAGTCTGTCATTACACCTACATCAGATTTGAATACAGTGAACAACCGGGGATTATTACAGTTTAATATAACAGAGCTTTCGATGTAAAATTTGGATTAGTTTATGAGTTTTTGGTGGAAACCTTTCCGTATAGAGCAGCATTTATGCAAAGGAACGTGCGAGCACCTGTTGCACGACTTTGCTCGCTCGCCGGCGTTGTCTTGTCGAAAGCGCTATTCGACCTCAGAGCTTTGGGTCAGCGCAATCACGTTTCGGGCTACCAACGATCGCTCGTTACGGGCGTAACGCGTATACACGGAGGTTATACGCAGAAAACGAAGGCCGGCCGGTCGCGGGATGGACGCGCACCGGCCTCAGGTGGAGGCGCTCCTGCCGACTACCGTTAAAGTAGTCGCGGGCAATAACCATTCATGAAAATCTATAGGTATTTGTTGGAGTTAATTAGGTTTATACCACTTCTGAAAATTACCCCGAAGCACTGAAATTATGCATTCGCAAGCGGAGTGATGTACAAATTGCTCTTAAAACTGCTCTACTCTATACCATGTCCTAGAGTGTAAATTTTTTCATTGTACTGCATTTGATTACTTCAATGACTTCAAGAAATATTCTAACGCCCAATTTACCACTGCCATTCGTATTAAGCATCATTTCCTATGTAATTAAAGATTCATTAAGCATTCGAGCTTTATAAGTAAGTAAAATGAATATTGCAGGAATCGACCATAAAACCATAAAAGCATCAGTAAAAATTCGCATATATAGGAAACGTGGAAACGATTTTCCGCCCAAGTACGTCGACGTTTCCAGCTAACTCGGCGTATACCTCAAAACATATGTTCTGCGAGTCGTAAATTATTTTTTTCCGAGTTTACGCGCGTGCCTACAATCTTTAGAAAAGCCCACAATGGGCTCCCCCGGTTCGTCCCTTTGAGCGACTCGCGTCTTGCGATGTAGGAAAAGAGCAGTTGTAGGATGCCGAAACGTATTCAAGATATGCAGTCGGCCAGCGGGAGTGCCGCGGACGGTCTCCCGGTGAATTCCACCGTTCCACAGCTGGGCGATGTTTCGAATCTATTCATCGATATGGCTCTTTTTCTTATATGGGATCGAATTAGCGTCGGGTCGTAGCCAATCCAGGATGGGATTCCATGAGATTTTTATTACTGATCATACGAATTCCATGTTATTGATGATAAAGCTCGCATTATATGCAAACTGATGAGCATTTCTATATTAGCATATTTCAGGAAATTTTCTTGCATGTATTCTACAATTATATAAAAAATCAAACCTACAATTTGTATCTTAATTTATGGATTAAATAATTCTAAATACACCCCTGGCGTTTTCTATGGAATGGGATCATTGGGATTCGACCACCGGTCAGTTAGTGATGGGCATTTAGCACCCTTGTTTACGGAATGCCTTCCTATTATTACGTCAATGTTTACCTATACAAGACGTTGGACAATCTTACAAAACCCACCGGCTTGTATATTTTTTTACAAAGACGTTAATCTTCCTCGGCCAAATCGGTCGAATAGAAGAAACTCAAAACCATTTATCGTTAGCATCGCAAAGTGCTTTTAGGTATTACTGAGTTACCTTTCTTCGGGTGTTCCACCCGATGCGTGGTAACGTATCCACGTGCCCCCTATTCGAAGGGAATGCGGGACCTTTCGATCATCTTTCGAACTTTGTTTGCACAACTTTTGTGTTATTTTTTTCAACGGAAGACTTTCCCGCGATTCCGAAACGTGTCTAGTCACGTCACGCTCGATAACAATTGTTGCAGATGGACGTCTCCGGTTAGAAGTTACATATTAAATAGCAACGTCATTTCTGGTAGATTGCGTGCATTTATGCGAGAGCCGCATATCTCCCGGGAGCTTCTTTACGGTCCGCGACCGCGGGGTTCTTAATTGTCACCTGTCCGCGAAATCGCCGCGTGTTGTGCACCTCGAGACTTCACTTACTGCCCTGATTTACATCGCCTTCGCGTGATCTCAGCGCCGTTTATCATGCCGTTTTTAACCCCCCCCTGTATTAGTGTACAAGGCGAATTTGCGAACGGTGCTTGTCCGTTTACGCGTTACCGATCCTTTATTTTTCTCCTCATCTCGTTTTAATGACGACGTGACGCCGTATTAAAAGCGGGTTTTAATCAATATTTATTCCGCTCCTTTTATCTCTTTCGAATAATGAAGTGAAATATTTATAACAGCTGCGCCGCGCGTACTTTACTCTTTGCGTTCAGCTCCGCGAGAGATCTTTTAAAAGACTTTATGCCTGACTTAATTTCGACCAGCAGTCACGTAAACTAATAAATAACGCGCACTTAGTCGTATATACGCGAACATTGGACGAAGGCCAATCGATCGGTTTCTTGCGTTATCCCATCTTCTGAAAGTTACCCTACGGAATCGTTTAGGTTCGGAAAAAATGCGACGCCGCAGCGCCGCCCGCTGCTCTCGATGCCCAAACACGACTCCGTCGCCGCGAGACGCCTTCGAAACACGCATTTACATGTTGTCTAAAATATAAAACGCATCAAAATCCAATATATTTTCCACCTTTAAAAGGGCTTCGTGTGGGAACCGACACGAACGCTCCGACTACGGCTCGATTCGTACCGGATTCAAGTAGGTTTTACGAATTGATGCCCATTATAATCAGCCAGTGTCACCACTATAAGTAAGAGGAGCAAATGTGGTAAAATTTAGATATTAAAAATGCACCAAACTGCTCAAAATACCTACATTTTATTCCCCATTCAATCCATTTCGTATCTACTAAGTAAAACTTAGTACTAATTTGGTACAAACTATCTGCTTAAATTTGTTGTTCCTCAGAAGCTCCTGCAGTTAAAAAATCCTTTTGATTTGTTGCTGGTACTGCGGCGGTAATTTAGATCGGCCGCTTCTGTGACCGGTTCGTGTATTGGGAATTAAATAGTCCGGATTAGTGTGTATCATAATATTCGGGTGCGGTTCGAACGTGGCAATTACCTCGTATTAGAACAACGGTCTTATTTAGAGCGGACGATGATTAAGTAATATTTGAGTTTTTTTTTATCGACGCGGTATATTGCCGAAATGGAGTTTCGAGTCCATTTCTTTCGGCGATTATTAATGGTATCCGTTGGGAAAATATATTGTTATTTGTTTTAGCCGGTAGGAAAAAAGTCAACTGATGGATTGTTTCCTTTATTAAATCGTGGCTTTTATTAATTAATATGTTAGAAGTTATGTTACGCGTAAGTTCATTAATTAAGTAGTTTGTTCTAAATTTGTAAATCGGACGAATTAATTTATTCGAATTGATTGATCCGTCTTCCGATTTGACCCAGAAATAACGGTTAAATTCAAACCGTCGAGTAAATAACTCGAGACGTTAAGCCCGAAAAAAAAAGGAATTGTATTACAAGTGAGGGTGTTTGTGGGCCGATGAATGGGCATAAAAATATAAACCGATTTGAATCTAACGTCGAATGTAACGTTCTTCATACGCACAAATAGCCTAAAACGAACACAATGGCAATCGCATTTCTTCGAGGGATGAAAAACTTACACTCCCCTTAAACGGTACCCGCATCAAAGATGACAGATGCACTTAATCAGAAAAGGTAACGCAGCAAAATGTTGATAACCCAAAAAAAGTAAACCAGTAATAACGAATTCGAACTACAGACATACGTATAACAATCAGATAGTAAATAGAATAATGCGGTCGAAAGGCGATATTGAAAAAGCTCTCATGAACCTCAAACTCCATTTAAAGATAATTAGTTTAATCTATTTATCGTTACGCTCCATTTTCCAACAGCTCTTTTAATTTGTAACTCTTACAACAATTTACAAAAAACGATAGTACTAATATAACTACTCACCTACAACAATTATAAGTTTTAAATACTACGGATTATTTTTCGAAATTCAAGCACCAATATGAATCAAATCACCATTACAATTTCCAGTTAAACATCGATTCTATCCGGCCGAATGAAGATATCATTCATCTCCCGAACAATTCGAATGCTTTCTTTCATACGGTACATAACCGATTCGAAGATCGATCGGACAACAAAAGGCCCCGATAGGAAACTAGCCCGAGTTAATTAATTGGGTTGTATAGCCATATTTTTGTTGTTAAACAAATCACTATGGTCTTTTATTTGTTGGTTCGTTGGCTCGATTCGAAGATTGGTTGTTAATAAAAAAAATATACTATTTATTGGATGGAAAGGTATAAGAAAAGTTGAAAATGTTGCAGATAATTTTTATAGTGCTTGATAGAATTCTTGCTAAGAATTGAAAGATTATTAGAATTTAACGAGTTATTTGGGAAACTGTCCTTAAATTCCTTGAAGATGTGTTTCAATCTTATCCTCAAGAAAATGATTGTTATAGTTTCATAATCTTTTATGTGTTTCTGAAGGATTCCTATTAATGATAATGAGAATCTACTTATCCTGATTATCTATCTTCTTTAATATAGTTTTCGTTTTGAATAATGTAGTTATACTTTAACAATTACAGTCCATTAATTCTTGGTAATTCATGATGAATGAGTACTTAAACCCTTTTGTAGATAATCTTGGAATTTAGTTGTTTCATCTCACCACAATAAAATTATTGTTATTGTTTAATAATCTTTTGACAATAATAAGAATCTTTGTTAGTCTCATTTCTTCTACTTTAGGTACTCTATTTGGTATATGATAGTTTCGTAACATTTTACAAGATTTCAAAGGAAACTAATAGGAATCCTTGTTATCCTGGGTTAATCTATCTACTTTGCTCTACTTGATATGCTTCATATCTTCAAAAGAAAGTAGTTTCATAACGTTTTTCAAGATTGTGAAGGATAATAGAAAAACTTCTCGTTCTCACCATTCTCTCTACTTTTCAATCAGTACCGCAAACCTTCTCGATCTCTAATCGACCCTTCGCGAAACTTGTGAATCGTGTATAGCAGCCTGGAAGTAAGTTAGCGTTTCGGAAGGTGGAAGGAAGGAAGGAAGTAGCGGGAAGACCAGGAGTCCAGGTGCCTGCGGCAGCGGCACGAGCGAAAGAGCAGCGGAGCGGCAGCGGTTCGTCTCCGAATCACCGGCCGCGGCGCAGTGGGAGGAGGGGGTCGGCGAACGGGCGCGGAGGCAGAGCCGGCCCGGACGAATCACCGACGCCGGGGCCCCCAACACCACCTCCGTGGCTCGTCGACTCCCGCGGAGCCCGCAGTCGAAAACCAACTGTTGCGAGCGGTGGTCGGCGTGGCGCGCGCTCTTCTTCTGCTTGGCTCTCTGGCAACGTGCAAACGTCGCGGCGGATTTTTTTCTTCCGGGTGATGTGACACCGCTCGATCGGTTTGTGTGGTTTGTTTATTTTTATTTTTCGAATTGGGTTTATTATCTTTGTATCGATTGATTGTCATTTGCGTTATTTGTTGGTTGTGATTTTTTATGGATTTTGTTGTTGGGTTGTTTGTTTCGTCGGTTTGTTCGAATTGTTCCGGTAAGTTTTATAGTTTTAAGATAAATTTAATTCATACATTTTTACTACTTACTACTACAAATTTAAATTATTTAATAAATGAATTGCTCTTCTTACACAATATTTTTATCAACATATTAATTATCCGATTATTTAATAAAATTTTAAATTAAAAAAATACATTTTTTGAATTAATTTTAAAGTAAAATTTAATGTTTGCCAAATGTAAAAGACTCCATTTTGTCCAGAAATATGGCAGTATAATCTATCATATTCAAACAAATTTATCTCCTTTTTTTGCTTAAACAGTTGGCATTTTGCTGTGATTCGGTGCGTATTAATCATGGTAACTTTCAAAATTTAGTAAGGTACAGTCAAAAATAACTTTATTTCACTCAAATATCATTTTATTATTACTTAATTATTAACGAGAAACATCAAGATACTCTTTTTATCTAAATAGGTAGGTATCTATTATAACTTCTATAATATTATTTAAATGAATGCAAATAAACTATACTGGCTTAATTAAACCAAATGAACAATCCAATTATAAGTTTATCGTAGATTATAAACAGATTATGCGATTAGAAACATATTCATGTTAATCATGTATACTGATGTGTGTTTTTTATACTGTCGTACCATAATCAAATTTTATGTAACATTTTCCATTTTCCATTTTCCCAAAAAATCAATTTTATATTAGACTATGTAAATATTATCGCTAAAGTTTGTTTGATTTTAATATTTCTATATGAAATTATCGGTTTAAAATAAACATTAAAACTGATTACACGATTCGAGTACTTTCAGGTACTTACCTACCTAACTGAAAACTACACCATACTTTACACAATTTAATAACTAACTTTGTATCTAAAATAAACATTAAATCTGATTATATAATATTTAAGTACCTACCTGTAGTTACTTGAAAACTCTACCAAGTAACCTAAAGTACTAAAATAAAATCAAATCGATACCTACTTAACCCACATACAAAAATAAATTCATATAATATTATCAATTAATAACTGAAATTTATCAGAACATTATAAATAATAAATTAACATTAAGTTTGCGCTCATTTTACTTCCATAAATCTAATGACCTGTATATTATGTAGATATTAAAAATTCGTTTATAAATCAAACAAATTGAATAATTTGTTTATATTGGAGTGAGTGTCCCTGATTTGCTTTCTGCGAACTTATAATTAAACCAATTATCGAACTATAATAAACGTCGAAAAACATAAACTAACATTACCTAATTGATATTTATTCTATTTACTACATTCGCGAATAATTGAACGGTAATTGCAGGTAAAATGTATGCCAATAAAATAATGATTAGAGTACGTATTTTATAGAGAAAAATAAAACCGCCTACTAAATGTAACAGAATATTGGAAATATTAAAGTAGGTTACCAATAATTTTTTGTAGGTATACAATTCCCAAACGTTCTATTAAATTTTCTTTATATTTCCGATTAAAATAAACGTCCACTTTCCACATCAGCCAGGATTTATCGGACTTTTTTAATCGACCAAAAACGCATTATTAATGCAAACGACGACACTAATAGTAGAAATGTTTGGACTGGTTTAGTCGAATCGAAACGAAAATTCTCACATCTCTTCGATGAGAACCCGAATTTTTTCACGTTAAATCGTTAATTTAGTCTTATAATTACATTCCCTGTCTCTTAATGAAATTACAACCAAAAATTTGTTGGTTTTAGGTAAATTACAAATTACCATTCGAGTAGATACCTAATACTTTTTTATCGATTAACTTCCATTTTTTGTTTCGAAAATGTAATGGAAATATCTCGAACGAAATTACGGCGTTTTTTCGTTGTTTTTTTATTAATATATTTTATGGGTAAGAAGCAGACATTGCGTGATATGTATAACAGGTTTTCGTACGACTACCTACAAACATTAAAGGCGGATTATTTTCAACGCTGTAATTATTTTAATATTTGAAATATAGTGTAATTACGCGCCGGGTAATTCTTATGTAATTAAAAATGGGGTTTTATTATACGGTATGTCCCAATTCAATCCTGTATACACGGTTTTATAACGAACATTGTGAAATGCATAAAAAAATCTAAACACCTTGCGATTCACATCTTCGACGTAAATAGTATATTTTTTATAACTTGTTTTATCGAGAAGAAATCCTTAATTTAGTTAAAATTGTCTATTAACATAATTAAACATTCTCATTAAGACACCTACTCTTTGTAAAAAAAATATGAAACACAATACTCCCGGCATTTCGGTTTTCTCACCATTTGAATACCCGCCGTGCATAAATAAACATTATTAATGATATAAGTAAAAATTTATGCAAAAAAATAAACTGTTAAACTCGATGTTATGTATATCGTTAGCCACAAATTGACTGAATAATATTTTCTCTAAATTAACGGTAAGATTTATCAATTTCTTGCCATATTGGAAGAGGAATTAATAAAGAAATAAACTCAAGGTGACCAAATAAAATATTGCGCATAAATCGGCGTTTAAAGGGATCTGGGATTAGTCGAAACAGGTTCTGCTTTTAACCAAATATTTGTTTTATATTAATAACTATGAATTATTTATACGTATACGAAATATTATCTGTATACGCATATCAGATTTCGAATGTGTAAATGCATAATCGCCCGTATCTTTTTAATTAGCCTAATTTTTTCCACGACACACCCGGGTCGCCTTGCCAAGATTTTCTGATCTTTTGTATCGGATTCCGCACTAAATACATTTTCTTTTCGGATTTTTATTGTTGTAACACAACGCGCCCACGGGTTATTCGCTTAAAAAAAAGAAACGATTTATATTCGTTACAAAAATCCATTAAGTTACACCACACAAATGTCGCAAGTATTTTTCGACAAAAAAATTCAAATTATTCCAACGGGTATTTTTTAATTCCGACGATTAATTAGTTTATTTAACTCCGCGTTTTATTCTTGCGGCCACACACTTTGACCTATCGATAGCAATAGCTCTACAACATTCTTTCGGTGCACATTATTTTCTTTTCTCGACGGATTTTCCGATACAAATTTGTGCTCGATACACCGACAGAGAGATCCATTTGTCCGCTAATCTACGCCACATCTACATCATAGTTATTCCGATGTAGAGATTTTTATCTGCATTCCTCAACTATAATGCTCCCAGCTCGATTTCTATTGCACCAGCGTTTAATTAAAGCATTAAAATCGTCCGAAAAAAAAGGCTATAAACAGTAGTCGGTAACTACCGTTTGACGTATGCACGGTATAATTTCAGTTTCGATAGTCTAATTATAAGGCAATCTTTTTTTTATTACAAAAATTTATGTTACCTGAACGTGTTATGCTGGATTAAAGTGTATAGTGGATTAAATGGGGTCTTCTTGTATGCATTTTTGATGTGTTTATGTATCTATACGAAGCAATGAAGTGATTTATTTGTAATGAAATTGATTGAAATCCAGCTGTATAAAACAGAGCGGACCTACAGGTAGCCTTATTAATATCCTAGTCGCAGAGTGTTCCATACATCAGCCCGGCGAGGCATTAATACGTGGCGTTTGACTGCAATAATTAGCAGTTGATGGTTAATTAACTGGAAAGTGTAGCGCCAAGGCAGGTAATCGTACGGCAAAACGACGATTTATTGTGATCGAGGATCGCTCGATCGTAAGTAATTCCGAGTTGTGACTGTTATATTGATGAAACGAAAAACGAGGATTAACGTCGCTCGTTTCTTTCGGATTCGAATTCCTTCCCGCAAAAAACTCTCCTCCAAACAGATCGATTCTTGTATATATCGATGCTAAATCCGGGCCTCATTCCGCGACACCCACATCCGCGTAAGCCCATTGAAAATAGATCAAGCTCGGCGGGATTCTTGTTTTCGCTGTTCCGGAGAATTACCCGCGCCGACCCCGTTATTAATCCTCTCTCAACGGCCAATTGCCCGCCTAAATTGAAACCGGGAATAACGGGCGCATATCGATGACGCGTCGAAAATAGTTTGATATTAATTGTTCACCCACCCGAAGTTTATTATAGAACTCGACTCGTTACGGTGTATTGTAAATTATTTTAATGCCTCGGTACATCATCCGGCGCTGAAATCTGCCTCTCTACCTGGCTTTACGAATTAATTAAGCCGCATATTATTGTTGCGTATTATAAAGTTGATGATTGTTAAGGGGTTTATTACTTCCTAAGGATTATTATGAGTATACCCGTTCGAAGAGGATTTACAATTAAATACTCTGTCGTAGTTATTTAGGAATTTAATATCTGATTAATCGAGCAAATATTGGAAGTGGATGGATTTTCTAATGTACCCTTTCGCATCCGCCAAATTTTGCAATATGTCTTCATATTTGGAACTATTTTTAGTTACTTGAAAATTGAGCCTGTAATTAAAATTCGTTGACCACACGCACCAAAACCGCCTAAACAAACGTTTACGGCAAAAGCTTGGTAAAGTTTGAGCGTTCCAAACGAACCTCTCTCTCTCTATCGCTATCGGTATTGTGTAAACTCCGCGTGGGAGGCGATATTTTTCTCAATATTGACGTATTTATTAGTCGCACCGTTACGCCTACGCGTCCACTTCGCTTTTACTCTCGCACGCATCGATTCGCTTGCCGTTAATTATTTAAAAACCCGACGAAGGAGCTAAAATTTTGGACAAACACTCCGTCCTTTCTTCCGTCGATAAATAATAAAGCGAGGAAAAAAAAACTAATGGGACCGTCTCGCCTTTTAGCTAGGAAGTGCGGAAAGTCGTGTAGGAGTAACGAAACTAATAAGGGATTTGTTGCGGTATTTGTACAAATCGTTTCGAAAACTGTATCGTAATTTTTAACACTTTCGCCGCCACGTAACCTCTTGACGTAATCACACAACCATAGTACTTGAGCAGATAACTTGGTAAATAATTGATTTTTCAAAGTAGATAAGTGACTCTGGAGAAGATAATTGACTCTTTTGGATAGGTATAAATCCAAATGGATTAGATCAATGATTGTTTATTCTCGCGTGTAGATAAGTGACTATCTGAATGAGTCTCCAGAGAAAAATAATTGATTTTTTTAGATTTGGATAGGTAAATGGCTCTCTTAGGTATAGAGAAATTATTCTCATGTTTATGTAAATGGCTCTTTTGGATGAATTATCGACTTTTTTGTATTGGTATAAATGATATTCCTGGCGATGTAATAAATGATTCTTCATCGGCATGGAGAAATGCATTTTTTTGATGATGGTTGATAATTGAGTCATTTGAATTGTTAAATGGCTTTCCTGGCTAGATAAATCATACTCCGTGCATAGATAAATGGCTCCCTAGAGTAGATAATTTTGAGCAAGTAAATGAAGCTTTAGGATATAAATAAACAACTCCTTTACGTAATACTTTACGCAAACAACTCTCTCGAATTATTCCCTTTACTTCGATAATTATCTATAACGGAACAAACAACTCCCTTTATCTCTCAATACATCAACGATTTATAATATTAATCACCCATTTTCATGACAACAAGGGCTGATTATCAACCCTTTACGTACGGAATAAAATCAATCGAATCCACCCCCGAGCGGATGAAAATACCTCCGCACGCCGAACGAAATTCCCGTCGTCTCCTACACTCACCCCCGTCGATCGGGCGTATAACCCACTAACCCCGTTCGCCCACGCCTGGTCTCGCTCCACATCGTGCGGTTCGAGGCGCGCAACAGTTGGGCCACGGGGAAGCGAACCGAACGGCCTCGGTGACGTGTAGGTCATTATACCGCCGGATCGATGGCTCGCAGGACGAGGTTCAAGGTCGTCGGAGCGCCGGGACGCCTCACCTGGCGTCGGTCGGGGGAGGCGCGGCGCCGGGAGGAGCGCGCGGGCGTTCAATTATCATCCTGTGTTAGTTATTATTCGGGCAACAACATGGAATTTTTCGGTACATAAAGGATTAGTTTATTAAATTCGTGCGCGGACAGCCTGTATTATAAATGTAATGTTTATTTATGAAAAAGTTTATGGTGAGCAGCTCGTTGGAAATTACGCATTATAAGTTAATTCTTCTCGTCGATCGTGCTTTAAAGTAGCAGCGGGAGCTCGTACGCTCGCTAATTTTCCACCCATTATTCTCGCTCGAATACAATTATTTGTCTTGGTTTGCTACTCTTGCATGCACGCCGCGCCATCCAATAATTAATATTTCTTTCGTTTCCAATTAGAATCGTTGCATCGGCCGGCTAACCCGCAATTTATTTAATAAGACCTTTTGTCATAATTTATTTAAACATTTTTTTTTTTCGCTCGCCGAGTAATTATATAATGCAATTATACGTGCCCAGAAGATGGATGCGTTTCGATTAACATCGTAATCGCCGATCGGAAATTTCATTATCAACGATTTCGTACTGAAGCGTTTCATCGTCGGAATTTTAATCGATGTGTTTGTTTGATAACGCTCGCAATCAAGTAATTGTCCGATGATTCAATCAGTCGTTTTATCTAAAATTTTTTCCGCCGCTTTCCAGACGCGTCCTCCTCGAATAACAGCTAAGGTGGATCCAATAAAGCGATACAAATCGCAAAAAAATAGATTAGGATTCTACAATTTAATATCGTAGAAGTAATTAACTCAGCGGAGTGGAATACCTCGATTATAAATTACATATAAAAAGCTCGCGCCGGTCTAATTTTAATTTTCTTCGCGCAATCGCTTAATTAAATCGAGACAATAGACGCTGGATATTTTTATACACTTTTCTCACCCGCTACAAAAGCGGTGGAAAAATATCGCCCGACAGCCGTTCGCGTCGCGTCCATCGTAATAGCGGCGCTTCGGATGCGTCGCGACGCAGCGTTTGACAAATGCGACGTTTCGAGCATCGCCCGAGAGTCTGACGCAAATGCTTTACATAACGTGTCGCAAGCGGGCACCTGGCGGTCCGTCGGGCGGCGGGAATCGCCGCGCACCGGTGTAAATTTAGTACGGACGCGTACGCAAATAGCCGGACCGAGGTTCGACCGACCGCGGCCGGTCCCGAAAAAATCCTCATCATCAGCTGTGCGCGCGAGACGGGGCTCCGGACAACAACGGCTAATGAATTACGCGATTCGCGGGATACGCAACGTAATTGCGTCGAGATTTATGCTTTATTTTGACGTAGTAGATGTCTGTAAAAATGTTTACTTTAATCTGCGTTTCCAGATAAATTTAACGATATCGCGCGACGGACGCTAATTCCCACCGGCGGTTGATTTAATGCCAGAATATCAAGCTTTGATCCTCGCGCGTTACTCTTACTCGTACAACCTACACCACTTAACACAATTATATAGATACTAATTAAAAATTATCCTTACACATACGATTTTTTTTAATATCACAAAAACTCTATCTAATTATCCCTCTCCGTACGTCCTCCTCATTAACGCCATCATTACTGATGCTCTAATAATAATTTTTCGTTGCGAGTCGAGTGGAAACGTCGCGTCCTTAAGGTATCGCCGGTGGATAATGACGAAAATAATTGGCGAATTACAGAACTGGTCGTTCTCTTTCCACGTTATCCGGCCGTCATTTTTCCTCGAATTCCGCATGGATATGGAATGCTAAAAATTGCGCGCAAGAGCGCGTCGCCGAGTAGAGCCCGACTCGGCGTCGCGCCGATTGATTGGAAAGTTCGTTCGTTGGGGCTTTTTGAATTGTTGTAACTTGACTTTATGTGCCCGTTTCGGTTGCTCTGACGGTGCTAAAGTGGCTGTTTTCGAGTGGATTTTACGAGACTTTTAATATACACAGATCGAAGGTAACAATTTACGGTTAAAGGTAGATTGTGTTTAGTTTTGTATTAGGTACGAATTATTTTGTTAAACTATTCGTTAGTTTGTGTGTTTTTTTGTATATCTAAACGGAGAATTCCACGAATATTACTCCACCAACGATTAAACATATTTAATGGCCACATTTATAATACAAAGAGTATATGGAACTCGAAAATATTTCAAGCTCAATTAATAGTCTGGCTAACGTGCCAATTATCTCGACCCAAAAACAAAATCATCCGAAAAAACAGCAAACAAACCCGTTAGGCCGTTCGCAAATATGCTAATTATTCATGTAGGTACTCTATTTGCGTTCATTACACGAACCGATAGGTGTACCATAAAATATTTTATTTGTTGTATTAATTATATCCGTTTAGTTTAGAGTGAATTGTAGCATCATGATAATTATAATAAGCATCGTTGTTAACAAGTTCCTTATAAATTCGAGAATTTTCCACCTTCTCCACCTGTTGGATCGGTTCACTATGGGCGGTATAGGGCGAGTGAAACCGGCGAAATAATAACTTTCCCTGAACTCGGAGCGCGCCGGCGACGGCCTCGAACTTTCCTCGCATCGAAACTGAGCTGGTTTCTGCGCGCCCTTCGATCCGGGGCAACAAACCTCGACCGGAAATCACCCCAGGGGGTCACGGGTCGCAAGGTCGCGGCCGCCGCTCCGCCACGTGCCGGCGCCGCCGTCTCTCTCTCGCTCCCGGATAGGGACGAATGCGCCGTTGCGCGGCCTTGACACCGCCGCCGGTGCACACAAACGTATACACGCGTACAAACTCCGATAAATACACACACACGAATGTAAGTAAACGCTAACAAAACCTTTATGTGTTGTTTTACGCGTTGTCGGGAGGATCGATGCAGCCCGGTGAGGGTGCAATCCTGGTTGTCCACAACCTGCCTTTAATTAGATATCCTGTTCATTCTATTGATCGATTTTATCAGGCGCACCAGGACTTTAACTGAATTCTAATCCTGTACACCGAAATTCCGCACCAAAATGTTGTTACCTACTACATGCGGCACTAATCTCACGCAGGAATCAACAATAGAGACACGACCAACTAGGTCGACTAGTCACTACCAAATCGTTGTTAATTAAAAATTAATAGTTTTCGAACTACAATCATCACGAATGAACAATTAAATTCGTGTTTCCGCATTAATTCGGATACACCTATCGAGCTAACAGGTTAATTTTCGATTCACCTCGTTTCCGATCGAAATGAGTAATTTCTTTTAACAATTAAACTAGAAAGTGTAAATAAATCATTTTTCGTTCGGGCGGGCATTGTCGAAGGGAATTTCGGCTTAATGGTTTTTTAATTCATCTCGACACCTATGTGCTGGAAATAGCGGCGTTTTGAAGTTGGGAGCAGTCGCTGATTAGCTCGACCGGCTGATCGATAATTAAACGTTATGTCGAAACGGCTCGTCGAAAACGCGGATTGTTCATTCGTAACAGTTACTTTTTAATTAACCCACCTCTACAGCGCACTCTGTTAATGACAGCTTCAGGATGTGTCTACGTTAAATTCGGTCGTGTATACTCGACCATTATTCGAACGAAAAAAATCTAATTAAATACACGGATTTCCATCTAGAGATGTGTCCCGCATTCTTCGGATGACGAAACGACGTCGAATAGAAAAACTACGGCGTTCTCGGGATTCTCGGCAATAAACAAAGCACGTCGTTGGGTCGATTAGAAACTGGGGAGCCATCGAAGGTTTCCCATATTTTCCGAATCGTTCTCCCGGGAGCAATCGTCGCATCGACTTTCCGGGTAATTAGATCGAAGTGTGAACGGGTATTTAACCGGCGGTTAACTCCAAATACAAGCTTCAATCAAACCGAATTTCTTGTATCGTAATTAGACGACTTACCTATACGAAAAGCAGGAAGCAAACGGGGAATCCACCTATTCTCTCCTACACTGTTATTACGTCTAATACAATGGTGAAACAAAGAGATGGGCAGATAGAGCCTCCGTGACTCGGCTACCCGACATCACGTATACGAGATACACATCGCTGGTCGCTTCTAAAATTAATAAAACAACCAATAATGATGGGACGAACTGCATTGATAATCCATTATTGAAGGTTTAATTGGTTTTCCGCCTCCTCATTACTTTAATCAGAACTAAAAACTCTTGTATTAGTTTTCGGTTTAACTAGATAACTATCGACGCTGCAAATAACCAATTACAGAATTATCGGCTTTTTTCTTTTTCGTTGGGAGTTTATCACAAAAACCCATACAATTTCCTATACCGGTGCTAAATTGCCCTGTCGTGAGGTTATTTATTGCTGATATATCGAAAAATGCGTATCGTTTATTTCGAGCGCGGTTTTTATTAAAATCGAGCTTAAAATAAGCACAAAAAGTCCGATCTGGACCGTGGCTTTGTCAAATTTTTGCCAACGTTGCACAATTATTAGTCAAAAACCTGCATGTTTTCGTTTGGCAATACATCAAAATGTAATATTAGATAAGGACAACTCGCTAAAATGATTAAACACGACGTAGACATCTACATAATTAAAACAGAACAAGGAATTCCTTAACACAAACTACACACTTTAAAATTATATTAATTTGTAAAAAATAAAAATTTAGGTAGGTACTTCAATTGTGCAAATTTTTTTATTCTACTCAATTCTACTGTCTATACTCTATTCTCTATTATTTGGGTGGGGAATTCCAGGGGTAACGTTTTACACATAAAGCTTTCTTACTTTACGAAAGCTCGTTATTTTAGTGCGCCCTATAATAATAATCATTGAGTGTTCGAAAAACTAATGGTTGATTACAATGTTTAATTCATCGGGGTCGCTATTAAAAATGAACCTTCAGGCGTTGCCTTCGTTAAATAATGATGGGGGTGGGTATGAGAGCTTGAAAGGGATGTTTGGGAATAAGTTAAAAGGACCCAAATCAACGCCAATCAATTTGGTCTCTTATTCGCTATACCTTGTATTTTTTATGTTTGAGAATTCCATATTTTTTTTATAAACACGATGGATTTTGTTTTATCTAGAAAAAATGGTGATTAAATTCACGCTATATAATTTTTTTAGAATTCTAGAAATCGTGAATTTTGAAAAAACAAGTAATAATAATTCTTTCGCGACGTTTACAACGCAATAAATCACTGCGCTAATTAATTTCCTTAATATTCATCTCGAAATTATGCTAATACAAATTACTCGTTTTTTAGTTATTAATTGACACTTGTTGCGGTAATTTCCGGACGTGCTGATAATAAATAAACGAAATTTATACGGTTTGCGTTAAAACCGGCGATGTTTTTCAAACCGATTTCCTTCGAAAGTCCGTAGGAAATTAGATAATTCGTGGCCGCATTTCATTCTAATTTCGATACGTTTCCTCCAAACCGTTAATTAGTAAGCGAATTAAAATGTTTTATTTTAATTTTCAGATCGTCTTTGAAGAAAGGTGGAGTCCTCAAGGTAAGCGGATTACTTCTTATATTTCGAATAGAAAACAACTATATAAAAATTTCCGAATAGGTATAATCGTTACTCAGTCTTAAAAAACTTAAAACAAACGACTAAATTCTTATTATTATTCGAGACCCACAACGAAGAACATAATAGAAGAAGTTAATAAAACAACTACTGTCTGGGTAATAAAATTATGTAAAAAAGATACCAAAATAATAGCTACTTAGGTAGAGAATGAAATTACACAGTTAATGGAATTACCGTAATCCTCGATTATTGGTTAATTTATTGAAATTCTACACTTCTAGCGTTTATTCAAATTTAGGTACATAAAGAGCGCGTTTTAGAGCCTCAACGAGCCTTCGCATTGGAGACGGGCGCGTTATTCGACAACGCTCGGTAGTTTCCCATAAATTTTTTCACATAAAAAGCGTTTACTTACCAATGCACACGTCGCCCGTACGTAATTTAAACACATACATATTTCCATTACATTATTATCGCCTCCTATAGAGCCCATTTTCGAACGGTGATTTTCTGGATTTCAACGGAACACACCGCTCTAAACGCATTACTCGCGTATACAATGCGATGCGGTCTCAAAATACACCAACGGGATAAAATAAAAAGAAGTAACGCCGCTTTCACAAAAGAATCCCATAGTCACTTCTAAATTTAAATCGTGACAAATACTTATTTTCGAAATAGATTGTACCTGTAGTCTTCCATCCACAAAAAAATGTCTAGTACCGAAAAAACCTAACGGTATGTAATCGAGTTTAAATGCATATTCTACTAAAATAAACACACTTATTGTTAGTATAGAAAAAATGCGCTACCTACTCTCGAAGAAATCGCAGTTCTGGTAATTAAAATATGTAATAGAACGAAATGAAGATGTAAAAGATCAATAAAAGTCGAGCTCATCCAATTATCGCCGGGCGATTTTATTCAAAAAGAGCAATAAACAAGGCGAGCCGGGGACGTTTCAATAACCAATAACGCGTTCTCCGCCTCTGCGATCCATTTGCCGGATTCACCTGCGCCTTTCGGCCCCGAAGATCGCCTCTCGAACGGGCTCCGGCCGTCGGAATGCATTTGCGGCGGGGGCGCCTCTAATGAGGAATGTCCACTCCGGTTTCGTTCGTCGCCGGACCGTTTTCGGTCGCTCCGCGTCGATTTTTTTCCGCGTGGGAGCCGCACAAAGCCTTCCGAACCTGAGTTACGGCCCTTCGAAGGCGATAAATTAGCCGAGGAGTCGATGGAGTGACGAGCCTTTTCGGACTGAGTTATTTTCTGCTCGTTTGGTTTATGTTCCGTGACTTCGGCAACTTCGAGTTTAAATAATGTCAAATTGAGAATAAAAATTCGATGTACTACATAGAGATTAAATTGTATAGGAAAGAAATTAGAAATGAGAGGAAATAACGCATAATAAAAATGATTCTTATCAATATTTTTTATAGACAAGCAGCCAATTAATTTCTCCCCAATTAGAAATACACCAATCTCCACTTAAAATCAAAAAACTACAGTTGAAGAATCCCACTGTTATCTCTAAACAACCCCTTTTAAACTTGTACTTTTTCGTCCCAATTTCCAAATCTCTTTTACGCCTAATTTACAACGAACCACCTGCTGGTCCTATCATCGTATATTCCGTGCATTAATTTTAATTTCGAAAAATCTTATCTAAATCCGCGCGCGTCTCCTGGGCCGCCTAATTTATGAGGGTGGGATTATCGAACAAACGACGACACGGTAGTAATTATTCCTCTTTTTTTTTGTCGAAAACGTTTAACTACTTGTACGCCGTCTACCTAATTTAATAGCGTCGGATCACCTGTTGCGAATGAGATATTACCGCGGTGACGTTTATACGAGGGCCTCTCGGGAATTTCCGAGGGGATTCTGTGGGCGCATTAATCACTTAAAGAAGCCGTTGGTGTCGAAGCGAAGGGACAAGGGGCGGATTATCGGGCGGTGGTAGGTAAAAGAAACTCGCTGGAAGCTCTGGAGACCTCAATTTTTGAGCTACTGGCGTTCGATGTGTAACATTGAGTAGCACAAAGCGGTTGTTGAGTCAAACCGGTTCGTGCAAAACACACCTTTGTGATTGTTTTTGGAGTTGAACGATTTTTTTTGTGTAATTTATTGAATTAAATACCTACGAGCAAGTGACTCATTTATTACAAAAAAAAATATTCCATCGCAATGCGACTTTTTAATTGGCGTGGAATGTTTTATTTATTTTTATTATTATTATCGTACGTTATTTTCGCTCGGCTCGATCGAGTCGACGGACAATGCGAATTCGTAGGTATGAAAACTGGAATGATGGAAAAAGCGGTAATTCAGGTATCGCGAATAACCCGTTTACCAAATTGCATATTGCATTTTTTACTCTCAAACTAATTCCGCCGCCCTCGTAAATTTTTTGTTTATAAAATGCAAAATCGATCGCAAATAAATTCACTAGCATTGCAATTACATTAAATAAACATGTTATTAATTTAACAATAAAAGTCAATAAACGGCGTCAATTAAGTTTTAATTAAAACGCGTACGCCGTGTTTATTATAATTTATTATAAAGCGCAACGAGCGTTTTATAAACCGTTTTATTTTTCGCGAATTGCTTCACTTCGGGATTCACTTTTTCCGCAGGATAGGCGTTAGATAAGCGAACCAGAAAACTGGGCGTAGGCAAATAGGAGTGTCGCACGTCGTTATAAAAATCGCGTGGAAGTTGCGAGTTAATTTTACTTTCATGGAGTGTCCGTTTGACGAGCGCACTTCGACGAAAAAACCGTCACACGTAGAAAGTTTCGCAAGACGTTTTCTTACAAATTGTAGGCGATTATTATAAATGAATAGGTTGCTGTGGAGGTAACAAAATGACACACCCCGTATAGAGTCACAAAATGATTTAAATTTGCGTACTGCGTTTTTTGTAGCCTTATAAAATTGGTAATAGGCAAGATATTTATTTCAAATTTTTAGCACAGTTAGCCTTGTGTCTTTTCTTGATATGTCCAAAATAGCATTACCCTCATTGCACTCCAAGGAGTTTAACCACCCCTTCGAATGAGGGTATAATTTAGGTGCCTCTTTGTATATTGCTTCATTCAAATGCATGGGTGGTTCGACCCTTTCGAGTTATGTGGGGATAATGCTCCTTTGGAGACCTCAAGATAAGATATGAGGCTAGGTCTGATGAAAATTTCACGTCTCTAGCTTGACTCTAACCAATTTTATAGCGCTCCAAATACTCACGAACACTTTGCCTTTTAGGGGGCTACCTTAATTCGACAATTTTATAAAGCTCTCAAAAAAGTGAGTACTAATTTTAAGGAACAGTTTAGTTTATGCAAGAATGGTGCAGGTATAAAGTATTTCGCCTATATTCGAGGTATAATAAATTATAATGATTTCCGAGTACGGGTGACGAATGGTCGATTTGAATTTCCCGGAAAGTGCAAGTACGTAATTAATGGCTCTAATTGGTCGCGAGGAACGTGGCGCATCTCGGCCAGAACTTAATTTCGCGTTTCGCCGTAAAAGTCTCGCCTCAAAAAAAAGAAACCGAACCGGACAATGCTGCAGGATCGAAACCTGGCGAGCGCACGTTTGCGTAAATGCACGGAGAAGAAGCGCCTAACGCGGGATCGCCCTATTTAGACGACGGGACGACGAAAGTAGTGATTTGAGAAGGGAGAAAAAAAACGGGCGACCAGCCACGAGTTCCAATAAAGCACACTCCGAGGTTTTTGCGAGCGGTGGCCGTCGATATAAGGGTATATCGGCGTTGCGCGCAATTAACAGTCGCGATAATTATACTGGAATCGGAAGAATTCCAGTCAGGTGGATGGTGTTCGCGGAACGGCCGCTAATTCTTCCCCATATGGGCACCGATCGGCCGGCGCAAATGGACAAACTGCCTTCCTTGCGGTGTTGAGCTTAGATACCGAATGCCTATTTTTATAATAAATCAAGGTGAATTATACCAATCCGAGAAGATAAAGATCGTTTCTCTGTAAACGTTACAAATTGTTCGGTCAGGTTTTTTTTTGTTCTCCTTTCCTGCTTCTGTGCGCTTTTGTGATAAACGAACGTCCTCGTTTGGTGGAGTCCATTTTCGTTCGAATTCGCCTAAACCACCTGAGAATGCCAGCAAAATAACCATACCCATATCTATCACCCCTCGTATACAAATCCTTCGAAATAATCGATACACCCTTGTATGTACGTAATTTTTTAGTCTAATTTCTCCACGTCTCAAACGACGTCAATTAGAGGAATATAAACCAAATGGGTTAAATAAATGCGACTTTCTCGGTTTAACAACGCTTATTAATCCTCGAACAATAAGTCAGACGGTCGAGAATTTACGGTGACAAATTGTAACAGTATCATTAAATCCATGTCGAAACACACAATGCTATATTTATTAGTTCTAATATGCAGTAAATAACTTTCCATTTGCATTTTATCCGTACCCATTCGTCGAACAAAATTAGAGAAAATAAAAAGTAACCTACCCTACATATTCTCTATTGCTCACGAATCTCTATAAAGCACTAAAAAGTATAAATGTAAATTATATAAAAGGTGCAGACTGTACTTGCTAATAGGAAGAATAATTGTTCATATAAAAAATTAAATGCCCCTATACCAGTATATGAAGGCTTTAATCGAGTCCTTCGTTCATTACCTTGAAGCAAATTGCACGAAACCAACCTACGAGATTATAATAATTAAAAAAAAGCCTCTTTTTCTCCATCCGTTTATAACAACATCCGCCAAATCGTTCACCGTTCGATAAGCCAGTCGTTTACAATAAAAAGCATAATAATGATAATAACGCCTCATTTTCGTCTGGTGCGCCCGAACTGCAACTTACGCAAAACGAAAGTATTATCGGGCAATTTAAATTGTTTTTTCGCAACTTTCGTCGTAATTGGACGTCGACACGCCATAAATCCGTCGGGTTCTATACCAGACATTTCGACTATTCGCTGCAATAAATCCGAAAAGAGCATATCCTATACTAACAAACGTTTGCAAAAAGTAACGCCGGTTTTATCTATTTCTGTTGCAACAATATAAATACACTATTTGGAAGCATAAATAAGCAATTAAAAAAAGTATATTGGCAATAGTGATTTTTTTACGTTGGCAACTTGAGTTTACAAGGCATTATTGAAGCAAGAATATTGATAAGACAAATCATTCGTTTGCTTAACAAACTAGAAAATTATGAAACATGTAGCACTGAAACATTTACGTTGGCAACCATTATCTAATGACAAATGACAGGTGTTCGTTAGGCGCTATTTTCGCGGCGAATTTATACTTTCCTGCTGAATAAATATCGGCCGGTCGTTTGTTTTTTTTCGCCGGGCGGTTTCGAGTCCGAGCCGGCGGAGTATTAACGGATACCCGGAGATCGACAAACGAGGCATATTTATCTGGAGGATAAGAAACTGGAGAACCACCGTCGAGCTGAATAACCGACGAGCAGCAGGACGGAGCGATCCTTCATACGTATACCCGCACTTGCCGGCGAAGAGCTGAAGAATTTTGATGAGCCGTCGTTAGATGGAAAAATCGACTACCAGATTGCCAATGTTATCTCCTCCATTAGAGTTTAATACACAATTTTCACTTAGAAAAAACGAGCTATTAATCACCGCATTAGATCAATTTTATTTCCGAGCTGTAACATCGTGTAAACGCGTTTTTTCCCCGGTCGAATCGGCGATTTGGAGTCGGGTTTTTCTAGCGACTTCCCCCGCGATACGTGGCCGATAAGCGATCGATTCCGCGTCTTAATCGATTAAGCGCTAATAAATTCCAATTACACCTGCTCAAAGTTAATTAATTTGTCGCAAAAACATTTATATCAATTAGAGCGTGAACATACGCTCGCCGGGGACTGTAAATTTCGCTTAAAATCGATCCGAACACAGAAAACCAATTAGGGTGTCCAAATGCGATCGATTTTATTGCTCCAATATTTTTTACACCTTCCCTCTGGTATTATTTTTTTATGGATCTTGTACAAGAAACGGTTAATTAGTCTTACGAACCTTTCACTTAATTATGTTTTGGGTTTAATAGATTTGAGCATTTTGCGCAAGAACAATGATAATTTTCCTCGATTTCTCGGCAACCTTCGGCCGGGCAAAAAATTCCTCGAAGCGGAAAATCTAAATGAGTATACCCGTAGGTACTCTCGCGGCGGTTTTTTTGCAGAAATCGAGGCGCGCAAGGTGCTAGTTAAATTTACGGGCGTGCATCCTGTTCTCAGGCTCCCGAGCTACTGGTTAACAACGGCCAGAAAATTACCTCTGCACATGCACCTCGATGATGGTAATCGATGGAAATCGAGCGAAAATCTGGCGGATATCGGTCGAAATGCGCGCCGCTCGAAACGTATCCGATCGAACCGGGGAATGTAGGCGTCAACTTGGAAGTGTCGGAGATAAATTCGAGCAAAATGCATAGCTACTTATTTATTGGAACACATAGGTAGGTGTGGTGGTCGAGTATGTGTCTATAATCTTTTTCTTCGGGTTTGTCAAGTGAAAGCAGAGGCGGCTTGCGAGCTTTCAATCACCATTAAATAATGAAAAATCGCTTTAAAATCGTTTAATAAACCACTGAAATAACTAAAAAGTTAATGAAAAAAATTGAAAAAACTACCCGAATATTATTCATAATAATAAAAATTACCCTAATAAATTATTGAAGTAACTAAAAGTGGTTAAAAAGATGGGAATAAAAAATTAGCAAATAACCAAATTCAATTCTACCAAACACCCACTTTTTCTAGATATTATTACCTAAAAGCATCATATACAAGGTGTTAAATTTTCCACTGGACGACCCTGGATTGCTTATCTTCGAATGGGCTACCTTTTTAGCAGGAATATACAACTCGTCGCGATATCACTGATATAGCAGTCGTAACGGCGATTGTATAAAAATCCCCGTTGGTTTTCTGACGGTGGGAAAGGAAATTTTATACCCACCTGTTAAAACGCCGTAATTTTGTAGCGATTTTAGTGGAGGCTTCCTCTCCGATAATGTGTTAACAAAGTCTCGTTTGAAGCAATTAGTAATAAATCGAATAACGTAATTTATGACTTAATAAAATATTAGCGTTATTTATTTACGGCCGTTGATGTTAAGTAGATCTATTAAGAATCTATTAAAATAGGTTACTGTGTTTAAATTTATCATACGCTAGCGAAATATCCAGTTGTTAGATACAAAACACGGTTTAGTCGGTTAACTTATCGTTTAATGCATTTTCTTTAACCATAAAGTAAATCCTACTCATTCAAGTTTAATAAAACATGTGCACGATCGTTACTTATAAAAAAATCCTTGATTTTATCCTTATGTAAATCTTAAGATTATAGTTCTGTTAAATAATTTGTCTGTAAATTTTTCTATTCGCTTAATAACCTTTTTGTCATGTAGGAGGTAAAACCTGTAACCTGTATAAGTAGCTGTCGATAAAAGCACCTCTGTTCCCTTATGAAGGTATAACACCCTGTATATGTTCCTAGCACATTTCGCATGTCATTTTCTCCCTACTTTTGCGAAATTCCTCATCTACGACGGTAGAAATTAGCTAGTTAGAGTATCGAATACGGTTCGCTGGCAATGCATCCTCTCTCGATTCGGGTCGACCTGCGGCAGCTTGGCCTTTTTTCCGCCCGTGCCCCCAGCAGAAGGCCATCAGGCTCTCCCATCCCGCTTCGCTACCACGTATAAATATCTCGTTAGCCAATGCTGATGGCCTGGCGGTCAATTACTGGCCAATTCATGCGCGCCGTGTCCGCCGATCGAGGAAACGCGATCCCGTTGCCCGTACGCGTAAAGATTTCCAACTTTATGTTACCGATAATTACAAATCTAAGTGAAGCATAAATCGTTATGGTTAAGGTTTTAATTCCGGACGGTTCGAAAGGTCACCGGTGATTTGTTCTCGTTGAAAGATCTTTTATCCCGCATGTGCACATGTAGATTATTGCTCGTTAAAATGGTTAAAACCGGCGCTAATTGGAATACACTACAACAAAATTCTATTGAGTTTGTAAATACTTTTTGAAATAAATTGCGTTTAGTCACTGTATAGCACAACGAAAAATGCACGGTTCATGAGTTATAGAACGGTATATTTATTTAGAATTGCAATTAATACGGATTTTAGTCGAAATATCTTTAAAAATCACAGCATGTAATTACATTTCTAATCTCTCACGGGTTTTGGCTGCGCGGCAGGCGAGCAATTCGGGCTCATTATGCGACCATATGGTGCTAAATATAAACGAAATATTTATACGAATAATTGCGGTATCAAAAAAAATCGAGTATTTACCTAGTCGAAGATCGACGAACGGTGGAAAAGAAATCGAGTTAAAGGTCTCCCGGTAACCATCGATAACCTATCGTAACATTTAATCGCCCGTACGGCATTAATTTCGTCGTATCAGATTCTCGTTTTACGTCTAATTTAAACGCAAGAAAAGAAATAAAGAAAGACATTAATTCGCGCTGTATCAACCATCTGCTCGCTAGCTTAATTTGCAAAATGGGTCTTTGTCACCTGTTGGATTGGTGAATGTATAAAATACCAACGATTGAATTTTGGTTTGTTTTGCCGAATGTGGGTGTTTAATAATGTATTTAACGAATGAAAGAACTTAATAATTAAGGTGCAATTAACCAAAAAGCGTTTTAAGAAAATTATCTTATCAAGTATATCTAGTTAAGTAAGTAGCAAAGTATTGCTCTGGGGTATACAGTGCTTGGTATACTATAATTACATTTTTGTAATATCAATCATTCTTGTATTAGCACCTGTATAGGTATAGCTTTACCGAAGGCTTGTCTATTGATTTAATAAATCTTTCATGAATATCAGTCGGAGAACGTTCGAGATTCGGAGAGATATCGCGTTTTTTTTACCTTCCTCTGTCGCGTTATTAATGCGGGAAGCTAAAAAGAGAAAAATACGAATATTGAACGGTTGACACTCCTTAGGCAGTTTTTTTAACCAGAAAATTTACAACGCCACCAAAGATATGCTCTTATAAATCCGTAATGTAACGTATTATTTACCAACCCGATCCGACAAACTGCGATAGTATACACTCCATCCCGATCAGACGATCCTTCTTCTCATCACAACAAAAAATGAATACCGCTACTACATACAATTTTTTAGCGCAATTTCGAGCAAACCTTCCATTTTTGCGGCTTTGCACGTTTCCAATAATCCGGCGCGTTTCTACCGATCGTCGAGAAACTCTATCAAAGCGCCCGCTCTTATTACCGCTGCAGTTGCATTAACGAGATCACAGATAAGCGAGCCCATTGGGATGCCGGCCACACAAGGACACAATAAATCCACCGGCGGTGTCCATCATAGCAAACACAACGCTAAAACATACTGTATATAGGTGTAGGGAGATCAGTAGGTATACAGGTAATTTTTTTTCTTGGTTATTCGTGCTGGGTATAAATGTTTATGCATCAAAAAATTAGCCCAAGAATTGTAGGTACATTAAATTAATTAATTAACACCCTGTATAAGAATTATAAGGTAGGATTCTTGTGTGGAAAATAAAATACATTGTTGTGGATGGGTCATTGATTTGTAATAAATCATTTTCAAGTGTAGATATTTTCTCGGCGAGAACGGGCTGTTGTCGAGTTTGCGCGCAAAAAAGTCGAATCGTTCGCAGGATAAAGTTATTATAACATGAACCATTCGAATCACGTAATAGATATGGTATTGTCGTTTTTTTTCGTTTAATTAAAAAGCGCCTTGTCGTATTATCAGAGTCACATTAAAAGAAGTTATGAAGTATTTCGAAAGTAATGTATAGGCGCAGTATAGCGACGTTTATAAGTGTTCGGTTTTTTTTTGTTTCGAGCGTATATAATACTTTTTTGAATCAACGGGAGTATCATAATAATAGGTGGGTAATCTAATAGATATACCAGAATTTTAATGAGCTTTTGATTGCGCCGATAAAGTCGAAAAATTAGTAGCTGTACAAGGAGAAACAATCCGCCTCGGGGCGACGATTCTCGCTATATTTTTCAGCAACTAATATTTCCTGCATATAGCGTAATTATCGGATGCCACTATGTACGCACAACCGTTCGTAAAAGGCATTACCTAATATTCGAAAACCGCACCGATGCAAACCGGCCGCGGGCGGAATTTCAGCGGTTAATACACTTTTGTTCCTCATCTTCGGGTAATGGAGGCACGGGGAGCCCGAAGAGGCTAAAGTACCGCTCGGTAAAATAAACGAAAAATCGTCTTCGAGAATGTGTAACGCGCACGATTTTTTTTAGGTCGCGTTTCGCCTGCCCTCCAGCGGGGAAATTTTTAACCACGGTGGCACGTTCCGAAACGCCCAAGGTGGAATACATTTCGGTCAGGTGTCGCAGTTGCGAAACCGTTTCCTGTCGCATGTCGCACAAAAGTCTGCTCTTTTTACTCCGATTCATATTGGAAAGCTCCCAGAAGGCGCGAACGTACAAGAAAATCCCTTCTAACAACACCCAGAACCCCATAAAGTTAATTAATCGTTGCAGTTTTTCGGCCCAAATGTAGGTAGGTATCGCGAATTTCTTCGGTAATTAATCAGAACCGATTGCGAATCGAGCCGTTAAACAGTCAATAACAAAATCTATTAATCTATTAACGCAAAGCGAATTCCCCAAGTAACGACCGTCCGAGCACTAGTGAATGGAAATATAATCGAAGCGACGGGAATAAAAAAGCTCGAACGGCCGCACCTTCGGCGCGTAAGAAGCCTCATCTTCCGCATTATCCACACGTTAAATAGTGCTCTTTTTACATTCATTCACCCCCGGGACACGCGGAAAAACCGGCCGCGCGAATTCCGAAATCCAACTGCGGCCGATCAACTGTGAAATTATTGTTTAGCGCGTTCCGTTTGCCTTCAGAACGTGGTATTGATGGTACTTGGTCGATTTTGATTTACACACGCCGCTTCAAGGTCGCTGTTAGAGATGAACTTCTATTCACTTATGCAACAAATTACCTACTCTCGTTTATCACGATTAAATCTCGTTACCTACAACGTGCTACTTCACTCGGCAAATTTGTGCGAAAAAAACTACAAAAAGATGTAAAAATTGAGATGAGAAAAGATGTGATGAGATATTTCGAACTATTTTTAATAACAATAAATCTTTTTAACAAATTCATCTAAGAACCCATACTGATCTTAAGAAGCGAGTTGAAACATATTTATGAGTGATTTTTTTTATCGTTGTAGTGGACAAAGCATCAGAAATTTACAGTTTTGAGTAATATTTACGAGTCGTATAAGCGCTTATACATCGGCTGGTACATTTGTATGCAATAACAGACTTCCATCGAGAGGCGAAACTGGTGAAAAAAGAAAACGAAAGAAGGCAAAAGAACGGACTGAAATTATCGTCCAATTCATTTGCAATTAAAATTATCTCGTCCGTATCGGCATATTCACATAAATAGTAATAAATATATTACATAAAATGCGCAAGTACTACGTAGGTGTCAGCTACTATATCACCGCGGAGAACGTGGAAGAAGGGGGATTGCATTAATGTTCTCTTCGCAGTGACAACCTGGTTTTCTGCTGGCGTTTACACGTCTGTTTTGCATAAAAAGCCCGTTACGTTTTTACGCAAAGGCAAAACTAAAATCGCAAACGAAACTTTATTTAAAAAAGTAGATTTTTTTAATTACTGTTATGTACATCTGCGCCGTGAATAACCGGCTTATCTGAAATCTAATTCGTGTTGTGAAATTTCGATTATGTTCGAAATACCCAAATATATCGATGTTCCGATAGGCCGAATTTGATCGATGTTTTTTCAATACGGCGCGATTGTGTTCTTTTAATTGCTAATTAAAATTTTGTCAGCATTGTTGGCTGACCGCCCGACCAGATAGCATCGCGTAAAGTAATAGAGTCAATAAAAGTATTGGAAATGCCGGAAATCGATTCCCATTCTACGAGTTACCATTCTTCTATAGATTTATTTAATCGATCGCATCTCGAGATTAATCGATCGCTACAAAACGTTATTATATCTAAGGACCTCACTTAGGCGATTAATCGAACAACCAGAGAAGGAAATCGTAACCGATTTTTTGATGTTAATACAAAGGAAATATGTTCGAATTAATAATGGCTGCATTTAATAGCCTCATGTTTAGAAGAAGAAATGAGAAATGGGAAATGAAAAGTGCGGGTTAATGTGACTGTTTGAACCACAGAATAAATATAATAACCAGAAGGATATCTCGTTGTTATATTTAATCTGTGGTTTGAACTATTAAATTGAATAATCTGTATAAATAAAGGTTTTACAATGTTATTTTATGCAATGTAATCAGCAAAATGGAAATGAAAAGTGTTAAAAAGTTACCACAATAATAGCTCGGCAGTATTTAAAATGATAAAAAACTTGAAAATGGGATTAAAACAGCTTCAGAAGTTACAGAACATTATAAAAAAAATTCAAATATGTACCTAAAATTAGTACTTTAAAAATCAAATAAATGCTGAAAGGAACTTCGAAATCCATAGGTATAAAAAGTACACTATATGAGAAGAAAAAATGGACTGTACTATAAAATTTCCTTCGTACTGAATAAATATTTATTAGCGAGTACGTAAATTCGGTAATAGGCGAGAGAGGTGTCGGAATAAATTTCCGGTTATATTGACCTGTCGCTTTTTTAATGGCGTTCTTAAATTCGTCACTGATGATGGTCGGGCGCGATACTTTCTCTTTATTGCGGGACACTTGGTGATTTGGTCCCGGCGCTCCCTTTGAATTGAATTAAAATGATCGGTGGATTTCTGCTCGTCGGAGCGTCCGTTTCGGCGATAATGGATTTGCGGCGTGTAAGGATTAAGTATGATTCGTAGTTAAAAATAACAATATCGACGTTCGGTTCGGAAAAAAATCGCCAGAAGTTAAGCGGATTAATTAGATTGCTCCATTTGAAATTTAGATTAGGTCCGAAATAGGCCGTTTTACGGTGTAATAAATCCAAGTTTTTTTTTTAAACGAGATTAGAATTTTATACTGTCTTGTCGGGCGGCTCAAGCAAGCGGAAATTTTTAATACCGATGCACAATTAAGGTCTTTATTAGGCATCCCAAGAATTCGGTATCATTACCGACAGTCGGTAGGTGTATTAAACTTGTACGCCTATCGATTAAATGCGGGTCAGCACCCGAGATTATCCGGATTAGATTTTAATGAACAGAATTATCCTTCTCCGGAGACTTTCAATTAAAGATTATCGAACCGATGCTACTAGATTCATAACGCATAATCCTCCATATAGGGCGAGCTAATGTGAATGAAATTCCCTTTTCCTCTACCGTTATTTATCTCATTTCGGCCGCGACTATTTATTTTTAGATTCCACGAATGCCACCGTAAACGCATTACAATGTTTATTGTCTGTCGCTCGCGTTGCTCCAAACGTACCGCGGTCGATTTCTTTTGCCATAAAATTTTGGGTAAACTCAAACGAAATTCTCTTCAGTGCGTTTGCCAAAAAATTTTCGTTCGCTCCACCGTGACTAATATAATGCCCAACGAATATTAAAGAAACCGTTTTTTTTCTTCCAAACGAATAGTATAATTGATGTTAATAGCCTGGATAACGAAAAGTTTTTATTTACAGTGAAACTACAACGAAATTTCAACTGGCAACAGTGTAAATTTTGTATTCAGTTAGGGATTTTAGTATGTTACCAGAAACTAGATGTATTACAGATATTCCTGTTATGACGTAGCAAACGAGTAGCAGAAGGCGAGTTATTGCAAGTCAGTTCTCGATTAGAAAAAAAAAAGCAAATCGAAACCATTAATTAGAGACTTAAATGAAAGGTGATGCTGCCTCATTCTATCGGACTCTGGATAATACACTGACAAGTGAATCTAATGATCCTAATGGCCTCCGCCGTTTAAGTCGCCCGACCCGACAGAGGAGAAATAAATCTGCGATTTTTTTTTATCCAAGACGGCCTCGATCGTAAAATTTAACGGCCCTCTTGATAACAATTATAAAATTCTGTGACGGCATTTCGCGACGATTAGGAAGCCGATTCGGAGAATCTATTGTTCCGATGGCTCTCACGTTTCTAAAAAGGTTCGAAACGTCGAGAAATTTTTGCGGCAAATAAAGGCATCGAGGAATCTTAAACGTTTCGTTTTTTCCAATCAATCATTCCCCTTTTTCCACGCATTTATTTACTCCCAAGATATTTTGACAGTTCGTTTTTGTTTACACACAAATTACCATAGCAACGCACTCGTCGGTGCGCTTAACAGCTGCGCGTTGGGACGTCTAAAAAGAGGTGGGGAGCGTCAGTTGCTCGTGAACAATCGTACAGTACACATCGCGTTAAATAAACAAAGTGCTAGAAAGTAATTTTATACTTAGAGCGCGCACTTTACGTGCCTTTCGGTGTTAATTACAAAATCCTCGAGCGCAAGAAGTGGGTGTCGGAATCCACCGGGCACTATAATGGTATATGATACGGCACTCAGCGAACGCCGGTCATTATCATGCGATATAACTGGAGGCGCAAATCGCGACCGCACTTTACATAAATTAACAATTGTTCGGTAGTTTGTTCTCTGCACCACCTGAAAGGTGTTAATTTTGCGAAATGCACGGAGCTTCTGGACGTTTGCGGTAACGTTTCCATTATTATTGCTACATCATCAATACGCTCGCGTAAAACAGAAACACAGAATTAATGAGTAATTTAAAGATAATTATGTAAGAGATTATTTCCCAGCAAAATCGGTTGGGCGGAGGTATTTTTAATAACGAAACGGAAGTGCTGACCGCATCCTCGCGCACGAATTACCGCATTTTTTTTATTTATATCATTGCAGAAACCTAATCAGTTAGCTAATGGGTTTTTACCAGTATCGAACAGGGAAGTGGGTGGTTAGTATTTTAAGACAATTAGGTAACGTAAATATATCGGAAAATTTATAAAATAATCCGTACGGTAAAATCAGAATGTTAGCCGAGTCGACGATGCGCCGAGTAAAATAAAAAACCACCCACCATCCTTTCCCTCGAATATTTGTAAGCCGTTTTCTCCTTATAAGTATGACAAACTGGCCAACGGCGTATGTGTTTAAATTCACTGAGAACGCTTTGAATACAAATTCCCTTACCGGTTATCTTTTCATCTCTTTGCGACAGTTTGTACTTACCAGTCGAGTGACTGCCATTCGATTGGCTTCTTACATGATATACTACATTCAATAATTGGCGAAAGAATTGCTTAAAATATACTTAGTCATAACTTTTATACTCCGTTCCCCATGAGAAACTAACAAAACTTTCCTAAAGGAGGAAACTATAGGCGCGCCAATAAATAAATAAACAGTTTGCATTATTGATTTACTAATTTGATACAATTTTATTGAAAGTAATTTTTTTAGGTTACTATAACTAGGATTAGGTAATTGCATATATTATACACCTTGTACAGCTTTAGTACAACTAAAGTAAAATAAATATTACTATTATATAATGTAGATAAAAGCGCTTGGAATTTTATGATTTTTTCTTCGAGTTACTCGTGCATACATTTTGCATACAAATATTGGATATTTCAAATCTGTTGGCGAACGGGGTATATTAAAAAAATGTGAATTTTTCGGAGGAAACAGCGAGCAGTGAATAATAGCGATATCCGCATCTCGTGGGTCGTAAAACCGCTTGCAGCGAAATCGTATGCCGCCTCCACCGCAGTGCAGTGTCTGTCTGAGTGCAATGCGCCCACCCCCGCCGCATTGCACCACGTACTCGATCGCCTCGCCGCGATTTCTTTCGGCGGAGGCCCCGAGGCGGAGGACCCGTGTCGGTGGAGTCGTCGCGTGTCGCGCGTAAAAACGGGGTCGAGCGTCAGGTGCTCGACGAGCGAGTACCCGCAGATGGGACTATTTCGCCTGGCATTTTTGTTTAGAATGTGTTTTTTTGTTGCAGTCGGTGTCTCGCGATACGGTAGATCCCGCAATTCGATCGGATGGTATCGTTGGGCGAGGTCCTCGGGGGAAGCACGTAGGATCCGCGGCCCTTTGCCGCCCCGCGTAAATGACTATGGCCGAGAGCACCACCACCCATGACAAGGCCAACAATAACCATCCATTGGTTTTCAATCAAAACCACCGCGCCGTCGGTAGGAACAAGAAGAGGAAGAGGCTGAGTCAAGTATTGGATAAACTAACAGGTATAATATTAACACTAAACAAAATAATTACAAACTATACTATAAATATTATTGTTTGTTCTATAGGTGGAGGTTCATCACCGCAAGACAGCGAATCGTCTCCGGAGAATCCATCTACAAACAACAACATTTCGGAGGTGTACAACAACAACAAAGGCGACATGGCGATACACGTATCAGTAAACGAGAAGAACTACCGGCCGGAGGTGTTCAAATTCGATATACCCGACAAAGAAAAGTACAAAACAATCAGCGAGGACGAGGACGTGTTCAGTCCGGCGAGTTCCAGCAACAAATCGCCCCACAGCTCGACGGACTCGCCCCAGATCCGCTTCAGCCCGTTGCGCATCAAAGACGACGCGAGCCCCAGCCCGCCGTTGTACCAACGCCAAACCGCCTGTCCCTGCTACCAGTGCGTCACCGGCTCGGTGACGGGCCACCATCCGCCGCCCCTTCACCCGTACGACCGCTTCTTCCCGGCGTCGCCGATATCGCCGTTGACGCCCTCCTCGCCGGCGCCCGCCTACAGCTTCGAACGTTACCTTCACTCCAAGTACCTGCCCGACATCTTCCGCAAGCGCAGCCATTCGGACTCCGATCTGCCGATGTGGTTCGAGGCGGCCAAGTCGGAGCGGGCGAGAGCGCCGCCGATCTGGCCGCACCCGCTCGCCCTCTCCACCGGCGGCAAGGACTGGTCGCCGCAGGAGTACCCCTTGGACCTCTCCATGAAGACGACGCGCGGCAGGGAGTACCTGGACAACGCGGCGCCGCCGCCGCCTCTGCAACTGCTCCCGCCCGGTTTCCTACCGCCCAGAGGGCCGGTCTCCGTACCTGTTATCAAAGGCGACGTGGCGTCGCCGACGACGAAGGAATCCGTCGCGTCCAGGTACAATCTGGAGGTGTCTCCGGTGGTGGAGGAGATGCCGCCCGGTTCGGACGTCGCCTACGTGTGTCCGGTGTGCGGACAAATGTTCAGCCTGCACGACAGGCTGGCCAAGCACATGGCGTCGAGGCACAAGAGCCGGCAGAGCAACGGCGACACCGCCGCCAAAGCGTACCTGTGCGAGGTGTGCAAGCGGTCGTTCGCGCGCAGCGACATGCTCACCAGACACATGAGACTGCACACGGGCGTCAAGCCGTACACGTGTCGCGTGTGCGGACAAGTGTTCTCCAGGTCGGACCATTTGTCCACCCATCAGCGCACCCACACCGGCGAGAAGCCGTACAAGTGTCCGCAGTGTCCGTACGCGGCGTGCAGGAGGGACATGATCACCAGGCACATGAGGACGCACACCAGGTTCGATCCGGATCCGGTCGCCGCGCAAATTAAGGCTGAGCACGTTAAGGCTGAAAATCATTGAGATCTGCGCAACGGTTTTTTTTTTCTCTTTATTAACGGGTCGCTAAAGCGAATTCACTCTAACGCGAGATCGGGAAATTTATTGGACTGGTCGCCAAGTGAAAGGTTAGTGGCAATTGATCGATGTGGAAATTGTGAATTGGTCGTGATATTGGAATATTAAATCGCTAAATATTGGAAGTAAAGATTTGTTGGTCAACTGTTGGCCCTGATTCAATAGAAGAAAATTTTATTCAAATTCCTCTGTAATAGAGTCGGTGTTAAGAAAGTTTGGTATTTTTTGAATCAACAAAATTAACCTAACAATACATGCGACAGATCAAATATTTGTTCAAAGCGTTTAGAGTTTAGAGTGACGCTCTAGCGACGCGATATTTATTATTTTGTAAAAGCGTTGACTAAAAATACTCGATGGGGCCAAATCTCCGCACTAAAAGGTGAGTTATGTAATTACTTAAATTCGTATTAATCTAGTCCTGTTCGCGTACTGGAATTCCCGACAGTATTTTTGGTTTGCAAAGCCGTTGTTGCCTTTTGTTTTTTTTTTTTTTAATTTTGTTATAAGAAAGATCTCATACCATTCCACTTACTCGTAGAAATTGCCGGGCCAGTTTGAAAATTCGCTATAACAACTTTATTAAAAAATAAATTCAGTGCCAAATGCGTGGCCAGTGGCAATATGCTAATGCCGGATGAATAAAAAAATCACTCGTTTTTTGTACACGTTTTTTTTTTGTAGATATCCCTGTTATCGTTCGAAATGCTCGTATCCGAATTAATTCGATTAGAAATTCCGAATTAATTAGACGGTGTTTTACTTAAAGGTCGCGTTTTATCAATTCGAATTTTCGTTACTTTCTAATAAATTCCGTTAATTAATGATGGATCGCGCACGATCTTATCTGCAATAGGACATTTTCGAGTGCAAACCCACGCAGCAATTAAATTACCCGAAGTTCCGTAAAAAAAATCGATCTAATTCCGTAATACAGCTGCTCGAATCGGTTTGTTTGTTATTACTAAATTATACCATTTCCGATCGTTAATTTTGTTTACTTTCGAATTTCGTCAAAATGCAAAATATCCTGCACAATAAATTAATGTAGTTTCATCATAATTTTGGCCGGTAAAAAACACACGTTAATGATGTTAATTTTTCTTGCTGCTTGTCAGTAAAGCATCGTTCTCGGGAGCATTTCGATCGATAAGAGAAACAATTAAGTGTGATCCTCGATGAGCTTAAATTCTTAACAGATAAACGAACTGTTTATAAATGAATGTATGTTCAAATGACATGAAGACAGCAGCACATAAAGACATTAATTGAACAACATGATAATTGTAAATATTTCGTCGAAGATATTAGATAAATATTTTGATTGATTGTGAACGTCCGCCGGTATGTTAATGAAGCTTTGTTGTTTAGTTTCACCTATAGCAGTTTCGTTATTTTTTTAACTTTGTAAAAGGAAGATTTTCTAGGAGTAGATTGTTTACAGGATCTGAACCGGTGGACTTCCTGATTCATTATATTAACGATATACGAATACTGTGATATTTGTACATTTCGTTGTTTCTTTATTTTTGTGAGAGTAGTTTATAAATTTTACGTTTCTATTTTTGATATTGAGGAATATTGATATTGATGATGATATAATCGAATGACAAAAAATACATAATTGTCTTTATCTGTTCTTCATGCGATTTTTCGTTAGACATTGGGCATTAAGATAATGTTTGTTTTATGTGACACATAAATGTATTATTCGAGCACAATTTGTCTAATATTTACGCTGTTTGAAAAATGTTTTATTACAAGATTATTCCTTTGGTTTTGACAAACGAAAATTCTCGATTAAATGGCGGATTAATCTCGTTAATAAAAGTAAATAAAGAAATAGATGTTTAAATGTGTGCCACAAAAAACGTTACCTGTTTCTGGAAATGTAACATTTTCGACATTAAAATTGTGCCACGAATTTCTTGTATATGTTAATGTTAAATGTATTTTTTTAATTATTTAAGATCGGTTATCTAGGTGTTCAAAAAAAAGATTGTTATCGATGTATTTTACTGAAGATCGGTTGAAAACCTTTTTCGTTTTAATAATTTATGTATATTTATTCGATTCGTTCAGTTTGTAATGCATGTACAAAAGACATAGCTACTTAATTATTTAATTTGTTATATTATTCTATTTAATTCTCTTAAGTTTAAGATTCTGCGATATGTTTTTTATGATTTTTTTTCTGTTATATGCAAAAAAAATAATAAAATAATTTTGATTTGATTTTTTTTTTATTTATTTATTTATTTTTTCTTTCACTAGCTTATTTGTATTCACAGTGTAAAATAGGTGACTTAAAACAAGCGGTTGGCAGCAATGAAATTGACTCGTTTGACAGCTGTCAAAAATTCAATGCTACCAACCGATCACCGATTGTTGATGTTTGTCGTTCATTACCAAAAAAAAACCCTTTTGCATGTCAATCAAAACAATGCGCGCGCCGTTCAGGCTCTTCCTAATTTACTTTCTCATGATTCGCTGCGCGATAGGCAGATCGTTCAATTTGGTATTTCGATTACTTCCGTCAGCGATGTATGACAAATCCTACATGATTAACGAGATAACAATGGACAATTAATTTACGAAACAAGTTTCAGTCGCCCATCGGAGGCTGTCTAACAATTACACTTATCAATTCCACCTACAGACGGAGCGCATAAAAACGATATTTGATGAATACGTTCGAGCATTCATGAGCTCACTTCGGTAACTCGAACTTGCGATATTTAAATTAATTAGACGAAGAAATGGGAGGAGGAAATCAGCGCTAATTAGACGATTTTAATGTGAAGTAAGGAGCGAATCGTGAGAGATAATAAAATAATTTTAGACCAAAAATTTGATGAAAACCGAAAGCATTGTTTTGATAAAACAAATTCTTGTCGTCCTCATGTGCCTTGGTGTTTACCTATATATAGATGTAATCGATGCTGTTTGGCCTAAATCGCTTGACATCCCTTCGAATTAACCCGATATCTGATTGTTTACACCTTATTTGCTCAAATAAAAACAGTATGTACTAAGCGAATAAAAAAATCTGGAATACTTTCGGAATTTCACTCACAGGAAAAAGTCCCTCGGCTCGTACAGCATCTGCTCCGGCGAGAATTCCCGTCGCAGGAGCATCAGCATAATAAGAATGGTCGATATTATATGCGTTTTTCTGCGGTCATTAATAAATATCTCAACGTACTTTATAACGAACATATCTGATTTATAACTAGTGGATGGTATTCAACGCATCCGCAACTACGACCGCTCATATTTATATGGGAGAAATAAGGCTGGTATGTATAACAAAATACCCAAGATTTTTTAATAAATAAATAAAACACCGTATGTACGAGTACTTACACTTGGGCTGTACACTCTCTACAGGTATTCTCGAACTTATGGCACTAAATTCTAGGGGTGGTAGTTTGCATAATTTAAGAGCGATTCGCAGATTTCATTTATTTTTTAAATATAATAACCAAAATAGGGCCATTAGAATATTTTTAATATTTCAAATTTTGTTTATTATAAATTTTTTCAAAAAATAAAATCTGCGAATCGCTCTCAAATTATGCAAACCACCAGCCTTAGAATTTAGTGCCATAAGTTCGTGAACACCCTGTATAAACTTTCAAAGAAGATGAAATATATGAAAAGTTATCTGGAATTTAAAAGTCCTTGTTGAATGGGATTTTAATTAGAATTCTAGGGGGCGTCCGATCGATTAATTCTTTTGACATATCGGTCGTTATGATACCCGAAGCATTACTAATAACGTACGAAAACGCCTACGCTCAGCAAAGTTATTAGCTTTTATCGCGATAGTAAATTAACGAATGCTATGTGGACCGTACCAGATGTGCAATCCTAACCCACATGCTATTTGTATGTAAACTATTATAATTAATAATTTAACCGAGCGAAAAACGGCCGGCTCTCTCGCTCTCTCCTTCCCGCTGAAACGGGTTAAATATATTAAATTCAATTAAACATTTCCACGAGAGCAATAAGTTGCCACACAGGTCGATTTTATTATCGAGGGAAATCGTTAGGCATGCCAGTCGAATCGAATCTTATCTTCGGATTTATCGCTCAAAAGTAAAGTTTCGTTCCAAAAGCGGTAAATGAGCGAAGCGTTAATGAGTAAAACACTTGTTGAATTATTCAAAAGTAAAATTTTCCCAATATTCGTTAGATGAGGTAGTTAGTGAGGAACATGATACATTACCGTTTTACCAGTCGCATTATGTTCAATTAACTTTTTCTTTAATAGACATTAAGCATAATCGCTTAATTTGAGCGAACATTAGGTATAATTTCGAAGCGTAAAAATCAACTCGACTAGCTAAATCAAGACGTAAGATAAACGTCCATTATTACAAGCTATCAGATAACCCGGCTAAAGTGTTGGCCTTTCGCTGATGGGCATCTGCCATTAATATTATTCTCGCTTTATTTCTAACGCCGTATAAATCACTTAGATTGCTTTTTCCGATGCTGATGGACCTCGACGGCACTTTCCCGCTCCGGTCGCTCCGGGACCCATTTTCCGCTCGACGCTAATTTATGAAGAAATGCGCCCGAAAAGCGAGGGTCCCCAAGGTGGGGCCGCGGAGATGACAATGGCGGGAGCGGCGGCACCGGATTCCTGACGGTCCCGCCACGTGACAACTCTCACATCCTACGCCCACGCCGCCTCTGATCCGCCGATCGGTTACTTAAAATGACTCGGCACTTTTACTTAGTATGCTAATATCTTATAGTCTACGGACCGACAGGAATAGCTGGAGCTCCCGAATGCGCTAACCGCTAAGTCATAATCGATTACTATACCTACTCCCTATACCTTAGTCATCGGGGAGGTACAGTAATAAATATTCTGAATCGGTAATTATAACTAGGTACTTGTTAATTATTGTATCAAATTTACTACAGCGCGTACCTAGAGCCTTGTCGTCTTTAGCTACTCGCGTCGATCTGTACCTGAAAGAATGTACGAAAACCGTGATATTCGTTAATTAAAAATAAAAATGTGACCCGAGTGTGGAGTAATAAATATTCGAATTCGTAAGTTTGATGTCGTACATGACGCGGAAACGGCTTTCGGGACCATAAACATAACTTTATTTGCGTGGGAACCCGAGTTGTGAAGAAGGCTCGCCGGCGAAAGAGTTATACGGGTTTTTTTATTTCAGAAATTAGCCTGTACTGGTTCAAACGAGTAGATACACGCATTTCTAGGTATTTTATAATAGTCGACACTTTGAAGTACTTGTCGTGTAGTGTACAGGGTGTCCCGGATGTACCGTTCGAGTAATTGTAGGGGTAAAATTTTTTGTACAGCATTCTAATTGATGATTGAAGGTTTTTACAAATTTTGTAATATACCTGCCGGTGTTTTTTTCCGATTCGAACACTTATTATGGTAGGCAGTATTTTAACAATGTAATCCCGCAGAGTTGCTTTCGTAGAACAAACAACTCGTACACATTCGAAATCAAATACACATAACAGTTTTTAATGCCGCTCGGAACATAAAACAGCGTGATCTCTACCGCTAAGAAATATTGTCAACTCGATAAAATATTTACTTGTTCTTTTAATAGACGACGCGGACGTTGTGAATGTATTTTTATATTTTATTTCTTAATCTTTTCTAACACCTGCTTTCTCGGGACGTCGCATAATAACCGGCATCCTAACATTTAGATACACCTACGTTTCACCCTGCATTAGGTGTGTACGTACTTTATAAGGGTACAAAGTGCTTTATTCAGCAGAGGCTCTCTTTATTTTAGTGCGTATGCAAGTGAGTTGGTGTAATAAATTCCTTCTGTTAGCGCTCAGAGTCCGAATGGATATAACGGAGAGCGAAAGGAGCGCGTCGTGAATCAGTGAGAGGTCCGACGAGAAGTAACGACATGTCAATTTAAAAGGCTCACTTTGTTCGTGCATGCGGCGAACAATAGAACAATATGTGACTATTAAATTATTTATTTAATACAGCGGGCACCCACACGCACGACTGCCTTCTCTCCGTACGTTCTCTACAAATGATATATCGAAATTACACCTTCAATTATTGTTAAATTCGACGGGCATCGCACACGATATACGCTTGTACAGGTGAACAGGTGCAATTAAATGTTATATTTCATAATTCGAGTTGGTAGTTTGAATGAATTTTTCTATACGCGCTTATAATTTAATGAATTAATTATATGTTCATTAAAATTAGAACAAATTGACTGTACTAATGTATAGATGCTTATACTCCGTTCGGTATCAGGAAGTAGCATGTAGGGTATTAAATACACTGTACAGATTGGCACTATTGCAGTAAAATAAACATTACTATTGCACAATAATTCAAGTTTTTTTAATGATTTTTGCATACAAAATTAGGTTGCATTACTATATTTTGATGACGAACGAAATATAATTGGTCATGTTAGATACACCTGTTAATGGTTTTTGGCACTTTGAGTGCAATTACACGTAAAGGAAGTACAGGTGTTTCTGCGCGTTCGGCCCTAATAATTTCGCAACATAATCGTTTTAATTGACGAATATAATATTAATTTGCAACATTTTATTATCCGTCGACAAATTAAGTACACGTAATTTTTAAGCGAAGGTAATTGACATTAAACGAACAATAACTTTCATAATAATTTCCGTAACAAAGCAACGAAAATCAATTATTATATCTTAGATATTTATCGGGAGACATTCACGTCTTGCGTTTAATACGAGTTAATTATTACAATGAGTAATTACGGTGTACAGTTAGTCGTATTTGTACGGATTGACTTTTTTTTATTTGTAGTTTATTATCGAAAGATTTCTGTTAGGCGACAGATACGCTTAGATATCCCGCTGATCGGCCAAAAGAAATAGACCGAAAAAGCGACCGTAATTGCAGAAAACGAAGGACCTTTTACTCTTTAAGTACATTATCAAGGTGGTTTAGCTTTGAATTTATTCGCTTCTGGTTTAATTAATTCGACAGGATTTATTCGTACGCAAGGTTTAATTTACAGAGCTCGCCGTAAATATTATCTCGAGTTATTCATCAATAACGAAATCGAAGAAAAATAGCGACTCGCCTTGTAGATGCGCGGATAAGCGGCATTTTCGCTATGAATTTGTAAACAATTTACATAAAAGAAGCGCCAATAAATAAAGTTATATTCCCGCGAAGCGACTCGTACGCGCGTTATCGAGCGACTGAAGATTTTATTCGAACGGGGTACACGTACTCACTCTCGTGGAGATTTCGTACGGATATTGGAGGTATCGTACGTTAACGTCGTTATCTGCGGATATTGTTTGGTCGAGATGCGCCCGTCTCCGGCAGGAATTTACGAATTAGATACCTTTGGAAAAGGACATTTTATTGCGCCGCGCGCTCGTACATACGCCGACCGATAATCGCGGATTGCTGGAAAATTTTCTAGTGGAAACGAATGATTTTTTTTGTCTTTATAATCGCTCTCTCGGTGGTCCTTCGAATTTGTTCTTCAATTCCTAATTATTCCGTGATTATATGGTTTTTGGATGGAGCGGTTTATTAGCATATGGATGCTTCATAGATCAGTTAAAACACTATAATTAAACGAGGTGCATGAGCGTTTACACGTAATAAATAACCGACTTCCAGAATGGTGGACGTAATGGGCCAACTTTTATTTCTTCAAACGTTTAATTATAAGTTTCATGTAAAATTACATACCTATATCTACTCGGTCGCATTCGAAAAAACTAAAACAGTAGTAAAAGTTGATGGAACTTATACCCAACAGATTTTACTATAATAAACTAATTAAATTTGTTTTAGATTATTTATTTGTAGATATACTAGTAACTGGTATAATAAATGCGACCATCCTGTGTAACAATTAAACGAGCGCGTTTCCTTCGAACTGTCCATAAATAACCGACGGCGAATAATTGCTAGAAATTGTATGAATTATGTAAAGATAAGCTCATATACGTATAATCATAAAATATCGGTTTACATTAAACTAAATAAGGTTGTTTACTGTTAATTCCGACGATATTTTAGAATTCATAACATTACGAATCGCTTACGAAAACGGAGCGGTAATTAATAATTAACAAGGCGCATTTCTTTGTTACAAATGAATATGTAAGTGCACAATCCGCCGCATAATCATCAACGAGCTCCGGTTTTAATTAATGCGTTCCTCCCGATGGATATTTAATTCGTTACGTAAACGCACCTACACCATATCGCATTAAATGCATCCGCATAGGCGTTTTTCTTATTAACAGGTGTAGTTTTTCATTAGGTTTAATTTGCAATTATTTAGTAATTATTAGTTTTTCTTTGGTTAATTAATGATTTCGATTTTATGTAGATAATTTGGATTATCCTCTGTATATTTATTTATTGTTTGTATTATAATCTTAAACTGTATATAGTGATAATATTTGAACTTTATAATTTTTTATTAAATATTTATTTACATTATTTCGTAATGAAGTAGTTTATAATAACAATTTTCCGAGGATTCCTATCAATTCCTGCAATATTTTGTTCTTACAATTTAGGAAATCTACTTGTTAAGTACTTGATATGAGTATAAAACTTAAAAACACAAATCAAGAAAACATCCTTTACGGGAGGGTAAAGTTAATTAAGAGAGAAAAAGGCCTATTTTTGAGTTTTTTTAAGTTCTATATCTTCGTTATTTTCGAAAAAATTTAAGCATAATTATTCTATCGCAATTAAGTGTTAACTTCCTTTTGTGATTGAGCTTTCATTTATTCCCTCGACTGCAAAACAATCATCTTCCCTCGCGAGATTCGCGAAAAAAACCAAACCATATACCAGGGAACGTTTAATAAGCGTTGCAATTAAAGCCGATTTCACACCTTGCGATCGAATCGCACCCATCAATTATTTGGGTACTTTTCGAAGTACCTGTTGGCCGGTCGAAATGGGCATTAGAATAGAATGGCTCTCGCCCACTCGCCGCGTCGCTCGCGTTTCGTTCCATGTGTATAGTATATACAGTGCGTTTATTTATTAGCGAACATTAGCGTCGGCCGGACTTCAATACGCTCATAGAGAACAAGATGTAATTTATAAATAGTCATTTAAGCTAGATAATTTGTTCGAACACGGCGAGCTCGAAACGCCGGCCATTATTGTGGGATAGAGCGCGCGTGTTTCTTCGAATGCATTATGCATGGGACGTTCGACGAGGTGCAGGCCGACAATGGAGCGAAAAAAATCGTGGAATAAGAGAAACGCATGTAAGATATTTCGAGAATCACTTATGTTATTTGTATACCACGGGTTACGGCTATCTGCTTTGTCCATAAATTTTGAATGAAACCGCTTAGGCGACGACGCTCTTCTGCGCTATATTGCCATTAAACCGAACCATTCCCTATTAGCACGTGCAATTTATGTTCAAACGTATACAGGAAAGCACTATTTTTTACCTCCCCCTCGTATTTATAGTTGCGAATAATCTGGTTAGCAACAACTAATTAAACTTTAAAACAACAACAATTTTGATTCTGTTATAAATAGGAATGTTGTTGCAATTCAATTACATAAGTATTTGGTGTTTCAATTGAAAGTAGTAAATTTATTAGCAATGTTGTAAGTATTAAATTCGTTTATTGCATTCTCTTATTAAAAATTTTAAACGTTTCGAATTTTAGAAGCAAGTTTATTATTTTGGCGCTGTTTGGCGTTTTGATTAAAGCAGAAGATACTGAGAATTCCAGAGATTGTAGAGTTGATACTGACCGTTTCAACAATACTAACATTTTTTGCTATTACATGAAACTGGATAACAATAAAATTCCTCTTTCTGGTCAAATTCAACCAAGCGAAAATATTGGTATAATTCTGATTAATTGTACTGGTAAAATTAGTGAAGACTCGTTTCCAAACCTCAGACAAATTGACTCTATAGCTATCGGTAACAGTCTTATTCAATTAATTTGTAAGCTATTATAGATACATTTAAAAATATTTCTAGCTAATTCTAAGTTGGAGGAGATTGTCTTTCCGGAATTGCCTAATTTGAAGCAGGTTAATATGGAAAATGTCGTTGTACCATCTATAAATGGGGCATTTAAAAATATAAAATATTTAACCAGTATTCAATTAGTAGATAATTCTTTTAAAATTGGCGAAGAAAGTTTTAAAGGCATGTCTAAATTGGAACACTTGATTATACGTGGACAAGATGTAGTATTTAAAAAGAAATTTTTAGAGGATTTAAAGAATTTGAAGGATTTAAAAATAATGAAATCTAATATAGAAAAAATTCCATCGGATGTTTTTCCAGAATCCTCAGGTAACTTCCGTCTTATACACTTTCAATCGAACTCGCCGAACTCATTCTTGTTTACGTTTTTAGAATTGAGAATTCTAGTTATTGCAATAAATCCATTAAAAACTATCGAGGCAGGCGCGTTTGACCCACTCAAGAAGCTTCAAACGCTGGTTCTCTCTCCTACTCCATTGGAAAAATTCAATCTCGACTGGATAAAGGAAATGAAAGACTTAACCCAAATTTCCATACCTGCTCGATGCGTCGACGACTTGGATCTGGAACAATTGGTGAAAAACCACCCTTTATTCAACTCGTTTATGTTCCTGCAAAACGATGGTAGTTGCAAATCGGTCCAAAACCTTCTTGAGAAAATAGGTAAAATGAAATTGCTGATACCAGTGGGCTTCGGCAGTCTAACAACAGAAAAATCCTGCTAGAGGAGGCATTAAATATAACTTTTGTTTTTTTTATCCTATAATAAGCCAATTTAATTACAAATTGTTATAGGTATTAAACGAAACGTTAAAATAAAACTTAATAAGTATCATATGGTGGGTCTCCGTAAACGGGATAAATTCCAGTCGTGGGATTATTCCAGAATTCCATATCCTCATTTTTATAATTCACAGAAGGCGCCAGTGTGGCATTAAATATAAAATAATTCAAGTCATTGGATGTTCCAGAACGCATGGGCAACCATTGGGTGTTATTCAATAGAGAATCCCTCGTAGGAGTCGGATCGCTGAAATTTCAATTATTCATGCGATTTTTCTTCATAAGAAACTTAATTAAACTTACTGGTTTTTCACGAAATTCGCCCAAAATCGCGCGAATCTTAACGCCGTGAGTTTATCACCTTCGGAGGCGGTTAAATTGTAATTGAAAAAAAGATAGTTCAAATCTGCACCGTGTCCAACGCCTAAAAGTACCCTATTTGTGCAGGAAAATTCGTAATATCCATCACTTACCGTTTGATTGTGTTACCGGGTCATCGCCGGTGGGTCCGTTGTAAACGAATTCGTAGAAGTAAGTTTTATTTTGATATTTACTGACTTCCGTGCCGAATTTCCAAGCTGGCCTGTCGAATTGATCTGAACTCACAAACTGGAAAATTGTTGCTTAAATTATGCTGTAAATAAAAAATTAATGGAAATGCTTACATGAAGAAATTGCACGTCATTGCTCAAAAGAGTCGTATATTTGAAAAAGTGTCTTTTGATATTTGCCCCTGCTAGAGTCGATTTCAGCAAATCTTTAGTAAGATCGTAGGGTGCAATTCGACTGAGAATAAGTTCGTACTGAAGAAAGTAAAGGCGCATAATAGCTGCAAAAACGTCATTACAGTGATATCCACGTATATTATTATGAGTGGTAAATTACCTACTATATCACCGAATAAAATCGATTCGTCTGAAGTAGTGCCTACTAGAAGGGGAACGTTTTGAAAATCTCCTGCTGAGATTCGTTGTTCACTTTTACCCACAACGAAAGCATCAGGACCATCTTGTTCTTCTACGTAACCATAAAATATTCCAGCGAGGGGATTTTCTAAAGTTACCTATACATAATAAAATACAGCGATTTAAAAGCCCCAATGAATTTAAAAAGATAATTAATAACATACAGCAGTCGATGCTATATCGGAGGCTTTTTGTAAATCTTTATAGTTCTTCTTCTTTAATTCTTCAACTAATTTGGTTGAATTTGTTGTAAACACTCCCATGGTCGTTCCAAGGAGGAAGGCTGTTTTTCTTGCTCTTCTATTCCGGCCAAATAAAAATAAAGCATTACCGCTGTTTGTTATCATCGCTTGGAACAAACCTACTCATATAAATCACATCGTGAACAAAATTATGATTAGTTGATGGGTACTGGTACCTTTGGATTTGGGCGATAGCAAATGTAACGAAGCACTCACAGCACCGGCGCTTTGTCCACCAAGGGTAACTTTATTAGGATTGCCTCCGAAATATTGGATATTCTTCTGCACCCACTGCAGAGCAAGCAGCTGGTCTTTGAATCCCAAGTTACCGGGCAAAGCAGCGTCTTCGGTGCTGAGGAAGCCGAACACCCCGAGGCGGTACTGCATTTGTACGAAGACGATGCCTTCGTCTACTAGATTATCGGGCGGTTGGGCGGCGTAAGAACCGTTTCCTTTGGTCAAGTACCCACCGTGGATCCACACCAGAACCGGGTAGCTACCTTGTATCTTTAAATCGGTTAGGTTAGTAGAAGAAATGTTTGTGGTATTGGATTAGTTACATTTGGAGTGTACACGCTCAATGTAAGGCAATCTTCTGAACCTTCGGCTGGATCGCCTTGGACACATGCTGGTTTGTCGTAGGTGCAGTCGATTTCTTCAGTCCATGGTTGTTTCTCTTTTGATATCTAATGGTAATGTTTATTTAATTTTTTTATTAAAAACACCGAGTGACCTACCTCAAATCTTTTGGGCGTTTCGGCGTAAGGGATTCCCCTGAATACACTCCAAGGCTTCTTCAATCCAGCTGTAAAGCCGGCTGTTCCCACTATTGGTCCATTAGCTATTTTCAAGCGGATTTCCTACACAAATATGTTCATTAAATCATCCATAACTTGTATAAATATGTGCATATTATTTAACATAATCTAACAGTAAAGATAAAGTTGTCTTAATTGTAATAATATTTATTTGAAGTTACTCAAACGTAAAATTAATTCGCTAGTTAATAATTTGACCTCCAGTACTTATTTAATTTTACTGTCTGTGTACTTTTGTTTCGGTGAAATTGTGTTTGTAGAGTATTATGTAGAGTATTACGATTTTTTAAATTATTTTATTTCTTGATAAGTTATGACAGTGAATTTATAATGTTTGTAATGACATTTGCTGCACTGGCAAAATAATTTCTTACCTCGGTTTTAATGGAATTGACCGCAAAGGTAACTAGAAAAATAGCACTTTTCCAATACATGCCGATTCAGCGGACTATTGGGGGACACCTGGAACAACGGTTATTTGAACAGACTTTATATACTAATCTTAATTTATGAATATTCTAAAGATATAACGAATAATATGATATCTCTAATAAGCCTTATTATGAATTTCAAATTCTTGTGCAAATGATGCTTTGAATGTTTAGCACAAATAAATCATAAAAGTATGAACATTATTACTGAATAATTCAAAATACGACAATAAAGATAAAAAAACCATAAATATATCCCTTAAATAAAAAAAATAATATTTCATTCACAAAACCTCAATACATAATATCTTCGAGGTTTACTGATAAGAATACTTTCTTAGGATTTGTAGAATAGAATTTGAGGCAGTAATTAATAGAAACTTTGATAAACAATTTTATTATTATTTCAAGATGACCAAATAAAATAATCGAAATATAAACTTAATAAGTATCATATGGTGGTTCTCCGTATACTGGATAAATTCCACTGCCAGGGCTGTTCCAAAATTGCATATCCTCATTTTTGTAATTCACCGATGGTGTAAGTGTAGCATTAATGTTAAAATAGTTCAAGTCACTGGATGTTCCAGAACGCATTGGTAGCCATTGGACGTTTCCTAATAGAGAATCGCTCGAAGGAGTTGGATTCCTGAAATTAAAATCCAGGCTACAATTTTTCCATAACGTTGAAATATTACCAAACTTACTGGGTTTTCACGAAATTCGCCCATAATCGTGCGAGCCTTAGAGCTGTGAGTTTATCGTCCGCAGGAGAGGTTAAATTGTAATTGAAGAATAAATAGTTCAAATCCGCACCGTGACCAACGCCTAAAAATACCATTTTAAAATTCTGGATTTATTAATTACCATCACTTACCATCTGATGCTGTTGCTAGATCATCACCAGTAGGCCCTTTGTAAGCGAATTCGTAATAGTATGTTTTAGATTGATAGTTACTAACGTGCGTTCCGAATTTCCAAATTGGCCTATCGAATTGGTCTGAACTGACGAACTAAAACATTTTTCTGTAAGAAATTTTCTTAGTCATTTTTTTTTTTGGAAACACATACGTGTAGAAACTGCTGATCCTGGCTTATAATGGTTGTAGTCGGGAAAAATTGATTTTTAATCGCTTGTCCTGCCAATGAGAGTTTTAGAAAATCTTTTGTAAGATCGTATGGTGCAAGTCGACTGGGTATTCCTTCGTACTGGAGAAAGTAAAGACGCATAAAACCTGTAGAAAAATTAGAGTAATATCACCTTTGTTGTTATGATATGTAAAAAATTGTTCACCTATTAAATCCCCAAACAAAATAGACTCATCCGAAGTGGTACCTAGTAAAAGAGGTACATTTTGGAAACTACCAGCAGAGAGCTGTTGTTCGCTTTTGCCTGTAAAGAAAGCATCGGGATTATCGACTTCTGGCACATAACCATAGTATATTCCTGCTAACGGATTTTCCAAAGTAACCTAAAATAATCTGAAATTTGAGAAACGCTGCTCACCCGAAAAAATCGTTACTTACACCAGTAGATACATTCTCAGAAGCTGTCTGTAAATCAACGTAGTTTTTCAACTTTAATGCCTCGATTAATTTCGTGGAATTCGTTGTTACTATTCCCAAAGCCGTTCCAATACCAAAAGCAGTCTCCCTAGCTCTTCTATTCAAAGCCCATAGGTTCAAAGGACTACCGCTGTTGGTTATCATTGCATGGAACAAACCTACCATACAGAATAATTTGAACAAAACCAAACCACCATTAGTAGAGAGTAACGGTTCCACATTAAGGTTATTTTAATACCTTTGGATTTGGGCGATAGCAAATGTAACGAAGCACTCACAGCACCAGCGCTTTGCCCGCCAAGAGTAACTCTAGTGGGATCGCCTCCAAAATATTGGATATTCTTCTGCACCCACTGCAAGGCGAGCTGCTGGTCTTTGAGTCCCAAATTACCGGTGCAAGCTAGGTCTTCGGTACTGAGAAATCCGAATATGCCGAGGCGATACTGGATTTGAACGAAGACGATGCCTTCGTCTACTAGATTATCGGGCGGTTGGGCGGCGTAAGAACCGTTTCCTTTGGTGAAGTAACCACCGTGGATCCACACCAGAACCGGATAGCTACCTTGTATCTTTAAATCGATTAGGTTTTAGTAGAAGTAATGTTTGTGGAATTGGATTAGTTACGTTTGGAGTGTACACGCTCAATGTAAGGCAATCTTCTGAGCCCTTGACTGGACTACCTTGGACACATGCTGGTTTATCGTAGGTACAGTCGATTTCTTCTGTCCACGGTTGTTTCTCTTTTGCTAGCTAATGATAGTAATATTAATATTAAAATGTCTATTATTACCATCAATTGATATATACCTGAAATCTTTTAGCCTGTTCGGCGTAAGGGATTCCTAGGAACATGCTCCAAGGCTTATTCGATCCAGCTGTGTAGCCAGATTTCCCCAATATCGGCCCATTAGCTATTTGTAGGTGGATTTGCTATATTAAAATTTAATTAACAAATTTTTAAGCGAATCAATATAATTAATTTCTTACCTGCGCTTTAATGGAAGTAACAGCAATTATCACCAGACATATCGTAAGCTTCAAATTCATGTCGTTATTTAAGGAAATGCCAATTAACTGATTAATACAATTTTTCCGCATAATTTATATATGATCTCAAATATATGAATATTCTAAAATGGTAAAATATGATATATCTAAACCTATTATGAATTTCAAATTATTTTGCAAACAATGCAAAAAATCATTATCGGTAATGATACTGGAAAATTTAGAGATTTGTAACTAAAAAATTCAAATATTAAGATAAAATTTGGTAAAATAAATTAACATAAAATTTCAGATTTTAATGTACCTACATATATTGTAAATTAGGATGTTTTATAATCATAACAATATTCCCGCACGTATACGCGGGTAATTTCCCCAAATTACAGAAATCTTCCCTTTAAGAAGCTAAATGTTTTATAAACGTTATTTTAACATCAACATTTAATTCGCATTTAAATATCCGCTAACGTTCTTTTAAACGCCAAAATCATTTAAGGTAAGCACATAATCTAATTTATGCATGCGAAAATTATGCTAATCCATTCGAATTAGTTTTATGTCTATGTATATGTTAATAAACTTAACAACCCGAAATTATACCAACAACAACTTTGATGTACACACTACTCCTTCCCATAATAATCGATTAATTACATTCCTCCCCATATTAGGTAATCGATTAATCGTTTTCCTCCCCATATTAATCAATTGTTCGCTTTCCTCCCCATATTAATCGACGTCGATTTCCCGTTCGTCGATCTCGAATCCGAAATTACCATAAACGCATTATAAATTATTCGGGTTTTTAGAGTTACAGTTTACAGTTACAACGAAACGTAGCGTTTACGGCCGTTTTATTATGTGCAAACACGACACTGTACATTCGAAAAAGCGAAAACGGGTACGACTAAACTTGGCACTCGTTCAAAAATTACAAGCGCTCGTAAATACGCGACGCTCAAAGAACGATCCGTTAACGATAGGGTGTCCGTTGATGCGATGTCGTGGGACAACCAGAACAAATAGGGCCGGCATAAATAAATAAATATCTAATAAACAAGGACTTCTTCGATAATAAGTAAGAGTGGGTTTGTTCCACAGCAATATGTTCCTGTTATATGCACATGACAGTTTGGTGGAATCAGCTGAATTGTTATTCATAATGTCACCTGAAATTAATTTTTTCAGTACTTGGGAGTTCTTTCTGGGATTTCTGGGATTCTTGGGAACCTTAATGGTGTATGATTTACGAATTTATGTACCTAATTTTATTATATTTAAATAACGTACACAAGGAAACATTGATTGCGTTTCATTGTCTCGTTTAAGGCGATAACGCATCGCTATCATCTCGTTTACAAGCTAAATGTAGTCACATTACATTATAGTCAGCTTTTCGCGGAATTTTCATATCGAATGGCGAGAACGCCACCGCACAAAAAAGAATCTTGCTAAACTGACACAACCGCGTCAAATGACAGTTTGCTCTTGAACTCCTGCGAGGGTCAATATACGAAAAATTCTCTTTAAAAAAATGGAATTTACTCAGCGTTATTTACACTTATTTCGCGTGGCATTTCAAGCAATGTAAACCCAGCTTTACACGCAATTTAATACTAAAGCTAAATTTACACCGTGCGAATCAAATGCACCGTGTACACCTCGCTTTATAAGCAATTGTTGGAGTATTACTGCGACATGTTGCGTCTCTAAAACTAGGTTTACACACCGCCCAAAACAAACGCGCGGTGTAAACTCCTATTTACAGCTCGCCGAAAGATCTTAAAAGCTTCCCATAAATCAGTTATTTTATATAATAAACAAGTTTAATAAAAACGACGAGAAAAAAACCGCACCAACACGACTATCCTTATCAACTCGGCTGTTTTCGCAATCGCCAGTACTTACGGGATATCTAATTGCGAATCGTAAAAAGTCAGTAGAAAGCACTAACTTGCAAAATCGCCGACAATAATACGGCGAAATGTATCTAAGCAGATCGCAACGTCGAGATAAAACCTCCCGATTGACTGATCGATTATTTGATTAATCGACCGAACGTTTCCCCCGTTCGCAAACGACAAATTAACTTACCTGGAAAGTATGTTAAACGCTCCTGCAACTGACTTAAATAAGTAAACAAACTTACAGTTTTTATACTTTTTTAAGGAGTAATTAAGCTAACAATTAACTTAATAGTGCTGTTACTTTGTTGAAATTTATATTGTATTTAATTACCGCTTACAATTTATGGTTTGGTGATATATTTTATGGACGCGCGTGGTGATAGGTGATATTTAATTTCATTAAAAGTTTTTTTTGTGATTGTCGTAGGGAAAGCCGCGCTCGATTTAGCAATGTCCGCGTCCAAGATTTCCACCGGTCTAAGAATTTGTGTAGTCTGATGCATAACATTCGCTCGTATGTTTGTAATTTCGCATTCCCGCGAGCTCCAGATGTATCTCCACTCTATTTTGTCTGCCTTTTTTCACCAGAAATTACTCTAAAGGTGACGCATCTAGGGGAATGCAAATTCGAATAAATTCGCAGAAAAGCCGCAATCGAAGAATCGAATGAATTTCGACGACGCCGACGCCGAGCTATTAAAACAACAGACCACTAGATCAATGTCACGCAATTATGCCAAGTTTACAACGCATTAAACCTCTTTGAACCGCATTTTTTTTTTCGCGTTTTATCCCGCTCCCGTCTCGACCGAAATGACTTATTATTACACGGGCAACAGCTCAAAATAAAAACCATTAGCATCTACAATACATTCGAATACATTGACATACATATGTCACGCGCTATAAGCATGTTTCCTATGGCATAAAAAAAGTTTATATGCTACGTGCGATTTATCGCTCGCTTCCATTATAAATAATAAAGACGTCGCGTCCCGTGCAACATTTTAAAACCGCGCGCATAAAGGTACAAAATCTATCCAATCACACTAACAAATCATTGCGTATTTGACAGATCGAACTATAAATTGTCCTAATGTAACCCTAAATCACTTTAAGCTACCTCTACGTAGGTAAAGTACCGACGGATGGTTACACGTACCGGCCGTACCGGTGGTCCCATCCGACTTAATAAACGCAATTTCTCTTGCCCGTACGTGATATCTGCCTATTTATTTCCGTGGCTTCTGTTTAGTTGGTGTATTCGATTCGATTCCGAACGGCGATAATGAGTTAATTAGAGGAAAAAATTGGGTTACGTGTTAAACTGCCGTTCTATTGTAAGCTTGTTGGTATCGTTAGTTGCTCTACAAAGTCCACTTAATACGCTTAATAGGGAATAAGAGTAATGTTGTGTTGTTTTATTTAGACTTGATTGAACTAATATGTAAAAGAATAATATGTTGAAGTTGGAAGAAGAAATTAAAATACCTATAGTAGTTTGTTCACTATTTCTGTAGAAAAAAAATGATTGAAATCATCTAGTAATTGATCGATGAAATATTGGTAACTCTAGTGGAACTTTTTGGTAAAATTTATACATTCCTATTAAGTTATTAATTCCAATAAAAGTAAGAATATTTCTCGAAAATGAGAAAATTCCCCGCGGACTTTACACCACCGCAGGTAATCCGATTTAATTATTTTATATCGACGAATGTTCGACGGAATAAATCACTATAAAACAGCGGGGATGCTTTCGAATGTACCAAAATTTCGACTTAATCGCCGGCTAACACGTATAAATTATTTTTTATAAGAAAAACTCGAAACGCAATAAATATTTGTTAAGGAAGTTTCGATAATTCGGCCATTAATTTTAACGTCTAATTAATTATTAAAAATGTATTAACTAAATAAATTCAACTACTAGAGATTTATGCGGTTGTTCGGAATGCGAGCAATTCCATTTATTCTCGCGAAATTTTTTAATCGAACGAAACGAAGTATGCTAGCTAGAGTTGCATTGTTAGTTAATTGCACGGCGTTTAAATAATAAATAACGCCGGCTTCATAATTGTGTTTGTGCTTTATTTATACTCGACCTCTTAAGGCTGTCGGTAGGCCTTGCCTTTAGGCAAACGACTTGATATATCGGCCGATTCTTAGATGAATATAAATGCGTTTTGCGAAACACCTAAGAGCATGTGGTAAAAGCGGCTACCAAATTCCAGTTTTGCAATTTTTACCAATTGGTCCAAACGCCGTGGGAACTGTTGCATTCCGAATAAATTAACCGGCGTAAATGTTACTAGATAAATTGTAGGCGGGTGCTACTTTACAATGCCAACAGGTAGTAAATACCTTCTATTAGCAATATATCACGGATTAAGTTTCAATAAGCGACGTTTATCGCTGTGTAAACGCGCCCGTTTTTTATCGCTCGAAAGGCGCGCATTTCTAATAACCGAACCCGCTACAACCAGATCGAAAAACGCAAATTTGCCTATTTATAGCGCTCCGGCAGGAATTATCTCGTAAATAATTCGCGACAAATGTTCCGTTTGGTCAACGACAACGAAGACTCACTTAGGTAGAAGGAGATTGCGAGACATCAAAGGGGCAGATATCAACACCAACGATTCGAGCTGGCACTAAAGATGTCCCGGGAAAAAATTTATCTCGCGCACTAACAACCGCATAAATTATTCTCCAAATAACTATAATAGTATCACGAAATAAATGGTAGAATTGGTGAAGCAGCTCAGATATAATTTAGTTAAAAGTTGATTGAGTGAAAGAATGAAGTAATTTAATTAATAATTCTCTTTGCTATCAACTAGTAGTTTTTATGCAACAATTCATAACAACACGAGTTTACACCAAACTAACATATACAGGGTGTTAATTAATAAGTGCGACAAACTTCAGAGGGTGATTCTGCATGAAAAAATAATGATGTTTTGCTATACTATAAAAATATTTTCGCAAAAGCTTTTTTTTGGAGATACGGTGTGTATGCAGAATCACCCCCAGAAGTTTGTCGCACTTATTAATTAACACCCTATACAGTGGGTAACAAAAAAAGTGCACCATAAATTCTCGCCACATGTAATCACCAACACGCCTATGTGTACCTCGTCGAGAAGAACTCTTTGCTCTTGACCGGCTCCGGTTTGATCGTCTTCTCGCCGGGTTTCCAATTCACCGGGCACACGTCCCCGTACTCTTCGTTGAACTGGAACGCCATCACCAGCCTCAGCGTCTCCTCCACCGATCGCCCCACGCTCATATCGTTCACCGTCACCTGCCGCAGGAATCCCTTGCCGTCGATGATGAACAGCGCCCGGAACGTGACGCCCGCCTTCTCGTCCAGTATCCCGTACGCCCGCGCTATCTTCATCGACTTGTCGGCCAGGATGGGTATGTGGACGTCGCCGAGGCCGCCCAGCTTGCGCGGCATCTGCGTCCACGCCAGGTGCGTGTACTGGCTGTCGGTCGAGCAGGCGATCAGCTGGGTCTTGATCTTCTTGAACTCCTTGACGGCTTCGGAGAACGCGATGATCTCCGTCGGGCAGACGAACGTGAAGTCCATGGGGTAGAAGAACAGCACCACGTACTGGCCCTTGTAGTCGTCCAGGGAGATTTCCTTGAAGGAGCCGTTCAGTAGGGCCGTTTCCTTGAAAACGGGCGCGCGTTTACCGACGAGCGGTAGCCCGTGGATTGGTTCACTAAAATAATATCCATTTTAACACACACGATCGAATTAATAATAGTTGATTGGCTTACTCGCAAGAGCATCCTTCAGGAAACATTTTCTTCTGTTCAGCACCGAATCGCTTGACAAATTATGTTGACGTATAGTTACGAGGGTCGTTAAATAAATTTCACTGTATTGTTTTGAAAAACAAAATGTATCAACCGAACGCATTGATATATCACATGAAAATTTGACCTAATTAAATCATCTTCAATAAAGAGCTCGACTCACAATAACGCGACGATATTTATTATTGTTCTATTTAAAAAACGATCGTGAAATGAAGCACATCTCCATTCTCATTTTACTAGTGTATTTAACCTCCTCAGCGAGTTCTTTAAGATGTTACGAATGCTTCATCGCTTCCAAGCCTTTCGAGCCGCATCTGCACCAGAACATTCATAGAAACCTCTGCGTGGACTTCGATTCCTCGCAGAACTTCCTCAAAGAGTGCCCCAACTCTACTTTTTGCACGAAAACCATCTACACCGCCGACTTCCACGGCCCCAAGACTGGAGTGGAAAGAGGCTGCGCCCACCAGGTCCAAAGATACATGAGGTACGACTTCGATAACGACCTTTGGATCGAAGAAAACGAGATAATTGAAGATGTTTACGAAGAGGGTTGTGTATCTTCACATTCGCAATTAAAAAGTGTCGGAGTGACGAGTTGTTTCTGCGGAAGTGATGGGTGCAATTCTGGTTCAATGCTGGTCGGATGGAATAAGTTTTGCGTGGTTGTAATAATATTCTGTTTAATTAAATAAAGTAAGTTAAAATTAGTGGTATGCGAGGAATCCCGAGATTATAAAAGCGAGTTTTTTTACTCGGAAAAAGGTATATTATTTACGTCGGTGCTCGTAGATGACACGACCCGAGTCGTTTGATAAGGGAGGTCGGGCGATTCGGGTGACGCGCGAGTGAGTGATGAAGGTGATAAACGAGGAAATTGTGGGAAATATTTTAATTTAACTTTTTAACGAAAGTACACACAGGTAGGAAGAAATCCTGTTCTTCCACCGCGCTTGACATCGCGCTCGTAAAGGTCAATTTTTCGTGTGTTTTCCCAGCGGTTTAATTTGTAACGTGTGCATTATACACGATTTTAAATGTTGGGTATAATATACTATCGGTTTTTGGTTTAAAAAAACTTATCGTATTGAAATAGCGGGAATAAATTATGGTGCATATGTTAAATAACACATTATAGGATTTGTTTTATTTTTTTGCAAAACGAGATCATCGTCGTTTGTGTCGCATATAAGTCAACAAATCGCTGCCTCCTGTCGTACGCTGAGCTCCCGTGCTGCGACGTTTTCTCGGCCAAACGCACACCTGACTCGGGATAAAACGAGCAAAAAACCGGACTTAATTTCGTTTTAGCAGGGGCAGAACATTTATTAGTCTGGGAATTATTCTCAAGCGGACAGAATTCCGAGACTAACGACGCGAATCGTATACGCTCACAGGGTGATCGTAATCAAGCATTAGCAACCTATAGCGATATTATTGTAACAAAGAATTTATCCAATTCGAGTTACTAGTTATTATTCATAAAGAAATCCCATAACTCCCTAAATGAAGTTGTAGTGTAAAATGTTAATATCTAAATATATCAAAAGCATATTTCATATATGATCCTCTAGCGAGCGCGTAACGTGATGAAGTATTTACAAAAAGTATAAACCTCGCGCTGTTGAATATGTGCTAAATTTACTGTAACGCGCACGAATAATACTGAAATACACTATAAGAAAGAAAATAGAATTTTCCGAGCGGTTTTCCTCTTTTTCTGCGACCCGACATGCTGACATCTCGCGTCGAATCGAGGAAGCGAAACGAGAGTTATGCCTCAGCAACAATGTCTTCATTAGTTACAGCGGACGTGGCTGAGCTCGGTCCAAAAACTGGCGAAGAAAACGACGATGTATTTATGCGAAAGCGGAAAACAAAAAGCACGAGGCGAAAACGCTGAAACTCGTAGGTGTTTGGCAATGGGCCTGTGGTATATAAGGTTAGCGATGCGTCAAATCCGAAAAATATGTTTATTTCATATAACTAGCCGTTATTACTCATATCGTTCGAAATTGTAACTAACTATTTTAAAGTGGAATAAATGTAATCATTAGTTTGTAATAGGTAATGAAATTTTACGTCTGTAATGGTCCGTAAACAACTGTAGCGTTATCTTAAATCTAATAGTTCATAAATTTTCGAAATCTCCTCCGCTACATATGTGAAAGAAATTAATAATAAACTCCTCCTACAGCCGCGAGAGCGGCGATTCTTTGAACCAAACTCCACATAATATTAATAAATTCTATCGATGGTGCATAAAAGTCACGGGTTTTCTCTGTTTTCCCATCTTATGCATTTAAATTCATATTTATATTTTAATTACGTTGTATTTTTCGAGGATTACGAGAGGATTACCCGCGACATCGATGCGAATTTCGGCGTTTATTTCGCCGCAAATTAAACGGTGCTATTTCCACCGAATTGCGCCCCAAGGCGCTCGAAATTGTGGTGGGTGAATGTAAGCCCCTCCACCATTTTTATACAAAATGTTTAGTAATAAGTTCACAAAAAATTGCAGGGTACTTAGCAACGAATTTTTTCGAATGGTAATTTTAAAAATTAAAGCTCTGAACAAATCAAAAAGCACCCACGAGTGCGCCCATGGCGGCGAGGGTGGGTGTGTGGGCGCGCCTTAACTACCGGTCCGGTTAGAGCCTGCCTCGCTCCGGGGCAAAAACCACTGGCTCCCTGTACTTAACTGTTTTCATTCTCGTTTTTGCCTCGTACCCTCAATCTCTCTATACAGATTGTCCCAAAAAAATTACATTAATTACCGAATCATGAATCAACAACTAAGAATATTTGTGTGTAGATTTGTGGGTAGCAGAAAAAAAAGTGTTTATAATAAAGTAAAAAGAAGAATAAATTATAAACGCTCGGTATATTATTCTATACATTGAAAAAATTATTTATACAATAAATTTATTGGAAAACTTGTTTTCGTAACAACATTGTGATTTCCCAATCATTTTTCTTGTGTACTTTTTTACACCGAATCAATACACTATTCAAGGCAATACTAAGAAGAAATAACTAAATTAAGGTCATATGAGGGACGTCCTGTATATGATATATATAACGATAGGTACTTTGAGTTTGTTCTTTGATGCGTCGCCGGCGGCGATCGTTCTGATGCTACCTCAAAAATTACGATGCTCGCCGCAATAAAACCACCACGAATCGGTTTCTCGGTACGAAATATTAAGTGGAATTAAGATTGGGATCGCGCCGACCGATGACCGCGCTCGCCGCTTTAACGGGGTGGGTAAACAATCGGCGATTCCCATCGACCCGAAACGGATTCCGCCGGGGATTTTTCCTGCCAATTTCTAATTAATAAACTCGGTAAATGGGCGAACAGGTGATAACGCGCGCCGGTCGAGCGAATGAAATGTTTTATCTTCATCAACGGCGGTTATTTTAGTTTTGAATTATCCGACTGTATCCCGATCTGCGCTCACGAATAATGACCATTGTACGTCCAAAGTGTTTGCAGCTTATTGTGATTTACATAATTACGTATTACGCTAATTTCGCAATGTCACGAATAAGCTTGAAAATAACTTATTTTAATTAGCTTAATTTCGCAGACGCGCCAGACGCGACACCACAAATCTCGATGCAAATTCGAAATAAGAAGATGCGAAAAAATAAAATAAAACCGATCCGAATGTAGTGGGAACATTCTCAACTCTCTCGACGTGCTATTAAAACGAATAATTAATAACCCAACTTTACCTACAAGGAAATGTATAGATAAAATCCTTATATGTTTCTTAATCTAGGTGTTTAAAAATTCCCCAATTTTTACTATCTTAATAATCTCAATAAAAAAATATTAATAACATAATCAACGCTTATACATTTTATAAACTCTTCCTCATTTTTAATCACATCAATTGGTCCACTGGCAATAAATTACGCACACTATCGAGCTGCTATATAAACTTGGTTAAATATTTTCTCCATCTTATTTTTCTTTTACAAATATTAGCCGTGATAACGTCGTCGTTAATTACGATTTATAAATGTTACACCGGAGTCTCTCACGCTATACAACGATAATTCGCAGCTGGATTTTGGTTTAATATCTCCACGAAAATAAATAAAACAACGTTTTCGATGTATTTTTTAGTCGATAATTCATAAACGTCGAAATCGATCGTATCAATTTAATTGATTAGAAATACTGTATAAATTTAATTACAGCACTTAAAACGTAATGAAAGTTTCATTTGAATTATTATACAGGGTGTAAAAAAAGTGATGAATAAGTGATATATTTTAATGACCCACTTTTTCATTACACCCGTACAGATTACTATATTTTTAACAAATATGATGACGATTGTAAAAGGGATTGAGAATATGATGAGTAGTTGAATATAAGAAGAGTAGTAGAGGCTTTTTCGGATTGATCAGTGGCTAAATGAGGCTTGAGAAAGGGGTAGAGTGGTACGCGGAAGACGAGGTGCGTGCACACGAGGATTTTCTCCTGGTTGTTTTTTCCACCGGACGGTACGAGGTCGAGAGCGGTACTTCCTACAGCGCGAAATTTATTATCTAAAAATGGCATCTCTCTCGTTCTCGATATCGGTCGAACTGGGTGTATTTAAATCGACGGGCTTCATAAATATGGTATACCTCGGTCATGCATGCCGGCTCGTTTACTTACAATGTTGGAGGGTACACCTGCGGAGAGTCGGACGAAATACTCGAAAATTCACATGCCTCAATCATAACTATATTACGATATTCCTTTATAAAAATTGCAGGGAGATTATCGCAACAATTTACCGCCTTTTAATAATAAATTCGAGTCGCGATAATTCATAACTCAGTTACTAATAGCTTGTCGTGTCGCTTATTCTGGTTGACAGAAATTGGACACGTGAAGTAATTCATACACACCTACAACTTTCTGGCAAATGCTCGCGCGAAATCTACCGGATTAATTTATCGCACGTTATCTAGTTGAGTTAATGTTTGCGATATTTCACTGTAGCCGCTCGAATAATTCAAAATTATATTTATTGTGGCGCATTTCGAATCCGCAGATCCGCGCATTTTTTTATATTAATTCTGGGAATAACACAACTACTTCTTTTTCAACTTCGCATGGCCTTATCTGCTACAATTATTCAGTTGACGTTTAAATTGTCAAATGTCAGGTTCTTGAGCGCCATCTGGTCAGGTGGCGTAGGTAACCAATTTGTCAATGTAAATGTACTAAAGTCGGCTTAACGACCGCGCCAGGAAAGTAGCTTTTTGTGAGTAAATTAAAACGAAAAATATTACGCGTTGAAAGAGGCACAAAGCGCAATAAAAGATAATAATTTAGATAAGAGCGTCGGGTAAAAAATGCGCGCTGCGCGCCCGGTTTATAGCTAGATATTGTTGCGTTACGACCGCGTAAAATATTTATTATAATTGGCGAGAGAGGGCAATCAACGTGTCTCGGGACTTTTTGGGGTATTTTGATGGAATCCCGTCGTTCAGCTGCCTCGTATATTCAGCGGCGTAGCCAACCAAATTACCAAAATTTTACAAATGTTTTAACACATTAATCATCATTTTACACAACACAGCAGTTAGAAGCAAGGAAATTAATATTGTTAAGAAGTATTACTAGGTATTTGTTTAGAAACTATAAGGTAAACCAAGACTAAGTCTTTTAACAATGGACCAATAGTGCTAATTCCACAAACCTATAATAAACATAGTTAAAAATTTCTACTACCGGGACTATGTCAGTACACTCGGTGAAACAGGCTTGTACCAGAGGGTCAATTGTGCTATTCCCTCACACCAACAGCTCCATCGAATCTCTAACCCTTTAATAAAGGTTCTAATTTCTGCATTAAATAAATTTCCGAATAATGAGATGAACATATTGTGCTGGGTACGCCAGTGGAACCAGCGACGAGCAGATGTCTATTTGGCCAGCGGGGGCGGCCGTGAAGTTGTCGTTTCTCTGATGATCAATCTCAACAGGTTTGTCAACTTTTATGAGTTAACATACCGGTGCAGAAGTGTTCCATCGGATGCCTCTACATACGACTGCCCCGTTAATTCAATAATCTCGCTTCATTGTCGAGACGAGCTTAACTGGCTTCCTTCGACAAATTTAGTACATCGCCGCTACTCTAGAACTAATCCAGCTATTTGTAGCAGGAATTCGCCAACACCGTACAATGTAATACTCTACTACCTATTTAGTTATCTAGTTGGAATCAGGATAATAGGTGTGGTTGAATTAAAAAAATAAGGAAAGCATAGCGAGACTCCTTCACTGTCGCGTCCAGCAGTCGAGGGCGTTCGTCCGTCGGTCTCGACAAAAGGAAAAAGAGCATCGGTCGCATTGAAGTCGCCGGCGAGCGCATTCGGCGCGACTACCAGTCGGAAGATACGCGCGTCCGCCCGCGAGAAGACCAAGACAGGGCCGAGAAGTCGCCGAGGATGAAGAGAAGAGAGCGCGGAGAGCGCAGACCGGGAGCTATGAGACAGCGGCCGGCGTTTTGTATGCGACCCCTTTCTTCGGCCGGCTCTTCGGCCTGTCAACTCGCCGCCTGGTCCTGCTCTCGTTACATCGAGAAATCGAGGGGGAGTGCTCGGTGCTCGATGCGGAGCAGCGGCGGCTCGAATTTTAAAAATCTCTTCACGCATTTGCTTACAATACTCCATCGAATTGAGCGTAACTCACCCTGTAGAGCTTCCGAAGATTCGATGATAAGTAGCCGTTATTTAGAAAATGGTACAATGCAACTTACTATCTTATAATTACGTGGAAAGGCGCTAATTTAAAATTGCACAAAGCGCGCGTTTATTTCGGGATAATAAAATTATTTAAGGCCGATCCACCTGCCGAGCGAACGTAGGTTATAACTCAACGATGTTTTGCGCTTGCAGATAAATAGGTAAGCCGCAAGGTGCGACCTACGAGCGGTTGCCAAGAATTTTCCAGGCGAAAATTTCGGCCGGTGAATTATGAATTCCGCGCGAGAAAGGAGGTTTGTTCGGTTTGTTGTGGGAAATGCGGTTGGTATGTTTAATTGTTTTGCGAGTGTAGAGGTAGATAAATAAACGCGTAATCGACAGTAAACATTTTTATTTGTATCTCCGAAGATTATATTTTCAGTAGGTGGTCGAATTTTATTCGAATAGGCGGCCGTTAAAAGGGAAAATTTATGTGTTTTCGTGTCGAAGATAATTAACATCACAGAGCATATTTCTGATGCATAATCTTCAATTTTCATTAAATTTAAAATCCGATTTTTAATTAGATATTTAACGTGTAGACATAAAAACAGCATATATTAGATAATAAAACGTTTCGAAGGTTTTGTAAATATAAATATACAATTATATCCGATATCTTCGACAATATTGGTAATTAAAATGCTTGCACAAGTTAATAAGTACTGAAATATCTACTGTTTCGCAGAAGCTTCGTTTCATTTTCCAATTTAACAGCGCGCAATATCCATTTAAAATTCTCAAAACAACTACCTGTACACCGGCGAATCGAGCGCTCAATCGCTTCGAATTCCGCTGATTGGGATTCCGTTATACCGAAACGTCGGCCGGAATGAAATTTACAATCCCGCCTTTATTCTAAACCGAACTAAACTAAACTCGAAACTCGACTAAATCCATTTCTAAACGGATTTTTCCGTCGTACATCCCGAGCGCGCCGGCATCGTAACGACGTCCAGATCCCGGAGATTTCAATTCCGGTCGAGCGTTTTCGATGCGCTGATTGATTGATAGGTTCGAACAAGTTGGAAACATTAGTCGTCGCTATCGGCCCGCGGGATCGTGGGACGTCGAGGAGGAAGAGGTGACAAGCCCTGGTATTCCGGATAAAAACGAGTACTCTGTATTCTATACATATAATTCACTTCAATTCGATTCCCGTTGTGGAATTAACATAAAAAATTGACCAATTATTCTACCTACTAATATTTAAAAATAGGATTCCCCTCGTACAATAATAATTTATAGGAATTTTACGAGGGGCTTGCTGCAAATAGCCATTTCGCCCAATTTTTTTGAATAATAAACACAACATAAAATAAAATACAATAACGCATTTCGACATATCGAATTTATTCCGTAACGTTAAATTAGTACCTTAATAACATTTCTATATAATTTATTGGCCAGCTGCAAGGTTGTAACGAAAGTTAAACAGTTAACAATAAGTTTGTATTTAGATAAAGAAAAATAAAAAAAACAGCCGAGATAGAAGATAGAATATAACAAATCATTTTAGTTACATTTGATACACTTTCTCTCTGCGACTGTTTCCCCCGGATTTTTTCATCGGCTCGTATCTCCGCCGGCCGGAGAGAAAAAAATGGGGAAGTTTCGATCGAAACTCGACCAACCTACGAGCGGATTTTACAATGCGAACGCAGATATTCGAATCGATAGTATTGCCAATAAATCAAAACTTAATTGCGTATCGTACCGAACCAACTTTCAATTGTGGTACTTTCGCACGGTAGCCTTTGCCGTGGGCTTTCTGAATATATCGAACACCACACGTGCTTTATGTTTAATATCACAAAAAAATATACATTATACAGTGCAATTGTAAATGGTAACAACTTCGCAAAGTTGGTACATACTATGGGTGATTGTCACTGGTCAGAAAATAGAATAATTTATGAATTACATACAACTGTGGTGCATTGTAAACTTGTTGCATTTTAACGCATCCTAAAGCGCTAATTGGCCGGCGTAATTAATCGTCCGCGGCCCGTACTCTAATAATTCGTGTAATTTTCCGTGGAATGTTGCGTTATTAGTGGTGCAGTCTTCGCGATCAAACTCGCAGCGTGGCGTCTTCGAAAAGAACAGCGGGAGGAACGACCCGCTGGTACCGATCGGGCCCTTCGAGATATGCAAATTTCCTCTAATGGCGCTCATCAGTTAAAAAAAAAGAGGCTCTTCCCCGGCGGATGAGCATGAATATTCATCCCCGGCGCATTGTTTGTTATTACAGAAACTAATGGGTAGGCATCAATTTAATAACCATTCAATCGGGTATCCACTTAGTACTATAATTTCCTGTAAAGTTCCTGTTCTATTTGTTATGGATTCTTACCACATAAGACATCCAGCCAAGCGTCAAAATTGTAAAATTTATTAACACAGCCACTAAATTAGGTAAGTAAGATTAAATTTTCGTTGCTATACTCTTCATAAATAAAATATTTCCAAACGTCGATTCGCGCTGTTAGAATTAAAATTTCTAATTGATTTGGAAACGGTCTTAGGTAAAATATCGAGCATAGGTGTTTCGGACATGCCCGCAAATAAATTTTTAAAATCTAATTCATGAAACGATTAGTTAACATCGTTACAGCCTACGTACTAGCGCAGGTTCCAATTAAATGAATATATTTTTTAGGCGTTACGAAACACCTATGAATGTATAGTCTGTAAGTAAGAGGCCATCGAAAGTTTAACAGGAGGTTTGTACTAAAAAGAAGAGCGAAAATGTGTAAGTTTGAGGGATGTTTTAGGGTAGTATAGGTACTAAGTATAGGTTATAATCCATCAGTATATGATTTAATGGATGAATTGATGGAATGTTGGTGTTGATTTAAAGTTGGTTGGGCTCGTGTACTATAAAATTATTTAAAAAAATCATAACGGTGGGCAATTAAGCGCGCTCGCCTAATTACTATTCGGTCACTAATAATTCAAAGTAATCTCTTTTCGTTTAATAGGAGGTGGCGGGAACTTTGTGTTCGATAACACTAAATAATTGTTAATATACGTCTTTGACAATTTGGTTTTCTTTGATGTAACAATCGGAATTCCGCAGGAGCGCTCTATAAATTTCGACGCGGGTTCTGGTGTCCATTACGGCCCGAATATATAACCAGAGGCGGATTCGGGATACGAGCCCGTTGAATCGTTAATCAATCACCGGCGCTTTGTCGTACTAATTAGCGGGTAAAAACGTCGTTTCGAAAAGAATCCGGACGAGTTGTGTGTGTGTGTTTCATTTTAATTGAAAACTCACGTTTGATGCATCCTCGGCCGGATCGAAGGCGACTCGTGTCAACGAAAATTAAACAAGTAATACGGCTAATTTATAAATTTTCACGGCGGACCACCCAGGCCGTGTCGTCGTCGCATCGGGCATGGCCCAAATGATGTGGGTGTCCTCCGTCGTATTTTCGATTAATTTTTTCGTCCGCTTTACCCGAAACCCGAGTTATAAATCTCACGGAACGTACCCGCGGATTTAACACCTATTGATATGATAATTTATTCGAGTATTTTTTATTGTCCACTTGTTGAAATATCGCACTATCAAACGAAACCGGGTTTGATTTATGTCATTATTAACCCGTTATTGTGGTATTTTTATTTTGTATACCGGGTGATCTAAGTTTCCTGTTTATATGCAAGATTAAACATAGCATTATATGGTAGTTGAGTATTTGCCTAATTGATGGGGTGATTAATTGGAAAATCAGTCGAGTTGATTGAGTATAATAGAAAAGTTGCCTTTATAGTTTAGTAATTGGAATGATGTTGGGTAGTAAATAAGTTGAATGGGCAATAAAGTTTGAATAAAGATGAAAGGAGAATTTATTCTAACCGATTCGCTAATATAATATTAGAGAGAAACTAGTTTCTCTATATCCTATACGTTTATTATTTATTAATGTTCGATTTCCCCTTTTTTTTACCCTTCACTAACCGTACAGAACGCGTTTACATGAATTACGCTCGCGGATATAAATAAATAGTATTGCAAACGGTTCGTTTACAGGAATTCTCGGATTGAGTTAGATTGGTATTATTTAATAAATAATAGTTTCCGGTGGTATCTCAATTACGAGAGCTTATATACTATCTGGACGTTCGTCATGCGATTGCATTTCCTCCACGCATAATTCATATACTACATTTTTCGTTCGATAATATTATACCCATATATATTTTTTTTATTTATCCGACCAGTACCGGACTGGCCGCGATGCCGCTCGCACGAAACGCGCAGGAAATCTGCATAAGAATTTCCGCTCGTTCGACTCGCCGCTTTCGATGAAATCCATCCACCGTCTACGCCTTTGCCGGACGAATCCTCATCCTGTCCAATTAGTAATTGAAATCGGACGAGCCTCGCCGATGCCGCGCCAGCGATACGCCGGTAATGTACTGCCGTTCGGCAGCCGAAAAGGACTCGTTTCTCGTTTCTCCTGTATTTTTCCGACTATTGTTCCACGAACGTATCGCCGACGCTCCGTCCCAGCGAAATTATCACAAATGTACGATTTTATCCAGTTATCCTTTGACGGTAAATGTTTGACATTCGACGTTTGCAAATGGCATTTAACATTTGATATTTGACAGTTAACAATTGATACCTGTGAATGACCTATTTCACCAAAGGTAATAACACTAAATATGCGTATTAAGTGATTAAGAATTAATAGTTATAGGAAATTAAAGCGGAAATAAATTACTTGTACAGTTGTAAATTGTAAATGTATAAAATCTGAGGGATTCCCACAATAAATAAATCGGTTTCTTCGGCGTGTCGCAACGACTCGATGGAATATATACAATATAGAAGTGAATATAGCGTCGGGACACCTACTCGAAATAGAGACGAAAAAATATGGTCGCCCGGTCCGATATCGCAACGTATCTGAAAGCCATAAATATTTGTCAATTGCATCAATCGTGGGAATCCGCCTTAAAATCTCACATTAATCTTCGGATCGTTAGAAAGTTGTACGTATTAATTAATCGGCTCGGGTGTAATTAACATAAATGCCGCATGATAGTCGAGTCGCGGTCGGGATCACTATGTATATTTTTGCGTAATTTTAATTCGAGCAATCTCATCGTAATAATTCTCATTATATCTTTCATTAACTTCGCCGCTGGTATTTGTCAGAGCTGCTCCCGTTTTCGATTCTTCACAATCTCCAAATTCGGATTAGAAACACGGAATATTATTCATGCAAACAAGCATACCTGCCGGCATTAGATTAGATTACATTAGACAATCGATCCAATTAATAATTCTCGAAGATTAGGCTGCCGTTAAGCGGACGACACGGCACCCAAAATGCAGATATAGAGCCGCGTATTGTTCGTTTCGCCGATTATGATTTTGAATGGATCCCATTCGGGCAGGTCGGCGGCAGCAAGGTTGGTATGTAAATCGTTGGTTACGTCGATTTTTATCGTGGCTCCTTTGACAGCTCATTCGAATGGTTATTCGGTACGACGCGGCATTAGGCTAAGCACCGGCAGCGGGAATGTTTTAATTCCGATAAATGTTGTAATTCGCACCGGGGACTATACAAACAACTGGTGTTAACACGCCTCCGTACGATCGTGACTAGGACTTTACCAGTGTTTCGCAATTCTTGTAAGGATTCCGCCGGTTGTAATTCGTAAAAAAAGGTGCTTCGTAGATCTAGTCATGTTCGATGCATTAATTATTCTGGTACTAATTAATTACTCATTTCAATTAAAAGTGAAAAAGTTGAAAATATTTAGGTACTTCTAAGAGCTTTTTAGGTCTATAGTTAAGTACAGTTATTGGTTAATAAACTAGTACTAATTAATTAGTTTTTTTTAATTAATAGGAAAGCTGCTAATCTTCACGTTTTAATAATAATCATTAATTTTACATATAGTTCCTCATATCCCACAAATTCCTCATCGAGAAATTTTCTACTGCCATTTTTCATCTACTTCTTCGCCACGTTTTAAACGAAATCTTTTATTTAAATTATGCTATACAACTATTAAAACATGTTATCCTGGGCGAGCACATAATTTCGGCCGCTGGCGCAATTAATCTCGTTAAGAAGTTCCAATCGACTAATTTCGACGTTTAATACCAGATAATCGATAATTGATGCGGCCAATGGCGCTGAAAAATATACGAGAAAACTAGGAAGTGATCGCGGACGAATCGCTCGGGCCGTTCGACCGGAAAATTTCACGAGGATTTCGTAAATATTTTTTCGAACGGGTAATCCAATAGCTGTCGATTCGATGTTAATAACGACGCCGGAGATACGTGAAATGGAATAACTCATTCGGCGATCGTGGAACTTCCGTTAAATTACAATGTAATTAGGCTACTACATATTTTGTTTTCGGTGTTGCCCGTATAATTATCGGCCAAATTGCCGGGTACAAGTGTTTAAAAATGTCGGCCGATTTCTTTTTGTTTCTTATATAGACATGATTTAAAGCGCTTGATAACATTAATTGAATAGATAGTTTTTGTGGGTTCGAAATTAATTAAATTTCCCTGGATGGGATACGGTTAGTTTAATAGCGTTATAACATGTTGCGATGCTTCATAAATTCGGTGCTTTGTAATTAAAAAAAATGCGCCTAAATAGGAAAAAAATATTTCAAACATATCGGTACACAATTGCAGAAACAATGCCTTAATTAATCCCGGAATTAGCATCTACCAGTTCCATGTACAAGTGTTAACAAGCCAACAAAAGCGAGGCCCCATATTTTTTTCTAATAACGAGACCGGTGACACACACAGGTGGAAATATCGGTACTCATTAGGCCAGATTAAACGTCATGTGAACTAATGTTAACCAAAGGTATGCCGATAAGGCATCTCCCTCCAATTCATATCTGAATACTAATAGCTGAAAAATCGTTTCAGATTACCTTAAACGTAATCTACAGTGACTAATAATAAGCGACCACCGGCTTATCTACGTTTGATTCGGCGCTTTTTGGTCTATGTTGCTCTAAATATTCAACTAAAAAACCTAAAAAAAATAAACACTATAAGGGTGCTTTAAGGATGTTATAAAAAAGCAATGAGCAAGCTTTGAGAAAGCCATGAGGAAGCTATGAGGAAGCTCTGAGGAAGCTATGAAAAACGATGAGTGAGTTATAAGTTATAAGAAGCTATTAGGGAGTTATAAAGTAGCTTAAGAAACATATACAAATCTAAAGAGAATCCTACTGAATTATCCGCATTTTTAAAGCCAATAAGATTTATTGTGGACGCACCCAACACTGCCTCAAATTTACAAAAAAAAATCCTCACAAATTTCCAAAAAAAAAAGGAACTAATGAACCAAACGAAGCGCCAGTCGAAGTATCCTTATCGCCGGGAATAATTTCTACAGGTGTTTCTTCCACCTCGAACCTACCCCTTTAAATTAAGATCGAGCGTGCTAGAAACCGTCCGTTTAATTGGTAATTAAGCGTTGGCGCTGCGGCAGGTGTACCCTTCGAGCGTCGAAATCGTGCACGGCCCCCGGGGCAGGTGCCCCGAAGCTGCGGCCCCAATCGTTGCCTCCAATCTCAATCACTTCGGCCGGTTAATTCGTTCGCGAATAATTTATCAACGCCATACGCAAGGAATCACTTTTTGTCTCTCTAATGGCTCAAGCTCGGGCTTTTGTTGCTAAATCATCCATTAGGATAATGGTTGGTCAAGCACATTGTTAAAAAGGTATTTAAGAATGAGTCTAATTATTTGTTATGTGGTGGTTACATTGAGGATAATCGGAATACTGATGGAGTACGGAAGAATTCTTTGTAGCAACGAATGGGAGCAGAAAACGAGTTAAAAAGAAAACTAATTACTTGTTGTATAAATATACTACGTGTAGGTATAAATGGTTCGGTTTTATTGAGGACAATTCGACACAGGTGTACCTTTGTTTTCAAAACATCCAACTCGTCGTATATGCATTATCTATTAATAACAATTGTATATCTATTTGATAGTAGATTAGATATCGGTTGGATACCGATATAGCTATTTCAAAACAAATAATCTATTTGTTTATCGATAATGAGATCTGGATATGTTATAGGGTGTACTAACGAGTAGGCGAGATTATTTAAAGTTTAGAAATTTTTTCCTAAACTCTCACTTTGAATATTCAACTAATCACTCAATTTGTGTAGGTACCTGATATATTGGGAGTATCAAAGGATCTTGTGGAAAGTGTTTTAAAGAATTATGATTTATTGTAGTCAGTTCTTGGCACATTTTTCATCGTAGCCAAAACAAGAAGTAAACCTCTGGAGTCGAAAGTCGGAAATAAACGGTAGAATACGAGTGGACACCAAGTGGTGTAGCAATAATTTTTGTTATCCAGACAATTATTATATTAAAGTAGCGATAATTAAAATAGATGTGGGTAGACTAAACAATCCTAGCGGATCATCTGGACGTTTTCTTGGCAAAGAACAATAGCCCACACCTGGCGGGAAGGCTCTCGAATTTATCCAAATCAAACTCGATTTTAATTGCGTAACCTTCTTAATTCAGCGCGTTCGGTTTTGCATAAAAAATTGGCCTATTTGCCATTATTTTTTGCGTTTTTTCGGCCTCCTGCCCGCGATGTAATTGCCATAATGCGTGGTTGTAAAAACGGTTCGGATGGTACATAAACTGTGGGCTCGGGGGCGTAAGAGCACGTGTATAATTTGAGCGCAGACAATGAAAATCTGCAATTCTGCTCGGAAATTTGAATGCCTCTTCGCCGATCGAAGGAGGAAAAAAATGCCCGAAAGGATCAACTCCACACGAAACGTTCCGAGAAACATCTACATATAGTTTAAAAAAATTGTCGAAACGCTCTATTATCATATTTTTTTCAGCTATTCGAACGATTAAAGAATTTTATACACACTCAAAGTATCTACATAAACAATCAGGCCTCGAATGCGACGGTTATTCAGCCCTACGCTATACATACGTCAAAATAACGTAACGTTATTTTTACCTCGTTAAATTAAGACGGTTAAGTAGACGAATTTAAAACGTTTGTATATGTACTAAGAAACCCACGTTATATGCGAAATGTCTTCCATTTGCAATTCCGCCACCTACCCTTCTAATGAATAAATATTTCGCCGAATTGCGAACTCGGCCGCATAATGTGCTCTAAACGGTTCTCGCGTGGGCAAAGGGGAGGGATAACGTATACGTTTAACGATTATAATGTTACTGACAATGAGAAGTAATGGTCGCTACTGGTATTACTAATTTATTTATCGATAAACGCGAATTAATTACGAGTTATCCTACGTTCGCAAGTGATAAACGGACGACGATTTGACTTTTTACCATTTCGATTGTGTGTCGAAATAGATTCGATTAAATCCTGTAAATTGTAACGCGAACGCCCTGTATATGCATTTCGAAGGTGGGTAGATATTAATAGAAGAATTAGCATACAAATGAAATGAGTTACGAAGTTTTAAGGGCATCCATTGAATTAGATTTTTAATAGAATATAATGCGATGTCGAACGGAGGTCGTTATGCAAGTAATAAATACATGCAAAGAGATCGTTACGAAATAAATAATCATATGGATAACGTTCTTTGGGTTCCACTTGGTTTTTATTTTCGATAATAGCTAATTTTAGTAATAAATTTCTTATTCTACATTATTACGAATGCCAAACTGTCAATTAGTATCATGAAACAGGCTTAAATGTCAAAAATTGACAGTAGTGCATTTGGTTTCACGTCAAAATTGACTTTAAGAATAATCCTGTTGTATGAATTAACGAATAGAAATTAAATTCTCGCGGATAGTATATCTTTTAAACCAGTTATTTCCAGGATTCGGCGATCAATTCTTATTCTGCATTAGTACAGTATTAATATGTATGTCAATACTGTCAATTAGGACCATGAAACAAACTTAAATGTCAAAAAATTACATTACTTACGTTTTACGTCAAAACTAGATTTACCTTTACGAATAATCCTGTTGTATGAAATCGAATTAACGAATAGAAATTAAATTCTCGGATAATATATTTTACTAAATGGTTGTTCCCACGATTCGGAGGTCAGCCGAAAATAAAATTTTGATTGATAGTACGTGCACAGGTAAAGACACTGAAACGACCATTGGCGTTTCGGGATCGCGGTCGCCGCTGAAAAGGAAAAATAAAACGGACATACTTCTGCAGTCGCCTTAACGGCTTCGTTAATCAAATCGGCGTGCAAATTTTTCGCGTTCAACTGATTACACGACCGCCTTATAAAAACGGGTTTAATTCGCTTTCTTTTGCGCTTGCTTGGATCTCCAGAGGTGGAAATTTATCTGATTTTTTCCATCCTGTTTTGACATGTGTCATTAGTGCCTATTTCTGACGTGTTCGCGCCGTTGCAGAAATATAATTGACATTAATGACATTTGATTTGCGCAATCAAGCAATGGTTCCTTGATAAATTTGCTGTTTTTTCTAAAGCGGGTACGCCAATGGGATCGTGGATATTTCCGTTTTCGAGAATTAGACGTGAATCACGAAGTGTGATTCTCAGATGGGTCCATTTATTTAGTAGTCAGAATGTAATTGAATGCCCATTAATCGTTTAAAATACGCGATTTTTGATCAAACAGTTATTCCGATATACGCATTCGAAAATATCTGTTAGTTAATCATTAAAGCAGCAGAGCGAGATTATGAAATATATTTTGGAATATTCTTTCAATATTTTGCTGAAAAAAATTTGATTATACTCAATTGAAAACAATAAAAGAAATATTATTACCATCATAATCAAAAACACGTTATTATTTAATAACGTTAAACATGTAACAATAAAAATTTTAATTAAATATCTTCGCATATGAAATTTGTTTGAAATGCCATAATGGAAAAGGCTCGCTTAATATACTAGGTATACGTAGCTGAAAGATTCGTTTAATTTAACATAACGGTTAGTCGAATCGAAAACTTGGACAGTAAAACGTATTTTTTTGTGTTGATGTTGCCATCCACTCGACACAATACCATCTAAAACAACTCGAATGGTATTTGCCATTTTTACGATCCTACAATGCCCCGACGTATAGGTACACTCTTGTACCATTGTATGGTAAGTATTTTTGTCCAAGTATCGCCGAGAATGACCACTAATAGTAAATAACACCCGCAGTTGTGGGTTTACTGTTAGATGACGGATGAATTCTCGTATTCTGATTGAGTTATGGCCATATTGTGTGCGGACGCGCCTTCGCGAACAGGTAGGCACTTTTTTACCGTACGTTCACTTAAAAGACTATGCAAATTACCGCACGGGTTCCGCGACAATTTATGCTCTTTCGGTTCTTTTTCGCCAGAAAAAACTGGCGGTAAATTACCGGCTATACGCTATATTGACGTACGTCAAACGTCATTACTGTCAATTTTCGGCTAGCGCGCAAACTAAACGCTATTTTTCCGTTATTAAACGTTTTCTTTTGTCGAATTCCGTTGGGTGTCAACCGTAAGTACCGATATTTACCGTGAACCTCGACGTGAAAGTCGAAATTTATTACCGATACACGATGGAAAAACATATTAATAGTCCGCATAAAGTAGGCGGCACCATCTTTTAATTGCAAATTTGACGTTTTCATGGCTACATAAAAGTTTCTCGATTAAGTTATTTAATACACCCGAAGTGATGTCGTTGTCTTAGATAAGGCATGATTAATGGCCGGCGAAGGACTTCTCCGGCGTTTGAAATAAGAAAATAAAATGAACCATAAAACAAGTTGCTGACATCGAATAAACCTTCGAAGGATGAGGTGAATAGTTTTAGGTGACGCTTTTATTCTCCGGTTTTAATGGCTTAAAGGACTTTTGGCTTTCAGTTCGAAATTTAATGCCCATATCTATAATAGGTGAAAATCCGTTACACGCATACAAAGATTATTATTATCGCTTAAATAATGAAAATAGTATAGGTATATTAAATTCTTGGCGAGTAATGAATCATTTATTAATAAATAACCCTTGTCTGGAAATCCACAGTTTTCCTTTTAATATGTGCCTAAATTAGCAATTCTGAGATGCAAATATGCAACCCACATTACACTCAAGGATTAAAATTTTCCTACAATCGCGGCGCTAGAGAGAGGTTATTTAAAAAGGGACTAATACTTTTATAAATAAATTTAAAGTTTATTGAAACAACAGAATTATTACATTTATATGTATTTGTTTAGTTCAACAACTTTTTCTAATATCGAATGGTGTTTAATTAAATTCTACAAGTTTATAAGCAATAAATTACCTACAAGCTAATGCGGTAGAAAACGAATTAATTTAGTACCTACATAGATATAAACGGTAAGGTAATTAATAATATTATACATACCTCTATTCTCCGTATAATTAGCGAGAAATTTAGCAAATTCGCGACTCGAAGCGATTGAAAAAATATACAAATTAATGTCGACCCCCTTTTCCATATTTATAAACGCAAATTCCACATGACAGGGTAATTTCTCCCTCGGAGAAACACGCTCTTAACTCCTAGGGAAAGGTATATTAATGACGCTAATAAATAGTTTTCGTATCATTTTCATGATGATAGCGCGCCGTCCGAAAAATTCAACACACTTCAAATAGCTGGGTCCTTTCGTTTGTTGTTAGGCTACAAGTCTAGACTTACGCTGAAGGCGAACTATCGTTAATAGTCCGTGGACCAGCCGCTAGGAAACTCCTTCGACCAACTCCTCTACATATTCATCGATTTTTTTGGTCAAGAATAATATTAAAACAGGCAGATTGTGCTAATAGCTCGATCGGTTTTTTTACCGGTGTTGGTATGAATAATGCGATTAGTAGAGCGGGTTATGCGGCCCATGGACTTTGCAGATTTCGAATTCCGTCGACGATTCCCCGAGCTATCAATTATCAATTCGAGGAATGCGTAATTATTACCTTTTAATTGGTTTTAATTGTCGATGTGGGAGCGAAATCCCGGGCCGTAACTATCCGCATCTGTGATTATCGACGATCGCAGGACTGAGTTTAATTGCGGCTTTGGGTTATTTTTCGTGCCAAAAAAAAACATAAAATATCGGTTGGATTCTCTTCAAATGCCACTTTTACTTCTGCCGTCATAGACGGGGTAAAAAGAAGAATTTGTTGCGGGGTTTTAAAGCGAATGCGATAATATTGTGATTAGCAACTGCGTGAAGTTTCGTGTATTATAAAAATGTCAATTGTAGAAACTTTGAATTCGTTTAAAACTTTAAGCGAAAATAAAAGCATGCAATTAGATCTGCTAAAAGTTAATTACACGGTAAGTTAGCTCTTATTAGTACTAAAAAAATCTGATTTTTAGGATAAAAAGATCGTTCTATACGCAGCGACTTTATTAGACAACGACGACACGGAAGTGTTGAACTTATGCCTGGATATACTGGAAAACTTCGCGGAAAACGAGGAAACTCACGCGATTTTGTTATCCACCTTCGGGATATACGAATCTGTAGAATCGCTCTCTATACAGTAAGTTATAAATTCACACAGATAAAATTACTGCAATGTCCGCGCCATTCCAGCATGAGGGATAAAGATAAAAATATTTTCCAACGAGCCGTAGGGATCGCAGAAAAACTCAGGAATTCAACAACAAATTCCCACAAGAAATTGAAGCACACTAAACGCCAGCATGTCTTCTTCTTGCATGTTGAAGGTCTTAATGGAGTAAGTTAACTCTTCTTTTACATAACTTATTAACTATTTTTCCTCATTCCACCTTTTCCTGGTTCTATTTACTACTCTACCTACTCCTTATTCTTCTATCTATTTTTTATCTGCTCTTCTATGTACTCTACTATGTCTGTAGCATAGTTTTTGTAATTATGGATATCATCTTGAAGGAAAACTTGTTGAACTTGGAAGAAATTTTAGTGAAAATCAAGGGTATAGTATCGTTTCTAATCGACATCGAATTAAAGAGGCTCACAGTTAGGATTTGCCAGAGGCTGGAAATCAGAGAATTGGTGAATAAAATCTACAGTAAAACGAACCTGAATTGCTCCATCCTGGTGAGGAACAATAAAACCGGTCTGGAGGTAAGTTTACTCCAGTAAATTTGAATAGTTATGGAGGGTTAGGAAAAATTTTAGGAACGGGTGGACTTATTAAGTACTGGTGTTGATGCATATTGCACGGATCCCAGTAAATCTTATTTAGCCTTTCCCGAAGACTATTCGCATGGAGGGAAAGCCATCGCGGAATCCGCCAGGAAAATCGTGCAAAGCGGGAATAATGTCATTAAAAGCATGGTGAATTTTTGGAATGACGCCTTTTATTGGTAGATTATTTATTTAAATTGTACTATTTTAATTTTTACATGATGTAAGATGGTTCAAAATTCTAAAATGTTACGTATTATAGTGTCATATTAATGTGTAGTTATGAAAATAAATAGATATTCTTTGAAGGAAACTGTATAATAAATGCATAAATTTAAACTTTAAGATGTAAAGAGCGATAATTTTTCCTTTTTGTTTTATTCGGGTAGATAAAATTTTATTGGCCTATAAATTGATATTTTCTGTACAATATATTTTAGTACAGTGCTGTATATTTTTCATATTAATGTATTTAAATGCTTACAGAGTTTATTAAATTCGTTGTTTGAGCACTTATTGTGAGGGAAATGGAGGTAATAAAAAAAATGTTGGTTCAAGTCGATTTTCGTTTTATTCAAATGTTGACAATATCAAGCCAAAAAGGCGTTTCAAGTAAACCTTGTGTTACTAGAAAAAATCGTATGTAGGCTACGTAGGCGAAAAGGAATGTCGATAAAAAGGAAGTAAAAATATGAAATACTCCGTTAAATTTATTTTCTAATTTCATCTAGACTCATCTTAGTTCCTAAACGTAACGATTTTTGTACACTTTCAGTTTGGTTTTTTGTACAATTTTGAAACGCCGAATTCGCGAATGTTGCATCAATATATTTCTCGCAAATAAATTGATTTAAAAAATAATTAAGTTGTAGATATAAGTACTCAATTCAAAAATATTTCGATAAAATTTCTAATTGTAAAAATTACAATGCAACATCCATTTGCAGCGTTGGACTGAGACGTACTTCATTTTTGTTCACGGCTTGTATGTAGAATATAAATAATCTTATTGCCCTAAGTGTTTATTCTAAAAATACAAAATAAGTACCTACTTACACATAGAATACGTAGTTGCCATACAAAATATCACATTAAGTAACGTTTATAACAAAAAAAAGTAATAAAATAAACGAATCGTAATAGAAAAATATCATCGTGCATCACGTATTGGGAATACAGGGAATGTATAACAGGAATGAAAAAATCTACACACAGATGAACACCAATAAATTAATGTGTCCAAAATTATTGGTATTCAATCAGCAAATTCATTGTCCGCACATCCATACACACATTATCTAATAACATCGAATTGATATTACATTATCTAACTCTAAACATTCGCTAAATTCAATCTAGATGCGTATTCTATTACAAAAATACGATCAATCTCGTCTCATAAAAATATATCGTGCTATAAACTAACACCTGTACACGCGTCGAAACGTGTACGCGATTATCGAATAGAAACATGCGCAAGACGGAATACACTGAGCGCTTGAAAATAAAACCGAAACGCTCCGTGTATTAAAATCTATTAGAAAAATAATCTACTCGTTTATGTATAAAAATTCGTTTAAATTTTTATTGCATGAGCGGCACAAACAGGCGGAAAATCTGCGTCGTTTTTTCTAGTTTAACAATAGGAATTTGTTTAGTATTATAAGATATACGAGGTGTGTGCCTAGTTTACAGGAAAAATATGTACCCTAGCTACACGCTTAGAGCAGTTTATACAGCGTAAATTACGAATTAGTTCCGAAAGTAATCACTCGTTTAATACAGAATTATGTTTGTGGACCGGTCGTATATTATAAGGTCTGGAAACTCGACGTATTTTGTGGTAGTGGAGGTGTCCAGCAACCTAAATGTTGAATTAAAAAAAAATACTTTGCAACATCATCTCCTAGCGGTCGTTTTAGGAAATTCGCTTCAAACAACGGGACACCCTTTCCACTGGAGTTACCAGACCTCTATGTACGACCGTGGTTTGTGGGATATACTGAATGTTTTTCGAGAAGTTGGCCGTGAATGTCAATGTAACATTGGCAACATTGCACTGTCATACAATGGCGTCCTTTATTGAACCAACGCTTTCATAAGAAGTTGCCTGCATTGAAAATATTCAATTCAATGGTGAATTCCAAATCAGACTTTATTCTCTTCCTGATCAGTTTACAACATAATAGTCGAGTACAACCATTGCCAGCTTTTCAAAAAAAATTACCACGACCAGTGATTACTTTGGAACATCCTCAGCAGGCACCGTCGAACGACATTCGAAAAAAATAACATAAAATCACAATGGCGCTATTATTCCGATTCAGACTAAATTCTCGGTTTTGTTCGGGGCGAAGGCCACCTCCGTGGCGACGGTGACGTTGTCCTCGGACTCGCTGTCGGAGGACCTGTCCAAGCTGTCGCCGGGCCGCTTGGAGTGCCGCCGGCCCCTGTCCGGGTTCGACTCCAGCGTGGAGGTCTTGCTCGACGGCGACACCGAGTACTCCGAGGTGTTGCCCTCGTCGGAGGCGATGGTCTCCGGCTGGAACTGGTGGTTCGCTTTGTACCGGGTCGATCGCCTGATGGGCCTTCTCGCCAAGCTGAAAATTCACCGAGTATTAATTAAGATACTTCATTAATCGGTTGTTGATTGGGTGTGTTTCTTCCGAGTGATTGTGTGGTGATTTTTTTATGCATCAATTTACCTTAACTTTATCAATTCTTTTCCTGATAATTGCTTGCTGTGTAACAAACATTTCGGTATTAGGATTAGTTCATACGATCATTCCTCTTCTACAATTCAATAGAATCTTACCTTCTTCTCCTCAACGTTTGGTTATAAACCTCTCCTTCTTCGTCCGAAACACTATCATTAGCAGCATCTTCTGTACTGTCTAAATCATCCCGAGTTTCGGAGAATGTCCGTTGCCTCATTATATCGCAAATGGTGGTCGAGAGATTGCCGTTCTCCGGCGAAAAAATCGTATCGATTTTGATCGCCGACACTCGCCTGCCGATGGTCTCCAAGTTGTCCTCTTCGCTGGACATGTTCTGCACGTTCCGATTCACCGTGTCCTCGCAATCGAACCTGCTCGGACTGGGCGATCGCGAATCCCTCCTCGTGTACACTTTAACTGCAAAATAATCATTTTACAACGATCAACAAGTTTGGTGATCATATTACCTGGTTCCTGATGAGGCAGCATGTAGTGCAGGGTGATGCAGTTGCCGTTGGTGCCCTCTTCTTCGAGTATGACGCGCTGGGGGTAGGTGAGGGTGGTGGTGCTGGCGCAGCTGGTGGTGGCCGGGCTGAGGTCGGTCTCGCTGAGGTCCATGGGTTCGGTCTGCGTTTCGGCGTCGACTACTAGAGACATGCGGTTGCTGGAGGATCGCGAGCAGCGAGAGTTCCTCGGCGAGTTGGAGTTCGTGCGGGAGTGTTTCTTTTTGGTGAGAGTGGTTTGCGTGGTGGCCGATGAGTGAGTGGCGATGTCTTGTTCGATGTTGAGTCTTCTGTAATCCGGTGGAGCTGGCATCTGAAATTTGGATCGCTAATTATTTGGTGGTAAATAAGGGTAGAAAAATTACTGACGTTTTGTGGGCTATCAGGACTCGTTAGGCTGCATTCAGGGCTAGTTGGAGTGGTGCTTTGATTGCCGGCTCTTCTTCTAGTGTTGAATCTAGGTAAAATTCTTCTCGGCCTTCCGAGCGGGCGCTTCCTTTGGAATTGTTGGATCTTTCCGTTCAACTCGACTAGCATTTGATTGACTTTTTCTAATCGCCTGTCGCATACTTCTCTGATTTCTTGGATGTGCTTCAGCTCCAATTCCCTTTTCTTTATGAGTTGTTCCTCTTCGAGTTGGTACTTGATTTTGTGCTCCTGCAATTTCTCGCAGAACTCGGATATTTGAGATCGTATCTCGTGCTTCCAGTCGCCGTTCGTTTCCAAAAACGTTTTGTTCTTTTTGGAGAGAACGTTGGAAGACGCGATTTCTAAATGATTGCAAATCAGCTTGAAATTAGGCCTCTCCTTCGGGTTGAATTTCCAGCACATCTGCATGATGAGCTTGAACCCGTCCGGACAGGTAGTGGGAATCGGAGGGGACAATTTTCCGGAGCCCACTGAATACATGATGGCACCTTGGTTCATACCGTCGTACGGTACTTCGCAGGTTATTAGTTCCCAAAGAACGACTCCGTAGGACCAGATATCCACTTTTTCGCTGCAAGCCAGTTCCTGGATAGCTTCCGGAGCCATCCAGGCTACCGTACCGGCGAATGTCATTTTCTCGCTAACTCCATTCCACGTTCTTGAGGTTCCAAAATCGCTGATTTTGATGATTTCATCTTTGCCAATCAGCACACTATAAATGAATTTTACTATAAACAATTCTTACTCTACAATATTTTAACTTACTTAGGGCTTTTTAAATCTCTGTGTATAATTTTATGGCTGTGCAAATACTGCATGCCATTGGCGATTTGTTTAGCCCAAGTGACGACCCTGTTGATGGTCACCATGTCTTTCTGGTTCTTGAGCAAATCGAACAAGGGCCCGTACGGGCAAAACTCCATCACGATGCAGTAGCAGGACGGCTCCTGCGTGCACACGCCCTTGAATTTGACGATGTTCAGGTGGTTCAATTTCCGCAGGTTCCTGATGTCCGTGTCCTTCAGCTCGGAGACCTTCTTCACCGCCACCTGCTCGTCGTTGAGCTTGCCGGAGAAGACGGCGCCCTGGCCGCCGGACCCGAGGAACTTCAGATCCTTGATTTTCTCGAAGGGTATCTCCCAGTCGTCTGCAAATCAATTAGCTGTAATCGCACAGCGGAAGCCGGATTGCGGGATTACCTTGAGCATTTTTGTTGTCGGCTACTCCTTTGCCGATCATGGAGAGGACCGGTCGCAAGCAGCCGAAGATGCCGTTGATCCAGCCCTGCTTGAGATCATAATATTCGGCTTGGGGAGTGTCCGGTGAACTGTCCTGGCAAGTAGCTGGCAGGTTGATGGCATATTCGTCGGTTAGTTTCGGTACTGAGAATCCATCTTTGTTAGGAATATCACTGAAATTTACCAAACCTAATTAATTCGTTATTAAAATAATTATACTCCATCATCCTGCTGACGAACAGAGTATAAGTAATTTAAGGTTAAAGGGAATATTTTTGAGGAATAATTTGTGGGAAAAAGTGAAATAAAGGAGAAATGTTTTGTGTTTGATCGATTCCGAAGCGTTTCGGTTCCGTTAAATTATAAAATATGCATGGGGAGAAATGGGGGAGCAAAGGTTAGCGTGTCGGTGCTCCTGCAGAGGGGTGAAACTGTTTGGTTGCAATGTCATCGTATTTTATTCTAACCCTAAAGAGATATTTCGTCACGTGCTAGTGCATTGTCGTGCATTCCAAATTTCTAATCGTAGTATATATTTTTAAAACTTGTTTACAACGATTACTGTGTTCGGTTCTACGCCCGTTTTATTTAAATTTTTGCGTCGCGTGTTATCAGTTCATCTGCGAAATTTTTGAATCGAATAAATTAAATTTGCAAATCAAATAGGCGCATATAGTGCTCAGGGCGAAATTAATTACATATTTTTTGTAATAAGATCGCCTTATTTACGTATGAAACGTTTCAAATAGGTAATACTAAACCGAGATAAATTATTGGAATAATTAAACAATATTTGGTCGCAAATGTTATCACGGATTGTTTTCCTTACCTTATCGCCTGTGCCGATTGGTTCGGTATGTAAATAAATAATAATATCTATCGAATTATTTTTTTCGTTGCAAAATTCCCTGGTAAATTCTAAATATCACCCAAAATATACAGGGTTTTATATAATGTAATGTAATAATTATTTTAATGGGTATTTATTGGATTAATTTTGAGTCGATTTTAATGTAAATTCCACCCATGGTAACAATTTCGTAATAAATTGCACCAGCCATAGGAAAGAAGAATAAGAAGCATTTTACTACTGTAACACCTGTTACAAACAAAATTATAACTGTGAAAAAAAAAGGTACAAATAGTATAATTATATTTTAATTAGGTACTGTTCGTCCGGAACACGGTAAGTGCATTAAAATAATATAGAGAACCACCTCCTCGACATTTGAACGCATTCGAATGAACCTTGAACGCACCGTGTATTTTTATAATGTTCGGACATGTTTGAATTATTTTTTATTTTTTAATTAAGCGTTATTTATGCGGACGGTAAATATTTTACTTGCAATTTTCTCATTAAACAGATAGATGCCGATAAAATATCACATACTTGTTTATTTTTCGCAGGGAACATTTCCACCAGCTCGTAATTAATTTTTTAATTGGTTATAAAAATGCAATTTGTGGAATTGAAATGTCGATGGTGTAAAGTGCAATTTAATATAACGTATGTTTGTTTGTATAAAGAGGAAGAATCGGTTCGCGAATAGTGCTTGATAATAAATTAATTAGTGGGCCTCTCTGTGCACTCATAGGTATTTGACGCAACACGACCGAACAACAGGAAAACACAAACCGAATTCCTCGATTCGAACATACAATTTCGACATTTCAATGTCAATGTACGCTCAATTAAAATCCCACAACGCACACACACGAACACCTCCAGCTCGAAGGACCATTTAACATCTGCTCCATTACATTGCAAATAGGTGAAAATTCTCGCCAAAGCAAATCTAACCTGTTAACATCTCTCAAATAATTCTCGATGATAAATATGCCCGGCACCATCCGCTTGACGCCGTTCGGCACGTACACTTTCACCATTTTCGGAATAATCGTACGAAAAAAATTACAATTTTCTACACCGCGTAATTTCCATTGTTCATTAGCATCTCGTACGATTTTAGATAAGCACGCGGTATCGAACGCGCGTCGACTGATTCCGCCGAATCCCCGCTTTATCTAACGCTAATGTAATGTCACAAGGTACTTGTGCAAACGTAATTCGCAGATTCGATTGGTACCCACCGGGTCGCTGCTTTCGATATCTACAGCACTATATGGTACCCCATAGAGCTAACAAGCCTCCTTGTATACTCAACATTTATCTTAAATAAACAAATCTGGTATAAAGAGATGGAGTGCTCGCAAAGAGGGTACTTACTTGTTGGTGAAATTGCTCAATTGTTCCTTGTTGGGCAGAGAGTTCACTTGAGGTAGTTGCATGTCGTCGCGGAGTATATGATGGGTGGGCATGGGGTGAGAGTACGGGGGTGGAGGTTGGCCCCTTTCGAGGGTACCTTCGGGAGTGTGCATTATTCTTTATCTGAAACACAAAATATTAAATTATTATTAATTTGAAATCTCCAGGTGTTGCAAAAGTTTGTTTATAGGGTTGCCTAACTGTTAGGGTCGCGTAAGTGAGGGGATTTTATGAAAGCACTGTATGATGTTTTTTTTTTTAATTAAAAGAAACTTTAGGGTGCTGTTTAGAGGTTTCTGAATTATCTTTTTTATTCTCCCTTTGTAAAATTTCCCAGAATTCTGAATTATAATACGTTTTGTGATGAACGAGGGGTTTTCTTGCAGCCCTAATTTCGAGTCAGTTGATATTTCTTCGGTATTTATTAAGTGATTGATGGTTTTAATCTCGACAATTAAACTCGTCGATATCGTTAACCCAGTTAGATATTGCCTTTTAAGTGTTTGCTTTGCACTCGACCAACTGCATAAGGTACGGCGACCATGAAAACCTCAAAGAAAATAGTAAATATCGCGATTTTTTTTTAGAATTTCCTACGCTCTAATCGTGCTATTGTGATCTCGAACGTGGGAAATTCGCTCCAACAATATTTTTTTTTTCAAATTTCCTTCGACTAGAATTATTAAATTTGTGCGCATAATTGCAACTACTTGGAAAGTTTTTGTTTTTATGTAATCGGCTAATTGGCGAATCGTATCGGTGACGGTAATATCGCCGTTTTCGCGTTATTTTGTTCTAAGAACCGCGACTTTCACTCTAATCGAAACCGGTCACAATATAAGAGCGATTTAGTCCGGCGCAACCTTAACCCAGTGGGGCTTAAGTGCCGAGCACATGCCATTCAAGGCGCTAAAACCCATTCGGAAATCGCACGGATCCTTGACGGCTCCGCAACGAGAACGTTCGACCCAAGTTTTTGTTTACCTGTATGTTTTAGTTTCTTTTGGTTTCGCTTTCGGTGCGAAAAATAGGGCCAATGAAGCCTAATGATACCCCACAGCTGTGTTATAGTTATATTTTTTATCTATTTTATCTTCTGCTCCTTCAAGTAATGGTTGGAAGAAGAAGGCAGTCAAAGTGGGGATTTTGGAGAATTATCCTTCTTGTTAACTCGTCAATATTAACAAAATTGAAGCATTTAAAGAAAAATAAGTCTAAATATTTCATTGTATCGGCATAACAATTATTATTTTGGACACTTCGTCAATTTTTAAATTATTTTTATTTATTTTCATTATTTCTTCTATTTGATTATTTTTAAAAGTACTAAGTATTTGTTTTTTTGTGGCTTAACTTAATTAGTATTTTTGGCTTTAGGAGTATTTTTTGTCAGTTCAATGAATTTATGGTCTTTTAAATGATTATTTTCGACATTTCAAAGAGTAGATATTATGTCCATTAAGAATTTTATTTTGCACATTTTGGCTTGTTCACAAGAGAATTTTCAACTTGTTTGCAATTTCAAATAGTATTCTAGTTGTTAAAAATAACATACATACACGTTTTAAAATAGTGTTTCAGTTTCACTATTACTCTATTTCACTTTTACTTCACTATTCTAATTGTTGGGTGTTCATTTAAAAATTTAATTTGTCGAAAAATTAACTCAGCATTCCAGAGATAGTCGTTATCTGCAATATTTGCAAATTTTTAATTTGCGTCAAAAGGAATAAATTAGTAACTGAAACATGTGCTTCGCGAAGGGAGTTTTCATGATAAATCGTCTGTTATAACAAGCGAATTGTTAATTTTTCTATCGGTAGTTCCCATTCGTCAACGGCTTATCGCCAAATTCGGTAATTTTTATAAATAATCTACTAAAATAATATTTTCATTCGAATGTGTTATCGCTATTCAATTCCTACTGTAGGTGAAGTAACTTCCCTATTTCATGTAGGTACAAATATAATTTCGATCGGTCGATGGAAAAATATTATAATTGGCTCTATTTTCTAGAAAATATTTACATCGAGTAGTGATTTAAATATAAATACTGTTTACGTAGGTAGCAAAACGAGCGGTTATTGTAATTACAAAAATCGCTAAACAATAATCTATTTTTTATAGTAATAGTATTTAGCAGAAAGTGAAGCAGTTTGCTTTTAAATTAATATAGTAGGTGTAAGTGCATTGCCGATACAATAGCGCAAACACGATAAATAAATAGTTGATATAAAAATGTAATATATTTACGCGGAAATAGAATTTGACCAGTTAATTAACAATTAACAAGCAAACAACATTAAAAACGTTTGTTCCATTGCGCGATCATTACGGGTTTTCCGGTTCTTTTACCTACCTGACGAACCGAACATAAATGTACACAGGTAGCAGTTGTGGACCATCAGAGAAATCGTCGTATAGAAAATGTGACGATGCCGCACTATAAACAACACACTATTTGCATCACAAAGCACCGAATATACCATACACGCATGGTGTCAATGCCTGAAATTCGCTCCTTTTACACCCCCGTTCGCGGACGTGTATTCCGCAATATGGCGCACACAACAATATCCCGTTCGATACTGTTTTGTTCGGACTGTTCATGTCGCGTTAGGCCTCCGCGACTCCGCGCTCGTTCTCTGTCTAACCGGCTTTGCTCTTCAGGTCTTGGCGATGAGAACCAACTCGATGGGCTATTTTTAGTAGGGGAGGATGATGGCGAAGACTCCTTTTTTTCGGTCGGTGTTCGCGAGTCGCGCACTCACCGCTCGACGCGCGATCGTTTTACCAACAATCCGGTTACCTTGAGGCGATTATTCGCTCGTTACAAAACACTCTGCAATTGGATTTTCACTATCTTGGTTACTGGTTATGGTAAAATATTCAAATTCGGTTAAGAACCGAACGTAAATTACACATGTTACTAATTACGCGACTTCGATTGTATACTGTAAAATATCTGACTGCAAACTATTTGCTCTGAAAAACTTAGCCCTTGTACTAACGGATCCTAACTATCGCTTTAAGAATGAAGCCATTGTGTTCACAATAATGGGACACACGGGACAGGTAGATCAACCGTTGTGAGCAGGTAGATTTTATTTTGAAACTTACAAAAAAAAGGTAATTTGCTGTTTCACGTTGAAGGAACCAGCCAATGAAACCCCCACACATACAGGCAAGTCAAAAGATTTCCGAAATTATGTATTTCCTTCGGAGAACACCACACTTAATTCTGTAAAACACAGAACATTTTAACTGGGATATATTCCAAAATATAATAATTTATGGTCTATATCATCAATTGCACTCTTGAGGAGTTATAGACGCGTAATGTTTTTGTAAATGCTGGGAAATCAATATCCCTATAGCAACTGCCCTTAGAAAAAACAAATTGAATGCACTGATTGGTTCTATTAAAGTATAAATGGTGAAAAATTGAACTATATAAAATAATGAATTCTATATATTTAGGGATGAATTACTCTTTAAATTGAATTTTTCATCCCTTCGTAAAGATTTGGAAGTTAGTAAATTATTTCTCTTTAAAACATTAAATAATTAATATTTTGAACTTTTGTTATTTTAGTTAAAAATATCAATAACTAAGACAATTATAGGATTCGTTAAGTACTTAAAAATATCCAATGTATTATCAGCATTAATTGTTTATATGGAGTTTGTCTAGGAATAGTCAACTAAAATAACGAATTCTATGGTTCTATGGTTTAAGAATGGATCACTCTTCAAATTGAACCAGATTTTTCAGATGAACCAGAGGCATCATCAGAAATATAATGATTTATGGAGTTTTTCTTTTAATAACCTTATTAATTTTCCCTGTTCTAATGCAATACACCCTGTTTACGACTTCGTTCTTACGCAAGTTATCTCGTTTATTAGTTATTTGGAAATATGTATATCTAAAATATTGTGTGACGTCAATTTCATTTTTGCAATCATCGTTTTTCCGGTTTGAACTATCAACCAGTGCATCATCTAGGCAGCGAATCGGTTTCAGGATGTACCGTTGTGGCGTCCCACTCAAAATCCTTGGAATTCCGGGAATTCGCTCCGCATCGGCACGAGAAATCGATAAGGAAGGAACTGAATGAAAGGGATCAGGGGAACTCGGATTTGTTGCACCGCGAAACGTAGCCGTATAGTCCGGGAAAATAAGTATATACGTATTTGCAATTGATGCTGTAACTGTATAACGAAGTCAATATTTGCTTCCCGGTGCCGGTCGTTGGTCACCTGCCACCTGCGAGCGAGTTTCTTGCCGGTGACTCATCCGCAAAGAACTAGGCCCTTCGGCCTCCCCGCCTTGCTGCACTTGCACTCCTATGCGTGCACCGCTCTTGGATGTGCGGCTTTTGTTGGATGCGTGACTAACAGGTCGCTTTTGTGCTTTATTAGAGTGCATAGAAATACCGGTTTCTTTTTCGAACCATTAGAATTGCGATAATGCTATGTTGATGGTTATACAGCGACATTTTTGACCGCACCAACGAGACCCCGCCGCCTACGATTACGAATTATCAACCCCTACGTCAGAGAAAGTTATTGACGTTTTCGCGAGCCGCGATGCGCATGTGCGCTGACATTATCAGCAGCCTTTTCGTCGGGAAACAGTCATTTTTCCGAGAATCTATCGATTTCGGGTTTCCCAGAATCGGGAAAACTCCCACAAGGAAAGACGCATTACGTAAGGATGCTGCTTATCCAGGACCGGATTTTCCTATAAACTTTATAGCTATAGATATCAAAATCAAGTGGAGCTTACATTGAAATTATCGATTTATTTTATTATCTAACAAATGGGAGGTGACAGAGCCTCATAAGTGGAATAGTGTAGGGCCTCTTTTCAACTAAATGCGGCCCTGGTGGTGCACCAAATAAACGTTACGTATCGATTAAAAACACAATTATCAGACAATTAAAAAATATTTATTAAAAAATAATTACGATACTTATAAATATAAAATACTATAGAATAAAAGATATGTATAATACAATGTTAAGACAAAAAAGAGCTAAAATATTGTATAAACAGTTTAAAATTACAAGTCAATAGACATAAAAAACAAATATTGTATAAAATATAATTAAAAAATCATTTTCTGATCGATATACCGGCTGTTAACGGATCAATATCGCTGAATTTAGTGGCTTTTGTATTGGCCCAATTGATAAATTTCTCTCCTAATGTAGCAGCGCATTTGATCAACATTACAACATCCCCTTCGGCTTGATGAGAATTTACGGGTTCTTCGTTAGTCAGTCGAGTAAATACATCACCTAATTTATATTTCTCGCTGAAAACAACATTAAAATTTATATTCTTTTAAGTAGAGATTCAGGGTAGAAGGTTACCTGAATAAATTTCTCCTAGCGCCGGTTAGTTTCATTCTTTTGGAGGATTCTCCATTTTGATTTGCGATCATTTGTTTCTGTGGAGTTGTTTCGTTGAGCCGTTGGGCTTCATTGATGTACGAGTTGTAAGAAGTGGTAGGTTTTGCTGGATCGTTTTCAATGTTGCTGTCGTAATCTTCGCAGGCGACAGCACTTAATAATTCCCTAAAGCAAATTAAGGAATCTACGCACAGCAAGTCTTCGTGTAGTGACGACTTTGTTTTATCGATTTCCAATCTAAGAATCGGGAAGTCGAATTTAAACCCGTTGTGTGCAACAAAGCAGACCGGTTGAGGTAGCTGGCTCAAAAATATGTTCATCATGTCTACTATTTCTTTAGAAAATCGAGAGTTGTTTTCCAGAAGGAAATTCGAGAGACCTGCGAGTAAATGCATAAATAATACATTATTTCGGTTAGAAAGCTAGTTGGACTCACCAGTTATGGTCTCTCCATCGGGACTTATCATTTTACATGGGTTAAAACATAAATTTAGTTTATTTTGTACTCGAGGGAAGACCCCCAAACGTAAATGATCGCTTTGAACAGCGATTAAACTGAGTTCGGTTATCTTCGTGCGATTTAATTCATACGTTGGTAAACCGGTGGTCTCGATGTCAGTAAATACGAACGTTTTAATTTTTAATATGGACTGTTTAAAGAGCGCCATTTCACATAGATTACATTTGGTAATACTGCTCTTTAGCAGGCACAAATTACAAGTACTTCTCATATCGGATATTTTATTTTATATAGGTTTCAGGCGAATTTTAGTGTATTTACTGATAAGGTAAATAATGTATTAACATCTTCCGTACTTGGCCTTGTGATTGATCCAACAATTGATAAAATGAACGCACAAATATTAGTGCATTTTTCATTATTTTATGTAAACAAAAAGTTAGGTTATATTTATAATGACATTTTTTTTTAGTGACTGACAAGGCAAGGCAACATAGACAAAATAAAAGACATCTTTCTTTCTCTATGCAAGGCAACTAACAGTTTGACAACAACGCGAAATTAACGTGTCATAATTTTCAACTATAAGTTAGACAGAGAAATCAATAGTGTTGCTGTTCTAATTTGGCAACGTTGTAATGGCGGCAAATGATTGAAGTGATAACTGTCAACGTTGTGTTCCGTCAGTGCAGCCAACTGTCGAATTGCAAACTGACAATTATAAAATTATATTTTTTAAACCGAAAGAAATGCCGAAATATCGACAGTATTTTGTTTAAAATTTTTATTTGCCAGAAAAGGTAACGTCAAATTTTTATTTGCTTGGAATTCCTTACTTCTGGCTTGTATTTTTTCTTTGAAAACATCCCGTTTGAAATTTACGTTTATACCGTTGTCCACCTGTTGTGTGGCGTCATCATTCGATCCGTTCTTTTGCGTTTGAGTCATTTGTAAAATTTCCTGCGCGTGAATAAGGACATAAAGAAGTTGAAAGTTACTTATTTGTTATAAAATCAGTGCAGTTTGCAGTAATTTTTATTTTACAGAGTATTTCTTGAATATCGTATGTCCATCCAGAATCTAAACACATTCGGTAAGTTTAATTCCGCATCTTAAGAACGTTAGGAGTGTTAGAAAAATTCTTAAAGACAAAATGGCGACTAAATTTAGCGATGACACATTTTTGTGAAAATTTCGTTTTATTCTGGCACTTATTAGTACGAATTTATTTATTTATCCATTCCACTTTTACTAAAATTAGTTATTTTTCTACAAAATTATTGATATATGTAGTAATTATTATTTTTTTTATTCTAAAGACCCCTTTGCTGATGCAAGTAAGGGTGCAGACGATGATGTACAAGACGGACTCGTTCATATAAGAATACAACAACGTAATGGTCGTAAAACTCTGACTACTGTCCAAGGACTCTCAAAAGAATATGACCTAAAGAAAATTGTTCGAGCATGTAAAAAGGTAAGAAGCGTCTTTTTCTCATTGAAATACCGATTTATTATTACCGGTACTCTTTCCATTTGTGCCCCATTGGAAACTTCCTATCTGTTATTTGACCTGTTTAATTGAACGATGATTAGTTAAATACAATTTAATGAGATAACTATTGTCGAAGGATCCTGATCGATTGATTGGTGTGTAATTATTGTTCATAAAAACCATTACCACGTCAAAAGACTAAATTGAGAACGTATTAGTTCAAAATTGCCCAACAAATATTTGCTGCAAACGAGAAATTTTCAACCTTGAATTTTTATTGACCTGTCTCTGTATTTAGGAATTATTTGTATTATTTCTTTGTTAGTGCACTGTAGGGAATACCGCAATTAAAGGCAATAAAATGATAACGAATAATTTGTTATATGAACTATTTTGAAACTATTATTTGATCTATAAAATATTGCTAGTTGTTTTTATTGAAAAATATAAAATGTTACTAATTAAATTTGTGTTTTAGGAGTTTGCATGTAACGGAACAGTTATAGAACATCCCGAATACGGTGAAGTCCTTCAATTGCAAGGCGATCAACGAGAAAACATTTGCCAGTGGCTCACGAAAGCGGGATTGGCAAAACCCGACCAACTAAAGGTCCATGGTTTCTAATTTAAAAACCTTAGAGGTGATAATTTAATCTATGTAAATGTCGCGCTTTTATTTGAATCACGAAATTTTCGACAGCATGTGCCCATACAAAGTTGCTAACAGCTAGCGGTTAGCAATTTTGTCCAATAATTTTGTAATTGTGCCTTTCCATAAATACATTAGTTCTCAAATATTGTGTTTTTTTCATTTTAATGTTGACTGTGTTTAGTTTTTAATGTGTTTCAAGTAATAAATTAAATGTTTGGTCTAGTATTTTAAGCGTTTCATTTTAATATCTTACCTATTAACATCATTTTATTCATTTATTGTTATTTTATCAATTAAATATATGGTGGTTTGTTTTATTTATAATATCGTCCTACTTATGAATTGAGGTATCGATTTTATTTGAATAATGTACAGGGTGTCCCGCAGAAGAATCGACACATGCAGGGCCCTATAAGGGAGTCTAAAATATGTTTTAAACAAGCAAACTTTTGAATTGTCGACGATTTTAATTGTGAACTTTAATAGTATACATGACTAACATTTTTCATCAAAATTACAAAGAATTTTAAAATACAAAAAAAATAAAAATGTTTTAAAACGATCCTTATGAGATGAATATTTTTTTTTCATCCATCATGTAAAAAATTCTGTAATATTTTAAAAGAGGGTCATCCCTAATGAACCTTTTAGAATAGATCAATTGATCTCTCCTAACGATTAATGCTCTCAGTAGGTAAACTCGTACTAGAGTATACCAAATTTAGTTGTTTTAAGTTTGTATTACTGATTTTTTTTTAATTTAACTCGTCTTTAAGGCCTATACCTTCTCAGGAATGTGAGCTACGCGTCCCTGCTCTGTCTGTTCATTATTTTCAACACTGAAACATCTATGGAGTAATTGAAAACGCGGTGTCACTAGTTTTGTAGCCTCAATTAAATTGATTCAGGAAGTAAAAGAAATTGAAGTAAATGCAATACAAAAAGAGGAGTGGCAATGACTAGAAAAAATATCTGGGGCATGAAATTAGATCAGCAGTTTGATCACGAGAACCTTTAAGGTTTTTAGGTCACGGAGTGTTTATTTAAAATATTATTTTTGAATAAATCGCGCTTTAACCCTCCATCCGCATAGTAATTAAGGTCTTCTTCCGCCCCGCCTGGTGCATTTACTCCCGGACTTACATCATCAACAATCCAGTCAAAACACCCACGAAACGGCGGGGGCGTTCGGCCGACCGGGACTGGCGTCGTCGACGGCGGCGGAGACGCGCGTCGCTCCGCAACGCCGGCGCCGCGGCGGGCGTCGTCGTCGCCTCGATCAGCTGGCCAGTAGCCCGGATTCAACAGGTCGGCGATCGGCGGCATGAGCAACGGCGGCCGAGGCGACCTCGCGAGCCCAAATGCCCTTTCGGAAAACCGGCCGTTGCGGACGGCCCGCCTCCGCTCCTTCTGACCCTTTAAACGCCTGTCTCGACGCGAACGGTACTTACATTTGTACCGCCTTCAATCCGAGGTGCTACATCATCCAAAAGGTAAGTGGAAATTATCGCTCCATATGGAAAGGATGTGAGTGGTTTCACGTCGATGTCGATCCCAGTTTTTTGAACGGTACGGGCATGTGCTTTGCCCGTTTAGAGACATATGTTGTTGTGTTTACTATTTGATGATATAAGAGCGCGGATTTCGTGTGTAAGTATGTAATGCTGTGACTCTTCGATCGAATTTGGTGCGCTTTACTTAGGACGGATGTCACGTCGAGATAATTTTAGGCCATTGTAGAAATTCAAATATTTACCAAATATTTACCAACAAGATAATTCATCAATTTTAATCTCCTACTGAATATTTTTTGCCTCGTTCTTTTCTTAATACACCTTATTTTGTTAAAAAATTCTTAAAAAACGCAATTTATCTACCATACAAAAATAATCGTTAATTGTACAAGGCTACTTGTATTACCGATTAAATTTCTCCTTGTAGAAAATCTGTTAAATAAAACATTTCTTTGCTTACAGGTCATTCCTACACCATCGGGTGTGTCTTCGACGTTTGTTTCTGTCGAAGATTATAATGAAACTAGATCTGCTGTGCTACCAGCAGATGCCCAATACAATTGGGAATTAGATCAGTCCCGAGTCGATTGTCCTGCGACTTTCTCTCTCGAAGGTAAACCTAATTCAATCTGCATCCAGTTTGCATGTTTACCACTTTATACAGGGTGTTCCTTAAGGGATTCTAAAGGGTTTCATATAAAAAAATTACCGTCTTTCAGTGTAAAATGTAATTTTTGGTAAAAAACCGTTTGCATCAAAATTTTTGGTCCATTAGAATACGTACGTTCCAGATGTACCAATTTCTTCCAGTATTTATACCAATTTCTCCAGTAGCGTAAAAATTATATAGGGGAAATACCTGGTGCAATTTAAAAATCTACGCCACTGTAGGTAAAAAAGGTATTATTAATAATATTATCCGTATATAATGGGCGTGTTTTAAATGTCGAGTAATATTTTACTTTTTTTAAGCCGTGTATTTCAAAAATTAACGTGAATAGAAGCTGCTTTGCTATATTGGGCCGAATAATAACTCGAAACATTTCCAACATGACACGTATTTTGAAATTATTGTAATTTGTACGTAACATTGGTTGCCTATTGTGTTAAATAATTTCCCATTAATCGATTCCAAGAACAAGACTAATTTTCCCTACGATATTAGCATTTAGTAATATTATAAGGCGTAGGATTAACAAAAACGATAAAAAACGAGTAATAAAATGTGAATTTTGTGGGAAAATTGCATATTAATTCAAACGTGGCGCCAAAAATAGTTGAGCTACCGTTCGTTAGAGAGCGCCACCGATTCCCATCATGCGGTCCTTTTCTATTTAGATTAGTTTTCTGTGGCATGTGCCCTTGCGACAGCCATTTTGCCAGATCCGTGTGAAAAATTGTGTTGAGTTTTGCAAAGTAATCTTAAGCGGTAAGGAAAAAATATTCGTCTGTTGTGTAGATCGAACTGTGTTGTATATTTTTTTTAAGTGGGTGTAATTTTTGTGTTGATTTTAACAACTTCCATAGTAAACATCTGCGGCCGTTTCACTAATCGGTTACTTATTATTCTGCTTATGAAGATGATACGTTAGGTGGATACCCAGTGATAGGCACATGGTTTTTTTGGTTATAATCGAGAAAAACTCGGAATCCAAATAACGTTACTGCTTATACCATTTTTAGAAAACCACTAAAGGAACGGTTTAGATTGTTCCCTTTCCCCGGCTATTGGAGTCGCATTACCACATCATTCGTTTGTAATACTTGTAAAGTTTCGTTATCGCATTTTTTGATCTCGCAAAAAAATCGTTTGGATAGCTCGTTTCGAACGTTAGCGAAAATGGACAAAATAAACTTAATTTGACCAGTGTTGTATCACGTAACAATATCCATTAAAAGTGGTGTCAAACAAAAGTTTCATACGTCAAATGCCTGGCAGTGACTAGTGAAATTGTTGACAAATTTTTATTCGAATATTCTATTATAAAAAAATCAAACTTCAATGTTCGATTTTCGCGTATTTAGTACATTGTAAGGCATTATTTGCAGCTTTGGGAAATATGCTCGTATGTATTTGATGTGTAACTGACCTTGACGCATATATTACACCCATTACTTAAAAAAATAAGGTTAGGTTCTACTTCTACTTCAACAATCACCATATTATACCATGCATGGTATGTACAACTTTTTAAAATGTTTTAATACTGCTCACTTTCCCATTATATTTCTCGTATTGCCGTTTTTTTTCAACAGTTATTTATCCAGAACGTTTGGCTAAATTAATTGAGGTATGCTAATATTGGCAGGAAGTGTACCAAATCAATAAATAAGAATATGTACTTTCTTTTTATTATCTCAGGTTGCATCATTAATATTTCTCGGTTTTAAACGGTTTAAAAATTCGATTGGCATGTTCAATAATGTTAACTAGCACACATTTATATAACGTACCGGCTATATTATAATTTGTACTAGTTTAATATTATTATGGTAAATTATTCTAACTTATTGTTTGAAGTTAATATGTTTTGAATACGTTATTAAGGATTTTTTTATAATTCGTATAGAAAAATGTAATTTGAATCAATTTTGTTGCATTACATTTTAACTTTGCTTACAGTGGTCGATTCGATTGCGATTCTACGGTTTTTAACACAATTCACAGATTTGTTTATCATGATTAAGTCTAAAGGTCACCTATTTAGTTTATTACGGAATTTCCCTGTTTTATTTTTATTTTGATCTACAAATCCTTTTTTAAGTTCGCCTGTTTGCGGATGACTTTTAAAATTACACATTTTATTTTTATTGCAAATATAATAATTTTCCGTGCATCATTCCCCTTAATTGGATATTTTATCTAAATTGTGCAAATAAATACCTTTAGGATTAGGATATTATTTATTCTCATTATATAACTGAATATTAATTGTTATATTCACCTTAAAGAATGCCTTCGAAACCGTCACAAGTTGAAATGTTATTAATTTTTCGTTCTGTTTCGTTTTTCAGGATACGCGTACATGAATGGGGATGTTGGCAAAGTGCCTTCGGGGGTGGTATACACAACCACCCCTGAGACGAGCTCTGCCGTGGGTACCCATCCGGAGTATGTAGCCGTTAATGGGGTAGCAGAGGGAGCTGAGGGTCCTAGTCCTTTACCTCCCTCAGCTCCCCAAGACAACACTTTGCAAATCTACCCCTTGCCGCAGCTTAAGCAGATGCTTTCCCAACAATTGGAGTATTACTTCTCTAGGTATGCATTTATTTCACTTTGTTTATCAATGTTATCGTGTCTTGTTAACGACAAGTTGCGTGGTTAAAGGAAATAATGAGGTTTAATGTTGTTTGTTTGTTTAAACGGCATTTTTGTATTGTTGTAGTTTTTGAGGTGGATATATTTGTATACAATACGTTGCAGTTATTCAATTAATCTGGAAGATTATTATATTTTTATATTATCAGTGTTATCAAGACTTTTGTGATTAATTTCTAAGTAATTGTGAAGTATTATGTTTGTCTATTATATTCCTGGAATGAATATCATTAACATTTTACATATTACTAATACATGGGAATAAACGGGGTACTTTACAGAAGAATAGTATAAAATATATAGTATTTTACTTTTTATTCCACGTTCAGAGATACAGTTGGCAACAAAAATTATTCCGAAATATTATAATGGACAATGCCTTTGAAAAATAACTCGACTTTTATTGAAAACCAGTATAACGTCAGTAGTGGTTGTGGGAGTACAATAATTAAATATTTACGGTCATAAAATTACTTTAGCTATGAAAATATAAGCGAATTTTACTTTAAACAATCAAACGGTCTGTACCATAAAAAAATTAATTTTCATTTTTCCTTCCTGCTTTCATCGAACCGCAATTTTATTTATTCCAGAGAAAATTTAGCAAATGACACATACTTATTGTCACAAATGGACAACGACCAGTATGTGCCGATATGGACGGTAGCGAATTTCAATCAGGTTAAAAAATTAACCAAAGATATTAAATTGATTACTGAAGTTCTGCGCGAATCGCCCAACGTTCAGGTCGACGAGGAAGGATTGAAAGTTCGTCCGAACCATAAAAGATGCATTGTGATTTTACGGGAGATCCCCGACAGTACGCCCATCGAGGATGTTAAGGTAAACGATTATAAATAAAACGCGATGTTAATCAAACGTAATTGTATTAATATGAATTTTCAGAATTTATTTTCGGGAGAGAACTGTCCAAAATTTATATCCTGCGAATTTGCTCACAACAGCTCTTGGTACGTCACCTTCGAATCGGACGAAGACGCGCAAAGGGCGTACAGATATCTAAGGGAAGAGGTTAGGGAGTTCGAAGGGAAGCCGATCATGGCGAGGATAAAGGCGAAACCGATGAACCGGTTGCCGTTGCCGCCCGTCACGGCCGTCAAAAACGGCTTCCGGGCGACGCCGCCCCCGACGGCCGTCTACGATCCGGCGGCGTATCCGCCGGGCCAACAGAGATTCATCTACGCCAACGGAACGCCCGGACAACCTGTCGCTGCCTTTAATCAAGTCATATATGTAAGTAGACTCGCGCCGGGAATGGAGCGATAGCGCTTAATGCACCGCGCGAATTATCTTTATTGCATTAGAGTTAATTGGACTAAATTTGTTGTTGTTGTTTTTTTGTAGCCTTATCAGCAGCAGCAGTTTTACGCATCGGTCGCTTGGCCCCCGTCCGCTCCTGGTTATTTCGATATCAGCACGGTGTTTCAAGTGAACGGATTGGCTCCGCAGAGCTTCAAACATCCCAATTACAGATCGAATCAAAACAGATCTCGTAAACAATCCAGAAGTAACGTGCAAAGCGACCAAACTTCACAGGGTTCTACTCAAGGTAAGAAGTACACTTGTACACGTATGATAAGCGTTTATTGATTATCGGATTTTGTTTAAGGTGGTGGTAATGGCAGCAGTAACGGACAAGGCAGCTCCAGACCATCCACGTCTCAGGGGCTATCTCATTCGCCTTTAAATAGTAACAGTAAGGGTATTTCGTCTAAAGGATCCGCCTCTGAAGGCGCGATTCCGAAAATTAGCCATAATCATATTGTAACTAACGACAATGATGCTCATTTAGCGAGTCATAACGTATCTCTCGGTAAGAACACCGAATCGATTTAGAGGATTTTTAATGTGATTTTTAACGAATTTTAGGCCTAACTGGTGTGCATACGGAACCCGTGGAGTTGTATAGATTTATTCAACCGTCGCCTAGTATGAAAGAAGTTGTCCCTCCGCGGCACCGTAGGAAAAAACGCGATGAAGATAATGCCCTCAACGGGCTGTCGGTACAAACACAAACTAGAGATATTGTCAATTCAAGGGAATTCGATTTGGTTGAAGAAGCCTTTCCACCTTTACCAGGTAAAACGCGCTAAATAATAGCTCGAATCAACGATTTAAATGTTTTCCGTTTTGTTAGGTTTAGAATCTGGATCTCAAAATCTATATAAACACCAATCGGTAACTAATTCTAATTCAGAGGTCTTGCCGGCTACTCAAACGACAACGGAACCTCAACTAGGACCACAAACCGGACATTGGGGAGAGAACAGACTTGCAGATGTCGTTAAAGGTATAAATTCTTCAACCTTAAAAAATACTTTGAGTTATTATAAAATGGCGTGTTATAGGCACAGCGAAATTTAAAAGCAGCAACAGCACGGCTGGTTGTAGCAGTAAAGAATCGAGTACGGGCGGCGGCGACGATACGCCCAGGGCCGTTTCGCCGCAACATCAAGCTAGCAGTCAGGCCACAAAGCAAAATTCCGTTTCCACTTCGACGGGTCATCCGGATTGCAAAGATGCCTCGACGGAAAGCGGGGATATTCAGCTTAGTACAGTTACACTTACACCGCCAAGTTCACCAGAAAAGTAAGCGATCCGTCGTCGCGACACCGACGCGATATTAATTCATTCGCATTATAGGTTAGTTCCTGCTTTACCGGTCAAATGTACTATGGCTGATAAATCGACGAAAACTGATGACGCTCTTCTAAACGGCGATTTGGATGTATGTCCGACTACAACAAACGCTGCCACCATGACCACAGTTGTGCCAACAGAAGCCCCTTCTCGGACGGGGGCAGTCGTAACCACTTCGTCTAACGCTAAAAGTCATACGCATGTACATAGGCAGGACTCGAAATCCGAATCTTCTAGGCACGTTTCTCTATCTCCTCCACCTCCTACAACGGTAAGTTATTTTCGCGTACGAAATACCGTCGAGTACATGCTTGAAATGTTGCAGGACTACTCGGGTAATCCGCCGAGGAAAAGTTATGCTCAAGTGGCGCAACATCACAAAGAAGCCAAGGAGCTTCAAGCCAAGGAAAAACACGCAGACAACCAATCGGCGACTGTAGCTGCAACAAAACCGACTCAATCAATAACGAATTATAGTAGTAATAGTAGTAACATCATTCGCGGCCAAAACGAACGTGATGGTAAGGATTCTAGAGGTAAGGGCGATTTTATATGATCGCATTTATTTACCATCTACTGTCTAAAAAGTTTGTTATATTTTTTACTCATTAAGCCAATCCGAAAGGTAATAGTACTAAGAAATGACGAGCAATTTCTGCATCGAATAACCTCCTTTAAACTTGAATTTTCAAGCAGGTCACTTATTATATTCCACAAACTTTTAGGACAGCTAACATGAAATGATGAATAACGAGTTGTTTATTTAGATAATGGTTCACAACGAACAGATTCGAGTAGTAACGGTAATCAGCAGAGGAGCAGCGGGATAAATCGCGGTGGTGCCAGGTCTCAAAAGCGGAGAACTGAAATGAGAACGTCCCAATTACGTGACTTTGTGACTCCTCGGTCGCCTAAATAATTTCGGATTTACGGACGTTTTTTTTAGTGCAATGGGGACAGTGTTTGTTGATAACGTCGCAAATAATTAAACGACGCGCGGCGCGTTCGACTGCCCTAAATTAAAAACGAAAAAAAAGAAACTTACGGCATTTAAGTGTACGTGTACATTATGATTTCACTTCACCTGTGGGATTCATATGTTCCTAGACTGTTGTTATTAATATATTTAAAGAAAAAAAGAAAGAAATAATAGTGCTGTACGATGCAAGTTGCGCGACTGTGATTGGCCCAATCTGATATCGTTTTTGTTGACGCGGCTTACTCGAACTCTTTTTAACTCTCTCTCTGTCTCTTTCGACGTCTCTCCATTGTGTACAGGCTAATGTTGAAAGATTATTTTTGACAAATAATTACCATTTTGTGTATAAGCTGTATAGGGGAGTGTAAGTCTAGTGTATATTGTTGTTGGGTTTTTTTTAATTATGGCCATTTGTCCTACCTCTGCTCGACCGCCAGAGAGTACATATTTTAGACTAATTGAACAATTGAGAGAGAATATTTATGATTATGGAACAATGTGAATTGGAGTGGATGCGATGAAAACGTTTCGGAAATCGATCACCAATCAAAACTATTCGATATATATTTTAAGTGATAACAAAAATTCAATTAAACAAACGGATTAATTGAATTTACGACGTTCATAATGAACTTTAATGCTTGTGATTTTTAATAATAAATTAGATGAATAGGTATAACTTTTGCTATCGATACAGCAGATGCAAAACGGATCGAACAATGCACAACAACTAAACGTAAAAAGCCTTAAAGGCCGAACAGAGATATTCATGTCCCGAGCAAACAAAAAAAATATATTTTTGATTATTTCTTATTCGATTGATTTACTTACAATTTTTAAAAATAATAAAATCTTATATTCTGTGATAAATATTAAAACGCCTTATTGAAAAAATGGGACATGGATTATGTATTTTCTACTTTAATTAAACCTGATATTAGAGCAAATGAGGAATTATTTTGAATAGGAAAAGAACACTCTAAAAAACGAATATGTATTAAGTATTGAGTTAATCACCGCCGAAACTTCGGTAATTCGGTTTGATAGTTTTTTCGTGTAGACACGCGTAGGTTGTAACAAATTTAATATTTAACAAATTCAAGGAAATGTCACATTTTATCTAATGGTACAAAAAAATCATTTCTATGTAGAGTTGTGGACCATAAATTATGTTGACTCTTATTAAGCTTAATGCAGTTGCAAAAATGTTTGAAATTTATTTAAATGGGATCGGTAAAGCTCTCATATCAGTTTATCGGGATAAATTTCGAAGTATTAAAATGCAGAAAAAATGTGTTTTTATTGGATAAATGCTGGCTGGTTTATTGACTTGGAGTTTTACTGGTCTTATTGTTAATAAATTGAGAATAGGAGTAGACTAGATGTTCGAAATTAGAACATTTTTGTGCAACTCTACTAGGCATATTATATGAAGTTTTATCACAAATAAGCTACTTATCTCTTATTTAATTATTTTTAACGAGCATAAATTCGCCTAAACGGTTAATTTTTAGGTATGTTATCCTGTTTTATTTTTTTGTAATTTTTAAGGTTTAGTGTATTTTGTATTATTTCTTAAATTTAAAGTTGTTAAACTAGATTATATTTGAGTGTCGGTATATGAGATATACTAGAACTCTGTTGATTAGTATTCCATCAAGGTTTCGGTTATATAGGAGGAACAATCAGTGAATTCGCGAATTGTTAATGAAATCGAGCGACAGCGTAGGGTCAGTTCTCGTGCATTAGACGGCGAAAAATCGAACACCCTAAACACATCATTCAAATTTAAAAGTTTGTTTTTTTTAAGTTGTATGTTACTTATAGGCTGTGTATGTACATAACGAATTTACCGTGGTAGAGCAAAGGTAGGGAATGTGGCACATTTTCAGTTATCAGTATATAACTTACTTTAAGACTGTTAGCTGATTTACTTTGTAGAATTTGTTATTTTGATTGATACCTTTGGTTTTTTTAAGCAGTAAACACACTCCACTATTGACTGTTTGAACGATTTTTGTATATTTCGACTGGACGTTTAGTTTGTATTTGTGATCATGGTATTCGGTTAATTGCGAAATTTCTATTGGGGGATTATTATTCATCTCGTTCGACTACGGATAGATTCTAAATTGACTCGTTCCTCAATGGAAATTTGCTGTAATAGAGGCTCGTAATTTTAACGGTCGAAACTGATTTTGCATTCTTGAATCGATTTTTATCAATGTTACAGTGCCTTCTTCGATTTGATTTTTCGTAATGCAAGTTAAAAACGAGCGTCTATTCGGAGGGTTTTGCGTACCATGCGCCGACCAAACGAACGTTAAAAATTCCTTAAGTTATGTTTGCTCAAATTGTTAAACGCCGAAGAGAAACGTTTCGATATTCGTGTATTGCATTGCATGTATGTATTCTTGGTGTTTCTTCGATATCTACTCTTGCCTCTCTACCCTCGTGCTTTCTGTGGGTACCAGCCCGTTTGGTTTCAATTGAGTGCTTGGCGAAATTTATTTTTTTTGCGAAGCTTCCTCGTTTCTTTCAAGGGCGTTGAATGTATTTTTGTTGAAGAGCTAAAAAAACGAACAAAATTTGTATACGAATCGATTGCTGCTAGAGATGTGCTCAATTTTTAATTCTGTTAAAATTTCCTCGAGAACTGAATGCGAATGATAAGCGAGAGGAATTTTGAAATTAGGACAACTGAGTTGGGTTTGTGGCGGATTTAAGGGTATATTTTTATAAGGGGAAATTTAATGGTCTGCTATCGCTGGGAAAGTTGTCGTATTTTTCATTTTTCTTGTCAATTACCCTCGTTTTATATTTTGATTTGTATTTCTATTCGACGCACGTTCTATTGTGTTTTCGAGAGCTGGCTTATCGATACTTTTAAAATGATCACGAGAATTTGATCTTGGTTTATTTTTTACTTAAATTTTTGTTAATTTTGATCAACAATTAGTCAGTTATTGCGATTAAAGCTAATAGTATTAAGCCAAGTAGCTGTGTAGATTTTGTTTGTAAAATTTATTGCAGTTTTTTTTATTTAAGTAATATAAAATTGTTTATATTTTTTTCATTTTATTTTTGTAAAGAGGGTTTTTTGCAAGAAATTCGTCGAATAAACCTTAGTCCGCCGCTGCAGCTCGGAAGATTCGTTTATTAACTCAGTTCATCGATTGATTTAAGGTTGATTACATTTCTGTATATTTTTTAATTGTGCCTTACTGACGCTCTGATTGTACATTTTCAGTACAATTTTATTGCTAATAAAATATAATAAAAGTTGCTTGGATGATAAATCTTTATCTTGCGTAATATTAGAAATTATTTTATTGCTATTGAAAATGCGAAAGCCCATTGTTTTTGCGGATATTTTGATATAATTTAGTGGAGTGTGTGTCTGATATTTCTATGCATATTTATCTAATTATCAAAAACACGCTATTGTTTATTTTTGTGTGCAAGTTTCTATTATTATAGGTAATAATTGCCCTTATTATATTTGTTCTGCATGCAGGGGTGTTTCATTTTTTTTATGGTAATAGTGAACAAGTTAATTTTAATAATTCGTAAATTGCTTAATCTATCATACTGCATATTTTAATGTGGGAGTTTTTACTGAAGAATACGTGATTTTTTACATAAGAATTCCATTTTTAATTTTTTCGTTTCAGTTTTTAATTGCCTGGATTTTAGACAGTGTTTATGTACTTTTCTTTATGATAAAAATTTGCACGCTAAAATCTTAATGTACAATAACTAAATCAGGAGGTTAAATTTGTTTCTAGTCTAATATTTGTATGTATATTTGATTTTTTTGATGTATATGTTAAGTTTGATGAAGATAAAGCAGGTGATGGGGTTTTTATTTAGAACTTAGTTATAATTTTGCAATTAAGATATTAAATATTTATGTAACTCGTCACCTTCATGTTGATAAGTTGAAACACCTTGTCTGAAGTCCAAAATTATTTTCACCCCTGCTTTATTTAAAATGTTTTTTTTGAGCTGTACTGATTAAGCTTCTGATGTTGCCCATTAAAATTGTTATAAAAATATATTTCTTTTATTACAGTTGGTTTTCAATTCTATAATTGTCATTTATTTCCTTGTTTTGTACTTTTATCATCCTGTATATGCTTTAAGTGGGCTAAGACGAACCTGGTTATTGTTGCTTGCCTTACAATAACTGAATGTCTCCAATGTAAAAGGCCAGTATTAATTTAAATCAACCTTCATGGTAAGAAAGAAGAAGAAAAAAAAAGTTTATAACCTATAAAAAATGTATTTTAATGTTAACTTACGCTTTTTATAAATATATATTCAAATAGCTCTTGTTAATCGTAATTAATATAATATAGTATTTACTAAAAACTAGAAGTGAAGTTGTGGTAAAAATCAACAAAATGATTAGGAGTATACTGAAAAATAGTGAAATTGAGAAGATTTTTCTAAGACCTTTCGTTACCACCTCACCGGTTCGAAGCTCCCAGGATAGCAAAGACTCGCCATTAAAAAAGCTTCTAGACGATTCCTCGTCGTTTCAAGACGTCACTAAAGAATACAAGCAAGAATGGGTAACACTACCGTATCCCCAAGGGACGAAAATACGAAAACAGGGAGAATCCTTCCATAAGGCCAAAAAGGACCCTAGAGATGCCACAATTATACTGTTTCCCGGCCAGGGCACCCAATACGTAGGCATGGCGAAAGACCTGCTTAAATTCCCTTTGGCTAAAGATTTATTCGAACTAGCGAATTATATCCTGGGTTACGATTTGCTAAACCTCTGTTTGCACGGCCCCAAAGACAAGTTAGACCAAACAAAGTACTCTCAACCGGCCATTATGGTCTCTTCCTTGGCAGCCATCGAGAGACTGAAAGAAGAACGACCCAATGCTATAATAAATTGCTTCGGTACGGCCGGTTTCAGCTTAGGTGAAATAACTGCGCTCGTTTTCGCCGGTGCATTGGGATTCGAAAGAGGTTCGTATCTATCGTAAATGTACAGCACGACAGCTACTTTCGTTATTTTCGCAGCTTTACAGTTGGTTCGAATAAGAGGCGAGGCGATGCAAATAGCCAGTGAGGCGTACAAAGGCGGCATGGCTACCGTTTGGTACGCCCCCGATAGTAATTTAAACACCGCTTGCCTCAAAGCCAAAGAATGGGCGGTCGATAAAGGCGACATCATGCCCGAATGTAAAATCGCCAACTACCTCCATCCTTCGTGTAAAGTCATATCCGGTAGCGAATCCGTAAGTATCTACAACTACAAATCTCGAAGAAACAATTCGATACGATTTTATTGTAGGCTCTGGACTTCCTGGAGAAGAACCTCAAGGAGTTCAAGTTGAAAAAAATTAAACGTTTACCGGTAAGCGGGGCGTTCCACACCGATCTAATGGCCCCCGCTATGGACACCTTCAGGAAGGCCCTGAACAAATCCGATATTAAGGACCCCGTGATAACCGTCTACTCCAACGTGGACGGCAAGCCTTACAAAAACGCCGAACACATTCGCAGGCAACTCCCCAAACAGGTACAATTAATTTTTAAACGACCCATTTGAAGTGAGTAACCCTTCGATATTGCTTACCAGATAGTGAAGCCCGTGAAGTGGGAGCAATTGTTGCACGTTGTGTATGAAAGAGCGCCAGGCACGGACTTTCCCAGGACGTTCGAAGTAGGCCCGGGCACGTCGCTTCGCGCGATCCTGAAGCAAGTCAACGGCAAGGCTCACAACGAATCCTTCTGCATAGAAGCGTAACAGCGAGACTAGGATTACTCACTCCACTACTCGAGTAAGTCTTAATATTATTTATACGATAGGAATCGGTTTCGAATTGGTTATACTAACAAAATAAATTTTATTATAAAAAAAGTAGATTTACAGTTCTGTGGCGTCTTCGCTGATTTTTCTAAAACACACGTGGTCCGGTGTATCGGTCGGTATGACGTACGGTCCTTTACCGTTCCTGAACGTTCCGTATTCGTCTAAAACGATCTCCCTTCGGGCTAGGGGGTTTTGCGTTTGGGGTCGCTCTTTGTATTGGTGGTTGTGATTTAAAGTGTCCGTTAGAGATATCAAGTGGAACTTCCCGTTTTCCGCGTCGTTCTTGTGATTGTTGGATTTGGGAGCGCCTCGCAATTCGTTGTTGTTGTTGTAAACGGTATCCTTGTCGGAGGTTTCTTTGTACATTCCTCGAGGGCCTTGCGGCGAATTGGTAGCCGTTAGAATTTTCTTGTTCTTTTTGATGGATTTCGTGTAATCTTTCGTTCCTTTTCGCTTCAAAGTGAAGTCCCTTTCGCCCGATTTCGCTTTCGTGTTCCACTGGATCCAGTTATGTCGGGATATCGGATCTTTGGGTCCCCAATTATTCGAAGGTTTCAACGATGACTTGAACCTCTTCAAAATGACAACACGTTAAATAATTTATTAGTACTTTAAATTTAAAAAAAATTACCTCTATGAAGGTGTATCCGTCGTGTTTGGTAACGACAAAGAGACCTATTATAAATATTAATAGACTAGAAGTTAGGACGACTCCCCAACCGACGCCATATAACCATGGAGGGTCGTCTTTGAATACGCCTTCGAGCGGCAAAACTATCATGCCCCAGGCGAAGATTAGCGTTAAAATAATCGGCGCCAACCACCACAATACCAGCCAAATCTTCGATAAAATGTGACCGAGCATGAACTCGAAGTCGGATTTTATCCTCTCCACTCCTGCAACCAGAATATTTCTTAACTCTACTTTACTTCACTCTTCTCTATTCTAGTACACTCTACTCTTGATTTCTCTGCTATAGTTTGCTCTACTCTACTCTTCTCTATTCTACTTTGCTCTACTCTGCTTTAGTTCAGTCTACTCTACTTTTGTCTATTCTCTACTCTTTGTCTACTCTTATCTATTCAACTCTGTGGTACCTCGAATAGTTGGAATAGAATTCTTACCGTAAAATGCTAGTATCGTTAAAACCTCCAATATAGACGTGATGAGTATTAAATTTCCTACAATATAATGATCTAATAGATGAACGACGTCGAAATCGGTTACCAATAACACCGCGCATCCAAAAACGAACCCGGAAACGCACAGAATTATACTGGCCTGCCACCATTTCAATCTGGCTTTCGTTCCCACTGTAATGGCCTTTAACAAAGTATAAGTTAAAGTCGCCTAGAAAAAAGAATTAAGATCAAAAGTAGTTCGAAATGCAGTCGAGTATCTCGAACGTACCATACTAATGAATCCGGATAGTATGAACAAGGCGAATATCAATATGATCCATATCTTTTTATCCGAATCGGTTCTGGTACTTCCTATATCGTAAACGAGCGAAACCAGAAATAATTCGCCTATATCGCCTCTGTTTGAAGAGAAATTCGCGCTGGCGTGATTCGATAGCGATTGGGATACGATCGTAGAGCCTAATCCGAAGAGCACGTTGATCCCGCAATACCCCAAGGCAGTCCTGAAAAGACCCTCATAAATTAGAACGTACAGAGCGGCCCAAAATATTACACTCACCAAAAGGGATTTACTTTATTGTAAAGGAATCCAGCGTTCGTTACGAAGGATCCGAATCCCACTGTGGACGAGAAGAAGATTTGTATGCTCGCATAATACCATACCTATAAAAAATTCGAGAAACTATAAGATACACAAATAAAGTTAATTATAATTTACGTAAATTACGTGCAAATTCGTTTAGTGCAATCATACCGTGACTAATTCCTGTCATCAACAAGGTCGAGAAATCGTTACAGCGGTCGTTAGTTTGCACAGGAAACGTCGTGCTAAGATCTATTCGATTGTATCCGATCTACCCGCAAATTATCGAAAAGGTGGAGGCACTTACGTTGGCAGACGTTAGATAATTCCAATCGGCGTCGGTGAAGAATTTCACCAGATCGGTTTGCAGCAACATGGATTTGACGAAGAGCGCGACATGGCAGGCCAACGTGGGGAAGCAGAGCAGGGTTAACGATCTTACGTAGCTTTTCGTCTTGCCGATGGTGCTGGAAGGATTGAAATATTGGATTTTCTGTGCGGTAAAGTTATGTGGGGTACTTACAGAAAAGCTGAAAGCGTCCAGATGACTAGTAGAATCGCCACGAATATTCCGTACCAGGACGGGTCCTCGAAGGCCGATTTCAGGAACGTCGACCTGCGGACGATTTAATTTATTTGGATTAATGAATAGCAGGAGGAATGTTTAATGAGTGTTTACCTTAAGCATTCTTGGCCAGTTTTTCCATAATGTGAGTAACCAGCCTAAAAATAGAAATAACAAACGTGTGTTTTAATTGAATCATTATTTATAACTTTATCTGCGAAAAATGCGAGTAAAGGTGAAAAAAAAACTTTCTCTCGAATAATATTGATTAGTACTAATTAATTCGTTACCTCCGTTATTTTTACGCCCGTAGAGCATTCCTGGAACGGTATGGATCCTTTCCATATCCATATAACATAGTAGAGTGATATGCTCATATAGAGAGGATAATAAATACTTAACATATATCCGGCTAAAAACTTCACATAACCGATTCCTGAAATTTAAAACAAAAACATCCATATTAAATGAAGTGATTAGAGATTTCATCAAGCACATTTTTGATGCATATTCACCTTTCGGGAACGAACATGACGAAATCGAGAAGATAACCTTCGTCCGTTCACGCCAAGAATCACTTTATTATTTATAATTAACCCGAGAACAAGGACGTGATGGTTGCGTTTTTGTCATTGTTTACCGATTTGTATCCCATTCGTTTTGCAAAACTACTATTCGCATCGTTTGTTATTAACTCGGCCAGGAAGTAGCGATTCGAACGTAAATATGCAGCTACTTACCTCTGAAAAAAGGTATGATCCGCCACGATTTGATGAAGCCCTCTTGCGCCATCTGGCCGATTCCCAATTCGAGAAACAGCAACGGCAAGCCGATGAATATCGTCAGTATTAGATGGGCTATAAGAAAGGGCAGGCCGCCCCGTATCATCGTCGTTTGCGGCAATCTGTACAAATTTCCTAAACCTAGGGCCATCGATACGGTGCACAGCGCCGTCGATATATAGTAGAGTACTGTTTGGCACGACTGAAAACAGATAAAAAGTTGAAATCCACTAAGTACCTTCCAGATATTAAACTGCAAATTGAGATTCAATACAACCTGGTACTTGCTAGACTTGCTGTTTTCTTAATCATTTTAAAAGATAATTAATAGAGTACTAAGAGCAGCAAGAATTCTGGACCTTTAAAATGCCATAAACAAAACAGTCTTCCACCCGAGCTATTATCTAATGAATTCAGTTAATGAAAAAAGTGTATCGGTATACTGGTGAATCGCGTGCTGCGAATACAGTTCGAATCAAGAATTAAATGTGAAATCTCCGGTTGGGAGCGATACATTAATGCGTCCGTTACGGGCTGAATAACCGATGGAATTAAATCCGACGATGAATTTGCATAAGTTTAATTCGCTAAAAAAATATCGCTTCGTTCGTGCCAATAACACAGATCTGTTGATGGCACGGTTGTGACATAACGTTCGGACTATCTAATGAATTATGCAATTTGTCGCTCGATTAGTTCATAAATCGATCGAAAATAAACAAATCGAAAGGCTGTTTCGGTTTGGATTCGCAAAGGTCGATTTTATTTATATAACTTAACTAATTTTGCATAAAAAATTTTTTCTTTTATCCCCAGATGATTTATTATAGAGATAGGGAGCTAGTTAAATACGCGCTCATTGGGACAAAACCTTGTACTTATTTATGAATAATATTACCTACTCTTGAAACAACTTTGGAGAACGTAATTCAATAAGCTATTAAAAAGTTAATTTCGTTTTATATTTCGACATACCGTCGGAAATTTAGTTCGAATGTGGCGAATTAAATAGTAGGTTAAGATGAAATCTGATGAATTATTGCTGTATTTTACACCAAAAAAATTAACCAATAAAATACATTATACGAAATACTCCAGTGAGGAATACACGAAATGCAAATACTCCATGTGCAAATTGAAGTGCATATATTTATTTACATTCCGCAAACGTATTGTAGAAAATTATTACAGGAGACGGCATTGAACGTGTGTATGAATACAAAATAAGTTTGTTATCGACAAAAGTAAATAACATCAAAAATGACGGTATATTCCTGTGAAAAAGGAATTAAATAATCAATCATTTTATCATACACAAGACCCCACCACGCATTCGATCAAACGATAGAACAATAAAATAAAATCAACTTGCTTATCGATGGCGTAGCTAAATTAAAGAGGATCCGGGATGCGGATATTTCGCCAGTTCGGTAATCTTTCAATCATATTACTCACCGTCGATCGAATCGTGCTCTTCCAATGTTCGCACTCTCTTAGCAAAGATTTTAATCTGTATGTTAACACGTCCACATAGCCGATTTTCTGGTACTCCGGCGGGCGCGTGGAATTGTAATGGAAATTCACGAACACCCCATTTTCGTACTCCCTGTATATCGTTGCCATTATTTTCGAAAAACCTCCGAGCACGATGCTCAGTGACCGAACCGGCGCGTATCCACCTCGTTACTGTGGGATGGATATTGCACGGATTTTTTTTTCGTTGCCATTCATTCGATCATCGCATTCGGGAAATTAGCGAAGTGTGAAAAACAGGTGCCCGCTTTTATTACCATTTCTCTTTCTGCGATGTGTGTTTATTGCACTTATAGGCGACTTATTATTGAGGTTAATTTAGCGCGCGGGTGGAGGTCAATTAGCTGGATTCGTCTCTAAGGTTATACCGATTGTCTACAAGAAAAGAATGCGCTAATAAGGCAATTCCTAAACTGGAAAATGCAGGAGTAATTGGATCTTCTTGCAGATAAGTCCAAGAACGAGGAAAAACATTAGTTAATTTTCTAAGGTGTAATTATATAGGAATCAATAGAGAAAGATTCCACAACGAAGCCTCGATCTTTCCAAATTTTTGCGAAACCATTTCACGTACAATGTGAAAGTCCGTCTTTCCTAATCCCTTACGTTTCAATGGTGCGTTTTCATTCAAAGCGACTTTCCCATCGCGGTGAGAAAAATACATATTAATAGGCGAATCTAAATAATGCGACGCTCTAATGAAAACAAGAGTTCGAACAGAAAGCGAATTAAAAACATTTTTTTATCATTGCATGATTTCTTGCGATAAGGCGTGCTTCGTATGAAGAATGGAAAATCGCGCTCTTTAATAGCGTATTGATAAATTAAGTATGCAGCACCTCGAGGAATTCAGGTGGTACCAAGAATACTGCAAATGTTAGCTACTTCTAGTACCTTCAATCCTTCAAAAGTAATGAGTAAATGGAGTGTTTCGAAGAGTTTAGATGGAACCGTAGAAGGTCCAAAAGAAAATATCTCGAGATGGTACCTTAAGAAGTCCAAAAGGTCCTTAAATTTGGAACTTATCCTAAGAGTAAAGAGTAATTCAAAGGGAAAATGTAGTGTCTCGAAAAGTTTAGATGCCTACCTCGCGGGCTTTGGAGGGCACCAGTTTGAGGGTGGAGCCCATCTCCGAGGTGTTGGCGGAGGCGGCGGAGGCGGCGCCGCTCCTGATGCACTCGTAGACGTTGTGATCGTTCGATTTGACGTCGCTGTTGAGCGACATGGACGACACGCTGCCGACGTCGTACTTCCTGGGGGTGTAGAGGCGCAGGTCGATGTCCGAGTGGAAGTTCCCTTCGACGGCCAGGTCATTGTAGGTCTTGAGGGCTTTCAGGGAGGGCGAGTGCTGGAGGTGTTTGAGCTTGAGGTTGCCGGTTTCCCCGATCCTTGGAATGGTCTGGAAAATATAGGAAGTGGTGATGTAGATAATATTTTTTTTGTGTTGGCGAGATAAAGATATCCTGCGAGTTACTTTCGTAATCTTTTTAATTATTTTTTTTTAATAAGCGTTATTCATTGTTATTATTTATTGGTTTTTGGCCCGATTCAATATTGCGATTCGTTATCTCTTATCTAGTTAGAACGTGGAGCATAAAATAATGGAATTTATAAATAGGAAATTGAACTCGATTTTCCACAAACTTTGGTAGAATATGAAAAAAATTGTGGTGTAGAATTTATGCAATCAAATCTACTCACTAATTTTCCCGTTGTCTTTCGAAACGATAGCATAATAATTATACACAATTTAACGTTCCAACATCACGTTGATTATTTGAACGCATTATTTTTTCCTTTGAAAACGTTTTGTTTATGTAAAATCCTCGATTTAACTGGTATACCAAAAATTGTTCCAATTTATTATGATTACTGATAAAACTCGATAAAATTATATCTACAATAAGTGAGAGGTGGAAATTTTTCAGGCAATCGCGCAGAATACAATTGAATTCCAGAATTGAAAATGAATGTTTGTTTTTACTAATTTAGAAATTTCTAATCACCTCAAAATGAAACCACCTACCTATATAATTTTATTTACACTATGTATGCGAGAGTAATGTGTAAAATAAGGTCTTAATTAACTTTAATTAATGAATTATTACTCTTAATGAATAATTCCAAGGATTTTCAGTTACCTTAATTTAATACTTATATTAAAATGCAAATAAAATTAGATTTCCAATTAAATAAGAAACCTACACAAATCGCGCATATTAAACAAAAATCTACGCTTTATTGGGACATCTTGTATATAAAATACAAATCAATCGAGTACGCAATTCAAGGAATCACAAGAAGGTAAAAGTGATTGGATCATCTTTACAAAATTACCCGGATTACGAATCGGTATGCCAGTATGTAAAAGATATTAACGTTATCGTCGTTTCCGATAAAGCGAATTCAAGTGGCATTCCACAATTGCTATTTATGCTTTCGAATTATCATACAAAATGAGGCTATCCAGGAAAAATAGGCGACATATTTTTCGAGCGTTTAGATTTTCCTATCTAAATTGACTTTTGTTGTGGCTCGAGTTTAAGTGCCCGGCAATCTGAGTGCGTGTATTTACAAACACGATCGAATCCAATTACACGGTCGAGCTTTGTTATTTACATACATGCTGTAGGTCGAAAGGTTTATTATTTTGTTATTTTACATAACGAAATTATTATTGTTTTTTATTTAATTATGTCATTAACGGTTTCATTCGAAGCACGTTCTCCGACTAGCAATTTCGACCGATACTTGATCGAAGTTAGAAATAATTGTATTTAAAATTAAAATTTCTATTTATTTCCTCGCGATTGGTCTCGCAAAATAGTTACGTAAAAGTTATACCCGGTGCGTTTAATTGGAAATAAATCCGAATGTTATTAAAATTTCGCCATCGTTATTGATATTTCTCACTAATTGCACAGTTTTATATTCATTACGGTTTAATTAACCTGTTTACTTTTATATAAGCAATTTAAAATTACCGAATGATCAGGACACATACATAGTGTGTCCGGAAAACTAACTATTTATTTATTAAACAATATCAATTATCGGTTTTATTTCGAAGTAATGTTCTTTAATTGCATTGCTTCCTGGTAATTAGCGTGTTCCAATTAATACGTCTAATTGCATTCCATTTATTAGCTCCGAGTGCATCGGAGAAATAATTCGAAACATTTATTGATATGCAATTAATCATCCGATTTTAATGCTGTTATTAGAGAGACGTTTAGAAAAAAAGGCATTGCGAAAATAACAATTAATAATTTTACGGCAAATTAATTTTTTTATCGTTCCTGGTACAATTTCGGTTCGCTATTTTATTCATCATCGAATTTCAATTTACTAATGGAATAATTAAAGGTAAATAATATTTGTATTTACCTATTCATCTATTTTGCATTCCGTAAAATATGAGAGCAGTAAAAATTAGTTTGTTTAATTTTCAAAAATTGGTTATTAAATTTACTGATTTTTAGGGTCTTTAGGTGCAATTTGACTTTACACAATTATTTCCAACTTAATTTCAAGACTCAACTTACTTTCTCTATATTAACATAAACTTTTAAATCGACTTTTAATAGACAAATAATTAAGTAAACGGGCAGGGTAGGTAAATTAATCGATAAACGATACTTACCGAATGGCGATTGCTGGCCAGGTCGTTGCTGTTCCACTTTCCTCGCATTTTATTTATATGCTCGTATTTTTTAATTGTCTTTTAATTCCGCATGCACAACACTTTCGGCGTTCGCTAGACACTACTGTTCGCATTATTAAAAAACCAGTCCCAACGCGGAGATGGAGATCTATTAACATATATTATTACAAAATGAGCGACATGGGAAAAACTACACGATTGTTAGCGGATAAAAAAAAACCTAACATCTCCTCGCCGTGTAATGTATTGGATATGTTCTCTCTCGTGCAGAAACCGCTCGACTGGTTACTGGTTTTCTGATTGTTGCTATATCCATGGAAACCCGACTCTTACTGATAACGTAATTGGTATTACCTTGCGCGAGGAAAAAGGTAACCATTAAAGCGGCTTGACCGGATACGTGTACCTGACTATTTCGATCGTATTTATAGGTGTTTCTAAATGTCTATGAATTATCTATATTTTTATTGTTGCTAAAAATATAGGAAGCGCTTTGCCGCGGATGCAGTGCGTGAGAATTTATGACATTTAATACTGCTGCAAAAAAAATTACAGTCGTTGGGAATTGCTCGGAGCGTCTTCCTGTTCTTAAGGCTTTAATCAAACGGATAAATTGTAAAAATTTTACACGACTTCTAAAGGCTTAAGATTTTTTTTACTCTTTTCATTAACCCCAGATTATTGCCTATTCATTGTTTGCAACATGCTGGTTAAAAAAACAATTATAATTTGTATCAAATTTTATTTCAACAGTGAGCTACAATCTCAAGTTACCCTCTATGATATCATTGTAAACGTCTTTCATAGGAATATAATCGACTTTTTTGCTATCGTACATATAAAGAGGATCCTTGATGATTGTGGAGACCCGCCACTGATGGATCGGTTTAATCATTGTTGTGATTCATTACATATTACGAATTGTAAGAATACGAAAAAGTTAGTTAGTTTTTGGAGATTATTATAGAGATATGTCGATGTATATTATATTGTTTAGTATTAAATATTAGTGCGTTAAAATAAAGACATTATTACTATAGGGTGTGTTTTAGTGATACTTAGCAGGGTACCACAATTGGCGACGAAGGTAAATATGTATACATTAAAATAAAATAGACAACTATATAAAAAAAAAAAAAAAGAAAAAGGGTGGATTAAATTCTACTAAAAGATCATCGGGGTGGATTAAATTCTACCAAGTTACAGAGTGGATTAAATTCTACTAAAAGATCATCGGGGTGGATTAAATTCTACCAAGTTACAGAGTGGATTAAATTCTACTAAAAGATCATCGGGGTGGATTAAATTCTACCAAATTACAGAGTGGATTAAATTCTACTAAAAGATCATCGGGGTGGATTAAATTCTACCAAATTACAGAGTGGATTAAATTCTACTAAAAGATTATCGGGGTGGATTAAATTCTACCAAATTGCAGAGTGGATTAAATTCTACTAGAAAGTACTAAAACAGCTCTTTGTTTTAGGAGAGTGGATTAAATTCTACTGTTGGAACGCATAAAATTTGCTGATTCCAGGAACGAGGGTGGATTTGATTCTACCATTAATGCGGGTGGATTAAATTCTACCGAAAAAAAAAGAAGGGTAAATAAATAAATAGGTAAATAAATAAATAGAAATAAAACAAATTATGGTTTTACAGAAACTTGAAAAAACGGTTGAAGAGAAATGGACTCTTCAATTAAACATTTTTCTTGTGATACCATAGATAAGGCGCTACTGGCTACTGAATGGAGAAAATGGGTACGCTCTGTGAAATTATATCTAGATGCAGAAGAAATTACCGATGTAGTCAAAAAGAAAAATAAACTTTTACATTTCGGAGGTCCACAGTTACAGGAAATTGCATTTGAGCTGCCAGGAGCTATTGTAGAATATGATCCTGAGATAAACAACGACGTATTTAAAATTCTAACAGATGCTCTTGAAAATCACTTTTCACCGCAACAAAATTCGTGTTTTGAAAGACACGGTTTCCGAAATATGAAGCCCGAAGAAGACGAAAACTTGAACAAATTCCTTGTAAGAATCCGATCGCAGGCAAATAAGTGTCACTTTGGGAAAACTGAACAAGAAGCTCGTGAAATAAACATTAAGGATAAATTAATTGACACATGGGCACCGGTTGAGTTAAAGAGGAAGCTCCTAGAAAAGGAATTGCCATTAGAAGAAGTTATAGCACAGTGCCAAATATATGAACAAACTAAAAATCAAAGTAAAATTATGCAAAATAAAATGATTTCTCAACCAGACGGAGTCACCTCACAGATAAACCGACTTGAAAATCTGAGGAAACGGAAATATGGAGAAAACCTAAAAGAACTGGAATGTATTCGATGTGGCAATAACCATCATCCTTCAGAAATGAAGAATTGTCCTGCGTTAAATATTAAATGCCATCAATGTGGGCGCATAGGACATTTTGCAAGAAGATGTAGAACGGCAAGAGGTAATCGCCCAAGTTATTCTAAAACGTCAAATTTCCGTTCCAATCATAAAACTGGAAAAGGAAAAAGAGTTCATCTTATTGAAGAAACAGCTGACTATGACGAATCACCTTCAACTAGTGGAAGAAATAATTTTGAATGCTTTAGATTGGGAAATTCAGAAATCTCTATTGAAGGTAGCAAAGAAGGGATAATAACTGTGAAAATTGGTGATATTCCTATAAACATGCTAATTGACTCGGGAGCCTCGTGTAATGTAATTAGCGGACATGATTGGGAAACACTGTGTAAAAACAATGCTGCGTTGGTTAGTGTCGAGAAAGATGTGATGAGTAATATAAAGGCTTACGCTTCAGATGAACCATTGAAAATCAAATGTAAATTTACAGCACCCATATGTGTTGGAAACAATAGAGAATCAATTCAATCTTTTCTTGTGGTAGAACACGGTACAATCTCTCTTTTAGGAAAAGAAGCATCGATTTCTCTAGGAGTCTTGAAGCTGGGTTTCACAGGAAATACAATAAATAACTTAGAAAAAATCACTCGTTTCCCAAAAATTCGAGGCATTAAAGTAAAACTTACAATAGACCAAAGCGTAAAACCAGTTCAACAACCACTGCGAAGAATCCCAGTTGCTGTAGAATCCAAAGTTGAAGAGAAATTAAAAGAAGCACTCGATAAAGATATTATTGAGGAGGTAAAGGGATATAGCCCTTGGATATCGCCTATGGTAATAGTTTTCAAACCAGACGGAGATATAAGGATCTGCATCGATATGCGCCGAGCCAATGAGGCTGTACATAGAGAAAATTTTCCTTTACCAACTTTTGAAAGTTTCATGACAAAATTGAGTAAAGCCAAATACTTTTCTCGATTGGACTTAACAAACGCATACCACCAGTTGGAATTGGAGGAGGAAAGCCGCCCGATAACTACTTTTATTTCTCACAAGGGACTATTTCGATACAAACGGCTACTATTTGGGATCAACTCGGCTCCAGAAATATTCCAACGGACTTTTCAAAACATACTTGCTAAATGTAAGAACTGCCTTAACTATTTGGATGATGTAATAGTATATGGGAAGACTGAGGAGGAACATGACGAAAACTTAAAAGAAGTATTGAGAGTACTAAAAGAATACAACGTGCAGCTAAATGAGAAGAAATGTCATATTAAGACCAATCGCTTAGAATTCCTGGGACATATACTATCGTCATCAGGAATAGAACCAGACCCACAGAAAATTGACGTAATTCGTACTTTCAGAGTCCCAACAAACAAAGAAGAAATAAGGAGTTTTTTAGGTCTTGTAACCTACTTATGTAAATTTATATCTAATTTGGGCGACCTTACGGAACCACTTAGACAACTTTTGAGAAAAGAAACAAAATTTCAATGGGGACAACAACAGCAAGACAACTTTGAGAAGCTTAAGGAAGAATTAGCAAGGTTACCTACTTTGGCATACTTTAGTCTACAAAGGCGTACACAACTGGTAGCGGATGCAAGTCCTATCGCACTGGGAGCAGTATTACTACAATTTGACGAAAACAACGAGCCCCATGTAATTTCTTTTGCAAGTAAAAGCCTCACACCAATAGAGCGCAGATACTCTCAAACTGAGAAGGAAAGTCTGGCATTAGTGTGGGCCACAGAAAGATTTTACTTTTACTTAGCTGGAATAGAATTCGAATTAGTAACTGACCACAAACCATTGGAAGCCATATTTAAACCTACATCCAAACCTCCAGCTAGAATAGAGAGATGGCTATTAAGACTCCAATCATTTAAATTCAGAGTTATATACAAGTCTGGAAAATCAAACATTGCTGATCCTCTGTCTAGGCTCTGCAAGCTAGAATTTGGCAAAACTTTTGACGAGCCAAACGAACACCATTTGGAATGCATCATTAAAGAAGTTGTCCCCAAGGCACTTTCAATTTCAGAAGTAATAGCCGAAAGCAAAAAGGATCCGGAAATCGTAGAAGCCATAAGAAAACTTGCAGATAATACTTGGGAAACAAATGACATGAACCCTTACTATCCATTTCGTCTTGAACTGACTTTTATGGGACCAATACTTCTAAGAGGCAATAAACTAGTAATACCCCAAATATTTCGGAACCGTGTATTGGAACTTGCACATGAAGGACATCCAGGAGAGACTGTGATGAAAAGGAGAATACGATCCAAGATATGGTGGCCACGAATAGATCGTGAATGTGAAAAACATGTCAAGCATTGTCGTGAATGTTTATTGGTTGGGCAACCAAACAAACCAGCACCGATGTCAAGACAAAAGTTGCCCGCAGGCCCATGGCAATACCTGGCTCTTGACTATATGTCAGGAGAACAATATCAAGAACACTTACTAGTGCTAATCGACTATTATTCTCGTTATGTTGAGGCCATATTCACAAAATCGACATCATCAGCAGCAGTTATCCGGGCCTTAGAAGAAATATTTTTTAGATTAGGCCTACCGAAGGTGATAAAAGTTGATAACGCCACCAACTTTAACAGTCAAGAAATGAAAAATTTCTGCAATACCAATAACATTGAATTAGTCAATTCACCCCCTTATTGGCCACAAGCAAATGGTGAAGTCGAAAATATAAATAAGTCCCTAAAAAAGCGCTTACAGATTAGCTATGTAAAAGGGGATCAAGATTACAAAAAGGAAATAATGGCTTTTCTTATGATGTATAATGCGACACCTCATGGTACTACGGGGAAATCTCCGTCGGAACTTTTGTTTAATAGGAGAATCAGGGACAAGTTACCATGCATTGAGGACATAGTAGTAGAAAATTTGGATGATGAAGTCTATGATCGAGACCTCATTAATAAAGAAAAAGGGAAAGGAAAGGAAGATAGTAGGAGGAGAGCCACTATAGATGAGATAAAGAAAGGCGATCGAGTTATTCTAAAGAACACAACTTTCCCGAATAAGCTTACCCCGAATTTTAATAACCTAGAATATGAAGTCATGGATAGAAATGGAAATGAGCTAACACTTTTCGGAAATGGAAAAGTTACCAAACGAAACGTAGCACACGTAAAGAAATTGCCATGTAAAGAAATTGCACCGGAAACTATTTCAGCTTCTTCACCTCTAGATGATACCGGACCAACCACGGACGATGCTCAGCGTTGTAACCAAGGAAACCTGGATACTACTTCGACACCCCCGAATCTACCACCTCTGAGACTCGTGAAAGAAGGAGGGATGTGGAGACCCGCCACTGATGGATCGGTTTAATCATTGTTGTGATTCATTACATATTACGAATTGTAAGAATACGAAAAAGTTAGTTAGTTTTTGGAGATTATTATAGAGATATGTCGATGTATATTATATTGTTTAGTATTAAATATTAGTGCGTTAAAATAAAGACATTATTACTATAGGGTGTGTTTTAGTGATACTTAGCAGGGTACCACAATGATGTTAATATCGAATCCATCGTTTTGCAATTCGTTTTTTTTCACTTTAAACGTGCCGGTCATCGGAAAGGAATCCATCACTCTGAGGAACAGCGGTACAGCATAAGATGGCAATTGAGCCTTGAGTTCCGATGCCAGCTTAGATCTATTGATGGAATTCGTCGGATCTGCGATGGCTATCATGCCTGCTCGACCTTCGGTTTTTGGTACCTGTAATAAATTATACTCTGTTCGCTATCAGGAGGTAATAATCAACTTTTTGTAGCAGGGAATCGTAGAAGCGCCAGTAGATAATTAAATAGTAGTATTACCTTTACTCCATATACAACTACATCTTTTGGTCCGATTATGCCGGATATTTGGTACTCGATTTCGGTGGTGGCGACGTTTTCTCCTTTCCATCTGAAACCAAAAACTTGAGCAACATTTCCTACTTCTTCTCATAATATCTTACCTATAAGTATCACCAGTTCTGTCTTTGAAATACACATAACCCAAACTATCTTTGACCATCAAATCGCCGGAATTGAAGTAGGAATCTCCAGTTTTGAAGACGTTTCGCAGGATCTTCCCGCTGGTTTCCTTGCTGTTTACGTAACCGTCGAAATGGTGTATGCTGATTTTTTTGTTGATTTTACCTATCAAAATGCCCGGTTCGTCCGCTTTGCATTCGACGCAGAAACCATCGGCGTTCCTCATCGGTTCTTTGGTCTCCTCATCGCATTTTATGAGAGTGACTGTGATGATGAAGTTCATGAAGTTCGGTATGAAGCCGATGGATCCGAATTTGTTGTCCAAATTGACTGTAAGAAGAATTTTTTGTAGTTTTAGTGGATGTTGTGCGTGGATTTGCGTACTTAAATTGCAATTTCCTTCTGTCGACCCGTAGAATTCGTACACTTGCGGTACGTTAAATTTCTCCACGAAATCATTCCAAATGTCTTTTTTCAAACCGTTACCGAATATTTTCTGCACATTGTGTTTCACCGGCGGTTTGTTCTCGTGAGCGGCCAATATGTACCTGCATATCTCGCCTATGTACGAAGCTACCTGTAACGTAAATGCTAATTAGACATTCGATTGTATTCTTCATTAACGCCTCAACCGTGGAATCGTGTTTGTTGCAATCGCTCCAGAAATTGCTGGCCGAAAATTTCCTCCTCAATTCCACCGTGACGCCGAAACAGACGCATTGACCGATGACGAGCATTCCCCCTGAACTGTGATACAATGGCAGCGAGTTGTAAAACACGTCGTTGTCGGTCAATTCCAAAAACGAATTTATTCCCGTCGCTGTGAAATACATTCTGCGAAATAACAAGATGAGGATGTGTTGGGTTTTTTGGTTAAATTGTTCACCTGGAATTTTTGATATTGGCGGCTTTAGGTAGCCCTGTTGTGCCTGATGTGTATATGTACAATATGGTGTCTTTGGGGGTGGTTTGAGCTATGTGAGCGTCTGGGGAGGCTTCGGATTCGTTTGATAACTCCTCGGAAATTAGTTTGTCGTATTTGAATAATTGCACGTTTTGCAAATCGGAGGATATATCATTTACAACTGCAAAAATGTTGTTAAATTTTGTAGGTATAAACGAAATTGGTTAATACCATTAGTAAAATCTGAACCGAATATCAGGCCTTTAACCTTTCCGACGGAGATGCAATGGTACAAAGGCTTTGATACTAAATTAGTGTTGATTAAAGCCGTAATTACACCAATTTTTGATAAACCCAACCAAATTCCCACGTACTCGGGCCGGTTTTCCAACAGCAATGCTACAGTATCGCCCTTTTGGTAACCCTTCCTTATGAAATAATTCGCTATTCGATTACTAAATTTCTCAAGCTAAAAAATCGTTAGATAGAACTTATTGCTCAATTTCACAAGCACTCACTCTCTGGAAAGTCCAGATTTCATCTTCGAAGTAAATAGCTACTTTGTTGTTTTTGTTTCTGGCTACTTTCTGGAACACCTTAGGGATGGACATGCAATTGCGTTCATACAGCACGATCTTACAGAGCGCTCTGACGCCTCTTCTCAGTCCTCTGGAACAGATTAAAGTGTTTGAAAAAATGGGCGCGCTAAACGCGGCCTTTGACCTCGTTTAGTTGATTTGTTCAATTACTCTTTTGAGTCTTTTTTGTCGTCGCGTCTTCGCGAATTGAAATTAGTTTAAATTTACAATTGCCGGTCATATTCGTTGGAATTGCGAACGCTTACCTTAGATCTCGACGCCATGTTTTGCTTATAACGTACAGGCTCGTCCTGTATTTCCAAAACAACCATGTTATTACGACGATACTTGATACTATACCGATCTGTAAATAATTACAAAATCTATATGTTCATTATGTAATTTAATGTTGGACTTTAAATGCTTTTATTTATACTAGAAAACTCTTTTTTTTGTTAGTTGTGACGACTTATTTTTCACGTAATGAACCTTTGGATTTGATTCGGTCAAAATTATCGTATGCATAAATTAGCCGAAATTTTAACAACCGGAAAACAAGTTTAAAGTTTCACATATATATATAGATAGAACCGAGTTAGGATGCGAGATTTTTAAATCATGAATTACTTGGGCGTACAGAGGTACATAGGGGCACGTAAAAAAATTCGCTGGTTACGAAAATCGACCTCTTTTCGCTGGCTAAATTCGTTTTTGTCCGTAAATCGAAATTAAAAATGTAAAATTTTTGACAGATTTCCAAAGAAATTATTTGATGGCCGTTGCCCGTTCGTTTGGTTTAAACGGAACTAACACCGAAATGACAGATTTTTCGTTATTTTGACAATTTCGTCGATTTTAATGGACGAGAATAAAAGAAATTGCAATAATTCGCAAAAATATACGTTTCTTGGTCATTTGTACTTACCAAAAACCGAGAAACGATCAAATTATTTTTAAAAAAACTACACTAATGACAGCGGCGATGAACAAACTTCAAACTGTCAAAGTTGTCATTTCCGTTACTACGGGATACGTTGACATTTAATTTGATGTACAGGGTGTTTTTTCATTAAGGAAATCGGAAAAATTGATATACGGGGTGGTTTTTTTTCTAAAGCCAACAATTATTTAAATTTAAATTAAAATATAGTACAGGGTGACTTGTATTTAAGGAAATGGTAATTACATAAACCGAGCGAGCGAAGCGAGCGAGGATCCGGCTATATAACTGTCTTTGCGTAGAACGCCGACAGGCGTTCGAGCTGCGGGTCTATGCGGCAGAGCCCATTGTTATTCACAGCGATATAGTCGAGCTCGCGTAGCGAGCGAGACCTAATTTTTTTAACAGCCTTTGCGTAGGAGGCCGGCAGGCCTCCGAGCTGCGGGTTAGTGCGGCAGAGCCCATTGATAGTTACAGCGATATAGTCGAGCTCGCGCAGCGAGCGAGACCTTATTTTTTTAACAGCCTTTGCGTAGGAGGCCGCCAGGCCTCCGAGCTGCGGGTTAGTGCGGCAGAGGCTATTGATATTTACAGCGATATAGTCGAGCTCGCGCAGCGAGCGAGACCTTAGTTATTTAACAGCCTTTGCGTAGGAGGCCGTCAGGCCTCCGAGCTGCGGGTTAGTGCGGCAGAGCCCATTGATATTCATTAATTTCCTTGGTAGACCTTGGTTATTTAAAAAATTGATATACGGAGTGTTATTAATTTCTAAACGAAAATTCAATCGCACCGAGCTCGCGAAGCTAACGAGGATCCGGCTAGGAAACTGTCTTGCGGCGAAGCCGCCACCGTAAGAAAGGGGGGTTGAAAGGGGGCGCAGCCCCCTTTCCGAGCGTTTAGCGAGTAGATTTATATAAAATTGTAAAAGTAAACACGCGGTAATAACAAAACACTCGATTCAATCCGATTGTAATTTTAACAATCCAACATCGATACAAACGAGATAATATATCATACTTACTCGATTGAAAAAGAGTTGTTGAAGTAATACGAACATTTTCATTAATAAATTATAAATTTACGCAACCGGTTTTCTCGTACATGAACCAAATTTTGTCGCTTGCGTGCACTACGGAATTAAAATAGATGTCTCTTGATACTTGTTGCTTCGATAGAAACGCATTTAATCTCCCTCCAATCCCGCATGTGTTAAATAATGCTCATGCTCACAACTCACAATCTACAGCACTATAAATGTGACCACAGGATCGAAAACAGAAAACACTATTAGAGTGACCTTATCTCAACCAGTTTAGATATGGATGTAGATATGGAACAATCCTTTATTTATCGTTGTATAAATAAATTAAGGAATCATTTTATTTGTTTATTAGTTTTTCTTATTCATGTTTGCATTAAATGCATATAGGTCGCTTTGATGCAACTAGTTTTGTTCAATTATTCAATTTAGCGTTGGTTTAGCTTTTTGATAAAATAAATGTTAAAATAACACTTCTGAAAAAGGTATAAATATTTTTTACAAACAAAAAAAACAAAGCATCTATTTGGTTTCGAAAAACCACTAAACTCAATTCTTCTTTTTATTTTTAACCTCCACTACTGCCAACTTTGACAGTCTTGTCACTTGAACTCCCTAAAAAAATTGAAAACCTCCCCACAAATTCTGTATTTTTTATAAATTTATTTACATTTTTTTATCTCCACAAAGTCATCTCTTCACAACTAAACACACCTGCCAACTTACAATTACAGAATTTTATTAATACATACGAATTAATGTAGTTACTCATCGATAGATGGCGCGGCGAGTCAAACTCTAGCAGGACAATTTCCTGACCTACTTTCTGCAGGAGTTTTTTTAGTGACTCGAGTGCATTCCTGCACGTGTGATTCGGCAGAATCGTGTTCAGTTTCAGGTAACGTGACGTCATGACGTGCACGGTTCGGCGGCGTTGCCGGTTAGGCGAATATTTACGCCGATTCCGGGAAACTCGAGAGTTCAATTTTTGCCCGATCGTTTCGATGGGTTTAAATCGATTTTGAAGCGATTTTTTCGGCACGCGCTGCGCCGATTTCGGTTTTATCAGCGAATTCGATTTCGAACTCGACGCGTGTTTGCTGAATTAAAAATTTTATTCTCGACCTACGTCAGCGTTTTTCGTTTAATGCACTTCGATTAATACCGAGTTTGCGATATATATTACGTGGAAGGACTGAAATTTATTCTTAAAAATTCCATTGACCTCTAAGGCTTAAAGTTTATGGCAACATTGTCAAATGTGACAGGTCCTGTCTTTTACGTTAAATTTTGACATATATGATATTAAGATGGCGACAACTAACAGACATTATTTTTATAATTTTGTATCAATTTTAAAATAAATCTACGTGATAGAGTGAATGATCTGTTTGTTGACAAAAACGCGTAATCTATTAATCGCGCCGGAGGAAAATTTCCTTTTGGTGGAATTAGTGGAAAATCGCCGGCTTCTTCATTAACATTAACCATATTAAAAATCTATTACGAGCTGCGAGCTAAATATACAAAGGTTTCGGCTATTTTTACGTTCTAGTAGTAGTAAAATCGCGCGAAGAGCGAGCGCGTATAAGATAATCTCGATGATTGAGAAAATAAAAATTTGTCGCGAAAACATATTTATCGTAATTTGTAGATTTTAAAATCAATCGGAGAAAATAATAATATTTATAGGAATTCGATTTATCGACGTCAATCATCTTATAGGGTGAATGCACCTGACTAAAGGTTGGGATTAGTATACACGATTGCCGGTGTATTAAATTTCAAAATATTCCAAATCCATTACAACAATTAATCAAAACATGTCGAGTAAATATTAGGTTACTGGTTTATCTTATAAAAATTTATATACCCTAATCATCATCATTTCGAATAATTTCAAATTGTATATGCTACGTGTCACTCATGTCTCCTTTCACCGTATAGTTAAATAAGTAGTATTCTAATATATAAAAGGTTTATCAAAATTTATATAGGTTGTTTTAAAAAATTGTCATACAATAACAAGAATTTTTTAATGATACTAAAAATAAAACATTTCCATTACCCACACAAATTATTGCAGTTTATTTGAACGAAAAAAAAAACTGTAAATTTATAAATGCGATAAAATATCATCGCTTAACTACAACTGAATCATTTGAATAAATATTGAATTAATGACAAAAATATGTATCATGGAAAATGGGCGCTATAAGTAAAGAGACCGCGGTTTGGGAATCGCCCTGTAGATCCCCGGCAATATCTGGAGAAATGAGTGCGTTCCATACATAATACCCTAAATATGTTACGTCAAACCGTTTGTTATATACCATGAAATCAAATCGGCGCGTTTCACTTTCAAAAAGTACGTCAGAGAATAGCGCATAGCGAGCGCATGAGCTGCTAAACCTACTCGACTCGACGGATTCGAAAGGCGCTTAAAACTTTTAACTCTGCGAGTTTAGTTTAGTTAGTATTTCAGTCGGCTTGGGCAAGCGCACGACCGTGTGGTACCCAAGTAGCTGGTTAGATAAACTGTGTTTGGTATACACAGATACACATTTTAGTGACAGTTCCGAGTTCTTTCCGGGCGATTGTTCGAATCGAATTTTTTCTCTGCGGCGGGAAAACGGATCCGGCGCCGTTTCGACAAGTTTTCACGTCGCGCAGAAAATATGCGAAGAAACGAAAGTGAAGAGTGCGGGTGACGATATTTAAAATTTAAAACAGAGTTTCGGTGAAAGTGGACCTGAGTGAAAGTTTGGCAATTTCGGACCATGGATTCACCTCAAATGTACGATAATAATCAACAGCATCAACAAAACAATGCCGTAATTAATCAGGACGCTAAAAAATCGGTTATAATGAACAATAATAACAACAACAACAACAACCTTACGACCCTCAACAACAACAACGGCAGCTCCAAGCAGACGCAGGCTCTTCTCAAGCAGCACCAAATGCAACAATACCAGCAACATAGTGAATTAAGTGACTTAAACACCCCCGAGATATCGTTGGACTTGCAAAATCTAATCGACGATTCCCAATTTAGTGATGGCCTCTTCTCCGAAATCCTGTCGAATCAGGGGAAGCACATGCCAAACAATTTACAAAATAGGCAGGTGATGAACGTCCACAATACCAGCTACCCCAGGACGACCCTCGCCTATATGCCGCAGCCCGTCCACAGCGGAGCCACCTATTCCACCAACCAGAATTCCAACAGCGATTCCAACAGCTCGGTGGGCAGCGACGTGCCCAGCATAAAGGAGGAACCCGTCGATCCGCAGGAGTACCGAAGGCAGCCCTGCAATCTCCTGCCGAACAACTACATACCCGGCTCGTATCCCCAAAATCCGGGCGCTACCTTCACCACGCTGACTCCCAGTCCCGTCATACATCACCAGTTGAACATGAACGCTATGAAGAACAAAGCCAATTTGCTCAACCAGCACAACATAGCGAGGAAAACCATAAAGCCTTGTGATAAAAACAGCGAGGAGTACAGACGGCGACGGGAGAGGAACAACATCGCCGTAAGGAAGAGCCGAGAGAAAGCCAAAGTACGGACGAGAGAAACCGAGGAGAAGGTCAAAATTCTCATCAAAGAAAACGAAAGGCTGCAAAAGAGGATAGAATTGCTTACCGAGGAGTTGAACGTGCTGAGGAGCCTCTTCTCCAACGTGGGCGTGCTGCCCGAGCACGTTCACAGGGAGATCAACAAGCACCTGGACTCCTTCCAGCTGCAGCACCAGCAGCAACAGCATATGTAAGAATTGCTCATTCGTACCTTTCATTTGGGAATTCGCTAAAGTGGTTTTTTTACTGAGTAAAAAAATCATTTCGTGCGCGTTCTTAATTGGATTTTTGATGTTATTTATTTTTTTTAATTTTTCTTTCCTTCCTGTGTACGTAGGTCAGAGGACAATAGGCAGAGGATGATGGATATAGTTCACGATTATGGACCATAGTCTTCGGTAATTTATGTAGAAGGTGTAATCCAATTCTTTTTTATAAATATTCCTAAAGCAATTACTCATTTTGAAATGGTGTTCGACAAAATGTAATGTAAAAAAATAAGTCTGATTTTGAGAATATATCGATTTTAAATTGCGCAAGTAACTACAATCTAAATGAGTACGTATTACTTCTAGTCACAATACCCTTGCTATGAAATAAAAAAATTATCACCGATTGAATATTTATAATCAACGATTGGGTTAGATTTTTTTAAGTATTTATGTATAGGTAGGCAATGCGATTTTTCGAAAGCTTTAAATGCGAACAACAAATATTTCAATGAATTATCCTTGAAAAGGTCCCAAATTTTCCTGGAGAGTTGTTACTTGAATCTTAAAGATTCAATAATTTAGTGTAATTTTTTTTTTGTTTTTCTTTGATAAGATCTCTTGCAAACTAAGGTGTTCTAAAATTTAGTTACATCGATTACGCAGACAGGCCAAAAAGACAATTTAATTAACGATACAACAAAATAAAAAAAAATAAAATTCGTGTACTTAAAGCCCCACCATGACCTTAAAACACCCAACTGGAATTACTCCTGTCTTGGCTGCGTTTTCGCTATTTAATTTCGGACTTTTTTCGCCGGATATTTTGCGGGGATGCGGCCGATCTGACGCGTCTGACTTTCGAAAATCGCTTCTCGCAAAATATTCGCTTTAATAGCTTGTGACGGGTATTAAATTACATTTAGATTTACTGCGCACGTCCCGCTTTCCACTTCGCCCACTTTATTTTCTCGCCTTGGACCCTTTATTATATTAATAAATAGAAACGAAATTGGGCGATATTTAATGCGATCAATCGCATTTCATGTACTCTAATTTAGTTCTGTTGGGAGAATTTTTTTACATGAAGTGGAAAGCCGGGATAAATATCTTATTCCGTTCGTTTTGTGATCAATAAACAATTGTATTTAAAAATACAAATATATATTTTATAAACCGATGCGATGATTGTACCTTTTTTTTGAATAGTTATTTTATTTAAGGGATATATTTTTTTATGAAAAAAATATATCGTTGTTGTATCTTATAATTTTATTTGTAATATATATTTTTTAAGTTTAAATTCTGTAAATTTATGTATAGTGTACTTTTAAATTTAATATATTTCCAAAGAAGAGTTTTTTTTTGTATAGATGTTCTATAGAATGATGTAAATTTTATACTACTTAAAAACGGTCTTGTTATATATTTAATAAATACATCGAAAAGTATCCCTTTTGAGTTTTTTTAATAGAGTAAATTGGGTAAGTGCATATGAAATTATATAACTTAAAAATCAAATGAATATGTATATAAGTACAAAGTAAAGTCATTCGTATCGTATTCAACAAAAATATTAATTACTTTATCTGGCCGAGACGCTAATTGAAAACCTAATTAAGTAATTATTTATCGATACAGACACTAAATTAACAAGAAAGTAAAAATCCTTGAACGTTTCCATATCATGCGACCAAACATGCCGGGCATTCGTGAAAATAAACCAAAAAAATACCGCGGGACAATTAGGACTTTCGGCCAATAAATTATCCGCTTATAGAGTTTGATTTATTACTGTTAAAAACAATATTATTCGCTAATTTTTTTAGGTAGTCTGCAATTCGCAATAGTACTAATGAATAGATAAACAAATTACCTAAAAATATTTACAAATTTAATTAAATAACGATTCCTGTAGTCTCTTGATTTTTGTTGATTAAAAAATAATCTAATTAAACCACCCATTAATTTGTTTTAATTAATTTTTCACCCGCGGTTCAACCAACTCGAATTGCACATTTCAAGCGGGATCATTACTCAATTCAATTTCGCGTTTCACCTTTAAACCACTAGATAACTGAATTATTATTGTGTACTTAACAAATTACTCGTTCGTTATTTTCGCTCGTTTCATTCGACCTACACCAACATCTAAAAATAAAGCGTACTCGAGTATTATTTTTCCTTTATTATACCGAGCGACGCTCATTCGGAAAAACTAATTAGGTAATTTATCGAGCCGATTTGATTTAATTACTACACGACAACGCTCAGTAGGCTAACAGGTCTCACTAGCCAGCAGGCGTCAAGAAGAAATACAAATTGCGTTCGCAAATAAATAAATAAAATTATCGGAATGCATCGATGGAAGTAATTTTATTATCATTTGGTGAACGCACAGACAAGTAACTATTTTCACCTTGAATGTAGATTAATTATCGGCGATTCGTAATCGTTTAGAGGCTTTTATGGCTTTGCAGAAATTGCATCTTATATTCATCAGTTTACCGGATTTCTTGCAACAATACTTTCCACGTAACAACCAGAAGAACATCGTAAAGTTGTAGATGAATAATAGCTGGTGGATTTTAGTGGAGTTTTTCGTGTTAAAATCCGGTAGAGTAAAGGTTCATTATTCTTCGGCGCTGGCTGTACTGTATCCGGAAGCACTAGCGGTGCTAGGGTGAGACGCTCAAAGTCATGTTATGGCCTTCAGTGTTCGTATTCTACGTATACCGGTTACCGTGTTACTTTATGCGATCTGGTGCCTGCACTGTGGCTTACCGAGCACCTCCAGTCGAACAGGATTTATCCGTTAATCGACATCTATTTACACTCGGTTGATTTGATTTGTTTGATATCTCACCAAGAAAGTTGTACATTAACGATTCCATTGCATAAAATGTATCAATTTCACAAATTAAAGTACATAAATGATATGAAAATGTATGACCCTTGTTACACAAAATATATACTGCTTTTGGTGTGATTATTAGAATCCCACAATGCAGCAACTGACACGAAATAAATAGCCTTCTAATAATTCATCATACTTCAAAATGTTAAGTAAATTTCTCCAAAAATTTACCTCGATAAAAATAGGATAATAAGCATGTTTTGTCCAGCTTCTAAGCGTTCGTTTCTACTTTCTACCGCTCCCTTTCTAGTGGGTTTATAAAACAACTGCCAACGACTAACAATAGTCCTTCCTTCCTACTTGATTCCTCTCTTTAAAGTCAACATTTGCATAAGATTGCCAAGAATAAGTATCATTTATGGCTGTGAGGAATACGCCAAAGCGGGATGTGTCGATGGGATGAGCGTGAGTCATGTTTTCTTCGGTGGATTTTGCAACGCGTTCGTGCATTTGCCAATAGACTCCCATATATTGGAAAAATCGAACGCGAAAATTCGGGGTACGATATGCGTACGAAGTTTCGCGTTTTCGTTTCTTCGACCGACGCTTTGCATTTTAGAAAGTGAAATTTTTATTCCAACCATAAATTACGGAGACAATAGAATGAATATTTGTCTGTTTGAATGTAAATAAACGCATGTGTATATCATTAAAAAGAATTGTACCGTCGACGACAATTACGGTATTTTTTTCGTCCGGGAAAACCTGTATTTATACTACTTCCTATTCATTACTACCATCAATTTCTAACGTTACTTGACCCAATCGCGCCAAAACGTACACACGATTCAAAATCTTTATTTGCTCGATACAAATCAAGGCGGGCATTCGAAATCTATTTGAGGATCTGTGGTTTGGAGCAGGAATTCCGATTTGGAGCAATCCGCGGCTTCCATGGCGAACCTTTTGAAGATATCGTCCAGCTCCACGTTCTTCTTGTGCTGCACGATGTAGTAGATCACTTCCACAGCGATTGCGAACCAATCTGCTATGGTGATCATAAACAAACCGCATTTATCCGGATCTTCCCTGGACGGCTGGCTGATGCCGCGCAAATCGCAAAGTTGCTCTTCAAACACATAAAAATTCGATTAAAAATTAGGCGTTGGCAGGTGTAGAAATTTACCTAAAATAACATCGGATAGAATCCTCAATCTGACGCACAACAACGGAGGAACGGGATTTTTCGCGGCGAATCTCATGCCCATCACCAACAGCCGTTTCAGGAATTTATAAGCGCAATCGACTTGCTGTTGCTTTCGCTTCTTCAAAAACGCCATTTTCATCTTCTTCTTCAGCTCGCGGCGCTTCTGCAGCTGGCGCTGCTTCTCCAAGTTCATGAGGAAGTAGGCCTCCGTCTCCTCGGCCGTCATCGCGTACAGCTCTTGTAATCTGGACTTTATCAGTTCCACTCGCGGTCTGGAATATTGATGAATATTCAAATTGAAAAAGGGGAATATTTTTGGTGAATTTACCTGGTCATGTGGTAGGCATGGCATTTGTACACGGCCAAGACGCGCTCCGCCTTGGGCCAGGCCAATCTATCGAACAAAGACAAGCACATGGGTTTGATCAATTTGCATGATAGATCCGGCGGTCGTTGGATCGGCTCCAATTCGCACATTTTGATGCCTTTGTGGTATCTTTTTGGATGATAAATTTAAATTGAAACGGGTGAATTTGGATAAAATGAAACCGTTGACACTTTAGTTTAGAAACTATACAAAACTGACATTACTGTCATAAAAATAATACCATTTATAGATGTATCGATTTTAATTGAGATCAGAATATTGCGAGTTGAGAATTGCATTAAATTAAAACATTTTTTATAAAGTTTGTTTCAATTTTCGCATCTGGAGCCGCCAAAAATTTCAGACCAAAATCACTAATGTGTTCTTCATAATATGCATAAGAAAAATTCCTTCTAATTATAACAAAGACATTCTTGTTTAATAAACATTATTCTTATCTTCCACACCACATCCTCTTGAAATTAGATTCAATAAAGTAGAGTTATACTTAACATTTATGATTAAAAACCCTCTTTAATTAATCCCAATTTTTTCTACACTTCTGGCTATACCATGCAGGACTTTTCTTTCAACCAAGGGTAATTTTCTAGAAACGCTCGATGGACGCTTTAATGGAAAAAGTGAAAATAATACAAAACTTCTTTTATTTTTGACAACACCTTCTGCTATTCCAGGACCTTTCCCTCCACCTTCTGGAGCCCGAGGGTAATTTTCAGGAAACGCTCGGTGAACGCTTTAATGGGTAGAGGATACGAGCGAGCATCAGAAGCGCGTTTAAAAAGTGAAAATAATAGAAAACTTCTCTTATATAACCAGCGGTAAGAGTCATACTCACATAATGAACGGTTCATAAATGTTAAATGTGTGCCAAGGTAGTTCGGTCACTATCTTCTGGTAACTGTCTTTGTGTATCTCGCTGCGAGGCAACGTTGCCGGAATTCCGGGCGGATCATTCGTGAATAGAGACCGGAAGGAAAAGCCGGGAAAGTTTCCTCTATTTTTACTCTTCTCTGTTTATTGCTAATCGGTACTTAACTGCTTGTAGAAGTTTTTGGATAGTATTTGGTTTGATTTGTAAACGTACTAGCAAGGATTTGGCAACATTGCGCTAAGAACTAACGAATGGGTTTTGTTGTTCTTTATGCATTTGAACCAAAATGAACTTAATTTTAGTGCGAATGGTTCTTTTTCTGTCGAGTCATCGCCGAAGAAATAGCGGGTAGAGTAGAGTCGATTCATCTCGCCACAAAAACTATCACCTCGAGATATAAGTTTATAGAAACATCATTAATGCTTGGATGATTCCTACAGATTTATGAAAATTGCATAAAAACTCCGGCACCGAAAAAAAAGACGGAGAAAAATCGGTTTTTAAACAATATTTCATCGAAAACCTCGCTCATCCGTGACGTCTAAATGATGATGTTCGGAATCGACAAGGATGTTGTTTCAAAATTTCTTACGAATTCCAATTTCACGAAATTACAAGTTTGGAAATTCCGAATCTCGGTAAAAGTAGGTCGAAAAAATCTCTTCTGTATTATTAGAAAGATATTACTTACCTTTTTACTCATACATATCTCGTTTACCTATGGAAATATAGATATTAAAAAGCTCATAATAAATCCTTTATTTTACTGAAGAATTAAATTTTCACCTATCTATAGCATCAAAAGTTTATACGGTATAATCTTCCATCGTTCAAGTGTACGAGGTTGACAATTAGATAAGAATTTCTAGTAAAGGTAGCAGGTGTTGTATTTTTTTTTCGAATTATTTTCGTCGGTTTGGGAAAATACCAGACCGAAAACGCTACTTGGAATACATACCACGTGTACAATCTGAGCACATGGGTTTCGGAAGTCAAAGTCTTGAATATGATAACTCCCGATAACGAGGTTTATCTAAATTAATAATTTTAGAAAATCGAGAATCATCATTATAAATTTACTGTTTGGTATTTTTCTGTGAAATGACCGATAGAAAATTTATAATAAAACATTATTAAATATTGCATCAGTTTACGCAGCTAAAATTAAAATTGTTCGATATCTTTCGATGATACGAAGTGTTAAATTAGACTTGAATTAAATTCATTTTCCACATGATTGACTGCTTGTTAGATATTTTTTTTATTTTCTTCGACATTTTTGAAACATGTGTTGGCAGTCCCAGTTGTAACATCCTATATTGCGTATAAATAAAATGCATAAGAAAGTTGATATAATAAGCATAATAAAATTAGGGCCAAAAGTCATTTACGTTTATTATTAATCGTAATGAAAAATATGTTTGCGATTACTAGTCAAATAATTCATCTGCGTCAATAAACAAAAATTTTAAATAATATAAAACATTGAATTGGCTGATGATCATTCATATAATTAAAACGTTATCGGATAGACACACACATAATATACATTTAATACTTGACCCTACAACCTTTCGCTATCACATTTAGAGGATCATTCCATCTGAAAGTGCGTAGCGCACTTGTGTTAAGTGCTTCCAGTTTTTTTTGTTCTCCAAATATCAAAACATTACGAATTAAATTGTTGAACTATCGAGTGGCGTGTCAAAATAATCCCGAGCAAAAATGCACACAATAATGAAATGTCATCCAACTACAACGATATCTCTGACACTCCGCTTTATCTCTAGTTTTAGTTCACTTAACCTGAGATGTATTTACTTTTTGCAAAATATAAATAAAAGTATCTTGGATCTTCGGCAAATCGTTCTTATTACGATACCAGCTAATTTCATCATTATTTGTATTCATAATAACTGCCACTGCAGCATGATTTGAGAAATTTTATCAAAAATACGCGTGAAAATCAATTAATTAGGCTTATTTGGCCACTTAAATAGCATTTGACCTACTCCTTTGTATCGGTAAATTTGTATTTTGATATCCAATTATATTAAAACTCTTTTCTTATACATTATACATATAAAAGTTGCTACATCAATACACTTTACAGAACCTCTAACATCATTATTTTATCCGCTGATAAAGGGTCTCTTAAATATTTGCAACATTTTAAACTATCCGGGGCTTTATTTATGTATATCTTGCATATTTGGCTCGCATTGTGATGTAATTTGGAGCCGTTTTTAAAAGATCTTGAAATTAAAAAAACCGACGAAAATAAATCACGCCGGACTTTGAATGAAAATAAACAACCTTTTCTTCGTGTCCCCTTGCCATTGCCAGTGGGAAATGTATTAAGCGCTCGCGCTTGCCAAAAAAATCCTTTTAACAAACCATTGCAGCGCCTATTAATAGACTAACGAGCTCGAAAAAAACGAGAATGTAACGTAATTTTTTCTGGTTAAAAAAACAGAGGAAACCGCGTACAAATCATCGCTGGCCATCCGTCAGTATCGAAGGGATAAATCGAGGAAATCCCTAATCCGAAAGAACTAAACGCTGAGAAGAACGGGTCCATTCATTGCGCTCTCTCGGCGCTGTTACGCGACAAGAAGGCAAAAAAACCTCGAAATATAAATATTCATTTCTATCGGGAGATAAGCTTCCGCGTTCTATTTACGTTTGCTTGTGCACTTAAGCCGTTGAAAAATGCGACTCCCGAGAAATAGAAGTGAACCTTGGAAAGTCAGCATTTAAATCGGACAACCTACTAATTCTTATAGCCTGTATAGGTCGATTTTTCCTCGCATTCGTACATTCCAGCATATTCCTCTTTGCTCATCTTGCTTCAATTAGATATATCTTATAATTTTTTAAGAGAGACAATGAAAAGCTCAGAAGAGACAATTAACTACCCAATAGAGCCAATTACCTGTATCTAAGAGAGTCGATTAACGACTCCAAAGATTCCATTAACTGTCCAAAGAGTCAATTGTCTAGTCAATAAGACTATTAACTATTCGACATTTATTCCTAATTAAATGTTCAGGGCAGTCAAGTAAGACCCAAGAGAGTCCATTAACTGCCCAATTGAGCTAATTAACTGCCCGATAGAGTCGATTAACTACCCAAAAGAGTCCATTGACTGTCCAAGAGAGTCAACTATTATCTATTCAATAAGACTATTAATTAATTAACAATAATTAATTTAGAATAATCTTGTAAATGGTATACATGAAAATTTATAGAGTGATTCACAGGTAATATTACCACTCTATTATTCGTCGGAAAAGTAGCTTATTTAGTAGTAATAATAAATGCAATTAAAGAATAGAACGACATTCTTGCATAGCGAGTTTCATGAATTTTTCAACTATCTCAATGCAACCGACTTCGACAAAACATACATCCTGAATTTGTAAATTTTTCGCCGACGACTTAAGGTCGTTATATATAAATTAATTAGTACAGAAAAGGTCATTTCATACTCTGATAATTGTTGATTAATTTATTATGTGTGCGTTATTAATTTTTTTTTCTTCGTTTCAAAATTTATTATGTTTGCTCGCGACTGCTTGTGAGAGCGTTTTTGCGAAAACGTTTCATCGGAAAATCGTACAAATCGATCCGGAATCGATTGTTTAGGCGATCGATGAATTAATACGTCATATTTTTATGCAATTTTATTACGTAGGCGCGTTTGTTTAACGCATACGTCTCAACTGTGACGATATTCGGCATTGTTAAATTTTTTTATCGGATAAAATTAATGTTGAAGTCAAACTACTCGTTAAAATGATGGATTTATACCACACAAACGCCTATAAAAAAGGTATTGTAAGATGTTTGAGATGAAAATTCAAGTTAGGGGATTTGGCGTAAAATCTCGAAAACTCGGCGTAAAAAATATTTCAACAGGACGTCAACAAAAGAGATACATTTTGTGAGTCTAAAAGGTCGTCAACCTGCAAGGTAAACCAAGGTAACATACAGCCGAAAATCTAGAAATGTTGCTATGTGTATATGCACTCCGCCATTGGCGCACTCGATTTTTTATTTATACTATCAGCTACACCACCTTTCAGATAATTTAATAAAATTATTACGAATGGAACTATAATTGCGGTTTTCCCTGAATTTTGGTATTTTTATCTATTCGAAAAAGTCTGGAAACGTTAACGGTTCGGTAATCTCTAGGTAATGTACCCATTATCTTATTTCCCTTTTCCGTCGATCCGGCGTTAAAAATGCGAATTCACACTCCGAAAAACCCAAATAGCTTGGCTTTGTTTACCTTGGTTAGACTTTAATATTAGGGTTATCTTAACCAAACACGGTTTATATACCAGTTTACAGAAATTAGATGCGATAAACATGCATTATGGAAAAATTGTACAAAGATTTTGTTTTTGACTTCCCGACTGATCGCAGGACAAACTTTCCACGAGGAATATTACTGTTAGATTGATTAATTAATTAACAAATATTGTTAATTTATCGTTTTGATAGACACATCAGCTTTAGTTAGGCATTACATAGATTAATTTGAAAATGAGGTAATCAATAATTAATATTACAATTTTGTATTATATTCTTTCAAGTTCTAAATTCTAGTGATAGGTACTTCCCTTATGAAAAATATGGTGGTAAGAAATAGAGTAGAGTAGAGAATAAAAGAATATAGAGTGGATAATATTCTCAATCATCAAAAGAATTATTTGCGATTATTTTCCAGGGACTCTGCGCCCAATTTACCTATTAGGATTAAAATCTAAAAGCCCTTTTGCATCCAATTTACATCCGTCCATTGATTCCCCTTCTGAGATTGTCCTATCTCTAACAAGTGTTCTAATGCTCGTACGATGTTTATTTCGAAAGGAATTATTTTCATGAGGTACGTATTTTTTAACACAATCTAGATTATTAGGGTCAGAGGTCGTTTCACAAATTCAAATATAACGAGATAACGGAAAACAATAAATAGATATCCCGAGCATCGTGACCCTTTGACGTCAGACGACGTCATTTGCCTTTCCCCCCAGTTGTTGTTTTTTTTATTGAAGAATAATAATCACGATAAGGGGGTTATTTTTAAAAATTGGGAGATCATACGATCTTGTTTGTAGTGATTCCAGCGTACTCTTCATTATTTTCTTATCGTGTATAGCACACGTTTTTCGGTTTTGTTGTTCACATAATATTGAGAAATACCTACATATACATACATTGACCCTTATGATATCTTCAGAATTTAATCATTTTTGGAAATGGCTTCAATTTACCTGATAATAAATTGAAAAGGGCGCCTGTAAATTAATAAAATACAATTTTTTTGCATCATTTATTCAACATAGTAGATGTTTTTATATAACTTTTTTATGTTTACCCACATACAAATTTTTATCTAACGTGATTGTAACAATTTCAAACGTACATTAAAGCGAGTTACATTCAATTCAACTTTTTAACGATGATAAGACGAGTAAAAATATTTACTACTTAAACGGTAGTAAAAGGTACTTACGCCGCGGCGTCGTATTTTTTTTCGTGGCGTCGTCTTCGGCGCAAGGTCAATATTTTAAGACAGATTTTTCCCTATCCTTATTATTTATTATCTGATAAGCCGAGTAATTATAGTGCAGGTGCTGAATTTTTTACGTTCCTGTCATTTCCTGCTATTAAATCGGAGATGGTCCTAATTAACATCGCTTCTATAGGGTGGCCCAGAAAATAATATGACCACATTTTTGTAAAAAATATTGTAGCAACATTGTATCGAATCAATCAATCAAAAGTCACTTTACTAACCTACACCTTATTTATCCTTCTGAATGAAATAAACTGAAATGCATAATGCAATAAAAACACTCACACTATTAATAATAATTTAATTTATTTGCATAAATCTTAAACGCACAAACACATGGAAAATTGAATTAGATACTTCTACTTCTTTTAACTAACAAATCTAACTACCTACGCGTCTATTGGAACATAATATTTGAACAGTACCTACAATAACAATATATTAACAATTGTAATATTTTTTATGTCATTGTCAGCGGAGATAAGATTTTTATTTTTTACAACTGTTGTGTGCGTGTATCATAAAAATGCTTGTACACCTTTTCACTTAAAAAAAAGGTAAACTGTGATTAAAATATATTCTCTCCTAAAAATAAGATAAGACGACGACACGTGGATAACCTAGAATCTAGTGAAAGTGGCCCCATCGCGGAGACGGAGACTACTCGTATACTCACTCGGCTTGTTTATAACAGAACGGGAGAAGACATTGGCTCACGTTAGACGAAAGACGATTTTTTTTAAATAAAATTCGGTTCAAAACGTACGGTTGAAATTGCATCGGATCGAAAATGCTTGCCGAACGTTGATAAATTCGCACCGAAAAGAATCCGAATTTATTATTATAAATAATAGTTAATGATATTACCGTGGCAACTATAAGTATTTATAGTTCGATTTTTAAACAACAACATATTCCGTATCTTTGTTGAAAAAGTGAATACAATAATAATATGGATTGATGGAGTTTTTAAAACAATACTGGGGAGATAAACATAATTTTATCGGTTCGGTTAATTTGGTTACGGCCCATAATTGACCTCAAATGAACGCCTGTACGTTTCCAAAGGAAAACAATCGGTTGATAAATCATCGAACGTTTTTCTTCTCGAATCAAAATTGGCTCCATAATCCATTAAAATGTGTGCATATCAAATTGCATCGCATCGGAAAAATCTTTCTGGGAAAGCCTTAATAATCCAATTTTGCACTCTAGCAATTACGTACCTACTCTGAAATACAGGAAAATGACGATGAAGATAAAGTAGGAAACAAAGTTATAAACGTTGTAAGAAGTTGGAAGAACTTCAAAGAACAGTCAACTCTTATTTATTCTACAGCATATAGTATTATGAACTTTGTAAAGTCTTGTTGTTTGGTTTTTTATTATCGGTATTAACTCTCGTTATAACACACCTCTTTTAACGTCTATTCTCTCCATAAATCTCTGAAATTTCATGAAAATCCTTCGCATATGAAACTTATCGAGCCTCCTATCAAATTTTTGTACTGATAAAGTTACCAATAATGGATTTTCCGGTAGGTATTTCAAAAATGGGAAAAAGCATTTATTTATAACATAAAAAATGTAAAATAATTGCGCTGTGTATTTTCCCATGCCTCATTAATTATTTTGTTCTTTGCATCAAATTAGTGTGATGTTGGTTCGAGCCAGTGGTGTGCAAGGGGTAATGAGAAGTTAGGGTAGGTTAGGATAGTTTTTATGTGGTTTAATAAGCTATAATAAGATAAATTGAGTTGTATAGAAGAACGCGCTACTGGTTGGCTGGTTGCTGGTACGGCGCGATGTATTTTTAGATTTTTTACAACCACAACAAAAATAGAAAATTTGTTGCATATGGTCAACTAACCGGACGCGTTCGATTCAATTAAAACCATCGATTTTAAAGAAATAATTCGCCGTAATAAACCGTCGCAAACAATCGGCCTAAATAAATTTCCCAACGATTTCTTCGCGCCTGTTCAACTCCGGCGGGATCTAATCGATTTCGTTCGGCGGCGTTATAGAAAAATGGCAGAAACATTACCTTTACCGAAATGTGTGCCAAACTGACCGATGCAAATGAACCGCGATGATTTTTTTGCGCCGTCTCGGCCGTTACGTAACCGACCAGTCACAGCGATGTTAAATGCTAAATTCTCTCAATTACCGCTTTTACATAACGCGGTAAGTAGAGCATGGGCCTCCATTCTACCGTGCAAAGTTTAACAATACCGAAATGCACGACCGTCGATGGTAAAAAAAAGTAAGAGTGAAGTTGAATGGGACGGTTAGTTTTGTTTTAATTCGATTTTTTTTGCGGCTTTGTAGACCTAGATTCGGCTGTTTGGCTTGATTACGTTAATTAAATTATTAAACTGGGAACTTCCAACCCTACGGAGTTGATTAAAATAACGACAAAATAGGTGTTTTGCACGAGAGTTAACCAATTGTCTAGTTAGTATTGGTTTTGTTGGAATATGTGCCAAACATGACCATTTTTTAGACCATAAAGTGCAAAATATTGAGCTGTAAAAAATTATTGTATTGCATATCTTATTTATTTTCGCGATAAATGCAACTAAATATTTATTATTGAGACTAGTCTCACTGTTTCCTGTCAAAACACATTACAAATTCGATGAAAAAGGTGTGTCAATTTCTTATCGAAAATTCAATGGGAAGGTTGAAAGGACGGATTTTTCGTATCATCGCAAGTTATGTACAAATCGATTTGTGAAGTAGTTTTTTATCTATACTTAATACGGGCTATCTATTTACTAGTCAATTTACCTGGAATTATTTTTCAATAATTTTTAACTACTTAATTTAGATATTTTATCTCATCGATCAGTTAGTTTAATTTGAAACGCAAAATATTAAGTAGGTTAATACTCGATACAAATTAGAAAAAAATGCATCAGGTGTAATTGAGAAATGACACTTGACACATGACATTCCATGTGCACATTTCTAATGTCATCAGCAATATGAATCTGCTTCTCATCAGTACACTAACGACAGTTTGTCCAGTAATTAAGTCAATAAAAGAATATTAGACAAACTAGACACCATAATAGTGTGATTAGATACGAAAGAAATCGTGCAGAAAAACGAAAAACCGTGGTTGAACGTCGACCTTGAGAAGGTAAACTTTCCGCGTAAAAGAAGTCCAATTACGTAACGTTCTCACTGTTTTAACAGTTCATTTAATATCTTACTCACAGCCCATTTTCTATTCCGTTTTGTCTCTTTTTGTAGGTCTCGTTGCACAAGCCACGAGACGGAGAAGGAGCGCGAACTCGGATACTTGCGAAGTCTAGATGATTCTTCAACCGTAAAAGCAGAGCCCAGGGCCGGTTCCAGTGCTGAGGAACTACTTGATGAAATTATTGATAGAAAGGTAAGTGGGTTGAATAATCCGAAGCCGGTCCTGCTGGAAAATTATTTCAGCTAATGCGAGAGCCAGTGAATCACTTTTGCTTTCGATTCCGATATAATCGATTTAAAAATCGGCATTTACTCTCGTGATTGATGTTTCCAACAATCACGAACGGCGTTCGTTAAAGCGATAATCTACAAATCGACTTTTAATTGACCGTAATAATTCAAGATTTTCGTCTACCCCTATGGAAGATTCGCTCGCTCAGACCCGTTAAATAATAAATAATAATGGTTTGATAAATAAAGTTTCACTTTTCATAATTCGTTTAATTAGTGTATTGTCGAACAAGGCACGTTTTAAGGTTTTAACGGGCGAATGCACGTCGGTAAAAATCGACTGTACGTTTTGTATTTTTATTGTCGTTAATCGTTGATAAATCGAAAGGGAAAGTCAAAATCCACCTGTAAGTGGGACGCAAGTTTGATCGAAAATCGAAAGTAAAATGTTATTAAAACTATCGAAAATTCATCGGAAAGAATCGAATAATAAGGCAAATAATAATGCAGGTACATATGTACAAATCACCAATTGATCGCGCTGATTGGATTCAATGATATTCAATGTCAATGATTTTTGAGTTTTTATTTTTTTTTGATTGATTTGTGATATCTGTTGAATAGCTACAGGGTAGTTTAAAAAAATTAATAATATAAAGATCAAAATATAAACCTAATATGGCCTACTAGAGTATAAAAATATATTAGAAATTAAATTTTCCTTGCTATTAGTTCTTCTTTCGTTCTTTAAAAACCCTGCTAACATTTAACTTACATATTTATAATCAAGTAGGTATATCGAGTTTATCACATATCTCAAACATATCAAGTGTATCGAGTCATAAGGGTATAGAGTTCAGAGTGTATATTTTCACAAATAGTGACAATTTCGATGTAATATCAGACGAAATCTAAAAAAGTTCATCGTAATTTGGAATTGCTTTAAGTATCTATTCCTAGTATTGTAGTTTTAATATTTTTTTATTCGTTATCAATTCAATACAGTTTCGAGTTTTTGATACACATTTCGAAATTACGGGTGATGTTCAGCAGCAAATCAGGTCTCAATGAGCGATATCCTATGAGCAAATTAAATTTATTTAGTTCATGACTTAATCTCTAAAGTTAGATCATTTGTACCCCTTCAATAATATAATTGAAATTACCTACCAGGAAAATTGATGAAAGAAATCGCCATTTTGTACTTACTAACAAAAGAAATTTTAATTGAATATCTCTGCGATACATAAATAATAAACGTAACCTTCATAGGAAAATCGAAGGTAACTTTTAATATGTTCATTAGTTTAAATAATTACACAATACAGTTATTCAGATGCGATAAAGTTTTGAAGAAATAGTATAAGTAAAATAATAGGAAAAATACTGCAAAATATTGATCCAAAAATAAAAAAAAATGTTATATAAAAGTATGCAAAAGAAACTTTATAAAGCCAATTTACAAACGATTCGACTAACAATGAACAAAAAATTCTATCATTAACCAGATCGTTAGGCTAATAGGTCAGTATCATCTTCCTTCTGGCGTCGATTATTCAACATTGTATTCGCCTTTATCGACTGTTGAATTCGCGCCGTTCTTTGTATTCAAATTGATTGCGTACCGAATTGTTCCCTCGCGGTCTTCGGTAGGAAAAGGAACATACGTGTGTATGTGTGCGTGCATTCGCAAAGCCGGCATATGTGTGTATGAGAATGCCCATGTTTTCGCTTTCATTCGTTGACCTGGTTTCTGCCAGGTCTATAGAAAGTGAACATTGGATCATGGCGCGTCTATTCGCAACGCGATTTGCGCACGATGCCCGGCAAAACAAAAAAAAACCCAAAAGGAAGAACGATGGTGTTCTATCCTTGAAACGTTTTTTCGTGCTGGTTATTATGAAGAATCGAAAGTTTGCTGGGATTATGAATGCGAATATTGTACTAATCAGGGTGTTCTATTCTTCCGATTTATCACAGAGTAGATAATCGTTTTGGTGTACGATACGCGGAATTGTTTTGGGACCTAAAATGTTTGTGGTTTCCTCGTGAAATCGTCAATTGCCAGATACTTAGGAAAAAGATAAAACGCATCCGTCATGTCGGCTTTAACTCTTCAATGGAATTAACTGGTCTCAAGTGCGACCTAGTTTCTAAAAAAATAGATCACTTTGAACTATATTCTTTTGAATTCCGCCATATCTTTGCGATCTAATGCGGATTCGACGTTCTCGTAGAATTTTCCAAACGCAACACAACAATGCAATAAAGTTGTTTTCCTATTTTTGTACTAAAAATTGTCTTTGAAACGTCGTGATTCATTTATAAAATAGTTAATTCATGAACAAATACGTGTCAATGATATATTACCGAGTTATTATCTCGAAGTTGAGATAAAATAAAGAATAGTAAATATTTATATATCTTGCGATAACCAATTGCGTCGGTTTACTTAGAAACGCGGAATTTCGAATTTTAACCGAAGAATTATTACAAGGACGGACAATTTCTATTATACGAATCGCCATATCCGAGCACACATATAGTAATGACCGTAATTGACGTGCCTCATTTAAATAATATCGTATATTCCATCAATGCTTCGATTATACCTAACATTCTTTTGCAAAATAAAATTATACCCGATGCTTGTTGTAATGTAAGAATTTTTTTATCCTCACTACTTGTAGGTAATTATTGTTTTATTTATTTTTAATAGCATTGTATTGATTTTCATTTGCCTTAGTGCTTATAAAGTTCTTTATCTAATAACATATTGCATTTAGTGCTGCATAATCATGGAAATTGCATTCTATTTAACGATTGTTAGTTATATGTAGGTAGCCGGTAAACAGTCGTTTAATTCTCCATACGTGCTTCTCAATTAATTACCCGTGTTGTTTACCTATCGGATCGAACGATTTGTTTAGTTTAATGAACTCTTTTTAATACTGATAGTTGTACTATATGTACAAATTTGATGACATAAGAAATTTTTGTCGATTTTTTAATAAGAGCGGATACTAATTTTTAAAAGTAATCTAAATGTTAACGACTATTGTTGTAGAGTAGAATACGAGTGTAGTTAGGACAGTTCTGCTATTTTTTTGTGGTAGATAGTTTGAAAGCCAAAAGGGAAACGAGTCGTTAAAACGTCGTTTGCGTTACCACCTAAACTCTTATCTTATAACATCTTATTAATAAATTCTTATTTGTTACATGTTAAACAAGTTTAGAACCTTGACTTATATAATCTATCTTATCTTATTCAAACAATATTTAAAGTATCGCCTGCCGTAAGTACTCTCTACACGTTAATTCGTGCTAGCACTCCTCGGAATCAATTCCACTAGAGTCTCCATTTGGATATTCGGGCTTTTCCGAAACCCTAAATTAATTACTAATTAAAAGTGCGTCGTTTTAATTCGCATTTACCGTATGATTAATAAATTCGTTTCGACCGCAAATCGCGCCACTTTATCAGCGATTTACTCATTCGTGTGGGCGGGAAAAAGGACGCTCCCCCGCCACGATAATATTATTGAATGAAAGACGTTTACGATGATTCGCGAGAAAAACGCGGTTTTCCGTTTCCTGCGCTTGCGACAAATCCGGTGTCGCAAATTACAGGGCGGCCCGATCAGCCGTCGCGGCGCCGACGCCCGACGTTCGTTTTTATTATTTTTATTTATCCCGACGCATCGGCCGGATTTTTTCCGAGGATATACGTGCATTGCGGTTCAATGTTTTTCGATCAGGTGTTCGCTCGTTTCGAGATTGGCGTAGGTCAGTTTCGCGTATTTTTTTTCGCAAGCGATTTTGGCTATCGTCCAATACCGGGTTATGTCATCGATATTATTTATTCGCGAAACGGAATTTTTCGCCGATCGATAAATTATTCCGGCGGGAATACGCATAATGAATCGCCTAAAAAAAAACTCGTGTCGTAAATTTGTATCTCGTGAATTAAAGCTGTTGTTTTTATTTGACGAGATTTATTGATAGGGAAATTTCATAGTATTTGTGAACTGTATAGTATTTTTTTTACTTATCAAGTTGGATGTTTTAGATTATTTTTGCAAGTTTGACCTATTCAATAGCCTGAAACTCTTGTATAAAATAAAAGTCCAACGGTTTAGAGTCCACGAAGAACATTCAGTATCAGTTTAATTTCTATAGTAAAGATAAGCTAATTAACTAGAATAAACTAGTTACATTCGACATATCGTCTACCCTAATTAACCTTTTATCGGAAAGCAAATGCACTCTAATTGCATAATAGATGTTTTTTAATGCAATTACATCGATTTTTTTATCACTTTAATAGTAATAAAAATACTAATTGCAGTTTTATCCAATACCTACATCCATTCCTCCAATTCGATTTATGTACATTGTATTAAAACTAATGTTGAATTAATTACACATATCAATCTGGATTGCTGAAAAAAATTATAGCAAATAACTGGATTCGTTATAAAAATCTTATTGCATTAATGAAGCATGAAGTAATTGAATATTTTTTTCACTCGAGACCGTCGTAATTGCCACCTTGAACTAGGCATTAAAAGGAATGATTGTTGTTAATAATAACGTGATAAACTTAAATGCATCGACTTTGATTCCAATCTGTATCTTAAAATAATCTGAAGTAATTCTGTTAATAAGGAAAGATAATCGTGCTAGATCGAAAATCCGATTCGATGTACGTATGTACATAATATTTTGTATTTATTTTAATAAAGACGATTTATGTTTTGTGATAAGCAGGTTTTACAAATTTGTTGCTACCTATTTGTGTGTATGAAATAGATAAAACATTTAAAATATCTAATAAAGTTTAAAAAAGGTTTTATTTCATAGTTGTTATAGTATAATCATTAAAAAAATTTAATGCAATTAATAGTATCATCATATAGTATTAATAAGTTGTAATTACTTCATTAATAGTTTTTCTTTACACTACTTTTAATTGGGTAATTAATACAAATTTAATTTACAACGTTATTATTTATATGTAACTATTAAGACGGTTATAAAAAATTAATATGAAAGTTAAATTGTGAATAAACTGCACAATTTAACGAATATAAATATGTGCATATTTCACTCGTGTATAAGAACAAATAAAGCGAAAAGTTCTTAACCGATTGAAGCTACAACGTTTTGCAATTGCACGTATTTTTATTTACTTAATATTTTTAATCTAAGCATCTTGCAAATAAAAATGATAAAAGTGCACAATATTTTTTTCTCTATCGTACATTCACTTTTCGCCGTTCCAGACGGGTTTGTTCACCTTTCTGGGAACAATTTTTTCTATGTATAAATTTGCAAATTCCCTATTCATCTAATCCAAAATCCAGATGCAATCTGTCAATAAAAAAATCATGATTAAGCGGGTAAAAGTTTATTGTTTAGCTTGTAGAATGTACTGCAAAAAGGATATTGACATGAAAGGTAGGAAATTTTGCAACATCAAGCATCTATTTATTTGTTTAAGTGACATTATTTACAATCAACCTAGGCTATAAACACGTTTGCAGAAATTGTTTATTTTTGAAGAAAAGAAATAATGATCGCGTAGGTACATTTTTTATCAGATCTTTTGTATTAAATATTGATTTACGTTAATATTATTTGTATACGCGATACAACATCCTCGTATTATTTATCGATATAAGATGCTCCCTGCTAATTGACTAGACTTGAAAATTGTATTATTTTGTTGTGGCCGTAAACAATATTATAGAGGTTAAAAATCGTTTAATGAACGGATAAACAACTTATTCCTCATCCAAGGATGTTAGTAATTAAATTAACTGCTCTGACATAACGCAGGAATATAATTTAAAATGAAACTGCAACAAATGCTAATAATTAGCAAGGATATTCGTATGTAGATGCGATTGTTATTGGTTTCTATAGGTAAATGGTGCTTGAAAAAATTTATGCAAATAGATGATTCTTGTAAAAGTCTTGTTAAGTTAATGGTAAAACTGTTAAAATTTTAATAATTTTTTCGTTGAATGAGTCGCGCTGTCTTTTGCATCTCCTGATAGCGAACGGAGTATAAATGTGAAATTTTTCTGGCAGTTTTTTTCTGAATTTTCATCCAAATTTCTGTACGTTTCGAATTTTCGCAACCGATTGGAAATCTCCTCCATTATAGCATTCTTCGGCTGAGAAACCGATCGAAATGACTGTAATTTTCCGCGAAACCGGCGAAAAAAAAAATCCATTCGATTACCAATCGCGCCAGTTTCGGTTTCGTTCGCCACGATCAAGTTTATAATATTCTCGATATTTCCTCGTAATCGCGAACAGCGGAGAATCTCATCGTTAGCCGTGTGTCGCATAATAGTCTAGGCTGTGTGATGCAACACCTCCGAAGGAGTACGCGACCCAAATCGCGCTAAATTCTAGCAGAACCGTATTCAACGCCTTTCTATCGCTCGATTGGTACCCAGACTAACCATTTACACAGCCATTTCTAACAAATTTAGCGCAGAAATAACGCCAATTCCAACCCCAACTCATTTTTCATTTACCTATCGACCCTTCTAGAGATTCATAAAGATTCATAAAGAAATAGAAGAATCGTCGTAAATAAAATCTAGTTACGATTCTGTCTGTGAACCACCGGTACCACCACGTCAATGGCTCGTCGAAGATGCTCCGTCTTCGTCGGTCGCGCGGAATGGCGTCGGCGGTAGAAAAAGACAGGAGGTAATGGACGTGTTCGCGAATCGTGACAAAAACGCCAACTTCGTGGGACTCGTTCGTCCTACTAAAGGAAAGTGAAATCGAGGCCAGCTTTGCACTTTCACTTGTTCGCGTCTAGCCCCATAGAAAATTCGCGTTCGAGCTCACTAGATGACTCCTGACTATTTATAATTCGCCTGTATAGAAGCGATCAAAAGGCTCTTCTTGGTGAGGTAGTACTAAAAACCTACTCTAACTTAAACAGTCCTTAATTTTACCTCTTCACGATAGTACCATTGAATACATCGTTTAGCACCCTTCGATTGATTACAGATAACAATTCGAGATGATATAGAGTAGGAATTGAATTATAGAGATGTTATCGTGATGTTTGAGGCGAATGATCTCATAGGTGTCGTAGCACGTTTGTGTTGAAGGGAAAGTCCACGGCGTAGTTAAAATACGTACGACCGAAAAAAATGAAAGTTGCGCGCATAAATTTTAAGTGAAAAGCTCCGAATTAAAATTACGCACGATAACGATCGGACGGGTCGGAAAAAAGAGAGACCACCGATGAAAACCGAAAGTGATGCAGGATTGAAAAATTTACAGATTTTCAATAGTGCGTTTTTTGTTGGGGATATTATCATAATCCCCTCGTAATTTACTACAAATAATGGTCCATAATCAGCGCCCCTCTTTAATTTTAAAAACAATTATTTTTAGAGCCTCTTTAACGTAAACAAAGTCCATGGTTACTCCATAACAACAATGCACAACTGTCAAGTTAAAGACGCTTCTTTAACTTTTAAAATGAGGCGCTGAATACGGAACAAATGTTTGTACTATTTTATCTAATTCATCGTAGTCCCCTCGTAACGCAATTTCATCTACCAAAGTTCTATTCGATAAATGTGAACAATTTTTTGATATTCAATAAAGCATTTTTTAATCTCCTTTTACCTATACACTAAATAGTTACTTCATTTTCATCTCTATTTCTCGACTATACGAGGGTGGATTTAAAAATATCTACAGCTCTTTTTTGTTAAAAAAAATTTTAAGTAGGTAGAAGAGAGAACAGTTTCTTGTGCTTATAACGTGACTTAGATTATAGAACAAATAATAATCTGGTGTTTTCGTTGGAATGATGTAACATATCGAATCGAATTCGTTATACATCCATAATGGTTGATTTGAAAAGGTCACTGCTAAGTCCAGTGGGGGTCCGATAAAATGATAATTGTTAATGCTATCAGCAATCGTATTTCGGGCTAAAAATATACGCATTTGTGCAACGATTCGATATAATTTTAGTAAGTAACTTTTTTCGGATTTTCTAGGAGTATGCAAATGGTAGTGTTAAAGGTAGTGTAAACATAGGAAAATGCTGAAAATCGCTTAAAAATAAATTTCAGCAACGGCATGGTTCGTGGTGCAGCGGATTCGGACCGGCTCAAAGTTCAAAAAACAGCATCTTCGTCCGGTCTAAAATTAGAAGTAACACTAGACACAGCTGACCAGAATTTTACTGTTTTTCTGTGCCAAAACATCGGCTGCACCGACCTACTTCCGTATTTTTATAAGATTTTCTCGTCTATTTTTTCTTTCGAATGTTGACGCGGCGCGAGTAATTTTTCTATTATAGCTATAGGGAAAGCGGGGGCTTTTCCGTACTGATTCCAGTACCTACCCTTTTCATTTTCATACTATCACTGCAATTTAAATATTATCGAGCGCGCGGATCCGAATTTAGCACTTGAATTTGTTTTCTTTTGATTTTTTTTTGTTCTTATTTTAAAATTGATTGACCCAAGGTTTATATAAACATTGCCGTTACCGTTTCGATTAGAATTGTTCTGCAAAACATCGATAATCGGTTTTATGTAATAGGGCGCAATCGGAATTTAATCGCTATGGTAACAGAGAATATTTCTATCTAGCCGATGTTACGATAAAGATTGTTTGCTAGGATTCGTTAGACTTAAAATTAAAAATATCCATATGAATGATTTAGTTACAAAAAATTGAGAATGAACATAACATTTTTTTTTAATTTTTCATTTACGGTGAACGTTTTGACAGGTTATTTTGAAGTGAAACGTCACTTGTCAAAAAACCTTAAGTTGGTAAGATAAATTAATTTAGCTTTTATGACACTTACAAAAATGTGTCCCAATTAACTTAACAATTAAAAACAATTATATTTTACAATAAATTATTCTTTTACCATCTGCATTCTCCTAACATTGGCATTTTGAATATTATTCTGCGGCTGCGGTAAAAAATGAAAATTTAATTTAGTGGCGACATCTAGCGCGTACTTGCCGAAACTCAACTGTCAGAATAATTATTGAAACCTTCATTATTAATCCATCTCGAATAATCATCTCGTAGGTGTCGGTATTGTTCAAAATTTAAGGTGAAATTTAAAATATTTTTTATAAAAGAAATAATAGTATTCGGAATATATTCTAGAACTAAGACAAATCAAGTGCACATATGTACTTATAGCTTACTTTATTTATGATAAATGACATAAATGACAGGATCCAGGTAATAAAATACTATTTGTTATAAAACATTTTTTCTATTAGAGAAACTTCTCACGTTTTTTTCGATAATACTTAATCTTGGGATAATTAAAAAAACTGATATGTATAAATTGTCCAGTCTTTAATGAAATTTTTTTCAATATAAAATAATATAATCTAAAAATGTGTAATGTGATACGAAATAAATGCAAATAAATATCGTCTGTAACATGCTTCATAAACGAAACACGAGTTTCCTCTCTATTAACATAATCGCTTCAAACTCCTTAAAAGTCCGTATACGTGTTTCGATAAATATTACTAAACTAAACTACATTTAACTTCGCACTGAGATAAAAATATTTCCTAATTAACAACAAAAAAAAGGACTAGTTAACAACACTCGAGCATGTTACAAAAGATGAATTTTTTTCAATATATCTTAAGTTACTTATAAATTTTAAACGATTTCCTTCTATCCATTAAACCAACTGTAGAATTTAACAATTAAAATCATCGGCGGCAGGTTCCTCTTCCGCTTCGTAATCCTCATCTACCGTTGCCTCCTGGTACTGCTGATACTCCGATATCAAATCGTTCATGTTCGATTCCGCTTCCGTGAATTCCATTTCATCCATACCTTCGCCCGTATACCTATCAAAAACCACATTAATTTAATTGTATCAACTAATCCTATCTATATAAGATGAGTCAAGGATATACCGACAAACAGTTCTGGGATTTAAAGCCATATTACTCACCAGTGCAAGAAGGCTTTTCGTCGAAACATGGCGGCGAATTGCTCGGAGATCCTCTTGAACAGCTCCTGTATGGCGGTGGTGTTGCCTATAAACGTAGCGGACATTTTCAAACCAACGGGCGGTATATCGCACACCGCCGTCTTCACGTTGTTGGGAATCCACTCCACGAAGTAACTGCTGTTCTTGTTCTGAACGGCCAACATTTGCTCGTCCACTTCCTTCATCGACATACGACCTAAAAGCCACAATTCACTTAAAATTAACACCCAAGGGGATAATCGAATCGGTGCTACCTCTGAAGACGGCGGCGACGGTGAGGTACCGGCCGTGCCTGGGATCGCAGGCGGCCATCATGTTCTTGGAGTCGAACATTTGCTGGGTGAGCTCCGGCACGGTGAGGGCCCTGTACTGGACGTTGCCTCTGGAGGTGAGAGGAGCGAAGCCGGGCATGAAGAAGTGCAAACGCGGGAAGGGTACCATGTTGACGGCCAATTTCCTCAGATCAGCGTTCAATTGACCGGGGAATCTGAGGCAGGTCGTCACGCCGGACATGGTGAGAGACACCAAGTGGTTCAGATCGCCGTAGCTCGGATTCGGAACCTGCCGAATGAGAAATTTATGTAGATAGATAATTAACGGAATAATACTGTTAATCGTCATACCAAAAAATCAGTAGATACGACAATATTATCTATTAAATTTTCTAAATGGATTCCTTTCGTTAAACGAATTCCTTCTAATTCATAACAATGATAAGTATTTAGACAGAGAATGAAGTTATTGTGTATATGTGACGCATTAGTAATTTATTCGATGCGATTGTCGGAAGAATAACATCGTTTTAATAATATCGTTATTCGAATTGATCGATATTAATCGAGTGATTTTAGTTGTACAGATAAATAAAAAATTACCTTCAACGTTCTGAAGCAAATGTCGTATAACGCTTCGTTGTCTATACAATAGGTTTCATCGGTATTTTCGACTAACTGATGAACGGATAATGTGGCATTGTACGGTTCGACGACCGTGTCCGATACTTTGGGACTCGGCATTACCGAATAAGTGTTCATTATCCTATCGGGGTATTCCTCCCTGATTTTCGATATCAACAAAGTTCCTGAAAAACAAATTATCTAGTGCAATTAACCGCTTTCCAATTAACATACTTCCACTTTATTAGTAGCTTTACAGATTAATTAATGTTTGTTCTAACCACGCTTGATGACCAATTAAAATTAACTAACAAACTTTATTTTATATTACCCGCGTTTAACTCGAATAACGTTTCTAAAAAAACCTATAATTAAATCTCTTTCAGCTCCACTCACCCATGCCCGATCCGGTGCCGCCTCCGAGGGAGTGCGTCAGCTGGAAGCCCTGCAGGCAATCGCAGTTCTCCGCCTCCTTGCGGACGACGTCGAGGACGGCGTCCACCAGCTCGGCGCCTTCGGTGTAATGGCCCTTGGCCCAGTTGTTGCCGGCTCCGGATTGCCCGAAGACGAAGTTGTCGGGGCGGAAGAGCCGCCCGTATTGGCCTGAACGCACCGCGTCCATGGTGCCCGGCTCCAGGTCCAGCAGGATCGCCCTGGGCACGTACTTGCCGCCATCTCCGGCCGAGGCCACTGCAACCAGATACTCGTGAAACTCGACAGGGAACGCGGGAAGAGGAGACGAGGATTCGCATCCGGTAAGTTTATAATCTCAGATGGGAGTTTGTTAATTTTATTTGTTGCTTCGGTGTAATTTTTTTGTCGGCGATTACCGAGTTTACAAAAACGCTTTACTGTTTCTTTTTCTCTGGTTTAACGGGCAAGAGCAACAACCTAAAATATATTTTAATTGTGCGATTGAGTCAGCGTTTTAACTTATCCATTTCCTGTTTTTTTTCCGATTCGTATTCGTCGAGTATGACAAACTTTGCATTCCCGATAAGTCGCGTTGGAAATTTTTTCGGCGAATTGCCGCATACTTTTTCGATTAACGCGTTCGAATTTTCGTATTGTTATTCGATGGAAATGTTGGAGAGGATTTTTAAACCTACCCGATGCTTCGTTGTAGTAGACATTAATTCTCTCTAGTTGCAAGTTGCTGTTTCCTGTATACGTTCCGGAAGGATCTATGCCGTGCTCGGCGGAAATTACTTCCCAAAACTGGAACATAAAAAACACCTCATTAGTTATTACCGTCTTTTTTTGTATTAAGTGAACCAGATTCAAATCAGTTACGTACAGATTGATCGATGGATTCTAATTAGAGTGTAAATAAGCCGTAATAATCAATTCTACTGCACTAAGAGATATAAAAAAGCACACTAAATTCTCCTCTCTTAATTCTATAATTAAATTAGTTGGGAGTTCTTAAAAAAGCTCCGTGCATCGTACGAAATGGAAAATCTGGCCAATGTGTCTTCCATAAATAAAATGTCACCTGAATTGCAGTTCTTTCAATGAGATCGTTTCAACATAAATATAGAAGCATCCACATCCACGCCAAGTGCATTGAACTAAACGTCGCCGGTTGATTATTTTAGTAACGCAAGAGGTGCAATTAAGAACTCCTGGATAGGTGAAACGCCGATCGCGTTGTTAATTTCCCACAGCATTTGAATTTAATTTAATATTTGTGGCGTTATTTCGCCCTCGATATAGTATAAGTATGGTCTACGCGTAAACCGAGACAATGGAAACCTTTAAAATTCGAACTTCCGTAAGAGGTAAACCGATACATCCGATTACCAATATCAAATTCCCGTTAATTTCTCGTAAATGGTTAGAAATTTCATTTTTTTGTTCGCTTATCGGCGAGCTGTAATTATCACGATGCTATGAGGGTTTCCGAATAACACTGTTAACGGTCTACTGTTTTTATCAATTTTATTTAATTGTGCTAGAATGATTTTCTATGAAATATTAGTCGATTTCGACAAGGCGAATTCCCGATTGAACGTATAAGGGTACTTAAAGTGATAGTCACGCTATAGCGGTGGTCAATACACTTTGTTTTTCCCGCTGTTATTGAACATTGAATAATTGAGTCGCTGATAAAAAACGCATTAATGTCATTTTATTGATTTTCAGTTCGCAGAAGAATAATGTGGTCAACGACTTTGAACGGTTTACGGAAAATGGGTGAGTCACGTTTTGTTCAAATGCTGTTAATTATGTAGTAAAATGTCATTGGTTAATTAACGAAGGGATTTCCTCCAACGAATTCCAATCTTTCCGAATCTAAAAGGAACGATTTTGAATCGTAAAAATTATCGTTGGCTAGTAAAGATAAAGCTGTTGTTCTCGTTATCGAAACAGGAAAATATAATTTTTCGACGTTAAGTTACATAGAAAGAACCACTCATTTTTCTAGTGTAGCGATAACGGGATTCGTATAATTTTTGTTACATTTTTCCTAAAATTCTTCAATTTATCATCTTGGTACTCATTGCGTATTAATTTATGATTTCATTAATCACGCTCGCTTTGAGTAATTCATACGAACGAGTGAATCAAATTTTATCAAAACAAATTTAATCACTGATTAAATTCAACGTTTAAAATGTAAATAATAAAATATATTCGTATGTAATAGAAACATTAAAAATTAATGAAGGCACAAGTGCGAGCATTAACCCCCATTAAAGATCGTCTGACTTTTATTGAAGAATAGAGGCATCAAAATTAATGTAAACAACAGTTTCATCGTAAATCTTCAATTAAACCTTTTGACTTGGTTACTCGGAATTATGTTATGCTGGTTTATTCAAATTTTTTTAGAAGTATAAAAACAATTAACAAACAGACAAGAGAGTATTGTAAATTTAATGCACTTTAAATAATGCATTATTTAAAAGAAATATTTAAATAAAAAAAATTAAATAAAATAGCTGACCTTAGCGCCGACTTGGTTACCGCATTGGCCGGCTTGCAGATGGACGATTTCCCTCATTGTTACCGCTTTTCCTTCGGTCAAAATCAACTTCTAATAGGCAAGTCTGGCCTAAACGCAAACGGATTGGAAACTAAATCGGCTCGACGCTCGACTGTGCACTGTAAAGCCTGCGTGTGCTGTACGCAGCAAAGTAACATATAAAACGACAGCTCGAGCTTTGGGGAAATCGCCGGCCGCGAAGCCGATCTCCTACGGGTCGGCGCGCCTCCTGAAGATGATCCCCACTACACCAAAAAATGGAATAAAATAAAATCTAGGCGAAAATAATCTCGTCGAAATATGTTAATTGCCCTTTTAAATTGCAGAAAAATGCCATTACAATTCTGTATAATTATTTATATGATTGCTATAAAAGTAGAGCTTACATATTAATCCGATGAGATGGGAATAACCGTAAAATAATGTTATAAAAATTGCAATATTATACTCCGTTCGTCTTCAGGAGATGGTAATAAAACCTAATTTTGTATGTGATTTAACGAAAATTCCAAAACTTTTACCTATTGAGCAATAATGTTTATTTTCCTTTAATAATGCCACTTTGTATACCGGGTGTATAACAAAAACCCTTTTCTAATCATAGAAAAAATGCACTGAAAACAGTGCACAGTCGTGCATCTGGGATATTAAATAGGTACTTAAAGAGCACAATATAATTAAATATTATTTAAAATTAAAAATCGCTTTCATTGATAACTGAATCGATACCATATACTACCGGTGTTATTACTATATCCTGATAGCGAATAGAGTATAGATTTAATTGTATACAGAGTGTCCCAGAATATGGAATTACAACAACTATCTGAAACATTCCAGTACACACCCTGTATAAACATTCGAATAAATTTTTCGCTAATAGTGTGCGCGCAATTAAATGTTATGTACGGTAGCAGAAACGCGATTTTCGAGCTTATTAGGCGAATTTGTTACGCCCCAAATGAACGTTTCGTTCGAATCGCTCCACATACATTACGAATTCACGTGCAAAATCAACGTATTATCGAATGAATTCGTAACAACATTCAATTAACTATTAACAGGTTTCGTTCCGGTTAACAAGACGGTTCGCACGGCATCGGACTGTTGTTAAGTGCTCACATGAGGGATAATACTTTTTATACAGGGCGATTTCGTATCGAAAGGCTATCATTTATTCATTATATTTCTAAGGCAAATTTGACAAACCTCTATACCTCATCGAATGCAGCTTGGCATTTGAAAATTGCTTAGATTCGCAAACTGGGAAGAAAAATTGACTATGCATTTTTGGTACTATAGTAGCCTATTTTATACATGTTAATTTGATAAATAATTGAGGCATTATTGTTTAATTTTGAGTCGTTAGTAATAAATGTTCTAGGAATAATTAATCAAATTTAACATCCTGTAAATAATATAAATCAACTACACCACTGGAAATCTTGCGATCTTTACTTTTTGATCGATTAGTGTTAATTGATCTCTTAATACCTACCCTCATCCAATTTCTTATAAACTCCAATTGTCAAGCTACGTTTGTCGAGGTACAGCGGCATTATCGAGCTTGCGAAGCGAGCGGGAATGCGCATCGTTTGTAATTAAGCATTAGTACTGACCCGCCAACGGTACTTTCGTAGCACCAGAGCAAGAATGTACGAACAAATGTTTTGTTTGCTCTAATAAATACGCAGACATGTCCTGTTAGCGATGCGTTTTACGTGCGCTTTCTTCGCGTTTGGAAATGTATCGTTTAGCGAACGTTCGCGGGATTTATTTTCGACCGCTGTCGCCGGGAAGTTGAGGAATTTCCGTCCGATTTAGAACGGGTAGAATAACGCCTCGTCTATGGAGACGAGTCCCCTTGTAGAGACATTCTTTCGTAAATAGATTGGTGGAATAAAAAAAATACAAAGCGAAAACGCGTGTCACGCGTCGAGTTTCGTAAACGCCCGCTTAAATTAACAGAAATGTAGCTTTCGAAAAGGGCTAATGAACTGCGTAAATTCTTGTGAACGATTTATTAGTCGTAAAAATGATTCTATTTGATTATTGTATGTTTTTTGGGCTTAAATAAACGCGGGTTCTTCTTTTTTCCGTTTTGTTTCGGCGCTATATCCTTCACTAGCGTGATTGCGCTATCGTTTTTGCTATCTGTCGTGGAAGACAATGCGGCTGAAAATAACGGATGGTTTCCGTTGAATTTTTCCGGATAAATAGGCATATTCAAAAGCGACAGTAATTGCTTCTTCTTCAATTCCAACAGCTTTTTGTTCTTCGACACTTCCTTGTTATCGTATTTTGTATTACTAAAATGTTTGTTAAGAAAAATCGTAGTATATTAAAATTGATTTTAAACGCATTATTAGGTAGTAAAAAGGATACAAATCGTCTGCGATGATATCTGCTTCTTCAATGGTTTTCTGAAGCCATCCGCTTTCTAAACCAGCTTTTTTTACTTGCAATTGCAGCTTGTCTATATCCCTAGCTAGATTCACTCTTTTCTTCATGGCACTCAATACGTTTTCACGCACGGGAAACGACGGCATATCATCGGCTAAAAAACAATCATTCGATCTTTTACTAACGGAGCTATCCAGTTCGCGACCGTTCCCTCCGAACCACCGCATTCTCGAGCTTGCGAAGTGAGCGAGACTCGTTCATACCACTATATGTAATCAGAATTACCTTTTCCTAACGTTCTGCAAAGCTTTATGTATCTCGGGATTTCGGTCGGTTCGATGAAAACGACGGAAATGCCCTCTCTAGATGCCCTGGCCGTTCTGCCAGATCGGTGTACGTAATTCTCGCTCGTCCTGGGCGTTTGATAATGCAGAACGTGATCGATGCGCGGTATGTCCAAACCCCTAGCGGCCACATCTGTTGCTATTAAAATACTATTTTCGTTGCCGGTGAACCTGAAGAAACGAGTCCGCGGTTATTTAAATAGGTTTCAGCGTTTTTTTCGTATTACCTATCGATGTTTTTTAATCGTTGCCGTTGTTGCATTGAGGCGTGTAGAGGAAGAGGGTTGCAATTTAATAGAGTTAATAACGCTCCTAATCTTTTAACGCATCCTATGGAGTTGCAAAAAACAACGGTTCTGCCGGGGTGCATTTTTAAGAAATAGAAGAGGTAATAGTCTTTTTCTTCTATAGAACAGGTTATTTTAGATTCCGTTAGAGTTTCCGATGTGCCTGCAAAACAACGTACAATAATGTGTAAACAATTTAAGTATCTAATTAATGTACCTTTTCCTTCGGTGATATCGACTACTTTCGGATTATTCAAACCTAAAGCCTTGACGATTTTTTGTACTTTCTGTTCGGGAGTCAAATTTCCGATTTTTTTAGAGCGTTTTGATTTCAAATAATTCGGTAACTCGTGCACTAAAGTCAGTGTAGCCGAAAACACGAAATTTTGACGCTCCTTTGAGATATTCTTATCGAAATTAATCTTTTCCAGTAAATCGTTAAGCTCTTGAAAATGGCCTTTTTCCAGCATTCGATCCGTCTCATCGATAGCCAAATATCTGCAAAACTCGTTATGTTAGGTAATCATAACTTGTTATTGAAAGTTGTTTACTTTATTTTATCGACTTTGGAGAGATGCGAGTTCCCTTGTTGTATTAATTCCCACAAACGTCCCGGTGTAGCTATTACTATTTCAGGTTCTTTCGACAAAATCCTTTCTTGTTTTACGACCGCCATTCCCCCGACGACCACGGCAACATTTACACCTAAAATTTAATTTCAGTATCAAATGTTTATTAGATTTATTTTTTCAAAAAATTCACCTGTATATTTTGCGACTGCTACAATGTGATTCTTCACTTGTATAGCCAATTCCCTCGTAGGCGTTAATATCAAAGCATAAAGAGGTTTGCAGTCTTCCGAACCAGCAGATTCTTTTAATTTCAGTATTCCTGTTAAAATCGGTAGGGCAAAAGCCAACGTTTTACCGCTGCCTGTTTCAGCAGCTCCTACAATGTCTCTTCTACCTGAAACCAGAGGAGTTATAGCTTATTTCAATTTTAATGTAAGGTGAAATATACCTAGAATTGCTGATGGTAATGTCATTGATTGAATAGGCGTAGGATCGTCGAAACCCAATTCTCCAATAGCCCGTAATATTACGTCGGGCAGCCCGAAACAACTCCATGCATCTAACGTGTAATCCTGGTTTATAACTGAATCGGATTCATCGAAATTCGATGTATTTCCACTCGTGGCTAACGTGAAATCGTTTTCATCTATTTTTTGCTTCTTTTTATTGTTATTAGAAGTTTTCTTTTTTCGTTTTAACGGTGTCGAAGACTCCTTAATGTCCTAAAAAGCAGTATTTATTTCAAAACGTGTTGTAAATTGGTGCATAATTACTTACACCGTTTTTAGTAAACGTATAATCGGTACATTCTTCTATTCCTATTAATCCCTCGGAAAACAAATTATTGCCTACTGGAATTGGTTTCCAATTCGCTTCTTCGATCATTTTGATTCGCGTTTTTAAATAATTAAATTAATAATAACACAACATAACCTCACAAATATGTGCTTACATATGTCAACGTCAAATCGCTAGAAACTAGAAACATGTGGTGGTGGTCACGTGGTGGTGTTGTGCAAGTATTTTTTTCGCTAACAGTTGTGTAACAATTAGCAAAATTAAAGCAAAAAGGTTGATGATTTAATATAAAATTTAGTAGATAATTTTATAATTTAAGAACAATACAATGTATATTTGACTAAACTAGCAAATCTTATCGTAAACTTCTTCTGTAAACTTTTTCTGTCAACTGTCAAATTTCATTCGATTGTATCGATACTACCGTTACATGACAATCGATAAATCGGTTGCCTGAAGATAAATACGATTGTGTTTTTTCCGATACGTCAGAAGTCATAGGTGTCCGATGCGATCCGGTAATCCGGTGTGTGTCGATTCCATACGAATTACGAGTTCACTGTATTATTGATAAGTTAATCGCGTCATATTTGGTTCGCCGACGAAATTACATAAATCTAAAAAAATATTAAATTAAAACGTGATTTAAACGAATCGTAGTCGTTTTAGCGTGATCGGTGACTGTAATTCCAATTAGTTCAATTCAATTTAAATTTGCATTACGAGGAAAAGGACTTTAAAAGGTTGGTATGTTTTCATTAAACCATATTTTTAATCTCTAGGTTACCGAGTCGGAAATAATATTCGACATTCAAGGAAATGATTATCTTTTATTTAAGGATTTTCCTTCTACGGAATTACTTCCGAAATTATTCGATTGCGAAATTTTTTTATAGATAATGAAGAGACTATCTACATTTATTAACATTTCATTTTTCGTTTGCCGATGCCGCTGAATAAATAATTTAATTAAATTTAGCTTATCATTATCATCTAATTGCTTGGTTACAAATATTCAAATACACAATTTGCAATCGATAATCTAAAAAAATGTTTCGATTGTGCTCGGCATGTCGTTGGGATATCCACGTGAGTTTTAAAAATTGAAAAAATGTCGCGTCGAATTACTTAGTTTTGTTATTGTTGGATATTAGCATCTAAAATATGAGCTAATTGCGGAGAGTAATTTTCTGGTATTCACATCATGTAAATCACGACAGTAGAGTGAACTATTTTTTAGATGCTATTCGGTTATTGGCAGGTATGAATTGCATCACAATAATATTAAAAAAAAATTAAGTACCTAAGGAATTTTAAACGATATGTGATAAAGCGTATTTTAAAAATATTTTTTGTAAATCCCAATTAATTAAATGCTTGATGTTCAGATATGAATTAATTAATCTATCGCAGGTTAATCACCAGACGGAATTTATCACTTGAAAAAATACTCGTACTCAAACAAAGTTAGGATTTTTAATAATTCGGTCGATTAAATTTTTGCATATTTTAATTGAGAGTTTGTAAACTTCTGTACGCTATGTTTAATTTCAATAAAGCTAGTAACCTTGGCGACATAATTGCATAATAAAAATGAATTGTTATAATCAACCTAAATTAAAATAATGTCCAATTGAACCAATCTAAAAATCTCGAACCGTTTGCAAAAATTTCCATGCTTCAATTCGGCGAATAACTGCCGGTCATGTTACAAAAAGGAGTATAAGGTATTGGGTAGAGATTTCGGGTAATTTTCGTTTTGTAAAGTTTCTAAGAAAACGAAAAAATTCCTTACAGCTTTTTATTTTTGTAACTACATAAGTATTACGAACGTGCGCATTGGCTTATTTCATATGCTAATTTTATCTATAGCCTACTATTACAGAAAATATCTAATTACATATTATTTTGAATAAATGTTTGTTTCTACTCATTAATTAATTTGGAAAAAAAAACTATGCCATAGTTAGTATGTAAACTGCTTTAACAACTTTCCATTTGGAGAGTATTTGTATTTTCTAACTGTAGTGCGTATTTGAGTTATACCTGCACTTGTAATTAAAAAAAATATGTATATCTAGATGAATGCGTTCTAATTTTAATTAGGAAAGATGATGAAATATTTTACGGAATTTCCAACGTGATTATCATTTATCTGTATCACTGAATAATTTCTAAATTTACATATGTGCAAGAATCAAAACGAGGGAAATTTGCCGAAACCGGTTACCGCGAGTTTTTTTTATCAATTTTCATTTTAATTAAATTATGAATGAAATTTAATTCGGCATTATTCATACTTATCGTTTTTTACTTATTTTTAGAAAGCCGTCGAAATGAAGAGCGAGAATCCCAATAACATCGTTTACAAGGAAGTCGTTATAATAGGTAAAATTTTCTCATTTGCGATTTAGATATGTAGGTACATATATACTTTTTTTTCGGAACAAAAGTGTATTGTTATTTAAATTTTTTGTCGAAACGACGCGTTCATTATCATTTGAAAAAATTTTTATTAGCATAATATTATTAGTTACAACAAAAGAAGTAAATATTAACTCTTCTAAGCTGGACTTAGGTGTTTTTTTTTTAGTATATTATGCTTGAACTTTGAACGCAGCTTGAAGTAGGTAACTGCGTCGTACTAAAATTTCCCAAACATATTACATAACACGTAACTCGCTGATAATTTTTCGGTAACGAACATAATTTTTCGTCCAGGAAATGGCCCGAGCGGCATCGTGCTGTCCTACATGCTGTCCGGGAACGTGCCGTACGTCACGTCTGATTCCCATCCAGACGAAATGCTATCGGCCAGACTCGGACCGATCGTCGGCGACTGTCTCCTCTACCAGGATTTCTCCCTTCTATCGTCCGGCTTGGAGGGCAGATCCACCAACCGCGTCTCCCTCCTGATGGACGCCCTGCTGCACCCGCACGCCGACATGGGCTGGGACCTCGAGCCCCTCGTCGAATTCAGAAAAACCGGCGCCAAGGTTCGTTTTTTATTTCCATAGAGACTGCTATACCAACAAGGCTGCTGGGGATTATTGCTCAAGGTGTGGACCAATACAACATTTTTTTATTTCAGATTGATCACATAGTGCTCGGAAAAGGCCCGCCCGGCGGCTCGTGGCACCGCATGGACCCGCAGATGTTGACGCTGTCGTTGGGCAGCTGGATGGCGCTGCCGGGGATGCCGTTCCACTCGAGCGATTCGGAGGAAAAGCGGGCGTACGCGGCCGACGTGGCCAAATACTACGTCCAGTACACCGATAAGATGGGGCTGGCGAAGAATTTCCGCAACGGCGTCACCGTGGATTCGGTGGACGAGGTGAAGCGATCGTACAAAAGCGACAATTGGGTGGACAAGTTGAACAACGAAATCAAAGGTACGCTGGAGGCGTGCATGGAGAACGAGGAGAACCGAAGCCGGAACGTCATGCGCGACGGTTTCAGGAGGAATCTGAGGAATTCCCGGTGCAAATGCGACGGCGCCAAGCGAAACGACAAGAAACGTTCCATAAGTTTTTGCTGTGATACTAGCGACTTCGATTGTGATAGATTTTATTCGTCGTCGATGAACGAAAAATTGTTTAGGAATTCGTTTACGTTAGATTACAATAAGGTGCCTTCATACAATTCCGCGTACCGTAGCCCGGAAACGAATTGGATCGTCAATTGCTCGGACGCGAACACCGGCGAGAAGATCACCTACGCCTGCAAATATCTGGTGCTGGCGAACGGCAGCAGCGACTCCCCCAACAGGTTGGAGGTGTCCAAAACGAAAGCGGATCCGGCTTGGATGCTGTACGATTTAGGGAATTTGGAAAGCCGGCTGGATTCGTATTTGACTCTGGATCCGGAAGATGTGGATCCTGTGTTGGTGATTGGAGCCGGTTTGAGCGCTGCTGATGCCATCATGGCTGTAAGAGGAAGAAACGTTCCAGTCATTCACGTTTTCAGACAAAGATCGCCGGAATTGAGCCGACATCTGCAGGAAAATTTGTACCCGGAATACCACAAGGTATGTAAAAATTGGTACACAATTTAAAAATCTTTTTCTTAAATGATTTTTCTCAATTTTATTGGCGTTGTGTAAGTTAGGTCAGTCAAAAATAGCCGAGTCATAAATAATTATAGCTAGTCATTTTAGTAAAGTTTTTGTACGTTTACAAGGTCGTCTCATTTTTTTTCTATTTTGTGATGCTTTGGTTTCATATATCAATTTAATGACTTAGTACTTTTTGTCAATATATAATTATGAATTTGCATGAAAACAATATTTTTTTTACCGATTGTCGTCAATCTATTTAATCAATTTCACGATCATTAATTTCAAAATAAAAAAACAGGTTGTTATTAGGTAATTCTATTGTAAATAATATTTAATCTCATTCATTTTTAATAAGTATCTATTTGATTTTGTGATAGGAAATAATTACGTATTAACTTTTACAAGTTCAAGTTTAACTATCTAAATTTTTGATAACCGATTTAAATTTAGTGAATTAAAAAGTTATCTCTTTTAAAATTACGCCTTATAAATTTCTATTACCGCTTAATTACCTAAAATATCAATATATTCTACTAAATTTAGGAAAATATAATTAATTCCAATTTCAAAAAATCGTACATTATCAGTTGAATGCACTGCTATAAATCTGAATAAATGACAAATATTTTGATTCACTTATCTATTAACCATGGATAAATATGAAAAAAATATATAGTAATTGCTGATTTGAAATCTTATAGTGGCGTTTTATATTTAGAAAAGGAAAATTACCGAGCCATTAATTAAATTCGCTGTTAAAATTAAACGTTCCGTTAAATCGATAAAATGAAGCAACTACAATATATTTTCAGAAACTCCTACACAAAGGACTATTACTTGTTCCTTGCCTAGTAACAATATACAGGGTAAGAACCGACATAGAGTTTAAATAAACAACGCATTTTGTGCGTCACTACACGTCCCTGTTCTGTGTCGGTTCTCATGCGGGACACCCTGTATTATACTTACAAATTAAGTTTTATTAAAACAAAGTTTTCAGGGTGCCCCCTGTAGATTCATGCCAGACAAAATTGAGATCTCCTAATTTTGTCTTAAAATGTGTCGCACATAATAATAAAATAAGTTACTCCCTTAATTACTTTAACAAATACCTTTTTGTGTAAGTTCGTGTCCATATTATCCATGGTATAACACTAAAAAACTAAAAAACTAATCTTGTGTTATATAAGAATGAAATTAAATGAATTTAATGTGTTTGTAGGTTCACCAGATGATGCTGGACCCCAGTTCGATTCATCCATATTACACGGCCTATCCGGAATACACTTTGACAGATTTCGACGCCGACGCCAGGACTGTCATTCTGACGTCGAAAGAAGGCGTTAGTAAGAAAATAAACGTTTCGTTCGCCGTCATTCTGATCGGTTCGAGGCCGGACTTCGCCTTTCTGCCGAAGCATTACAATTTGGCCGCCCGTAAGCACTTGTCGTTGGATTGCAAAACCAACACGGCCGACATCGATAGATTAACCTACGGCCTTCGCGGCTTCGATAACTTATTCGCTATCGGACCGATAGCAGGCGATAATTTCGTAAGGTTCTTGCCCGGGGGAGCTTTGGCCGTGACGGCAGAGTTGTATAAAAACAGGAATCCCATGAGAATTTGAGAAATGTAACAATTCGAACGAAAATTAATAATAAATAATCGATTTAGATGCGGTTCTTTTGCGCTGGAAAATCTATCGAATTTGTCTGATTAATTTCGATTTTATTCCGCTAATTGAATTCCCTGTTGAAATATCTAATTGACATTTTTTTAATGTTATTTAGTGATAGCGAATCGAAATTAATTGGACGTTTATTTTATATACGATGTGTTCGTTTTGTACGATTTGAAAAGTTCGCGGTTTTATATTTGAACAAATTCAGTTTCTTCATTTTGCACCTGAAATACTGCCCGTGAACTTTTCATACAAATAGTGCAATGAAATTTACACTTACAATGCTGTGATGGTGCAGTTAATTCTAGTGATTTTACAGAAAAGACGTAATCGATTATTTTTACAGCATTCTAATTGTGAATATAGTATTATTTTTTATAAAAGACAACATATTTTTCGATATTCATTTTTTTATACATTTTGTAGATAAAAGACGATTTATTTTTAGATATGGATAACCGAAAACATTACCAATTTATTTTTTATTCATAATTACATAATTCCTAATGCGGATGAAGAAGTAAAGATATTTTTTATAAGTTACCTTTTAACGATACTACAATGATATTACAGCATTAAGCAAATAACTTGTATTGAATTTTTTTCTACAAAGTTATTGTCTACACTCATATGTTGAAAGCCCAACTTTCCGCACGAAAAATATTTTGCACAACAAATTGTTAAGGAAAAATATGGCCGGGTATTAAAATTGCAGCTAAATGTCAGTATACACATTAACACTTTTCCCCTCACGATGGAAGAAAAGACATTGTGCCTAATTTTTACAGAAACTAATTTTCTTCACTACTCTTTTTACACTTGTTAGTTAAATTTTAAATAACTCTATTTTTTTAAATCAAAAATTATTTTCATGTAATAGAAATTACTGCCTCAGATGATTGAAATGTAAATAATTTAAAATGCAAAATTGTTACAATGTATTAATTTAATTTCTAACATTGGTATGATGTTTTCAAATAAGTGCTTTACATTACTCTGTTATGCTTTCTATAAATTACTGAAAAGCATTAAATAATTTCGTCAATAATATTTACGAATTTCAATAGAATTATTTGTTATTTAGTTAAAAAAGTGTCGAATGTCTGAAGAATAATCTCTTTTGATTTATTTCGGCTTCTTCACCCGCCTAATTAAGTAACACCGTTCTTATCGGTTCCTTTATGATCTTCGCCTTTTTATGTTTAATATGAATGTTAAAACAATTGTTATCTTATGTGATCTGCTCTGCTTATATTATTCTTAAGGGAATTTAATCGTATTTATTGTATGGGATTTTATCGATTGCTAGTGATTTTTTATAATAATGGGTTTTATGGCACATAATTTTTACTAAATATTCTTATACTGAGTGCTTGAAGTGAAACGCCCTGTATAATGTGATAATTAATTTATAAACGATATAAATTACGATTAAATATCCACGTAGAACTACTTAATTGCGCTATTTTTCACTTAGAATGAAATCACCTATTATAACGTTGCCTTTTACAACCTACTTAAGTAGTCTAATACTATTTGATAACGTTAAAATTTGATTGTTCTAAATATTCGTTTTGTTGTTATATTTTACACATTTTTTTGTTGAATCTTTTTAAAATTTGTTACCACTTTAGAAATATATTTTTTAATAAAATGGAAATGCATTGTTTTACTTGAAAAAATCTACTATCTATTTCTACTAGAATTTTATTCTCAAGTATATACTGCTCGATTTGGATAAGCTCGAGTTTAAATGATGAATAGAACACATAATTTATTTCGATTGTAGCAATTTAGAAATTTTAAGTCTTAAAGAAATCTACAAATAATTATTGATTAATTAGATTGCATAGACACCATGTTACTGCAAGTTAGGCAACCCGCATTGCATTAAATTTATGAATCAATGAAATGAATGGAAGCAAAAACGTAAAAATCCAGAGAACAAATAAAAATAATAAACATATGTTTCCTACAAGATATTTTACATCCCCAATTTTGTATAATTTGATCAAATACGTCTCAATTTAGGTTTAGGACAAGACGTACTATTCCAGACCTACATAATTATTTCGAATTTTGTTTTAATCAATAAACCATATCTAGATAAAATAGACACCTACCGGGCCAGAAAATCGTTCCCTTTCGGACCAGTCCATGTAGGCCCTCCTCCGAATCGGCGTTCATGTTCGATATATTCCATACCGGCTCCGACAATGACTATTCTGGTCGACCTCAAGAAAGGATGACGGGCGTCAAGCCGGCCATTTATGGTAGTTTGAAAGTGTTTTCGATCTCCAATGTGGGTTGAACAGCATATGGTCGAAAGATAAATGTTTTTTTTTTCGCAGCAAAAATCGATTTTCATGCGCGAAGCTACCTACCTGAAACAAAAAGAAATTACGAAACACACGAAACGCGCACGAATGCTAATTAATGTCTACATTTTCGCTAAAAAGCATCGATAATTACTACTGGAAAAAGTATATAAAACTTATAATGTGAAATTACTAATCAAATGTCATTGGACTTTATTATGAGGACACCAGACACCACCCCTAAATCTGAACTATTAATAATGAATTAAAATTTATGTAATTAAATATTCAAATGAAAAAATGACTTCTCAGCCTTCCATAAGTATACATAGGTACACGATAGGTATTACGTAATCTACATTACAGAGTCGACGAACCATCATTTTGGTTCAATGCGGTAAGTTGGAGGAAAAATTGACCCTCCCGGTGACGTCAGCTCGCTCGTGATGAATCATAACTGTTTGTATTGTTTGCATGTCGGTGTCTACTATAGTATTCCTAAATAGGTATCGAATTATAGGTCGACAATTTCGACGAAAAAAATAACCCAATATGTGGCATTAAGTCGAATCTTTAACGTTACCCTACAATTAAACTATGTTAAAAATGCTTTAGTTTCGGTATTGAAGGGGGAAATTTTAATTTTTTAAGTAAATTCGTCCTTGTGAAGGAATGTAAATGGTCTTTTGCCGTGCCTTTTATTATTTAATCCTTGAAAACGCCCTAATTTTACGAGCAGAACCTTCATTAAAATATTTTATAATGATGATCCTGTGAATTACTTAACCAACTTATCTCCTAGTAGTTAAGTTCAGTAAATTATCCTGTAAAGGGTCTTTTAAAATGAAAGACGTCTCGAGATTGTTCCATGTGGTAATATAATCACACGATATAATAGAAAATTCCACAACATGCTCCTTTTTCTCTTTATTTCCAATATTTTCCGAGCTCGAAAAGTTCCTTTCATCCCTTTGCATCAAAAGCCTTTTGTGTATACAGCATCATGATAAAGTACAGTGAGGTAACTACAAATTTTCTAATTCTCAAAAATACAAAAAGTAACTAATAATTAGTACACAATAATGTTATTAGCTAATCAATGGCCTACAATTCGAATTAACAATCAAAGATAATTTTAATGAAAGCCATTTCGATGTTAACAGTAATCAGTATAGAAATCCCTCGCTAATAGAACGAATGTAAATTATTGAAATATTGGCAAAAATACTTCAGTGAATCATTTTATTGAAAACAACATTGGCACAACTTGGTACATACAAATGCGACATCATATACTATAGCTTTCGGATTCGAACAAACTCATTTTATCGATTAAATAAAAACGGGATGCGGTCGAAAAACCACGTAGACCGGACGAAAAAGGCGAACCTAACAAATTACATTCGAATTTTGGCGAAATCGTCTCCGTCGAATAAAATCGAATTTATCGTCTCCTGTTAGAATAATTCGAGCTACGCCTACATGCAGCAATAATAGGTAATAGCGACCCTGTATTCGCTAAATGTTAACAACCTTGGTAGAATTTAATATCGCATAGATATGTAAAACTGGTAGGAGTAACGGTTAAGAGCATTATGTTGGTCTATGAGTCCCATTACAATTAATAGATATGTGATATACCTAAAATTATTTTAATGCAGACCCGCATAATAACACCGAAAGGTATCGACAATCTAATAATACCTAGATACATTAAAAAATTGTATACTCAAAAGAGACAGGTTTATCTATTTACTCTACATGCATTTACTCGCCCATATATGGTCTAGTTCAATTTGAATATGTATATCCACATATTATACTATACAATCCTGATGACAGATCTCCTATCTATTTATTTTGACTTTGCCTCATAAAAATATTTGTTCAAAAGTAGCGATGGTCTCATTTGTTATGTTATATGTTATAACAAAGTCATAAGTTAACTGCTGCTTTATTTTGAGTCATATTAAGCTTGTTCCTATACAATATTTGAACAGTTTTGTATGATCTTACTAAGGATCTCACATAGGACCTTTGATGCAGAACTCTTCATTTACTTCACAAATCTTTATTCCAAACTTAAATTTTCCAATTTTCTAGCTCTTCATTACATTTGTAGCTCTTCAGAGCTTTTTAATGCCTTCACTCTTCATTACTTTATAAAGACTCTTCATTACTTTATAAATAAACATACATATCAACTTTTCATTGCCGAATCCTGTTCGAAGGTATATTCAAAATCCATCAGAAGCTTTCTCTCGTGAGCCCCTGCTGTTTCTTTTCGCGCAATTCTCAGAAATACTAAACAATTTCAACACAAGACAGTCTTTGTGATACTAATACAAATCGTAATGCTTCTAGAATCATCATCGTGCCCCGTTTCCCATTCCTTCTTCCTGGTTTGCCATCCATCTGTTCGGTACGTGGCTCCTCTCGCCCCCACGTACGAAAATTCAAACGCAAACGGTTTTTAGAAACTCCCTAATCTGCACCGTAGATGAATCCGGCGCGCACCGTCGGGTGGGGACGCGTATATAAGGAAAGGACGAGGCCGCCGCCATTAACATTTCAGATCGACACAGCGAGTAAATCGTCAGTGTGTTTTCTAGTTTGTTAGTTATTGCAATTACACTTTTATAAATCAAAATGAGGGAAATCGTTCACATCCAAGCCGGCCAATGCGGTAACCAAATCGGCGCTAAAGTAAGTACAAATTTATTTCGGTGTAATTGTCTTTATAAGTAGGCTTTTTTTGTCTGCACCCGGCCATCTTGTGCCTATCCCTATTATTGACCTAAAAAGTTTATAATACCTTATTTGTTTAGTTTTAAATCTCTTGAATCATCTATTAGGGTCTACTGACTATTTCTAGTAGGTATTAGCAGTTTATTATATTTAAAATATGTTGTAAACTTGCACCATCCGACCGGCCGGTCGTTGTATTGATTATCCTGAAAACATCGACTCACGGCTAGGCGTTGTGCAGTTAACGGTTCATCATAAACCTTTCCATTCCGATTTCCACGTTGGGCGTTCGCTAAAATATTTCAAATACGATTCGTGTTACTTCCACAAACGCAACAACAATTATTTTCTCGGTAATGTAAATTTAGATTCGGAAATCTCTGCGGATTCTTCGACTCTGACGCCGGATGTTTTCTGCTAGGGTAGTACGATTTTTAACGGTCAAAAATCGGCGGTTAGCGTGGTGATCTTATTTTAGAATTTTCGTTTGATTAAGCTCGGATAATTAATTAACGGGTTTTTTTGCGATAAATAATTACCGAAGCAATTACACGGTTTAATAACCACGGAGAACCCATCGAAACGATTTACTTGAACCGGTACTTGGCAATTTTTTACACACATCGGTAAGCCGGCTTTGTTCCGAGATGAACGGGTCAACGTTCTGTAATTATAATCGCACAGGGTTTTAGTAAAATATTTGAATTCGTACAAAATAATTTTAGTTTTTTTTACATGATGCGTCGCCTACTAGAATACTAGAAAGGAAAGGTAATTTATCTCGTCCGTTCGTGTTCAAATGGGAGGAAAAGAAAGTAGTCTATTCAAACGTCTAATTATTTCGATCATTCAAATACTGGTTTAATAAGTAGGTTGATTTTATTGTGTGTACTTACTCGTTTGCATTGTTTCTTCTAAATTCGTCGAAAGTAACTGCACATTAAAATTCTTTTGAAATGTCAAATTTGACGTGCGGGATTTTACGTCAGGATTGCCAACTGGTCGAATCGTCGACCAATCAGATAGCGATCGGAGAGAAAATCAGAGCCCACTATGTGTCTGCTTGCGATAAATTGCAAAATTATTTTAATTAATGTCATCGTAACCTGTTTACCCTTTTTTGGTAGCGGAATTACGTAAGCGTATTTCATTCTCATTTCTATATATAGGTGTGATTAACAGCGGTTCGTATGCACTTGATTCACTGTTTCACGAAAATAAAAATCTTCGAATTGAGTTGGTATACTTGTGTTTTATATTACGCCAATATAACCGAACTAATTAATAGTCAATACGGCTACTTAATTGAGGATGTTGCTGGGATTACATATTGAATTTTACACGTCTACTTATTAATGAAGGAAACCTTTATTAGGATGCTAGCTTTTATATTAGATTATATTCAATACTTGGGAATACAGGAATTATACAGCTTGATGCATCTTATTATTTTGCAATATAGGATATGGGTGCGACAAAGACAACTTGAATTAGACACTTATGACGGAAAAAGAAAAGGTGATATTGTGTCATTGCAACTTTCTCACTCTAGCTATATTTTAATAATCATTCCTTGTCCAACTCATACAAATGAACAAACTTTTATACACTTATGTGTATACCATAAATTGGGTAATTAAAAGTTGTTTGGGATTGAAAGTTAGGATTCAATTATTCTATTAAAAGGGGATTAAGTTGTATTTTATGTAGTTTGCACTTCATTATGCTTAGAAATCCTAAAAGGTGTTAAATAATAATGTAAATTTAATGATAGTATTCACCTTGGAACAAGTTTCAAGTCTTATCGAGAAGGCGTAGGAGTTTTAGAATTAATTATTACAGAAAATGATAAAGCAGGTGTATAATAAGAGGAAACAAAATTGTCCAAACGGAAACGATTGCTTTTAAACACCTACATATTCGTAGAAAAATTAATATAAAGTTCACCATCTCCATCATTGTGTAACTAACCAGTAATTTCGGTCTACGAATGATTTGCATATTTGTTTATTTATAGAATCGCTTAAAAATAACGCCTGAAATTTCCGATTGGTTGAACAAATTGTTTTTCTCCGGAATTTTTTTAGTACCATTTCAATCGCTTACATTTTATTGTGCAACATCGTTGAGTCATCAACGCACTAGAACGATCCATTTTGAAGCGGCTGCATGCAGCGCACTAGAATTATCGATTTTGTAGCGGCTGCATGCAGCGCCCTTGGGACTTTTCCACTGGAAAAATCGCCCGACATCCAGAATGTGGTCCTGTCGGGCACGGTGTTCTATCGATCCGGGGACTTTGCTCCTAGACGTCGGAGCGACGAATTCGTCGCGATGCCGGTGTCAATGCTCTGGGAAATCGAATAAATTCCCGTTCTATTTTCGATCGTACTTCCTCGATCCTTACGATCCCCTTAACAATTTTTTCTTTCGTTATTTATGATGGAACTAAAATAGATCGGCTGATGTCACTTTAAAAATATAAACTTTTATCTCCGACGCGGTCGGGTATTAAATCGATAATAATTTTTATGGGACAATTGATCGAATAAAATTGGGTTAAAGTTCAATTAAATTATGTACTAAATTTGGACGATGAACGAATGGTTTTATTGCTTCGTTTTTTTTTAAACGAATTAAACCTGTTATCTTGCGTAATAATTTTCGAATTTATATATACCAAATAAAAAAATAGGTAAAGGTCGACGAAATGCAAATGAACATTTCTCTGATTCCATAAACCAGTTCGTGTCTCACAACCGATCTATAAATAAATTCATTTCGAATAAATTTTTTTTTTTTTTCGCTATTCCAGTTCTGGGAAATAATCTCCGACGAGCACGGCATCGACCCCACCGGCGCCTACCACGGGGACTCCGATCTCCAACTCGAAAGAATCAACGTCTACTACAATGAGGCGTCCGGCGGCAAGTACGTGCCCCGCGCCATCCTCGTCGACTTGGAGCCGGGCACCATGGACTCCGTGCGATCCGGCCCGTTCGGCCAAATCTTCAGGCCCGACAACTTCGTCTTCGGTCAATCCGGAGCCGGCAACAACTGGGCCAAAGGCCACTACACCGAGGGCGCCGAATTGGTCGACTCCGTATTGGATGTCGTACGCAAGGAAGCCGAATCCTGCGACTGTTTACAAGGTTTCCAATTGACCCACTCGCTTGGAGGCGGTACCGGATCCGGTATGGGTACCCTCCTAATCTCGAAAATCCGCGAGGAATACCCCGACAGAATAATGAACACATACTCAGTGGTACCGTCTCCGAAAGTCTCCGATACCGTAGTCGAACCTTACAACGCCACCCTTTCGGTACACCAATTGGTAGAAAACACTGACGAAACATACTGCATCGATAACGAAGCTCTCTACGACATCTGCTTTAGGACATTGAAACTAACAACGCCGACCTACGGTGACTTGAACCATTTGGTTTCTCTCACAATGTCCGGCGTAACGACTTGCCTCAGATTCCCTGGTCAATTGAACGCCGATCTGAGAAAATTGGCCGTCAACATGGTACCCTTCCCGCGTCTGCACTTCTTCATGCCCGGTTTCGCTCCACTCACCTCCAGGGGCAGCCAGCAATACAGAGCCTTGACCGTACCCGAATTGACCCAACAAATGTTCGATGCCAAAAACATGATGGCCGCTTGTGATCCTAGACACGGAAGATATCTAACCGTTGCCGCAGTATTTAGAGGTAAAATTACCCTTAATAAAATCTCTATTAAACGTTTTAACTCGCATTTTTTTGTCGAATTGCAGGTAGAATGTCCATGAAAGAGGTTGACGAACAAATGCTCAACATCCAAAACAAAAACAGCAGCTACTTCGTCGAATGGATTCCCAACAACGTTAAAACCGCTGTTTGTGATATTCCTCCTAGGGGTCTCAAAATGTCCGCCACGTTCATCGGTAATTCTACTGCCATCCAAGAATTATTCAAACGTATCTCCGAACAATTCACCGCTATGTTCAGAAGGAAAGCTTTCTTGCATTGGTACGTTGCGCTTACGTTAAAGTGATGTTGTCTTTTACTTACGTTTTCGTTTGTCCTTAGGTACACTGGTGAAGGTATGGACGAGATGGAATTCACCGAAGCTGAATCGAACATGAACGATTTAGTGTCTGAATACCAGCAATACCAAGAGGCCACCGCGGACGAGGACGCCGAATTCGATGAAGACCAGGAAGCCGAAGTCGACGAAAACTAAACGTTGATCTGAAATCATGTCATTTATTTTAATCTTTCATTTCATTTGCATTTGTGTTTTTTGTACAGTACATTCCCGTATATTTTTTTTGTAAGTTCTCGGAGTAGGCTGGTTTTCTGTGAAGGAAAGGCCAACTGATGGGTTTCCGTTTTGTTTACAGAAAATCGGTTCGTAACATTATTTGTACTATTGTTTTTTTATTGAAAAATCATTAAAACTGCTATTAATTATATATTGTGTTTTTATTAAAAACTAATTAAAATACCTGAACGTAATAGAAATAATTACACAGCCTTTGTCGTTAGTTTTATTAATAGAGAAATCATGAATGATATGATTAATGCAAATAATTACTCTTAGTTATATTTAATAACCAGAGTAAATGCAACCTTCCTCTTTAGTAAAAATTTCTTGAAAAAATCAAAGGTAATTGATTTTTTTGATAAACAAGTCAAACAGATTTATATGGTTGTTTGCAATATGGTCAACATAGAGAAAGAAAGATTTTATTTTGTCAATGATGGTCAATGTTGAACAAAGCAAGAGTATTAAAATGACAGTGATTAGAGTGAGTGTTGCAATCCCACAATATCACTTTCTTTTTCCTTTATATGAGATTAATGGAAATTATCTTTATTGCACCTATTATATAGACCAAATTGCGTACAAATTTGCACTTGTATATTTTTTGCGTGATTTATTTGCACATATATGGCCTTGTACTATATACCTATACATCTCAAATAAAAAACCATTTTTATGTAAAAAAAGATTGAATCGAAAAGAAGAAATGACATAACGAACGTCAAAAAAAAACAGTCAATTCTAATGACATTTGACATTTACGCATTATTTATCAAGAACTGTGTATTTGTATTCCACTCTATTTCACAAAAAAGAATAATAACACAATTTATTCTAAAATTACAAAAATAATTAGCTTATATTATAATCATGGAAGTAGAATCAGGTAAGTACATCTAGTTGCCATCACGTACAGTACACTGAATTTCCCGTTTTCAAGAGGGTCACAATAATCTGGAAACCACCGTTGATAAGCCCCATTCTCCTGCTCGAAGTGGGGCTTCGCGATCATCTTCCGTTGCATCCGCAGCGTCCAGATCGGCCAGTCCAGATATGAACGGTAGCGGCGATATATCCAGACAGTCCCGTTCTCGTTCTCGAAGTAACTCGAGACCACGTAGCGCAGCCAGTTCGAAGTCCTCAAGGTCCCGCTCGGGGTCTCCCCGTTCGCGCAAATCCCGCAACTCCAAATCCAAGTCGAGATCCAGATCTCCTTCAGGTTTGCTTGATTTTCCTTTGTAACGAATGAATTTGTAGACGTTCAAATTGTGATTATTAGGTGGTCCTAAATCTCCCAGCGGTTCTGCAAGAGCAGCTTCCGCAGACTCACAGAGATCGCGTTCCGGGTCCAGAAAATCGCATTCGAGGTCTCGATCAAGATCTAATTCTGGCTCACGAAAATCCAAATCGAGATCAGCAAGTCCGCGTAATAGAGATGCTAGATCAAAGTCAGGTTCGAGACCTTCCTCTCCAAAGGCTGCGTCGAGATCTAGTTCTCCCTCTGGTTCAGTTAATGGTAAAGAAAGAAAATCCAGATCCAAATCTAGGTCTCCAAAAGCATCATCTAGATCGCCGAGTAAAGATGAATTGAATACCACAAAATCCCCGCAGAGAGCGGCTTCAAGATCACGATCCAGATCAAAATCTCCCATGTCCACTAGAAAATCCAGGTCTCGTTCAGGTTCTATGAAACGAGCCTCAAGATCCAGATCCAAATCGGCGCGTTCTAGATCGGGCTCAAGAAAATCAAAGTCCCGTAAGTGCCTTAAATTCTTTTATCGGCACATTTATGAGTAATGTAACATTTAGGTTCAAGATCCCGTTCAGTCAGATCGAGATCAGGCTCGCGCAGATCCCGTTCGGGTTCCAGAAGGTCACGGTCCGGTTCCGCAAGGTCCAGATCCGGATCCCGCAGGTCTAGATCAGGTTCTGCGAGAAGCAGATCGGGCTCCAGAAGGTCCAGATCCGGCTCGAGGAGGTCTAGATCGGGTTCGAGGAGATCCAGATCGGGCTCAAGAAGATCTAGATCAGGCTCAAGGAGATCCAGATCAGGCTCGGCGAGGTCTAGATCGGGTTCGAGAAGATCCAGGTCCGGTTCGAGAAGATCCAGGTCCGGTTCGAGGAGATCCAGGTCGGGATCGAGGAGATCCAGGTCCGGTTCGAGGAGATCCAGGTCAGGATCGGCTAGAAGTAGGTCGGGCTCGCGAAGATCTAGGTCTAGATCGGGTTCAGCAAGAAGCAGGTCGGGTTCGAGGAGATCTAGGTCGGGATCGAGGAGATCTAGGTCCGTTTCGAGATCGAAATCCCGCTCTAGATCAAGGTCTAGGTCCCCATCGGACATGGAAGGTAAATGTATTTATTTATTTATCTGTAAATCGACATTTACATGTTACAATTACCGTAGGTACTACAAGTAGAAAACGACATATGCTATCAGATTCGGAGAATGAAGGGGAATCATCGGCCAAAATAAAACGAGCTGTTGTTAGCGATGATGAGGATGCGGAACAACAACAAGTTGTTCCCGAAGAACCGGCTCCTCAACAACCAGATTATGATTCTGACGATGATAGAGTTGGGTTAGTTTTTCTTATTGCAATCCCCTAAAGTTAAAGTATTTAATAACTGGATAATTTTTAGTATGAACGAGCACAGCGGATTATCAGATTTCGACATTATGCTTCAAAGGAAGAAAGACTCAACGAGGAAACGAAAGCGAAGAGATATCGATATAATAAACGACAACGATGATATTATTGCGGGACTTCTCGGCGATATGAGAAACGCTGCAGATGTAAATTTAGTGCAAATCAAAGAGATATTAGAGTTGTATTATACTTAATTAAATTTCAGGACGACCGTAGACTCAACGAACAACTCAAACCGGCTACCAAAAAAATCGCCATGTTAGCAAAAGTGATGTCCCAACTGAAAAAGCACGACTTACAATTGGCTTTTATCGAACACAACGTGTTAAATGTATTAACCGACTGGCTGGCTCCGATGCCGGACAGATCCTTGCCCTCGTTGCAAGTCAGAGAACAGTTATTGAAACTTTTAGCCGAGGTAATTTCGCGAAATATTAAATTAAATACCGCATTTAACGTTTTGTTTAGTTCCCTAGAATCGATCAATCGACGATAAAGCACTCGGGCATAGGTAAGGCGGTGATGTATTTGTACAAACACCCAAAAGAGACTAAAGAGAACAGGGAAAGAGCCGGACGACTGATTAGCGAATGGGCCAGACCGATATTCAATCTATCGACAGATTTTAAGGGTAATTAACGATTAATTTAGAATCTCCGTTAATTAATATAATCGATTAATGTTGTAGCTCTTACTAGAGAAGAAAGAATGCAAAGAGACTACGAACAAATGGGTAGCAAGAGGAGGAAATCCGAAGACGAGGTGTCAGATCGAAAAGAGCTCAATAAAGCTCTAAATGCGGAAGGAAAGTAAGTAAAATCATCGAGTATCGTTAATTTTTTTCTACAATCGATCGATTTTCAGACCTCTTAGACCCGGTGATAAGGGTTGGGTGGCCAGAGCGCGAGTGCCGATTCCTTCGAACAAGGACTATTTAGTACGCCCGAAGTGGCAGAGCGAAGTCGATATTAGCAGGGTAAGTTTGATGATAGCGCGCGTTGGAATATATTGAAGTATTTTTTATCAAATAGTCGTCGAAGAAGTCGTTGAATAGATTCGAAAGGCACTACAAGAACTTCGTAGACGGCAAGAGACTAAAGCAGACCAGGAGGGCTGTCGAAATTTCGATCGAAGGGCGGAAAATGTCCTTGTAAAAAATATCCTTTAATATTTACTTTCGAATTTTATTTTCTATGCAAGTTGTTTTCGTGAACGAGTTTGTTAAATTGTAATATAGATACAATTAGTAGCGACTTATCATTTTTTCTCTAGTAATAAGAAATAATTGTTCGTTTTAATTTAATAATGAATATAGAGTTATTCTGAAATATAAAATATGACCGAGCATTCGATGGAATATTGTTTTTGTACATGTAGAACAAATAAAGTGGGTGAGAAAATTCATATAACGGTGTTTTATTTTATATTCCTCGCGATTACTAAATCTATACTCCATTCGCTATCAAGAGGAATCCCCCCAACTCATGAGATTGTTTTCTGACTATTTGTAAACACTATACAGGGTCGCCCAGAAATAGTTTACTTATTCTAGAGGTCAAAATAAGTTGTTTGGATTAATAAAGATGTACCTACACTCCATTTGCCATCAGGAGGTAATAAAACCTAATTTTGTATGCAAAAAACAGCACGAGTGTCAACGAAAAAATAATATTCCAAAATCCTGATTTTAGGATATTAAATAGATACTATATGAACTGCTTCAAGAAGATTGTATTACTATCTCCTGATGGTGAACGGAGTATAAAATGTTTTAGCAAATATTTCAAACGAATTTTAAGATGCATTTAGGCCTGAGCACGACCTAATTTTAGCTAGCTAACTCTAATCTGGCAGTTTTTTATTGACTGGAATAATGAGTTTCAAAATTGGAGACCTTGTAAGAAACCAATCCTTCCAGTCATGATAGTGATTCATATATCAAAATTGCGTTGCTGCCGATAGTGCATTAAGCAGATTAATTTTAGACCTAAAACCCCGTTCGATAATTTTATATAGGTACGGGTAATGAAAGATTTTCTCCGGATAGCGTAATTTTAAAAAAGTAATTTCCTGAACCGGGATTCTACAATAATTCTATGAAACCCGGGAATACTCATCATAAATTCGTTCCCGATAAGATACACTATCTAGTCGAGAATAAATTGTATAAAGTCGAGTGTTCTCCAAACGCCAATTTGTATTTTGCATATATGCTAAACCTCTCCTAAAGGATATCATTCTCGAATGGGGCAGTGACCGGCTACTTCCGGGTTACTGGACTCACAGCCCCTGAAAATATAGCCCTGAAAGTCTTTCAAGTACTAAACATTACCGTAATGAATGATGTATGAGTCCCTAATAGATGTAAATTTACGAAGAAAATTCGCTGCTCGAAATTTCAAAACGTTTGATGGTATTCTTGATAGGTCAAAAATATCGCTTAACCCACTTTTTTTCAAACGAAAAGGGCGTTTAATTAAATTCGCACAAAAGAGGGTATTGTTGAAATTGTGAATTCGATACTTATGAAAACGTGAGAATCGCCACAACTGACTGATTATTAATCACAATGATCGATCATCAATCATTGCAAATAAAAATGCAATGAATACAATCAAAAATTACGTAGGTACCTATTTATTATTTGGGTCGAGAGTGATTGATAATTTAAATTCGCCGAGCATATCGAAACTTTCTTAGATATTTTCGGTAAATTGGCTATTTACCCTAGTTCGTAAACATAGTTAAAATCTAAAATTACCAAAAAATCCCTGAAACAAGATAATTATAATTATTAATAAACTTGTTAAATCTCACAGAGAATCTAGTATTCCCAAAGCCTCTAAAAGCAATCTAAAAAATGTATCCAAAAACATGAAAGAGTTCTCTGAAAACAATGAAAAACTTTCAATATCATTAAAATCGTTGATGAAAAAATAAACAAGATCATGAGATAATTACGCAGAAAATCAATCGACAATTTTCTTTTTTAAATCATGCGAAAAAACTATATCATTGAAAAAAATAATTTATTGCAAAAATCATTTAAAATGATGAACCCTTACAAGAACTTCCCAAAATCTTACCCATATAGGATCATGGAAAAACTAACAAAATCATTTAATAAAATCATTGAAATGACAAAAATAGTCATTTAAAATGATGAAAAAAGCTCTTACAAAATCCTCCCAAGATCATGAACTGAAAATCAAAACTTCTGGAGAATAATTGAAAATCGTCTATATTGAAATTATTCAATAAATACCAAAAAAAAATAAACAAAACAATGCGACCCATTAAACAAAACTCTCTTGTATCCAGTTTAAAATATCAACGAAGCCATCACCAGAATAATTAGTCACAGTCACGGCCCGAGAGCTCCCCTGATCGCCTCTTCGGCCAATAGAAGAAGAAAAAAAACGCAAATGGGAAAAGAAAGAACAGAAAAAAAAGCCGGAGAAAACGTTTCCTTTCCCGCGACGTACGCCGTGGCGTCGCGTGGTGTCCGGGCCCAGCAGAAGGGGATGTGTTAAAAGCGACGCAAGTAGGGCGTCTCAGGAGGTTCTTCGGTCGCCCGAGAGCCGCACACGACGTCTTCTAGAGGCGCTGCCTTCGGCCGTTTAGCGTTTATCATCAACACTTTTAGTTTAAGTCGTGCCGCGCCGCGATGGTTTAGTTTTTCGCGGATTTTTCCAGGTTTTTTTTCGGATAGCGATTTTCGCGCGGTGCAGCAGGTTTTTCTTTTGGTTTGGGATGGTTGCGCCCCGCTTCGCACTCAATCGGTGGTTTTGACGTAAGTTTCGTTGATGCTTTATTTTCTAATAAATATGCAAATGTTTGAAAAATCAATTTTTCTTCATTACGAACGCCTGCATACTAAAAACAATAACTAATGAGCTTCACTAATGCAACGTTTTTTAATGTTTGAACACTTTTGTTTTCACGTTTTTCGTATTTCAAACACGTGTAAACATCAATTAAAGAAGCGTCGTTTTTAAAACGCGATTTAATTGCAGTTTGATCACTCGATTACCCTAAAATTTCTATTTTATATCGCCTTTCTTTACTCCTATTAACATGCACGCTTTCTTGTAATAATTTACTAAATTTCGTTAATTGTTCATTACTAAATTAATTACCGAAATTTCCGCCTACTTTTAATTACAACGCAATTGTGGTTAATAATTTTAATTAAAATTTCACAAGGAGCGGTTCGCACTTATTTATATTTATTGATTGTTCAAAATTGGTTAATTTGTTGCTCTTCCTACACATCAATTTATTTCAAATTACTTGTACATCAATTAATTATAGACAAGCACACACCTATAAGACAATATTAATTATTTGAGAATTAAAAATAAAATATAATTAGATAATTATTGCTATTTTACAAACTAACAAAATTATATTTCCATATTTTGCAAATAAGAGATGAATAAATTTTCTTCTTCCACAGATATTCTACACTTTAGAAATAAAAAATATGGAAAATATTTAAAATATGGAAAAATAAAGAAAACAAAAGTAGAATTCATAATAATGTACCTATTGTATTTTATTTAAGATATATTAGGAAGTGAAGTATTATCTCGTTAAAATTGCATGTCACAATTAATTTTTTAATCTACTGAAGAAGAAAATGTGTATAAAGAAATGTCGATTTCACTTTCTGAATTAAGCTTTAATTAAGATCAAAATGCATTGTTTCTTCGCTTTTTAAAAGTTGTCATTGTTTTTGTCAATCGTACCGTTTCTTCCTAGTCAAATATTTTTTTTATTCTAATTTACATGCACAATTAATTTGAAATCTTTTATACATTACAAATTTAATAGTGGAGAATAATAATATAAACTTATCATTATCTACGGCACTTAACGAAGTGTAGATATCAATTAATAATTTTATCTCTTGTTGAGTGCATTTTTCGTGCAATACAATTAATATAAATTTAGAAATTTCTCCAATAAATTAATAAAGAAAAACGCAATGAGCACAGTGTGTAGATATAGGAATACACAATTGCTAATCTAGATTTGCCCCTTAATGAGTGACTTTCTAATTATTATGAAAAAAAGTAATCACCTATCATGAAATAAGTCTTCGAGTTCCAATTATTATTTAATTATTGCAAGTAATAGATGTGCACTGAGTTGTGTATTATAGAACGTTTTCGAACGTATGAACTAATTGCGCCACAGGTTCTGTAGTTTCTACCGTTCAATTTCGATATACAATAAAATGCGTATTGAAATTAACATTTTGATGAAACACCTGTCATGACTGAATTTTTATGTAAAAATTTAATCACCGTGAAATGAATAAAAAATTACGTTCTTTTGTGGACTCGGAAGGTGAAGAATAAGGACTAATAAAACTTGAAATTGTACAAATCTTGGCCGAATAAACACTCGCCTTGAAAAGAAAGAATTAATTAGAAGCAAGAAATCGATAAAGACCGAAAACAGGCCGTTGCGATATATATTTAACTGTTACATTCAATATTAAAAACATTAATAGCATTTGATATATTTTGGCTGAGGAATTTTATAAATATATCTTAGTTTTGCGGGTCTCGTGCCCGCAATTTCTTATCCCTTTCAATCAGAGTTATATTTTAACTGAAAATTACGAGTGCATGTTCACTTACCCAGCTGACCAACGATTATTCGATTATCTGGCAAATTTCATTGCCAACACAGAACACCGGGTTTTCCGATAAAAATACTCTAGTGTGCTGAAAAAATGAAAAGAAAATAGGTATCAAGGCTAAAATTAAAACAGCATGTTCCCCAAATTTGCGAATTATGTTAAACGTGGCAACTATGCATCAATACGATGAATTTGCCATGTATCTCTAAAATCTGAAATCTGGGGAAATTTGTAGATATTTGTAGAATTTTGTAGATTGACAGTAATTTTTATATCGCATGTTTAAACGTATAGAGAAAACACAATCGAATGAATATTTATTGTTAAATTAATAAAACTCCTCGACACGAATAATTTAATACTAATATCATAGAATGGTTATTTATTAAGTAAAAATTTCGAAACCTTAATAGACCGAAACTACCCTAATGATACTTGTGAAACATCCTCTGTGCAATATCCTTGATCACCGAGTTTTATCGCAATTAATCCCGGTTTGCCGGTAAAAATTAATTTATCGGCAATTTCCCAATAGAACGGTTAATTAAAAGCGGCTTTAACGGTATTAAATCAACAATAATTAATCAGTTTTTAGCCGCATGTGTAAGAGGAAACACTTTCGATGTAGCTATACACATCTGCATGAAATTAATTAACTACACTTGATTAAAAAACAAACGCAATTAGTCTTTGTTATGATTGATGTTCGGTAAAAATAGTCGTGGGGTGGCGAGTGATCAAAGCAATTTAATTTGTATTTAATAATGAGATGTTTTCATTGTAATTAATGGTAGTTAATATTTTTTTTCGGTGACATTTTAGTACAATAAACATTTCCAAAAACTTGGCAAGAATTTGTTTCCTTTTCGCCTGTAGGAAGTATAAAGTTTTTCAAATAATCATTTGCATACGGTTGAATTTAAATTATTTCGATATCTACACGTATTTTGGGGCTACACCAGAAATAGCCTGAATAGGAAAACATAGGTTTTGATTACAAATGTAGCATCTACATTGTATTGCTTAATTAACAACCTTGCGTTTTTTTTGTAACATTTTCGCTTCGTTATTTTAGCGTTTAATGATTTTTCTATAACATCAACAGTTCTTTAAATGGAAGGAAAAAACCGTATAGGGTAATCATCGTTAATTTGCATATTTACTGCGTTCTCTTAAATCACCTGTTCTTTAAAAGAAACAAAGTACTTATTACGAACTATTACCATTAAATATTAGTGTACTGTTAACTAAATTTCATTCCTATACGATTTACCACGTTCTAATTCACCCGATAATATACGCCTGTTCGCTTTAAAAAGCAACTCTAACGAGTTTAAATATGCGAATTTGATTGTTGTCAATCATTTCTATTACACGGTTTTATTTTAAGGGTAAAATATAACACGTCGAACGCCACAACAATTTTTATTTTATGTTGTAAATATTCGAGCACAAAAAACTCATTAAGCGTACGTTAACTGTTTAATTGCATATTATGGTGTATGCTCGCCTACCGAGAAGAGATTCTTCGCATTAAATGATCCATGAGTTGTTCTTTTATGAAAAAACTTGTGCTATGTAATTACGGGAATTCTAAAGTTTGGATGTAATTCCGTGGCATTTACCTGTAGGACGAGATATTTGTCACCATTCGTGGTTCAATAGACGGATACTAATTCTGGATAGGCTACGTTTTATATTTAGAAACGAATGAAGGGAACATCTTGTGTATTCCACTTTAAAGTAAATTAAGTCTGGTCTTAATAATTTGTCGGATGTAGGTTTTTCGTCGCCTTTCACCGATAAAAAATAGAGGGTTATTAACGCACGGATATTTATAGAAACTCGAGGCGAGAACCTCTGCAGGAAGCGCATTGTAAATTATTACAGTACAACACAACCGGAAGAATATTCTACTAATAATAATCGAACTCCTTGCCGTAGGTACGAAAGGTGGACAAACGAAACATTGTTGGAATGAAACCCACATGTCGTAATCGCGAAATTCCACGATGCGACCGCCAGACAATCGCCAACTCGCCCCGCCTAGAGCCGGAAAGCAATTCGAAGATGAGCTCCAATTGCACTATCTATCGCCCGGAGCGTTCACCGTCCTGGCCCCGGACAACCGGAGGCGACCCGACCCGCCACCGGCACCAGAACCTTACAGGTAAATTTACCAATCATCAACTCCCAGCTTACCTCCACTATCATCTTCAGAAGGTAACTTGGTAATGGTCTATGATAATAATTATATTATCATCTGGTATCATCATCAAGTATACCATTAGGTTATATTGTAGAAATTATATTGGTAATAAAATTAGCTTGTTAAAACACCAAATAATAACATTTTTTTATAAAAACTACCACTTGTATTGACGCCATTTTTCTCATTTAGCTCGCGGGAAACCCCAAGGTAAACCACTTCTTATAAACATCAACTCTAATACCAACTTTCTTTCTAACACTGTTACGAATTACTACAAAAAATCGGATAATTTTTAGGTACACCTCGACGACCCGGCGCAATAAAAACCAATCGTTCGCCGTCATAGCGGACTCGGACACCAGCCGGCCGCCGTCGAGGAGCTCGTCGCCTTCGGGCCGCGTGAGCCCCTTCAAAGGGCGCGGATTCAACCCGGCCGGGTCCAGGCACGCCTCGCCGCCGCCGCCGCCGGAGGACGTGCGGCTCAGCCCGCAGACGCTCTCGCCCAAGCACGCCTCCAAGATACCCCAGCTGAAGAGGAAGAACAGCAACTGCGCCTTCGGCGAGAAGGTCCACCATCACGACCTTCCCCCAGCGCAGAAGAGGATTAACAAGAGATTGAGCCAAAGTTTGTCCGATATAGACACCGATTCGGATCGAGCGCTACAACAGAGAGGTAGACCACCGCCTAATCCTACTAGAAAGCCCGTCTACAATAAACAACCGGCGTTCCAGAGGCTTTCTCCGATAGTAGGTAAGTTCAGATCAAATCTCCTCTCAAGTAGAAGATACATTTAACTTTCTTATAGGCAGTTCTCCAGAACCCAGCGTAACATCGCCGTCTAGAATACCAAGGAGTCGCAGTACGCCGCCCAGCAGGAAAACCTCGCCGACGAGGGGCGGCGCTCATTACCGCCCTCCTCCGGCTTCTAAGACGTCAGTGTTGAGGCGCTCCAGGAACCGGATGAACACCACCACCAGCTCCAGCAGGGACTCCAGTCCGGTGAAGAATGTGGCGTCGCCGACGCGCGCTTCCTCCAGGAAATACAAAAACGTGCAGGCTAAAGTGAACTCGTTCAGCAAACCCAAATCAAAAGTGCTTCCGAAGGACCAGTCCGACGAATCCGACGCCCCGACCGCCCGACAGAAACCCCCTCTGACGCGGAAAGATAGTACCAACCGATCACAATCTAACCTATTGCCAAATACGATAATGCCTTCTAACAATAATTACACTAGTGATAGTTCTTCTAGTACCGTCGTTATTACCAAGAATCCCAAACCCGAGGAACTCGTTGTTATGAAACCTAATACTAACAAACCTAGTGAAGTTACAACAGAATCTGATAAGATTACTAAAAACACTAACACTCCCGCTAAAATTCAACTACCATCCACCACAACCGTGGTGTCTAACACCACTTCCACGGTCGCCCAACCGCTGAAAATCGACGCCAGAGTACCGCAGTACTACGAGGAAACCAGGGCAATCTCCCCGATGGTGGACGGGAGGGTGTTGAGCGCCACCAGCGTGACTCACGCCATCAACAAAATGAACGACACCGTGCTGGACACCCAGACTCTCATGAAAGACTCCCACCATTTGTCGAAGCTATCCCCAGCGGCCAGTGCTATCATATCCATGGCGAACGAGAGCAAGCCGGAGCAGCCCGAGGGCAAGTTCACCACGACCGCCTTGCCCAAGGTGGAGCCGGTGCACAAGCCCGTCAATCACGTGGTGCACGTGATGAGCTCCAGGCAGCTGGAGGAGGAGATCCAGAAGCACATGCACAAGTCGGCGGATTTGACCAAGCCGGTGAACGACAGGGTGAAGGAGGCGCGGACTGTGGTGGCTTCGGACGTGAAACCCATCAGGATAACGGTGAGGGAGAAGCCTTCGGATGATGGAGTGCAAAGCGGTAACGTCAGAGTGGCTAATGGATTGGGATCGAACGACCGGCCCGGGTGAGTTAAGTCGGCTGTAATTTACGAATTAGCGCGTAATATTTTTGTGAATTAGTCGCTTTCGGTGGGTTATCGATGCGGCGAGATCAACCTACTGCGAATAAAAGTTTTATTGCCACGCTATTTTCGGTATTTTTTTTTCGGTTTGTTTAAGGATAAATTTGTTTTATTTTTCGCCCTGATTGGGTCAAGGATATTATGTATTATTTATCTGCAATAATTCTATTCTTAAGACCACTGAAATAAGGGCACACATTTTATCTACTTATTTTATTTTTTTCATTCTTGTGAGGTCTTGATATCAAACATTATTTGACACGTTAAATTTAATCATCCGATATATCAATCATTTATTAAACGAATCATTACTAATTGGTTAAAAATAAATAGATTTTAAATTTTAAAAAAAGCATAAAATAATTACCCTTTAATTTTCAATTCAAAAATTACACAAAATATCAACTCATTTAATAAACTAAAATCATTTACTCAGTAAGTGTACTTTATCAGAGTTGTGCTATAGTTAAATATTTCGAAGTTACTGCTCTCTGGCGATCGACAACGAATTAAAATGAGGTCTCGCAAATCCTTTGTACGTAAATATTACTTAGAATTAATATTATTAATCCAGCATTTCAGCATAAATAGCGGGAGTATAATGTAATGCGAAGATTAGGATCTGATAATAACCGTGTCGGCGTTGTCCCGTTCCCTGCTATTCGTGAATAATGCAATTAATAGTCGGTGCTTTAAAGGCAATCTTTTGGTAAAAAATTCGGCGAAGGTGGACAATCGAATTTCATGTAAGAAATGAAACATGTAAATAGACTAGGATTGTCGCGTGACCTTTAGCAATATCGCAATAACGACTCACGTGAGTTACCCTGGAAAACTGACCCTCGAGGATTTTGCTAGTGTTAAGTTTTTTTTAGTACATATTGGGAATTTCTGTTTTGTGAACGTTTACACGGTATTTAACGGGGTAATTTTAGGCGATTACATTTTAGAAACTTTCCAACAAAAAGCGGAAATATTTGCCACTAGTTTTATATTTAGCATGTCCATTTATATATAATATTTTTTTATTATGATTTAACTGAAATAATACAGGAAATAAAAAATATCTATATGCTTTTTCAAACAAATACTTCAATTAAATAATACGTTGAGAATATTAAGAAACAAAATATATGATATAAAAATTAAAGGGAAAAAAGGTATTTAATCATACGCACGGATTAATAAACAAATGTCACGAAATTGACCTATAAATTAACCATATCCCCTCACAAAGTCCGAATAGGACCCCTATTTTACTAATTTAATTTTATGCATACGGTTGTATATGAGCCGTAGCCTAAATTTAGCGCCTATTGGGGTTAGTGGTCCAGCGAAATCCATAATTCAAATGATGAAATTCGCGTTTTGTGCGTGCCTACATTTTTTAAGATCCACAAGATTAAAATGCACCAATGAAAAAAAAACTTTCGAAATTAACACACCTAATAAACTTCTCCTCTTCTTGCATCGTTAATAATTGAAAGAAAATGACTTAGTTTGAAAAATAAAAAATCCACATAAAAAAATCTATTACCTTTCGCACAAAGTAGCGAAATTAAATCAAGTTAACGGCCTTCTCTAAGTGGTAATTATTATCGAACGGCGACGCACAAAGGAAATTTTATGCAACGGAATCATTAATCACGAAAATTCGACAACTACACAAAGATTTTTCCTCCGCATTCGATTCCGTAAACTCGACGCGTAGACACTCCCATCGAAGCCAACAAAGAAACTGTATTAATATGTATGAAATGTATCGATCCCAACATCGCGCTTTTTGCAAAAAAAGGGTCAGTTGTATTAATAAAAATTATTTCACTCGATTTCGGAAAATCAGGGGGCAATGTTGAGTTAATATAGGCTTTATGGGTAGATTTTTATTCAAAGTATTAGCTGGTGGAGTTTGAGGAAATTCTACTAGCGAAAAAGGATAGTTTTTCATTTTTAATTTATTATTAAGTTTATGTGTATAGTATCAAGTTAATGTGCATTAATTTTGCAAAAAATAATAAAACATATGCATTTAATACATTAGAACTTCCCTAAGCAGGCCTTCATTGTTTCCTCTTTTCTGTTGGTAATTTTAATTTGTAATTATTTTTTAATACTAAAATTAAAGTGTACGAAAAATTAGAACCCCCTCTTGTATCATTATAACAATGAACCGTGTAACCCTGACATGAATTATTATACACTGTATAGGGAAAATGATTATAGCGAATTCGAGTATAGGGCACCACAAACAGGACCGGCTTCATTAAACAAACCATTTAAAAAAAATAATTAAATTTGTGCGAACCGAGTTTCACTCGTATTGAATTTCGAACATTTATACTCTATGCTAAGGGTAATAGAATGTATACAAATATTGCATTTTTATTATCGAAAGCGATTACATCGCTTTTGCAAAAAAAACGGTCCTGATATAGGTGTTTTCTTCGAGTTTTCTTAATACTGGATTGCGTGATGATCGCCTGGAGTGGCCGGCAAGTGGAGAATAGCGTGATTGATATTAGAAATGCATAGGCGTACTTTTTATAATACAAATACGACGCAAATTAACATTCAAACCCTTTAACCCCTAGAAAGTTAGTGAATTAATTGGCTATTAATACACAAAAGATATAAATTAAGAGAAAGACTCAAGTAGTTTCTTATTGTTGAAAGCAAGCTCAGAAGTAACTCAAGTAAAATAACCAGTACTTGTTAAATCAAAACCAGCTACAGGAGACATTGATGGATACAAATTCAAACCGATAGAACACAATGGAAGAAATACCCACTCGTTGCTTAAACTTGATGTGCGAGATGGTAATAAATCACGTCCAGTAAGCGGCAATTAATATGTATGAGGGCTGGCGAAATCGATAGAAGAAGGTGTACGCCAATGAGTCCGTAGGTAAATGGTTTGGCCGTTGTCCAGCCGATATAGCGAAAGACTTTTCGACCGCATTGAAGTCGCGAGTGGTGTTATCGACGACGCGAATGTGACTTTCCCGTTCTCAGTTTTTTTGTCCTTGCCGAAGAGGAAAAGGGCGAATTTTCGTTAATTTAAATTAGAAATAAGCAGGAGTGTGTGTGCGTTGATCATTTCATTTTTTTTTTGAAAAAATCGCATACGTTTGAGTTTAGAAATGACCCTCATATCAGTGAGCGTTATCGACAAATATAAATGGTATTATATATGGTCGTTTTAGTTCGTTGTTTTACTGCGTTTTTATTAATTTTTCGCTTGTGTATTTTCACGTTGTTCGTTTCACCCGTAATTTTATGAAAATTAAAATTCTAATTGAGTAATAAGAAGTCGATTTTTTTGTAGTGTTAATAAAACGCACTGATTTTCGCACATTAATCGATCCAGTATGAAGTAGATTTATTTCTCAATTGTGGTAGTAGTTCCAATGAAGAATTATTTTCGGGGTGCATGTAATGTAATTTTTCTAATTAGAAACTTTATAAATTAATTTTTTTAATTTGTCGCTTAATTTTGTTTTGTATTAATTTACAATTATAATGTTAACTTCTTCATTCTAAATAACCCCCTAATTATTACTTATTTTTTCTCAATTTTAAGCTTTCTTTACAATTTTCGTTTCTTTTCCATTTTACCAAAATATTTGATATTTCCCTTTCATCACACTAAATTTTAGAATCCTAATGTTACTAGAATTACACTTTTTGTAGGGTCAAACTAATGTTGAAATATTGGAAAATTTTAAATTTCCACCACCAGTTTTAGTACAAAAAAGTAACTTAAAATATTATTCTTGCAAAAATTATTTCTAATTTAAACAATATTACACTAGTTTCGGTTTCTCCAACATAATTATTAACAAAACTATGGAAGTTTTAAAACTGCAATTACCATTTGTGGCGTCGTAAATGAAAATCGCGTATAATTATATCTGAGTGATCGTTAAGAAGAAACGAATATGAAAAATGACTTTCATATACGTTATGCCCTTGCATGAAGAGTACAATGGCTACGGGAATCTAGAAAATGGAGGGTACGAATAAAAAAAAACAGCTTTTCACGATATCATGTAGGTAGAACGCGTGCTAGGGGTCACCGAGAGAAAAATCTAACATTTTCCAAGAACTATAAGCATGAAAGTATCGTGCAAAACATCACGCTTACCAACACGAACGTTCTAACGACCCTTTAGATTAATATTTATAATTACACATAATAATAACAGTTACCGTAAACAAATATCCGAGCTCTGAACGCTTTCAGCTTGCCGCCTACGCAGGACACGCCGCCCAATGAACCGGAAAAGGAAGAGGAAACACCGCCGAAGAACGCCTGCTCCAGATTCTTCGCCGGCTGCAAATCGAAAATGTGCGCCGGTTGCGCCTCCAAGAAACCGCCGGCCGCCGCGAAACCAAAGACTGACATTAGCTGCTTAAGTTGCTTCAAAAAGAAGCCGGAATCCACTTCCATCGTCATCGAGGAAACCGACGACAAGAAGCCCGGCTTCCTCCAACGCCTCAACTGCTTCAAGAAGCAGAAAATCGGCGACGTCTCCTCCTGCTTCCCCACCGGAAAGAGGAAGGGCAGCTGGGTGGAGCGGGCTGGAAGCCTATCACAACCTGCCAGGTAATTTATTCCACCTAGTTCCTCTTCTTTGTTAAATGTTGAGTTTTTTTTCCAGAAAAAAGTGCTCCAAACAATGCTGCAAAAATTTCCTGCGGACGATATTCTGCGTGACATTGTGCGCGAGCTGCTGTAAATGCTGCAAGAAAAAACCGGTCGAAGTGCCCGAACGAAAGGACTCCATCATCAGCAAGAAGAAGAGTTTAACTCCCACCACGGCTCCACCGCCGGAGGTTCGATCGACTCCAATAAATCGATTATTTTACGTTTAATGCGCGTTGATTTCAGGAAGTACCGAAAATCGATTTGAGCTTGGTGGAGCACTCTTCTCACATGAAAGGGGCCATACCCATACTTCCGATTTGCTTGGCTTGGTTCTGCCTGGTGATGAATTGCATCGCTCCTGGCACAGGTACTATCCCTTGTATAATTACTCTGTATTGTATAACTTTTAAATTGTTCCACAGGAACGGTAATCAGTGGATTGCTATGCCTTTGCATCGGTATACCGAGGTTCTCGCAGAAAGACGGCCCCAAGTCCCGAATCGGCGCCTTCATCATAGATCTGATCATAGGATTCAGTCAGTTTTTCACAGTGCTCTTCTGTTTGGTGGGATGGGGATGGTCCATATGGTGGGGTATTATAATGGTGAAGATTTCGAGTAAGTAGCGCATTTTAAATCAACCGTTTGAAGTGTAAAGTTGATCGATTTTTAATAGAAAAACACAAGAGGTTCAAGCAACTGGAGGCCTTCGAACAAGCGAGCTCGGTGCCCGGTACTACTCCCAATCCGCGACAACGGGACCCGGAGAGGCGTTAGAGGGATGAGAAGTTCGTTTTTGAAAATTTTGTACTGTTAAAAGGGCTAGGTGAACGGAAATTAGAGTAATAAAAGTTAACCTATAAAAAATTCGTCTAGCGCTCGACATATTTGGAGATTTAAGAAAATTGTTGAGTCATTTTTGCTGGTCGAAAATGTCATTATAGCGAACATAGAGAGATTATGGCAATATTTTTTGTATCTAATAAAGACCTAGTAATAATGTTTGTTATAAATTTTGTAAAAACTGTATATAAGCGTTTCGAACCACAAAAATTTGTTCACGAAATGAGTATACTTTGTTTATTGGTTATTGTATTAATAAATTAATTTAAACGGTTTCATAGAGCTTTGTTTAATTTGAGAAGAGGGAGAATATTTTTATAAATCACTGTAATAAAAAAACAGCGCATTAATGCACAAACGGAGAACTCGAGTAGTTGCAGAGATGTAGTAAAAAACTGGAATAAAACACTTTTTTTCCAACTTGTTTATCGATCGATATAAAGTAATTTTTTCAGTTAAAATCTTAAATTCAACAAAGCTTCCGAACGTTTTTAACATATTTAGTAAACGTTTAAAGCACAATTATAAAATTACTAAACCTGATGAAAACAAAAAACCTAATTCGTTGTGCAAAATACTAAACCATTACTAATAAGAAATTAATCGAGATTTTTTTATGTATTTTATTTCGTTTCTTAAATGAGTCACGAATAATTTTGATGTAACAGAGTTAGATGTACCTACTTGATTATTACCAATATAATAAATACGTAAAATGTGTAGATAATTTTTTGCAGTAGATCTCCGAATTTGGTGAAAATTTCTTATATTAGAGGTACAGTGCAAATTTGGGCTAACTCTGCATCGAATTTATTAAGTCTTCTATATAAAAAGATATTTTCTTACCTGTAAATTTATACATATTTTGAATAAAATCCTCCGTTTACTGATGCTCGTTTCAATGCACAATGTCCCTTTTCGCGAATTTTTCACCACAAAAAAACATTATGAAGCACATAGGAGTTTATTTTATGTATGTTTTTATTCAGTTATACACATTTTTGGAAGTAAACATATGTACAAATTCTGTTAGCGAGACCAACTATATAAAATACAAACTGCAGTAAATAACAATCAGGTACTCTTTGATTTCACGCCGCGAGTAAACTGTGAATGTTTCGCGTTATGATAACGTCAAAAACGGCGCGACGTTGCCAATACGCCTTATTTAAGTAAGTTAACTGAAAAATTACTAAATACTATTTTTTTAGTAGTAAATAAACAATGAAATAAAAATTTTAATACCAATTATTTATATTTTTAGTTTATATTGTTCAATCGTGAGCGTTTTAAAATGGAATTAATGAAAATTAACCAAGTATTATGTTTTACAAACCAGTTCAATCGCAGCCTAAAAATCAAAGATTACCAACAATTAATCGATATAAATATTATATTCAATCTACTTTTAAGGATCCTCGTCCAGTTAACCGAAAAACAAAAAGAAACAGCATGTAGAGCAATTATAGAGAGCTACTTTATCTTAATATTACATATCGCATCCTTTCGAAACCTACAACACTTCCATATTTATGGGCTGTTTAACAGCCAAAGTGATATGTCTAGCAAAATACGTTTTAATCGCCACTCTAGACTCGATACATTTACACGGGATAAAATGAATTTGTCAAGCAAACAACGGCATGAATAATGTAATTATCTTTTTTAAATCCTACAAGAAACGGTTTTGTTCAATTTAAACTATAACTATTTTCAACGGTGAGCACTCGAAGTTCACTAAAGGGAACCCGCTAAAGCATAATATCAACTTTTTTTACCAGCAAATTTTGTTCAATTACGAATGAAATATCAAATTAACGATAGGAGTAAAATTCAATCGAGTTCAATGCCCAGGTTATCGCCAATTCGGTAAATAAAATTTTTCACCGGACATTAAGCTTAACATATCTACTAAATTACGCACAACTTTTCTTCTATCACATCTACTACAATACCTTTCACTTGCCTTGTATAAATCATATTGCCTGTAATAATAATGTCCGCTTATATACAGAATGGACTGAAAAATATTCTACAAATGAACGCTGAAACGTGTACAAAGAGAGTTTAATTCAAAACAAGCCGTTAATTGGAAGACAAAATTACTGAAAATTATTAGATAGAATAAAAAATTGTCTTCTGTATAATTAAAATAACACATTAAACCCAATTTCAAATTATAAATATAATAAATAAGAAATAAACGTTGGTATATTTTGGTCCACCTTGTATATAATAATCGCGGCCGTGATCTCACTGACAGAAGTAGATTGACATGGTGCTAAAAATTAGGGAGGAAATCTTGACCGTCTTCTTCCAAATGGAGCTAATACAAAAAAAATTCCCCGACTTCGTATGCCGGAAACAATACAGTTCCATAAGTTAAAAACAAATGTAAAATAATAAAAAGTATCACTTTTTTTTAACAATGAACAAAAATTAACATGTACACAAAAAAAATTAAAGGCTTGCGTTGCGCTCAAAGTTCAAAATTAAAATGGCCGTTTTGTATTTCGATGCATACATCTTTAGATAATCAAAGAGCGAATTTGTCAAGATTAACCTTACAAATCGGGAATTATCACATTTTGAAACTGTTATGATTAGTTAAAGATGTATAATAACAATAGTTTAGTAATTTTTGGATGAGATAATTTGAGTACTACGCAAGCTACAGTTTTCACAGCTCTTCGAAAAAGCAAAAACAGTGCAAAACTGCTTCAGACCTATATATTACACCGAAACACTCTTATTTTTAGAAAACGATTTCGATTAAATAAAAAGGATTTTATAGGAGAGCGCTATTTATTTAATATAAACATATCTCTGAAATAATTCATTTTCTAAAAATAAGTACTGGGCATCGAATTGCCTATTATATTTCTCTTTCTCGTGGTAAAAACTATTAACAAACAACTATTTCTTCGTCGGAGTACCTCTTTGGGTTAGACCTTCGAACCTCTTAAACGTATAGTTTATGAACACCCAATCCTTGTAATTAACATCACCGTCTTGAGATAGGGGCGCAGATGCTTAAAAACAAAAAACAAATACGTTTACATTAACAAGTACAATACTAAGTCGTTTAATAAACTCACGAATTTCCAGTTTGACATCGGGAAAATCGTCGAAATTCGACGTATCATCTATCGATTTCACTTCCACCGGTATAGCAGCAGGCCTTTCCCTGATGTGTTCCCAATCCACACCTCGGAAGAACTGATTCAATTTCAGATCCTCCAAACCTTTTTGAGATCCTAGTCTTCTGTCTGCCTCGCAACAGAATCTACAATAATAAAAGCATTTTAAGACCCATTTATTTGCATAGTTTCATTGGAAAATATAGGAAGTGTCCTATTGAATCCAAAATTTCCTACAGTACAAGACCATTTAATTGCTTAATAGCACTTAGTACGGAGTGCTACCAAATCTCCCTACAGTACAAGACCATCTAATTGCTTAATAGCACTTAGTACAGAGTGCTACCAAAACTCCCTACAGTACAGGACCATCTAATTGACAAATAATACAGAATGGTACTTACTTCACGATTGTATCTTTGGCCTCTTCGGAGATCGGTACTTCGGCGGGGAACACCAGCGTATCCCTCCAGTTCATCACCTTCGTGTAGGTGTCCTGCGGATTTTCCGAACAAAATGGCGGATAGCCGATGAGCATCTCGTACATGATGACGCCCAACGACCACCAATCGCACGCGGGGCCGTACCCCGTTTGCATGAACACCTCGGGCGCTATGTAATCGGGCGTACCGACGGTACTGTACGCCAACGCTCGCCTGTTTTTCTTCCAACTTTCCGCTCGACGCTTGCTATCCATCGGACTCGATGTAATTACTACAAGAAAAAAAATGAATTAAACAAAAGTGACAGTTGACATATAACTAAAAAAATTCTAACCACGGTCTTACATACAGGTCTGGAAACTCGGAACACTCTACAACACCTCATCCACAGAAGTTTCCAGACCTGTTACTATGCGACCGTGATTCTAGCAATACATGTCAAAAAAATGAGAACAAAACGAAACGTCACTGTCAAAAAAAAGTGTGATCATTGGCCTTTTGCGTTTCGGAAAACAAATCAATTTAGTGTTTAGAAATAATAATAAACTTACTGAAATCCGAGGGTTTCGCTTGGCTTAAGTCCCTGTAAAAGTCGGTCCGGTGAGATTTCTTGAGGCCGGTGCACAGGCCGAAATCCGACAATTTCAAATGGCCTTTGGCGTCCAAGAGCAAATTGTCGGGCTTGATGTCCCTGTGTATGAAGCCGAGCTTGTGTATGGAATCGATGGCGAGCGCCGTTTCGGTTATGTAGAATTGCGTACACTCCTCGGACAGCGTGTCTTTCTTCATCAGCAGCGTCATCATGTCGCCGCCGGGTAGAAATTCCATTATTAAATATAGGTTAATCGGATCTTGAAAACTATAATACATTTTAACCACCCACTGGTGATCGGCTTCTACTAATATATCACGTTCGGCTCGTACATGGGCCACCTACGCAAACAAATACAAGGGAATTAATGCGCCATTCAAATTCGACGGTATAAGAAATCGATAAGATGTAGGCTCGAGTCGAGATTTGCAGATTTATAACAAGAAAAAAATTGATGAAATCATTTCAAAAATTGCTTAATTTCAAATTCAAGTCGACTTAATCAAACCCAGAATATTTTCTAAATTTCAAGTCTATGTGGGCTCAAATGGCCCAAGAAGGTACGCTGTATTTATTAGTGAACTAGAAAAGCTCATTTGGGCCAATGTGGATTTGAAATTTAGAAAATATGCAGCACTTTTCCTGATACCAACTAATGCAATTTCGCTGGATGAAGAAAAATTCAAAGAAAAAATAATTTAGTGACCATTTACCTGTTCTTTTTCTAACATGTCCGCTTTCCTGAGGATTTTCATGGCGTACACGTGACCCGTGTCTTTTTTCTGTACTAATCTAACTTCTCCGAACGCTCCCCTGCCTATCACTTTGAGGGGTTCGAAGTCTTCGACGCCCAATCGAGATCGTTTTAACCTAAGGAATTCGGTTTCTTTTTGGGCATGTTGCAGCCGCTTTTCATGTTTCTGCTCTTCAGAGAGACTTTCGTCTTTTAAGGATTCTTCTAATTTCGCTAATCTGAAATTAGAGATGTATTTTTAGAATTAAACGAGCGAGCAAACCGCCATAATTAAGCCGGTGTTCGACTTTTAGGGGGAAAAATAACGATATCCAGTTTAGCTTCAGGATAAATTAAAATTTCATAAAAAAATCCAGAACAATTTACGTTTTTTTACCGTATAATTTACCAGCCAATCGATGAGAATACGATAGCAATTTTTGTCAATCATCAAACCAAATCACATCGTTCAACAAGTATAATTTAACCTACATATTTAAAATAATACCTAGTAATTCCCCTATTACAAGTAATAACGACAGTTGACAAGTGACAATTGCAATGACAATTAACCATTAACGTACAACTCTTCCTTGAATTCAAAATCATCAGTGTTCGCGAGATAGAGCGGCTTGATGAATGATTAGGAAACGCGGACGTTTCGAAACTACTGCAATTTAAATCGCGCAAAAAAAGGAGCACTCCACTTCGTGCTATCCGTTTATCTACTTTCATTATTCATCGCAAATGTCCGGTTCAAGGTGAGTTTCCTGCCGATCGAAACGTTTCGTTCGGATTTGTTTCCCATCGGCACGGTAGGGGAAAAATCCGATCGACCGGAGGATTTATTATTGATGCCGGTAAAATTAATGTCCAATGAGGCACTTAAACCCATCCGTGGTTATTATTTATCGTACGAAAACTGTCATTATAATGGAGTAAAAATTATCGATCATTACCCTATTATTCCATTTGCATCTAATAAATCTATCATAGAATTTCGAGGACGTACTACTTGTACTTCAGCAATCGAACGGATTAGATCGTGTAGTGATTTATTTATACAAGATAAATAAAATCCTTAAATAATTTGCGAAAATACAATTTACATTACCTTTGTTTCCTTTCTATATGTTGCGCTATAAGATTACTGTAATAATTTTCTAAAGTAACTTTTGCTTTGGTGGCTTTGTCCAGGGTGTGGACACTGAAACGGATGGTGTTCTCCGTGGCGGTCATGTCCAGGACCCCTAAAACAAAATAAATTCCTTAAAATTCAATCAAAAACACAAATTTTATGCTTTAAATCAATTCATTTATAAATAGTTCAAAGTGTAAGGTAAAAGAGAAACAAATAGCCACCACTATGTCCAGCCATGACACTATTAGACGATTTTCAATACAAATTTGATGAAATCTGGATGAATCTTTTACCTTTGTGTCTGAACCAAGGCGGACAAAAAGTACTCAAAATGCTATCCATAGTTTTTGCGGTAACCGTTCGCTCTGTTCATATTTGAATGCGAATAGAAATATTGGAATATATTGCGAAAAGTCTCGCACGGAGACGAAACGCACTGTCTGGGCGAACCTTCGACTAATAACGAAAAACGCGATAGAATATTTGATTTTTTTTATTTCACTTATCTAATCTGCTGATAAATTGCGAGGGCAAATCAAATAAAATACAATCGTATTGATTCCTACTATTGAAATATTTCGTTTCAAAGGAAACGCTACTCGATGTAGAATCGATAAAGTCGCGCTTTTATTAATTCATTATCGATAATTGAAGCGGGTAAGTAGCTACATAATTTCAAGTGTCAGACGTTCATTAAAACTTCCGAGCCCCCCGTGCATTTTAAATTTCCAGCGCTCTTCCATAAACGTTCTCACGTTGTTCGAAACGAACCAGGCGCGGTAATAAAACAAATATTTGTCAAAACGTACCGTTCAAAATCAAAAAAGGTAACGCAAACTGAATGCACACAGAGCCGGTACTTACGGAGGTATTACCACGGCTGTGAGTAATCGCTTTAAAATTGTTTTATTTAGTTTTGTTGTTAGTATAACGAGGATGGAGTAAAAATATCCGGTGCGATAAATTCGATGCCAATTTCGAAATTTCCCAGTAATTTCGCGATAGCCGGCGAATGAATCAAGGGACTTACTGTCTATCGTTTTTATCAATGATAAACACTGCATAATTTTGTAGTTAAATACCACATTGAATAAAATTAAAAATTTCCACAGAGAAACTATCCTCTGAAATATGAGTAAAAATTTATTAATATGATACAACAAAGTAAGCACAAATATAAAATTGTACAACTGACAAATTTATGACTAACACAAGATTTAATTTACATCACAACCAAATAACATTACATAACATTTCGTGTCACTTATAAAATTAAATAACTCACAATATCGCAAGGCGAAAATTACAATTAATATTATCATAATTATAATTAATAAAAGGTCACACAAATGTTGACGATAAATATTTACAAAAGCCGATATAGCAATGCGATTAACACATCTATCGATTCAATCTTACAGTACTTTGACCATTCGAATCGAGCGCTGTAATTAAAAAGTAATGGGAGTACCAACGACGTCTAGCAGAGTGATTGACTCGGAAGATTCGAATTCACAAACAACTCGTTGATTTTATGCGATTTTTTCCGAGAAAGCCATCCGACGAGCGTGCATTTACACAAACTATTTCACCGAACGAGGAACGAACTAGTCCGGTGTCACCGTACTAAATGATGCCGATATACGACGGTCGTAGAGAAGAGGAAAAAAAACGAGCATATAATGGTGAGATGGTTCAACCTACCGGGAAAAGCCACTGACACCATCGTCGGCTCCGGCACTACCTGGACGACCAGACGGAGACGCATTGTTCGAAAATTTTTACTGCCGCTTTTATGCGACGCTGTGTCGGCTATTGTTCGCTGTAATCAGCTGTTGTTGGGGCCGAAACGATACGAGAAAGTCGATAGTCGCGGAGAAAAATTAGAGGGTGTTCGGTCGGATTTCACTCGACGGTCCATTTAATACGAAAACACTTCCTTATCAGTGAGCGATCTACAGTTTGGATTGCTTAATTTGGCGAGATTTACCTAAATGCTCGCTCACGAGCATCACAATTTTGGTGGTTAGATTATACGCAGTACGACCCATTAACTGTTTACATTTAAGTTAACTTTTAATAAAAGATAAACAATTCTGTCAAATCATGCACCAATGATAACCATAAATATACAAAATTATATACAAACTAAGTACCCACGAGTACTCGAATTATCTACGATTTATTACGCCGACCTCCCAAAGAGGTAGTTGCACCGCAACGTAACGTACCTAATAGTGCAGTAAATTGCGATAAATTTAGATAAAAACCAGTACCTTTCAGATCAACAATAAAACATCCATTCACTTTCACATCTTCCACGATACCAAACAAAACAAAACCTTAAGCACGATTTTTTCGGACGCACAGTGTAGTTAACAAGTACATAATTTCACATGGAAACAGGAAAGAGTTGAAACAAATCGCGGCGCACGTTAGAAGATGTCAACGACAATTACGTATGTACTCCAAACAACGGACTGTAGTTACCGGTACCGGGTACCGGGTAGTGGGTACTGGTAAAATGGTAAAACGGCGAGTCGAAGGCGACGGGGATTCCGATATGCCGTGCACGGCGTGGCGTATCGGGTACGTTGCTCGATCAAAGTCCGTGAAAGAATGATTTTTATCGTGCTTTTGCTTCGCCAAAATATCTACTTCTGATGCTTCTGCTTCTACAGGGGTCTTTCGAATTTATTGCATTCGTATATCGGCACACGATTATAAATTCATATAATAATTAGTGGATAATTCGATACCACAATTTCGAAAAATTATACAAGGTGAGTTAATGAAACAGTATTTCTTACCTTAGTTTTTTTACAATCACAATTTTGCAAGTATATTTTTTTAGTCGTAAACAAAGCTATTCCTAAAGCACTTAAATTATTATGATTGCAATATTTTTAAATTCGAACAATAACAAACAAACTGTTTTCCGAAATTAATATGAATACGGTTCAAAAACTAGAAACACAACATAAAAATAACAATCCCGAAACGCGCATTAAAATTATACAATTTGGCGGATTTACTGCCGCTATAAATTAATTTTTATATTTCAAACACTTAAAAATAGACTATTACACGAAATCGGCGCGAAGACATGTAAAAAAATATCGCGAAAATCGACTATAAATCACGATGAAAATACATACATTAACAATCACCACGCACAAATCTAAACGCGGATGTTTGCCGATGTAAAAAAAATAATAGACATTTAAACAATCAATTGATTGGAAGATACACGCACAAATCGCGTAATTTCACCTTGTTCTATTCAACAATTTTAAAGGAGTACTTGAAATTATAAAAGGAAACATGTATAAATTCTATTCATCAAATTAATTTAAGAAAAATATTTACCTACACATTTCATAATTAATTCAACCATCACCAATCACCACCTTAAGAGTTAGAGAGTATAAGACTTTATTCAGTAGAAACATTTCACCAATAAAACCCTTATAAAAAATATATAATGAACCATAAAATAATGGTTTTTAAATGACCGATGGCGAACATTAAATAAACAAATTAAGCGACTCTAATCTCTATTTATATGACTCACTCGGTATAATGATTGGCGTATACGTCCGTTTAACGACTTTAATAAACTACAACGCCCCACGGTTCGCCGGTGATTCAACAAAACCGTATGACACCGTGCTAAAAAATACACCACGCAATACTACGATATACCGCAGGATTGCTCGTATACCTCGTGGTATTTCCAAGTACACGACGAGCTTGAACTTTACCATCGCCATTAACTCGACAATCATTTAAAAATATAAACAAACAAATAGTTAACATGTAGTTCGACACAACAAAAACGTATTTTCGTCTTGTTTACATGCAAGTTGGAAATGTTAATGGTCATAGGTGCAGTGCGTTTTGCGACGCAAAGTGATGAATCGGCTCGATTTTTCCAATTCGTGCTTTAACGCAGCTTAATTTGATACGGTGGAAAAGACGGTGCAATTCCTCGTGGCTAATTCGTATGCACAATTTATACAAAACGTTGATAAAAATGTATATTCTCATTAGGCACGTTTTTTTAAACTGAATAATTAGTCTTAATATAGCTATTCGCGTGTAGAATTTTGACAAACTTCACAAATATTTACCTATACATTGTAACTAATCTATAAATACTTATAATTATTATTAAATGATTAAAAAAGTTTAATAAGAAAATATTCACTCAATTATCGCTCAAAAAATTGGGAGACACTAAAACGAATAATTGAAATTTATGGAAAAAAGAATTAAGTGATTATTTCTTAATGCCGTGTTAAAAATTACTCCGATCCGCCGGCAATTATGCCTTTATTAATTATGATTTCATTTATATAAATAAAACATGGAGTCGACGACCATAAAATTTTAAATTGTTCGGAAACGACCGCTTTTTTGCATTTGTTAACAAACAACGACCTACGTGCATCCAGCAATTTAAATCTAATTTTAACGAGCGAAATTAAATTTTCCTTTCCAATGCAATAATAACCTGCACTAATGTTACTATTTAGATGGCCCTCGAGATTACCAGAATTTGTTCCATTAGAGCCATTAAACTCGCATACAGTGCTCGTGTTTTTATTGTAATGAAGAATACTTACAAAATTAACATTATGTATATTTGTGATAAAATAAACTGGTTTCACGAAAGGAATTTTTATATTTTTGTGAACTTTTAAATATTGAGTTCTTTTACCCATTATACAAGAAAAAATCGATTAGCATTTCTTCGTGACATCGCATTCGAATTCAAGATGAGTTTTTTAGCCTCTATAAAGATATAAGCAAATAATTTAGTGCCTTTAAAAAATTATTACCTCACCATATTTAATATCTCTAGTAAATAGAAAAGTACATGCAATAACATTGTACAAAAATACATTTCAATGTTATAAAGGATTAATTGAGTATTTAAAATGTATCAAATAGGAACAAGAAACTCCAAACTTTACATTAGAGCATTAATTTAATTTATTTTTCTCTGTTCATATAGAACAGTTGTATACTATTTAGTAATATAGCGGTAATTGCTAAATATACGGGAGGAGCGTTATTAGCAATTAGCAACACACATATTGTGCAGTTATTATTGCGAATTAATTAAATTAGAAAAATATATCGATAAAGGGGTACAAGGTCGAATCAATGAATCCATCAATGATATTAATCTACGGCAAATACGTGGGAGATATTAGGCTCGTCATTAATAACACTTGTCATATAAATGTGCAACTCGATATGTATTCGTTGGTTGTATCTAATTAAAATAAAGTTTTATAGATGCATAATAACTGTATCTACACTCTACAGGTAAAATTAAAACTAGCAAGGAAAATTTACCGAGTAAAATAATATACACTATTTTTATCGCGGCCTCATGAAAATCTGGTGTAACATTGATGAATGTTTCGACCTATAATATACATAATTTTCCTGCGATGCTCGCGTGCGTTTATTTTTACTCGAAAAGGGGCTAATATCCAAATTACCCCCGATATTCGGGGTTAACACGTATGAAAATGTCAAGGTGATGATATTACTCTTTCTACGCATAACGCTTTTGTAGAGGACAAGCTTTAAATAGCTTCATTATGTAGACGTGTCGATAAGAGAATTAGATCAATTAGCCAATTAATCGATGGGACGTTATTCGATTACTTGTAGCGTGTAACATTCAATTTTGGGGGAGATATTTTTAGATTCGACACTTCCACTCTAATAAATTATTTATATTTCTATACGCATTATTTCATTTCTGGTAATTTTTATCATCGATACAAATAAATCGTTGCTGAAATACGATACCATCGCAAAACCCGTATCTTAAAGTCTCCCGTTTTATAAATTATCCTTCGGGAATACCGAATGGTAGGTACCCGTCCGGAATTTCAATGCCTTTTACCTCCTCTAAAAGATCTTATAAAAACTACAGATCTTAACTCAAGTTTAGGAACGAGTAAAATGCATAAAGCTTTCGAATGGTAGGTACACAGAGGTGGGATTAGGGAATTATGAAAAAATATGTAATCGTGTATCATAAAATACTCGATCATTTTTCCCTTCTCATATGCATTGTATATGTATAAGGAAAAAGGAAGTGTTTACTTTCTCGCATGAAACGCCGACCTCCTATGGCGCGAGTTACAATAGAAAAAACAAATACTAGTTAAAGGTTAAAGTAAAAGATACTCTTAATTGCTTATTCGTGCTGCCTTAAGAAAAGTTACTTTTCATTTTGCTTCCTTCCCCGTGCAATCCATGAGAAAGTTATATTGTCTTATTAAAAAACTTTAATTAGCAGGCTATATTGGATGCACCATTTGTATCGAGTATGCAAATTAATGAGCCTTTATATTGCAAACTTCTTTATAGGGGCCAAATTATTAACGTGCAACGAGCTACTTTCTGTGCTATTCTATTTTTACAAATTTTAATGAGCTAATATAAGAAACTGTAGATAAATAGAGTTCGGAGTAATTTTGAGTTGGTAAAAGGCACCGTAATACTTCTGTTAATAAGTAATCATCCAATTAACAGTAATTTTTGATTATGTTTAATTAAAGCGAGTAGTTAATAAATTTGATTCGGCGCATGCATCATTGAAAAGCCACTTTTCCAATTTACGATATAATTTAAATCGCTATATAAATAATTAAGCCGTATAGAAATATCAATCAATTCAATCAAATCCAAAGTCCTAATTGATTGTTACACTAATGATTAATACATTTTAAAAACCTTAATAAAACTTCACTAAAACGTTGCTTCCATTTAAATTTTGAACGTATACAATCTGTGTAAATATCAAGTGTTTCAATTATTAGATAATTAAATGACTTCTGTACTCAAGTTTATAAATGTATTGCTTGTATACTAAAAAAATATTACCAATTTATACATAAATTGTAGCATTATATTAACAATTTTCGTTTAATAAAATAAATTCATAAATAATTCAGATTCATTATAGCAAATTGCCAATTATAAATATTGCATGCAACAGGAAATTTAATTAAAGTAATATAATGATCCGCTAATTAAATAAACGAAAAATTCGTTACTTACTAAACCTCAATAGTAACGTTCATCGAGCAATACCTGATGCAACAACAATTCACATTTATAACACGCTTATTGTTAAGCTATTTTTCGAAACTAATTCCCTCGATAAATATTATCGTTCTATATGCAAATCCGGCACTCTTCGACGTGCAATTTACGCCCGTCGGAATAGTAAAACACTTCGAAGATGATCGTCTAAAAATACGCGTTAATAATGGAACACGCGGATATACGGAGTATTCTCTCGACACGAGAAGACGACGCGCGTTTGGCATATAACCGAAATAAAAAATTAAAGGTTTTACAAACGAGGTTATTGCCGACGATTTTCTACGGTATATACTCCGGGGCGATCTGAAATTTCTATTGCATCGATTCCGTTCGATTTTAACCGCGTCAGGTTCGGCTCTCTTTATCACAAACGAAAATTACACTAGATTAAATCGGATTAGTACAGTAGGCGTAAGTATTTATAATAGTATTTTTTTTTAATTCGTTAAGTAATATTTTCTTTTATTGGTCATAAAACTGTTATATTACCATATTTAACGCAACTGTTTATTTGGTCGTTATCTAATAAAACATGCGATTAAATAATAGGTATAAATGCATACAAAAATGTAGGATTTTTCTGTTTTAATAAATAGGAATTGATTAACGAAAGACCGGACCTGCTGTGGGATTTAAAGAACGCGCGTAAACATCGACTAAAATCTTTTACACGCCAGAAAATCGACCTACGACCTCGATCAGAGAGAGTAAAAGAAAAAAAACCGAAAGGAGGTCGTTTGGCGGATTTTATCGAGCGCAATTAAGTAATGCGTTTTTATTATTATTACACTTTGACCACCACATAATCAATATCGACACTACTTCAAGAGAAAGAAAATTCATTATGATTATTTACAGTTTTATTTCTTACCTAAATTTCTACTAGAATTTTTATGGAGCATACTACTATCAAGGTTGATGGATATGTAGAGCAAAAAAATATTTTTTCTGCATTAAAAAATAAGATTACAACTCATTATTGAATTTTTACCAACAGATCCTTTTTTATACAATAAAATAAAAAAGCTATTCACAAAAAACGGAGCCACTTTTTTTAAATCTCCTCTGGACATCCCTATTTGAAACCCGAGAAAAAATCTAATAGTGAATATTAGTCCATGTACCAATTTTCTTGAATTTATCTCGAGAAATATTTTGGGAAAATAAAACAGAAACCATTTCCAGGCTTACACCCTCGAGTGCTTACAACTCCCTTAAGTACTTTAGGAAAAACCGTTATATAAACATTCCTTTTTTTCTTATACCCTATATTACATAATACATCGTTTTTTTGGTACATCAACTAGCGCTGTTCCCACAATTGACAAAGACGAATTTGGTGCATTTTTTTAATTAACGAGGATCATATTTCTTCAACTTATTGCATGAGAAATGAGTGTAGCATATTTTTTCTAAATCATTAAAGAGTCGCTGCAATCTGTAACGTCTGGTAAATTTACATACAATTTCAATGCGCCTAGCGAAAAAAAAGCTACTCGAAACCGTTTTAGATCTCCAGACCTTTAAAGGAATTCATTACTTACTATGCTAATGCCTAGCCGACTTTCGCTGAACTGATCCCGTTTTAACTGGAAAAATTCGGCAATGTTTATACGACTTAATTTAGTTTTTGTCGCTATTTTCTACCGATCGCCCTGTATGCAAAGAACCCGTAAAAATATTAGCACCGCTACGGGAACAATTCAATGATACACGATGTGAATTTTACGACGAAATTGCGAATAAAAAAGCTTAAATGCCTCAGTGAAAGCCAAAAATAAAGTTAAAGGATAACATTTTGAATGCCAAATTGGATAGAAAAAACGACGGTTTTCTATCTCATGATCTTGTTTAGATAAAGCGTATGTTTTTATGCATTCTCGTTCGGAACAAACTATACACACAGTTAATAAAACAATTTTAGAAACATCGACTATTAAATCGATTATAGCGCATGCAGGAATCGGCCGAATTTTATTAATAAACGAACATAAATCCGCGCATTATTTGTACGATTTTAAATAAACCCAGACGACACGCCACAAGCAACTTCTGTCGTAATCTTTAACCCGGTGAACATTACAACGTAAGACCTACATGAATAATTAACGTCTTATTACGCAACGTCGCATATAAACCTCGGCATTAAAGGGTACATGTATATTCGTACGCTGTAATTACCGGCAACGTCGTAATTAAATTTTCATTGAACACCTCCGCTAATAATTCCGAGCAGGCTTTTCAAAACACAATTTTATCGGTAATAAAATTGACAACTGCAAGCTTGGATTTCTCTTGGAAAAAAGTATGTATAGTGCATTTTCGCTAACTTAGCGGTGACTTCTGTATGGGGATTTTTTTGAAACGTTGTCAAGTCGTAACTTTTTTCCATTACATACAAGATTATTCAATCAGATATAATTAGTATAATTCAATCGAAACTAAATTCAATTAGAGCGAACGTCTTAATCGTGTCATCGTTAAAATTATCGAAACATACTTAACATAATTACATCTAGAAATATTAATTAAACGTTGCATAACGGGCAATAAGGAAACGCCTAGATTCGAGATAACGCGCATTCGCTATCGTAAATTAATTCATAAAGCTGGCGCGCTTGCATTAGAGCAGTAAAAACTTTCTTCTCTTTCAACAACAACAACTCGGGTATATTTTCGTTTGCAGAAACAGCGATGAAATCGAATAATGGGACCTATTATTGTAGCCCGAACGCGCGCAGTTAAATTCGAACATGCCGCACACAACGTGTTCACGACACAACAATATTTCCGAACACAATAAAATTCGCGCGAAGAGGGAATTAATTTTATTACTCAGCAGTCCGCTGATCCCTGCAAATGCGTGGCATTGCTAAAAAGAAAATTGAGCGTAACGAAATTATACGAATTTGTAAATAGCTAAATCATACGATAATTATGTTTAATTATTTTACACGGTAACACCTGTATGATGTAACAGTATATATTTTCAAATCCTGCTTTTAACATTGAAAACGCTTGTAGGAGTTAATCAAGGTAATCGCCATGTTTTATTCAAAGGCAATTAATTTTAATTTAATTAGTAGCCAGGATTTGAAAAAAAAAAGTTCATTTTATACTTTAATAGTAAAGAAGAAAGTAAAATATCTAAAGGTTCTAATTAAAGTTTCTTTTAATTACATTGGCGTAATAAGGGACTAATTTAGTGTGACCTAAATATGTTTCATAATAAAATCTAAAATAAATCGAATTATAATATATGAAAGGTTTTTGTTCGACGATAATATAGCGTATAAATAACGAAATCACCATTTTAGAGTACATGCCAGATCGCTAGTGCTTGTTTGTTTCACGGATTTACAATGGATTATCGAACAATGACTGTCCTGATTTTGGTTTCCGTACTGGGTGATCTCAACCTCCATTACGACCGCCTAATTATATTATATCGAATAGCAGAAAGGCCGAAATTACATGCCGAGAGCGACAAGGTTCGCATTTCACTATTTCCATTGTGTCCAAACTATTGACAAATTGCCCCACCGTGATGCAACATACCGGGGATGGTTAACAAATTCCAAATTGATGAGTTATGTGGTAGACTTTTAGACCGGTCAATTACTTTAAGGCACTGTATAATAATTTTAGCGTAATAAAAACACAATATATGGCATGCTTTAGTAAAAGCCAGCTAATAAATACCTTTAGTGGAAGAATAACATTTTAACTACAATACTTAAGATATAAAGGGAATAAAAATAAAACTTCGTGGATAAAGAAATATATCGTACAGTTATGAGTAATGGGTATCTATAATTATTTAGTACTTATAAGTGAGTAAACTAATGAGCACAATACAATCGAGTCGTGGTTATTATTAGGGTAGGGTCCGCCTAGTAAATACCTGCAAATTGCGAGAAAACAAAATGATTTTCCGAAGCGACCTTCTGTATCACGTCACACAACGAAGAATAAAATAAAAGCAACAATCATATCAGGTTAATTTCAAGGCCACGACGATTGATCATACTAAAGAAATCGAATCGAAAACACATCGAAAGCGCCCGAGATCCTATTAGATACGAAAACTGGCGCTCCGCATCGAATCCAATAGGCCACCAGCTGAGTGTGTGTAGCAGCAGGACCTGCAGAGCGACACTAACGTAACAGCCATTGGCGTCGCGACGCGCCATGTACTAATATACAAAATATCAATTTATTCCATATATTATACATACCAATTATTTATTTAAATTAGGGGAAAACTCACCAACTCTGGCAACATCGACGCGACGTGATTCCTTGGGATCTACTGTCGGATAAACCGCAGAGATATTTCGGAAAAGCGAGAGGAAAAGCTCGGAACGGAATTAGAAAAGCGACTGGAGCGCGGGAGCGTCGCGACGACGACGCTCGACGCTCTTTTCGGCGGAATGAAAACGCGACGTTGTCGAACGAAAATTACGCGCGGTGTGTAATTAATTCATCCGGGCGAATGGGAATTTTTAACACTTCGACGGCGGAGGTTTCATCTTCGGCGCCTTCGGGTTTTCATTTCGCTCGAACGGAGCCCGAGTTATTCTAATTATCGGCGTCGGTAATTAGTTTTTTTTGTTGTTAATTACGATGACGCAAGACGTACGAAATTTTGTTCCACGCGAAGTTTTCGCGATAAATTTGCCGACATCACCAAGAGCTCTAATTGATGGAAAACTTTGTAGTCGAAGAAACCTCTCATATCGAGTTTTAACAACCGCCAAGCGAGTAATGGAGAGCCTTTCGAGAGCAATTTCCTTTTCTACCCTTCCGCTCGAAGCAATTTCCTCTACCTATAGCTTTCCCCTCGGATTCCAAGACATTAATTCCATCAAATATCGTGATATTTATTATCAACAAACAATAACTTCTCAAAGTTGATTTGTATACAACCCGTCAGTAACATTTCCATAAATTTCAATTTTCAACTACACATACATATTCATACCTGTATCGATATAAACTTCTCTCAGCAATAATTCGAGTAAATTTATTCCTCTAAATGGTCGGTTAATTTGACATTTAAATAACAACCACCGCACCACAACCTACCAATAAAAGAAACCTACTAACAGCAAGTTTTATTTTAAACAATTATTATACTGCCGAATTTAGGCTAGACGGGATCACAACAAAATTTTGACTCAGTTGATGAATAATCGCGCGGCCTTCGACTGGCTAAGTGAAAAGCAAACAATTTCCTTACACGCTCGCAACGTTAAAACTACCGAATTATTTTCCAATGCACCATCGGTGTAGCACGTATAGCTTTAAATATAGCTCACGTTAGTTGGCTTTGATTCACATAATCAACGGATAGGTGACAAAAGCGAGACGTGTAGGTGCGGAGGAGGGCGACGTTGCCGCATCCACCACCAGCCACGTGTGCATCTATCGAACTATCCCGAAAGGATAATGTAGGTCAAGATTAACTTCTGGAATTCCGCGAAGTGGGAACGGGAGGATGATACGAGAACGGACGATGAAGTTTAAATTGCAGTATTAATTAATCACGTCGTTGGCGTATTGAGTTAGGTTTACATATTCGTAACTTCATCATAGTTATCTCAATTGATGTAGATATCATGATGCGCAACAGAGTTGGATTATTTGAACTAGCAACCCTCAAACTGGAAAATCTTATTACAAAACAAGGTACATGATGTTTACATCACCAGAACACATTTGCATTTTCGCCTCGGCACTGATACAGCCCCAGTCTTTTAGCTGTAAACACTGTAATACATCACACAAGCAGCATATTTAATCATTTTAAAATATCTAATAGAGTACGTCAAAACATAGACGAGCCGTATACAAAAGGGATATTTTGATTAATTTCTTATTCTGTTTATTGTTCGCTCGCAACAATGGCAAGTTGGACGTGGTTCGTCTTTCTTCCCTCGGGAAGCAACACGACGATTCAACCGGTCCCAAAACCAAATGACCCACTTCCCGTTACTCGTAATAGGTTTTTCCAAATCGACGAAAACGATTATGGCAGGTTTTCAATGCGCTGAAATTTACAATGGGAAAATGGAGAATCGAGATATCCATCAAATCCTTTTCCGTTTTACTCGAGAGTGATATTGATCACACTGTATATACACTACTACATGTAGGTATAATAAAAATGTCATTTCCTTATAAACTCGTACGCACAAAGGTGATATAGAAACTGCCATTGTTTATGGAAAACCATACGTCAGTTTTACTAAATAAAACGTTTTTAATTAATAACAGCCATTTACGTTCTCACATTCGATTGCATAAATGTAAACAATAGTTGTGTTTAACAAAACCTCGGTGACAATTTGATAGCGATGAATAACAACGGTAAATTACAATAGAGGTCATTCCCTTAATTAGGAACTGAAAATTACTAATAACAACAAAAATGAATAGGTTACACACCGTGCAATAACAAAAATGTAATTAATTTATTTATGCAACTATACCGAATGTAACCGATATATAATTTTTGCGAAATATAAATAGTACCAATTAAGCTGTTGTTTGTTTATAAAAGACAAAAGGTAACAGAAAATTAACAAAAAAAAGGATACAATATAAGTCAAGGTTAATTTTACTAGCCTGAATTCATTATGACAAACGACCTAATGCGGTCTCTGACTCACACTTTACTCTATGGATAATAACAGTGTTCTAATGACAGTAGCGTAACTGTATTAAAAGCGAATTATCAGAACAAATTACTTTAACAATTCATTAAAAAAAATTGGTCACCTTGACGAACAAACTTACGCTACATAGAGCTAGCAGATATTCTTCAACAAAATGAAATAATCTGAAAAATTAGAGTACCTACATTTTACGAGACTACTTAAGTTGTTGGAAAATTTATATCAAAAATAAAATCATGATTTATAGAGAAGTTTCTCATGGAAGGAAACATTTTTCTTAGGTAAGTACTACAAAAATTCTACATAGAAATAAACTTTGTATAAAACCGTGTCTATTTTATAGCAATTTTACAATTCCCAAGCTCCACTAAATATTCCTTTTAAGTCCAGATTTACGGCGGAATAAATGGGATAAAATTTAGTTACAATGTAACAACTCCAAACTGATATTACACACGTAAAAAGATATGTTTATGATTAAATCCTACATGATGCACGTTCGAAACGTTTATTGCGAAACCCTTTCATAAACATTAAAACAAAAATATTGATATAATAACCAGAGAATAGCGAACACAGAGAAGCGACAGCTTGGGTTTTTTGGTGGTATGGTTTTGGAGGACGCATGTGCGAAGTAAGTTGTTTTTAACTCAAAGCCACGCGGTCAGCGGTCAGCTGTGTTTAGTCCGTGAGCTTAACGTTTAATGTTACGCGTTAAGAGATATTTTTTGGGTGTTTGCTTTCAGCCGTATGCATAGTCGTTCGCCAGCGAACGCATGTTTATGCATGTTTATGAGATGTTTACAATATTATGATCTAATTGTTTATATTGCTTTGTGAATAAACGTTGGTGTCAATTGTCTTAAAAATTAAATAACAATGAATTAATTCGTAAAAATATGTAATTCGAATACACATGTAAAAAAATTATAAATTTTTCATGAAAGTATATTACTTGTTGTAAATGTACTTAGGTAGATTCTTTTAAATTTCCTCAAAAAATTTCACAGAACAGTTGACATGCTTTAAGTAGTTTCTTGAATTTCCTCTCTCTTATCTAATAATTTATTTCTAATCCCTATTTAAAATACCCATAAACATCGACAAATATCTGTATACAAATCTTTTACATACTTTTATACTTATATTTGTATAAACATAACTAATTATAAGGAATTATATTTTGGTTCCGCAATCTCGTCATTACTATTTACCTGAACTATCCCAATATAAATAAATCACATTGTAACATTTGCACGTGGACTATAACATTTATTTCGAAATTCTAGTTCGCTCAGTGTAGAAAACGCATGTTTTTTCAGTGTATTAAGTTGTCTGAAAAGTGGTCGCACGATATCAAAGGGACCGACAGCTAGTGTCGCTTCTCTGTGTTCGCTATTCTCTGTAATAACTATGTAGTAAAAGGAGAGTATTGCATACAATATTTTTTCGCCGACACTGGTAGAATCTGCTTGTTAATTCCATTTACGTTATAATACAAGGCGAGTACATCAAAGTGGAGACACGAACAATGCATTTGAGGTAACACATTATATACAGGCTGAATTTCCTAGTTAAATTAATGCTCGTGTAACAGTAAAAAAAAGCGTACTCGTAGATATACAAATGAAGTAGTTCGAATGCATAAAACCAGAGTTATTGTCCGATAAACCCAAAAAAAGGCGAGTGATAGATAATTTTTCAGTAGTTTTATCACGTCGCTACTACGACAAAGACTTTTAAATTATGCAAATGTAATATCGCCGAACGGCAATGAGTAATCGAGTTTCGTTTTAACGGTCGCGATAAAGGCAACGAAAACGCCCGGTTTTTAATACCAAACGAAAATATTACAACAATTTCGCTGCATTTCAGGTGAAAATTCCTAAACCAAAAACTATTTCCTTTTACAGGAAAGGCTGTAAAAAGAGTACACACTACATTCGAACTCAATAGCTATCGTGCTTTTAACTCACCGGTCATTTTGAATAGTTAATTAATGTTGCTTTATAAAAATTGTACACGATTGGCGGTTATGCGGGAAGGGATGCGTTGTATAAAATTTATTAGGTTAAACGGGTAAACTCGTTTCGGGCGAATGCAATTTTAATTTCGCATCGGGGGGGCTTTTTATCCCGAGAATGCAGAAATAGCAACAAAATCGCATGACTACAGTCGTTATTGCGGCTGAAATAAACCCGGAAATAAATTAGGTCAAAAGGTATATCTGCAAACTTTGAAAAGTTGTTATACGTATTTTTCTTCAATTTTAATGCATAATATATAAGCAATTTATTCTAGCAATTAGCAGGTATTTTCACTCTTCGTTGCATAACTTAAATAAAACATAATTGTAAAAGGTTAAAGCGAATGCTAGAAATAACTGAGGCTATTAAAGCGACGAACAACTGTTGATGTTCCATTAATTTATTATTACAAGTACGATTTCTTTTCGGATTAAATCGTAAAAAATCGATCGAGCTGCCCAAAATTCTAAACAACCGTTATAGAGGAAATTTTCCTTTCCCGCTTATCGATCAAACATAATGAGAGAAGTAGCACTGGATTTCTACAGTCAATCGTTATGAATTCAAAGTTAAAACAAACTGGAAAATATTTATGAACGTTAATTCCAGGAGAGAAAAAGGACGATTTAAATAATAGATTATTCGGTGAGGTATAGTTATCGATTAGTTTTATTAAGTTTATAATGATCGTAAGAAAGTAAATGATAGATTTTATTTTCTTTTGGAAAAGAAAATTCATTAAATATAATGAGAAAAATGCTTTTATCCTTGTATTAAGAATGAAAGAATATTTCGTATTTCTTTATAACGTAATTTTTCTCTAAACTTACGGTTTTATGTAAAGGGGAAAATTCTTTTTAGTTAGAATAATTCTAATTAATGCTTTCATCTACTGAACGAAAAAAACATAAAAATATGTGTAGAGTTGGCATTTTTTTCTTAAGATAACAAAATTTATCTATAAGATAACTTTTTTATGTTTAAATATTTACACCTAACCATCCCGATAATTAACTACAATTAGTATTAAAATATTGCAATCAGTAAACAAATTACTAATGTTATTCTTACCTGAACCTTATCTAAAGGTCCTAAGAAAAAACTAAACTTAGTAAATTCTATCCGAAGGTGATATTTACTACGATAAATGACTAAGTTACCTGCATGTTCCTTATGGGTGACGGTTTGCAGGAAAACTTTACACGGATACCACATGTCCGATGCGCGATTATCCCGCACCAACATGAATCTTTTCCTCGTTCTTTCCCACGAAAATCTAAAGCGTCATCGTCGCTTCGCGGTCGCCGGAAAAGCAGGAAAAATTCGAACACGTCGCGGCGGCACGTTACAAACAACGAAAACTCCGACTCGAACCGTTTTGTACGATATTATATTCCAGGTCAAGTCCAACCGAATTGATTCGAATTTTTCCCAAGCGACAGGCCGGTGTATTAGTTGTATTTTCCGTTGTATCGCGTACCTTTTTGTGATCGATTTCGACGGGTAAACGAAACGATTTTCGCGTCGACACCCGTACGACTGGAAAGCCATTCATTTGATCGCGGATGTGCTGGTCGAATAATATTCTATTTCGTATGTATCTGATACCAATTAAGGTACAGTCGGGCCTCGGGTCGGCTTTATTTGTTTAATTGGGTACAATGAACACCAATTCTGGCTAGTACATGCGAGTTTTCTATTCCATCCGTCCGACAATAGTTGCGATTAATCGACCGAAAAAAATACCGCAATGTTATTTTTTTTAATACGTAGATAAAATGTTATAGTTTCGTAACGCAAACAGTTTTATCAAGTTTTCTCTCGACGCTTTTTCATTTTAGAATGTTTGCTGGAGATTTCCGCCGTTGCGGTACTTACACGAGATTAGTTCGGGTTTAAATTGTGTTTGGTCATATTTGGAAACTCTACGGGCAAATAGCACGTGCGGTTGATTTTATTTTTAAAATAAACACGTTCAAAACAACTTCCTTCGCCGTTTCGGCGACATTATCATCAGTATGTAAACTTAATCAAATTTATTAAAATTTGCCGTTTTCATTTTTATTGGTGGATGAATAGTCTAATCCAAATTTAAACAAAAATTTTCAGCATTTGTGAAATTCTCAAAAAACCATTAATCACCCAGTAGTTACGTTAAAAACAGTAGTAGTTCTTACAATTATATAAAATAATCCGGAAAAAGATAAGATATGTACATACATAAGATAACATTTTTCAAATTCCCAAGATATTTTCTAGAAATATTCTCAAAAAACTAAAACAAGCTTTATATCTCTTTCACAAATGTATTATTATAGAATGCACTTATTCAATAAAACATTAATTTTTAACACTAGTTTCATAACAGACTCCATTTCACTGAAGCTATTTTCAATCAATTATTGATAAATTAGTGTAATTTGCCAGCTATCACAACTATTACCTAATATAGAAAACAGATATTCTTTTGTACAATTTCTGCGTTTTGTTGTTCATTATGGTCGGCATTGACGTGTTCTAGGATAATTATTGCTGTATCACTAAATTGGTATTTACTGATCACAATCACATGAACCAGATAATAAATCGTTTAACGCAAATCTAGCGTTTTTTGTTATTGTATTTTTAAAAAAATACGCGCTATTTTCGAATCGGTCAAAAATAATAACAAGTTTGTTTTAGTTACGTATTTTTTGCGTATAAAATCATACGCACATCATAATTACGTCTTATACCTAATCTAATAAATTAAGCTCTCGATTTAATCTCGTAAAGTTATACCCACTTTGCTTCTTCCTTATTACGTTTTGAGATTAATCAGAGCAGATATATTTTAGGAACTGGATTTATTTCCCGACAAAACCGGATTACGCCGATCCAAACTTCTTCGAGCAATTGCCAAAATTCGAAGATACAGGAAATCGGAACCACGAAGGTCGATTTAAATAAAAAAATAACATCGAAATCGACTTAAATTATAAAACGTTTGACAAACCAAAACAATTTCGTATCAAGGATAAATAAATAACAATGTTTCAATTTAATGGATTTCGAACCACGAATTTTTAACGATAAAGTTTGCCCGATTATTTTCCGTATACGCGATCAAGTCGATAAATTAAAATCCTTTCAATTAACTCCGACGAACATATGCCATACGGTGCGATTGCAACAAATAAGGTATTTCCCTTCGAAACTACAGTTAAACAAATTTACTGCAAACTCGAGACCATATGTCTGCCATTCGCAGAGAAATGGCTAGATAACAACATTTAACGGTTACTAAAAATACGTACAATTGCTTGCGCTTTAAAGTCCCACTTGAACATTATCAATTCTAGTAAAGTTTATTATAGTTTATCATTTATAAGGGATGTGAGTACTAGAAAGTAAAATAATGTTAGTATGCAAAATCTCGCGACCTTACTGGCTCGATTAAGATTATAAGAAATTACCTTGTCTTGCGCTTAAATTGTCACTGATTAATATAGTTCTTTGAGAGAATTTTTTTGGGAAAAAACACGTATGAATGCCAAAGCGACCAAGGTATTCATCCAAGCAAGAAATTAACAACGAATATTTATTAAGCACGTCAGTAATGCCGTTTTTCATGTAAGAAACGACAACAATAGACTTTTTTTAACCGATGAAATCACTAAACAATGTCACTGGGTCAAAATAAATCCGGCGTTTATTTTCCATCAAATCGGGTAGATTTTAGTGGGATGCTCTAAACTCTAAACAATACATGACCCTGTTTGTTGTGACAATTTCTGCAGTTTAATTAAGAGATCTATTAAAAAATAATAAGGAAGTTCAATGACATTTACACACATGTACACCTATGTGTTTACGTCCGATTTCGTAATAACAGTTCTTAGATGCACCGAACAATAGATATAATAAATACGAGTGGGCGTTTAATTGCGGAGGTATCTGTAATTGATCGGGACGATCCTGTATAATAATAAATATTTCGGGAAGTGCCCAATAAAAACTGTCAGTCATTCGATATCGCACACGGGCAACTTGACAATCGGTAGGAAAGGATGCGTGACAAGGCGGAAATAAGTAACGTGTAATTAGTTACAAACACAATGGACGTTTCGCTTTGACTGTAACAACGCGAATTTTTGCAGTAAACTAACTTTTTTTTTATACAAAACTTACGTTTAGTTTCGTTCTATTCGTGCGGTGTATTCATATCAATAATATAAGTACGAGTTGTATATATTAGTTTTTCTTCGACAGGTGTTGTTATTGGATTTGCTCTCGATGGCAATATGCGGAAAAGCGAGGTCGATGCGTTTCCGAGAAACCGCCGAGGGTCCGGGCGAAAAATCGCTCGTCACGATTCCCGTTTCGGCGTAACGATAGTCACTCGTTACCGGCGGTACTCGCGTGATTTTTACCCGACCTCCTAACAACTAGAAACTGTAAATTTCAAACACGAATCTCAATTAACAATCCCCAATTGGGAACTCTATGAATCAATAACCGATCGTTACGAAATGAAAAAAAAAACACGAACTTTAATCGATTTGTTATGAGAGAATTGAGTTGTGAAAGGCATTAATGACGACGATAACCGAGCAGAAGTCGTGCGATTTTGTTGAAAATTTAACTCGGAAACGAAGTCATCTCGAATGTTCTAATTGCAACATTGCCATTAACTATCGATTTCGAACGTACTAAAAAAAACAAGTATTTTTAACAACAACAACACACGCCCACGCCGTAACATTGTGTGTGCGAAATCGGGCACGAACAAATATAGGAAACATAACGGACTTCACGATTATTGAATACAAAGTAGACCGCAGGCAAGGCGAAGACCCAACGCAAATTAATTCGTTCGATCGAAAGCAAAATAGAGAAAAAAATCTCAGTTAACGATATGTCGCTCGGGCTCCAAATGAATAATGCATGCAAATATAACACGGTTTTAATTAACCGAATAAAAAAATACCCATTACATTCGAGGTAATTACAGTAAGTGCAGTGTCAACAACCTAATTATGTTTGGTATACAATTAAGGGTACCTATAGTTCTGTTAAAGAAAGTTCTATTGAACAATTGATATGAAATTCTAATGCAATATCGAATTTAATAATAGACCCTTCATGTACCATGATTCGAGTGATATCTAATTTACCCCGGAATCTAATTGCTAGAATGCATGCATGAAATTGTGCGAGGAGAAATTAATTTCGTAGACAGTAACTCGAAATTGCGGGAATTTCACCATTAAATATCCCATTACACAATACAGTAAAAATAGAGCCTACCGCATTACAACTCAAACACTCCATAATTATACCAATTTTACCAAGGTGCAAGCTTTATACAAATCGCATCTTTGCAATATTAGAGATAATACAATACAGAGTGTCTCTTGAATATTACCTTCTAACCTGCTCCGTATAAAATCCAAAGTAAATCGAGACCATTTACCATTGCTATACGGAAGATTACTCAATTCGAGTAGCTTATCGGCCGTCTATCTAGCATTACACCGTTCTTCTGTCCACGGCAGTTTCCTCAGAAAGATTTCTTATCTAACCTCGTAAACTACATTCGGGTGTATACGCGCCTAGGCGAAGGAAATTACCAGCACGCACGCACCGTTATGATCGTAAAAAATAATAACGTCAAAAAAAAAAGAAACCGATATTAACAAGAAAACCACTAAAGTGCAAAAAGAAGTAAAAAAATGCCGGAATAACCCCGCCGTATCAGTGCGAGTTCCATCATGCAATCCGCATATGATCCACATTATAGGTAATAAAATACCGAACGTATAAAAAAAATTAGGTCGAATTTCCTGCGGCGCTTCAACCCTAAAACGTAGGGATGTTTCGGGGATAAACATCATCAGTCAATATTGCTTTTTTTGACGGAGATTTTGTAACGGCCATTAGCTAAAATCCTCGTTCTGGTTCTCGTGTGTTCAAAACACTCGACTCGATCTGCATACAATGTGGTATGGCCGAGATAACGTTTTAAAATACGGATCTCTCGAGAATATAATGGATTTTATACTGAAAAAAATCGATCGTTCAATTCCTTGCTCAACGGAAGTTAATATATTAGTGTAACTAACTAGAGGAATGAAAAAATGGTAATCGTGAAGACTTGACAACCAGGAAATTAAACTGTTGGTTATTTTTTTCCAGTGTAGCGATAGCGTCGTCCGGCCTGTCAAATCAAGATGTAATTGTCGATACTGTCGATGAAAAAAAATATCGAAGGTGGTATACTACTTAACGCGCTGTAATGAATTGGTTGTGATGTTGATGTGTCGAAAGTAAAATTCGGATGATTTTAATAACGCTCGACCTACTTTTAGGACCGCTAATTAACGCGAAAAACCTCACAATTTTATTTGTTATTGTAGTAACTACAATTATTTAGCAGGAAAAAAAATAATCGAAATTGCCGCAACGTTTCCTGCAACACAACATAACCCGCATTGCCCAAACGTTGTTATTTATTATGAGATATTGTTGCGCTTTTATGCGAATTATATTCCTAATTTACCTAGAGAATGCTACAATTGCAACAAAAAAAGGATTGAGAAACGAATTATTTCGCACTAATTTTATACCAAATAAAGCGCAATAAAAATTAATTCGGGCGTAAGTTAATTCTACACAAAGTGGCCCATAATAACACAACCTAATGATTCGCAAAATCAAAATGGATTCTTCGATTAATTGATGAAACTCGACATTTTCTGCGGAAGCTCGGAAGCATTGACCTAGCCCTATAAGGGTTCGGATTATATTTAAACAGGATTACGCCTTTTAACGACGTGTAGGTGTGTATAAAGGTTATTCGCTATGAACTTGCCCCGTTATGATACCTGCAGCTATTTATAAATTGACCGCTAACAGGAACAAAGCAAACTGCGTAATAGATTAAAAAAATAGAGTTTTTTCGATGCACCTTGTAGGTACATTATATTTTTTATGGAGTGCAAAAATTCTACAGTAAACCGTAACACTCATCAAACAAAGGGACTTTCTCTTTTTTACATAACGAACTCGCGTTTAAATTAAACAAAACGCGCGATAACGCGAAAAGCCGCGAACATACGAGTACAAAAAAATTGGGAAACGATAATTAAACGTCGACCGATAAATTCATAAGACTCCGAAGAGCGTTAAAATTGAGTAACCTTTTATGAGTGAATTAACACGTTGCAGGTAATTGCCGGAAATTACTTTATGTAGTAACAAAAGTGCATAGATTGCAATACCTAGCAAGTACGGTCCTGCTCGCTTATTTTCCAACAGCTTCGTATTACGGAATTTGATATACCACAATAATTATATGAACGGAAATAACACGGTATGTAATGAAATTTCCGGAAGTATCATCTACCCCCTTATGGAGGTTTCGAGGATATTCAGCGAGAGGAACAGAAGTAGGGTAGGTATAATGTACCTGCCCAAGTAGCAGCAGGAACAGGAAGGAAGTGTATTTTTCGCTCCAGTGTTTCCTCAGACGTGATCTCGAATAAATACGCAGAAAAACGGGCGAGATTCGTATCGAATTAATGCCACTTTATAAAGCCAGTTTCCAGGTTTGAATTTTAAAATCCGGTAGATCGCGAGTTTGTTTACATTTCACGTGTTCGCACGAATTATGTTGTGTGAATAAACGACGAGTGATATTGCTAAAGAGTCCCCATTGTTTGCTTTATAAGTCAAATAAATTCGAGTCGAAGTATCTTAAAATGTAGGTCAACTCAACGAAGATTTACTAAAAGTAGTTAAATTGTTTTTTTAATTATTACATCACTTTTGTTAAGTCATCAATGTGAAGCAATGAATCTTGAGTTTTGACATTGAAGGAATTTTCTTATTAATTCAACAAACTTTCCTGTTATTTTTTTCATGTAGGTGGAGAAACCCTTTCACTCGTTTTTTCCATTAATTCACTTACAGATCAGATTAATTAATACGATAGGTATTAGATTACCTAACAAAATTATTATTGCATAATGTTACACTACAATCGAGATTGGTATAATTTTCAAAATATTCGCTCGTGACGAACGCACGAAAGTGAAAATTAATTCGCTCGTAATCAGCAAGTGTATTAAACCGATTAAACCGAAACTTTATCAAATTTTTACACGGCCACACAGAGTCATTAACATTAGGGGCTACCCGAGTTGATATTAATTACGAATAGCACAGAAGCACCGCATAATAAGCGAATGCTTCATAAATATAAAATTACAAGACCTCCAGTAATTAGAATTTAGCAGAAGGAAACTTATAAAACGTATATCCGGATGTTCGGTGTATTTATAGAAAGAACTTTCGCCAATCTAGCAAGACATATTAGTCACAGAACATGATATCATCATCCTGGAAATGGTCGAAAAATATTCATAAAATTACAATTATGCCAAAAAGAGATAATTAAATGCAACATTTAAATTAAAGATGATTTAAAAGCTCTACTATAGAATGACCGCAAAAAAAACCAGCGAATTGCACCTAGCCAATAATCGATTTCAGCGAGAGTTTATTCAACTAATTCGCGACCGAATCGAATCGCATCCATTTATTCCAATTAGCGCTTCTTTCGCAACCACAAAAAAAACGTTTCGGAAACCGGTAGCGAATTTCGCACGACGTAACCCACTGACACGTATTTTTTTACCTTTTTAGCTCGTATTCGTTTGTAAAACGGGCTCGACGACCTCCGGACATCGTCCGTTTTCCGCGCAAAGCGATTTTTTCGAGCCGGAGGAAACCCTCTTCGGATGGTGAAATTAAAATTTACGGTTTTAGAGCGATTTATTGCCACGAATTAGGTTGCAATAACAGCGCTCTTTAGAGACTAAAAATATCTTACATAGAAACTGCTCACAAGACACCCTGTATTATCGAAACCGTCTTCTTCTGCATGGAATATCGTAACGAATCGTTTTTAAATCGATTAACAATAATTATACGTTAATTTAAATCCTCCACCGGTTTCCAAGTTCACGCATCAATAACGTAACAGAATACAACAGACTGTCTATTCTGTCCATGCCTGTATTGGAATAAAAAAACTAGTCAAACCGGTACCCACCATTCCCATGGAGGCTTTTATGTAACCAATTCAATATCAGCAGTCTTAACAGTCCATATTAATAATAAATCGCTAATCAATTCCGAAACTTAGGTCGAGACTTAAGACTGCAGGCATGCTCTGATACATACATGTATGTAAGTATACGTCAGTCCTTGTCCGTGTCGTGTAAAGCAGTAGGTGCAAAAAGAGACCAGAAACTTTCACTTTTAGCGAGTTCTGGTCGTATACATGACGGTTTTACTGATTTATGGAAAATAAAAAATAGGTAGGTCCTGTTAAATATTTATAGACGCCCAATGTGTTTGATCAAAAAAACCTTTCATTTAAAGTCCTCGCTTGTAAAACGTATAAAAAAGCTTTTATATCTCCATTCATCATAAATCCAGTAAATCCCTCTCTAGGGTTTAATAAGATTTTATGGCATCGAATATCGCCATTTAATACTCGATCATCTCATATTATCGGAGATATTTCAACATCGTTGGACGAAAAAAAATACATATAATACCTCATCTTGCGTACAAGCGAAAGTAAAAATACGTAACTTCTAATAATCCTCGAATCGACAAAAAAATTGAAACAATTTCGTGCTACGTTTAATTCGAAAAAAAAAAGTACAAGAAAGCTATTATGTGGACAATAAAAAAAATTAATTATTCCTCCACATTAAATTTCAAAAGAAAGTTCCAATTACCCAAACAAGAAATGGACTTTTACCATTCGGTAATTGGCTTATTTGTTGTAAAATTGTACGTGTGTAACGTACAAAAGCTAGTTAAACGGGTACTTTGCGTCGATACATAAAAGGGACTTATCAACAATTTATTAACGACGTAATGCAATTAACTTTCACCTCTAACAAACCGTTTAAAAGGTACGTGACAATAAATAAACGCCGGTTAATTTGTCGAACATAAAATAATATAGTAGTTGTCTAGAAAAAATAAATTAGATTCTCCTCCGTTCCGTCGAAGCTGGCAAAATTCGATTCGACTTTATGGTTTTTCCACGTGGAATTAAGCGCGTGACTAATTTGGAAAAAGTCGGGAAAACCTTTTAAGTTCGCAAGCTCGTAAAGCTTTAACACGTAATCGGAATTAATAAAATTAAACACCAAAAATACTGCAAATAACGTAGTTATTATAAATAATTTCAAATAAACCTTAATGTCTTCAATTTTAACGAGAAACTGTACAACCCAAAAAAACCACAGTTAAGTAAGTATAATAACAGTACAATTTTTCAATTTGCTAATTATTATTCGTTATTAGTTTGTAAAAAACCGCCATATGCTTTTACATAACTATTCATTAGATAATTACTCATCAATTATCTTCGCAATCAACTCAAATCCAATAATCGAGTTATTTGTAGGTGCGCCAATTAGGAGGAAATAGGACGAAATCCTACAAAACAAACAACGTGACAACATCGCTATTTTTTACCACCTACGTCATGCAACGAAAACGCTTCACAAAATTTTAATTAAAACGACTTAATTAATTATAATTCGACTAATAATCGAAAACATATTCAAAATATTCCAACGAGTGGAAATTTAAAAAGTGACATAAATATCAACGAATCTGGTTTGGAATTGACATTTTAAAATGTTACCGAGTTATTTACGAGGAATTAAATTCGAATAGACAAATATACAAGGCCCTTAAAGCCGTGTTTAACGTCCTCTTAACGCGTGTAAACTGACGTCAATTATTCTCGGCTACATCGGAATAAATTATGACCAAACACGATAATTAAGTAATAACATAAAATTCGAATCGTAAATATTTATTATCCGAAAGAATATTCTTTCTTATCGACGAGCGCCTGGGTCATCTGTCAACCGATCGCTTTTGTCAAAGGATCCAGGTCGAATAATCCGGATGGAAATAAATTAATGGATCGGAAAATAAATATGAATTGGATTAATTTCGAGTGCAACTGAAAAAAAATTAAAAACCCAGCTGATGGATGATGATGGTGATGAAATGGCATATGAAAAGACCAGATATAAATACGTACGACACGAAAATAGACGCCGCAAATAGATATTCGAACGCTAACCAGCAAGTAGGTCAGTTTTAACGAACTGTTAGATAATGCTTCGCTAATAAAAATACAGGACAAAATGCCTCTGTAGCGAAAAATAGCAACAAAAGCATTTCTACAATAGTGAATCGAACAATATATCGCTTGTCAAAATAATTACAATATATTCACATTTCAGTCATAAATGATGGATCGAGTAAAGCACGAAAGCTCGAGGTTCAATCCGTAATTAATGACGGCCGAAAAACTGCGGTGGATACCGGATGTTTTCGACCTTGGAGACGTCATTGAACCAAAAGTGCCGAGATCTTTGCAGTTACCGAGTCCCTGGCGGGTTCAATGGATTAAAATCTCCACCTAAATTCATAATTTCACCTTACAAACCCCTAATTTCATAGACAAAAGAAGAAGACAATAGGAACGAAAATTATTACTACTATTTTATTAATATTAAAGCAGCTGTTCCCGACGTTATTACTATTTAACTTGAGGTCAACTAAACACATGACGAAAACCGTAATTTTTTTCTATCGTACCATTTATTACGAACAGACATCTGTGTATTTTTTGTATACAGACGCGTTTAATTTGAATACACCTTATTAATTAACAATTAACAATCCGCATTTTTCGATTCGAAAGAAATAGGAAATTGGCAATTATTTCTCAATATCGTCGTTGCCATTTTTGTTCCGACGATCATTTCCATACAATCCCCAGGAGCCTTATTTTAGAAAATAATTACAGCGACTAAAACGCAAATCGATTATGTGACATTAAAATATTAAGAAACCGTTTTCATTAAAACCTGCAACGAAAAAAAGGTCGAGTTATTTTCGCCGACGAGAAAAGAAATTACCATACAAAGATATGACGCGACGCCTTTTCCACGAATTTATTAAATTCTTACATAGCCAAAACGACGTCGCGATGCCAAAAATTGAACCCAGATATATTTTATTTTTAGTCGCGATCGATAACATAATTTTATGCATAACATAAAGTTGTTCGCATTGCGTTTTCCACCAAGGTCGGGCAGCTTTCTTCATTTTCCTCAAGCTTTCACAGGTGCGAGCCTAGTTTTTTCTTCATTATAAAAACGCCCGCCAAAGAAATCCGGAAATTCTCACATAAATCAAGCCGGCCTTAATAAAATTACTGAAATGCTGATGGAAAAAAGCTTCAAATTTCAACCACTCTTTTACACCAACTCGATATAAAAAATATTTTAAGTGCACTTCTAACCATACAAATTCCTGTAACTTTTGCCTAAAGCAATCAACTTTCTGCATTTTATGTAGTTACTAGCATAATAAACCCCTTGTACAATCACTATTCGGCCTGATCCCGACTATAGGCAACAGCCTTTTCATTACACCTACAAATCCTCATTCCGTCAAGCTCGCAACAATTAGTTACAGTTGCCTCGGAATCGCTTCGATTCTCGACGTTCCCCGTTATTATCAGGCATTATTTTATTGTACTTTGCGCTTATTTTTTTCAATAAACGCGAATACCATTGTTCCGCCTCCTACTTGCATATCGCATTCGCTTTTTTTTCACACTTCGATTGAACTCTTAATTTCTCACTTACCGTCAATCATCGCGCAAGTGATTAACGACATTTCCCGGGAACTCTCTTAATCAATCAGTGCGTAACGTTTGAAGAAAAAAAAACTTTCATGTACGTGTATGTCCATTATGAAATTTCATAATCACCGTGCTTTTTGTTTTTCGAGTGTAATAATTATTGTGTTTTTCCGAGACGCTAAGTCGTCGTGGAATGATGTTAGTATTATTATAGGTAAGATCAATGAATAAAGGAATGAATGAGCGAACGTTCGATATGTAATTCAATTCAATCAAGCTTGTATAATTGAATGTTAATGCGTTGAAATTGGTATGCGATTTTAATTAGGAGAAAAAGCGGTTGTTTCAGAAATATCTATTGTGTAAGTAAAATGGAATAAAATTGGAAATTTTTTAATTGTTACTTGTAAGCTTTGAATTGAATAAGTGCTTAAAATGCTTTTTGCAAAATTTAGTAATTATAGGGTATACCTTTTATCTATAGATAATAATTAAAACACTTTAAATAAAATTGCAACTACATTACACAAACTTTGCAAATGCCCAAAGTAAGTTCTTTTTTATTATATTTGTTATTACTAATTTATTTGTTTGTTAAACGTACATACAGGCAGATAACTGGATATCGGTTGTACATAAATTCAATTGCAAAAAAACGATAATTGCACGTCTAAATTACTGCAATTGTTAATTTAAAAGGTTTGTAATGTTATTCATATTTCAACTTTTATTTTATATAGGTAAATAAAATTATTTCAAATCATTACCGTTCGACTACATTATATTACATTTACATTTTCTCAAATTATCGGCAATTTTCATAGGATTTCCACCTTGAACTAGAAAAAATTCCGACAACCAGATTACATTACCTACCTTATCGCACTTTCCTTGTCCCATAAAATATATCTAACATTACATTGGAAAAATAAATAAATATCGATTGGTAATGGGAACAAAGTGTTTACATTTACATTACTCAGTCCTGTGTGGTTTATCACATCTGTTTTAATGTCAATGCCACCACCATTGGTAGATACATCGGAAAAGCGGAAAGAAAATTTTTAATTAACACACCTCTCCGATTTTTTAGGAGAAAACTAGTCGGTGGAAATTTATTTTGTATTTAACAACTTAATAATGTATGTCTCAATAAATTGAATATAATTAAAGCAACTTTATACGTAAAGGTCAGTTGATAATAAGCATCGTTTTGAATGGCTATTTATTTTTATTACGTGGTTAAAATATTGTTATTTTTGTGTTTCTCGATACCGTTTAATTAAAATGCAAGTAATTTAGTATTTTCACTTCTGGATGTAATCGAAATACCTCACCTTCTAATTTTCGTTTTACGAATAACTACCCAAAGGGGGTGAATAGTAAGCGCAAAATTTAACGTTAAACGTTATGGCAGCCGTTTTACGGACATTGCTACTTTCATCGAAGAGCGGTTTGTTGTGTTTTTTACGACTAATAAAGGCAGTACGTGTTCCGTAATGCCGGCGTAATAGGTATTTCGCGATCGGAGGAAAAGCAGTCGTTTTTATTTCTGTTTCTGTTAATGATCCGTTATAATGAAAGAACATTTTATTCCGCTACGGAGAAAAACGGTCTTACAGCCTTTAAAGCATATGAAAATTTGCAATTGAAACTTATAGATAATTCATGTGTATTTGAAAAAATTGTACGTGTAGTCAAAACATATTTTATAATTTAGCGTATTCGAAATATTACTCATTAGATTGATAGGTAATTTTGCTGTTTTTTATCGTATGTGCAAAAAATAACAGACACTTATAAACTATTTTTTTTTGGTAAAAAAAATCCACTTATTTACCTAATCCTTGTTTATTGACGGGCTGAGGGCTCAGCTTGGAAATCCACCTGAGGAATCTGCAGGCGCTAGTGGGAGAGGGCCGACATCCCGTAGGAGTTTGCAGGACCAATCCCTCACTGCCCGGCAACGGCCGGTATCGGCTATAGGGTGACATTCAAAACAGTCGCAAAAAACACCCCCTAACAATTCACATCACAAACGCTCACAATACCAAGTATTATTAACAAATATAAATATACTCTAATCACTGGTAAAACGAGAGTAAAACGGCGCCCTGCTACAGACACCCACCAACCCCGTATGAAACGAATACGGGAGAGAACTCGTCTCCACGTTCCTGCAGCACCTGTTGCTCGCTCGGAAATTTATGCGGGATGCACGAGGATGAGGACGGATCGAAAAAAGCGAGAGAAAAAGAGAGCTTCGCCAACCGACGGGAACCCAACGACTCGAGCGACTAAAATGATAGTTGTATATTAGCTAGCGGTACCTCGTTTCCATTCTCCGTATTCTCCGTAACTTACTAGTTTAATGCGCGATTGCCGAGCCTTCGACGCGCTATGGAATCGACGCGAAACAGCTGATTAAACCCGCCGAATTATATCAGAAGTCCAAGGTAAATCCTACAACTATATCGCTTCTTAGTAGCGACTTACATATTAATTTAAAACAATAAAGTGGAAGTATTTTATTAATGTGTAAATACAATTAGATTTTTCGTAAGATGTTAATCTTCTACCAAATTTTTATTTCTCAAGACATCGTAAAAAATCGAGATATTTTTGTCGTTTGTCACGAGAACGTGGTTTTGGCACGAAATCGCGGCAACGTCGTGGTGTAAAAAAGCGCAAGCGTCTATTGTATGATCACAAAACGCACCGGCACGACCTTTCCTTTCTGTTTGTTCGCAATGCGTCTTTGTGAGGAAAATTAAAAGGTGCATTTTTGGTAAATATTTGCAACGCACGATATAACCATATCAGAAAAATCATTAAAAATCGATCGTTTTTAATTATTAACGCGACAACTTATTTTATAACCCTCGTATGCCAGGTGATCGATTTGCAGCAAGCGCACTTAAAAATTTCCTATTATTGGAAATAATTGCATTTATTAGACGTTTAGGTGAAAGCAACTGCTAATTAAATTCTAATTACACGAGGTTAACGTACTTATATTTTCTATAATTAGTTAAGTAGGAGTGATAACAAACAAACCGAACCACCCGGTATTATTAATCGTCAAAATTACCTCAATCGAATTGAATTTAGAACGCGAAATAAATCTCAATCGAATTGAATTTAGAAAGCGAAATAAATATTTTTTTACCAAAAATGATTAGAAAAATGAGCCGTTTCGAAATCGCAAATATAATAATAAAAATTCAACCGTTCGTATGATATTTTTTCGCGCTTACTACCCACAAAACTATTACAAGTATTAGGATAAAACGCGGATACGAGAGGAATAAAAAACCGTCATAATTTTATGGTGACTCCGAACAGATTCCGAATTATAAAATAACATGTTTTTAATGCAGGAGTATGCAATTTTCGCAACTGGATGAACTCGTATAACTCCGGAATTATACACAGTAACTGTAACTTGCAATATGTACGAACGACTGTCTGACGACGTCGCCCAGACATCCCCATAAAACGGGAAAACCATTTTCATTCCGGCGACCCCCAAAAGGTTACAGGAGGTTAAACAAGGGATCCCCATCAATTCCCCCAGACACAATTAAACGCGCGGTTTATTTTTTACTTAAATCAAGCTAGAAATAACTTCTTATAAGAAAAAGTTAATTAACAAGAACGAAACTACACAATTTCAACCCCTATATATCAAAAGCAGAAACAAACAAACACCCGAAACGATTATATTTACTGCGCTTTATATACATCAGAGAGGCGACATTTTCCCCGACTCTCTTCCATCCATTTAGTAATTACCGAGAACTGAAAACTTTTCTCGGAGCAACCCAAATTTCAGATCCAGAAGCGACTTTAACGAAGCAACTTCCGCGGGTTCTGTCTAACTTTTTCGTTTTCGAGTAAACGCCGTGAGTGGTTTTTTTTCCTCGACAATTAGTTCTAATTTCGCCTAATAATGCTTCGTAATCCCATTACTTCGGAGCGGAAAACGCCGCGTGTACTTGCAGAGATCGCGTAGGAGCGAAATGTAAATTAATCAATAAATTAACATTGATAATGAACGTAGCCGTTCGAATGAAATTAAGGTTAAGTAGCGTTCGTATAAGCTAAAAATAAGCGCGTATTGCGGATTAGCGGAGAACAAAAGTCACAGGGGAGTCGTGCATGGTCTAATAAAGGTCAGCTGGTATAAGGAAATGCCTATTCTCTCAATTTGTTACAAAAAACTTTACTTAATTAAATATTGTGCTATAGAAATTAAGTGCAGAAGAAACTGTTGTGTGAAGTGCAATGTTTAAATTAATGACTATCCCTGGTATATGTTAGTATATAAAAATAAATCTGATTAAAAATGGTTTAAAGTTAAATAAGAAAAAATACAATTAAGGAAATTAATTGAAAAATTCCAAAAAAAAAAAACTCCTTCGAGCCGGATTTGAACCAGCGACCTATGGATGACTACAAACGATATATCCACTACAGTCCACCGCTCTACCAACTGAGCTATCGAAGGTTACGTTCATTTCGTCGATAATCTCTATATCAATCTCATGCCATCAATTGTACCAGGTAAATTCACAATTCTCCCAACAGAAAATATACCAGGAGCACATAATAATTATTCGATATAAAATTGATATCCAACTTTGTATATATTTTTGAACACTTTAATCGCTCGCATAAGATAAGAACTCTTATCGAACCCACAATTGTGCGGATTTCTCTATCGACATTCGCTAGTTTCAAATAACGGATCAAACGAACGTCGAAACGACATTTTTTCGCGTATACGAAATAATTGTCTTTCGAATTGTTTCGTTGCGCTAACGAACGGCTCGACGACGACGAAAGGCGATTAGCGCATCGAGCAGTGGAAAAAAAAATAAAACGCAACGCCGATGTCCCATAATGGATGCGACTTTAGCGGTTTTATTACAAAATCCCATATAAAGGTGTTATGGTTTTCCGGAAACCGAGCGCGCGGGGCACGTTGAACTTCACGCTGACTAGCAAAACGGATCCGACGCGCAGTTTGTTCTATTCCATCTCGATTGTATGCGTGAAATAAATAATATCGTAGCGGGAATTTGAAAAATTTACTCTACTCTACGCAATTCTGAATCTACTCTAATCCTAGTTTGAACCTACTCTGTCTGGATCTGTTCTAAATCAACTCTAAATCTATTCTGAATCAACTCTGACTGTGTTCTGAATCAACTCTGAATCTACGCTGATTTTATTTTGAATCTACCCTCAACCTACTCTGCATCTACTCTAAATCTATACTCTGATGAATCTACCCTAAATCTACTCTGATTCCATTTATATCTACTCTACTTTACATGATAAAGTAATGACCACGTGTACGTAGGTATTATTCAATTCAATATGAATGGATAAAAAACAATAGTACAAGATTTTTACAGTTATATAAATCTCTCGAAAACAAACGTACACGTTTCCTATGTGCAACCTTTCACTAAACCATGTTCACTGGTTCAGAAGAAAATAGAACCAAGAAAGAAAAAAGCAAAGGAAGTCCGCCTATCAATGCGTGTAAAGAGAGGTAAAAAAAAGGAAAGGAAACCACCGCAACCGGTTCGAAGAGGCGCACAATTCACGGGCCAAAGGTTTTTTCGCGGGCCAAGAAGCTGTATGTTTCCATCAGATTTTTCGTCTTATTTTTATATTATGTTTTCACGCTCTTTTTGGCGTAGCGCCCGATCGAACGGAAGCGGTGTACGTATCCGAACAGATAAATTTTCGCGCCCGAATTGCGATAAGTGAAATCGGAAACCTTGAAAATAATACGTTACTTTCGAAGATATCGATTATAATAAAACGGACCTTCAATAATTTAGCGTTTGCTCGAATCAAATGACTTATTTATTCAAAACAATGCGGACCTCGAGCGGCTTTATTCGAGTTCATAAAGTTACTTATTGTTCTAAAAAAGAGCTAATTTATTCAAGGTTTTTTTAATCTAGCATAATGTTGGATTTACGAATTATGAAACTGAATAACAACGACATTGGATTAGCCAAAAAATGCATAATTTTTTTAACCCGACAGTTTGATTTTCGATTGGATTATTTTTATAGGGACATCAATCAAAAAAAATACTTAAAAATTCATAAAATGCACATTCTCGATAATAATTTTTAAGCAATTACAGCAATGCAAATAACGACATATTTCACACCAAAAAAAATGTCATTACAAATGCAAATATTTAATATTTGTGTACATTTTTTTGTGAAATAAGTAGATAGGTACGTTTTATAAAAATTTACGATCCTAATGATATAATTTATACTGCAATATTTTATCCTGTTTCTACTTCTAGCCAGAGTATCTCTCATGTAGACGAGGTAGAGACCGGTTAATATACGGTGTGTCCCAACTCATTTATATTCAATATTTCAAAGTAGATTGATGATATTCATTTTTTTACAAATTTTTACAGTTTGTTACAAATTCCAATAAATTAGTCCAGCCTACAGATTGTTGTGAATTTTCACATTTTCTTGAGCATCCTTCGAAAACGTCTAGGAGAATTTACCCTTGTCCTTTAATCATAAAGTCCTTTTCGACTTTTCGCGCTTTCCGCTGCCGTCGTTTTTCAGGTGGTTTGATCGTTATAAAGCCGTCGCGTGAGACATATCTTTTTTATTTTTTATACGCACGACGCTCGTCAAAGTCCTTTTCGCCAAACTTTTATGACGACTGTCATTTCCAACGGCATAGCGCCCTTAACATATTCCAAAGGAATCCGGACGAGCGAACGCGAATAGTCGATGAGTTTTTAACAAAGAATTCAGCGAAAAATCTTCAATGCAATCCGCACATTCGGCTGATTTTCTTCGATGCTTTTGCACATGCAGCAAATAATGAATCTCACATGAGGGAATTTTCAATAAATACTTCTCCTCAATGCTTTACATACCCAACTTACTATATCATTATAGTCTGTTCACCAGTACGGAGTATACTTGTATGAAATAAATAGCAGATAGTTTCTAAAACCTTCAACAAATATAATCTTATTGTCCTGAATTAGCTATTTCTTTTTTTCTTAACAAAGAAACTGTTATTGGTAATAGGAAACTCGTTTAAAGTAAATCAGTGGCGTCAGTTGTTTATATAATATTTCCCGTTTGCTTTACGGTGTTTTCATCTTGATTTATTACAATTTTTTTTGCTCGAAAAACGTTATAACGAACAAAATCGTAAATCTCCACGTTCCCAGCGAAGCGAGTTTACAACAGAAACTTTTGCGACGCCTTGCAGTAAAATTATGTTACTAAACTTGCACTATTAGAACATGATTTATAGGATTTTTCGATTGTAAATGCACGCATAATATTTGCATGTTTCCTGTTGCCAATACCGCAATCAGACGGTGGAAAAAAAAAAGATAAAAATATGTTCCTAACCGCACGCAACAATGGAAACCTCGGAACGTTCCTCGAGGCGAAACACCGTTAGTTTTTCCCACAAACCCGTCGAATTGTTGGTGAGCAATTAAATCGAAACGAGCCGATTTTAAAGCGATTTAATCGGATTTTTCTCCGAGTGAATCAAAACATCTCCATTTCCAGCCAGAGGCGTGAATTTGCAATACCGAACCATTGCAATTCCAACAGTTGGAATTGATTAAGACATTTTTTCGATTTAATTCGAGGTAAATAATTTACGAATTTATTCGAACTAATGGTGTATAATAGACTTACCTTCTGAATTTAAGGGGGTAATGGTGGTGGTTGAAGTGGGAGCCAGTGCAGAAAACTCGGGGCAATACAAGCCCCATCCAATGTTCCAAGGTCCTTGATACACCTTATGGCCCTGAAAAAATTATTTAATTATAATATAATTGGCACCGAGGGAATCGATGTCTCGTTGACTCTCCCTGTAGGATATTTGCTGTATCAGATTTCCGAATAAGGCGAGCATATCTGCGGAGTATAATTTTATGTGTAACAGCTATTCCGCAATTTATCTTTGTCACTTTAGTACTTAATGGACACATAAACATTCCGAAGTTGTGACGTTTGCAAATAAAACTACGTTTAAGGAAGGTTTCGATCAGATGCATTGGAAATTCGTGCTGTTCCGAATGCGATTGTTTAATTAATTGTGCAGGACTTGCTCTCGTCTTCCCCACGTAACTGTACAATGGATTCTGTATCGCGTAAATTAGGAGTTGATCTGCACTCTTCATTGTTAGTTTTAGATGGTAGAAAATTGGGAATATACGACAGATGTTAGGGTTTTGGTACTTACTTGTCTCAAAACGGGATAAGAATCTGCGCTAATGCATTGTTTTCGTTTAATTGGATGTGGGTAAACACAAAAACCAGTAAACTTTCTTCGATAAAAACGGTAACTAAATTCGATAATAAAAGCGATGGAACAGCGATTTGTTGAATTTAGATCAACTCACATGAACACGAGGTTTATACTACGTAAATATTCATACCGATTTTATACTAATTTCTTTCCGTTTTTAGAAAAATAAACAAATTTATTGTCAAACAAATTCTAGAGATATATCGACGACCGAAAAGTGACATATGACGTTTGTACACACTGTTGCCATATATCATAACGAAGCATTATTTTCGTCATAAATCACTCTATATTTTCAATATAACATACTTGATATTAACTATTTTTATTTATCGTGAACATTTTATGCACTCATCTCGGTCTATTTTTGTATTAAAAATACAAATTGTGCAATAAAAATTGTTATAAATTATTCAATTTGGCAACATCACTTTAAAAATTTAAAACACAGCGCTGTGAGCGGTGAAAACTCGAGTTAAACAAGTTCTACATTAAATAGTTTCCTATAGGGCGCACCACCTGTCACAAACATGAATATTTTTAACAAATTTAATTCCTACATTGCACAATTATAACAAGGTAATGTTAATTTTAAATTAATACACTTAAAATTATAATCGTCCAACTGCTTATTTCTTTGCTATCAATTATATAATTAGCTGTAGTACAAGTATATCATAGACCAGATAACTAAAAAGAAGTAGACTTATGATTGACATTTGACGTTTTGAGGTGTAAATAAATGCAAACCAAAACAAATTAACAACTTTTATTATTATTTAATAAAATGGATGATATATTTAACAAATCCGAGTCTGATGCGTCGAAATTAAACGGCACGCAATCAGACGAAGATCTTGTCGATGACGACGATTCGAGAGAATTGGGTTTAGCAATAGAAGAAAACATAAGGAATCACAATGCTAGTATGAACAGTACGATTAGTTCCTCTAGTTTCTTAGATACTAAGCAAGAAGATATTTTAGATTTAGATTCGGATATTATTCTGCCGCAAGTGTCACAATCTCACCATGCGAATCTCTTGAAAGCCAAGAAAGAAACGAAAAACAGGAGAGAATTGGAAGAGGAGGAAAGGGAAAAGATGCAGTGAGTTAACTATAATTTAAACCCTACACATTAATTGTGTATTTATGTTAACATTATTTTCAGGGTCTTAGTGTCTAATTTTACAGAAGACCAGTTAGATAGGTACGAGATGTACAGAAGATCAGCTTTTCCTAAAGCAGCTATTAAAAGGTTGATGCAAACTATAACCGGTTGTTCCGTGTCACAAAACGTGGTAATCGCAATGGCTGGTATAGCAAAAGTATTTGTCGGAGAAGTAGTCGAAGAAGGTATATTTAATTATTAACATTGTCAATTTTATTATGCTCAACTGAAGAAGATTTAATTAGTATGTTTACATGTATTGTATATTCGTTCGGAGAGTTATATTTAGAAATCTATTGGGAGCGATGTAACATACTAAAATAACTTTGAAAAATCTTGTAGTTAAGTAACTTCCTGTTTCTCAATACGCCACATAAAATATAAACGCTGATAAAAAAATTACTATTACATTTTGATAAATTGCTCTCATCGAAAGTCAATGTACCTAATTCGAGCTGATTGTCTTGTTTAGAGGAAACGAAATTGCTGAATTTGTTTATACAAACACAATTTTTTGATATAATTTGCAATTATCTATATATTTTTAAAATTTTTGATTGTAAGTGTATATACAGTATGAAACATTTTTTGTAGGTTTGGATGTTATGGAAGAGTTAGGAGACTCGGGGCCCCTGCAACCTAAGCATCTTCGAGAGGCTGTACGAAGAATGCGACATTATGGTGGAATTCCTAGCGGTAGAGATTACAGGACTCATTACAGGATTTAAATTGTATAATATAGTATTTGTAATTTTATTTTTATCAACTCGTTGCATATTGTAATATACTGTGAAATATTTATAATAATCTGGTATCATTATATTTCCCACACTATTTAATTTAGTTAAAATGTAACACAAAACAAGCGTTGTGTATCTATCACATTTCCTCCAAACTGTATAAAGGAAACGATTTTTTTATGCCGTATCAAATTATCAGCAGCATAAACAATTTCTATAAATTTTATATGGCTTCGTTTCGCCTTATCAAACTTCAACTCTGGTTCTTCGATTGCCTTATTTAAGAGTGGGATTACAGAGGCCAACGACTTCCTTATCGCAGCTACAAAACGCATCTTTTATCGTTCAAGCATTAACTGACAGTGGTCGTTCAAGTTTACATGGGTCTCAATCGAGGGGATCTTGTTGCAGGAAAGTTTAACAGAGTCCAGTGATTTGACAACAGACATGCTGCTCAAGGAACTCGCCGTTTTACTCGTATGTAAGTAGCAATTTTTAAATGGTTTTAGCGGGTTTTGGACGAGAGTGGTTTTCAGGTGTAGCAATCTGCAGGAGTTGTGAAGTAGGACAAACGAAGCAAGGATGTTTAATAAGGAATTTGATGTGTTCCTGCGGCATTGGTTGTATTTCAGATTATAGATACGACACCATACAGGAATGTCAAAGCGCTCTAAGGGGTAAATAGTTTATTTTCGCGCGCAAAAATGTTAGGTAAACTTCGTGTTTCAGGCAAAAGACGTGATATATGCAAGAATCCCAACCCTTGCTTACACAACGGCACTTGCATACAGATATCTCAACAGCCAGGGTATAAATGTAGATGCGAAGGTACAGGATATTTCGGAGCGAGATGTAGCAGAGGTAATATTTGAACTAACACACAGATAAACAATCCTTTCGAATTTCGAAACGATAAGAGTTGTAATTTTTTATGTGACTTGATAACGGAAGAGTCGTTAATGAAAGCTCGACTATTCACAATCGATAACCTTCTATTAATAATCATATTTTCCACGAAGACGTTTTACTATTTCATATAAATATACTTTTTTTCAGTCTGTCCAATTCCAGGTCAAGGAAGGTTAGGCACAATCTACCCGTACGAATGTATTATAATATAATTCAAACGTCCTCTCCGAATTTTATTGGGAAAAGACGTCAAATTTGTACAAATAAAACAATTTTTCTAATAGTTCACTTATATATTTATTTCCTTCAAAATTAAAACAATTTTACAAATAGAAAGATAATCCACATTAATTAATGTTTTGTAGTTATTTTCCAAAAAACTGCATCACAGTACCCACATCAACGCAAGTTAATAAACTATATGCCACTTATGATCAGTAACCATGAAATAAAATGTCGAGCTGGAATATTTTGGTCAAACCAAACGCGCGAGAATCTGATTAGAAAATGAAAAAAACTTTATTACACATAAAATAATCTAAACTAAATGAGTGTTATGCGTTCCGTATTATTGAAATCGAAAAGCAAGCAATGATAATAAAAAAATCACCGTATATCGGTAATTTCAAAGAGTGTAATTACTTTGGTTGAAGATGATACGAATCTATCACAGAACGACACAGCAAGTGTTTCTTACGGTAATTTAGGACTATGTTACAACAAATACGTTTTTTACACCCAATATAGCAGCCGTTCTCTAGAATTTACAGTAAAATAAATTCTCAAATATCAGCAAATTTTATGAAAAAAAGCGAGATAACTGTGTCAATTTGATAGTCAAAATAAATCGGAAAAAGTTCACTGTTTATTCTACACTAAACAGTAAATCTACTTCATTTAATACTCGATATTCACAAATTCCGGTAATCAGATAAGAGGCAAAATAGATCAAAGTTCAAAGTAAAATTAACCCAATTATTGCAAAAAATATCTACGCTAGTAAATAGCAAATCGATGCCGTATTATTCGAAACATTGTCAAACAAATCCCAAATGCAATGAAAAACCTATTACTCAATTTTGCCTCTTATAAATTGGAAATTATTTTTGGATAAAATCAATATAGCGAGCGAAATAAAATCGGTACTAAAAAACCCGTCAAAATAGAAAATCAACAAAGGAGTAAAAGTAACGTTATGAACTTACTTTTATCCCAGCAAATTTTTGAATATGTTCCATTTGCCTTCCATTAAGATACACAGAGCTGTTGCGGGTACTGGCAGACTGCAAACTAATTACATCTAAATGGAGTCTAAATAAAAGTTATAAAAGGTCTTATTATAATGTACAGTTTACTTGTGGGATGCAGTCTTCTCTAGATCATACTCTAATACCTTAACTCTGTATCCTAACAATAAATTCATTGTATTTAATATTTGTCAATGGATTATCATTTATTTTTTTTTGGTTTTTTAAGCAGTGTTTAAATTTGTTATTAATTTTTTTTTGTTTGTTTTCATCAAGCACAGCGTAACTTTTGTTCAAAATTTCAACAAGTATAAATATCAGCTACTACTATTGGTGTATATATTAACCAAAGAGTTCCTTGCCCTCGTTTCTTTTCTTGTTGTAATTTTTTTCCTAGCCAGGGCTCTAGGTAAGAATACTTTGGAATTTAACGCAAACGAGGTTTTATTTACGCGTATAATAAGGTGAAAGTTGCAATTGAATTTTTATTTAAATCAATGTTTGTTAGATAGGTCAATGAGATTCTGTACTGTATTTACATTACAGCGGTAAACGTGATTATGAAATTATTAGATTAGCTTAGAAAGAGAGAATCAGTCGAACTGAAATTCTAATTGTATATATTCAAATCAACCACTTTTTTCGAGTATTACGACTACTAAACACTAAGGCCTTTTTTAAATTGTTTTTCAATATTTATAAGTTTTACAAGTCGATTATTCTTCCATAATAATGTAGCTTAGCAATTTTATAGACAGCCAATTCAAAAGCACGATAAAAACTCGGTTAATGCCCTAAATCTAAGTATGTCTAAAAATAACTATTTAAAAGTGGTAATGTTTTTTTATCGAATAGTCAAGGTACACATTTCGTAAATTTCACTAATTACTCATTTTCTTTAATTACACTATAAAATACCATTTAAATTTGAAATAAATGTTCTATTTCACTATGAATCAGTATAAATTCGAAATATACTACGTATTCTAGTGTTACTGATTTACAGGGTGAAATTATAATTCGCTATATAAATTTGGTGTAAATATTTATAACACACCCCTAAACAGGTAATGTCAAAACCTCAAATATTCTCACCTAGAACCCAGCCATACTCCTATTTAATGACTTAATTTATATATAATGGTATATAATTCCAACTCCAAATGCTACGAGACAAGAGTAAGTTAGACACTACATTTTATTTTGTGACATGAATGAAAAAAATGACTTAACCTTTTTACTATGCAGTTTTGTTACTTTTTTTTAAATAATCTATTTAGGCACGAGACCCGGTATGCGTTTGGCACGTGCCTCGAGTGAAAATCCTTTCGAGCCGTCCGGTCCCTTCGGTTGACGCACCAATGTCAGTTTCGGACCGGCCTCGTCCACAGAAACCGTACGCAGTCTGCTGATCAATCTCTCCGGCCGGGCCTGTACATCACTGTAAGACAAACACCACTTGCTAAAATTACCAATAAAATACATTAGCGCATGTAAATTGATTACTAAAACTGACCAAAAGTCTGTTGAAAAATTAATGTGGCCTGTGCGTAAACGAGTAAAAGGTCATTAGTGTACTAACCTGACTTTAACGACATTACACGCAGACGATTTTCCACTTCTATGATTAGTAACAAGGACAAACTCCACAGTATCGCCCACCTGAAGGCTGACGTTGTCTTTGACCTCCGTCATGTGGAAAAACAGCTTTTTACCCTCTTCGACTTCATAAGCCAAAAAGCCAAAATGACCCTTGATGGCATCGACCGTGGCCTTGAATTTTTTCCGTACAGCCACAATATTAGACGCGAGACCGGTAGCGTCGACCTTTAAACATTAACACGTTAATACCAACTACATATACTTAAAAATCATCCAAATATTCACATCCCAAAGTATCTGCACTCAATTAATTAACACCGTGTATGTATATGCAATCAAACGAACCTGAAATTGTACGTGATCCCCGATTTGAAGAAGTTCCCTCTTGTTGATCAATCCCATGATGCCGAATTCGTATTCCTCTTCGGCGTCGTTCGGATTCTCGCCGTTGATCCGAATCAGACCGCAATATTCGTTCTGATCGGGATTGACCGATCGCAACGGTCTGACCACGGACCCGTCCAATATCTCGCCCAGCGATTCGGGCAACGTTATGCTACCCTTCGGTATCACTTTGACGTTCTCCGCCGACGAACAGGAGCCCGAATTGCCGCGCGTCCCCAAATTGTATTCGACCTCGGTGCCCAATTCCAGGGCGGTGGCGTCTCCGTCGAAATTACTACAAACGCACAAATCAAAAATGATGTAAAGATTCGAGATTGAATGGCGGCGGACATTTACCTAAAATGAAAGAAAACTTCCTTGTCATGTTGCATGGTTTCTATAAAACCGAAACCGTCTTTTAACGCTGCTATGAACCCTTGATAAGTCTGACCGGAATTCGAAGTTCTGTTAACGGCGTGCTTGATTCCATTGGTTTGCGACGACGGATTGATTAATTGCACATCGGCCGCGATGAATTCTTTGTTTCTTTTGATTTGATTTATGTTGAATTGTACCTAAACGATTAACGCGAGCGAATTAACACACATCGTTCGTATTAAAGCGAATTTTAAAATCGGTTACCTTATCGCCCGCTCTGGGAAATTGCTTTGGATTGCAGTCTTTTGCGTAAAACGGAATCGTCTTTTTAATGCCGTTCATGCTGTAGCCGATCAGTCCGCATTCGCTCGGCGATTCGGTCATACCGTTTTGGCTTTTCGTCGGACTCCTGTTGCTCCAGGTGCTCAACGGCACGTCGTTGGTTATTATACCCGTAAGGCCGCTTTCTATTACGATTTCAAACTGGACAGTTCCTAAAAAAAATATTAACAATCGTCAATAAAATGTATTTACAAGTCTGTGGTGCATAATAATTGATGTTGTCAAGGTTTTGAATGGATTAAGGTAATAGAGGCATATAATGTGGCTGTTGAGGTGAGGCACATCGTTAAAAATGTGGCTGTAGAATATACTAGTAAGTGAGGCATTATTAAAATCTGCTCATTCGTCTATCTAATCAATCATTTAAAGAGTCTCTTTAACTTGACAGTTGTACATTGTTGTTAAGGATAACTACAGACATTATTTACGTTAAAGAGACCCTTTAAACGATTGATTAGCGGTAAAAAGAGTCCAAAATACGGGCCAATGTATATTATAACTTACCAGGAGGTAACCATTTCATTCTAATGGCACTTTGACGATTGTTGGAAAACATACTGGAACTGGTGGTTTGGTCTTGAACCACGGTAAACTCGAATTCGTCGCCGATTTGCACATCGCCGGTGCGTTCGACGTCCAGTATTTCGTTAAAGTGGAAAAATAGCTTCGCCTCCCGATCGACGCACTTCAGGAAACCGAATCCCTCTTTTACTGAACACACCATGCCTTGTTCTCGCTTTTCACCAGACACTCTATAATTTAAAAAAGCAACTTACGAATAGTACAATATTCTTTTTAATACAAAAAGAAACTCACTTAAAACTCTCGTCCAACAACATAATGTGAGTGGCCCTATCCAGAGCGTCCCTTCTATCGGTGGCTATCTGGAATTGCACCCAATCGCCGTGGCGCAACGTAAAATCGCCCATCTGGTCCTTCTCGCTAAACGATATCTCCACTTCGGAATGATCGGGAGCCCTGTACCTGATGCGGCCGGGTAGAGCGTCGTTCGGATTGCGCGGACCTCGGTCTATCGGTTTCAGTACTTGACCTTTCAGGATGTCGGGCTTCAGATCTTCGAATATGACGGTGCCGGGCGGCAGACGGGTTATGTTACAGGCCACTTCCTTGCCCTGTACGAAAACGCAAACAATTTCGGTACAAAACGCGAAGATTTTTCGGTCGACTTACGTTTCGAGTTTGTATGATAAATTCCACGTCGTCTCCCAATCGTAATTCTTCTTTGGTTTTGGCTTCGGAAAAATGGAAAAATATTTCTTTAACGACGTCGGCCCGTTCGATGAAACCAAAACTTTCCTTCATCGAACAGACGACGCCCTGGTATTTGACGGGATGCGCCGGGTTCTCCAATCGCACGTGACAGGCGCCGAGATTACCGCTGGAACAAAAAAAAAACGATTGCACAAATTTAGCGATTCCTCAACCCTCAAACCTATTAGATTCTTACCGGTTGTTGGTAGCGATTTGAAAGCTGACCTTATCCCCGGACCTCAGCGTCACGTTCCCTTCGACGTCGTCTTTGGTGTAAGGCAAAAAGAAACACTCGCCTCGATTCTCGTAACTGATTCGTCCCGTCGTATCGCCCGCCGAACCTTCGGCGGCCCTCAATTCGGTGGTTACCGTTCCGGTAACTCTCTCTTCGCTCATAACCTAAACGGAATGAGATGCGTTAGTTATACGATCGTACAAAGTAAAATTAATAAAAAAAAAACTAGCTGGATTTTGGTATGTATCTATAGTGTTAATCGATGCAATGTTCTGCGCAAAAAACCCAGCCAGTCTATTTTTTTTTGTGTTACACCTTTCTTTTGTGTGAATTCGATCGGTGCAAGCTTGAAAATTACTTACTACCTCAGGAGCTATTTTAGTGACAGCGCTAGCTATGGGTTTTCCCGTACGTCTGTCGTAAGTCATTTCGAATTCGACGGGATCTCCTATTTTCAAATGTTCAATGTTGCCGCTGAATTGACTAAAATGAAAGAACAATCGCGCCTGTCGTTCGCAACACTGAATAAATCCATAGGAATGCTGACAACAAAGAAAATAATCATCAATGAATACATTTACAACTAATCGTTAAAGTGCTTACAAAGTGTTGTAAATGTCGTTACTTACCAAGAGCTTTTCGATAATCCCGGTTTCCCTGGTGCCCAAATTAGAAGAGTTCGAATCGTTATAACTACTATTGCTATTATTGCCATTGGAGAAAATGCTGGTGGTATTGTTCAACGAATTGTCCCCGCTGCTGTTGTACACGTTATTGGTCGTCGTGTCCAACGAGAACGTACCGATGGGGAAACGCGGCGATGTATGCGTGGTGCTCGAGGAACCGTACAGGCCATTGTTGTAATGCATCGATTTTTCTTGCAACAATGGGAAATCTCCGAAACGAGACGACGAAGTCGATCTGGTGTAGTTGAATGCTTGCGACGAAGATTTGCCTGTCGTGGGGGAAAGTGTCTCAGTGTGGAAATAATACCGTAATATGTTCTAATGCTATCGGGATGAGCTGTATTATGAGTGATGTAATAAAATGTATCTCACCACTACTGGCCATAGGTTTGAAATCCATTATACTGGGATCCTGAGTGAGAGTATCGGGGGGCGGCTGGAAGGTCTTCCACTGAGGATTCGTGGACATATTTGGTGCAATGTGTTTTCGCTTTTTGATGCTTCTTCTTCTACTTCTTCTTGTTCGCACTTCTTTTTATCGTTTCTTAAGTGTAGTGAATATCACAGAATGGTTAAACGGCATTTATTCGATAAATGCCCCGCAAAGTCAATTATGGCAGCCGAATCAAAGGGAAAAAAAATTTACCCACTTTACAATGATCCCATTCACAATATACAATATTTACTCTCGACTATCAACTGCACAATGTATCAAATGAAAAAGAGACAATCCAATGGTATAAAAAAATATAATCCACAGTCACTCAAAATTTGTATGAAACGTATGAAAAATTAAATAAAAAATCCTCAGATGTCTTCAATGCGTGCTGGGTGCGTATTGTGCTGTTATGCTCATAATTTTTGTCAAGGCTCGTAGTTTCGCTGGATACTTGTTACTTCAAATTTTCTATGCTAAATTTTGAGGTTGTTAGTTACACAAGCTGAAACAGAAATTACAAAAAAAACAATGAAATTATAAATAAATCCCCAAATTTTTACAAAATATTTTAGTCATTCATTTAATATTTAGAATTTTTACTATGACATTCGATTAATAATAAATATTAATAGTTGTTTTTTTCTAACAAATGTACCAACAATAAATCTAAGGATATCAAATATGTTGCTTAAAAATAAATGAGAGTTTCAGAATCTATACAATAAACCTCATCCATTATATTTGCCCGATTTAGCCTACTGTGAGCTTTCTTCTAACACAAATCCGTTTGATTTATGAATATGAAAATCTCTAAGGACATTTTATTGAATCTGATAGGACTATTTCGTGGTGAATTTTATTTATAAATAACCACAAACTTTTGGCAGAGATTTGAATGTTGCTATTTGGGGTGCTGATTTAGCATCCCAACTTACTTGGAAACTTTGGGGCAACACGAATTTCACTAAAATGCTCACATATAATTTGAATTGTCTTACACAATTTGATGTAACTGCAAAGTGTCAAAACGTGACAAGTGACAAATCTAAAGGTAATTTTCATTCATAATTCGTATTAAAAGCAACGCATTCTTTGATTCTTATAAATAATTTGTTTTGTACGAAATTAAAGGAATGAGAAATTTTTTATTAAAACATTTTTGTACCTTAATTTTTCTGGCAAAATTGAGCCGTTAAATAAAATGAAATTCAATTTTAATAGCAATTAAATAAGCACATCATAAACTTCAATTTAGGAGATGTAATAAAATTGCAATTCGAGAAGAGAACACAATCTCGTGCCGGAAATTTGTAACAAAAAATAACACAGGTACAATATAAAATATACATTTATCAAATATTAATTACGGTAATGTAAAAAAAAACAAAAAAAAATTAAAAAAAATCAATTTTAAGGTTATTTTTCTTTGTAATTATCAAAATGCTGTCCCACATTATAATTTAACAACCGCCTCAGTATTAAAACAGCGAATATCAAATTAATCGCTAGAATTTAGCTCTAATTAAATAAAAAAAACAATTTACAAAATTGAGAACATTGGGAGCAGGGAACTGAACAACGGTCTTGTTATTGATTTATTTATAGTTTTACTTTGTTGTAAATTTCCGGATATGACAAAAAGGAGCAATGTAAACCAATTTTTACCGACAAATATTTTAAAAAACACTGCCCAAACCGAATTTTTAACTGCGTAGGGATCTGCGGCACCAAAGAAGCATTATAGATAGAGGGGTTAATGTCTGATATTTTTACCAAAAGTACGGCTTCGGGATGCATTTACGGCTTCGTTTATTAGTCGCCGATTTCGACAATAATTGTGCGAAGCTTTACACGTTCGATTTGAATCGAAATTGAAGTTTATTTTGCGAATATTCGATAAAATTTCTACTCACCACGACACAGCACAGCACTGACGACATGCCGCCATGTTGAATGTCAACATGCTGGAGAAAAACAAAAACCGTCAAAATTATGCCTTTTCATTGGTCAGTTTATAATCGCGTTCCGTGTCATTTATTTATGTCAATCTGTCACTGTCAGTGTCAATCACGTCTGTCTACTTTTTCCTGTGTTGTGAGTGAAAAAGTGATAAAAGGAAAACTGAAAATTAGGATACAAAAATTGTACAGATAATGGAAAGTAAAGTTAATAGTTGACCAGAAAAAACGAAAACAGGGGAATTCGTAACGTAATAAAAATGACCAAATATTTACACAGATTCAAAATATCCTGAAGTTTCTATTTTTATTTTTGAGTCACACCACTTACTCTGATGTAAATAAACTTTCTACTATGGACGTTATATTCCACGAAAAGGTTACTTAACACAAAAAATACTTAGAAGTTGTGATTAACGTTAATTTCATTCCAGCAAGAAGGCTCCCTTTGCGCCCAACACTGTCTGAATTCTCTTCTGCAAGGGCCCTATTTCACAGCCGTCGAATTGAGTACGTTGGCCCAAACGTTGGATGAAGAGGAGAGAAAGAGGATGGCAGAGTGCGGAGAAGAGAGCGAAGAGTACCACAAATTCCTGCAGCAACCTTCGGGTAACATGGACGATAGCGGTTACTTCTCGGTACAAGTTATCAGTAGTGCTCTGCAAGTTTGGGGTTTAGAATTAGTGCCTTATTCCAGTACTGACGCAAGACTTCTTAGTGATCCCAGTGACATGACTGCTTTCATTTGCAATTTCAAAGATCACTGGTTTACTGTTAGAAAGATAGGTAGACAATGGTTCAATCTGAATTCCCTCTTGTCGAAACCCGAACTGATATCCGATACTTACTTGGTGCTGTTTTTGGCTCAACTCAAAAACGACGGCTATTCGATATTCGCCGTGCTAGGGGATCTACCGGAATGTACGGCTGATGAGATTTTAAGGAATCAGCCGGTTTACGCCGTACCGAGACCGGTTTTAATGAGCAATTTGTCTACAGAAGATCCAGAATTACAGGCAGCTTTACAGTTAAGCCTGGCAAACGAGACGGACTTCTTGCCCAGGGAAACTGAAGATCCGGATTTACAGGAGGCTTTGAGGTTGAGTATGCAGCAAAATTTCCACAGCAGTCCTGAGGAGGACGACGAAGAGAGCCTGCTGCAAAAAGCCATTAATATGAGTTTGCAATGTTGAAACATATCTAATTGCAAATCATGTTGTTAACTGTGGCTTTAGTTCAATTTAAAATAGTTAAAATTTGTGTATAATTTTCAATAAGTAACATTGCCACATAATTTTACTCATGATTGTACCTATTACACAGTTTATTTTTCCTGTCCAGTTATAAGTTTTCTTCACGCTGTTGAGTGGCAGATGAAACATATAGGAAACAAAATGTACTGTTTGCAGATTTATGATTATAGTGATTTAAAAAAAATGTTGTACAAAGTCAAATAATTAATAAGCACTTTTTGAATACAGTTGTTTTGTGCCTGCACCACAAATGTAAATTTTATATGTTATTTTGTTAGAAAACATTTTTAAGTTGTTATTGTAATTATTTATCTTTGTATTACATGAGAATATTGCAAAACTGTCACTTAATTTTTTTGTGGAAAAATTAATGTATTGATAGCCTCAAAAATTTCATTGGTTGGAAGAACTTGTGCCATTTTTAAATTTAACAGTATTATAATATCCCATATTTTCGAAGAGTTTACCATTACCAGTTTATTGAGCTTGAATTATATACTTTGTTTGATAGCCTTGCAATAATTTTGTTTAATTGCAATATTTGTGTATTTTTTTTGTTTTGTTAATTCTTGTTATAAGTTAATTTATTCTTTAGGTATATTATCGTACAAATAATGCTATTGCATATGGACAAAAATATTTTTGCTTATGCACGAATTTTCTTTATTTGTGAATAACTTTAACATCTAGTATTTTCTACGGGGTTTTCTTCCATAATATTCTGGAAATTTAGAGTGAAATAATACTCAATTTTTCATAAACTTGATAGGAAAAGCCCTGTAAATTTATCGTTGCATTTGATATTACTTACTTAGTTTTTAAATATGTCTGAAGTTTTAATTTTGAATACATTTTTGTTTATAATTTTCAGTTTCAAGAAATTGTGCATTATGTTTCGAAATTTCTAGATAATTGACTAATTTATTAACAATAAATCGTTGAGTATTTCTAAATATTGCTTTTTTTAACACCTAATCAAAACTATGGGGCTAACAAATCTAGTTAGTCCGGTCCTGATCATTAGAAATTGGTGTAAAATTGGTTGCCTAATTACAGGAAATTAAAACAGTTTTTATTTAATCAACTAAATTGCTGCAATTTATTTCATTCGACAAATACTTTCCATTATTTAACCAGTTTTGTATAAACGTTACATAAAGCGCACTTTAGACCTCATTCAAAATATTTATTCGATCCCTGATTTATCTATTGATCTTTATTTAACTCATAACAAAAACGTATCCTATCGCATACTAGATAAATCGACGAGGAATAAAGTAAACAAACACGACGCTTTTCCATAATCCAAATTTAAAATTGACAGTGACACATACAACACGTTCGAGTGCAAGTTCAATTGCAGGTGAGTACATTTTTGTTTCAAATTTAAAATATCAAATTTTAACAGAAAAAAATTAGGTTAAATTACAATCTGTTTCATGTCACTTTTGGCAGGTACTAAAAAATTTTCGTTTCACATACACGTAACTGACCAGAACACCGGCATTTAATAAACATGATTCCCGAAAATAATCTGTTCGAGTGCTAACTGGCTCTGTTTTATTCCAGTGGGCTAATTAGAGTCGAATTTCGGGCTCACTTTCACACAGGTAACGATACACCGGCGACATTTTCATACATAAAACCGTGCAAGTGTGTAAAAATTGATTTTAAAGGTCACAAGTATTCAAGAAAGTGTCAAGGTGAACTTCAATTCAATTCACAGGCAATCATGAGAAAGAAAAATCTGAATATGATAAGTATTCTCTAACAGTACGCATATAAAACCTTGAAAACCGAAGCATGAAGTCAATGAAGTAGAAGGAAGAGAACAGTTAGTAGAGTATCGTAAATTGTGACTGGTGTTCAATCGAAATCGTTTCAATTATGGGGCCGTTTGTGTTGCTGTTTCTGGTCCTAATAAATTTTTCTTCGAGTGCTGTGCTTAACTATTACAGGGTAAACAACGAGGCTGGTTTATACTCCCCCGACGACGATGTGACGATTTTAACGATAAGTAATTTCAATAGCAGCATATACAGAAGCGACAGGGCGTGGATGGTCGAATTCTACAGTAACTGGTGCGGTTTTTGCCAAAGGGCAGCTCCGAAGTACAAGGCCTTCGCCTCTGACGTCAAGGGCTGGAAAGACCTCATTGTAATAGCCGCCTTAGATTGCGCCAACGAAAGAAACGGACCCGTTTGTGAGTATTTCGGCATAACGAGATACCCAACGTTCAGATACATCCACGAAAATTACGTGGAAGGTCCCCAAAACACCGGTCTACCAATTGTGGCTGATTCTCACACGAACCACACCGAACACAGGAGAAATTTAATCGAGATAATGCGAATCGAAAAAGCCCAAGGCAGGGGCAAACAATTCCCGAATTTGGAACCTTTCAACGAACAAGACGCTGCGAGAATATTCGATAAAAATCAAAAAATAGGATTTTTGATTATCCAAGAACCGCTCGACCCTGTAGGCGCTTCGATCATCCTAGATTTCCACAAAGTAAACGAAGCAATCATACGATACAGCTACAACAACTTATCCTTCATCACTGCAGATTCTCTACCAGCTCTATTCCAAGTAGAACCGAACGGTAACTTACATCCCCTAAATCTAACAGTAGGCAACAGGCTCGAAATACGAAATATAATTCGCGACATCCTACTAGCCCGAGACATCGAAGTACCGGTAGAAACGCTAAGGAACGTTTCCACATCGAACGCATCCAACCAGCCCATCACCTCCACCAAAGAGGATATAGAACTGAGGAACAAAATCAAGAAACTGGGCGACGTCGTGTTCCAACTCGACCTGGAGAACGCCATTCGTTACTCGCTCAAGCGCGAAATCGGCGGCAACGCCGACATCAAAGGCGAGAAACTCTCGGCCCTGCGAAACTTCGTCGACGTGCTGGTCAAGTACTTCCCCACCAACAAGAAGGGCAGGTGTCTGCTGAGGCAGATCCGCCACTACGCCAACAACACCGACGCCGCCAACGGCACGGAGATCGCGCAATGGGTGAAGGAGGCCGAGGACGCCGGCGACGTGTTCTCGGAGCCGCCGCACTGGCTCGGCTGCAAGGGCAGCTCGCCCACCAAGCGCGGCTTCCCGTGCGGCATGTGGAAGCTCTTCCACTATCTCACCGTCAACGCCGCTTTCGATCCGAAGCAGTCGCGGGACGCCAATCCGCGCATGGTGCTGGAAGCCATGCACGGCTACATCAGGAACTTCTTCGGCTGCGAGGATTGCAGCAATCATTTCCAGGCGATGGCGCAGCGCAGGCAGCTGTTTAAGGTAACTAAATATTGTACATCGCTTGAATCACAATAGCGGGTTTCCATGTTTAGCGCGGTTAATCGATGCATTTTATTCGCTGGTCGGATGAATCATCTGTGTACTTGATGTTTATCGACTGTAATAATTAGCGTTTTGTTCAGGATGTAATTTACAAACTCGTCTGGGTCGAGAGCAAATTCTCTTTGTTAACTACTTTACACTTCCTCGCTTCTCGAGCTCGTATTTAATGCATTTTTCTTGTAAGACTAAAATGTCCCATTATTCTGAATAATAAAGGAGATACAAGCCCTTAAAATTACTCCAACCTAAATGAAGCAATTCGAAATAATCTTGAGTCATTTGAGCCGAAATTTTTGGTTGTTATCGCAGGTATTGTCGTGGGAGGAATCGGTGTTGTGGCTGTGGAGGGCCCACAACGAAGTCAACGAGCGCTTGTCGGGCGACATCACCGAGGACCCAGAGTTTCCCAAGGTGCAGTTCCCGCCCAGGGCCAATTGCGAGAAATGCTGGAAGAGCGACGGCGCTCCCGACGAGGTAGAGGTTTTGAGCTACCTCAAAAGGATGTACGCCAAGGAGAATATCAATTATTTGGGCGTTAAAGATCCGAGCTTTGCTGCTTTCAATATGGAACCCCGGCCCGTTGAGGGTAAATCTACATCGGGGGCAGCGACAGTGGTCGGAATAAGTAAGTTATTTATTTAATTCGTAATTTAATTGCGATAAACGATGTTGTGTAATCGATGCAATTAGTTGCTATCTTTTAAACGCATAATAATCGTCCTTTCTCGAAATGGACCTGTTCAAGTGCATTTCGAAATATTTATCAACGTATTGCGAATAAATCCGTCTTGGTAATAAATAATGCGAATAATATAGAAATGTCTACCAGGAAAAGCATTTCCTATTCTTTGTTATTTTTTTAGTGTTCATTGTTTAATCGAGTCGATTTTGTAATTCGCGAGGATATTGAATTTTTTATTGGAAAATGTAACCTTTTTTTGTTTTTCCTAAAGTTGTTGAATAATTTCAAATAAAAAAAAATAATTAGATAAAAAGTTTGCACGAACATGGTCAAGGCCAGATACCGGTGTTTGTATGGAAATTCCAACTTATTGGCGATTGTTCTTGGAACTAAGACCAATTAGCATATTGAATAAACATTTGCACATATTCTGTTTGAATAAGATGACTTGTGTTTCCTGCAATTTCCTCTCTTTAATATTATTTAAATAATTAATTATTTGCCGGCTAATGAGTTGTGTTTGTGTATAATAATCTACCCGATAAGGATTGGAAAAATCCCCGTTATTTCGTAGTTCATTCGGTCACACTATCACGATTATTACGTAAAAAAGAATTTAAAAATACATAAAAAGATAAAATTTTCATTAAGAATTAAATTTTGTTAGGTATTTCGAATATTTTAAACTTTATTAAAGTAGACGATTTCGAAATGGGACTAAATGATTATAAATTTATACATGATAAATATACGATTTGGTAATCAAATGATTTTTTTAATAATAGTTTTATTCCAATGTAAAGTACTTATAAAGTACAAGGTAAAGGACATTAGTATACAGATAAGTGCAAATTTTTTCGCTATATGGTCAGTTCTATGAGTTGAACAATGATTATTAAAATACCATTGGTTAGAGCGAGAAAGTTGCAATCCCACAATATTATCTCTCTTTCTTTTTCCTTTATATGAGACTAATGGAGGTCGTCTTTGTTGCACCCATATAGACACCATATTAGGTGCAAATTTGCACTGAACTGTGGAATTGTAGTATTGACACAACTTTTATATTTATTTTATTTTCTTTTTTGCAGATGTAGCGTTGCTTTTTGGATTCGTGATCTCAATGTTGTTAGTAGTTTCCTACTAATTTAATTAAAAGCCGTACCTGTAAGTTCAAAATGGATTAGTCGTCTTTATACAAAACACAAATATTGTTATGAAAGCCAAATATACACTTTACTAACCTATTCTCCATTTAATGGATATTTATTCGGCCGTACTAACAACGAAAATTGATCGATAACAAAAGTAAATTTTGAAATTTTCCAGTGTTGGTGGTTTATTAACAATATGTAAACATTCATATAAGCCTTGTGATAAATTCGTTGAAATTATATAATTTTAGCTGGTATGTGATTCATTAATTTTTCGCACATTCTATTGACATAATATTATTATTTCGGGTTGTTATTATGGGTAAAGGGAGCGTTGTCTTTATAAAGCACTGTTGAAGCTAAATTAGTCAATTAAAAAGCGAGCTTGTTACATTTTAGAAACTTACACGAATCTCTATATATCTATAATTTAGTCTTATACAGCTCTAATTGTAAGTTATAAGGTTTCGATTGATATCGGGATAGTTTGAGGTCGTTTGTAATTTTGATATTTGTGATGTTTAAGTGCCATTAAATTGTACACAATTTTTTATAATCGGTTGATTTACTATAGAATATATTTCTAAACTCGAACCTCTCCTCTTTTTCAAGAGCGAATAATAAGCAAATAATCAAGCTATCCTGTGTAAGAAATAAGAATTATTCGGTGCTATTTTCAAACGATTTTATTATACACGTGTATATTTTATTAATAGAATAGTTTTTATGTTGTTTATAATAGAGAGATAGTAAAACATTTAATTAGCAGGTGGTACAAAATTTAATGTATTAGTAATTTTTTTATTGTATTTTCCGGCATTTTGTATTCTTTTAAGTACCTTTCAACATTAGAGCAACGAATATGTAGTGACTATTTAGCCTAATTTTAATTTCTCGACGTGTTGCATGTTCAAGATAACCTCGAAGCTTCTCTTATGAATAAACTAATTGATTTTATTCGAATGAAACAGTATTCTATTTATACAGTTATCCACCCTAGTGATATATTATTAACATTATATTTTTATATATCGGTTTGTTATTAAACGCGTTTAATTATACAATTATTTTATAAGGAACTTCATTGTAACTGTAGCTTGATTAATATATTTGGTAATTGTTGTGATTTTGTTGGTGTTTCATCCTGTATCGGAGGCGACAGTTTAGGAAAATGTCGCCTCGGTTTTTGAAATTATATTGACCCTATTTTGGAAATTCATAAGGCGCTCCTTTGTTAAAACACTCGTCCATTTGACATCGCTTTTGTATTTTCCTCGCTTCGGGCGCGCGTTCAGTATTCCAAAATAGTTTAAAATTTTAATTAAAGTATAAGGTTTTATGTTTTCCTAAAATACCCCGAGTTCGGAATCAGCAGGTCAAAGGCGTACGCTGGCGATTTTCACACGGGCTGAGATCGGAAATTGCACAAAAATATCTAATTAACTAGCTCTTTTGGGTTGCAAAGGAGTGAAGATATTGCTTTTTTTATAAAAGAGTAGTTAAAAATTCGTTTGGAAACAGCGGTTTTTGCACTTTAGCGTTGGCTTTTCCGTAGTTTTTCCTCGCGAGTTTTCCTACTCGGGCGCCCGGTGTGTTTCGCAATCTCGCGTTGCGCTCGCGAAACAGCCCAGAGTGCCAAACTTCCCGAAATTAATTATTTAAATTTTCCATTTCTGACAAATTAAGAAGAGAAGGTAAATTGGAATTAGTTTAGAAAATTAATATAATTTTTGAACCGGCCCGAGGGTAGTTGAGGCGTTGTATTTTTGGGCCAGTGTCAGAACAAGATGCCCGCCCTTCAATCCTTTCGTTTCCGCCGAACCGCCCCCGGCGCACTTGCGTTTAATTATTAATTAAAAACTTAAAAATATATGTAGCATGATGTGAATAATGTATTGATATGCAACTTGTATTACACTAACATCGGCAATACTATGCTGTTACTCCAAAATGAAATTGAAATAAATAAAAAAAGGTTATTTTTTCTAAAATACTAATTTCGTATGTAACAAAAACTATGTTATTCACAACAACTGGCGTTGAGGAACAGCTGAATACAAACAAAGAAACAGCCACATTGTGTTATATAAAACGAGATTTGTATACTAATATAATATACATTCGGTCATTCGAATTCCCACGATAAAAACTCGAAGCCCAATTAAAGAAAGGGGCCGCATTTGCGCTAAGCCGCCGCTGGCCATCCAGGCTCGGCCGAGCACCGGTAGGCCCGCCGGCGACGGGGCCGCGCCGGAACGCCCGAGGCGCTAGACAATCGATGGTGGAGAGCGCCCCGGGCGTCGATTCCCCGTTGCCGTTTCGTAGAAACCGGGCCTCGTACTATACAGGACGTCACCGAAAAAATAGACCATCTAACTTTATTGGTACTCGTCAATTTTATTGGGTATTATACAAAAAATTTATTTGTTGGTCAGTTGTTCGTTATATTTCGAGCAAATTTGAAATATTTGCGTTTTAAAAGCAAATGTGTAACTATCTTGAAGTTAGCAACAGTGGTTATGTCAAAATGACATTCTTGATAACATTTATCAACGTCGACTGTGAGTACCTGTCAATATGTCACTATCGCATGTCAATTTAAGTCTAGTGAATTTTGTAAAAATAACCCATTTTCCGCATTTAGAGAGCCTTTTTATCGCTCGATCGATTTTATCGAGTTAATTTCTCATCAAATTTTAACACAATTGCGCTAAATGAAAAAAAAAGTCTCAGGGCATACCATGAACTGCACATAAATATTCTACGTCATCACTATATTGAAAGTATTGTTTTATTGGGGACATCCTGTATGTGCCCCCTCATTATTGGACGGTTCGTTTCTCTGTCCTCCGGCGAAGGATTGAACAAAAAAGAAATACGAGCAAATAAAAAAGTATCGGAGGGATGTGCGTCGTAAATGTTGGCGGAGATGAAAATCTGAAATAAATATCAAGTTCGTGTTTAATATTTTACCTCATCGGATGTGCTTTCTTTATTATTTCAATAACCCTATCGTCATTTTCTATTTACCCACTTTCTTTTTATGCTCCACGCGAAGCGCGTTTTTCAGGGAAAAAATGAACGGAAACAAACGTCGATTTTAAATAATAGTTTATTAAATACAGAATAGTAAGTAAATATTTCACAACGGTTTAACGGCTCGTTCGCTTCGTGTTTTTGAAACCAACGCAGAGCCGATTTAATCGATTCTTAACACCTTCCAATAAAACGAGAAAAATTAAATAATTTACGCACTATCAAAACATTTCTCTCATTAGAAACGCTCCGTAAAAATATAACTTCTCAAGCGAGCCCCGTTCCACTGGCGAGAGAACGCGGACGAATTAATTCATTAACAAAGACTGTACAGTTTTTTTTTTAATATATTGATTGTCTATATCGATCAATCGACCGTTCCCCATCAGCCCGGCAACACCTTCCTGATAAACAAATACTCGGAGAACTGCTGCCCCTCCACGCCGCCCCCATTGCTGGCAGCTATTTTGAAACCAGCATTCAACAGCCTCGTTATCACCTGCATCGAATTTAGTTTGCAATAACCGTTTAATGGGAATCTGCAAATTAATTAAACAGTCAGTACACGTTCATAAGAATCTTGCACTTCTACTTTTACCTAATGACATGATGAGCATCCTGTTGGTTCCAAGCCACCCCCGATCTGGCGTCCATAACAGCCTGGTTCGTTTCGGGGAAAACCTCATCCAGCAAGGACCTGTCCCCCGACAACATAATCCTCTCGCCCAGGTCAGGACTCACGTGCAACGCCACGCACTCGTACATTTCCTGGCCCAGGCGATTGTTCTCTAGCGGCTTTTGATTAGATTCGGAGCCGCCGCCTCCGGTTCTGTGCGGCAGCACGCCGTTCTTCATTCGCTCCTTCTTCAGCTGCTCCAAATGTCTCACCATAGCTGCGAATTTATGAATTTATTAGCGATTTAATGTTAGAGAGGCAACGCTATTAGCTTACGCATTATATCGAAATATCTGGCTTCTTCCAATAATAAGTCGAGATCCTGGAAGTTTTCCGGAATGAGCAATCTGGAGTTCCTCATGAAATTCAGTATATGCCTGAACATCCCACCGTCCCTGTCTATGAAGTAGTGTTGCTTTAAAGAGTCCAACACGATCGGTATGCTTCCGTTAAAGAGCTTAGCTAGTTTAGATTCTGGATATCTATAACAAACGAAATAGTATAAATAATGTTTAATGTTTTTAGATCCAAAGATCTAGACACAACAAGAACGAAAACATGACATCACAACAGCTGGGAAACTACCGAGGATCATATGATTTAAGTGGTTACCGGGATAAAGGATGAAAAAATGAGTTTATTAAAACAAAAATTGTGAAGTTACTCAAATTGCCTTTATTTCCATTAACGGTTCTTCACGTATATACATATGAGCAGAAACTAAGGCAGCTCCAGCTTCTCCATATTGTTGATCTGCTCCTTCAGCCTGCAGGTGACCTTCGGCGGCGATCTGGCCGTCTCCTCGCTGATCTGGCCCATCAGCGCCTCCAATTCGCCGATGATGCGGTTGTTCTCCGCCTCCAGTTCGCGGATCCTCTGCTCGAGCCGCTGCTCGTCGTTGTCGTAGAGCTGGTTGGTGGCGTCGTCGTACTTCTTGACGATGCGCTCCGAGGACGCTTCGCGCACGAAGGTATCGTGCGGCCCGGAGGCGGAGGGTTCGGACAGGGATTGCAGGCGTTGGACCAGGATGGCGCGCTCGCTTTCCAATTGAGAGACGACCCGGTTGAGGTTCAATTTCTCTTTGGATAGACGCGCGAATTCCGAGGCGTCTTCCTCGTCGGAGAGGGCGAAGTCGATGGTGGCCGTTTCGATTTCGGACGATTTAGAAGATTTTGAAGCGGGTGGTAGGCTGTTGTCTGAAGAAGCTGGCTCGTCCGGGTTGGTATCGTTCGCTTCCTTTATCTTGAGCAGCTTGAGATTGTTGAGGAGGATTTCTTTTTGGATTTCGATGTCTTTGATGAGCTTGGATATGTCCGGATCGGATGAAATCGATCCTTTCATTTGGTTGATTTCCTCGCTCGATTTGGCTATGGTTTCTTGGAGTTCCATGTACAAACGATCTTTGATGATGTCGGCTATGCTGATGGGACCGCCGACTGGTTTGATGAATTTAGGTTGCCTCTTAATGGATTCTTCTTTCGTTTCGATTGCTGCGTAAGAACCGACCAAATCTCCTTTAACCTCTGAACTAGGATCTAAATTGAACTTGGCCAGCAAATTTTTCTTGTCGTTTTCTAACTTTAGTATGGTTTTCTTCAACTCGGCGTCTTCGGATTTCAATTGATCGATTTCCAAATAGCCTTTGCGAATTTCGGTCAAGACCTGCTCGAGTCTGCACCGCAAATCCACGTGCTCCTTCTCCAAACTGTAGATGATCTGCTGCAATTTGTGCGGGTGCGCGCCCTCCGTTTTGATGCTCGCCATCGTATCCTCCAATTGCTGCTTCTCCTTCTCCAGGTTGCTGATCTCGCTCTCGAGCACCTCGGACTCGAGCTTCAATCGCATGAAGCTCGCCGAGTCTTTGTTCGCCACCTCCAGCGCCGTCTTCAGCAGCTTCCGCAGCTTGTTGTTCTCGTTCTCCAGCTGTTTGATGTGCTTCTTCACCTCCGGTTGTTGTTCGGCCATGATTTCGGGTTGTTTTGTACGTGATTCTTGAAAATTTTTTGTCAACGTCATTTGCTACGAAAATTCTTCCGAATTTGATGATTGAATAATGCTTCCATTGGCTGTGAGCTTAAGTGTGACCAACTGTTACAAATAACTATCTAGGTTATGTGCAAACGTTAAATTTAAAACAGTTTTGTCAAATGCATTTGTCACTTAATTTCGATTGTAATATTATGTAAAATCCCATTAAATACGACCATGAAAATTGAAAATGAAATAGTAAAATTATCGACGCGAATAGAGTTATTAGAAAGTCAAAATGCCCGTTTTAAGAACCTGCTAAATTCGGCGTTGGACATTTCCAAACCAGCGTTGGTATCCAACGACCTCAAATCAGAGGCGCGATTCCTGGAGGAAACCATAAAGATTATAGAAGATGAGAAGGCGCAGCTGCAAGAGGACCTGCTGCACTTTAAAAAATCGGAGAGCGACGGGTTGTTGGTGATGATAAAAGAGCTGGAAGCGGAGAATTCGGAGCTGAAGAAGAAGGTCCATCTGCTGCTAGACGAGGCCCGAAGGACCAGCAAAGACGTCTCGCAGTTGAAGATGGAGCACGTAGAATTCAAATTCTTACTAACGCAGCCCGAGTCCAACGCGGATTGGTTGAAAACCATCCTAAATCTGGATAACTCGGTGGCTGAAAACGTGAACAGCTCCTTGATGGAACAACGCTACAAGCTCCAACATAGGATTTTCACATTAGAACGCAACAAAATGGAACTACTCAACGCCTTAGAAGACATACAAGAAAGCGACGCACCATCATCCAGACTATCCCCCAAACACAAAAGGGAAGTGGAAAGGATCGTCTACAGAGCAGTGGAAGTCGTAGCGAAGAAAGAATACGAACACCTCTATTCCAAAATCTCCGAACTGGAGCAGGAGAGGTCCAATCTGCTCAACGAACTGCAACAAGTTTTAGAACGATCCAGGAAGCAAATAGCCGACGAGTACAGGCAGTTGCAAAGGCAAATCCTGGAAATCGAACACGAAACGACCGAGATCCATTCGGTGAACACCGTCAGCAATCAAGGCAACCACGACAGGAGACTCGAGTACCACTTGATGAACGAATTGAACGACGGGGAGTCGTTCACCGACAGCGACGGCACCGAAGAGGAGGTCGTCGATAAGATCCTGAACGCGTTCGTGAATCCCCCGGCGCAGCCCAGCATTCGCGAGGCCATCAGAAGGGAGAACAGCTCCAGCTTCAGATTGATGTGGAGCAACTACGATTACTGTAATATTTTGTAAGGGAAACTAGCATTAAATGAGAAAAGGGGAACTTGTAAACTGAAGTTTATACTTCGTCGGATTATCCAACGATTAAATTCCAATATACAATTTCGAATATGTAGAAGAACGTGTATAAATTGCTCCTAACCTTTCGCTTTTGAATCTACCACTTATATCGTTAAGTTAAACGGCATCAGAACGTATTTATAGTCCACAATGCTCTAATTAACCTTACAGAGCGCCGGCGGCGTCGCAACGTCATCATTTGTACTTATTCTCTGTTATTTATGAAACAATTATCAGTTGTAATAACAATATGTAATGCGATTAATCCGAGCCTTATCAAGCACGCCTTGCGCTGCTCGGCCTTCTCTGTTAAACGGTCAAGATTCTGATCTAGATGAGGGAGGATACGAGTCGCATTAGTGGAATCAAATTTTATTATATCATAACAAGGGTTTTTTTTGTTAAAAAATAATTAATTTTACGGATCATGTCGTATAAAAAATATTTTTTTGTGTGGTAATAAACAAAAGGCTCCAGGTGATAAACGAATGAAGACATAAAATATAATTTTATAGCATTTAATTCCGTTTTATCTCGTGTAGTTTATTCTTTCTCGTATTTATTAAATATAAATAACAAGGTTACATGTTGCCTTTGGTCAAATTCGAAGCAGATTTTTAAGTATCAAATGATTTTATAAATTGACACGGAGGCTTTTTGTAATAAGTACCTTTTGATATGATTATAAGTGTAATTTTTTACGCTAAAAAATTAATTGACTAACGAGCAAATTGGCTCGTTAACCAGATTTACTTGAGCGGCAATAATTGGTGTACCTAAATCATTGATTTTTGCATTACACCGGACCCCATATATCAATTCCACCGATAGAAACAATGCATTATGCATGTTACGAACGCTAAACATTGACAGACAATCTCGTTTTATCTGAAATACACGGTATTTCTTGATAGTAGCCCATTAATGATCCGTATATTTGCATCATAATATCTGTTAGCATTAATTTATGTAGTTAGCAAAGCTTATCGCGTGTTTGTGATCCTTTCAGTCGCTAAATTATGGTAGGTCTTATTAAAACCGGTATAACTCACATTATGTAAAATCCATTTTCGATATTTTAAAGCGTCTCAATTCAAGAACATTTAACTTTGTACAAAAACCATCGACGAAATTCCGATATTTGTTCAATTAAATTTAATCATCAAAGTACCTACAGCAAGGCGAATCGTTAATTTATTAACTTTAATACGCCATATGGTAGACGCATTTGAATGCTAAGTAAGTAGTGTTGAAATTACACTAGTCATTTGTCAAGAAAAGAGCCATTAAATCGTTAATCGACTCCATAAAGTTGGCTCAGCAAGCAAAACCTGTTGTTATATTTCTAAAAAATATTTTATACATTGGGTGGTTTGCATTTTTTACCCCATGTGTCTATAATAAACGGTCACGGTTCCACTAAACAAGCAATTGGAGTATTTGGATTCGAACGAAATCGCAACGCTGCATGCCCACTTAAGTCGTAAAACAAACACAATCGTGGAAATTACGCGATAGGATATGCAAATAGCGAAATTGTAGGTGTCGAAAGCGCCCAGAAACCACTTTTAGTGCCGCCCAATATCATAGCTAATAGCTAATTGCCTTATCTAAGAGTCAATCCGTCTGGCCTCCGGCCAAATCCACGGATTTCTTGTTATAATTGGTAATAATCTACCATTCAGAGATATTAGTTTCGATTTTTTACCTAGCCAGTGTTGGACTTGGTTTGTTTTAATTCCTATAAAAATATCTATATTTCAAGTTTCTAGGTCTATTTCTAGGTCTTTTCTATTTCGAGTTTCTTGATTACAACTCTTCTTCCTATTAATTCATAGTTCATATAATGGGTTTTAGTATTTTATTCTAGACTCTAATAAACTTAAAGTTTAAAAGTCCTCCTGTTAAAATTCTATTATTTGATCTTGTTATTTGGCCTCTTAGAAATTCCAAATGGTGTTAGTGAAGAAGCAATGAAGTATCAGAGAAGTGTAAGAGAATTTTTCTTTATCATAATGTAAATTTCTATTCGAACTGAATACCACCCTGCAATCGAATAATACCGAAGGTGAAAACCTAACTAATATGATAATGAAAATAATACAGAAACTTAAACATAAATATTGATGAATTTGGCTTAAAGCATTTTTGCAGGATTACCTTTTAAATATCGGTGTGTGTAACGCTGCAAAAGGTAGGTCAACCTTGTGCTGTCTCTCCTTTGAAATTTACGAGTGTCGATGATTTATCGATTTGTCTCCCAGGCATTCGACGGTATTATTGGTTAAAATGTCGATTTACTTTGCTTTTCGAATTAATACACTCTATTTCGACGCGGCATTAGACGAAATTTCCGCGGGATTTATTTTCCCATACGCCGCGCCGTTGAAAAAAAAAATTGGCACCGTTGTGGGAAACAGCCTCACTCGACGTTCCACATCCGAAAAGAGACCCGCGAAGCACGATAAACCCATAAGCCTCTAATACACGCAATTAGCGACGACCGGCCCGCAGCGGAACCACTAAAACTAGTACCACAGCGCCGGAACCGACCGCCGCGGATACCCCGGGTCTCGTGATGACCAGCGGGGCCCGACACGCCATGGGAACATACGCGTCCGTCCGTCCTCATAGCCAATTCACGTGATAAAGTGTCCTCTCTACCACCAGTACGCTCTTCTACCCTATCATCCAAAACATTTCATTCTCACTTACTGAATGGTGTGGAATTGTTTCTCCAATAATTGATGTACTACTTACTAGCTTTTATCCCAGTTGTACTTTGCGTTTCTATAAAATTAGTACTTACTTGGTGAGCGTTTCCAAAGAGGAGGTGTAGATGGTACCGCCGACGTCGATGTGCACCGGCGCCGTGTACCTGGAGGCGGCGGCGACGCAGGGGATTCCCGTGATTTTGTTGTAATTGACTGCGGGAGGCGTCGGCGACGAGGAATTGGACATGGTGGGCGATGTGGCAGGAGAAGTACTGGGCGACATCAATCTGGAAACGGTTAAGGAAACTGAAACTTTTAATAGACAACGAACGGTGGAGATCCAACAATTCTTTGAAATAATCACTAGATGCTTTATGGCAATTGCAGCAACTTAGTTTACTAGATATGCTTGTTGATAATGAAGAATAAAATTAGAAGCGATCATTGTAGACAATAAGAAGACCAGTGTTACTCACCTCATTTTAATCTGAGTACTGGGAAACATATTTCTATTCGTCAAGTCTTTAGGCTCCTTGTCAAGATCATTGCGAACTTCAGTCTTTTTCCTGAAAAAAAAAAACGAAGCACTTTTAGTTACAATTTACGTGACGTATTTGGAAGGCTTAATGGTAGACGGGTCAATAAAAAGATAAGCCTCCAATTGAAGCACAACTAAAACATCATTTCGCACGTGTTCGCCGTATATCATCCGTCTTCGGATTGATAAAAGTTGGTCGAACGATAATTGCCGGTCGTAAAGCCGCGAATGATTAAAATTCCCCTAAAAATTTTAAGTGGCGCATAAAGCTCGGACGTACGGTCACTAAATCAAGAGCCTCGTCCTGTTATCTGCGAGTTATCTAATTCTTTCGTGGGGCAAATCGGACTCGATTCGAAGATGATCAGCGGCGTAACTTTTGCAGTTCGCTCGACGAGCCTACAAGGTGAAATGCATTCGTCGCGTTCGAACCATCGCAATAATGGCATTACCTTTTGCAGTAAAAAATATCTATCGTTCGTTTCGATATGTTCTCGTATCGCTTAGTGGTTGTTTCGTTTGCACTCTATATGGCTTTATGGGTTTGCAGAAACGCGATTTTTTGCGATTCGCGCTCGTTAGGTATCCGTACGTGTTATGGGAAAGGTACGTGTCGCGAAAATGCCGCTGGAAAAACTGTCGTTTAATTGGTTAAAACGTCATTATTTCGCTATTGGTATTACCACAAAAATCCTAGAAAAACTATAGCAAATTTCTCATCTCTGTATTATACCTACTCGATACAATTCCTAGATTCTACCTGATAGAAATTAAAAATAAAATATTCGTTGTCTTTTGATTGAAATCGAGTCTCATACAATTTATCTCATGATTTACGATACCTTTAAAAAGACAAATTAAATAGAATGAAGTAGAGATAAATAAATTACTGCTACTGCTATACACTACACAAAAGCCACTCTTCCTTTCCGCCTTTCTGAAGAAAATATCGTTAACACGACGCTGGAAATTCGCGTTTCTTTCATAAATCGTAAATCAAACGATTGTCAAACAGAAGTTCCGGACGCGTCGACGGTCTTTTAACTTTTAATATAACGAGAAACCCCATTGCTGGGCGTAATTATTTTCACCGTGAAACTGGCCACTGATGCCTACACCTAATTAAACGGACTGAAACCGCCGGCTTCGATTAAAAGAATAAACAATTAATTACTTTAGACCGATCAGCGTTAACTACAAGACTATTGGATTATTGTAGATGCAACAATGAAGCTGGTTTGGCATTAATTGTATCGGTTATTGGGTTGTGATGTGACCTGGATAATCGAATTTAAGGTCAAATTCATTAAGTAAGGGTGAGTTGAATTGTTCTGGTTATACCAGATTATACCAGAATATAATAGTAATTAGATAAGTGACACACTGCCAGAAAAAAGACTTTACTCCGGTATATACAATTGTTTTCGTTAGTCTTCACTAATCGTTTTTAACTAAAGAGTTCTTGTGAGTAGACGCATCGGACCTTTAGACTTTTGATGTGGTCTTTTTATTCACAAGTTTCCAAGTATCCTCAGCATTCGGAGCCTGCAGGGCTTTGCACCAATTCCTTCTAACGAAACGAGCTCCGTAATTATACAAAAACCGTTTCTGGTCCCAATTCGAAATGCATTCTCGCCGGTCGATTCTCATTGTGTCAAAGAATCCCTTTTTCCATCGAGGAAGTCCTCTCTGCGAACAAAAAGCGTCGGGTCTTGAAAAGCCCGCCGGCGCTATTTTGTCGTTCGCTAGCGCAAATATTAGCTTTGTACGGGGTTAAAGAAGCGCGAGTACCCGAGCTATAATTCCAATTTCTGTAGATCTCTCATTTTGCTTTCAATTAGCCTGTACAAATAGCGCGCCGGACCGACTGCGAAACGAAAATAATGGAAATTCCTTCGGTGAGATCATCGCCTGGGCGCTTATAGCACAATGTTGATAGATCGTTATTGGTTTTTGTTCGCGGTGAAACGCGATTAAGTATTAATTATTGGACGATTGTCTTTATATTAGAATAATAGATTATTTTGCTTTCATCAAATCCACTCCAGGAGGAGCTAATAAAACATTATTTCGAAGTCACTTGGAATATTTCAACCAGGAAGAATGATTAGAGGAATTAATCCAATAGGCAACGAGTCTCTATTAGCTTGGATTTATCGACTTGGTTCGTTATCCTTTCGACTTTATTTGCATACCTGATTATTTAGTTACACTTTGGTTTATTTAACAATACATTATACATTGTTACATTGACACCTACGTATAGTATCGCAGTGTCGCGATCGGAAAGAGGACAAGGCGAGAATTTTATAATCAAATAAGGGAAATTCCGGTAATTTGATAAAAATACTAATCTACTTTACAATTATATTTTTTCTGTAATTATTTAATAATTGTTGAAGTTATTTTGGTAAATGCGTAGCATTATGTTAGTGGTAAATAATTGTTTTTCTAAATATTTTCAACCAATAAAAAAATTAAAAATTTCAATATAATTATCATAATTAAAAAATATTTATTTAAGGTGGACTTACCTGTACAAAATTAAATTCTGCTCCTCCAAATCACTAGCACTCCTTTTCACAGAGACACTATAGTTCGCCATAACAACAATTAGAAAATCTACCCTCGCTTATCCATAAATTCGACTGGTACAAAAACACGCGATAAAATCGAGTCTACGATGGCGTAGAACGTGCAAGCAACCTCAACAAACGTTCGAACGCAACTGAGAATCGAGAATAACACCGGAGCCGGAGATTTGAACGCCGGAGGAATCCTTCGGAGCGGCCGTGTTGCCGCTCGCCCGCTCTCATCCTTCCGATTTTCCCGACTCGCTTTTCCGCCCGTCCGATTCCCTTCCCTACGGTTCGGCACCGTCGCCTTTTTGATACCACGTTTTTGTACGTCCTCCCTGTTGTTCGGTGTGTACACTAAAACAGCGACGAGGAGGCTCCGGGTTCCGGGGGTGTGCGGAAAAGGGTTGGGAGCTCGCGCCCAAATATTTGAGGTGTATTGTGTAACGTATGGGTGGCATAACGAGACTAATGTCTTTTGTTTGAGCCATCTCAACGCGTTTCTTTTGTGTGTGTGTTTTTTTTTTCAAACTGAATTTACACAACAAACTACAAAGAAAGTGAGTTTTTGTAGTGGGTATAGGTAGGCGGAATATGTAGAGATGAGGAGGTCGAAGAATGCGTGGAAAATATATCTTCTATTATCCTTATCTTAGTAAATTCGTGTTATTTGTTTGTGGAGATGTCCGTCTGTGAGTTTCTTATCTATGAATAGAGTAATGCATGAATAGAGTCGTGCATTTTCTTAACTATGAATGGAATAGTACATTTTCTTGTCTATGGATATAGTGCATTTTCTTATCTTCGAAGAGAGTAGTGCATTTTCTTATCCATGAATATAGTAGTACATCTGGATTTGGTTCCGATTGCTGGATCCAATTGCTTATTATATCTTTGTAGAGACTGATTTTTTCCTTTAGATATTACCTTACCCTGCTTCTCTTATTATTCTCTATTTTCAACTGGATTCCTCAAAAACCATTCCAATTTCATTACCAATTTCCTCTTTAAATTCCCCAACTTTAACCACAAATCATTATACATTCTACCCCAAACAAACAATCGTACCAATAAATCCGAAGATCATGTACCGCTACAATTAGCTTTCACCACCGATCGGCCGGTCAATGTCGAAGAGAGCCGCAGAAACTTCAATTCTTTCGAAATGATATCCAGCCGTCGGGCGCGAAGGTGGTGCTGGTGCGCCCATATAGGGTCAGAGCCGGGAGATGAAGCGTGGGCGGCCTTTTTACCGCCGCGGGGCCGTCGGCCGCCTCGAACGAGAGGGGTGCGCGGGCGGACGCCGAAGCCGGAGAACGTGTTAAACCCACAAAACGGTTTCTGAATCATACGGCACGCAACAGATGCAGAGGCGCGCCGCGGAAAAATGCCGAGGGATAGCAAATCCACTCACCCATATGCCGGCAGTTTTGTAACAATTAATTCATTGTACTGTACCTGCTAGATTCTCGAATTTTTAACTACTTATATACATAATACGGATGAGTTAGAAAAATTGTGGTATCGTATGAAAGGGATTGGTTGATTGGAATATCCTACGTATTTCCATTGTGTAACATGGAAGAGGTACGATCTGAAAGAATCAATTAAATCTTCTGCTTCGATCGTATCTCTAATTAAAATCGAGACCGTAATGAATGGTAACATTTAGTTTTCGATCAGATCGAAGAGTGAGATATCCCTTTATTTAAAGACATTGAAAGATATCTCGCAAGTGGTAATGTTGAAAGAGATATACGGGCTGTAGAGAATGATTGTCTAATTGAGGTGTAATTAAAGTTTATGCGGTGTATGAATGGACTATATTTCTTGTATTATTATATAAAATGGTGTAATTTTGGGGAATTATAAGTTTGTTGAAATTTAGCATCTCGAAGTAGATTTGCATTCGTAAAGTGAAAGTGTCGACGACGATATTGAAATGAACTACCTAAAGACGGGAAAAATGAAAATAAAAAAGAAACTTTTCTTAAATTCGATTTGCCTTTTAATTTTCCGGAACTTTCCGGCTCATTGCGCAACTTAATTACCGCGTTAAAGCGATCGAATGAAATCGTTTTTTTTGCAATGTAAATCCGTTTTTTCCGGCATAAATCAAAAGTTTGAATTTTTGGATTTAGCATACACAGATATAGAAAAACTTGGCAAATAAATTTCGAGAAAATCGCCTTCCGGTGCTGAGTAAAAAACGCTTCCAACTCGATAAAACTTTGGCACTAAATAATAGCGCAGCGTCGTTGATATCAAGAAAAACGCGGTGCAATTATCGATAAGAAATAAAAATTTCATTTCATCCACCTTTATTCGATTCGAGGGCGGCTGTTTGTAGTGCCGTTTTGTTACTATACGATTTACGACTAAAAAAACGGGGATTCCAATTAAAAAATTTCCGTGATTCTCGACGTGAAACTTAAACGCTGAAAAATCGGAATTCGATAATAATTACGCGGCCTAAGGGCGCAGCGTCGGAGCCGGCGATGACATGACATGTGGGAAGAACAAAGAAAAGCAAAAGGTTAATCAAGGAGGCGACATTTCGTTATTAAAAATGGTAAAAAAAAAGAAAGAAAGGAAAAAGGCAGGTAGGCGAAGGCGAGCCGTAACGCCTTAGGCAAATCATAAGCAGGCGACATTCGACATTCTTTTGTTTTAGGTTCGGCGGGGACGAGGACAATCCGAACAAATGTCGGTCGTTTTGGCACTCGGCGTGTTTTTTTTAAGCGCTCTTCAAGTCGGTTTTTGTGGGTTATGTTGCGTGGAAGATTAACAGCGGCGTAGAAAATTTAAATTTTTCGCCCGTTTACCTGCACTCTGGTAATCCGCTTTTTTACGCTTCGCCTTCTCTAAGCGACTCCGACAATAGTTTATTTTCACCTCGAAATTCACTAGGCGAGCCGCTCCTAATCCCAAGAAGGAACTCCACAAACAACAGATACAATAACGATAATTTTTATGAAGGTGTCGACGATAAAGTTAAGTTCAAAATTACATGAATATCGACTCAATTTTATAACCAACCAAAAAAATATCATTACAGTGTGTTCGCCACCAGGAGATGTCAGCTATAGGCGCATTAACAAATAATTTAAAGGGAAGCAATATTTAGAAAAAATCAGAATAGCTTATCGAAATTTTCACATGATAGACCAGGCCTACTGTAAACGCAAATACGAAGTAGTAAACTAATTCCAACGAAGGCGAAGCTGGTGCAGTGATTTACGGGCGCTTAGGTCGTAAAATCCTGCTGCATATTCCGCACAGGAAGACAAAAAGGCAGCCAATTACTCGGTGTAAGTACTAAGCATATACTCGTACTCGTATATGTTTTAATAAATTACGAATTTTATAGCCGAAACCAGACCTTCGGGCGCAATGGATATTGCAGGGACCTCCTACCCGACATACTTACCATTGAACAGTAGTAAAAACGAGCGGATTGTATTCTTCGCGAATTAATTTTATATGAGCTCGAGTTATATGGAATGATTGATCAGTACGAGAGAGTGTTATTTTTTTTGCGTTTAGAACTCCAGGCGGTTCTTAAAATCGAACTGAGGTCTCTAACAACGTACTTAATATTCAAATCGCCGGCGTTTTAATGGCCCAGGGGGCACGAACTGTTTACCTGCCTTTCCATTTCGAATATTCTGCAAAACGTACTAGCAACTTTAAATAATATAGTACCCTACAAAAAATTATATCTATCGATATTTCACGATTGAAGCATACCTTAAAAAGTAGGTAGTCTATACTCGATATGACGAAACGAAAGCTACTGAAGCTGCTAAACGTTGGCAAATGCGCCGCAAAAGTAATATTTACGCGTGCAATAAATTTTTTCGGTCGCTCGTATCTCTCTCGTCGGTGCACACGTGCAGCGCCGGAGGCGGCGCCCTCGGGCGCTCGCCGACCCGGGGACGACTCGAGACCGCGTTCAACGACAGTCTCGCGACGCAACGGGCCCGCGGGCCGCTCCGGCGCCGATCCGGCGACACCCCTCCGGGGCCCCGACGACCCGGTCGCCCTTTCTACTCGCTTTTTTTTTGTTCTACTACATCAGCATTCGCGTTTCTTTTACTCGGTACTTACTAATAGTTTTCGCGAAATTCTAGTAGCTAGAAAAAATTCTTGGCGCTGGTATCCTGCCGGCAGAAGTATTTCGTTAGTACCGTCCTAACAAGGATCGGTTGTTTTTTTTTAACGAAAATAATTCTCTAATTAATTGGCTTAGAATAGATTTATTGTAGTTGGTTTTTAAAATACAAAACAATATTAATATCAAACACCCCTCGTATGCTTGCTTTCTCTAAGTATATCTACGAGGGCTATGCGAATAAAACTAGTAAACGAGTCTTGCAGAGGTATCATTAGAAACCGAATGTGACGATATATTTTTCCGCTTTGCAAGTGAACGTGCTCTTCCTGTCGTCGTAAGCATAACTGTACGCGTCCGGACACCTGGATTTGAAGAATTCCGGATAGTCCACCGGCCATGTGGAGCTCCTGCACGTTTCGGGCGTGCTGTAGGCATTCCTGCAGCAATATTGGTCCGTATTGAAAGCCAAACAAGCCGATTTACAGCCCACCGCTCCGTGTTCTGAGCTCAGCCGCAAAGGCTCCGGACAGTCGTCGTTGAGGTGCCGCTCGCAGGCGGCTTTCCTGCAACTGTAGGCCGACCCGTCGCCGCTCCCTCCCACAGGCTCAAACTACAAATGCACTTAAAAGAACGTTCCCTGTCTAATATACCTGTATCAACTTACGCTAATGGCTAAATTGAATCCATCGACGAGCGATAGATCGTAGTAGTCCAATCCTCCGGATCCTTTGAGGGTGATTTCGGCCAAAGAGGCGGGCGGGGCGCCGCCATTTCCGGCGCATTCGATTCTATCGCCGCAGTCGCCTGTTAGACAATGATGAGTGTTTGGATCGCACCAGGTTCTGCCCCAAAAGCGGCCGGCCCAATCTTCAGGCGCGTCGATCGTTTGCTGCCGGAATAGAAGCGATTGTTGGTGATAAAATTAAGTATCGAATCGATTAGTAATACCGAGGCTCCGGCTTGGAGGATGAAACCACCGTTAGCTAAGGCTTCTTTGCCGCTGTTTCCTTGGATTCCTACCCATACTGCTCCGATTTCTTTGTTGACGATTTCGAATTGGACGGCAGAAGCGCTCGATAAAATTAGAGGTATTATCACTGATTGTAACATTTTGCGTTTGGTATAAACAAATGTCTGGTTATCGAGTTTTATATCGTTCGAATTTAATTTAGACGCAATACACGATTTGATAAGATTACTTGAAGATTTGTTTACGACAAATACGATGGAATTCGTTAAATTACTTTTCCCGTTGATGCACTTATTTATTTAATAAATATAGGTACCTAACATTTCAAAGCAAAACTTAAAATTAATCTTAACAATTGTACTGTTTATTGCATTTTTTATACGCCGAAAGTGATGGTATATTTCTCGGCTCTGCAAGTGAAGGTGCTCTTGTGGTCGTCGTAGGCGTAGCTGTAAGCGTCAGGGCATTGGGTCTTGAAGTACTTGGGGTAGTCCTTAGGCCAGTCGGAGGATTTGCAGGTTTCAGAGGTGCCGTGGGCTCCTCTGCAGCAGTATTCGTCCGTGTTGAAGGCCAGACAGGCCGATTTGCAGCCGATGACTTTACCGTCTTCGTTCAATTTTAGCTCGTTAGGACACTGGTCGTTCAAGTACTTCTTGCATTGGGCCTCTTGACAGCTGTATTTGCTGCCGTCGCCGACGCCTCCTTGCGGACCGAACTGAAAACGGTGATTATTTTAGTACCAGAAGGGGATGTTGATGATGGTATTTACGCTAATAGGTATATTGAATCCGTCAACGAAGGAAATGTCGTAGAAATCCAATCCCTTGTCTCCCTTCAGCGTGATTTCGGCTAGAGAAGCTGGTGGAACTCCACCGGCTCCAGAGCATTGGAGTTTGTTTCCGCAATCTCCAGTTCCGCAGTGGTTGCTTTGAGAATTGCAATAGGTCCTGCCCCAGAATCTACCGGCCCAATTTTCTGGCGCATTAACTGTTTTCTGTGTACTAAAAAGTATATAAATTCGTCTGTTAGTCTGCTAAAATATTGATAATGTACCTCTTGTCCTTCGTTTAAAACGAAACCTCCATTTTCTAAATGAGGATGACCTGGATTACCTTGGATTCCTACCCAAACCGGGCCCTTCTCGTGGTTCCTGATCTGGAATTGTACGGCTTGGGCCGTCGAGAGGCACACCAACAACGCTAGTAATTGATACATTTTCAGTAACTAAGTCGCCCTAGAGAAAATACAAAGTATTTATAGGAAATTGTTGGAATTACCCACGGTAATCGTTGAAATTATACAGGAAAATATTATAAGTAGGTCTTTCATGGAAAAACAATCCTTATCATTAATCCGTAATAAATATAATTGTGATGGAATAACGTGACAGGTATTCAAAGTACTTAGTGCTTTTTTTTCATATCGACCTTTCTTGCATATGCTACAAATTTCTTTTTATCGCCTAATTATACCACAATAGGAAACTATCAGTTAAATGCGTTTATTTTTAATATTAATTATAATAATTTGTCTAAATTAATGTAGGTATTGTTCCTTATTTACGTAAAAGAAAATAGCTTATTTTAAAAAAAGGCTAAAAAATATTTCTTAGTATTTACATAATGTCGAATAAATTATACAGTACGTATCGTAAAGTTAGAACTACGCGGAAAACTCTTTTTGTATTAGTTTTAGGAAAACTTATTCAGGATTTTTAATTTATTTTTCCTCAAAATTAGGGACGTGTACATAACAAAAATTGTTTTTTATTTCCAAATTATGTGGATACAATACAAAATATTTTATTAAATATTCATTCTGAATGTAATATCAAAACAATTTTCGAGTTATCATCAAGGCTATACAATTTTTACATCAACAGAAACTTTCATCATTTCTCTTCGAATTGAAATCTGTGTCAGACATTTGCAGAAGTGAAGTCGTGATATGCAATAGTATCGATTTTTCAATTTCCAACTATCGAAAGGGCATTTTTACCATCTAACGCAAAGTAATTCTAATGCCTACTCCCGACCGTGCCGATTCCATCTAGAAAATAACAGTTTATTGTTAATATTCGAAACGAATCTTGCGAATTGATAAAGTAGTAACGTAAGTATAACCGTTCATTTCGTTCCCATCCCGCGGGCTGATATTTTCGAAAAATACTCCGGCCCATTCGCCAAAGATTGTTCCATTCGATAAGCACGTATTAACCTCCAAGTACCCACTTTAAATAATTAATAAGCTAATTTAAAATCGCTTAAAAGTAAGATAAAGGTAGGAGGAAAATTTAGGCTTGTAATCATTCTTTAACCTTAACAATCGAACCCAATGAAGCAGGAACCACACGGAATGACTCGAGTAAATTTCTACAAAAAAAAACCATTTCATCCAAGATTTCTTCGTTACTGTAAAGAAATTAAAAAAAAATCGTTCTTCATCGGAGTTTTCCCGGACCGGAGATGAAGATGGTCTCTTCGAGCGAGAAGAAATCCCCTGCCCGTCGAATAAATCACATCTGACACCATCTGCGAGGCGATCGAAGAGATCAAAGCACTCCACGGCAATAACTAGAGCGTAATAGACGCGCTCGTGAGTTGCATAAAATCTAGCCGGTCGCGCGGTGCAAGGCCAATGCGACGCGCGGCATCGGAATGGTGACAGATGGATAGCGAGATCGAGTGGACAAAAGATCGGTACCATTAAAATGAATATCTTATATAGAGATGTTATCTGGATATGTTGTTTTTTCTAGTTAATGGTATTTTTATTTCGCCGGTAGAGTGGTGTAGACCTATTCCTGCGAAAACCATTTGCTACTTCAAACCAATACCATCTGCGTTGTGGAAATAAATTAACTCTACACATAAACTCGATCGATTCGACTGAGAATAATTACGGTCTTTTGTCAAGTAAATAACGGTAGCAGGAAAAAATTGACTGTATAGTTAACGTCGACGTTCGCTCAGCAGGCCGTGGATAAACGATATAAAGCCAACTTGATTTAATGTCTCGCTCAATCCGCATTTTCGATATGGATTTCTATTGAAATTTGTGGAAACGTCCTCTATAATTGTTGCCTACTTTACAGTGCAAAGTAATTAGAATTTATTATCTTTCTACAGGTATATTATAGGTATAGCACTTGTATTACATATGCTTTAGCACGTTGACTGCCACTATTTTAATATAGAATATGAGCATAGATCACAGAGGAGAGGCCAGAGAGCAGAGAAGAGAGAAGAGAGAGTAGATAGAGTAGAGAGCAGAGAGGAGAGAAGTTAGAGTAGAGAACAGAGAGCAATGAGTAGGGCTAGTATATAAAGAGCAGATAGTAGAGAACAGAGAGGAGAGAGCAGAGAGAGCAGAGGACGAGATAATTAGGATATATCATAAAGTCCATATAGAATATCCCAACAAAAAAACCATCTCGTATATTTTACAATAAATTGTCTGCATTCAATTAACATGTGCATATTTCACCGGGGATTGCAGTGATGGTTGACGGTAAGGGATCCGTCTGGCGCGGAGCGAGGAAAACCATCGGGTGGAATATCAAGTTAAACAGCGAAATACGAACCCCTTTTGTGCGACCGGTTGTACTTTAGTTCACCTCGGGGCCGAAATACGAAGACCGCCTCGCTACGGGTTCGGGTATCCGATACCTGGGGGCGTACGAGCGACTCCGCGTCACGGATCGACTCGAAGGCCCGGGGCCCACCACCTTTGTTTCATGCATCGTATACGATCCTTTTTTTTAAACGAAATTTCTTATTGGTGTCCGGTTTTTTCAGCGAAACAAAACCGATAGGTATCTGGCGTGCGGAATTAGCGCCTGGAACTATTTGCGTATACGGCCGGTTTTTCTGCGGGATAATTCCGAATTCCGAGCGGATTATTTCGATGCCGCGTCCGCATTTAATGCCGGTTTTTCCTTGGCGAAGAACGCACCGGCGATCAATCACGACGGAACGTCCTATAAACATGTTCCAGTTTTCCATCAATGCTGATGGCCAGTTAAGTAACGCGCGTTTCTCCTATACGCCACTTAAAGTTGATTTAAATATTTCGCGTGTCGCTCGAGACGTCGAAGAAATGAGTCGTTTGTTGTTGATATTTCGCCACAATATCTTTTATTTAATCTACACTTAAAGTAGGGCTTTGTTTGGCTGTCTAAAATACGATTCTGGGAAATTAACGAGTTTAAAACCCTGAGAAATATTTACTCTATGCACCAAACTATTTAAGATTAAATGCAACCCGTCAGTGGCGAGAAAGCCGCGCAACAAAGCTCGCAATTAGTTTTTCATGAAAGCCGAGAGTTCGGGGCCCGTAGAAATATTTAACGTTACTTACACATCGCGCGCGGTGATTGATGGACCGACCGGACCTAATTGTACAGGATGATTAATGGGACCGGGCCTTGATTTCACGTCTACCCCGTGGCCGTTTCGGAAGAACGAGGGATCAGATTTGCTCTTATTGTCGATTCTTTTCCACGTTGTCGCGCCCTCCGGCCGTAACGACCGTACGGAATATGTATATATATCGACAATAGAGGAATATTATGGTTTCTCCTGATATGGACGAGTGCTTAATTAGATGGGAATTTTTTTAGTACTTAAACTTTTTACAACTAAACTCTAAATTCACACTAATAAAACATCAAACAAAGCATCTAATTAGTAGTAATGAATGCAATTAAGTACAAAATGTTGGTGTGAAACGAGCATATTTTCTGGTACCTAATTAGTGTTTAAAAAATCAAAAAATTAACCTAGTCTAAAGCATGTTCGAAATAATCAACGATATCCTAATCAATCCTGTAAACTGAATACGCATCCCGGGCGCGAAACATTTTCCCTGGTTGACCGCCGGCTCGTTAGAATAATCGAATAATCGTGGAAATGACGGATACAGGCCGATCGGAAGGCGATAAGGCGAGGCGGGCGCGTGCGAGGGTGTGAACTAAAACGGCTACCGGTGCACGCACTCGAACGGGCACGCGTTAATATCTATGAAGTCGGGCTGGACGATCCGGCGAGATGAGCTCTTCTCCGGCTGGCCGATGGACCGTTACGATTTGAGCGGACGGCGGACGCGATGCCGCTGATGAGGACGACGACGATGACGATAATGATTGGCTCGATGGGCCGTCGCGGGAGCCTCTAATCACTGTAATTCCGGCGGTAAATTAGCGAGAACGGCTCGCCGATGTCGGTGGATTTAAACGGCGGCGTAATGGATTCGTTAGCTGGGGCGCACCGGAATTTACCTGGATTTTCATCCGATACCGAAGTTCCGCACTAGAAATTCCCAAGACTAATCTATTCTCTATTCTCTGCTATACTCTAATCTTTTCTGAGGTTCTTGGATGTTTAGCAGGGATTTCTTTTTACACGTTGTTTTGTTGGATTTGTTGGAGGAGGTGCTTAGGAAATGGCTCGGAACGAAAATTATTTAATTATCATGTTTGAGTTAAAATATTCATTGTTACAGCTTATCAAAGCTCAACATTTAATCCCTTCATAAACATTTTCTCTCTACTTTTCTGGCCAAAATTTTCTCTCTACTTTTATGCCCAAAAATTTCTCTCTACTTTTATGCACAAAATTTTCTCCCTACTTTTATGCAGAAAATTTTCTCTCTACTTTTACAAACATTTTCCCTCTACTTATATACACAAACTTTTCTCTCTATTTTCACGAACATTTTCACTCTACTTTTAAAATTCTGCAATATCTAAATAGGTATTTAATCAGTTTAGAGTGGTAGAATTGAAGACTTTTATATTTCAAAAAACGCCCTGAAAACGTCGCGGAAATTTCAGCATTTTTACCCACATTTACATAGTACTGAACTCTAGCCTTAATGGGAAAATTGGATTTTCGGTACCGAAGAATTTAAATTTTAAATGACGCGAATAAACTTTCGGGTAAATTACACTTACACAACTTCGAAGAATAAATGTGAGATTCACTTGGTTTGGTTCTGAACTTATTACTCATGAATACAATGCGCAAAAATGCGTCCCTGCAACTAACTTTCCTTGCAATTTGGCGCAATTTGAAGATGGTAACATGACAAATTTACTTGTAAAATCTTGAAAATCATCTGAAAAATCTAACTAATCCGGTAACATTTTCTAAAAAACGCCGAATTTAGGTACTTGTTGAATCATATGAAAAGTCGACTAATTTTAACAATTTTTTAATAAATCGACCATTTACTTGTAAAGTATTGTAAAATCAGAGGTCGCATTCTGATAACAATCCAGCCGCGCGAGGCCACAACTTTACATCAAACTGTCATGTAGTGAATACCTCGTTAAAGCTCAACATTACATTAAAAACACGATAGTATACCGTCGAGTTCGTCAAAATTTACCTACCTATTCCATAGAAGTTTGTTACATTTTTTAAATCACCTATTAATACCGATTAAGCCGGTCATTCATTCACATGTATACCATAATAATGCAGCTGATTTATGTACAGCCCGCAATCGTATTAAGTACAAAGAAGAAATATTTCCATCTATCTCGTCGTGAACGCAACAATACGACGCTCCCTAAACTCCTCCGCAAGTGACATTCTGTAAGTAAATAATCTTATAAAGGTAACCAAAAAAAAAACACGACTCGATCGTTCAACATTCAAATTTATTTATAGCCATTGTGATTCGAACGAGACGGATATGCACTAAATTTTTTGCGGGTCGCCCGTTGTGGGTGCTCCCACATCGCCCGTTATCGCGTTTTCGATCCGGCGATATGTTGAATTTGAAATTAAAATGCGAGCGGATAAAAATCGCCATTGAAATTTTCCGACGTCGGGCGAAATAATCGGGCAATTTCGGCGCATTTGGGCACGGTTTTTGGGAGATTTTAATAAAGGTGGGAGCTCCGCGGGGGCGGGTGTTACAGTCAAACATGGCGGCATAATTAATTCTTGGAAAACCTTCGAAATGACAATTGCTGGAAAGTGGAAAATTCAGAGGAAAAGTTATATGAGACCAAGTTAAATAAAGAGACGTCGACGGGTATTAAATCCGTACAGGGGCGCTACTTGGATTTATATTTCATTTATTTTATTCTCTTTTTACCATTCAAAGTCCTGATATTTTCTACTTACAATACTAAGAGATTTACTATGTAAATTTTAAATAGAGTTTCATTTATATACTATGTAAATTTTGAATGAATAAATTTTTGTTAAATTAATTAATACGTAGCAACTTTCATAAAAAAACTTTAATAAAAAATATGTTGAAAGTGGTAAAATTTATTAAACATTATTTATCCTGTTTCTGTTACAACTTTTATTGCGACCTAAACAAACATTTTTCGGACCAAAATCGATAATATAACGCCCGCAGTAACCGGTGAATCCCGGCCGAGCAAATACCCAAAAAATTACTTAAATCTCTCGCAAACCAACGCACGATAGAAATCGCCTCCTTTCTACGGCGCTGCGTCCAAAATTCAGTCGCTTATTAATTTCTAGGTTAGGTCGTTAGGTTCTGCTAATAAAACAAAATTACGAGGCCAGTTAATTATGAGAATTCCGTCGGAGTATGAAGGCAAATTCAGACCTCGGGCTGGTTGCATTCGCTACCGAATCTTTCGCTCGTCGTTCACAACGGCGAACCGCAATCCTAAATCTTCCAGGATCCGCGAGATACGCGCTTTCTTTCTCGCGTTTCAGCGAGCATCACGTTTACCCTCGTTCTTGTGCGATACCTTCTGCACATCGCGCTTGAAATCTAATCCCTAATGGTGATTATTTTATCCATGAACGTTATTAAATCAACATGATATCACTAATAGTACTGTAACAATATATTTTTTATAATTTGTTTTATAACATTGTGAATAATGCAATTGAATAACTATAGGAATAACAACGAATGAACAAAAGAGCGCCTTTGGATAAAATGTTCCAACAACACATAATACATAATCAGGGCACGGAGCGCCGGCGGTCGTCCAAAAAAAAAACCCACCACGTCTGCTGCATCCCCTATGGGCGTCGGGCCGGGGGCAGCGTCGATATAGCGAAAACCCGGCCGTTTTATTGGCAATTGACCATGACAAGGCACCGGCCGCGTACACACCGATTTATTACGAGATATATATAAGTGTATAAAAATGGCCGGCGCGGATCGTTTCGGGCGAAAACCTTTTTAAATAAAAAGAATGTTTTCTTCATTGTTAGCGCTCTTGATGGTCTTCTTTTGTTGTGTACGAGACTGGTAAGTACGCGCGCCGCGGGCCTCTATCGCTCCTCGTAGCGTATTGAGAGCCTCCTCGATGAGGGAGAGGATTTTTTTTTTCAGTTTCTATCTACCTAATGAATTGGGATATTTACATAATTGGCTGATTAATTAATCGCCAATTTTCTACAAAAGAAAAATTGCGCAAATTAATGATTATAGGTATTCAAAAATTGGGGGTTCCTTATGGCGGTGTTTTGGAAGCGAATTAGAAGAGAATATCAAAAGAGAGTAGAGTAGAAAACGTGGAAATATTCGAAAAATATAAAAATAAAATAAACGCTTGTACAAGTTTTAATTTTTATATTTGGTTTATTTGTATGATCAAGCTTAATTAAATCCAAACGTGAAGCTTGGAAAAATTTTTGTGTTACATATTTCATATAAAAAAAACGAAAATTCAAATCCCAACTGGTTCAAATATGATAAGTTTTTTATCCTGATTTTTGGAATAATTTATTTTGAGCGCATTGTACTGGAATGATAAGCAAGAAACGCTCACCAAACGCCCCTAATGTTGCATACAGGTATTTCGCAACGATCGTATTACCTACGGGGTAAAACTTTCTATAGTTAATGACCGCGCCTTATATATCTTCTGGCTTCCAGTAAAATATGTAACGGCTTACGGACGATTTTTTCCTCGTATTTTTACAAACCGCCTTTAGTGGTTTCGCAATGAGATATGCTGATTTCATTTATTTTCGGTCCGCATGGTAATTTGTGGGGTCGCGCCTGCGAGGAATGATTCCGCTTTTTTTCCACTATATAATGCGGAATTACATGCACTTGTCGATATGTAATTTCATTTCGACTTTCTTAATTTAGACTATATATAAGAGATTGTTCCGGATTTGCATAAATATACGGTATAACTGATCGATTTTTATAAATGAAACATATCGCATGTTAATTGTCTAAAATTATTAAACTCGAATCTACCATCAACCGATTCCGATTACACAAAGATTCTTTGATAAATTTGTATAAAGAAGCTAGCGGATAATTGCATTGAGATTGATCCGAACTCCCTCGAACAATTTAGCTTATTGACGGCTCCTGGAAACTCCCGAACTGTCTATCAAATGCAAGCGCATCGTCCGTTGCAGTAGACACTTTCAATCAACTTCAAGGAATTAATTAATGCGCTATTTTAACTTTAATAATGACTGGTTTGTGCTATTATTTAAAAAATATTTAATTTCTATGATACAGAGTGAATCACCTTAAAGCAACTCCCAAACCTATAGAAGTTTTTAACCGATCGAAAATTGCAGAGAGAAGGTTTTTTGCAATATTTTATAAATTATGAGGATAATTTTGTTGACTCGCCCTGTAAATAGAGGGATATTGAAAATACCTAAATTAAATAAAAATAAAATTCTTCCATACATGTTTTCCGAAATCTAAGATTTTGAGGACATTGAAGCTTTATGTGAACTTTTCGACTCAAAATTAGCCCAGGAATCATCCATTAAAATAAGTTATACATAAAATCAATTAACACCCTGTATAGTACATACAATAGCACAATTACTAAAGCTATTAGTTAAGTTACATTTCTAATTACCTTCCATTCAGGCGGATGGTAAAATGAGCATATTTTCCGCCTGATGTATTATGCGAAAGATAACGGTAGGTGTCAATTTCTTTCTATAAGTACTCAAGCTAATGCATTTAGTGCACCATTGTCCATTAAAACGGTACTTCAAAAGATTCGAATAGACGCTTAATAATACCGACGCGCCATTATTAGAAAACTCCAACTCGAATTGCACATTTCACATATTTGCTCCGCAGCTTCGATTTTTCCAATTTTCCTTCTCTAATTCCCGCCCGCCGGTGTTTCTAGAACAACGAACGGACCCCCCCGGGCCGGAGCCGTAAAATAAAATCCTTTTATATACATATATAGGGCACAGCGTAGGCCATCCCCTCCGGTTACACATCCAGTTTGAAGTCTAAGCAGCTTCGATTCCAAAACCACCCCGGGCGCATTTCATTCCAACGGCCCCCCGGGCAGCGACGATATTGCAAAGAAGCGGCAACGATGAGTTGGATTCATTTCCACAGGGGTTATCCTGCAAAGTTACCAATTTTTTTTTCTAATTTTTCTACTCGCTTTATTCCATTTTAACAACTACTTTGATTCGTTAATTTAACAATTTGCGCTTTAGTCTCTGCAGATTAGTTGTAGTTGATGGTAGATAGATGGGGCGTAAAACGCGAGATTGGGGGGCCGCAACGGTCCTGATATATCCACCCGAAATAACCCCCGGGGGGTTTTTCTCTTCCATTAGGTAGACGGGGCGCGAGAAGACCGAGCGTAGAAGGCCCGCGGCGCTCCGGGGCAGCTATTGGAGTGGCCCCGAGGCCGATCCGGTCGACCTTTCGGATCCAGGCCCGAGCCCCGTAATTTCGAGGTGGCCCCGGGGTGGATACGTTCCCGGTAAATAACAAACAGCCGAGTTGGGCGAAAAGAATGCGCTGATGTGGGTTTGGGTGAGTCGGAACGCCTTCGAAACGGGGATCTACTGTCGATATACTCAAATTCGCGATTCGTTTTTCAGGCGATACATTATTTATTATATGTATTTCGTCCCTTATGTATCCCCCTATTATTATACGGATCTCTATTGATGATGAGTAAACTAAATAAAATTGATCAAATATGTATTGAAGAATTTATAATAAAACTAATACTGCTTGCTTATATCGATGAGTGTTCGTTCTCACAATTGGAGTTTTCGGAATCGAAAACATTTTGTGTTAAAAGAAAAAAAAAAGTCGATTCCGAAGGTTATAATAATGGCTGTGCCCCCTCGGGGCGATTTCATCCATTTTTGAAATAATAATCACACGAAACTCTGATGCACTGCGGGCCATTCGGGTACACATTTTTCATATCCATCTCTAATTATACCTCTCGATGCATTTCGTAAACAATTCCTTTTCGGCTTTTATTGTTATTTGTGAAGCAGCATCACACACAACCCCTCCAAAAACTTCGTTGATTCGTATACTTTATCTATGATATTAGGAAATATTTTTAATATAAAAAAATACGAGCCCCGTACTCTACGAGTATACAGCTGCAACGCCGCCACTTACAGCGCCCCCGCCGCCCCATCGGCGGCCTCTGTCTCTCTGCCGGCGAGCGAAGAGAAGAAGAGAGACACTCGACGTCATATCGTGGAATTCGTAAAGTCGGCCCGGGGCCGTCGAAACCGACGCAACACACAAGGACGCCCGGGGGGCGGCATATTTTACAGCGCGCCCGAACGGCCCCCGAGGGCAGCTCGCCTACTGCCCGCGGCGGCCACGCTGTTTGTATAATGTTGAAAATTGTTCTCCGTCTCTCGCCCGACGCGCCGCTCCTTCTCTCGCTCGAATCCCAACCGACCGTAGGAGATGGGTGGGTGGTTTTTCACATACAATCTTCTTCTTTTTTTTTGTAACTCAAAAATAATATACCTACATATCTCCACACTAATTTTATTCCAAACTGCATTATTATATTTTTTTTAACTGCAACTTCACCACCCCCTTTATCTCTCATCTTCCTTTTACCCCTTTTAACCCCTTTAACTAATACATCCTAATTAGATTTTTTTTTTGTTTATTTTCGCACCTATTGTGCCAAATATAACTACTCAATAATTTATATGTAAAAATTAGTACCGAATTGATAGAAGGTGTCCTTTTTTACGCCACTGCCTGTTCAACAGCTCTCGCTCACTCGGTTCTCATTCTCATCGGCCTTAGGCCTTGGGGGTTTAAGATTATATTTTTTGCGTTGGTTGGTGAAACTCGGTACGTTTCTGGGCGTGGGGGTTGGAAATTTATTGTTAAACGGGGAAACCGTATGAATATTAAAAATTAATTACTCCGCTAAATTGCGATACTGCTGTAACTGATGATAATTACTTTTTTTTAATTTATTCATTTGATTTTTGGTTATTATACTATTGTTTGGTTTGTGTACATTTTTGGGGGTTAATTTGATTGTTTATAATATTAGTAGGTATATTTTAACAATTTTATGAACAATATGGTGAAAAAATTACTAATAAAAATGAATTATTTTTCATACCAAACATTCCTAATAATACCTCGTATTTCATTAAAAAAAAACTAAAAATTTTGGCAATTTTAAAAATCCAGTGATCCTTTACCTACTACTACATGCAGCTACATAAACTTTCCTACACATCAATATAAATGGCCATCTAAAAAGAAGAGGTCAAAATCATATGATAACGTCAATGTCAAACGTCGTTACGTCAACGTCATTGCTAATATGTTTTGACATTTTTCATTTCAATTTCGTCATATTGTTGATTTAAAATTAAATTTCTGGTCACAAATATTCAAAGTAAGTTATTATCACTACAAATAATTGGTTTATAATGATTGTATAACTCACTTTACTGTTGAGAAATGTTTTGAATTAACTAGCCAATTAAACAGTGTATCATCAAGAGTACCTTTAATTAAAGCCAATTGTAAATATGAAGAAATTAACTGGATCTTTCCGGTACACGCAATGGGATCCGTGGTTAATAATCTTTCAAATAACTTCTGTACAATGTATTTTATATTTCACGTTGGGTTTGTGGTTAATCGTGTTGGGTTCGTTGGTTGGGGAACCGAAGACTTTAGACAACATTTTTCAATATCACGTAAGTTACAAATTCAATTTTATGATTATTTTTATCTATTATCATATTTAATTACAGGAAATACAAATCCGAGACTCCGGAGGGCAGATCGTTATATGTAGTTTTGTTATAAACGCTGCAGTCGGGTAAATACAGCACTCATTACATTCAAAAATCCTTTCTAATTTCGACTATTTCACAGAGCTCTAGCGTTGTGGTACATCGTAGAAAGAACAAAACAATGCATGGATTTCAGTTGCACCTGGCACGTGATCCACCTGGTAATCTGCTGGTTCTACAACCAGCAGTTCCCGACCACCTTCTCCTGGTGGGCCCTGAACGTGGCCTGTGCAACGATAATGTGCGTGTGCGGCGAGGTGCTGTGTTTGAGGACAGAATTGGCAGCGATACCGGTCTCATTGGGGCCGAAGACTGATCTCTAGATCGAGCACGATAAGGGCCTGTGATATCTGGTAAACGTCTCGTTGGTTTAGATAAGATGTGATAATAAAATATTAACATTAAGTTTTAATTGTTCGATTTATATGCTAATAAATTTTTTTTATATTTCATAGTAACATGCGATTTAGGGGGTTTAAAATGTATTTCGTTTTATTGAAATATGGATGGTTTATTTAGTAGTGAAAAAATGACCGTCGGTTTTTTCTCCTTTTTTAAGTTTTCGGTAGTTTTCCAGTTCGTAGTTTTCCCAATGTTTCACTTTTAAATTTTGGAAAATCCTGAAATAATTACATAAAATGAAAATTAATCAATTTAGTAATTTTTAACTTACTTTAACACTTCTTCATACAGCTCCATTTCTTTTTTATTTAAACCATTAATCAACACATCTAAATTATCATGCACTAGGTTTGATGTATTCATTCCTATTAAAACAGTTTCCGGACCTTCCTGTTGTAAACTGTAGAAAATCGCCAATTTTCCCAGTTCTACATTGTTTTCCTAAAAATTCCCAGCTTCAATAACCATTTAATTATCTTATAATAATTACCTTGCATATATTTCTGGCTGCAGTACAAGCATCTTTGATTTCTTGGGGAGCCGGGTGCCAGTCTCTCGGTCCAAAATTACTCAGCAAACCCATCCCGTTTGCAGAGGCATTAACTACACCTACATTCTTCCCCTGGAAAATATTAATTATACATTAAATTAAACACTCCATTATTTATAACTAACTTGCAAATACGGCACGAACGCGCTCAAAGTATTATCAATCATGGTAAGCCTTGTATAACTTAGTATCATGTTTATTGTTACATGGCTCTTTTCGATGCAGTCGCGTAAAGTCGAAACTGGATAACCGGTAATTCCTATGAATTTTGCTTTACCGGCTTTAACTATTTCTTGAACTGCTGGCAACGTTTCATTGAGAATGATATCCAAACTAGGGGAAAATTCCACATCGTGAACCTTTAAAAAGTAATGCAAATATAAAGTTATTCATTTCATAAATGTATCTCACGTAATGCAATGATTGCGTAAAAAACGTTATTGGAACAGATTCTGATAACATAACATAACGATATCACCGGGATATTTATAAAATTAAAAAAAAACGGGTTTAAACTAAAATAATACTTGTAAAACATCCACGTAATCGACTCGTAATCTCTTCAACGAGGCTTCTATGCTTTCCTTCGTTTTCTTCGCAGAAAAATCGAACATTAAATTCGGATCCTTCTCGTATCTGCCTATTTTCGTTGCCAGATAATAGGCTTTTCTGGGTATCCCCTCCAAACACTGCAATTCACCCAAAAATTACAAATGAAATTAGCACAACTAGTTTCGTACTTTGCCCAAAATCTCCTCAGCTTCCCCGTGTCCATACCAGGGCCCGGTATCTATGTAATTAATACCGCTTTTGATAGCTTCGTGAACAGTCTTTTTGCAATCTTCGATGTTATATTCGCTGAAATAATGGTTGTCAGTTAAACATATGCGTATTTCTTGCGTGAATTTACCCATAAAAGTAGCAAAATCCACCAGTTCCCAGCGATATTTTCGACACGTTAAGAGATGTGCTGCCTAGTTTTGTATAGGTCATTTTCCTAACGGCGTTTTCATCGTGAAAACCCGCCACGAAAGTCTCCGGGAGCGCCATTATTTTCAGAAGACGTCTGTGAATTAATTGAACGTTTTTAATCTTATCTGACTGTAATATTAACAACCGTACTCGACGAGTTATTTTAGTCAACTGCCTATTCGATTTCATCAAGGTCGCAGTTACAATATCAACAGCGGAGAACTTGAGAGTGATTCGGTATTATTGGAATTGGAGATTAAATAAAGCGAAGTTAGTTTTAAAGTTTTAATTGTACAATTGATTCAGAGTTTCTTCCGAAACTGTAATAAGCTAGAATCGGCCAGTGGCGCATGAACCACAAGTTCAAATGATGCGCGGCGTTAACAAATCGTCGAACAAAATCGTATTTCACCACCAGCATCACCTTATGAAAATAGTCGTAGATTACGTTTTGAAAGGCGTTTAACTTCAAATAGCTGGGAAGTTGATTCGAACTCGATCTGTTGTTGTTATCGTCCGATTTTTCCAGTAAACTGTACAGGTAGTTCATCAGTACTTTGAACGTTAGAAAAGGAGTCATCGACCACATTCCGCCGACGAGGTAATCGGACATCTTCAAATAATCCGGGTCCTTCTTGGAGACGTTCACGTAGAAGCATTTATCTACCAATAAATTGCATATTTTCCTCGTTTCTTCTACGGTTCCTCCGCAAATGTTGAATCTAAAACGCCACCGATCAACCCCAACTTTTGTGAAATTGTAATAGAACAAACCTATCTTCCATTCCCATGGTGTAGCCAATAACCCTCCACAAGTGGACGAAAGCCTCAAGTTCCTCTTGAGTAGCGCCGTGAATCCCGACTTTCTCGGTCCTGCAAAGTTGGAATCCCATGAAGCCGAATTGCGTTAGAGCCATGTCTTTTTGGGTAATTTTACCGAATCCAGCGCTGCAGCTCAATTTAGTGGCTGCGTTGTGTTTGTTATTCACTTGAGACAGGGACTTCCAGAATCTACAATTAACGAATTTCATAAAGAATTGAATTATAAAGAAATATCTATCATTTTTTCGCTGGAATAGACCATTGAAATTAACCAGATCGCGTCCGATTTCATTGGGCTTGTATTTTAGCTGTAATTAGAGAATTTAAATGCTTACTCTGTTCCTGGTTTGAAATCATCCCTGTACCATACAATCATGTGTAAAACGGTGGACATATATCGATAATACGCAGTGTAATAAGAGCTGGTTTTTCCGGTGAGCATTAGAATTTTCAGTACGGGAGGTATGGAGAGCACTGCCAGGAGACCGAGCATTTTCGCGAAGAACATGCCGAAAATGTGCTTGTGGAAAAACCCTTGACCTCTGTGGAAACGAATGGGGAAAGTGTTAGAAACTGGTGTATAAAAAAATTAAATATAAATTACTTTTTGAAGAGTTGTTCGTCGTAGAATGGAGGAATCTCGTTTTGCCTGTTGGGATTACATCCGATTTTGGTGCCTTCGCGTAAAAGCCGATCGACGAATTTTTCCGCCTTAATAACTGAAAAAAACCAAATTTATTGCTAATCGAAAATTACCCAATTTTTTCGTCACCGACCTTCATTGGTACAAGAAGTTTTTAACACCATTTTCCTGTGACTCGCTAACTCTGAAACACTAAATATTTATTATTAAAAATTATACGCTTAGATCGAAGGGTTTAAAACTAATTAAACTTAGTTTCGATCAAGCTCGTATATTTATGTGATGTATTATTCATATTTTTTTTAATGACGATTCTTGTTTTCATCGTCTGGAATTCTTCAGGATGAATAAAAACTGAATAATTTTCGAATACAAAGAAATAATTTAGCTAATTTAAAAGTTACTTAATTGAATCAGATATTCGCCTTAAAATTCATTCTTCTAATAATTAGCATAACATAAATTAGATTTATTCATTTACTAAGAATTAAATAAATTGCGATGGTCTAACAAAAGAGGTCAAGGTAGATTTTTTCTACAAAAGATTACAAAGCTTGCAATAGTTAAAAAAATTTAAAATATATTCTAAACAAAACTTTTATATTCAACATTACCTACTTACCTAGATGAAAAACACCTAGCTCCACTTATTAACAATTGCCTCGCTTTTATATCGCAATTCGTGTTAATTGGATAGAAAAATACAACAATTAATACGCAACACTATTATTCACTTAAAAATCGGAAAATTTCTACAAAACATCAGCCTGTTTTATACGCCAGTGTGATATCAATTGGTGTTATGCTTTCACTGTTTGAATGTATTTTGGAGCGCGATGCCCGAACACATTGGTGCGCTGCAAGAAGTGAAAGTACCGCAGCATAAATTGATGCTATTGGATGGTTACCTCATTCGAAAAAATCTTGTTACGGTACACGTTACCTTCATTCTATTTTGTTATTGGTGAATAGATACAATCTACTTTGGGAGGAAAATCTGCGAGGTTCCTTGAACTCGAATGGGATTGAAGAAATAATACTACTTATTTAATATTCTATAAAGACCATTTTTAATATGCATTTTCACATCCGAATTTGTATTTAAATAGGTCGAAAGGTGCATTGATTATTTACATCATCTCTGTTAAATAAATTTATGTAACTTTAAAAAAAAACCTACATTAACTAAATTTATAAAATTACAAACAGTTAGAATCTTCAACACCTAGCAGATTGTTGTTTATAAACACGAAAAGAAGAGTCACAATAAATTATTCCTATTTCTTACAACTACAGTATTCCGACTGCTATTTAGTCTCTTCCAGTGTAGCCGTCGAAAGCTCCAACATTTTCGGGTACTTCACATTTTTCCTATTCAATTTATCCTGCGCCCACAAGATTAATTTTAGCAGGGTAGAGATTTTGGGGGCCGTATTCTCCTGGTGTTCCATCTTCAGAATCGCTGCGTTTACTTCACTCGCTACCTACAAAACAATACCCAATTATTATTTATAACAGATATACTGATTTTTAGTTACTTTTTGTCTGTGTGAGGGTGCCAGTAAATCGCCAAAAGGGGATGATAAAGGTTCTTCGAACGCCAATAAAGCAACGGTTCGTTCCAACTCGGATAAAACAGAAGGGTCTTCTTCGCCTGCTTCGCTAAGATGGCTCTGTGCAAAAGCTAAGGCTTCTTCTATTCTGTTATTTCTAATAAGTTCTATGAGATGAAGTTGCTGCAAAAAATAAGAGATTTTACTTGAAATGTAACATACTGTTAGTTGAACAGTTGTATCGTTCGAAAAACATTTAAATACCTGTAAATGAAAATACAAATATCTGTCGTTGTCCAATAATTCCGGGTGCAATTGATTTATAAGCGCAGTAGCCTCTTGTATTTTTCCAGTCATGATGGCATCCCTAATTCTAATCCTATCGTCCAACGAATGTAATTCAACCGAAGGAATGACGCCCGATTCTTGTTGAAATTTTTCGGCCGCCTCTTTGAAGCCCTCTGAAAGCATTTTCACCGTTATTTACGCCGTTTTTCACAAAGAGCTACGCGATTATTGAGACGGATTACCTGTGACTAGATAATTCATGATAAGTTTGTTCATGTTACTTCTGCCGAGATCGTTGTCCTCCAATATCGTCAGCCACTCTTCCTTTGTTGGCACGTCGTGTTTATCCGTATAACTCATTCTTTTTTAATTTATTTACTTTATTTATGATGATAAAGTTGGAAAATATACACAACTGTCATTGTCACACAAACAAAAAAAAACTTTTGACACTATTGACATTGGCATTTTAAATATTTACAAGAAAGCAGAAGAAGTTGTTGAGTACCCTCTTGAAAAAAGTCCACCGATAACAAAATTTATGACAGCTGACATGATCTGTCAAAAACTTTAAAGTTCATCTGATCAAAAAAGTAAACACGTAATAGTGCATTCGGGCCGTCGAAAATCGGAGCCCTAGGGGCTTTAAAAGTTAATAGCACCTGCAAAATGTCGTTGAGAGCATTGGGCAGCCGGTTGTTTAAACATGGTACTGCGTTGCTGCGACAAGCACGAAATCAGAGGGAATTCAATACGAGAACTATTGCCGACAAAATTAATGTCTCGAAAGCGAGCGCCGCCCCGCCTCACAACGTACCCGCCAACCAGATAGTACCCAGAAGTCATGCACTCAGAAATTTCGGCGTGCAAATCGGCGTACAGGCTCGAAGGATCCTGATACAGAATGTCCTTAACAGGGTCACAAACAGCCTAGCTGCGGACTTGAGGAAGAAGGCAGCCAGGAGGTAGGTATTTGTATTCGAATTTTACACCATTATTAATATATTTTTAATTTAGAATACTGTACGGTGATTCTGGACCTTTCTTCGCGTTGGTCGGAGTAAGCTTGGCGTCCGGAACTGGAATTCTAACGAAAGAGGAAGAACTCGAAGGAGTGTGTTGGGAAATACGGGTAATTTCTAATCAATTAACACACATCAAAAAAATTGCATAATTCAATTTCCAGGAAGCTATTTCGAAAATTAAATGGCACTATTACGATGTCGATGTGGATCAATCTAGATTCGAAGATTCCTCGGTTACTTTAGATGATCTTTCATTCGGCAAACCGTTAGCGAAAGGAGCTAATGCTGTTGTATACGAGGCTAAATTCAAACAGAACGATGGTAACGAATCTCCTTCAACAGTATCTGAGATATCTGCAGATACTGAAAATGAAAGTAGCATCGATAAATATCCTTTGGCTTTGAAGATGATGTTCAATTACGATATACAATCGAACGCTATGGCTATTTTGAATGCGATGTACAGGGAAACTGTGCCTGCTAGATTTTATTACAGCAACGTCGGAGGTGTTAGCGATTGGGAAGTTGCGTAAGTTGCATCTTGTAGTTGAGAGAATTATTATAAACGATTGTATTTTAGATTGTCTAATAGGAACAGACATTTGCCTCCTCATCCTAATATAGTAGCCATTTTCGCCGTATTCACCGATTATATACCGGAATTGCAAGATGCTCGAGGGCTCTATCCAGCTGCTCTCCCCAAACGAATTTACTCCGAAGGCGAAGGAAGAAACATGTCGTTATTCCTACTTATGAAAAGGTTTTTTTCATCAACATAACTTACCACAATAAATTTCACTCGTAATCATTCTAGATACAACACGAATTTGGAAAGCTATCTTTCCTCTACGACCCCATCCACCCGTTTATCCGTACTCTTGTTCACCCAACTTCTAGAAGGTATAGCCCACATGAACTCTTACGGTATCGCTCACAGGGACTTGAAGAGCGATAATTTGCTACTGGACACCAGCGAACCGGAGGCGCCTGTGCTGGTTATAAGCGATTTCGGTTGTTGCCTGGCCGATAAAACCAACGGGCTGATGTTGCCTTACAACAGTCACGACGTAGATAAAGGCGGCAACGCCGCTCTAATGGCGCCCGAAATTTATTGTCAAGTACGTTTGTACGACTGTAATGGAGCGATTAATCGATTCGGCTATTTGTTTTTAGACTCCGGGTACTTTCAGCGTGCTGAATTATTCGAAATCGGATTTATGGGCGGCGGGATGCATCGGTTACGAGATTTTTGGTGGTAGAAATCCGTTTTACAAGTCCGAGGGATGCGAAGGATTGAAATGCGCTACTTACAAAGAGGAGGATTTGCCCAGTTTGCCTACCGATGTGCCTTTGATCATGAAAATGCTTATTAAGAATCTATTACAACGCAAACCTAACAAGGTCTGATAACAATATAATACCAAGTACAGTAAAAATAAATGATTTTTTTAGCGATTGAATTCGGAAGTGGCTGCAAACGTTTGCCAACTATTCCTGTGGGCTCCGAGTTCTTGGTTAAAATCAGAGAATTCGAAACTCCCGTCCAGTGCAGAGGTAATATTAACAAGTAGCATCGAATCGCCTTAACGCTGTAATTACATTTTAGATTCTTCAATGGTTGTTGAGTCTTACAACGAAAGTACTCTGCGAAGGTAGAATAAACAACAGGTGTTTCTCGCAGGACGCGGATCAGGCTCAAATGGCGAGGATCGGTCGCAGGACTTATCCGGAGTATTTGCTGATAGCCAGCTTCCTGGCCAGAGCTAAATTGTCTAACATAAGAGCGGCTCTAACCTGGATACACGAAGTGAACTATCCGGATGATTGTTGAATTTATTTATATGTTTGTTCTGATAAGTAACTAACAAGTTTTGTTTTTAATTATTATTTATGTTGTTAAATTTTTGCTAACCAGCGGTGGGAAGATTCGCTTCTGGAGACTGTAGGAAAATGTGATTGATTTATTTATCGAAAATACGCTGTAATATATCCTTCAATAAATATTATAACATATTTCATGGTGTCACAGCGACATTTGTGATCGAATTTCATTAACACGCTTATTAATCCCAATCCATTCAAGATGAGTGTAATGGGCGATAAATTGCTCAACGAAAACTTTATACAGCTATTCGTCGAAAACAATTCGGACGGTACGAAACACTTGCGCCTCAAAGGCAAGGAATTGTACATGAGATTCGGGTAAGCACTAACTTAACCATCCCAACCCGTCGAAGATCAATCGATAATAAAATTAAAGCACGCGATTGAAGCAAAGACACATGAGAACCGTAGCCACGTTTCTGCGCAAGAACCCCGAAATCATCAGCGTGGATTTGTGCTACAACGACTTCGGAAACGAAGGATTGGACACTCTGACCGAATATTTATTCGATCATCCCAACAACATCGAATACATGAACCTGATGCAATGCGACATAACGGCGGAGGGAATCGCCAAGTTCTCATCGGCGACTTACAACAAAATCCGATTGTGCCGGTTGAACGGCAACAAAATCGGCGCTTCGGTAATTTTATTTACTCGCGAATTTCATCACATTTAGTGCCGATTTTATTTAAGGGAGCCGTGCACATCGGAAGACTTATACAGGTGTCGCCTACGCTAGAAATTCTCGACATAGCGGAGACCGATCAAACCCTGGAAAGCATCGAATCCTTGTTGATCATCATCGAGGCGAGCAACATTAAAGTCCTGGACATCTCCAGGATCATACCAAACTCTTATTACACCAAATACAATCAGGCCACTTTAGCCGATGATTTAAGTATAGCCTTGAAGGTAAACTTTATTCAGATACGAGAGCAAGTAACGGTGAATACTTCCGCTATAATTCACAGTCTAACGAGAAATTCGTTGAGCTGCACATACAAAAAATCGAATTCGACGGGCACGATGTGGAAATTTTATTGAACGGTCTCAGGGAGAACAAGAGCCTGGAGGTGTTGGACCTCGGCTACAATCTCATCGCCGATTACGGCGCCGAGTTAATAGCCACTTGGTTGACCGAGAGGCCCAACCTGAAAGGCTTGAATTTGGCCGGCAATAGAATCGGAACCATCGGAGCTAGGTAACAGTATGCTATCCACTTTGCTTGGAGAATTAGTAAAAGGAAGACCTTAGTAGAATTCTGGGTCTTCATTATTTTATTTGTTTCCTTTTAGAGCGATGAGTTTCGGTTTGCCTTTCTCGAAATTGCGGTTTTTGGACATGAGCAACAATCGCATACAAGACCAAGAACTGACCGATTTGCTGGACAGCTTGAAGAAGACCCCCAAGCTGAGGATCTTCTTCCTGTGGGGCAACCATTGGGAGGAGGTGGCGTGCAAGGTCAGTTAACATTCGTAATCGGTTCTGGAAATTAGTTCAATCGGTTGCAGAGGTTGCACAGGATGTTCGCTTCGGGCGTGATCGAGCAGGAGTACGTTGATGTGCAGATTTGTGTAGTGGACGGGAAGTATCAGGCGGTGCATTATCCAGCTAATGCTTACAAAGCGACTTACTACGCTCTGATGAAGTTCGGCTACCCGGAAACCCTGCGGATTAAGAGGAACGTGATTGATTCTCCGCGGGATCAACCGAGAGCCCTGCTCAATTTGACGCATATTGGAAGGTACCCACCAGTGGACAAGAGCCTCGGGCCTAAAGTGCCCAAGACAGTGATATGCCCCGAAGAACCGATAGTAAAGGAAGAGGCGAAAACCCAGGATGTAGGAACCTCAATAGTGGAATTCAAACTGTCCCAGATATTATTAGCAGAATTCCTGACGTACTTCAATACTGCCAGCCCCACATCCTCCGACTTCACCTTAGGCGAATCGAATAACTAATAAATTGTCTATCGAAAAAATCGTGGTTTTGTAATTCGTGATTTAATTATCGGATTGATGCGTTATTTCTTCGCCTTGTTAATTGCTTATTATGTTTTTAGTTCGTTAAATTTTGTATATACGACGGGCAAATATTTACCGAAGACCGTAAAAAACGCGTATCGTGTGTAAACAAACGAGGAACATTCATCGAGATGTTCGTGTGAGAAACTGTGTAAAAAAGTCGCTTTTTTCCAAACCAGAATCAAAATTTATATCATATGAAAAGTCGATGATGTTTTGATGCGTTTTTCATAAGTTAAGAAATTTTTCTCAGTCATTGTTTTACAGGGTGTTCCTAAATGATGAACGAACAATTTAAGGGATGATTTTGTATCTAAAAATAAGATGAAACATTTTTCTTAAAGGAGGTCTATGTCTTAAGGGAGCTCTAAATTCTCAAGGGTGCAGCTATTTTAAGACAAATGTTTATAGGAACTTCCCGTCTATTAATTTTTGCAAAATTACCCCTTAAATTTTTGCACGATTACGGATCATCCTGTAGGTCAAAATCTTTAAATTTTTATAAAAACTTACCAATCTCCCTTCCTTTCTTTTGAATTTTCGCCTTACTATTACTCGCAATTTATTATTTTATTTGTACACACCATTAATAATCCTGCAGCTTTAACCGTATCGAATTATGGTCGGCGCTAGAAGATAGCGACAAGTATCGAATTTCCATCGTCGTTAAACAAAAACGATCTCATTATAGTTTTAAAAGGCGCATGAGAACATAACTAATAGACAGCGTGCATAATAAAACGTAACACCGACAAAGAAAAAGAGTAGTTCATTAGTAGCCCCAGCGCTCTAAGTCTAAAATCGTCGTGGGAGGACCGATTCGAATCGGACACGAAATTCTTTTTTAATATTTCATCTACCTACTTATAACAATAATCGGTAGATATAAAATTGTGTATGTATACATAAACTTTCTCGATTCGTGCTTGTAGAGAAAAGTAGGTGAGTTTTAAACGCGACTCTACTGGTTATCACCTTAAGAGAGAAGCACGTTAATTGGATGGGAATCTAAATAAGGGATTCACGGGTTCGGGTTTTAATGAATGCCAACAGGAAGCCGACGTTGCTTTTAATTAGGATGCCGAATCTTCACCGGGCATCACAAATGAAGAAACCGGTAGACGCTCGCTTTCGAATAATCCATTAGAATCGAAATGAATATTTTTGAAAACCAATCCCCAAACGGCCGAGGGGAGATACAAAAATATTTGCTTAATTTGGGCGATCTTCTATCGTGTACTTGCCGACAGGAAACGCTTCAAAAAATAAATAATATACGTAGTAAAATCTCTTTAATCCGGCAGGTAAAATGAAATACTCCGGTGAGTTCAAGACCCACCTACTAAGGTGCACACAATGCCGGCCAATGAGGAATTAGAAACCCCGAATGTGCACCAGGTAAACTCAAAACTCACCTGTTCCAATCTCCGCGTTGGTATTTCGAAGAGGCCGGTTTCGAAAAATGGCCGTCGTTTCTACTTCGACCCTCCTCTTTGTGCTTTTTTCGGTCCCATCAGGTTACTTCTATTGTTCACATTTCGAGGAATACTTCAGAAAAAAAACATTTAATGGGTAGGGTGAGGTTTGCTGCAGGTAGGTGGTCATTTTTCTCTCGAATATTTTACGCTTTTACTTCCCTGCCCCCTTGCCTATCCTCTTCTATCCTATTCTCATGAACAAATATATACTTCTTTTAGAATAATATGTGTTTAATAGTCTGATAAATATAAAAAAACTGTACAAAACTTCATTCAATTTTTAGTGCTATAATTGGTGGCCCAATTCCATTTTTTTTGCTTTCTCCATTAGTCCTATTTTCGCTTCGATTAATTAAGAAATGAAATTTCCTTTCGGATCCACCGCGATGTGCGACCCTGCTTGAGAAAAATAATGATATTAACAGGCCGTTTTTGCTCGACACTGACAGAGAAACAGCCGGGGAGGTTGTCTTGGCTCCAACAACCCCACGGCTTGTGACGCTTTTAATGACCATATCTGGTAAAAGAATTGTTTGTCTATCCGAGTGCTGTGTTAATAGACGTTTCTTCTTTATGACTGAGATGCTATTGATTTCGGTATTTACGAAGCGAATGTATTTTTTTACCCAGAATCGATGCCCTTCGAGGGACGTTGAATAAAAACAAGAATCGGGTGGTTAATGGTTCTAAATTGTTTCGTATATTCGGAGATTTTTCAATATGTTTACTGGGTATATTTGCCGGAGAGTTTTATTAATTTATCATTTCCTCTTGCGACATGTTCTGTTAGTAAAAACTATTTATTTAAAATTAATGGTTTTTTTGGTGGATTTTATGTAATCATCAATCAATAGTGTGAAGATTAGTTATGGAATTAATTTTTTACTGTTTTATCTCAGTAGAAAGGAATGTCTGTATAGACTGGGAAGTATGGGAAACATTGAAAGTATCTACTTAAAGTATTTCAAAACAATTTTCTACAAAAAAATTCTATAATTTGAAGGAAAATCCGTTGAAAACGACGACAGGGGGTCGATTACAAAACAAACATAGTTTTCTTTGATTTTATTAACTTTGGATACGTCGTGTGTCGTCCAGAGAATTGCAAAAGTAACAATGCTGACACGTTTTTTTATTGTAGCGTTGAAATACTAACGTCGACCGGCCTGTAATATATTAATAACAAGTGTGCACGTTTTCGTGGACATCGGACAGAGATGAACTTTTTTAAAAAATAATAAAAATTTCACCAACATATCTTCCAAATTGAATTATTAGAAATTTTATTAGAAACTAATTTTTATTCTATCACTACCTACTACGTACCTAATCACACCAATCAGTGAAATGTTCTAACCCGCAATTGGTTTTTGGCAATATTTTTTCATTATTACGGTCCTGGAATTTTCTGTGCGAATGCAACAAGACCAGGAGAGAGGAGGAGAGGTGTCCAGGTGACGAGACACATCCACTTAATGACAGGATGTGGTACTTTCTGCTATAAGGACGAAACTCAGCTGTTCGGCCATCTCAAAATTTTCGCTTTCCAAATTCCAATAAACATTTCGTTTTAATCCGAATTTATAGATACCGTGCATAGATCATTTGCCTAATAAAATTCCCATTCACGAGTTCGCCGGGCCCCGAGACGCTTATAAAACGTTGGCTGTAGAGCCACACGAAATGAAGTTTTGCTCGTCACTTTCCTCGACATAGTCATAAATTTCGATGATGCAGGTGTTCCCCCTATCATCTTTGACATATACACGTTTTTTTTTCCTTGCCGGTCGGGCTCCGGGTTTCGGTTTTAATTGATCGGGATAAGTGTAACGTCTGATTTCTGAGTTTTTTCATCGCTGCGTTGAAAGCACCCTCTCGAAGATCCTTTTTTATTTCGGAGACCCCCAGATAAGGGACCTTCGGCTACGAGGGGATGTCGAATAAATAACGCAAATATGATGTTACAAGAGTTCAAAAGAAATATTTGTAATGAAGTCTTCATTTCCTGCATTCATTTATATATTATTTTCTGGCAAAATGTCCTCTAAATTATTTATTTGCATTAAACTGTTGGTATTTCCTAATTAGGATCGAAATATAATCTGTAAACTTGGGAATTTCCAAGTTAGGTAGCCCGAAGATTTGTAAATAAAGAGAATTTATTTAAATTCAGCTTAGTATTTTACAATTGTAATCCCTAAATTGGGCAAATTACACTGCAGGGGATCGATTTTTATGGTGGAAATGATTGTTATACCGGGTTTCCCAAATCTGTAATGAGAAATATCGTTTTCGATTTCATTGGAATAATATCAAAGGGATGTTTGCGCAGATTTCGGTCCTTTTGATGATTGCACGAGTAAAAACCATCTGAAAATTTTTCGAAAATTTCGGTACATCTGGAGCTCGGAATTTCTGCCGACTAGCGGGTAAGCCCTATCGTTTTATTGTGAGATCGTGCCAAAAGAAGCGATTGCAGTGCTGGCACAGCAACAGTTGGTGCACACATTTTTTTCGCCAAAACGCACATTTTCCATCGGGGAAAAATAATTATTCACACTTCGCAGGTAGTATAACAATAATAATAAACCCTTGTAAAGCCCAGATGTGCGATAAATACCCGGAGTTGCCTAATTCGAATTACTTTTAAAGTCGATTATAGGAGGTTGAAATTACTAAGTTTTGTATTTTCTTGGAACACATCGGGTTCAGGAAATTGATTCATTCCTCTTGCAATCTGAATCATTCCCGCTTTGTTTCTTTGATACGTTAATAAACGCTTTTTTTGGATCGGTTATGATGACACAATAAACCGGAAATACGAAAATCCCGCGGGAACAGATCGACAACCAACCAGCTGTTCCCACGCGTTAAAACTGAAGGCGCCATTAACGAAAATCAAGAAATGAGTTTTTTTTAATTATGATTATTAAATCGCGAATATTAATTCTGATGAGAAGTTTAAAGGATTAAAATCCAATTTTCTGGGTAAAAATTAGATTTGCACTGAAGGATACAAACGCGCGTGCCGGCTTTCTAATTTTACGAACCACGAAAGCGCAATTCATCTTCGTTTAATTAACATTAACTGAATGTTTAGTGGAACTATTTCAACCGCCGGGAGTCCGATTCCGTTTGGAAATGTTCCATTTATTTCGAAGGTAATCGCTGGAAAAATGGGCCGGATTTTCTTCAAGTTTCTTTTAATTACTCGAGCACGGTGTCAAACCTATATGTATATTTATAGATGATATCAGAAGATAATTGAGTTGAAGATGAATTGAAGTTTTTTACACTAAGTTAGTAGAGTTTATACTTACAACGCCAATGATTTTTTTGGATTCTAATTCGAGTTTTCAATGGTTTTCAAGGTTTAAAAATTTTTTTGAGGATTTTTAACTATTCTTTGTTTATTTTATATATAGGGTGTTTAGATGAGTTTTTCTTGCTTTTATGGCTAAATTTTGTCATTATTTCTGATACTTAAAAAAAGCTTTTAATGCTCAAAATTCAGAGTGTATTCATGCCAATCAATTAGTCAATATTTGAGTTTATAAAGAACCATATGCATACAAAGTTTCATTTTTATATTAGCATTTTCAAAGCATCTTCACAACCAAAGTCTTTTTCCAAAAACCCGGAACCCAGTTACCATTGTTGTGGAAATAACATCAAAAAACCATCTCCAAACATCCAACAATCCAGTAAACACGCTCGTTTATAAACAATCACAATTCCTGATCGATTCCACGGCATTCGTTTATTCCGTGTACAAGTTATTTTCAACGCGATACTAATTAAAAGAAGTGAATCCCGGCGTCTAGACGCGCAGAAACCATCAATGAAATGAACAGAGAGGGCGAATTCAAACGGAACGCGCCGCCTGTGATGATCCCCCTGGCGAAGCCGCAACGAGTGCGAGAGAGACCATCCGGGACTCCTCGACGATAGTAGGGAGACAGCTCTCACGCCATTGGTCGGGCGATAAATTTAAGTTCTCTTAGATGATTTTAGGAGGATTAGGCGTACGCTCGTATTCCTATTCGAATACTCGTTGGTTCCATCGCTCCGTTTCGGGTTTGGAAAATCGCAAGTATTATAGTGATCGCGTAATTGCATATAGTGATTAAAATGTTCGAAACACGCAGTGATTCCTCATCGCCGGTGTATAGACAATTAACGCCGAATTCCTCGCCAGGTTACGAGGAATACGAGCAATCCAGATTAATGGACCTGACGAACTCCAACGAAAAATACCTACCGACGACGCTACCCAACACCGATCAAAACTTCCATTACTACAACCAGCACCAGCACCAGCTACTCCACGACAATCGATACTACGAAGACAGGCGTTTATACAACAACAACAATAACAACAATCACCACGATCAACTCCAGCACTACGACTACAACTCGGCGCCGTACATCAAAGTGGAGCCGGCGGACGCGGACGAAACGCCCGTGTTGAAGACGAGAACGTTGGGCAGGAAGCGCCGCAACGCCTCCACCGACGACGAAAACTCCTTCGGCAAGAACAAGGCGAAGCGGAAGTCGCCGCAGAGCTTCGAGGACATCCAGTCGCAGCGGCAGATGGCGAACGTGCGGGAGCGCCAGCGGACGCAGAGCCTCAACGAGGCGTTCGCCAGCTTGAGGAAGAGCATACCGACGCTGCCGTCGGACAAGCTGTCCAAGATCCAGACGCTGAAGCTGGCCACCAGGTACATCGATTTCCTGTACCACGTGCTGTCGACGCCGTCGCCGGAGAGCCCCGGCGAGGGGGACTTCTTGGGGAATGTGTGCTCGTATACGGCGCACGAGAAGCTGTCCAAGGCGTTCTGCAGGTGGCGCATGGAGGACGATTTCAATTCGCAGCCGTAGGTGTGAGTAAGTACGCTGTATAGTACTCGTGAAAATTTGTGATTTTAGTGTGTAGGGTTTAGAATTTAGGTATATCGGACGTTTCCACGTGATTGTGGTTATTTTTCCACGGACGGTTTATTTGTTATTAAGAATTAAAAGCGGTTCATGTATTTAATATGTTCTAATATGTAGCATAAATCTATCAAAACTATTTACTTGAATTTTGTTGGTTTTGATGGATTTGTGAACAATTGTGCTCGTTGAATGATGTGAAAAATATAACACAAAAAAACATTCCTTTCATTATGCATTAATCATTTTTTCAGTTCAAAATTTGGTTCGAGACCATTCTGTATTTAAAACCAATCTTAACATTTATTAACAAAATTACTGCCTCAATTTCATTTACCTATAGTTCAACATTTGACTAATTTCCACACGGTTCTTTTAAAAAGAGCTATTTACTTGTATTAATAATTTAATATTTTTCTCTTCCAATATTTCAGTTCAAGAAAACGCAGGACAAAGTACTAAATTTGTACTAAAAATAGTATCTACAAATCGAATCATTTAAATAGTCATCTTACAATTTAGATAATAAATTATTAAAGATAGACAAACTCTGTTACATATACTTCTACCTAATTTTTCATAATTTGCAAATATTAGATTTAGAAAAAATATTGTAATAAAAATTAAGAACATTGTTTACCAGCTAGGTACCTCATAAAAGAATATGGAAAACATATTTCGAGCATTTAACATTAATACGCGCAAAGCTGGTGGTAATTTATTGACACCGGTGTCTTCTTTCAAATATAGTATTAAATTTCTTAAAAAAAAGACATTTTTTGAAATCATTATAAAAACCTTTAAATACGATATTATGAGAAATGACTTCGTACAGCTGTCGCGCTTTTTCTTGTCCTTGCGTAGTCTCCACCAACCATTTTTTTCAGTTCTTATTATTTTTTTTATAACAACATTTTTAGCTCTTCGAGCTACCACTCGAATTTCACATCGCAAACAGCACAAACAGTTTTATAAATTCCAATTAGTTGTACTTCTAATTGTTAAGTTGTATTTATTAGGTGTACATATTGCGCATTATTTTTTACTTTTTAGATAATGTAAGTATCAAATGTGTATTTATTTTTGTTGGAATAAATTATTTTTATAAATACTAAACACTTATTCGTTTTTATTATACTATTAATTAAACTATTTGAAGTTTCAGAAAAAATGTCAACCTCATTTTCAAATAATTAGCTTGAATACGTATGAGAATTTCGAATAACTTTCTATTTCTAATTTTGTATTGAATTTTGATTGAGATTCAATGAAAGGGGATTTTTTTATTAGAGTTAGAGGGACTCTAAATTATAGTGTGTCGTGGCCCATAGATCATAGTACGATTAGAAAATTTTGGAATAAAGTCCGTTCTCTGTTTGGAATAATTCACTCTTCGGACTGCATTTCCCGAAGCAAATTTTCGTAATAATCCCGTTAGCACCTCCGCGGAAAACTCGTAACGCACGGCTCAAATTGGGCCGCTATACGTCCGAAGTTAGAAACGCATAAACAGCGCAATAATTGGACCGTTTCGCTGTCAAAGAAGACGTTTACGGGCTTGCTTTGACAATCGCTTCAAAATACACTCATTGCTTAAGGTGTTTTATGTTGTTTGGCTTTCTTTTTAGAATTCCTTGATTAATGGACGCTCGCGAGGAAAACTCGACAGCGGCGGCACTCGAAATATAGTTCGAACACTCTTTGATTCATCTCGATATCTCCTTATTTGAGAGAATTAAATATGATGTCTTGATTTTGGATCTCTCTGGATCATATACCATGAACTATGGAACTTGTTCATCACATCATCATGTAAATTTTTTACTATTCCCTCGTATCTAGTATCTAATTACTAGAGATGCGAATATAGGTTACAAATTAACTACATCACTGTAACATAATGTAACATTTTACAAATGAATAATGATGGAATAGGAATGTCATTGAGTTATTGCTAAACATTTCGATTACACGCTTCCTTGTTATTTATAAATAAAGTCCTAATAGTGTCGTTTTTAAATAGCGAGTAATCCGAACTTCAAAAGTGGCATCGGTTGTAAACATTTTATTCGGATATCAAAGATAATCCCTGCATCGTCATAATTCAAATTTCTTCTAATCCCACCGACGCCCACGCACCGGCGACCCGTACTAATAAATAAAACGCAACAAAAACAGTTCGGTGTCTTTTGAATGGGCTCGGGGAATCGAGGTGATCTATCGCCGGGAAAATGGCGATCATTATTAGTTAATTAACGGGTTGTTTACAAATGCGACTTTCGATTGAACTATTGATTTCGCACGATTAGTGAAATTTATGTTTTGCATTAAAAGTTTGTTGTGGAATTATTGACACTAACAAGTAGTTCTAATTCGTGTTGTGAGTTGGAGGAAATTATGATATTTCGGTAAATGAAGTAACGTAAAAATCGAGCGGCTATGAAACGCCATTTTGGTCCTAAAACAGCCCGAACGACCGCTAGCCCGTTTGAAGTTCTGGGCGAAGACAGATAATAGTAGTTCTATGTCTGTGCTCATAAAGTCGACAGCGACGAGGAAGATATAAATCGACCCAGTGACTTTAACAGTGCCTCTGCGACTCGAACAACCGATAGTTATTATGCGAGAGTTTCGTTATGAAGCGAGCCTCTGTGGATTCCGTCGAAAAATCGCATAAAAACCGCCTTTATCGATATAAATGAAGCGTCCTGATCGAATTGCCCGGTCGCATATTAACGTTCAATTGATTGTTATTGCGGCGTAAACGGGCGTTTAGCTACAGAGGCGTGTATGATTCTACATTTTCCAACTATACTCCGTTCGCTATCAGAAGATACCTTAATGTTGTTAGTACTTTATCAAATTATTAATTCATTATTACCTGCTTTGTTGGAGCGCCTATGGTTTACTGCTTCATGGGTTTTACTAGTAAAAATACCTATTACAGTTTATTTAATTTTAGTCAAAGGATAAGAACTGAAAATTTTGGATTTGTTGCGGGAAATTCGGGATTTTCTCACTTTAATGTTGTAGTTTTTTTTTAATTTTTACTTCTACATTGGAGATTTTCGAAGAACCTTTTTCGATTCGATATCTAGTGAACTTAATGTACAAACAGTATTTTCTAGGTAATTTTCTTTTGGTTAATGTTAACGTTTTAAGCCGTAAAATAAACGAGCACATCCGCGAAGTTCTTTCATATTTGTCCGCTTTCATCGCACCTTTTATTTTCGTCGTTCTCTGTAATTTTAATTCAGCGGCCAACTTCCAGAGAGCCTTGTTTTCGGTCGGATTTATTCTTTCCTGTCGACGGCGATATTCGACCGTAAAAACGAAATGACTGGGCGATTTTTCACTACATTCCCCTTTTCCCGACATCAAACAATTATTTGAGTTACCCCTGTATGGTTTCCAGGAGGTGGAAACGATTTTATTCAAATGTTAGAGGTGGGAATGTGCGTTGCAATTTGGATTAGTAGGTACACATACCATTTTCATTCATAGTTTTTATAGCTTTAAATATAATTAATGGCAGCGAAACGTTCGTAGTTTAACGAATTTTCAAACAGCTCTTTGATATTAAATTTAAGCGACACGGTTTATAGATAAATTACGGATGCAATAAAAAAATATATATTAAAGAAAAACGACGAGTTTTATAAATAGATCAAAATAATTAACTTCCACCTTTTTATATTTTTCTTTTTCGTGCTGGCCCAGCCCGTCTTCATATCCTCGCTAAATCAAAACTCATTTATTTTGATGACCGAAATAAAAACGATCTATATATTTTTGTCTCCCTCGAAATAAACCGCGGATAAAATCACAAGCGTATCCCGAGAAATTTCTCAAACTTCATAACTGATTTAAACAATTTATTGTAGTTTTATTTCTTTATTATTAATGCATATAGATTTGGCAAGGAAATGTGAGTATGACGTCACTATATTTTATCCCACAATTTAATGAAATATTCAGCTAGATCTGCGCAATATTAATGATAAAAACGAGTCGATATACCAAGAGACATTAAAAAAAATGTTTATACGTGCACCAGATACCAGACGATAGGTTTAAAAAGAAGAAGCGCTGGTTGGGTGCTAGAATATTAAGACAAATAAACAAGCCGACCTGTATATTAACTGTCGGTTTACTGGTAAACTATGTAACGTCAACAATAATGGGAAATGTGACACTGCTTTTAACAATGAAAACAAACATTTATGCTCGCGTACATTCGACGTATTAACTACCGCTGTTACACTTTGTTTCTTTATGGCATGTTGGAGGATTTGATGTGTTAATGCGAGCAAAAGTCGCTAATATAACTTGTTATTATGCATTTTTACATTACTATTGGATTGTTGTAGTAATAAAATTAAAGTAATATCTAGATATAGAGGTGCTACTACTTTATTGAAGCGTTCCAAAATAACATTTATTGATGAATGAAACTGATGCTTATAAGGAAAGCTAGAGTTGATTGTGGAAAACGCGTAATATGTTGTAAAAATTGTTACACCAATTCTGATATTTAATAGAATCTTGATTTCCTCTACTTCAAAATTTCTTCAACTCGTACTTCTATACCTAATCACGGATAAGTGTTAAGAATTTTACATATAGCTTTGCAATTACTGTGTAAACAATATATCTATACAAAAATATTCATGAGTTGATATAAGTAATAATGCTCGTAGAAGCGATATAGTAAGAGGAATTTCGCGAGACGAGAAGCACACTAAACTAAACGACTACATAAAACGTCCATAAAGCCTTTCCGGTTCCCGGTAGGTACCTCATAAATCTGAAGAGCAACGCCGAAAATGAAAATGGCATATATCAACCTCCGGGCGGCTGTACGTGGAGCGTTCCGTTTCGACGGTTCGGACCGTAAATCAAAATTTCGAAACGCGTACCCCGTCAGTTAGCCTCATATCGGTTTCGCTTGTCTTCGCGTCTTGTCAAAGTCATCCCGTGGAAAGAATCGGGAGGTTATTTTAACGCTATTCACTAGTCGGGATGTCGAAAAACTGTCGGGTTTTCCGTTTCGAGTCGCTCGAAAAGACTTGTATTTTTACCTCGCATCAAGTCAGTGTATATGGAATGGGAAATTAACATAATGCATTTTAATTTATACATTTGGGGTATTGTAATTTTTATAAATATGCATACGCTAAACAAATTTTGCTTGGAAACAAAATTTCATTAGCTTTCTCTCGGTGTACAGTTGTAGATGCAAGAAAATATTACTTTCGTTTTTTTTTTCTCTAAATAAATCGAAAAATTCTAATAAATTCAATTAAACACAAACCCAACTCCCTAATACAGGTAACTTTCTTATAAACAATTTCACAACTACAATAATTTACAAAAAAAAATTATATACCTTTGACAAACGCACCTGAATTTACAATTCGATTTTAACAAAATCTAATTTTAATTTCGCTTAATTACATCGTACGAGCGAGCATTATACGAGGCAACGACAAAAATTCATCGCACCTTTTTAACCTACATCGAACACCTCTCAGTCAAGTTCACGAGGAGAAATTATATAACCAGTTCAAATTTGAGGTCTCGACTTCATCGAACATTCATTTCTTTCGCATCTCCAGTGCTTTCTCTCGGCGCGTTCCACGCAGATGAATCGGCCGATTAATCGAAAAACGTTCCTAAAAACAATCGCGACCGAAATTATTTAGTATGTTTCGCGACCGATCGCCGCACCAAAAAGACTCTATTAATCGCCACACGAGGATATACAATTGTGTTTCGCCCTTCAATCATGATCCATTATAACCACTCTTGGTGAGTATTATACACCTAAATCGCATAAAGTCCGCTCGTTTTAATCCAACGATGACGTCACGCGCTACATAAAATAATACAACAGCAAAAATCTACTCTGAATAAGCTATTTTATTTTCGAAATAAATTTAAATCGATATATCCAGGAAATAGTCAGGGGTGCTTATTGAACAAACGCTTCATGAACGATCTTCTATCGCTGCTGGAGCAACGAGGTCGGTGCCCCGAGTGGGCAGCCTCGCCTTTGACGTACATCGAATGCAGCGGAGAGTGCATCAAATGGGCGGTGTTGTTCATCGACGGCGATTTGGGCAGCATCGGTTTGGGCTGGGCGTTCGCATGGAACGAATTGGTCAGCGGCACGTGAGACGTTTGGTTGCCCACGGGACTCATTGTATGAGACATGTCGGGCGCGGGGGACGTGCAGAAGAAACCGTGGTTAGATGTGTGACATCTCATCGGGATGGGGCATGGGTTCCTGACTAGCGAGGGGCTCCTCACCGGAGGCGAGGACGCCATGGGAGAAGGAGATCTCATGTGGGAAGTGTAATTCATCATCGGACATCTGCTGGCCGACGGGGATCTCTTGTACGCGTTCGGATAAGGCGTGGGCATCAACGAAGAAGCCGGTGATGGGGATCTATTCGGTGCGTAAAACATGTTACCGGCGGAAGAAACGTCCAACGAACTGGTGTGCGGTCGTTTTGTACAATTAGTAGACATGAAGGTGTTAGAACAAGGGACCATTTGAACAACCGGATGGTTCTGCATGCAAGTATTGAACGTCTGGATGTTGTTGTTGTTAAACGGTTGATTGGAGGTGCGCAAACACTGAGTGGGAATGGCTTGTATTTGCGGTCTCAGCGGCGGTTCCGGAGGCATTTGAACCGCACTGTACCTCATACCGAACGGCGACGTCGATTTGGTAGATCTCAGCTGGTTCTCGTCGAAGTAAGTCTTACCGGGCGATGAGAAATTATAGTTTTCCCGCACCGGCTGGACGTTGACGGCCGTCGATGATGATTGCACGTAAGCGTCGACGCCTTTGACCTCGACCGGCGGCGCCACCACCACCTCCACGTCGCATTTGCCGCATTCTATGGACGATGTGGACGGTTTCGATGGCAAATTGCACTGGATACAGACCCCGTTCACCGACTCCGTAACGTCCGCGTCTTTCAATGACGACGCGCTTTTCTTCTCCGTCGCGTCTAAATCGAGTATATCTAATTCATCTTCTAAGCCGTTTCGTCTTTTGTTGTCCAAATAGAACGACGGTTCCTTCGGTTTCTTTTTCACTTTGTGCGGTTCCTCGAGCGGCGGACACAAGCATTTCGTCAACGGTGCCGGTGCCTTCTTTTTTATCGGCTCTTGCATGTTATTGAAGATTTTGGTAGCATTACTTTAAAAAAAATCAAATCCAATTAGTTTCTTAAATTTTAGCAATGACTTTCTGTCACTTTTGTCATATCAAAATCAATAAGGTGACTTGGATTTATTTACCACTTATTAGTCGTGTAACTAGAAAATAGTTGAATTTTTAACATTCTTTATTTTGATGTTTACTTTCATTTTGTTCTAACAATTACTACTAACAAACAATTTCGCAGGTATTATTTTGTTTGCTACATAATTCGACTATAACTACACACCTTGTAGTTAGACTTGATGTCAAAATGACGGTTTTCTGCAATATATTACATTTTCACGTTAAATTATCCAGTGAAATCTAGGGAAATAGCCAATTCGGCAATGAGCGAAGAAAAAAAAGGCAACGCTTTATACATACAATTACCATCGAAATCATCGTCGGAAAATTCGAACCGCGTCCTCCAACACCCGTACATTTACGCGCCCTGCTCCAAGTGCAGCAAAACCCACTTCCAACAATACGCCGTGGTGAAGGGTTTCATGCTGAAGTTCGTCGACCAGTTGCGCTCGTTACAATCGAAAAGCCAGCTGGACTCCGAGGAGTCGCAGTTATTCCTAAAGTGCGTCGAATTGGAATCGGACTGTTCAATGTCGTGCGATACGAGCCATCAGGATATTTGCTCGTTGAAAACCTTGTCCACCAATAAATGCAAAGAATCCGATAGTGACTTTCACATGCCCTTCAAAAGACACAACGGTTTGGATCCCTCCGATCTCATCATCTCCCGGCACAAGTCCACGCAATGCTGCGTCAAGTGCTTGGACACGCAGGAACTGTGTCCCAAATGCTCGGGGCTGATGGACAACAGCAACAGCAAAGAAAAGATAGACGCGGATGCTTTAGTTAAAATCACCGGGTTGTTTCAAGATACCGAAGAAATCTCTACATCATCTCAAGACAAAGCTTGCTCGGCGAATCCTTCTTCTAGGGACATCGCCTGCGATTCCATCACCACCGAACCACGCAATCAACTCGGACCCTACAACCAGGTCCCTTACAGCACACATACAAAAACACAATCTGGCGCTGCTCTCCAGCAGCAAAAGAGCAGCAACATCTACGACAAGGTGGCCAATAGGACTAATTGCTTGGTATGCGGAATGACTTTGTTTTAACATGCAAAATCAAACAATTCTATTCATGGGAAAATGTCGTACTCACGCTAGTTTTGTTTTTCACGTACTGGTCGTAGTAATAAAATATTGATCGTCGAAATGTGTTTTCACTGCATTTTAAGGTGGATAGGATGTGAGCATTTCTTTGGCCAGGAAGAGCCTGGTGAAAAATATTTTCATCTAAGTTTGCAATACTTTGAAGATTACTAGAATAAGTTCGAAGCACAAAATCGATTTAGAATTTTATTAAAATAATAGTGTACATAATACCAGTGTGGTATTGTAAAAGGTATCGACAATATCGGATAAATCTAGCATTGAGACAACTGGCTAGTGCTAGTAGCAGTAATAAATGTGTTTCATCGTTTTGAAGCTGATCAACAAGAAGTGCACGGCGGGCTGCCGCAAACAGGAGGACAGGGCGGCGGCACGCAGGGCGGCGACGGGCACCCGGCGGTGCACCTGAGGCCGAACGGTACCGGGCATCGGGGCGCGATGGGCAGGCACGGCACGCCGCAATCGAAGGGTCGCTTGTTGTGCGGCGGCGACGCCAGGCACCTGGTGCACCTGCAGGGGCCGCTGCACGAGCCGCTGCAGCACGTGCAGCAGCGGACGCACGCGTCGATCTCCTTCACGTCGATGCGCGGGAAGACGGTGATCTCGACGTCGTGGCGCCCGCCGCAGTCGACTCCGAGGGATTTGCAGGGAGCGGGCGATGGCAGGTCGGTCACCGGGGCGCAGCTCGGGCAGCATCCCGCCCTGTAGCAGAATATCTCCACCGGCTTGTACATGGGTATGGGTTGGGTGTGCTCGCGCAACGTTGCCTCCACGTCGCGGTCTTTCGCTCGAGTTTTGCGGACGTGCTTTCTCTGTTCTTCGAGTGGAGGACACTGGCACTTCGTTAGTTCTTTCTCCATTTTCGTTTTCTTGTTCTAAATCGTGTTTGTGTAGTTAATGTTTGTCCGGAAATTTCGGGAAATCTTCACTGGAATTTTGAGTTTGCGTGTGATGTTTGAATGACTGTTTGAATGACTGAACGCGAAACCGAGGACAACCAGATTTTGTTCTAGTGTTTATTACTCGTCAACTACATTAGATTGTAATAGATTTAATGAGCACAAATGCTTTAATAATTAAATAATTGGGATGTCTTATGTCTTCAAGATTATTCAAAAAAAATGTATCATAATTCTATTTTAATTTACAAATTACAAGTTTCTTATTTTTTTAGTAGGTTAAATTAAGAAATAGCGATAGAGTAGCGAGTACGATTCGTCGTACATCGTTTTTTAATTATTAGCTGCAACTTAGTGTGATATAGGTAATATTTTTGAGGAAACGCTAAACTAATTTTTATACTTTCAGCTATCTAATCACTAAATCGATTCTAGTGATTTTTGATTACCTAATGATAATTGAAGCATTGAAATAGTTGGTATCACTGCCAAAAATATTAAAATAATAGTAGATAACTTTCTCTAATTTTTCTACTAATAATTCATAGAAAATCTTCATGTACTTTCATCAATTCAATTTTAGTACACTTAATTATTATCTAAACACTTCTACAAAATCCTATAGAATCCTTAAGAATAACCGATATACTACCAAATATTCAATAAAATACAAACAGCAGTTAAATAGTTCCAAATTTTATTGCGACATTCAATCATATTTGTTAAGGTATAATGTTAAAGTTAGGGCGCCGGGCCTTGGGCGGTCATTCTGGGCGCCCCCTTAACGGGCGGGCACGGCGGCGGTACGCACGGCGGCGACGGGCATGCCCTCTGCGGCGTCATACACGGCATCGTGGCCCTGGGTCTACCGCACGATGGGGGGCAGGTGGAACAAGCGCAATTGGCGCCACATGAACACGGCATAATTTAAGATAGGAAAATGCGCTGGAATGAACTGATGCAGTTGTTGACAATTTAGGTTTTACTTGACGTTTTGAAATACGTAGGTAACGGGTTTGTTCCAATAGTATGTTCCAAATATGTTTATACGGTTTGTATAGTAAAGTGCGAATGCGATTGGACGATTGTAAATGCTCGTACGAGCCCTCCTTTAAAATTCGAATCAAACCGTCACTTTCCATCATTCCGTATCATCCAGCATCGTTTCGTTTCGCCTCCATTCCATCTCATCGCAAAATTCATGTCGTGTTCTTGCGGCGGTAAGTGCGCCGGCAGGTGCCTGGCTTCGCCGCCTCACAACAAACCGCCCGGCTGTTGCGGCGTGCCCTGCCTGCCCATCGCCCCCAGGTACCCGGTGCCCTTCGGGCTGAGATGCACGACGGGGTGCCCGTCGCCGCCCTGCGTCCCGCCGCCCTGTCCTCCTGTCATGGGCGCCCCGCATGTCACTGCGCGAGGACCGGCCCCGCAATGTACTTAGTCGTACTCTTGCATATCATTCTCTTCATAAAGTGTATGCATAAATTAAACATTAAATTAATTAATTTGTAGTTTTTGTTATCTACTACAGGTTTCTCACAATTGAGTTCGTTGTTTCTCATATTTGTTACAAATTGCCAGTTTATTAGTGTGTTCTAGATAAGTTTACCTATAAAGTGGAGAAAAAAATGTGATAATCCTGCAAGTTTTTGCATCCTATTCTATTTAAATAAAGTTTTTAAGTATTTGAATCACCATATTTGCTATTATTTTTAGGTACAATATGAGAGACAGGGAACGCGAGCTGTGGTCACTGGGGACTGGTAAATTTCTGAGCCATTCCGAGGATTTGGAAAACGGACTGCATTCCTTGCAACTCGAAAGGCTAGATGCATTAATTTGTATCGAAGGTAAGTACTTTATATGATTTGAAACCAGCTCGAAGCAGAAAAACGCAACGTTAGAATAAGAGAAAGTTTCGTAAATATCTGTATAGTCGAATAATAATGGGTTACATTAAGTTAGGCAACCAGTTTTACAATGCTTTCAGGATTTGTGTAGGAAACCCAAGCGATCCCAACAGGAATGTGTTAGTTTAGCTAATGGTTATCAGAGGGCGGCACGTACGTTAAATTTGATTAAAAATGATCTAATTTGTAGTTTGTTAATATAAATCAATTAATACAAATAATCAATCAACGTACAAATAATATAAACTCTATAAATAATACAAAATTTACTACTATTTATCTCGCTTATATGAGTTAAATTAATGTTAAATAATCATTGTTACAATTGATTTGTTACGAATTTTCCTTTTAAACTCGACTTTTCCATTAGGTGAAACTGTCATTGTGTAAATGTAATCGCGATCGTGCAAGCGTTCCTGAGTGCTGATTAAGCGAAAGGATTAGGTTAATCTGTTGTCACAACGTTGCAGTCCTGCGTAACAATTTCCGTTCGTCCTGCAGTCCCGGCGTCCTTTACTGCTGAGGTTGATTGCGTTAATGGGCATACACAAACTACATCCTAATCCGGCAAAGTTTACTTTGTGCGATAGAAAAATAAATTTGCGCTGCCACTTAAATATTCGGGCCCTTCCGAACGTATATGGATAAATCGTGTATAATCGTCGGGAATCAGCATTAATAACGGCTAACAGAGGGACAATTTGATACGTTTGACATAGAGGCCTAATTCAAACAAACTAATGAACGTCCCTAACGCACGATCATTAATCCTCTGTGATCATTTGTGGCGTAATTTTCATGTTAAAACAGAGGTCTTTCGGTGACACTTTCAGGCTAGTAATTAACAAAGAAATGGAACGAATAATTATCGTTGTGTTAAACTAGATTTATCAACGTCCGATTTTAGCGCATCCGCGCGAAAATGCGCCGAATAAACTGAATTATTTTTAGTCCTAAATTCGCGGCACATCTCGCTCGGGTATGGAGACAAATCCGCGCCGAAAATATTCTTAAGTAATTGACGAGTGCATGCACGTTCTCGCTGGAAAAAAAGTTCTTCCACCCCCGCGAGCGCGGAAAGAAAAAGCTGAAGTCGACGTCGAAGAATTCCGCAAACGGTGAAATTTACCGGGGCGTAAGTAAAAAGTAAAATGCGGATATTTTTCACTGGGATAGTTACGCAAAGTAGTTGCATGAACAAATATTTGATGCTCCCACTTTGAATATTTTACATGCATGTCAGGGGAGTTGTTCATTTAATAGGCTAGCTCGGTAGTGCATTATTTATACTCTAGTGCAATTCGAGGGTGCATTCTCGCATTCCTCGAGCACCTGTATGAAAAATGCGCTATTATTAAAAATATAAGACACCACAGGAAGTAACATGGAGGAAATTAAAATTTCGGATTCGATTCGTGGAAAATTGCAGAGGTCGAGGTCGCATCAGATATTCCGGAAATGTTTCCGCTCGGCGCGTTCCTCAGCAGGAATTAATATTAGGAAGCGACGAAAAACGTCGTAGAACAGAAAGCACTTAAAATAATGACGAGTGCAGATATTTTTCCTTCGGTGTCTCGTTGGAGTTTCGGCGCTCTTCCGAATCGTGACCGAATTGTTTTGCCATAGCAGCAAAACGCGAATCGCTCCTAAAATTCCGGCCGGAAAATTTGCTTCATGTTTTTCTAATTTATTTCGATTACCTGCTCTATATCGCCTTAACGAATTTCGCTTAATTACTAATTAAACCAACAAACGTTGGGAATCATCCATCACATAAGCAAACTGTGGAACTTATGGTTTTGTAACACGTATATCTCTATAAAAGTATTAGATCATTCAGCGGGGTACCACTTCGAATTAAATTGCCATTCAATTAATCTTTTAATAAAAATAAAGTTTAATTGTAGAGCCGGATTTAAAACAATTTTAATAAATGATGTTATATGAAAATTTATGAATATAATATAGGCGATTAATAAATCAACCACTCGGTATCAATTGGGGGCTCCATAAGTCTGTAATTTAATTAATAACACCGCAAATCGTAATGGAATTATCGCGGATTATTAGTTTCCACTGACGAATTTGCGGTGTTTTCGTCGGAAAAACCACTCGATGGGCCGATATGCCGAATTCACCGAATCTAAAAATACCAACAACCCTCACAAACGAACGCGATAAAATCTGCGGTTATCGCCGACAACTGTACGCTAATCTCAACTTTATTCGCTGCTGCATTACCCTAACGAACGCTTTGCATAATTTCCCCGCTAGATAACGGCCGATGGAAAAGTGGAAAAGTATTCGTGTATGTGGGAAGTTCGTGATTTTCCCTTTGCTGCGTAGATAATCGCCATCACAGGCGCGTATTGAAATTCTTCCATTCTAACTATTTCAACATGTTACATAAGAATTAATATCGAAACACAATACTATATGTAGTTAAATTTTTAACACTTGCATTGTTGATTAAAATTACATTCAAACGTTAGGTAGGGTTGTAATTTAGAATGCGGATGGCCGCATTAATGAATATTCCGGCTCTGTAATGGTATTATACACCTCAGGTTGTTGGTAAGGCAGGAAAGCGAAGAGTTTCGTTAGTGCCGTTCGGAACCAGGTGCGGAATGAAAATGCAATTGCCGGGTCGGGGTTAGTTGTTGTCGTTCGCCATCGATTCCTCGGTGCTTCTGTTGATTGATAAACCGAAGTTTCCTTGTCGTTTTCGATGTTCCCTTTAACCGCGAAGCGATGTAAGTATGTGTCGTTGATTTCCAGGAGAAAAGGAGTTGGAGAAGTTCGCGTGAATGTAACGTGTGAATCTCGTGTGCATCCGAAATCTGACGGAGTATCGTAAATCCGGGGCCTTGTGTTAAGTAATTGGTTTTTGATTAAGTTTGGGAGTTTCGGTTTGTCGGACCTACCTAAATTAATTACCGTGATTAGTAATTTAGTAGTTTTATTAAGATTCGATTAGTTATGTATAACGCGTTCGTTTTGCAGGAAAGGAAATCGTCCGAGGCACTCCTGAACCGGATCAATCGGATCAATCTGAATTTTTTTATATACCCGTAAGTATGTTATTTTACTTTTTACATCAGAATTTGTTGCAATAATGTATATTGATGGGGAAAGCTGTTTGTGCTGAACTGGTGCTGGAATATCTAATTTATTGTATTAGATTTTGGTTTATCGCCTTTGTTTAATATTTAAGTGCGAATAAGTAGGTACGCAATATGGTCTATGGGTGCAACAAAGACAACTTCCATGTCTTATATAAAAGGAAAAAGAAAGAGTGATATTGTGGGATTGTAACTTTCTCACTCTAACTATTATTTTAGTAATCATTCTTTGTTCAGCTCATATAATTGACCATCTGATTTGTTTATTGAAGTGTAAATGAAAATTAATGCGTATTTGTTTGTGTCGAAAAAAAAGGAAAAAGTTATTTAAACTAAATTTTTCAAATAACTCCTGAAATTTGCCTTTTTTCTTCTACATATATTTAGAAGAAATTTTGAACATAAAATATACCAAAAAAATACCCTCTTTATAAACATAGGTGGTACACTTTTGTGTAAATATTTAGAAACACCTTGTACTTATGTCTATAACTTTTGATAATATTTATCTTTTTTTATGAAATATGAACGTATGAGTATCTACATAAACAAGGCGATTATGATAAGACTCATATAAAGTCAAAATTGCAAACCATATCACCTAATAAGTAAATTTACTGATTAGAAAAATTCACGAACTCTTTACTTAGTAAATTCGATAAAATTTATCCAATTCAACACAATTTTAACGTACGGCTATGGTTTAGCTGGAAATCCAGAATGCAGCCAATTTTAAATTTCACCGTGCCGTATGAGGATCCATCCACATTCAATTTTGCAGCAGGTATACCCTACGTACGCGAATACAACTATATCTTACGCCGTAAATAAGTAAATAGTCTGTCAGTTTCTCTCGTTCGAATAGGAGAGAACGTCGTGTTTTGCGTTTAATCGGCCCGGCAGGCGAACTCGATTGTCCCACCTTTTTCGCCGAGTCACATGGCCGGCGATTGTGCATATTATTTTTTTTCGATTTGTCGGAAAGCCTGCTATCGCCCGTTGCGAACAAACGGCGTGCGTACTTATAGGATGGGGTTTTCGAATTCGAAACGTGCGGAAAACTAAACGAAAACATTGCATTCGCGACGGATCGGTGCGTGTTTGTGTGTGCGTGAAAAGGAAATGTGTTTTTCTGCTACGGTGTGTCAATAAAAAAGATGGGTTTATCGTGAATTTTTGGTGATTTGTTTACAATGAGGATTAACTGAAGTTTTGTAAGTATCATGAGCGGGTCGCGTGGAAGGGTGATTGTAGATTTATTATTTTTTGTTTGTGAGAACTTGATTTGTGTAAAAGCTATTTAGCTTTTGATATCAACAAGTCTAATTATTGAGTTATTTTTTTGAAATACAAAAACATAAAAAATTATCCTTTGCTAAATAATCTATGCCCATATTTAAAATTCCAAAACAAAATTAATCTTCTTGATAGTATTACTGAATATGATTTAATTTTACAATTTCCTTTTTTCTTCTCCCCACACCATTTTACACTTAACAATTTTTAACCATATATGAATACCTTATTTTGAGTGTAAACTATTGCAAATCAATTTTGAAACTGCATACCCAAAAAATTACTAATAAATAATTTACATGGTTAATTACTCGTATAATTATACCACATTTAAAGTCTCGAATAACTAATTTTGCGATGCAATTACGAAATTTCGATGAACAATTTCTGGGATAATTATTCCTGTATTAATGACGTATTACTGAGGCATATTTTAATGGTATTTCGTGATAGAACATAATTTTACAAGGCGGCGTTTTCAACTTTAGGAAGGATGGAAAATGGGGTTTTGTTTCTTTCGGGTTTATTGGCGAAACGTTGGCAGTGGTATAAATCCTACAAGATAATATTGTAACACGCGATGTTGATTTTGGCAGAGAAATTTGGATCGTAAGTGATATTGCATAATATTAAAAATTGAAGTTTGTTTACCGAATTTAATGTAATTAGGTGCAACTTTAAATACATGCGCAAGCAAATCTGTTATTAAATACAAGGAAAACTTTGAGTTGTCTCTCATCACTTGCTCGGTTTAGGTGTAGGTACAGTCAAAATAACAGATTGAAAATAACCAATGTTGTATCAAAACAATTGTTCAGATGTATACAAAAATATTTTTATTCACATTAGGCTGAATTAATTATGCGTATATAAATAAATGATTTAGAATTACCTAGATAAGAAATGTAAATATTTTTTTATCGAATTTTCTTCTCGTGTTGAAGGAAAGTGAAAAAATTAAGCAAAGAAAACAAGAACATAATTGGAAAACGATTAAAGTCGAATTAGGTTTGTGTATAAGGTAAATAAACAATGTCCCTTTTAGGTAAAGGTGTATTTGTTTTATAAATTGAATTTTTTTGGCATATTTCAAATATTTTTCATATATTTTCAACAATTCAGAAATATAAGATTTAAAATGTCGAAAGATATATTGTTATGTAGTTTTTCTAGATAACCTTGCGATTAGATTAGAGTTGTAAATCCTTGATGTCGATAATCGATAAAACAGATAGAGAATATTGAAAATAAAAGTCTGTTTGCTATTATCACACGCTGTCGTAAACTTGATTAATTAATAAGTACTAGCACATGCATACATACCTATACGTAATGAATCAATAATTTAAACAAATTATTCCTTATCGCCATGTTATGGAACAATCAAATCGTACTTACATGTTTATAGCAAAAAACAACAGAAAAAATAACGCTTTTACATAAATGTATATTTTATACGAGGTGCATCGGTAATTGCATATTTATTTCACAATTTTTTATTGAATATAATTTCATTATGCCTATCTACTTTTATTTATCCGTTATAGATAAAGGTACCTATTTAAATTTCGTTGAGAACCTAATTAAATATTTATGGGTTGTATTTTTAAAACATATCTTTTTTACGAACGTTTTATATTTATTTACGCATGTACGTAAATATTCGTCATAAATTTGTAGTGTGTATTATAAATTGGATTAAATTGCATATTTATTAAAAATTAGGGTTTTCAATTATTTTATTTTATACCTATATCACGGATAGTTAATAAAATATATTTAATTAATGTAGTTGTGCATTTCTACAATAAAAAAATTAATTTTATTTTTATACGTATGTACCTATTAGGTAGATATTTTACTTATTTTCCATACACTGTTAGATAATCGGAGCGATTATTGTATACATTTCGAAGGCCGTTTCTATTCTTACCAGCTACAAAAATCCAACTTACAAATCTAATAAAAAGTCTAAAACATAAATTCAATCCATTTTTTTGACGTGAACGCGTTTTATTTCGAGATTGAAGCTAATTTCGTGCACGCGACAATACTCCATCGATGCGATTATTGGCGCCCGACTTATAGATTTATTTCGGTTGTTATTCGCGTATTCGCTGTCTTCATTAACTGACCGCTCTTTTCGAGAGTGGAAATATCTGTCGATTTATGTTCTACGCCGCTATTTTTAGCATTTAATAGAGATTTTCGCGTATACTAACATCGTATGCTCGAGCTATTTATTTTCACTGCCACGTTTTCACTTTAAAATCCCCGACTCGATGGAACGGGGCAGAAACATAATCGAAATCTACCTCCGTCACCGGCTCCGAATTGTTTTTATTTATAGTCGTCAAACGCGGAGACGTCGTATATTTCATTAAAATGCCCATTGCCAATCTAATAACGAACGAAGAAAATTCGTCGGGCGATGAAAAATTTATTTGTTGTTTTATTGTGATACATAAGTTACATCGGTATTTACGCTAAAAATACACGCACGGCCCAAGTCGCGACTGGCGTCACGAATACCCGCTGAAAAATGACAGTTTCCTGTTGGAATTTCGTATCTAACGCTATACACTATCGACTATTGTCGCTGGCGGTAAATTGGACGCAGAAATAATATATTTATTACCGAAAAGCTTATAAAAGGTAAATTGGACGAGAGAATATTTCAAGGAGATAAGGGGTTTATTATTTGAGTTCATTGTAAACTTTGAAAGAAATTGGAGTAGAGCAGAGTGTAGCGAATAAACAGTACAGAGTAGAAACTATAGAAAGTAGAGTTGGATAGGCTGGAGAATTCTAATTTTCATAATTTATTGAAAGAGAATATGTGCATGAAAATACTTTGCTATAGATAAACGAGCTCAATCACTAAAATACTTATTTGTGGTTAATTTACCTGTCAGATTTAAAGGATCTTTCATTCTATTCGTCCAATTCTCCCACAGGATTAAAATCTATAATCCCTTTTGCGTCCAATTTACATCCATCCACTGTTGTAGCGAACGAATATTCGCAAGGCTGGAGCAGACTTTCCAGCGACGCGCAAATAGCCCAAAAAGATTTTAAGTTCTAGGACAAGGCGCTTAAAGATATTTATATCGTTTGAAGTTCAAGACGCGGGTTAAGTGCTTGTAATTATAAATAGATTAGATGCCATCTCTCACCGACAATCGTCCATTCGGTTCGAATTTAATTTAGGAAAATGCGCAAATCAAGGTTGATTTAATAGAAATCCCCGTTCGAATAATCTCATTTGCCTCAAATCGATCATATCTGATTTCTCGTATCTTTTACATCTAACATAAATAATGCAAGAAATCGTTGCACAACCCGATCGTCCTTGGTGCACTTACATAGTTATTGAATATTGCAATTCACGCGCCGTTTCCTTTCGATTAAAAGCCATTTTCGTCTTATCTAGACCATATTAATTCTTAAATAATCCTGAAATAAACTTAAATCATTACAACCAAACTGCACAAACGCACGTTCTCACAAATAAATCAGTAACCTACATAATAAAATGTCCTTTATACACCCACAAAAAGGTGTTAACTGTGGCGCTTGAATGATGGTATCGGAGGATTCACGTGCCGCAGTATCGAAACGATTGCCAAGCGACGGAAGGGTCGAAGTCCGGCCGACGAAAGGGATTAGCAAAATGTCCATAAATAACGCGGAATTAAGCCCGACTCGAGAGGATGAAGATAAGCCGGATAGCGCGGAGGTGTCGGTGAAGAGCGTCCTCAGCGACATATGCGAGAACGCGGTGAACATCGTCGAATCGTCGGTGATGACGCGCGACAAGGCCGCGAATTCGGACGCGGTGACGTTGAGGAACAATCACAGGCGGACGTCGGTGTTCGACGGCGAAGTGGCCGAGTTCGCCGAGTGCAGGAACAATTTCGTGAATTACCACCGGAGGACGATCAGCGAGTGTTGCAATCGCGACGCGTACGTCCTCGACGAGAACGACAACAACGATTACACCAAATCGAATAACCACTTAACCAAAGAGAGCAAAAAGACTGCGGATAAAGAGAAGAAGAAAAAGAAGATATCTTTCAACGCTTTATTCGGCAAAAAAGACAAGAAACCCAAAGAAACTAGTAATAAGGAAGAGGAGGAGAAGCACGACGACGTCGCCCAGTTGCCGGTTTTCTTCTCCAATAACCTGGGGAAGAGCAAGAAATTCGCGTCCGCGCTGGAGCTGAGCCATAAATCGGTGTTGCAACGGACGCCGTCGTTCATCAAGAAGCTGGTGCACATCGGCGAGGAGCCCATCAGCACGCTGAGGCGGTCGTTCAGCTTCCGGGACGTGAACAAGAAGCCCGCCGGGGCGGCGCCGTCTCGCGAGAAGCTCGTCGAGAAGAAGAACCAGGAGTGGAGGCAATCGCTTCAATCGCTCGTCGAAACGGATACTAGCGTCAGCTATAATGACTTGAGTTTCGTCAATTACGATGCTTTGAATGACATCAATTACGATCCTGTTAATTTGACGGCCGGTAAGGGGGAGAATAAAGGGTACATCGGCAGGACTCAGAGCATGATTGAAAAGGTAAGAAAATGAGTGTATAAAGTATAGATTTTTTCCTGATATAACTTAAATGTGCTATCGAAAATTATTCGTGAAATTAAATTATTAACTGCTAGGGATAACAAGTAGATCAATAGTTTTTGAACTAAAGAAATACTGTGAGTACCTACCTACACCGGTTAGTTGACTCACACTGTATTATTTCACCATTGTAACTGTTTTATTATTTAAAAATACATTTTCTTCTAAATTAAAAAACTATCAAATATTTGCATTACTTAATTTATTTACTTCAATATGTACCATTTTCACTCTTAGAACATTAGAATTTTGTGCCACCTTGTAAAATTTTCCTCCAATTGCAACATTTTAGTCTATTAATTTTTGCTATTAACTATGCAATTTTGTCGTTTTAATTCAAAATTGCACGTTTTTGCATCGATCTCACAGCGTTGTAAATTACACGTAATTTAAATACTAAACAATTTCGATACGAATTAAACATTTATATTTTAGTATAGCAGTGTAGTTAGATGAACGAGACTGATTTATCGGCTGGAATTTCGAGTAGTTTATTTATTAGTGCATAAAATTTTCGAATGTATTAAATAAAATGCGAAAATTTATTGCCTACATACCTAATTGGTTATTTTTAGATGGATTTTCGCATGCAGCGTAATGAATAAAATGAAATTATGTAAATAGGAATACATTATATGGGGGTGGATTTGAAGCTTTTGAATTTTAAATCGAGATTTACGTTTGATTTTTATTTTCAGACTTCTCCTAAATTAAAAAGGCCATCGTACCTTCGACTGTCTTCCGTAAACGATGACACAAGTGAGATATATACAAAACATCAATTAATACGTAGATTTAATTGATTTTATTTCAGATATACCAGTAGCTTCACCAACACCAGCCCAATCTCTTCCGTCCTTACATCATTTCCACCACGATGTGGATAGCATTTCCGAGAGCGCCTCTTCCATTCACCGATAGTAAGTAATAAAGTAAAGTAATATTTTTGGCCGTTCCAATTACGAATTCCGTATAATATTCCGGACAATTATGGAAATCAGGCCACACCACCATCGATTAGGAATTTTAAAATCGACCCGAAACCCATTGGGGATGATTAAATTTTTAATCTATATGCACCGACTTGAATTTCCTATTCAAGCTGAGAACTGAGGACATTAGTGTGGTAACATTTTGAACGCTTTTTAAATTTTAAAAACGTTTAAAAATATATGTGTCTCTCACTAATATTCTCTATAATTTATTATTTTGATAGTGGTTTTGGTTTGTTTTTGAGCGATTGGTTTCTTTAAGAAGGTATAGTTTTTTAATTTTATTTTTCACCTGCAGGTGCAAAAGTTCTTTCTAATTCTTACTGTCGGAATCGGCTTTATAGGAAGTTTGAGAAAAGTCTCGAAAGACTACCACCGTAAAATCGATCATATCAGTTGGATTGTCACCGACTTGACTTTCAACATGTTTACAAACATTGGCGTACTCTGAAATAATTTATTTCTGAAGGATATACTCGATTATTATTTTTATTTGGAAAAAGGCTACTATTTAACCGATATTATTCTATACTATTAGAGAATATTGTAATAACAAGTGTAATTCTACTTTGGGCATATTAGGTATTTAATAATCTATTTTCTAATTGTTGGTTACCTGTATGAAATCTTAAAATAATTTTTGTTTTTCTAAATATTGTTTTTGGCATGATGTACGTCTATGTTAACGATTCAACCGTAATTTTCCGAATCTCCGGGTTATTGACAGAAGACGAATTATTATTAGGTTTGTTCGTGAAAGGTTTGGGATTGAAGGTGGAAAATTTTAGATTATCAACGAGTTTATCATGTCGAAAAGTTAACCAATAAAACCAATATTTATCCACCACATCACACCGTCTAGAATTCATGGAGAAATTTGGCTTTGTAAACGTTTCGAACTTACCCGTTTTGAGGCGAAGTAGCGTTTTGTAAAATTTGGCGATACGATATTTAATCGATGACAGAAATCCGTTTTGCAATTTCCTGTTGCACTTCTAATAAATTCGAGGGCCATTTGAGCCTAAAAATAATTTCGTAAATCGCACGAAATATGTAGCGCTCTTGCCAAAAAACACGCCGCGCGGCAGTCGGACGAACCAGAAATTCGAAATTACATGTTTATTTTAAAATAATTCGTAAAAATATATAAATTAGAAGTTTTCGATTTTCTTGTACTAATTGGTATAGTTTTCTACAAAAACTCTATTCAAATAAGGAGTAATGGTCAGGAGAAATGAGATGTACTGCAATAATTTGGATTTTTCTAATAAGGTTTTTTTTCTCAGGGAGAAGAAATAATTTTCCATTTTAGAATCTGCTTTATTTTCATAAAAAAATCGCATCATTAAGCTGAAATATTGTATAAAAAAAGGCCCCTTTAAAAATAACCAACCACTTAATTCACATTTTTATTCCTTCCGACCTTTTCGAGAACCCGATATTTCCATGCAATAGGAAATCACTCTGTCTCCATTGAACCTTCCCCATTTCGCATCCAATATACGATAAGTAAAAGCAAATTTTCCCGACATATCGACGTGTGCAAAACTCCCCCCGATTCCCCACATATTTTTTTTCCTATTTAGTTCTACACCTAAACTTCTACCCCTTTCCTATTTAGTTCTATACTACAGTTCGTTCGTTTTTCTCCTCTCGCAGTCGACGCCGTCCGCAGAGCATCAACTCGGACGACGGCGGCGGAGGCGGCAGCATCACCAGCGGCGGTTCTCGCCGTCCATCCTACAGCGCTGGGAGCTTCCGATCGGCCGGGAGCGGCTGTGCCAAATTGAAGAGGCACAACGCCTGCCGCCAGAAGACCAGAGACCCGTCCTTGTACGTGGAGGTGCGAAGCTCGCGCGACGGCGACGCCGACGACAGAACGGTGAGTGCGCCCCTTTGTTTTCTATACCGTAAATTCCAACGGTATAATTGGGAATTCGGAATTTTTGCGGCATTAATAAATTTCCGATTATTTCGCCCTGCGGAGCGTTTTGAAATTCCATTATAGCAGTTCCAATAATCCTATTAAAAATTAATTAATTATGGGGATTTGTATTCAAACGCTCTAATAGTTTCATTCTATTGTTGATGCAAAATATATTTAATATCCTATCTACCAACAAATTTGCATAAAGCATTTTTGTTGAAAATTTTAATGCAATTAAAATACCTACCCAGTGTCCCATTATTATTTTTAGCTTCTATAATAGGACCAGCATTAAGAAGTGTACCAAATACTGTTAGGTTTCACAGTTTTTTGGGACACCCTATATATTTTGTAGGTACATATTTATAAAATCTCCTATAAGCTGATTTCAATGATATGTCACACTATTTATTTATTATTGATTATATTATATTACAAAGGATTTAGAGCCACTTATAAATATATGCTATACATATTAATCTGGAGACTTCATATCATTCGATTTTAATAAAAATATATACGATCACTATCGCGATTTATATCCATCAAACAATGATATTACCCACACGATTTATTCGGGTATAATTCGAGGCAATTTCATTTTATTCGATGACAGAACAAACGTTTGTGGGAATGCGTTTTAAAAGCTTCACCGGTTTAAATCCTCTATCATTCGATGTCTTAAAACGCGCGAAAATACTTTTCGGAATTGACGTATTTTCTTTCGTAATATAAAAGAGACATTTCGAGGTGGTCGCAATCAATCGGGCATATTGCAAATTGATGTTTCCTTCGGCACGGTATAAATAACATTATAGAAATTGGGTTCGATTTTCCAGCGTTTTCCTAGCGCGAAAAATCAAATTTAAACGCGCGCCCTCGCTCTTTTAAATTAACTCGATATACTAAATAAAGTCGAGAAATACTGCTGCAGATAATTGATTTTTATGCCCTATTGACTTACCTATGCATGTAGAGCGATGTAAAATTTACCTACGTAAAATATATATTTTACATTTTTTTGAGGAAAAAAAAATTCACTAGCTTACTTTATTATACATAGGCAAATTTTAAAATTGTATACTCGAAACAAATTTAACGAGCAGAAAAAACCCCATTACTCCAATGTTTTAGTTAATATTTAACTACGCTTAATGATGGAAATTATTACTGTGTAACATGAGGCCTGGAGAAAAAAAATATTTCCCCTATAAATATTCGAGCGATCACGTCAATTGCAGGGTGCCTCGCAGGTACCTATTAATTCGCGTAATTGGAATTTCAGTATGATCGATCATTGGCTTAACGTTCGATTTACTTCGCAAACGAATTTGCAAGTCTTTTTATTAGTACGAGAACATCCGCTTAAAATTTAATTCGGTGTCCTTAACGATTCAATTAGGTTGCTCATCGCATTTTTTCATATGGCAAAATTCGAATATCAACGACCACGTTGCCGAATTTACACGCAAGACGCAGGATTGAGGAAACGTTTGTGTGTAAAGCTCGCTTGTTTATTTTTTGATTGAAATTAATGGTTTTCTAAGGGCGTATTTAAAGTGGTTCAATGTCGTTTTGCTTCATTAGTGTAGTGTGTAATTTGATTAATGTTCTACTATGGAAGGTTTTATGTTGTGGTTAAGTTAAAGTATATGTTAGTTTAATGAATTAGCTGTTTTATATACTAAGGTATAATTTAATGTAGCGTTAATTAAGTGATGTAATAAAATTTGGCATGGATTCAATACGATCGTTTGCTGTAAATTTTTTTAAGTTAGCTGAATTTAAAAAAAAATGCGTATTTAGAGATTAGATGACGCATTAGTAAACGCCTTTATTAGTTCATTGTTTAACAAACATTCGAAATAGCAGTAGATTTAACCAGTACATAAACAATCCAGCTATTCGTCAATCAGTAAACACCTTTTTTACACACATCTATATTTAGTAAATTCGGTAATTATCGACGTCATGCCATCGATCATTAACCCAATCCCTAATGAAGCTAATAATAATTTAAGTTCCCCAAAAAAACGATTTTCCGCCACACTATCGATCAAATTAATCGATCCGCGGTGATTCTTGGATGTCGAACAAATCCCATCCGGAGCGTCCGAGGGCAGCGCCGCGGCGCCCCACGTCGTCCTTAGGGGGTGAACGGTCGTCGTCGCCGTCGACGACGCCGTCGCTACGTCCGCCGCGACGCTATCGCTCGCCGAAAAGTTCTCTCAGTCTCGGTATAGCCGGCAACGAGACCGCCTAGAAGTACCCAGAAAACCGAGCGCGCCACTTGGCAACGGCGCGAGCGCGCGAAAATTCAATTTTTTTTACCGGAAAATTGGAGAGACGGGAAGTAGTTCAGTCGACGAGGCGTCGTTGAGTGGTGCGGAAAAATAGGGTCGTTTTTTACCGAGATTTTGTCGTCGACTTTAGCGTATATACCTTTTGAGTTTCACGTGTACATATAATCCGTTTTGAAGTGGTTTTATGTAAGATTTTTTTTGGTATTTTTATTTACCAACTTTAAAAGAGTTTATATATTCGTACAAACATTTTTTGTCGTTGGATAAATTTTTTTTTAGGTATTTGCATGAACAGACTAATTAATTAGTTGTCTATATTAATTCCATTTAATTAATTAGAAACAAAAAAGTATGTTGTACAATTTATTTATTGAATACATTTCCATATTTTTTACATAAATTCGTTGTAACAAATTAATTAGATAACGTGTTGCGGTGGAATTAATTTTTTTGCGATTTTATTTCGGAGCGATATTGCTTAGACTTCGATTAGGCGTCGCGACGCAGCCGTTATCTAGGAAAATAACCGGGAAAATCTAATGAATAGTATCCGCAAATAAAAAAGGAAAAAATGTATATTACCAAGCATTGCATAATAAATCGCAAATGATTGTTATCGAAAATATCCATATTAAATTTTCGAGATTCGCAACATTACACAAATTAGTTTTTTGTTTTATTGCAGCACTAATAAATTCCATGTTTATTTTGATACGAATATGTAAATAAACGCGCCAAATAATTTTGTGCGATATTAAAACATCAAAACGTAGATAGTTTGGTTTATTGATGGCCCATTCGAATGTACGAAATTGGCAATTAAAACGGCAAGTATTACGAAAATGCTGTAACCGTTTGACTCTTTGCGCTACCGGCGGGTATTAAATGGCAAATTAACATCGATGCCGAATATGTTATGCCATTAAAATTAAACAATATTCTATTTGATTGATGATGTCGAAACCAAAATGAGCTTCTTAATTAAGGAGCTCCGATAATTTAATTAGTAATTTCGATTTGATGTATTTTTGGGCGTTCAGCCCCAGGTAAACGAATGGATTTTCCGCGACGTTGATTGATTTAACAAGAGGGAAAATCGACACGTTATGCATTAAGCCTAAAGCCAAACAAATCTGCGGCAATTAATTTTCCGAATCTAAAACCATCTCGAATTCGACCTTTTCTTTTTGTTCTTACTCTCTTTCTTGCCCGTAAAAGGTCGCTTTCTGCACGGAATGATATCGTTACGATTCCATTTCCCCATCGCTAATGTATTTATTTGTTTGCAATTTCACGGTGTGTTTTTAGACGGGTTCGTCATCATAATAGATCGGTCGCACCCTTGAAATCCTATTTACAACGCGTTATGAATCACTCGAAAAAAAAGCTCTACCTGTCAATATTTTTAGATACTCAGGAAAATGCAAAGTTAATTTGGGCGTTGATATTTCGCTAAAAATAATCGAAATTGGCATTTGCCACTGGCGAACTAAAACTTTGGAAATAATAATTGCGAAATGTCAGGACGGCAATTTAACTAAGATTGATTGTTAATGGTAAAATAACAAGGGGTTTTCTATTAATAGATCACGCTGTTGCAGTATTGTTGTCATTTAAATCAACTAAATGGATTAAAACTAAAAAAGGGTATACATTTTTCTCTGCCTCTGAAATATACAGAGTGAACCGTTGCAAAAATATACAGGATGTCCCATAATAATTACATATAATATAAGTACACACCACAGGGTGTGCAACCCTGTAAATTACATTAGGTGCTTCGTTGGTTCACCCTGTATAAATAATTTTTTTAAATATATAAATTTAGCAATATATCTTGCACAAACTCGACTCCAAAACTAGACGAGCAATTTCAATTATTCCTCTACACCTGTCCTTTGATTAAACGAGAAATTAGTAAAGATTTTCCAAGCGGCTTAGCGAGTAAGAATGGTAAAATATTTCTCCCGTATGATAATTTACTCGACTGCGAATATCACCTGCTGTTCGAGTCTAAATAGCCGAAGTAATAGCACTATTAATCCTCGTTTTCCGAAAGTTTGCACAAACGTATTCAGCGCTAATAGGTACCTCCCAAAAGCGCGGTGAAATATGACGGGCGTTCCAGGGGAACCTGCGAAAAAATAACATAAAGTGCTAACGCGGGAAATTTGTTGGAAATAATGAAATGTTTCGCGTATTCGAAATTGAAACTCTCGATTTATAAATAGATGCGAAACAGCTCTCGAAAAATGCATTTGCCGCAGCTAGACAAAGGAGCGAAAAGCTCTGGAGTTTTCACCGGCTCGAAAGTAAAGTAAACAATCCCTGACGTTGAATAAATTATTTCCAGACTATATAATTTGAAGCGAGCCTTCATATTTGAACAATTTTATGGATCGTGGAACAAAAAGTTCTACGATTTTCATTATTTCAACTTATTTTTAAGAGTAACGACCGAAGCACAAACGAAAAGTCGAAAAAGTAATACCATTTCCCTTTTGATGCGATTACAATTTAATTTTTCGTCGAAAGAACGAAGATGAATCTTTAAAATTGACAAAAAACACCGACGTAATAAAAAGATGAGCGTTTTTGTTTCCATTTGATGTAGGTAAGTACGTCGAACAAAAGGCATTTATACAGGATGGATTTATTCTTTGTATTTTAAATACCCCGAGGACAATTAGAGCGATCCGCCGGCAATAATTTTATTATTTACTAAAATGTTCGTGTATTATTCAAGTTAAAATTGTATTGGTGCATATTCAGCAATGCTTCAAGGGTAATAATTACCGAACGAAACGATTTTGGGGAGGTAAATTGCGCTATAAGCGCTTGCTCAATAATGGAAAACATCGATTTTCAATAGGGAGACGTGCATTGGCAAGATCCCGATTCGGATTTCCGCGGATATTTAACGATGAAAATACGTTTTTTTCCTTAAGAAAATCCCACTTTTCTGTAGGAGTAGGTAATACGAGATGTTGTTTATGTCGTTACTTATACCATAGCGTATATAATAGCATTGAGAATAAACAAAAATCGCGAAAGGAACGCCCGTAAATTGAGACGAATGGACCGTCATCACTCACTTTGTTTTTCTTCTTTTCTGTTTTCTTCGATGTTTTCTTATCTATAGTTAACATATGTTGAGGCGTCTTCGTAAATATTCAATATGTTTTTTATACTTAAAGAGACAATAAAAGTGAGTGATATTAAATAAATTTAAGCTGAAATATTGGCTTGAAATAAAGTTTTAGTAATTTTCGACGATTATACAGCATTATTTTTTTAACAACTATAAATATTAAATGATTATTATGGGCAAATATTTGATTTTCTTTTAATAAAAAGGCGCTTTATAATAAGCGATCGTGATTATCGATAACGACGCGTTAGCGTTAACTATTTTATGTCGTGCATCAACGTAGTACGTACGTACACTTTTATTATATCAAGGAAACTATTGATTCGGTAAATATTTGAATTGTGTTAGGAGAAGTTAATCATCGGCGAAGCTTTTATTTCAAGGCCCAGTGCTCACTTTAGGACCGTTATACGCGTAGGATTTCCTAATAATATTTCTCGAATTACGAGTTGCCGCACTTTTGCGATTTCCGCGGTTCGCGCTTAATTAATAATGAATTTTCCTTTTATTAGGTGGAAATTTGTAGTAAAAATCACGGTAAATTGGCAATGGCAAATGTTTCATGAAATTGAGAAATATGGTTGAATATCTAATCATTAAAATCTTGATTGATTATGTCGATAAATAATTTTTTTCCGTCTAGCCGAGCAATACAATTCCCTTTTATGATATTTTTTGTCAATTAAATTCTAATTGATATGGAATTATCGTCTTTAGCACCGGTTTTTTTCCACATAACACACTGCTTGGAGAATCATTTTAAAAATTCTCTGGAAACATAATAACGCAATTTCCAAATTAAATTAATCAAAACTATCGATTTTCTGGTATATTCTCACCCTACTTTCAAAAGTTTTTGCCTAGAAACGCGCGATATTCAATTCCCGCTCGTCGGTTAATGGAATATGCATCACATTGCGGTTTATGAAAGAGGTTTTCGCGAATATCGCGCAAATTTGGTGGCATTTACTTGCACGATTCCAGATATATGGCGTGCTTAATTTACCCTTTCCATATTGCGTTCATAAATCATTGGGTTCGTACTAATTTAGCGAACAAAAAAGTAAAGCTAAAGTAACGAGATTAACCCTTGCTTTTTTTGAATTTTTTACTCACCTGTCCATTTTAATAGTGCTATAAATCATAATGTTTGTACGGGTGCTTTCTCCTGTCCACTATAACGTTATAGCCATCAGTAATGTGCGAAATAATTTTAATTGTAACAATTAATCAAAATCCACGTTAGTTGGGTTTCTGGATTTCGAACAAGTCGGATATATTGCATGTGGGATAACCGGAACTATTAATCGTAAACTTGATATGGATCGAGTTACACTGTATAATAGGGAAATTTGGAACGTTTCCATCCGGGTTGTTTTCGAAAACATAAGCTTAATGCACAAATTAATCTATCGTTGAAACAAGCGTTTAATGCTTAAAAAGCTGGATTTACGATTAGTCCAAACGGTTCATATGGAAATTTTTGGTTGCGTTTTCGCGGTTCGAAGAATATGAAATTCATTAAAAACTTCTTATCGATTACTGTTTGTGTTCGTTCGAGTGATATTCTCGTAATTTTTTTCCAACGAAATTTTATAGGAATTTTTCATTTTCCAAAAGCATTTCCACCTGCACAGACCGAATGAATAGGAGTTTAATATACGGCGAAATTTAACAGAGAAGAAGATGTGGGTCACATTTTTTGGTTTTATTGCAATGTATAAAAAATGGGACTTTTGGGCAAGTCATAACGTTTTTACATTATCGCAGGAACTTTTAATACCTATAACAATTGAAATTTTGGTGAACGTTGATTAAAAATTTAAAAATTTGGCGGACGAATGTGTAATTTTGTACGAATATATAAATTACTAATTGCAAGTGTATAGTAAACTCAAAAGTGTATTTAATTTATTTGCAGTTCCGTTTTTTGGAGAAGCATAAAGCGCTTATTAAATTGTAAATAGTAAAAATTAAGATAGTAAATTAAGGATTAGATAATATAGCTAGTTGAAATCAAGAATCAACGATATGTACAAATTGTCGCGTTGATTCTGTCCAAGGAAATCAAAGATCCTGTACAACATAGTAAAATTATTCTCACCGAAATCAGCGAAAATAGCCCGCGACAGCCTGAACATCGAGCAAGAGTCCGGCCAGCCGTCCGAAGGCAATCAGGAGTGGAGGCGATTCGTCGGTTCTATCAGAAGGAAAGTCCAAAGACATGCCTCAGGGTCGTCCGACCTTCAACCGCCTGCTGCTCAAACCAAAAACGAGCCGTTGTCTCGAAAGAATTCCCTAACTCAATCGCGATTCGACATGTTCAGGCGCGAGAAAAGCTGCGACAAGGACAAGAAGGCCGTCGACAAGCAGCCGCTGGTCAAGCAAAAGTCCGTCGGCTTGGACAGCGCCAAGACTGACATATTCAAAGCTTTGAGTTTCAAAGAGAAAACGAAAAGCGTTAACGTCAAACAGGTGGCCAAAGCGCCCGATCAAAAAGCTCCTCGTAAGGTCGAGAAAAACCTCAAACCTAGCACTAGTTTTTGTCGAACTAAAAGCAACGCTAAACCTAGTAAGGAAGGATTGAAACAGGACGATTTTCTTAAAGCCACCATGAGGATTTTTTTGGTCGTTTCACCCCCCGTTGGACGATTACAGGTAATTTATTTCTATATTATAAATAGATAAATTTCAAATAGTTTTATAAAATATTCATAATTGCACAATGGCATTAATAATATTTATAAACACAATTATGCGTTATAAATGCTTGTGTTAATTTAATGAAGTTTAATGTAGTTTAATGTACACAATGATTTAATTTTAAAGTTTCTTGGCACAGTGCATTTTTGTGTAAACTAAAAAACAAAATTAAAGCTCATAAAGCTATAAAAAGCTTTTAACTTTATAATAAGTCTCGAGCTATCGTTGGTGTTAACGTCAAAATTATTTAGGAAGTTCCGGCGAAATGTAAATAGAATTCGCAATAAAAAGGAAATCAGCGACTTTTGTGAGAAGTGTCGGGTGTAATCTGAAACGATCCGGCAAGTTATTAAAATCCCTTTTAACTTTTTACTTTTCCGGCGCTTGTATAAGTACCATATTATAGAGCTTCAAAAACCGTCAAAATGTTATCTTTCAAGCTTTACGGAATAATTGGAGTTTAAGGGTGATTATTTAAAATAGATCGTGAAAAAGTGGAGTTTTGCATATTTTGCTCTAATGAAGTATAGAGGTTAACAATTTTTTGTTTACACAAACAATTCCTTTAGTAGGCGTCTCTAAAATGATGCGATAATATTTTATACCATATTATTTTGATTACATACATAAACACAATCACAACGGCATTATCTTGAGTATATTATTCGTAAAATCCACGACAAGCTGTCATTCTGTTAACCAAATTCCCATTAGCATATACGACTTCGAATATAAAATTAGCATAACCTCTCTCGCATTAATGCCGTTTATGCAGATTAACTCGAGGAAATTGTACAGCCCAAACTTTTTTATCGACTCACCGTAAGCTTTTCATCATAATAAAATCGTTTCGGAAAACACGCTCTAACCTAAGAGCATTTAGAGCTATCCGATATACGGCGAAATAGAAGATACGTCCTAATCGCAAACGCGGGTTTACCGCGGGGCGGGCTCCTCCGGGAAGCGATATAGGTGTTAGTTAAGCATTCCCGGAAAGTCCGGAAATCGAACACGTTTCCCGTAAAGTGATATACGCCGCGGCCTATAAACATCCGCGAGCGAGTTAATTTAGAAGCCGCATAAATTTTCGATACTTTCCCTTTTCCATTTCGGTGATTAGATGGCGCTCAAAGGTACATTTTCCAGCCGCGCCGACGACCCGACGGGCGATTTACAACGCGCTTTCCATCAGTTTTGGCACAAAAGACAATTTCTTGATGAAATTTATACACTAAAATCTTCATGTACTAATGTGTTGATAACTGGATTAATATTTAATTAAACACATCTTCCAATTTAGACTAATTGGACACCTTGGGTAGATGCTTATGTTGAAATTTTGGTGGAACAAAAGAAATTTCCACCAGAAATTAGACAGGTAAAATGTCTGATGAATTTAATTAGGCTACAATCGGAATGGCTGTTAGTCAGAAAAAATTAGTGACAGACACTCAGGTGTCTTTCGGGCGCATGATGTCTTTTTAATGCTAATATAAAAGGAGGGCTCGCTTTGAGTTTCTTTATGTAACTCTAACTAGGAGACTACAAAAAAGCGTTCCGAACAAAGCGTTTTATGTTTCGGCGCGCTTTTTCTTGTTTGTTCGTTCTTTCGTTTATTTCAATTTTCGATTTGTCAGTAAACAGGTTTTTTTTAATGGTTATATATTCGCCAAGATTGAGCAACTTAAATTTGGTTTTTGTTTTGAAATCGTACACATCGAGAGAGTCTTCGACTTTTCCAGCTCATCGATATTGCAATCCATCATAACACATTCTTATACTAAATTCGAAACGTCGCTGCGTAGATGAAAAGAAAATTGATCACCGGCTCTTGTAAGAAATACGCAATTTAATGTTAATTATCCGGCCAATTATTTTTCCTGGATAAATCAAAAAGGCTTTTAGGAAGCCTGTTTATATCTTAAAAAGGGGAACGGTTGATATAAATAACGTTATATAAATTTAACGCTTAGCTACTTCAGTGTAAAATGTAATGTAATGAAACTACATTAAGGGAATTATAAGACGTTCGTATAATTTTGTAATCATGGAAAATGGATTATGCTACATATTCGAAGTAACAGCTATTTTCACTTAAGCGACTTTAATAATGCATTATTACAGGGTTTGCGCTACTAGCGCGTAATTAAATGCACTAATTAACCAGCAATACCTAATTATAAATGTACATTTCGAAATCATGAACTAAACAATTACATTGACAATGGGCATTGTAATTATAAAAACATAGTAGACATTTCCACCTATTATAATTCAACGGGGTGTAATCTTTTGTGTTCGGAATACGAAGGTCGCTAATTAATAAATTGAGAGCAATTAAATTCTATTGAAACGAATTTCTTTAGACCCCACTTACACCAATTAGAAAGGTATTCATCGAGGCCGGGAGCTCTAAGTACTATCATCATCCTCAGCCATTCTTTCGCGAAAGCAATGACTAATTTTCCGCTCTGTTAAAGAAAACAGGCCCCCCTTATCGGCTCTTCCCCCCGCCGAATTTCTATACTGAGTGCTTCATTGTTTTCCCATTTTAAGCGTGATTTATGGTTATTTGCGAAGAACCACAAATAACGATAGGGGAAACCGAGGGCGTCCTATTATATAGCTATTCAGCGTAATCCTTTACAAAACCCGGCGACCTCCGCAACTTCGCTGATGGCGGAAATTCCCCGAATAATAGGCAAATTATAAAAAAAAAACAATTCCCGTAGATTATACTGAACGTTTTAATGAAGAACTCTGGTCGACGTCGTGAAGCGAAAATTAACCGCATGAGCACATGAAACTTCGGCCTTCCCGAGGGAAAAAATCGCCGAAAAATCGATCCCTTTACATAATGAAGCACGTAATCGTGCCTAATCACTAACCAAAACGTCTGATATAAAAAAATTAATTCCATGATTAATCACGCCGTTCCGGCATCGCTAATAATCTTGATTACGCCTCGATTAGTTTATAAACAGCCAGAGGACGATGAGATAACCCAATTTTTCTACTCGAACTTTTCTAAAAATAAAGGGTGCATGTTTCACAAACTTAAATTTGGGGCCAATTAGTTTCGGATAAAAAAATCCAATTCGTCTACTTTTTTATTAATTCCTCACGAAGCTTTACGACATAGGCAATTTAATCGTTTTTTTATACAATCAGGATTTATTGTATTAATTTCATGGATGATATTGAAAATGGTAGGTGTAGAATTTTATTACTGGGCGTTTCATTACGAAGTGCTTTTAATAGACATCCATAAAATTCGAGGAACTTGAGGTACATGTAGGAAAATAAAAAACAGTACGCCAGGTGTAATAAATAGTTTAATACGAAAATCAATTATTAGTTTCACGTAACAATCACTTAAGTGTTTTCCATTATTATATTAATGGTGGTAAGATAATTACAAAAAATAGGGCATTCAAGTTCCTTTTATATAGGATATATGTAGTATATAGGGTGCCTTAAAAAAAACTATAAAAAATTTTTGAAAGTTATAACTTTCACTGTATACATGAGAAAACATTTTAATTTAGACCACTCTGTATATGTTTATCTTGTATAACCGGCAATTTTTGAATACAAAAATAAAAACAATCTAAATTAGTAAACGCAAAAACGGATCCCTTTCCATAGAAATTGATGATGGAAGGCAATTGTTCCTCAGTTTCCCAATTCCTGTTATCTCTGCATGCCAGTATTTCGACATGGCGTGGCCTTTCACGTTTATTAATCAATCTTATTCCACGGGCGGCGTTTGTTCGATTGAATTCGGCCGGTACTTATCATCGATAGGAATCGATACGAGCGCGAATTCGTGTAAAAAAGCGAATATTGAACCGACTAGACTCGTAAATGAACGTCTCGTTCGTGCGCAAATAGGATTACTCGATTGGATTTATGTCTCGATGTATCGACGAGGACTTACCGGGATTTATTATCGTCCAAAGAAAAATGGATTAGATTGATATTGGTACATGTATCAAATTAAGTTGTAGCTCTCACAGATGTTTACTTCTATGATGTATCCTTTTTATGTTATTACAACCTGTGGGTTGTCGTATACAATTGCTTATTTTTCTTTTGTATAAGATAAGGAATGATACTTGACAGAGGTGATTGAAATGAAATTAGAGTTTTATTATTTAGGTAATCACAAATTTCCAATAAATAAAACTAAATTGCTTCTACTGTACTTAATGATTTTTTTCTACCCTTTTCGTTTATTCATTTGGAAGTTAATTCCGTTTGAAAGGAGGGGTTTTTCTTTTTTATACCGAATCGGAACGTTTTTCATCAAGTTTGAAATAAACGAATCGACATAAAAATCTGCATTGGCATCTCGCCAAGTGACATTACACAGCGCGATCCCCGTCCATATTTTCGCGAATGAAACGCCGTTGTTCTACCTGAAAATTTATCGGAAAAATCGATTTATCTTAATACGAATCGGCCTTGAGAAGGTTAGATAATAAACCGGAATTGTTCTATCGAGCGTGTTTGTAATTGATATCAACCCTTTGTCATCTGATTAATATAACCATTACCTACCCGTCGATGGTCGGACATGCCCGGTTATCTACTTAACAACGTCGCAAATCGGGTACATTGTGTGTTATATCTCTTCGACTTCGAGCTCATCGAAGATGAAATTTATCAGAAAACGAAAGGGGGAAACCGAACGACCGAGTTCGTTCCAATCGAAGGTCATCGCTTTCCACCTATAGGACGTTTTAATCGGAAGAGCTCCCGGCTAAATGGCTTTTCCTCCCCGCTGATTTATTCAGTTTTATGGCCTTTGAGAAGACGCTTCGTTTCCGTACAGAAAACATTAATTGCATCCGATTTTTTAATTGACTCTTCCTATTCCGCGGTTTTTAGACGCTTTGTGTCAAAAGTGGATCGATCGAATGTTCTATAAAAGCCCTATAGATAAAATAAAATGCTTCTTTACTTCCTATAAAGTATACTCTACGAAACTATTTCTGTACAATGGATAAGTGCAGGTTCCACAATATCAATCTTTCTTTTTCTTTCTCTTTTCGTGTTGACATAAATGTCAAGTGTCAATTATTGACCAATAACTAAAACAATTAACGATATTTTTAACATTGACATTAACATAAAAATTAAAAAATGAAATGCTCAAGATAAAGTAGTTGTCTTTTTTGAGTAAATCAGGATTTTTAATTTCATTTTTACACTGTAACACCAAACTGTAAACACCAAGAAGAAAAAGTATCAAATGACAGAAAATAAAAATAATTATCGACACTATTGACATTGACATTTGAAAATTCACTAAAACCATCCAAGTAGCCGATGCCCTTCAAAAAATATTTCGAGATCATCTGTAATCGAACATAATATTATTGTTGATGTTTGGAACTGGAGTTCATCATGAAATTCCTGTGGTCACGTCTTCACTTTGTACAGCACGAGCGATTTATCTGTCGAGCGGAGTTTAGCATTTCCATCGTATGTCGCTGGAGAGTTCGTTTTGGAAATAAAATAGGTTTGCCAGCCAACTGGGATAAAAGCTCGCTTCGAATCGGCTTTTCCCTTCGACAATGGACGATTTTTTGCCATCCGAGTCACTTTTTCGGGTGTAATGCGAGTTTACTTTCTATTCGTGCGGTCAGTCGAATGTGTTATACTAAAATTCATTCGACGATTTAAGCGATTTTCTTCGAAAGTACTGCGGCCATTAAAAAAAATCTAGTTTAAAATTTGAATTATCGAAGCTAACTTCACGTTTGTTTGGATACAAATCGCCATGACAACATCCTGTCATATTTGCTATATTGGTGCATTTAGAAGATTTTCTTAGTAGACTTTGGTTTAAAAATGTCATATTTAGACAGTTAAAAAGTAGGAATCTGTAATTTTATGTTTATTCGCAGGTTCGATCTCGCAGTTTGAATCACCTGGACAATTTGGAAATGAGGCAGGGCGTAAGCGCCACGGCGGACGCCGCTTTAAAGGATTCGAGATCGGAACCGGATTGTACCAGACCTTTGTTGGCCGCCCCTTCGGCCGCCAACGATCCCCCCACGCCCACCGCCCACGTGCCCCCCGGCAGAAAACACATGCTCAGTAGATCCCAGGTGAGTTTGTAAAATTTTCTTCAAATTTGCACGTTTTTAATGTATTGTTGGGTGCACAATTAAAATTTAATTTTCTCACTGAGGCAAATTTGTCATTTTAATTAATATTGCATTTTATTGCCCTATTCATATTATGTTTAATTATGAGAGAGTAGGAGAATTAATAATACTAATGAATTGTATTTTATGTTTTAGTTGGTATATGTTGATTTTAATACTGTTCAATTAGTACCAATTAGATATTTCCTGGAAGCAAATGGAAAAAAATCCTGCAAATTTAATAACAACAAAATACATACATATGTGAAATCAATATTCGTTAAAATGGATTCAGCGATATTTATTAAGCCTCGAGGCATTTTTCCGGTGCAATCGAAAATAATAAGTCCCACTCAATAAATCAGGGCATGCCACTTCCTGTTGCGTTTCGAAAAAACTGCAAAATTCATTTCGAATTAATAATCTAACAATTACTCAGTCATTCGCCCTTCGGGCGTGTTTCGTGTTCGAAAAACACGTCATTTGAAAGAAAAATACAATTAAAGCTCCCTCGCAGAGATAATGAAATAGAAAATTTTTCATGTTGGCGCTATATGGAAAACGCTCCGCTCGTTCGGTTGCATGTTTACAAATTAAAAAACGCAAATTGTTGCACCACATTACCGCCCACGTCAGTTTGCGAAGCACCAGAGAATATCCACCTGGATGTTACAACAGAGCTACAATGACGCAGAAGTACAGTTTAAATATGCACAACAAAATACCGCGAGCGTAAAATTAGTTTTTAAAACGCCATAATTAACTTTTGCACCCTTTTGGAATACTAAATGGAAATCCTGTTTAACAAGGGTAAAATAGGACAAAAACATGCATTTTCATAATCGAATTTTATGCCTTCTTGGTAAATTCTTTGTACATTAAGATTCCTGGCAAAATTTTGCACTACGTAGAAACTTCATTATACAACCATAATTTCAGCAGGAAACTAACAAGGAACATCCAAATTGCATTCGAACATTCCAACTTTGATGTACCGTCAAAGATGAGTCGTTCTCTCGGCTCTATCCCATCGATCGATGATCATTAAGAGAAAACTAATTTAGTTTCCTTTCGGAATGTTTGCCTGGCGTATTTTTTCATCGAGACGTCGCGGTGCGAAGAATTAACGGGCGATTTCTTTGTTTCAGAAATCGAGCAGCGAATGTTTCAGCGTCAACTTCGAAGTCGGCGACGAAAGCACTTGGGATAATGAATTGTTTTTTCCGGCCCAAAGAGGCGTTACGTTGCAGTGAGTATTATTTGGATTTCTTCTACGACGCTTTCGAATGATTGTTTAATATTCCGCACCGGCGAGGGTATACTTGTGTCAATTAAATTAACAATCCCGCAACGGAGCCGCCGGAGAAACTAATGGGCAACTGAAAGACTGGAACAGTAACTGAAATAAGTCGAGCTTTGTTGAAATAACGAGTAGAAAATGCATAATAAATGCTATAAGCTTCTCTTCATTTTAATTTTATTCTCGTTCTGTTGGATGTTGCGAATCGTTTTTTATTCGTTGTCTTAATTAAAATGTCTGCTTCGGGCCGAGATGATTACAATGGCGTGTAGGTAGTTGAATGTCACTGTTTATTATATTATTAGCGCCGTTTGGTAAAAGTTCTGTATAATTAAAAAACACTTTATAGAGTGGGAATTAAAATATTCATCGTGATTATAGTCCGTGAATAGAAGAAAAGTACATAAAATATTTGTTTTTATTTGGTACGTTTATGAGATTTCTATTTATACTTTCGTTATTTCGAAACTTCTTTGCAGTAGGTATTTTATGTAAATTAAGGATTATGCTTAAGAAAATAATGATTTCCTTATTTTTGTTGTGATTAAAGAAATATTCAAAAACAACTGCGAAGGAGATATTAAAAAATATATTTAACTACAAGAGATACAAATCGCAGTTTTTGATAAGGAATTTACATTTTTCCAACGGTTTTTTTTTTTGTATCAAATAAATGACTCTAAATTTATTTGCTACTATTTAATAATTTCAGTTTTATAAAGTTTTATTGTAGCGGAAAATAATTCATTATACTAGTGCAATAACGGAATATTATTCACCTTTTATCGTTCATAATCTTCAACGCAGCAGCGTTTATGTAAAATTTCATTAACCCGTTACCCGTTAATGGGGCGATTAGCCTTTTCAATTTTCGATCCGTTGTCGCTCAGCAAACACATATAAAGCCGGATTACGGGGGTTGTAAACAGAACCAAATAAAAGGCCGGAATGGCTCCAATATTAAACGCGTATACGGCCGTTTTAAAACGAAATTATTCCATTTTTGTAATTTTAATTGCATAATTCGACGCCAAGTCAAATTAAATGTATATTCGCTAATGTCGTTTCGCTGTAGTTGAGTGGATTGTGTACAGACATAGCGAACAACTAGGGTTGGTATGCAATCATTGCAGTGTTACCTTACTTGGATATTTAGATACCGAAGGCATGCAAATAGCTGAAATGACGCCCCGGAATACAACCTTGCTCGAACGAATATGCCTAGCAGATACAGAGAACGTCGACGCGGTTTATTTCTGTTTGAGTTAACGCGGAAAGCCTGCGAAGCTCAAAGATTAATTAAAAGTTGGGGCCGTAATGTTCGCATAAAAATCAAAGTACGGTTGTTTTTTTTTTCGGAAATATCCAATATAAACGGAGTGGAACTTCGATAATCGATTATCTCCAAAGTCTGCGGGTCGGTTCGATATGAAATTTACCAAATAACCTTTCGCAATTCCGAATTTGCGTCGCTTAAATTTAATTATAAGGGTTTTGGAGTAGAAGAGGGCGAAGCTAACGTTTTCGGATCCAATCGAATATTTTTACGCTAATGTATTCGGCTCGGAGCAGATAAGGGAACCGGATTAATGTTTCGTGGGCGCAGGTGAGAAATGGAGGCCGGCGGGAAAAAAAATAAACCGTACATACATAAATATTTACCCGTCTTTTTGGTTAATGTCCGGCCGACGAGCTCGCTATTTTTCTCGGCCTTGTGCGCGAAAAAACGGCTTTTTGTTATGCTAAGATCGGGGTTATCGGAATGTTTGATGGAAATTTATTAAAAAAAAAACGCTCGCCTTATTTTCCAGTAAATACGGAAAGGTTGGTAGAAGGAAAATAGTTTACGATTTAGAAAGAACGTAGTTTAATGCGAAAAACACGTTGTTTGTACGAATGGAAAAAATCAATAATTCATCCTATAAAGAGGCTATTTTTACGTCGTTTAATTTTTCATCATACACAATGAAAGATTCTCTACTTTATGCATTGCTCGTTTACATTTTACTCTTTGAAGATACACCTGTTCATTTACCACATTTATCTATTTTATCCCTTTCATATCTGGGGAAGTCCTATTACGTTATAAGCCCTCCGTTTTCCTTGCTTATTATTCCACCTTTATAGATCTCGCAATCCCTCTATGTGAATCTTGTTTATCATATACCAATTTATGAAAACTACAAAGCGGGTAAATATATTTATTTGCATTAAGTTTGAATCGATCGAAGCAAACATTGACCGCTGAGATATACAAACGCCTGCGGCAGTGAAAGAATCGCAATAACCCGGATTTCTCCATATCGGTATTGTGTGGAAAACAGAATCGTATTTCATTCTCCGAAGATATATTTGAATATTTTCGCAAAGTTTCCGCCGATATACGTCGACTTCGATTTATAAAAAATCGCCCGCACGGGGAGAAACGCTCAGAGGGATTTTCCTTTATGCAAAAGAAATATTCTTATTAAATACCAATGTACCTCCAATCCGGATTAATCGGGATAAAGTACGAAACCCCCGGCATTATTATCCCATTTATCTCGCAGAAATTTCCGAGCTATCGATAACCGATAGACCGTCGCGACTTCGAGTGCTATCTTCCTCCTTCTTTCACTTCTTTTATACTCAATCTGTCCGTGTGCGGTCAAGTATTATCATTCATCTCGGCCGGCATCGAAATCGATGAAGTGAAATATACCAATCCACCGTATCCCGACTCGATTACGCTTAAAATTCCATCCGCGAATTTATTCCGTTTTTCTTGCCAGCCGATACAGATCGATCTTAACGGGTACATTTATTTTTTTTTTTCGGTTACAGTGATTCCTTGGCGAAGCTGTGCGAGCTTCGCAACATCGACTTGTCGGCCTGCGATGCTCGATTGCAGGACAAAGACAGCAATTACGAATGTTTGCTGTTGTTCTCGCAGGATACGGCCAGTCTCGTCGGCAAGCACGTTAGGATTATAGGTAAGTTCGGTAATTTTAGGTGAAAATTTCGCATGTGGTAGTGGTATAAAAGAAGCGACCTGGGAGCTCGTTGCAATCTCGGAAAATATACGCCAGGACGTATGAATCGTGCATGTGTAAATCCGTATAGGAATTGGTGTTGGGAATTCGCGGGGCTAGAAAAACCCTTTGTAGACGAACCGAACCGCAAAATACGCGGCCTTTGGTGTAACTGAAACGCGGTTTCTCGGAATTTCCGACCCGAAATAACTAAGAGAAACTCCCTCCGACCTACGTCTTGTTTACTTTGGCAATTTATTAATTAATTAATGTACTTATTGTTTCGTTTCAGCGAAAGATTCCAGCAATAAAAAACTCACCGGATCATTGTACAGCAATCATTCACGGAAGCAATCTGGGGTAAGTACCGACCGGGAGAGTAATTTTTATCGCCTTTATCTTTTATTTATGGCCGTTTTTAACGAGGTTTTCTTTTAATTTCACCTCAACACGCCAAGACAATGTCAATGAATCGATTCATTGGATACTTTCACAATTGAGTACCTAATAAATGTAGGCAAATTGAATATAAAACAAATATAACTACCCTTATTTAACGAAATTAGCCTTAGTTTAATTAATATTTGTCTTAACCTACCCTTATTTCGTGAAAGCAGCCTTAGTTTCATTAATAATTTCTCTACCCTACCCTATAACCTACCCTTATTTCACGAAAGCTGCAGCCTTAGTTTCATAAAAATCTTCGCTATAAGAGCTCCAAAGCTATTTCTGATTGAACAATTCTCCAATAGAATTATCCTTTCTGGTACGGGACAATTATCAAATCCGCCGGCGTCGTTTCAGCGTTAAATCGGCGTATGTAAAACTTGCTAGATGATACTGGAAAGTTGGCGAATTGAAGATTATTTAGTGAATAGAGCTCGAGGGCAACTCGCTAAAGTTACACGCGTTTCAACAATGAAAAGTTCTCGAATATTAAGCTCGTTTTATTATAACATTGATCCGAGGAGTCGACGCACTCGAATGGGAAATCGATAAAACTTTGAAATTAAATTTCGCGGTTTCGAACCGTTCTGTTTCGAACAAAAAGCAATAGATATGGCATTCGAATCGATTGTGCAAACGTTTGTGAGTGTATATTATTTAACAACGCTCGTACATTCAATTAAAAATACCCTCCTCTGTAAATTTATATAATTCGCGTTTAATGCTTGTAAATATTTAAAACGTCTAGACTAAGTTGAAAGGAAATTGAAAACAACCCTTGGATAACCGAACGTCAAGCATTCGACCCTTGTTTCTACTATTATTAGTATTAATATTTCACTCGGTATTCTCTAAATGACGCAAACACTTTCACATAGTTAATTTTTGTATCCTCGTCAAAACTCACAAACTCTATTTTTAGAGACCATAACCTTAACGAATCATCTTTTTTTGTCAGTAATTTTCGCGTCAAATAATAACGGAATTATATTTTTTTCTATCTTAGAGTTATCGTCCTCGGACGACGAGCTTTTTCAACTCCAGCACCGAGGAGACGAACGTCGTCAGTTCGACGCTCTCCCTGCACGAAGGCGATCAAAGCAAGAAGCAAATAAAGCAACGACTGACGGCCTTTTTCGGCAACACTAAGGTAAGGGAGATATCGTCCTTATTTAATTTGGGGCCTTCCCGGGGATTCGGACCTGAAATTTCATCATTTTTTTCTTCCCTCTCTTGTCGGTCGAACGCTATTACTTTTATTAGTTTATCGTGATTTAACGTCGATGTTAGGTATATGCGGAGAAGATAATATCGCATTCGAACGAACAATTTTTATCGAAGTAAACGCAACGGTAAATAATAATGGAAACCAATTTCGTTCGATCCCGAAAGACGTTACACAGCTTTATTGGGTTTATTCAACCTCTCGTGGCGAGAAATCGGAGATACAGAAGTTCCTTTACAATGAATAAATGCTTCGTTTATTCGATATTACAATCTCGAGATATTTGTAAATTAATTTAGAATTGTGGACAGATTCCTCTTGCCCTCGAGTAATTCGCAATCATGCACAGTAGTTTCTTGCGATTTATGCAAATTCGTATTTGCATGCACTCCTTCGAGGCATTTCTAGACAGAATCCCGAGTGACCGCGAAAAACCTAAATAAATACCGTATTTTGTTCGGTATTGGAATCTGAAAAAAAAATTCTTATCCACAACGCAATAGATATTACGTTGTGTTCCCTAAGTGTTCCCCTTCAGCGAACATAGTTCAAATTCAGTTGGTTATTTAATGAGGAGTTGTATCGAAAACTTTGCGACTAAAATTTCATATCGGAACTGCGAACATACTATAGCTTTGTCGTTTGGTGGTAATTACGCTAACTTGTTCTGAGTTTCTGAAGTATACTTATCATAATAATTAACCGACACAAGACTCCGAGTTCCGACGATGCATATAATTTTCTAGCGTAATTTATTTAATATCTCGATGAATTTAACGGTAATCTGCTTGTGTATGGCGTAATAATTCACTAGACTTCCGTCTGATCATAAAAAATAAACGAGTAACGTTTCCGTTGGTATTTTCCTGTCGACTTCATTTAATTAAATTCATGAAAAGCGGAAAATTGTATGATCTTATTGTATACGGATGTTAAGTCGACTCAATTAAACAGGCAGTTTCTAATTAATAATTGCAAAGGTGTTCATTAAGCTCGACGTATTTTCTAAATAAAGCTAAGGATAAGAGAAAACACGGAAAGGCTTCCTCAAAAACAAATATCAAGGACAAGGTGGAAAAGTAACATAAAATTACCCTCCGGGAAAAATGTTTACACAGTTCTATAAAAACGGAATGAAATAGCAATTTCGACTCGTACGGGGTATTTAGTGTAAATCGACCGTTCTCGTTTAATTGAGGGAAATTTGAATAAAAATAATCACACGTATTTTTAGACACATTCGTGATTTATGGCGCGTTTCCCACACGAAAAGGGATAATCGAAAATTAATGGCATCAATTTAAAATCGCCCGAATTTCATTCATATGCGACCGAAAACGAGCGAACTTAATAGCTTCCTTGGCCCGGCTTTTCCATTAGGATTATATAAATTATTTTTTACTGCGGTAGAAATGAAAAAATCCACCACGAATTCGCGCATCCCTTCGGACCATCGGAGTTTTCGGTCTATTTTCGAAGCGGGTCAATCGGCACCGGGAAGTTCGTAATGTAAAAAGGAAACCACAAACTAAAGCTATAAAAATGGTTTTACGACTATAAAAAAACCTATATTACGTTCCCCGCCAAGCCGCATACATGGAATTTTCGCCGATACATTGTTCCAATAAATAATTATTTGTACCGTATACAGAATCGTAAAATTCACAGAATAATGATTATCTGGTGCAAATAGTAAAAAGAATCACATCACCAATATCTCCAACTTTTCTATCTTTCTATCAACCAACTTTTCTCATTAGTATTGAAATTTTACCCGAATTCGCGTCAGGACGACCCGAAACCGGGAGAAACAAAGTTGAACTTAATTAGCAACAGTTATTCGAGTGAGCATTTTTAATTCAGTGCGGAACGAATATTAAAAAGAAAGCGTTTTGTTGCGAGTTTTATTGCGGGATTTTTACGAGCTGCTCCCCCGAGCCCGGCGAAACTACCCGCGATTTATGCGGGTAAAGCAGGGCGCGCACTGAATCGACTCGGAACGGTCGGATCGGAAAAGAGCGTTCGGAACGGAAGCTTATGCCGCGCACCGATTCAGAGACTTCGGAATGCATCGGAATATTTTAATTATTTTATACATTATTGTACATTGTATACTCGCTCGCTGACCCACACACTAGGTGGATGCTTTATTTCCATCCCTTATTTCTAATAAATCGCTATTACCAAAATCTGCATCGTCAAATATCCTAACGTAAATAATGATGGTTCAGGAATATGCACATATTTTCATAAAAAAGTACCTACATTACTCATTAAATAGTTCATTATAAAAAGGTAATACGAATTTATTTAAATTTAATCTGTGAAAAATTAATAGTTTGGGGACGATATTCCAAGTAAATTTAGTATCGACAAAGATAGCATTACATAAAAAAAGATAGACCTTCGGAACGTTCGGAAAAGTTGCCCCTTCGAGAATACTCTGACGATTCCGATCCGATCCGACCGTTCCGATCCGATCGTTCCGATTGAGTGCGCGGTACTGCATTTATTTTCGTATGTACCAAACTTTTCCGAACGCTCTTTTCCGATCCGACCGTTCCGAGTCGATTCAGTGCGCGGCCTGCTTAAGTGTATTTTTTATTCGAGCCGGAATTATTTGTAGTCATTAAGCAGGGCGCGCACTGAATCGACTCGGAACGGTCGGATCGGAAAAGAGCGTTCGGAACGGAAGCTTATGCCGCGCACCGATTCAGAGACTTCGGAATGCATCGGAATATTTTAATTATTTTATACATTATTGTACATTGTATACTCGCTCGCTGACCCACACACTAGGTGGATGCTTTATTTCCATCCCTTATTTCTAATAAATCGCTATTACCAAAATCTGCATCGTCAAATATCCTAACGTAAATAATGATGGTTCAGGAATATGCACATATTTTCATAAAAAAGTACCTACATTACTCATTAAATAGTTCATTATAAAAAGGTAATACGAATTTATTTAAATTTAATCTGTGAAAAATTAATAGTTTGGGGACGATATTCCAAGTAAATTTAGTATCGACAAAGATAGCATTAAGCAGGCCGCGCACTGAATCGACTCGGAACGGTCGGATCGGAAAAGAGCGTTCGGAAGAGTTTGGTACATACGAAAATAAATGCAGTACCGCGCACTCAATCGGAACGATCGGATCGGAACGGTCGGATCGGATCGGAATCGTCAGAGTATTCTCGAAGGGGCAACTTTTCCGAACGTTCCGAAGGTCTATCTTTTTTTATGTAATGCTATCTTTGTCGATACTAAATTTACTTGGAATATCGTCCCCAAACTATTAATTTTTCACAGATTAAATTTAAATAAATTCGTATTACCTTTTTATAATGAACTATTTAATGAGTAATGTAGGTACTTTTTTATGAAAATATGTGCATATTCCTGAACCATCATTATTTACGTTAGGATATTTGACGATGCAGATTTTGGTAATAGCGATTTATTAGAAATAAGGGATGGAAATAAAGCATCCACCTAGTGTGTGGGTCAGCGAGCGAGTATACAATGTACAATAATGTATAAAATAATGAAAATATTCCGATGCATTCCGAAGTCTCTGAATCGGTGCGCGGCATACGCTTCCGTTCCGAACGCTCTGTTCCGATCCGACCGTTCTGAGTCGATTCAGTGCGCGTCCTGCTTTACATAAAAAAAGATAGACCTTCGGAACGTTCGGAAAAGTTGCCCCTTCGAGAATACTCTGACGATTCCGATCCGATCCGACCGTTCCGATCCGATCGTTCCGATTGAGTGCGCGGTACTGCATTTATTTTCGTATGTACCAAACTTTTCCGAACGCTCTTTTCCGATCCGACCGTTCCGAGTCGATTCAGTGCGCGGCCTGCTTTAGTGGGAAAAAAAAAACAAGTTAAATAACGGTCAGTTTCCAAGCACCCGATGCGCGATTTCTACGGGCCCTTAACAACCCGAACAAAAGTCTACGAAAAGTCGATAAAACTAGGGAGAATGCTTGTATCGAAGTCGCAGAAGGGTCAGGAAAGTTAGTGAGAAGTCAGTAATGGGATTAGGGAGAAAATTTGCTTGGAGACAATTCTGGTGGTGTTATAATACATAGTTGATAGAGTTTATTTACTCTACCATGAATTTATTCTGAATCTACTCTACTTTTACAATCCTGTATATCAAAAACCAAGCTTTTGAAGACTTATCTTAACTTTATATGAACTTTTCGACTCGAAATTAGCCAAATTACCCATTAACATAAGTACATAACATTAATTAACATCCTATATACGAAATTTAGCACCTACCTACTAATTTTGCACTACTATAAGTAAAAGGATTGGATTGAAAGTTTAAATTTCGAGGGTTAGAAATAATGGTATCGCGAAAGTTTAGTAACCAAATTTACCAACTTTATCACAATAGCAAGTACATTTAGACGGTCCGGTGGGCGATAAGGGTCAACTTCACAGTTTCGTGGAGCGCATCGAATAATTCCGTAAATTTCGTAAATCCTAGAACCCCGGGCGCAAACCGACGACCCTTATCGACTTCTTACAGTACGTAACCCCGTAAATATTCCGTTGCAGGACACCAAATACGAAGCCCTCATCGAACAGTTGGACAAATACTCCAAGCAGGGTATCCCGCACAGTTTGAAATACCCCCAAGGGCAATGCGAGTCCATCGACGCCTTGTACAAGATCGAAGACGACTGGCGCGAAATCATCGAATACAACGGTAAGTGCCGAGCCGCGGAAACTTAGTTGCGTAGTTTCGTTTTATGAAAATTGCTCCGCTTCGCTGGCTTGATAATCGCGTTAGAGTTGAAGCGGAGTCGTTTACATGAAAGTAGTACGTAAAAGAGCGATTTTCCTCGACCAGATAGACGTAAACTTCTGGCCGAGAGACAAATTCGTTCCGTCGCCGGGGAAATCACTTATGGCAGGACTTCCTGGAGAAGTTCTCGCAAGATTAACTTCCGGATATAAGCCGAGATTTCGAAGCGGACTCTCGGATAATGGACGTACGGATATATGGTGTGTCGGATTTGTACATCCGGTTATTATTTATGAAATTGTATAAACTTCGTTTCTGTGTAAGAATGATAAAAATGTTTTCCCGATTTTCTGTAAAAGAAACAGAACGAAAATTAATGCTTATAAGCTTTGAGTAAACTTTATGAGTTTACCCACCTTCTAAACGTATTCAAGGATTTGCGAATATTTCCTTTGGGGTAAATACGACCGGTATAACCTTACCAGCACATTTACGAAAAAAAAAAATCTTTTTCATTTACAACAGCAGCATGGAGAAGATATAAAACTTTATACACGACGGTAAAGCACAGTCTTAAGACGGGATATCATCACAAAGGAGAGTAATTTATAAGAGGAGCGCTAAAAGAAGCCATTTATCTAACGTGAATAGGAGCATAAACGCTTTCTGTCGTTATATTTTTACACATTTGATCGAAATTACCGTTTCGAAAGCGTCGAATATAATAATTTACGTTTATGTGCACCCGTTCTACGGACCTCATGCATATTTGAAAAATCAATGAACGTTTTGAAAATGTAATTTATAATCCCACACGTTTCCACGTGTCAAAACATAAAATGGAATACGAAACGAAGGGCGACTTGGAAACGAAACGCTCAAGTGCCGGCTTTATTGTATATTGTATTTGAAACAAAAATACTCGGAACAATACGTTTTAAAATATTATATGTTAGGCTCGTTTGCTCGGATGATGGGTTACATTCATTCTACATTTACTCATCCTTCAGCAATGTTAATTATACTATTTTAGATAAATATTTCACCAGAGTATCTCGTGTAAAACTCGAACGAAATTTGCCTTTAGATCTCAACGAAAAGCAACAGCAACAACAAACCGCCCTGTGGGAGCTAATTAAAACCGAAATAGCCTACATAAAAACTTTAAAAGTGGTAACCGACGTGAGTATTAAACCGCCCCGCAATACATCGAACGCGCTCATCTCGCGCACTTTCCAGCTCTTCCTCGCCTGTCTCAAGGACCTCCAATCCAAGAACCTGCTGAAGGAAATCGATACGGTGAAGTTGTTCTCGAACATCACCGAGATCCTCGACGCCAACGTGGTGTTCTGGCGCAACACGCTCTTTCCGCTCGTGCGCGACATGCGCAAGTACAAGCGCCCCTCCTGCTTGGAAATCATGCTCGACGGCTTCCTCAACATCCAGGACATCTTCCAGCCGTACTACAAGTACTGCGCCGAGCAGTCCAGGTGCCAGCACTACTGCCGGGAGAACCTCGACAGCGAGGTGTTCACGGCCTATTCGACGTGGTGCGAGAGCCAGAAGGAATGTAACAGGTTAGTAACTCATATTTATTTTTTCTACATAATGTATTTGCTGGAATATTGAAGTGTACCTACGTTAAAAAATACAGTGTGAGGTAAGTAAATTAACGTGTACGTTAGTGATCTAAGAGTAGCTTTTCTACCTAAAGTCTTTGTCTTTAGAATTCCGTTTGCGAACTATAAATTGAGGTAGTTAAAGTCGCGAACGTTAAGCACGTTCCGTTCGTCGTCTGAGAGCGCTTGAAAGGGCCGTTCGGTTAACGATACCCTTTGCACTATTTAAATTTTATAGATTCCCTTCCGAGCGAGCTATCTTGAATTATTGCGGAGCTTTTCCGAAGGCGCTCGCCGAGCGGAACTTTCTTAAATTCTCTTATTAAATATTTACCTTGTTTGTACCTGAGTGAAGTTGAAGTAGATTAATTCCGGCCGTATGATGGCAAATTGCATCTTGCGTTTTTGTAGCGGGTGAATTTCGTGTTTAGGAATTCGAAATTAAATAAACAATCTTCATGTTTAGCGACGAAGCGATGTAATTTAATAAAAAACAATCAACATTTTTGTATCTACATGGGGCGTTTTGTAACAACGGATGGTACGTTTTAATCTCGTTTTTGTATTAATCCGTTGATACGGCAAAGCCCGAGCGGTTTGTTTGCTTCGGGTTTGTGCAAACAGGGTGTAAAAAAAAGTTTCCGTCCGCATGAATATGTAAAAACCGTGATTTAATATTCATTTCCCGTTCGAATTTTGTTGTTATAGAGCGAATGACAATATTACTCTCTCGCGGTTTTTGAATTTATTACACCTACCTGCCATGTTACCTGTTGTGAATTTGCAATAAAACAAAACACATTTTTACATGACATTTATTTTGTAACACAGAACTTCGAGCATTTCGGACATTTACCACGCTCTTGATATTTTTCATTATCCCATAATTATAAAGTTATAAATACCCGAGTCGGCGCGAATTGTTCGCAGTAATTTCGTTTTAATTGCACGGTAAATTCAGGTGCAGATTTTCACGATTTCAGTAAATCAAATCATTTCGAATTGTTTTCATCTCGTCGACACCTATACCGAACTTATTTTGTAAATACGTATTGCTTTAAAATTTATCGCTTTCCGTTACTAACGCCCGATCCATCGGATTTATTACGTGTCGAGAGTTTTTCCCGATTCCCCGCGGACTCCTTTGTATCAGCTAAAAACTTGTCCCGTGCAAAAGAGGAGAAAAGCGAAACGCGAAGAATATGAAAAGTTTTCCGAAACCTTAAAATAAAGAAAAAAAACGAACGTTTGTTTAAGCCCTCCGAAAAACACCCGGCAAATGCTTCGAAAATCTCGGTTAATTGGGTATAAAACTTTCAACTTCCTTCGAATTTGCTCGATAAAATAAAGTTAAATTTCCCCAACACATAAGCTTGCAGTACCCAATAACAGAAAACTATCGAACCTTAATCAATTAAAAACTTTTCCACTAGTTATTTCTAATATTAGCGAAACTTAAATAATATTAATTTGATAGCGGTAGACTTATCAGGTAAAATAAGTTACTTTAGCTACGTAATAAGCGCATTATGAATGGAAAATTACACTACATGTTGTAACTACAATACTATATAACATCTGTAACGCTGTTCTAGCGAGCTAAAAAGCTCGCGAAAGCGTTAAAATTTCCGTTTACACCTTTCTAGCGCGCACAATGGCCTAACACTTTACGTGGCATAATGGAGATGCTAAAATGCAACTGCAACGAATTGCGGACGTGTTTAAAACCCGTTACGAGATACTTCCAGTCACCGCAAAATGTCGCGAACTTCCTAATTCGCCAACCTGCATTTCTCTTTTAAAAAATAAACTACCCGCTTAAATGTTATATCGTTGAATATAATGTAAGCGATAATTACGTTAATTTTTCCACATACGCTAAAACATAAAGTGTGAGTTAAGTGAATTAACGTATACGTTAACATAACGTAATTTGCCGCTGTTATGCGTCGGGTAAAGTTTGACATCAAATTCCAGATTGCGATTAATGGACATTCTCGTGCAGCCCATGCAACGGTTAACCAAATACGGTCTGTTGTTGAAAGCGATCCTGCGAAACACCGACGAAGACGTGGAAAAGGAGAACTTGCAGACGATGGTGAGTTTGATTGAAGGCGAGAAAATTGAACGAGATTTCGACTATTGTTTCCGCAGATCAAAATGGTCGACGATTTCGTCAATAACGTTAACTCGAGTTTGAAGCATCGACAGGACAAAGAAAGATTGAAGGGGATCATAGCGAGGATCGAAAGTTACGATATCGTCGTAAGTGCAATTTTTATTTTTTTTTAATATTTCCCGATGGTATTATGTTTATTTTAAGCTCAGTAGTAGATGCTTTACAATAAATCCATTGGAAAATGGGTTTTCTTTTAACTCGGTAAGTCGGTAGAATGTGCGGCTTGACTTTGATAAATGGCACTGGAATCTTTTATGGAATAAGGAATAGGGGAAATACCGGAAGTTTACTCATTTTTCCATTTATATATACACCGTAGTATCACTTACCCTGCTGGTTTATTTGCGCGGAATTAACAAGAATTTATTTCTTATAATAAATATCAATTCCGAAAACTTTCGAGCGAACAGAAATATTTTCCCCCTCACAATGCTAACGCTACAATACACTTGTTTCTGCGTCTCAGTATTTTTCTCAATTTGCGCGCCACTTCTGCCGGATTTCGTAAATTTTTTATTTACGAATGAGCCCTAATTGGCTTTAATTGGGGAAAATATCCTTGCAGGAATCAAAGGACGACGACATCGATAAACTTCTCAAGAAAGAAAAATCATTAACGCAACTCGATTTAACGAGACCCATGCTGAATTGTCCCGTCGAAAGGAAACGCCATTTGCTGCTCGAGGGCGATTTGAAGCTAAAAGACAGCGGAACGTCTAAGGTAATATTTAATTTAATTAATCGTTGAATATACACGGTTAATTGACTAGAGGTAACATCACAATGAGTCAATGGGCGCGTTCAGGGAAAGTAACCGTTGAGAAGTATCAGTCGGTATGTTGAGTCCGATACCTGTCAACAGTTGATTGTCCTTTGAACGGTGCTTTAGTGTTGTTTATGCTGCACATGGAAGCGAATAAAATTGACGCTGACTCGAACTGCGACTGTTGCCAGTCAGCACGAGCTCAGCTTTGTGGTTCAGGGAACCGCTGCAGACAACAATTGTCAACAGTTGCCAACAGTTGTGTTCCCTGAACGTACCCTTTTTTTAGAATTACAGAATTGCTTTAAAATTATTTCTAGTCTTAATAAAGCACCCTGTATTCCAGACGAGTAACACTATATTTACTTTTACAGCTAAGCATCCTTTTTTTTATAATTTGTAATTTTTTTATCATTATAATGAGTACGTATAACATTTGATGATACATCAAAAGATATTTTTTGCTAACCTTAGCGCGTCCGTGCAAACCAGATGTCAACTTTAATAAACCTCTGTCGAGCATTAGATTAAAAACTTTATAACGAGTTTGGAAAAATTTACGGCGGCAGTGTCGCGACGCGACGCCTCTCGAAATTAAGTTCGACGCGGGGTCGCAAATTTTTCGATTACGCTAATTTAATATACCGATTAACTCGATGGCGCCGCTTCATTGAGATGAATGAACCTTTTCCAGATGGAGGTGCACTGTTTCCTTTTGACCGACATGCTGCTGGTGTGCAAACCGTCGACGAAGAAAGGGGGCGCCACGGTGCGCGTCGTCCGGCAACCCTACTTGGTCGACAGACTGGTGGTCACAGAGCTGCCCAGGGAAACCCCGACTTTGGCTATCGTTTATAAAAACGAATTCGACATGGCCGTGGCCGCTTTCATCTTGCAAAACAACGACGCGAAGAAAATTAAGGCGAGTTTTCCCCTTTAATAATAATCTACATTTAGTGTGCTACAATTAGTGAAGTATAGAATTACAAGGTAATTAAATCGCCGTTTCTTTTTGCTTGTACTGAGGATGGATTGGCTCTTAAAGGGATGTTGAACGGGCATTTGAGGTAAAGGATACACGCTTATCTTTGTCGGTGATGTTATCATTCATTGTTGCAGTCATCGATGCGTGGAAAACCCTTTTGTCTGATTGACTATTGTTCTGTGACGGAAATGCGACAATCTATCTGGTTGATTACTTTCCTCATTTCCTTTTATCTCCCCGTTCATAGATCGCATTTCACCACAATATTGTTTCGTTTATAGCTTTTACTCGGTGCGCTGAAATCAATTTATCCACTACTTATCAACATTGTAATCGTATTTTCATTAAGATTATTTATCCACGATAATTTTAACGTATACATTAAATTAGCGGATTTTCTTCTCGTCAATTTTACGTATTTCGCTTTCTACCGCAATTTCGGTTAATAAAGGCGTAAGGAACCCCGAACTATTCTCGTTTAATCAACTTTCCAGCAGTTAAAGGAACTCTTTGCACAATCCGAAAATTCATTAGAGGCCGTCCGCGAATATTCCCGCCGAACGAGGGCGAAGAAACACCCCTTTAGGTGAATATTCCGGGTGAGCGTCTCAGTGCGTTCCCTAGCAATAATTAGCGGGATTTCGTAATAATCGAAAACGGCGGGATGACGAATGAAGACGAGCTAAGCGAATTACTTTACGCATCGGAAGGTGGAAACAGAAGCGCAGCCACAGTGAAAAATACGGTTTAAATTCGAGGATAAGAGTTATTAATGTCGCAGCGGGGGGATCACTCCTACATTCCTTTCGACTCCCTAAACTCTGCCGGTTTATCCGATTACATTAACGCGAACCCGCTAACAATTCCACCTAGAGAGATGAGAAACGACGATTTAATACGCCCTAAAATCCAAAGGTCAAATTGATGAATTCAATTAGTTGTTTAATAATCGCTTCTGTTTCCGCACAGGGATGGAAGGACGGTATAGCGAAGGCGCAAACTTTGTACGCCCAGGCGAAGCAATTGAGCTACGTGGCCGACGAAAGCGTCGACGCCGATTACAGTTTTGATTATAATTTAGAAAACGATTATAGCAGCATTCAACTCATACCGAGATCTCCTCTAGCGACCTCCTCAAGGGCCAGTAGGGTCTCTAGTTTAGCGCACAGCCATAGGTAAGTACATTTCACTCCGATTCGTTTCAGCAATATTTATAAACGTTCAATTTAGTGGTTCGGTGGAGATGAACGATCAATCCTCGGTGGGTTCGGTGAACAATCAATCCAGGGCCGTATCGGTGGAGAACGAGAACCGCACGGGTTCGCTGTCGAGCGACGAAGGCGTGCAGCCGCTGCCGCCCGACAAGAGCCCCGTCTCGCAGAAGAACTCGTTCAAGAACCGGCTGCTGCACAAGACGCCCAACACGCTGTCGGTGCAGCCGTACGGCAGCCTCGGGCAGAGCCTGCCCAATTTGACGTTGGGATCGCCGAACGTCGGCGGCGGCATGAGCTTGACTTTGAACCAGAACACGCTGTCGGTGCCGAGCGGCAAGAACGGCGGGCATCTGTTGAGCCCAACGCACAGGGGGATTTCGTACCCGCCGCCGTCGCCCACGAGGGGTAACTTGCGGAGGAGCCTGGCCATTTCGCAGAGCAAGAATCCGCCTTTGATCAAGACCAGGCAGGTGAATTCCGCCTCCAGCGTGAGCCAGCAGTTCGATTTCGACGTTCCAGTAATAGCCGGTGAGTGTACATACACCATTATTTCGAATTAAAAAAATCCTTCTTCAACGGTTTAAGTAATTACAATTTGTAGTGGAAGAAAATTATAACTCGACTCGAAAACTTTTGCGTTAAAACTTAGAGAGAGTTTAAATCCGAGAAAAATCTCTTGCTGTTATCAACTTAAAAATTTTCAGCCGGAAGCTCGTTTGAATCAAATTATAATTTGATCTAAACTAAATTTGACGGCGAAAAAGTTATTTTTCATAAGGCCCACTCCGGCTCGTTAATTACGCGAGTTGTCGCGGAAACTCGACGGGGGCGAATTAGAAAAACTTGTATTTATAGAAGAGGAACGTTTTCCCGGCTAGTTGAATTTTTCTTCGACTCGGAAAGGTCACAATGTCGTGCTTGCGGGTTTATTTATCGGAAAGAGCACGGCATGCCGGCGAATTTCAATATATGAAAAATTTCGGCCGTGACATCTGTGGTCACATAAATTACGGCCACCAGAAAAGAGAGTTTAGTTGAGCGCGCCCCTAAAGGAATGCGATCACCACGCAAGCAATAAAAATTATAAGCGAACCTGCCTGTTTTTATACACCTTTCGAAATATCGCCTCGTAATTTACCCCGAGAGATGAGGGTATAAAAAAATATTTCGCTGCAATAAAAGTGCGATAAAATTTTCTATACTGCCTCTCATAAAACTATACATATTTTCAGCGGATTGAATATTATTTAACAACAAAAACGCCTTTTTAATGTGTTAAAAACGAATGGTTTCGTGCGAAAAATATGAAGCAAAATTTTAATTGAAAATCAAACTTTTCTATTACATTTTCTTAACTGTTGAGATGATAAAAATATTTTATATAAAAAAAAACTTTTGAAAAAAAAAGCGAAAGGCAACACTTCGTATCAGCGACTTTTCTACTCTATAAAATGTTCGCCGAAGACGGTGTGCAGATTGGAAAAGCTATTATTGGAAAATGTCATAATGAAATTCGTAAGCGAATTTTTATTCATCAACGTCGAAAGTAATTACTCGACTGCTGAAACCAGTTCCTATCTACAAGTTCGATAGCAAAACTTTCGATTCTTGGCGATGGAAAAATTCGATTAAATCGTTAGGCGATTTAATCTGGGGTTTAGGATGAGCTTTTTCAAGTAAACCTTGAAGAGGGAAGGAAAATATTTCATTGTATTTTATAAATATTGAAATATTTTGTGAGACTTGATAAATTCTGTAAAAGTTTGTAAATGTTGTTAAATTTGTATTATAAATCTTGCATCATTTTGAACTAGTATCATGTGTAGTTGTACTATTGTTAATATTTCATATTTACAAATTTTCCACCTTCGCTTTATTGGTTAAATATGGTAGATGTGAAAAATTTGTAAATATTCTTACATCTATGTGTAAAAGTCTGATCTCATTTTTCCTCATTTCTTTATATCACTTCCGTCACTAGAAGAAGAAAACTCTGAGCCAACGTAAATTCAATAATTTTCTTGTGAGTTGTTTTTTAAATGTGTTTTATTATGTTCTAGAGTCTTGGAAATAATTCTAGTTGTCGATTTTTAATAACTAACGAGCGAGTTGATGAAACGAAACGAATGTAATAGCATGAAAAATAAATAAAATGGAGTTCTGCATACATTTACCCGATTAGTTAGTGTCCTATGAAAACTCGTTAAATACAAATAAAGGCTCAAATCGAGCACACAAGCGGAGCTTTTTAGGTCAACGGTTTGTTTAAACTTCAATTTAAAACTGATTCACTTTTGCATTTTTTCATTCGTGCATTTTTCATCAACTCAGTTTTGTTAAAAATCATTACTATACTTCACTTAATTGCCGTATATCCCGAAGAGCAATGCAAGAGTACATAAAATGTTCTTCAAATTTTAGTGCCCTGTAAAAAGTTTACAATCAATTTAAATTCCGAGAATGCTGTAGACGAAATTGGTTGTAAATATGTTTACTGTGCGCTGGGTATTCTTCAGCTTATTGGAAATATTGGATTTCTATTAAAACACCAAACTAATTCTATCATGCATTGCTAACTATTCAAGTTATACGAGGAATTCGTATATTTCCAAAGCTCTGTAATGTAGTGAATCACCTAGAATAGTTTTAGTGCAAAGCACCTCTCGCTTCGTATTCTTGAATTTTATCGTGTCCTTCACGCGTAATTACAAAATAACTAATTTCATTTCGAACATATTTTAGGTGTTTCCCAAGATGAAGATAATTGTGAATCTTTTAGTAGAGGACAACATCGTCAAGCAATGAAAAGAAGTTACAGATATCATACAGCGGGCATTGTTGACGATATAAAAGTACGTGAACTAATTATTAAATTTACTAATTAATAACAAATTCGATATCTTTACAGAAAAATGATAATCGAGACGCCACCATTCATAAGCGGCTATCTTGGAATTGCACAACTCAAGAACAGAAACCCCCAAACGAGGACCAGACATAGCGTACAATAATGAATCATTTTGTGTCTTGCATTTAAAACACTATATTTAAAATGAAACTATTTTTTATAAATATCATCGCGCGTTTACGTTGATAAACGAGTCGAATGAAAATGAGGAAACGTGAAACCATCTGATAAAAGAAACCCCGATATTTAAAAAACTTTGGCAAAAATAAATTAGATTTGTAACGAGATGATGTAATGCTCTCTCGAATCTTGTTTGATAAGCAAGAGTAGGTATTAGAAAATTCCTTAGGCCGCTTCTTTGCGGTGCTATTGACTACATTTATATTTTCTGAAAAGTATATTAACGCGTTGAAAGATATTTAGATATTATTAGATTATAATAGTTGTCCAAATTGTAACAGTATCGTGGCTTTCAGCGCGTTAAATGTGGATGCATTGCCTTTAATAACTTTGTGTACCGATAATGGGCTCATTTAAAATGATTGACCAATTTTGATGTAATTAAAAATAATTATCGCCAATCAAAAGGCCCATTATGTCATATCATTTTTCATACCTTTTTATGTAAAGGCAAATGCAACGTACAATTTTTGGTATTTCGAGAAACTGCTTCTTTTTGTTCCTAGTTGTAAATTTTCTAAGTCAAATTTCACTCTTAAAAATTTTATACTACTGTACATTGATGCTAAGATACAAAATACTATTTTGTTAATGCTTATTAAGCATTTAAACATTCCGAATACATTCCAAAATAAATCTAAGCAATATTTGTACCTAATCAAACTCTATCAGGCCTAATCTTCGACTTTTATAATGTAAGAAGTTTTAGTGTTATTTTTTGTGGATTTTCCTTTATAGGAAAACGTGTGATCCTTCACACCGGCTTGTAAAGCATGAGTGAATAATAGTAGTTGATTAAAAATAATGTTCTTTTGTTGAAAAAACCCCAGTACCTAATGTGAATTTTTATATTTTTAGTAAGAATCAAAGTTTTCTTTAGTTAATATTTATTTTATAATATTTAACGAACTTTAATATGTATATTTGTTATTCAATGATTGAATAAAGTCTTTACGAACATTAAATATTCTTATTTTTTATTACTGTAATTCCTCAATTCCCAGCCCCCAAATATCTCGCAAAAAAATTCATCGATTCTTTCATAAACATTTTTTATTAAATTTTCTATTATAATCTGGCGAAATATCAATATATTTCCGAGGAACCAGATAATCATACAATTTCAGTATAATAAATACCAATGATACGACTAGTACGAAAGGCCATACACCAGTATTCAAATAACTGAAATATACAATTTTTTTACTTTTATACGAGACCCCCTAAAAACCATAAGATATTTATTAAACTTACCTATGAAGATGTTCCCCTAAACTTTTCTCATTCTCGTTAATAACCTTTTGGTAAACTATTTCAGTCCTCGACGATATATTCTCCCAGTTATAAAACTTTCTTACCATCATGTTGCATGTGAAAGGACAAATTATTTTGCCGGTTTTCAAATCACTTATGGCCCTTTCCAATCCTGAAAAGAGTCCAATATGGAAAATTGGTCATTTTAACTCGTAAATAAATAATCACCTTCCATTAAAGAAGGCACATTAGGTTCTGTTAAGTAGATCAAACTTTCTGGCAAAACTTCTGGAATACCTCCCACTTTCGTAGAAACAACTTTCAACCTTTAAAATAATAAAAATTGGTTTAATATTTCTGTATGTTTAGTTTTTGTAATAATGCACTAACCCACAAGATGCAGCCTCTACAATAGCCATACAATAGGCTTCTGTTAAGGAAGTATTTAAGAAAATGTCCCCTTTTACTAAAACGTTTCTTACTTGGGAATGCTCGAGACTACCCAAAAGAGTTACTCTGTCTTGAAGGCCTTTTCTCTCGCGAATTTCCTCAAGCAACCTAAAAATTTACAAAAACTTTATTATGGAGTTTATTGATTGTAAGTTAAAGACTTTACCATCGTTTAGGGCCATCCCCGGCAATTAAAAAATCAATTTCTTTGTACTTATCGCATAATTCTCCGATGATTTGGGCTGTTAAATCGACCCCTTTTCTATACACTAGCCTTGACACTACCACTATTGTAACTACAAAACGGAGAAAAAACATAAGTATACAATTAATAACTCATAAAAAAAATTACTTTTGTTTTTCGATCTTTGGTAAGGATCAGGTGTAAATGAATACGTATCAACAGCATTTGGAATAACTGACACCTTCGAAGACTCGACTCTGGCTCGTAAAACAGTGTTTTCCTTACCGGTGTGAGATACGCATATGCAATGATTGCAATCGGCTAAGGAAATTTGTATGAATTTATTCGTTATAACGGCACTTGCGTCTGCGAATCCAAACAAACTATGATCTGTAAAGACAGTCTAAAAATCGCAAAAATTAGGTCATAAAATAACGAGTTTAAATCACTTACTTTCTTGCCAAGGAGATTTCCGATTAATACAGTTTCATGTGCTAAAGACGAAAATGCAGAATGACCATGAATAATATCGATCCTCTCCCTTAATAATATGTATCTTATTAATGGAATATTGCTTACCATTGTAGGTAAAATGGATTGATTGTAGAATACTTTAATTGGCAAGTAATACACTTTCAATCCACCGGTCATGTACCTGACACCTATTCTGTCTTCGTAGCTGTGAGTTATTATACATACTTTGTGCCCTCTGAGTAATAAGCACTGAGAAAGGTTGTAAATGTGCTCTTCTACACCGCCCATATTCGGAAAGAAAAAATCAGAAACCATACTAAAAAATAAAACTAGTATTAGATAAATTATATATTTGATAAATTGAGATTTACTTACCAAATTCTATGCATTTTTACACAATATTATTGCATATAAATAAAATAAGATTATTATTTGAATGTTTAGAGAAAATTGAATGTTGAGTGACAACTGACAACGTTCTGTCGAAAGAGTCAAATGTCAATTCCATTATTCATCTATTTTGCCGGCCTTGTACTGAGAAGATTTCACTAGCGCAAGATATTTTATATTTGTTTGGCAATAAAAATTTATTATTTTAGTTACAAAAATATATATACTTTTCACTAACTTACGGCTTATTTTGGAAGGCTTGAAAGAGATTAAATAAATCAATCCCACGTAAGCGATGACGTATCTTGAAAAAGTCAATTGTCAATATTGTCAAACGTCAATGTCAAATTGCCAAGTTAATTTATTATTTCTCATAAATTTTGGAGTTCTGAAGAAAGTATAAAACTCTATAAACTACATTTAGAAAATTCAAAATTTGTGGAAATTGCTAATACAAAAAGCATCATCGATAGTACAAGAGATTCCGGGATATCATGACCTCGAAATAAAACTTTCTTTTTGAGGTAGGTTCTAGTTGTAACATTCGCATTAATGTTATAACGTTTCGAATCAATTTCGAGAATATCGCCCGAAAATGTCGAAGAAACCTAACAGCGCAACGTCTAGGTTGAAGCAGGATTACCTCAGACTCAAAAGGGATCCCGTTCCCTATATAACCGCAGAGCCTCTTCCGTCAAACATACTCGAATGGTAAGTTTAGAAGTTATTGTGCCTGCTTGCATACTGTATTAATCCCAAATTTGTCTTAAAGGCATTATGTTGTTTGTGGACCTGAGAATTCTCCTTACGAAGGAGGCTACTACCATGGGAAATTAGTTTTTCCGAGAGAGTTTCCCTTTAAACCTCCATCGATATACATGATAACCCCAAACGGACGTTTTAAAACAAACAAGAAACTTTGTTTAAGCATATCCGATTTCCATCCCGACACATGGAATCCAGCTTGGAGTGTATCCACCATTTTAACTGGGTTGTTAAGTTTTATGGTGAATATTTCATCGAAAATTAACATCTATTTACTAATGCTTTCAATTATTTCAGCTCGAAAAGAGTCCAACCTTAGGTAGTATTGAAACAACGGATTACGATAAACGACAATTTGCTTATCAATCGCTTGATTATAATTTGAAAGATAAATGTTTTTGTGATTTATTTCCTGAAATTGCCGCTGAAATGCAGGTGAGAATTGTCACAAATACGGGCTGTCCCATGTAAGAACCGGCACTAAGCAGAGCCTTTTAGGGTAGCCTAAAATATGTTGTTTAACAGCCACCTTTTGAATTATCGACGATTTTAAGTAACGTTAATAGTGTACACAGTTTTTACTTTGTACTAATAGTAAGTTAAGCTGGGTTAACATATTTTGGGCTCCCTTGCAAGTGTCGGTTCTTATGCGGGACACCCTATGTATTATAAGTAGGTAATATGGAATTGATTTTAGGTTGAAATAGTGAAGAGGAATGCAACGAAAAACATCGCTTTAGAACAACAGAAAAACTTGCAGGCGATCGAACAACCGAGCAGTTTGCAGTCATGCATTACTAATTTGTGCGTCATCATCGGTTTTGCTGCCTTCGCTTTTACAGTGAAATACGTAATGAAAACGAGCGCTTCGGAAACGGAATAATTCTGTTATTTGTTTCATAAGAAATTGCATTTTAGTAATTTCAATTCAAACTAAACACTACCATGCTGTGAAAAAAAATCGTCAATCGAGTATTACCCTTATTTTCTTATAATTTGTCATAACCGCACATTGATATTTCCTTTTTGTTGGACGAAAAAAGAAAACAGCCAACAAACTGATTTTTCAGAAGGTATTCTGAAATTGTTATTTTCAGTATGCACAATATTAACACATTTGTTGAAATAAATTTCTTACCCTGTTACTAGTTTGTTCCTAACGTGTTATTAAACTTTTATTATTGTTTATTTTTTATAAAATAATGTGATTGTATTAAGTATTATATTTTCAATTATTTTTTACAATCAAAATTTATCTTATATTGTGAATAAATTTAACTCTTACTTGATGACAGGGTTTTTAATGCAGGGTGTCCTCGAAAATGCATATTTATGGATTTGGTATTAAATTCGGGTACACGCTGAATATATTCACCTTTATTAGGTTTATTACGAAAATTAAAAATTGTAAATTTAGCGCATTGTATAAAATACCTATATTTGTTAATTTGTTTTACATCGTTAACCGCTACAATTTGTAGCGGTTAACTTACGAAATATTAAATATGTTTATAAAAATATAAGAGAGTCATTTTTTATGCATTTACCTCACCTTTTGTAGAGCTAAATTATTTAAAAAAATAACGTTCACTGGAAAATAACGTAACTGGAATTTTATTCAACATTTAAAGGCGGACCAATAGTCCGAATAATTAGCGTCGAAAGTCAAAGGAACAAACCCGACGTCCGTCTTCAAAAAGCTGAGTTGCGGGCAATCCTCGCCGCCGGGGACATCGTGCTCGTGCCCGAAGGTGATCCTCGAGGCGTAGGGGAAGCACAGCCCGTCCTCCGCCCGGAAATTGTGCACCTCGTACTCCGGAAGGCCGTGGAAGTACTTGGCGATGTACTCCTTCTGGTAATCCAGATTGTTGGAGTAGAGATCGGGAGAGGCGCAGAAATTGGAGCAGGACAACGGTAGGTAAAGCGTGTTCTTGCAGGACAGGTTTTTCTGGCATATGCAAAACGGAATCTAAACAAAGGGGATCGTGGGAATTGAGAATTTTTCGGAAATGAAACGCAGATTGTTCTCGTACTTTCGCAGCTAAATTAATAATAAGTTTATTCTCAGATGGAACGATATCACTTTGATATGGATTTAACACATTGAAATAATAGAAGGGTTGAATCCGCTGACAAATAATCGGGAATCCCTTTTTTTCCTTTCATCAACCCTTTCACGTGACCCACTATACATTCTGCTGTTTATGATACAATTTTTAATCGAAAATTATACCCAAACAATACGGAAGACTTATTTTTATACGTAAAAATTGTACAGAAAAAAACAAATATAAAATACTTTTCTGGTAATAAGTAGATTTCGCTGGAAGTAAATGAATGAGACATAAAATAATCTAAAAATTAGATTAGGTAACAAATGCATTAAATGAATCACCCAAAAATATCTAATAAAAAAGCGAATAGTCTTCCAAATTAATCGAGTGAAAATAATTCTCGATAATTATGTTGTTAATAAGTGACTAAATGTAATAATCCTAATACAACATACAATATAATATTTGGGAATATTCAACTTTTAAATATATTTGTACAATATAATCTGGTGTTTCATTGTATTTATCTAAGTTATCTCTAAAAACTACTCCACGATCACAATAATATTGATGTATATTTTAATTTTTGTTTGGATATTTTCAATGTTCCTAATAAAATATAATTGTAAAATATCCGTTTGTTTTTTTTTGCTTGTATTTTAATCGAAATTGGTCTATTAAATACAAATTGCGATTAATTTCCACTTAAAAATGCAAGGTGTTCCATGCATTTTCAATATGCAGATTTTTTTATATTTGTGATTAAAAACCAGTGGAAGAATTTCAATTTGCCTTCCCGTACAAATCAGGTGGTAAGTGGAAAACAATTACTCAGTAAACGGCAGTATTACTATTTCTTTTTTTCTGTTAAGTGTATCAATTCCATGCATTAGGGATGCATGTTTTTACGAAGACTAAAGGAAGATTTAGAATATACCGCTATACATCATTTTCATTGGGAAGCATTTAGGTAATCATAATTTGTATATACAAAACTTCCATTGGAAAAATTTGGGAAGCTCTTATGTTGTTTCATGCGCATATGTTTTTGATAAATTTTGAAATATCTACTAAGGCACAACCTTACTTTAAGACTAAGTGAGAAGATCTTTTTTACAATTTGAGAGATGGTTTTTTGGAAATTAAAACGATGGAGAAATTTTATGTAAATCAACCAGTAGGTACTGAAATTTTGATATACATTTTTGATATAATATTTAACAATAAAAATGTTCAATTTCCGTTTTCAAAGAGCTAAACGAACATTTTTATGTTGTGTTAAAATGCGGTATAAACCATTTTACTTTTATTGAACCCAAACGGAGTAATATGCCTAATTAATCTAATTAAAATACCTACAAATTTATCACAATAATAATCTAACAATACGCTTTATAAAAATGATAATTTCTCCAACATTTTTCCTTTAGCTAATAAACAATAAAATATCATTTTATTCCCATTTCACGGTCAGCGTTTGTTAATTAATAATTATTATACAATAAATACGGTTTACTTTTTTATACAAATTTCTCTAATCGAATAAATATTACCTACAATTCTAATAATTTCTAAAATATGTACCAACTACAACTCTCGATGAGCTTTCGCTATTATTAAAAAACCGTTTAAAATAGGATAGAGGAATTATTGGTCCCAAAATAATATGTCTAAAACAACAACGAAAAAATTAACATACAACACATTCGAAACGTGAAGAAACGAAGTCCTTTTTGTAAAGGCACAATTTTATAATTACATCGCAAAAATAACGAAATTCATTAAATTAATGGCTTTGATTTATTTACGAAACATTTATGTGTCTAATGATTCATGAAATATTGAATATTTCCTACAGGCTCGACTTTTTATTCTAGTTTTGTTCGAATCCCCTAGTTTCGAAACTAGACGAATCATCAATATAACCGTCATAAAGGTCTATTTACAAAATACACGACGCTCCTACGTAGCCTGAGCGGGCATTAAATCAGGATGCGATTGAAAAGCGTGGCTCTTCGGTATAATCTCCTGCATCTGATCCTGCGACTTCGCATCGCCCGCCAACACGATCCTCCTCTTCCTCACCTTAAACCGCGCCTCACCGTCGAAATCGTCGTCGTCGTCGTCGTCGTCGTCGTCGTCCTTGTCCTCCTCCACGTTGTACTCAAACCCGATCAACCGCTGCTTGCCGCGCTTCAACGCCCTCGTCTCCGACACCGACTTGAACTTCTCGTTGATCACCGTCTCTGCGCTGGCGAACACCTTCTTCACGCTGATCGCGACGATCTTGTCCAAAGACAGCGTCTTGCGCAGGTCCTCGCGCTTCTCCCAAAACTCGACGCGCTTGTCCTTCCAATCGACGATCTTCATCACGTTGTCGAAGCCTTCGCGCGTGTTCTGCTCCGAGTCGTTGATCAGCTCGATGTATTTGGGGAACAGCATCAGTCCGGCGGAGATGGCCTCCAGGTTGCGGACGTTCGCTATCTCCTCGGCGGGCACCTGGCACTCTTTGAAGATCCGCAGGGCTTCTTTGAGCAGGGGATTGGCGAAACTCGGCACGGCGCACGACAGGTAATAGTCGCCCAGATTTTTGTACGCCAGGCCGAGGTAGTACGGTAAGTCGTTCTCTTCGGCGTCCGATTTTAATTCCATTAATATTTTGAGCGATGCGTTGGTGCAATTATCTAGCAGTAAGGCTCTGGCCAAGTGGATTCTCACTTCGCATATCCCTTCGACCGAACCGAACTTCTTTTGTATGTTGTAAGCGCTTAATAAGGAATTAACTGCCGCTTTCGTGTTCGAAATCATCATTTCGCAGAGACCTTTCAGGATGAGCGCCTGGCACTCGCCGTTGAAGTGACAACCGTGCGCTGCGATGTGTCGAGTCTTCACCGCCAATCTAATGGTCTCCTTCGGATTGACGCGCATCAATTTCCTCACGTTCTTCAGCATGCACTCGGCGAGCGCTCGGTTGGTTTGCATGTACAAAGTACCTCTCACCTCGGGGAAGTACGGCTGGCTCGTCCACACCTTCCCCTGGCAAATGACGGTGGTCAGTTGCAGTTGCTCCTCGGCCTTCTCGAACTCTTTCCCGTTCTCGTAGAGAAACCTCGCGTAGGCGTACCGCGTAAACGCTTCGTATTTGCCGCCCAGCGCCGGGTACTCGGACGATACCTTAATGCCTTGGATGAGTATCTGCTCGCCCAGCCACCACCAATCCGAATGCGCGAACGCGAAGTGGATGCCGACGCGCAGGAATTCGTCGCATTCGCTCTCCACCTGCCCGTTGTTGTGGTAGATTTCGGCCAGTTTGAGTTTCTCGCTCAACAGGACGATCTCCTCTTTGGAATTTTTCAATTTCGGTCGCATGGCTACGGTGCTGCCGGGCGGCGCGTCCTTCACCAGCTCCTCCTGGAACTCGACCAGTTGATTGATGTAGGCGGCGGTGCTGATGAAACCTTTCTCCTCCAAATTGATGGTGAGCGCCTCGTGCAAGGGCAGCCGGAATTCGCGGATTTGCTCCAACGTGTATTGGGGCAGGGCGTTGCGCATGCTCTCGACCAGTTTCTTGGTGGTTTGCGCCTTGTGCCGCTCTCTCAGCACGTGGCTTTTGGTCGTTTGGCCCGTCGAAAACGATTGGTTTCGCTCGGCTAGCACGACTTGGTCCGCTTCCGTTTGAACGTCTTCGGCTACGCTCGTCTCCGTTTTCACCTCGGAGGTCGTCCGGATCTCAATTTCCGATTCCATTTTTGAATTAAATCAATACCGATTCGATAAAATAATGTAAAAATTGTGTAAAATTTCGTCAATGAAATGTGGCACTTTGAATGACAACTTGGTAAATAGGCATGTTTCAAGAGGGTTATGAAATTTTGCTGGTTTTAAACGAAAAATGTACCTTTAACGACACATAAACGCTTGATTAGTGCGTAAAAAACGATACTCAGGAATATCACGTTTTTTTCTCATACGAGTATTTTGATTATCGTTAATCAATTATAACAAACCAATACAACGCAAAATTCGCCTATAATTTCAACAAATTCCCTATCGCAGCAAAACCGCCGAACCGAGCCGCCTAGACCTCAATCTCTCTGCGTTTATCCCATCTAAAATTAAATATGAAAATCCTCGAACTTTATGGGCGGCTCGTCGTCGCAATACAAATCCAAATAGCCCTTGTTCGGTCCCAAACGGGGATCCGGCGGGCTCTGGAAACGACCGCGCTCCGTCGACCCGAAGGCCTCGTTGAAATCCGGCAGCGGCTTCTTGGAAACAGGCTGCTATCATTTACAAAAAAAAAACAAAAACCATATAACTCCCGCCCCGAAATCGACCAAACCGCCGTAATACGAACCTTCTTCAATTTGGCCTCGTCCTGCTGGCACTGGCCCAAGCCGTACTCCGGCTCCCTGTTCTCGGCTTGGGGCGGCTTCTCGTTGAGCTGCAGCGGCTCGTCGGGCGGCAGGCTGTCGTTGGAATGGGGCGGCGTCATGGGCATGATGGAGTTGGAGTGCGGCGGCGTGATGGGCATCGATATGGCGTTGATCGGATGGATGGAGTGGCCGGGCGTCTGACGGTGCTGGTCCATCATCAGGGGACTGGGCGTGCTGAGCGGCGGCGACGGCTGGTGGTGGTGGTAGGGCGATTGCATGTCAGGCATCATGTAGGGATTACCTATTTTATTAGAAACAATTCGTGCTAACTACACCCTTTTTTAACATCAATTCAAGTGATTTGTTACCTGACGATCTGGGTCTTAGATCCTCTTGGTAATTGTGCCACATTTCCGTTTGTTGTTGGAGCTGCATCAACGGATTCGGCTGGAAATCGAAACGTATTTTTTATGTATTAAATGATCCTTAGGAGGCGGATTCCGGTTAATTTAGCGCGCTAAACGGAAGCGTCGAATCGTTAAAACGCTAGTACATGGGAAATTTAATATGCGTTTAATTGCCGTTACGAATTTCGGCAACTTGTTGCTTGCACTAAAAGGCGAAAGGGATCGGAATTGATATTCCCGACTCGAACTCCGGCACCGGCCAGAGGCGGAACTTTCGATTTTTATCGCTCTATAAAGCGCCATATTTATGAATCGAACGCCGCACTACAAGGGTAAAGTGAAAAGTCGCCGGCCTGACAACGAATGACCGCGATTCTCAGTTGAAAAATTACATTATTTTTCTTATTAAGTCGAAGTCTTTCGTTCGAGACAGTTTTAAATACTCCCGGAGTGTTCTAAATAATTCTGAAGCATTCTAAATAGTTCTAGACAGTTCTAAATGATTTTAGAGCGTTCTAAATGATTTAGGTCGAGAACTTTTCACCCTAGCCTCGTATATGAGTTTTTATAAGCAAATGAAAGAAAGTTAAATAACAAATTTGTATTTAAAACTAAAACGTACTTAAATTTGATTTGATAAATACATAATATAGTTAAATCATCCCTTAATTCTACGCCTTTTTCTGTGAGTGGCATTTAGACATTCGGAGGTAAATACAGTATTCCTGCGAGATGTTCTATTTTAAATTAAATGCGTAATTCGCTGTAAGTGGCGGGTCGTTTTATTTTCTCACGAATTCTCGAGGAAATTCTTTTCCTTTTCTCTGGGTAATAAGAAAAACGGCGAAGGTATAAGTGGCATCGGAGACGCAGAGATCAAAACAACAGACGTTTTTAATATAAATTTCGCATCTACGTTGATTCGTTTTCGTTCAACGGAAAGGATTTTCTTAAAGCGACATTAGAGCTCGGCGGAATAATGAAAGCGAGACAGTTATTTTGCTTGTACTTGACCCAATTCGACGTCGCCGTGAAGAGCATTTGAAAATTTAGCTTCTATAGTGCCGAAAGCGTATGTGTCAGCAGGAATTAATGATTTCGACCTTTCCTTCTCCTATATAAGCGAATATGGATTAACTACGATTGCCTCGACGGGGGAAATTTCATAACAAGAGACATTCACGTCGAGCTAATGAAATATCAAAAAAATGAACAACAAAAGAATGCAATGGAATTTTCCGTTAGCGCACATAACTCAATCGATTCCAATCGTGCTTCAAATGAAACGCAAATCAGAATCACCCATAACTGGCTGGATCCGACGAGCCGAAATGCAAAAAAAATCGCTGTTAAATTCGAGAGGGAAAAAGGATAAAAAACTAAAAACGATCAGTATCAGTACCTGCATGTAGGAGGGATGCACGGCGGGAGAGGGCGCGGGCGGCGGCGAGTCCTGATGCATTTTAACGGCGTAACCGCCCGGCGTCGACATGGAAAAACAGGGCGAATCCAGACCTGGACCGCGCATGCCTTGGCCCAACGGCGGCTGCTATAAAAAAAACCACCATTTACCATTTGCAACAAAATATCACACTTCCACACTATACTTTTCCCACGACCAAATGTCTTAACCTGATACGCGCGTGCGTATTAGGCGCTTTTTTTACCAAATTACATCCCGAAAGGGAGGTTTTAAAATGAAGAAACAGCGCTATAAAATAACATTAAATCTCGGCGGATTTCATAAAACGGATGATGGGCTTTGTGATGTTAAAACGGACTATTTTAGACGAGCAACAAGTGTTCCCGTTCTCATTGCGAATCAATTTGAAATTACCCGCTCGGGTAATGGGAGACGCGCATCTGACGAATTCGATGTAAATATTTGTGGATTTGCGACGGCTAATTCCCCGAATTCTCCTGCAAGAACTTCGACGGGCGGCTTTGACGGATTTACGAGATTCACCGTTCGATGGATTATTTCGCGTTATATAATGATAATTAACTAATAGCGAGGCTTAGTCGTATTAGCTCTTGTTTGAATTAGAAAAAAAACGCGTTCGAAACAAAAATTTTTTAACAAGTATTGTACATGTTTTCAGAATCAATTGAAGGGCTTTGAAAATATAAATCAAATCAACAAATAAAAGTGCAAGTGAAGAAGGTTCGTATTTTGAAGTAATTTTTGGAAATATTGATGCAATAAATTTTGTACTTTTAGGAGAGTGGTATTGTTGAAGCCAATATTATATCATATTAAGATAAAAGTTTGTTAATAGCTTTAAAAATGCGCTTCATTTCTTTTTGTTCTATTAGTATAACAGTTCAATATTCCAGTTTCTTCGATATTTTTAAAAATATTTCGAGCTACCACGAAACAGGATATATTGTAATTTGATTGATCCAATTTCTCTTTATCATTTGAAACATCCTGTATACCCGTTGTCAACTAAATTCTAACCGTCAACCTACTACAAAATAAGAAAAAAAGAAAAGAAAAAAAATCACTCTTTCCCCATCCGAACGAGCGTCATCCTTTAACCCCCGCATCAATTCGGCGGGAGCGAGAGTTGGAGCGAGAGCCATCGTTTCCCCCTTCATCCAGGCGAAGGATCCTCGCTCAAAGACGCCCGGAGACGTACATCCGGCCGCCGCAGGACCATTTTTGCGCGAAACGGGCGACCGTCATCGTCAACAACGATTCGTCGCCGTGGCAACGCGCGTATTTTGTCGCTAAGGAAACGCGGGAGCGCTGTATTATAGCCGTCGAGAGGCTGAAGCGGCGCTCGATCCATCGGATCCTTGCGTAATGCCGCTATGCCGCTGCTTCTGCTATCCGAAGCGGGCCGGCAGAAGTCGATAAGGGGGCGCCGCGGCGATGGCGAGCGCCGACGCCGTCGTGGCGTTGCCGGTTGCACTGGTAATTCGCGGGAATCGCGGAAATCGCATTGGTGGGATAAAAATATTGATCTGATACGGTTTAGCGTGAAATTTTAACGACGGCAATTAACTCGAATGTAATAAAAAATACGTAATGGGCAATGATAAATTCCAATAAATTTTGGGATATTCGTACCGTAAATAATAAAAAAAATAATGTGTGTAAAGAGTACATTTTTTCAAATGGATTGTTTTTATGCGATAAATTTAAAAATTGATGTGTTGTTGAATCGGCAACATTGTAAATGCCATCGGCCGCATTGGAATTGTAGGGCTTTCCGCGGTTGCCAGAATTTTCCCATCAATTAGGCGGTTTTACGCCATCAGGAAAAATTGCATAGCGATTTTAAATTTTCCCAAAGAAAAGGAATTGCACTGTAAAATAATACTCCCAAACTTTTCTTTAAAAAATGCAGAAAACAAAGCTTTGTACGTAACTTTTTAACGAGCTTTTTTAACGTACTTTTTTATACAACTTTGCCTCTTAAATATTTAACAATATAATTCACTTGTTCCAAATTATCATAATACACTACATATTATTAATTTAATTTTATTAGCAATACAAAATAAGAAGCTATTAGAGAAACGTCAAATTAATTGGGAATTTCCCCTTTGCCATTCGCTCGATTTCAACCGATGGATTGTCGGCGAGTTTTCAAAGTTAAAAGTTAATATTTCAACTCTTTAGAAGTTTATTGGAGAGAGAGTTTTACTTCCCAACAAACTTTTCGAACGGAAACTTTTGTTATGTACACACTATTTCGTCCGACGTTACGAGCGACATTTACTTTTAGAGCAATAAAAATAAACACGTTAATTGTTTATACCTTAATTTAATTAATTGTTTACTTTTACTCAAATTAGTGTAATAAATAACTAATTAAATTAGCCAGTGAATAGTTAGGAATGGAAATGTTCTCTACATTCGTAGATTCCTTTGAGAAGAAACGACTTTTACGAAGCGCGGGGTTAATTTAGGAGGACATCGCGCCCGTTGCGAAACAGCCCAAAGTTACTTATTACCCGTTAAATTCATTATTTGACTTTCCGTGAAAGTTCGGCCGGCAAATTGGAAGCGATTCGATACGCGACCGGTCGCCGTGAAAAGTTCCTCCGACGAAAGATTGAATTTTCTTTCGGACCTTTTCTTTAATAGACGTTTAATTGGAAGTTGTACGAAAATCGAATTAGCTCCGGGATGGGAGAGCCTTTATTTTCGTTGCTCGTTAAATTAAACTGTAATTGTCGCGTTAATTGTAGTTAAACGAATTTAATTGGATTTATACACCTATAGTAATTACTAATTACACGCGATTAATTATTAATATGATTGATTTAGGTACAGTTAATTTGGTGGCATTGAAGTCAGTCGGTAATTGAGTTGCAGTGCAATTCGCTAAATAAACCGCATAGGCAGATCGAATTCTCCGGATGAACCGCTAAAGTTTACATCGACGAAACTCGTAATTAACTTTTACAACTCCCCAACATTTATTATCGGCGTACATACAATGTAACAGCGACGTTAACACACATTTATCGTCGCAAACAACAACAATAACCCGCGCTTATGATTTTTAATCGCTCGATAAAATCGCGCGATCGACTTACTATTATCAGCGGCTCCTCGTGGGGTCCGTGCGGAGGCGGCGCCGCGGCGGCCGACGCCGGTGTCCCGGGCGTCCCCCAAGTCGCACCGGCTCTGCAGGCGTTCGGACGCTGGAGCATCGGCGACGTGCCGATCGACCGATTCCGGCTGGTCGCCTCTCGCATGGCTTTCCGCAATCGGGCCTCCTTCGGGTTGTACACGTAATCTGCAAAAGAATAGGGGGTGAAGAAAAATGCAAGTACATCCCCCGGCCGGCGAATCGATAGGAGACGAGCGGTGGTTTTTTTTTTTTCACTGGTTTACGACTCGCAGGAATCCAGTGAATCTGTGATATCGAGAATCACTACTTTTTCTAGATATTAAATAGCACAAGAATCCAAAGCAACTTTGGATTGCAATCAGTATTGTAATAGGGGCTTTACTAGGGTATCTTTCGAGGGGATGAGGAAGTTTGGAACTCTATTCAGACTCTCCGGTTCAAAGTATATTAAGTTAGCATGAACCAAATAAACCGTTGGTCAGTTTCATGAATCAACTAAACTTTAATTGGCCAAACTCTGAAAGTTCTATCGAATACGTATTGTACTTTTGGCAATAATTGACCCGGTGCATTCGTATTAGATTCTCTAACTAGGCAAGCACATTCCCTGGATTTGTTTGGGTTTCTATACAATCTAATAACAATTAATTCGAGCGATGATTGTCGATAACAGCAGGTTATCGGAAGGAATCGAGCACGACATTCCGACGTGTTAAAAACAAAATAGCACGAAAAAATCCAGACTAACCGAACGATGCGTCAGCAAAGCGATAATGAGTCATTAGATTCCTATCGCGGTGCTCAATGGCGAAAAAAAAACAATAAGTTTTATTGATTTTCGTGCATTAATTCCCGAGATAACGCCGGGCGAAATCAAAATAAAAAAAATTTAATGACACTTTGTTCAATTGGCTATTATGCGGGTTTCGATATACATAATTAAGTTGTTTTGACTTTCCGCGCAAGAGATACCTCTCGTATGTTTGGAATAATCGCATTGTTGGGAAAATATACGAGGCTGATTTGATTCGAACAAAAGGATATCGGCTAATATATTTGGAAAATATCAAATCAACGTTACGTAAAATTCAATAAAATTTTTGTAGATAAATTTTTATTATTCAAGCGGGGTTTTAAAAATTGCAAATCAGTGTGAAGTCCTAAAAAGACTGAAATTCCTTCATGTTTTTAGCATTTATATGTGTAAATTTTAGACATGTAGAGAATTAAAATGTTTAGGATTTCACAAAAATAAGAGATCGCTTTGGACAAGCTTTACAACCCGTTAGGGGTTGAATGTATGTTTGACTCGTTAATTGGGCGCTGAAGGAATATTCTCAATCGACACTGCGATAAAATCTCAATCGACCTAATTTTTTTCTTAAAGCAATATCCAATTTTATAAAGCTTCACGCAACAAGTTCAAAAATTAATAACCAAGCTAAAAGTATTTCTAAATAATTTTAATGTAAAAAGCCTTTAAATTTATACTGGTAATTAAAGAGGTTTTGTAAATAACGGAAAACTGAGAAAAACCTACAGGTATTAGCGTTGTTGTGTCGTATTACCTGCATAAGCCCGCTGTTCTCGACCTTCTATTGCTTATCGATTTGGAATATAATTAATATTGGTCTGTCACTATCATGCGTACACTCTCCAGAGTAAATTAGTTCAAACGGAGAAAGTATATTAAGCGAATTCCGAATTGATAACGATATGCACCACACTAAAAGTGTATAATGGAATTAGATTTAGTCGTGTTGTTATTATTTTAATATTCGTTTTACTCTATAAAATAATTATTTGAATATTTGATTGCAAGGGAATTCTTTTAATGCTAGGCATAGCGTTAGATTCAAGAATAACAACAGGTGATGGAATATCACGTAATTAATCATCTTTTCGGTTTCTTGTTGATGAATTTTTATAATTTACAGAATAGTAAGATTAATATTGTGATATTTACACTTTTGCTAATTAATAAGTTTTGTAGAGAATAATTCTTAAATCGTTTAGAATATTTGTAATTAGGAATTGTAAACTTGTTTAGGTAAATACAAATTAAGGGTTGGAAATTTTACCCTCAGAAAAGTTTACTCATAACTTTTCCTTTGTGAAAACTTTTTCATTTTTATCATCAACTTTTACTCGAGCGAAAATGTAAAGAAAATTCAGCTATACTCTACCAAATTTACCCGATGGGGATTTCTCTAATCCTCAAGAACGATATCAAAAGGGGGCGTGTTTGTTTGAAAATCTTTCAATAACAAATTTACAAAGGAGTAAAATGATTTTTTAATAAAAAGGGGCGTACCTTGTGGTGTAAACATCCCGCTACCAGGCCAATGATGCGGACTATAATACGGATTAATATTCCCATAATAATCATGGTACATGTTATGGTGTCCGTAAAATTCTCCATGATACGGCGGCAGCGGTTCGTTGTAGTACCCATAGTACCCTTGGTGCTGTCGATACGGCACGTAATTGCAACAGTCCATGTTTAGTTAAAACGAAAGAAAAATTTTTTGGCACAAATAACGGTATATTTTTCGTCGATTATCCTTATTATTACAGAATCATCGCTCGATATGTCGAGGGATTTTTTTTCGAAAATCCGGACTTTTCGCGCCAAAATCGACTCGTCGACTGAGCCGGACGGCGCGGCGGTGGAGTATTGTCGGCGGCGCGACAGTCGATAGCGTTTTGGTGGTAGAGAGAGTCCGAAATGCGCGAGGAGGCGCAGTTAGCGCCGCCACTTACCGCCGCCAACTGAACTGTGCAATCAATACGGCACATCGACGCCTCTCCTAGATGGTGGAGCGGTGGCGGCGACGGGCAGTTCGCACTCGCTTCGGGGGCAGCGTTGGTTACCCCAACTGGGTCATTCGCCCGCCACCGAGGTGGCGGAATCGCGGCAATTATTGATATTTTTTTTCCGTACTTTGCTGGTCAATTTTTTTACAATGTTGGGAGGTACACCTGTATTCACATAAATTATTTTTAACCCGCGATGAGTATTTGCACTTTTATATTTTGAAGGATAAAGTTCTCATCACAATGAATTAATCTATTGTGAGGATTTAAGAAAGTTTCTCGCAAACTTAATCTTGCGAAGATTTATATAAATAGGATAGTTAAAGTGTAAAGTTTCCAGCTCAATATACAGCAATTTTGATACTTCTATAATTGGGGAAATTAGTTGTGAAAGAGAAAATTCGTAAATCATTCGTAAATTTCAGAAAATGGAGATGACTAAAGTTATCCCTACAAAACGAGCCAATTTTAAAGTTTCTATCTTTAGTAGTTATGAAGTTCTAAAAGAAATAAAAGTTAGTTGTATAATATTCCCAAAGAATTTACCCAGATAATGCATATTACACTTTTAAAATAACTTGTGAAAGAAAAATCATAAAAACAGAAGAATCTCATCACTCTCTTTTGTTAACAGTTATATTTTCACGAAAAATTCGCTTTTTTCCGGCAAAATTTCCAATTACGAAAAAAATGTAATAATAATCTCCATCAAATTTTCCGTTGAAGTTATCGAAGGGATATCGACTGCGAAAAGGGCAATAAATTATCCGGAAACTCTGCCGACATACGTCTCGGGATGTTCCCTTTTCGGTCGGATAAATCCGTTTTTTCCGGGCCCGCGTCCACCAAGAAAAACAAGTTTTTTCGTTTATCTCGAACCCGGAGCCGAAGGTACACCCGGCGATAACGCATTTCCCAGTCGATAACGCCGCAAAATCCCTACGCCTCGCTTCGATATCAGAACCGACGATTTTTTTTTCACTCCGGCGAATACGGTGTAAAAAACGAGTAAAAATATTCTACGTACAAACTCCCAAACATTGTTCAAACTCGGCAATTTTAATTGAATACCAGAAGGTACGTATTTACGGAATATTAAATCCCTAATAAGATTAAATTATTATTTCCAAAGGAAGGCGTTTGAAATTTCGATCAAATCGAAATAAATTTGATGTAAGTGTTGTAGCCGTCGCGTCGAGACGCCGACAATCGTTACATTCTCTTGAAGCAACACGTTGCTAATAGCCGGAAGACGCCGGCAATTTGACAATTTTGGCACCGGATTAAATCGGAAGCCAGTCCCCGATTTCGCTCCTACATCAAATTTCATTGACAATTTCATAACAAAACTTTTTATCATAAAATATTAAATCCTACTCCAATTTATTTTTGGATTTATCCGATATTCAAACAATCAATCTTCCAACAACCTTTCCTAGTGTACACGAATTAAAAGTATACCATAAAACTATCTACACAACCAACATCGGCTCGATTCCCTCCGCAGTATCCATTACATACTCAATTACAACCCCATTTACGAGCCCGCAATTACGCCGGGATGAATTCCATCGCGTGCGCTCCTGATTTTCGCAACGACGGCGGCGGCGGCGGCGGCGGCGGCGATTTCGATCCTGCAGACTGGTCGATGCCTGTGTCAACCTACACATGCCCCGTGCGGAACCCGGAATGTTCCGCGTCGTCCGCATCGCTTCCTCCCGTAACGGAGTTACCGACCGACGTCGACGACGCACTCTCCGCCGCGGCGGAGCTCCACCGGCACAGCGCCCGTCATATCGACGGGACGCACGTCGATAGGTGCGCTGCGTATAATCGGGTTACACGTTTTTTCGAAACCCCTTCGTCGCACGATTCCAACCCTTCTTTTACGGTTAGCGAATACTTAGAAATATGCTGGAAGCTTAACACCACTATACTGCATAGTTTGAGGACTGCAGAATCTAAGTAAATGCAATCAAGTGGCGGGGGAAGATAGACGAGGATAGAACGAACGAGATGCCGGCGTTGTAACGCGGCAGAGAGAGTCGGTTGCTCGCCGGTTTTAGGGAAATCGATTTCAGCAATTTAGTCGCTTTTCCTCAATTTACGGCAAATGAAATTAGCGCGTCGAATTTACCTCCGCGGCGCCAGGCGTCGTCGCTCGCAGAGGCGAAATTCGAACGTTAATTCGACCGGCCGAATTTATTCCGGGCAGAATTCGATTCCGGCTTGATTGCTGATTAGAATGCCGACGTCGATGCTCGAAGGGTTGCTCGAAGGTGGCTCGGGGGGTCGCGACCGCAACGGCCATTTATCAAACTTATCATTATCTACTTGCAATGGGGGGGCGTTCGGTTTTGTTTCGGCGGAACGAGAATTTTTATGCCCCTGGCTTTAAAAAAAACAACAACCGGCGTTTAATCATCATTAAACCGACGATGCGACAACGAGACCCGAAAATGACACAATGTAACGATGTGACATCGTATGTACTTCTTTTTAAGCTCGGCTCAGGTCAAAGTTCACTCAAGTGTACAGCGGATTCGTTTCTTTCAACAGTAGCGCACACCGCGGAATTTGTAAAAAAAATCATTATCTCCTACCACCACAAATTTCGCTTCGTAAACTTATTTTATCGCATTACCGCGGTGCCTTCGCTAAAGCGTTCATTCAGCGCGCGATAATATCCCGCTAGGATGCTCGGCCTCCGCTATTGCGGCTATCCATCGAGCGTTGAAGACTCGCAAGTAGTAGAAAAATCGTTCATTTGGGAAGCGTATGTAACATTGATTAGAATTAGCGACAGAAAGAAGATAGATTGGAGACGGGGTGGCGGTAGGGCGGCGGAAAAGGGCGACGAACGGTCGTCAACGGAAAATAATGCAATCCGCCTCTCCGGGAGCGCTCGAAGGGTTTCAATTGATTTGCATCAATTTAGTCGCGAGCCATATTCAAATGAATTCGTTCGAGGAGTAAACGATACGCCGGTGAAACGAGTTAATTTTACGGGGGCGCCGCGACGCCGGCCCTCCAGTGCAAACAACGCCACTTAATTTATACCAAATTAATTGCCCCTTTTTTTACTTTCAAATTGAACAAAATATTTTTTTTAAATGCAATATATTGCAAACAAACAATACATACATATTATTTACTCCTTGCAGTAACAATGGGACGTAAAAAACGATAAAAAATTAGTGACATTTTAGGTAAAGTGTAGGACGTTTCGGGAGCGTCGCGACGCCATTCGCGCGAAATAAAATCGGTGGAAAGAGAAGTCGTCAAAGCGGCAAGGCAAGCGAAAATCCTAAGTGGGATCGTACTTCGACTCAGCTGAGTTGCAAAGTCGCGGGTCCCGCGTTGAAAACTCGGGAAAAGTGGGATAAAGCGGCGAAAGGATCTCCAAACGAGAAGTGCATCGTCAGCGAAACTTAGAAGTTTGCCCGATGGCGTAAAATCGCGGTAGATTAGCGAACGCGGAATTCAATTTTTATATAATATAGATATGAATATTCCTTACGTGGATATTTCACCTTGTGCTCGAGAGCTAAGACCCGCGCCTTTTCGAAGTATTTGTTTTTCTCGTCGGTTCCTAAATTCTTCCAATTACTTCCTAATTTCTTGCTGATGACTTTATTGGAATCGGCGGGATATTTATGGGACATCACTTTCCTATTTTCCGTGGCGTATAACATAAACGCGTTCGGCGGCCTAGGAATTTTCGAGGCTGAGCAAACGTTCGGACTGTATGACAATTCCTCATTTTCTACGAAAAATAAAGGAAAATATATACACCCTAATAAACCTACAGCGAATAGCCTAAGGAGAGAATTCGAATTATTGTTATTACAATTATTACCTATTTTTATGCTGTAATTGAATAAATTATTCGTCATTAACGATGTAACTCAAATACAGATTGGGAATTATTTTGTTTATGAAAATTGTGTTGTCATATTATGCTGACTTGACCGGATTCGCGAAAAAGAAGACAACGATATGAGATTTTTATGCGAAAAAAAACCGTAACATAAAAATTAATCTGTTCGAAATTTTATGTTACAAAAGAAAAACTTGTTTTCTTAACACATTATACGAAAACTAATTTTCCCAACTGTGACATAGCCGTTTCAAAAGTTTTGCGATAACCCAAGAAAGTCATCAAAACTAAATAATGTTATCATCCGCGATTTGGCATAAAAAAAACTTTATTTCAGGATCTCCATTATCAACGAAATTGGTTTTTTCCTACATACATAGATAATAGAAACCATTTAATCGATAGGCTATAGTTTGTAAGCAACAAAGTATGATAAAATGATAGATCACAAGGGTGATTAACTCGGTTGTTTTTATCCACACCCTCACCCTTAATTCGCGGTTACCACAGAAACTGAAATATACATCCGACCATGTCAGTGTCTCTTTTAACTTAGTTTTATCAATAAATACCGCCGTTTTAGAGTAAAATCAACCTATTTACAATGGACGACGAAGAATTGGAAGACGTTAAACAGCTCGATCTCGCCGCCATCATCGGCTTCGACGGTAACAAATCCCACCCGAGCGGGTAATTTTTCACCAACCCGTCCGCTTTTCAGGCGCCAACAACAGAAGCCTCGTCGCCCACCCGGACAAAAAGCACATCGTCTACGCGCTCGGCAACCGAGTCGCCATCCTGGAATGGGCCACCAAGAAGCAGGAATTCCTGGCCGGTCACACCAACATAATTTCCTGCATCACCGTCTCGCAGTCGGGAGCCTACGTCGCCAGCGGCCAAATTAACCACATCGGATTCAGGGTAATAAGCAGACGTTTTTCCCTACCACTTTCATTAACTCTTGGTGAATGTTCAAGGCGCGGGTGATAGTGTGGGACTACCAAAAGAAGGAAATGATATCGACGCACGAGCAGCATAAGGTCCGCGTGGAGGGCATCGTCTTCTCGTCGCACGAGCACTACGTGACGAGCATCGGCGGAAGAGACTGCGGATGCGTGGTGGTGTGGGATTGGCAAGAGCAGAAGGTGATCTCAGCCGTGCAGGTGAGAAACGAATACCGGTTAACAGGAAAGGTGCTTTAGACGTTCGCAATGGTCTCGTAGATTTCGAAAGGAGCGGCCGGAGACGCGTCGGTGATATCGTCGATGCACAAGAGAGGCGAATCGTTTATCACTGGAGGCGACTGCCATTTATCCGTGTGGGTTATTAACAAGGAAGCGAAGAGCTTGAAGCAGATTATCGTGCACACTATGAAGCGCAGACGAGCCGTGTTGTGTATTGATATCAACGAAAGAGATGAGGTTTGTTTGCTTTACTCTTCATAACCAGTTCAACGAGTGGTTTATGATGGATAATTTTATACAGATTGGTTACTGTGGTACAACCACTGGAGATTTGATGAAAGTAAGATTATGTTTCCACCACGATCCTGACATACTAGATCCAGTAAAGAATCCGATCGTACAAGGCTATTGGGCGAGGATTTCCAACAAGAAACTCGAGCGTGGAAAAGTCGATTTGTACGAAAACGGTAAAATATTAAACACTTAAACCTGTAGAAATCGATTACCAATAATAACAATTTTCAGGAATTCATTCAGTAAAAATCCTGCCCGATGGTTATATTCTCATAGGCGCCGGCGACGGCACCTTCGAAATGGTCGAAGAAGTGATCAAACCAAACAAAAAGGAGGATCTTAAAATGCCTTCAAAACCGGCATTGAAAATCCTCAAAAGCATCAACGTTAACGGCAGCGTATCCGCCATTCAACTGTTCGATGTCACGACCTTTGTAGTGGGCACCGTCAAATCCGAGATATACTTGGTCAAGAGGAAAGAATTCCAACCCATACTTGTTATAACGTGTCACGTCTCGACTATTTACGACATCGCATTTCCATAGTAAGTTATTTATACGTTGCTCGAAATTGTACATTAGCTTTCTACTACATCATTGATGATATTTCAGCAATTTTTCGGAGGTATTCGCGACGGCCAGCAAGCACGACGTGCGCCTTTGGTGCGTGAACACCATGGAAGAACTCCTTCGGATAAAAGTGCAAAATTTCTATTGCTCGAGCTTGGTGTTCTCCTACGATGGAAAGGCCTTGTTTACCGGCTGGAGCGACGGCATCATCCGTTCGTTCACTCCATTAACCGGCAGACTGATCTACGCCATATTGAACGCCCACAACAAGGGAATATCCGCCATAACTTGCACCAGAAACGGAAAGAGGATAATTAGCGGCGGGTGCGAAGGTCAAGTGAGGTATACGTAACGAGTTCCTATCAACTCTACGCTTAGTAAGATCTTAATGATACAGATTGTGGGACGTTTCGCCGACGAAACAACAATTGGTTTGCACTTTAAAGGAACACAAAGGTCCCGTTTCTGCTATCGACGTCAATTCAGATGACACTGAAGCGGCGACTGCCAGTGCAGACGGAACTTGCATTTTATGGGATTTGCAAAGACAATGCAGACGATCGATCTTGTTCGCTAACACGTTGTTTATGTGCGTTAAGTATGTACCGAGCGGGGTACAATTGTTAACAGGTACTGTATGCGCCTAAATTACAATTGAAGTCACCTGAAGATGAATTTAATTTAGGTGGCTCCGATAGAAAAGTGTCGTACTGGGAGGTACTGGATGGAAGCTTAGTGAGAGAACTGGACGGTTCTCCATCAGGAGCTGTAAACGGATTGGATATATCATCGGACGGTAGTCTATTTGTTACAGGAAGCAACGATCAAATCGTTAAACTGTGGAATTACCAAACCGGTACTATCTACCTAACTATTACAACGTGCTCTTTACAAAACATTTTTTTCTAGGGCTGACAACTCACGTAGGAATAGGACACGCCGGCGCCGTGACCTGCACGACATTCAGCGGAGACAACAAGTACATAGTAACTTGCGACGCCTCTGGCGGTATTTTCTTATGGAAAACCCCTAAGAAAGAGGAAGTTCTTCCGCCGCCACTCGAAACCGTCGAAGAAGAACCAGAACCAAGTAAAGCTAGCATTAAACTCTAACAAATTTGAATTGATTTAACGCATTTTCAGTTCAAGAGGAACCGGAAGAGGAAAAGGTGGAGACCGTACGAGATATACCGACGGTTCGAGTGTGCGTGGAACTACCGCCGTGCGAATGTAACATACCTCCGGATGATGATAGTCCAAGGTACTGCTGTCGAATGCGCGGCGGTGGAGACAACACAGCCCTGATGCCGGAGACCAGTAGAAGCGTCAAGTCGATACAATCCGTAAGGTCGCAGGCGTCTGTACAGTCGGTGAAATCCGTTCAATCTGTGAAATCTGTAAAATCAGTGCAATCTGTAAAGTCTGTACAATCTGTTAAATCGGTGCAGTCTGTAAAGTCTGTGCAATCTGTTAAATCTGTTAAATCTGTACAGTCTGTAAAATCTGTGCAATCGGGAAAATCAGTACAATCTGTTAAATCTAATAAGCCTGTGAAATCTCAGTCGTCCGTAAGTTCGCGAACGAAATAGAAATAATTTTTTTAATGTATTTTTGTACTTTTATAAATATATATACACATACTTTTTTATCTGGGTCATTTTATTCGCTTTGAAATCGCTGTAGTACGTGAATCATTTCAGGCTCGTTTCCGATTCTTTGGTGGCTATCGAAGGTGCTGAGATTAATCATGTGGTGACGAGGAATAACGAAATCCACCTGTCTATTGGCGAACAAATGAGCCACATTCCTGGACGACGGAATCACGCCTACATTTTGTTGGATGGCCCAACGAAGCAGAATCTAAACAAAACGATTGTGTACACGGAATAATGCAAAACGAGTGTAAAAAGAACTACTTGAGCCGCAGTTTTTCCTAGCTCATGGGCGCACTTCAGCACATGCTCATTACGCAACATTTTGCACCATTTCGAACAGCCCAATATGCAGTAGGCTTGCATAAATACGCCGGCGTTTCGACATACATCGTACAATTTGCGATCTCTATAAAACGGATGGAATTCCACCTGAAACAACAAAAATAATGTAATTACAGATACAAAACTTCGAGTTTAAAACATCGACCTGATTGACAGAAGGTCGAACTCCACGACAACGGGCCAGCAGCCCTTCCAATTGCTCCACGCCGTAATTACAAACGCCTATTTGCCTGACTTGCTTGTGTTTCACAGCCTCCACCATTTTGGCCCAGCTTAAATTCCTCAAACGCGCATCATCTTCGGAATTGCCCGTCTGTGTACAAGAGAGGTCCATAAGAAACAAATCTATGTAATCGCAATTTAAGTGCCGTAAAGATTTCATGATGCCTCTCTCGACTCTCTTACCACGATCGGTGGGACCTACAACAATAAATTATTAAATTATTATTGTGTTATTGGTGGAATTGTGAATCTTACTTAATTTTGTAGTAATGAAAATGTCGCTACGTTGTAAATTGAACTTCGGGAGGAGTTTTTCTAAGCAATATCCGATCTCTTTTTCGTTATCGTATGAAGCGTCGGTATCTATTATAAACCATAATATTCGTTTAAAAATATAGAAATTGGAGTATATATTACCAATGAGACGATATCCTAGTTGAAAGGCGTCATCTAAGGTATTTAATATAAGATCCATCCCGTTCAAACCAGCAGTACCCACTAAAAATTTAATTATTTTTTTTAATGAAATATATTTGCCATAAAATATTCACTCACGTCCTAGGAATGGCATCTTTGCTCCTGTATTTAACGTAAAACACATTTCTGTGCCAGGCATTTTGGCGAAAGCGAAACTCAATTTTCTATTTCAAAACTTTATTAAATTTTCAAATTTATAAACCATTAGCATGTCATTGTCAAAGTTGTCAACTGTCATCTTGTATTCCTCTTCTTTTTATAGCTACTTTATGGTCTCTACATATTGGCTATTCTACAACTCATGAAACTGATCAATAAATTAATTAAAATTATTACCTAATTATTATTATCTGTAGATGTACAAAAAATGAATTTAAAAAATATTTCTTTTCAATAAAAGTTTTGTATAAGATGCCTATTCAAGTTTAATTAATCGATATTTCCTATATATTTCTAGAATAATTTACAATAATTACTTTAAGTATTTTCCACTATAGTTAACTAAAGTAGGAAATTCCCTATAAAAAATGTGTTTTAGAAACCGAAGCGCAAAGAAAAAGCGTTCACGTGCAAAAATTAATCATAATTAGTTAATAGGAAGGTACACGTTAAATTATTTATCGGAATAGAAGTAAGTTTTTTAAATGTTATGTTAAATCGGTAATCAGACCATAAAATCTGTGTTAAAATTAATAAGCTAACCATCACGCTTTTCTGTAGCTGTGGAATTTTTAATGATATAATGTAGGTATCTACACTCTTGTAAAAAAAATTAAAAGTACCTACCTATCTACTTTAAAGTCTCTACAAACTTGACAAAATCCTAAATTCATCTAAATATTTCTAAATTATAATTTAGTATACTAACGAATAATTGGCTGAAACAAGATTGTTTCTATGCATACTATGTGGCTTGTATATTATCCAACCCCGCATCAGCTCTAACTAGAATTTCTGCGCAAAAATGTAATTAACAAAGACCACACTGGTATTAAGTAGGTAAAAATTCTAATTAAAATTGCCGGTAACAATGACTGTAAGTATACATTATGTATACATTATACATGGAAGCATATGAGCACTAAGTATATGATTCGCTTGTGATTGTGAATATGTACAGGTACATGCATCATGTTCATGCCTATATATTATGCCTAAATGCCGTTAGTCTAATTGCTCCGCCAGGCGGAATCATAATTATAGTACAAGAAATATTTTTCATAGATTCCAAAAGGGTTAGTACCTAAAAGAATTATACAGCACGGAGGATTCAGAGGAATTAATACTAGAAGGCGTAGAAAGGTGAAAAGAATTAAGTTTTTTTTTTAGTTTACTATTTAGAATAAAAACTGTTGACTTGGTTGAACGTATGAATTTCACTGTACTATAATCGTATCGAAAGCTCTACTAAAAAAACACGGCACTCATCGAACGGAAACCAACCAAGACTCTGAAGACTTCACACTCGAAGTTCCTCATCGTCATTGCGAAGATTCAATCGGTTCAACAGAAAACGCGATTAATTAGTCAAAAATATCCTCTGTCGCCGGACAATTGCTAGGATAAATTAAAAATCTACGGAAATTCGAGTAAACCGGGAATAGAAACACGTCGGGAAACAGTTTTTCGTTGTGACAGAGCGCGGAAAATATATAAAAAAATAGGCGCCGGGTCGAGCAGCGCAAACCATGGAGGTGTTTTTCGCGAGGAAAACGAAACCGGCGGGATTGTCGATGGTGAGGTGTCCAAAAGTCAGGGTCAAAGAAAAAAAAGGTACGTACATTTAACAAGTTACTAAGCGCAATTAACGGGGGCAATGCGGAGTAGACACAAAAATTATACATATTCAATAAGAGTTAAAATTATACATACTATCAAGGGTGTTGTAGTCACGCTCATCTCAGAATAGAACAAAATACGATAATTTTATTGTGTATTAAGTACAGATAAGAGGAAGTGAAAAATCTTATTGTATTTTACGGAAGGTAATTGCCGTTATGAATTATTAACGTCGTTAATTTTTTATTGAAATAACCTTCGGAATGATGTTCATGTAAATCATTATTTTCCTATTTTTTTAAGGAAATAATTAAATTCTTATAAAATATAAAACAAAAATTTTATGGTATATAGGTAAGTATGGTATAAATAGTTTTAAGTATATACATAGAAGTATGAAATAATTTTATACCGACCAATGTCAATGAATTTCTACTCGGTCTATAAAACAGTGTAAAATTATTTTTTTACTGGAAATTCGTGCCATAAATAGTATATTACCTTCATAATAAGCTTACAACAATTATATTATCCCATTAAGTATAGGAATAATGGGCATATTAGTCATGGATAAACCAATTAATATCCAGTAATGTAAATAAAAATGCAGTAGAACCAATTAAGTATACTTACATAAACTATTTTTAACTCTACATGTAAAAAGAAAATTCCTATGAAAGTAGGTTACAAGTAACTAAACAAAAACAAAAAATCTATTATAATTCCGGCCTAAATTCAAATTTAATCTGATATCTCACCTGGTGCATTTATTCGTCACCATCCGGTACTCCGGTAGCGAAACGTCGAATAAAATAAAATTTGCAATCGCTGAAGCGTACATTTAATACACATGGACTCTACGATATTTTGACCCATTTGTACTCATATACAAGCAGGATTGATTGACAAAAGAGTCGGTAGTACGCATGAAAAATTAATACCCCTATAATAAAAGTTCCTACTCCTTATAGGAGTGATTCACAAATTTTTAAATTGCAATTTTTGCGGGATCCACCAGACGCATTTAATGAATCTTATTTAAATTACAATTAGAAAAAAACATTAGCGTAATAAGTGAACTTGGATAAGTCGTCCACAGCCCAAGGCCTCTGTTTAGTTCTCTTTTGCAACAGATATGCTACTATGTAATAGAATATAGCAGTCGAGAACGGCGAATCAAACATTAAACACAGTAGGTTTCGCGCGATCTGACACTAACGTACTAATACAGGATAATGGAAAGTTATCCTTTTTATTAGTGGAAAAGTTACGGGAAAAAATTGAAATTTTCTGTCATTTAACGACGCTTTTATATACAGTTTGATAGATTTGGTGAGAAAGGATAAGTGAAATTTTTTTGTACTCTGATTAAGTATTTTGTTTAATATTTGTTGTCAGGAGTAAATTTTGAATTGTCAATTGAGATAAGTACATAGAATTCATTGAAAATTGGTAAGTACTCTAATTTTAATGCATAATTTAGTTCATAGGGTAATATTTCAATTTTTTTATCATATTTCATTTAGATATAATAAAAAGCTCTAATTTAGGAGCGTTAACTCTAAGGCTTATCTTAAAAATTACTTTAGGATATTTCAAAATGTTTTTCAAAAGTTTGTGAGGAAATAGTAATTATTTAACAAACTTATCGAGTAAAAGTAAAATTGCATAAATATGCCACAAAAAAACCTAAAAATTCCAAAAAAATACCTCTAGAAACATTTTCACTAATTAAATTCGTTCCTAACGATAATTATTTAAAAAATACTCAGTGCACCTTACCTACCTGCCAAGGTCGGTTTATTTTTAATTTTCATTTCTTACTTACGACATATCTTTGATTTGCTATTAGCTTAAAAAACATCATATAACCAGAAAAACAAACCAATTAGCACGACGACGGCCGCGACGAATACGACACGTCCCATTTATTAATTTCAATTTTTTTTATCCATTATTACCTAATTCGCGGTTTAATCGAATCTAAAAAAAAAACCGACCGACACCAACGTGGAAAAGCAAGTGCAAAGGTTGAGACGTCACGCCAAGAAATCGAGCGAGAAGGTTTTTCATTCCGCTTCGACGGTCGTCTACAAAAGGACGTTTAGAATGTAATAACCTAGATGGGTTATATAATTGCCTCGGTTTCGATTTTACAAAATTCTTGCAATAGCGATAGCTTTCCTTCATTCAGATCCTTATCTATGCGAATAGAAAATACGCGGGGACTATAATAGAATATTCCGGGAGGTACACGAATGAATAATTAAATTTTCCCATTGAAATTAGAAGTAGATCAGTATAACTTGCATCTGATTTCGCATCATGCACTCACGAAATCAAATATAAAATGTACAACTCGGTAATTGGGTGTAGGTATTCTTGTTATTCTTTCGCCAATTAATACACGAACGCAGCCATTAATTTCATTGCTCTATTAATTGCGTTATGATTTTCTTCGGCGCGGCATTAGAACGAATATATCACGAAAAGACCGTCCAATTAAAAGAAACTACACGTTTCGAGTACTAAAAAATGCGTGTTCCAGAAGCGAATCGTGCATCAACAACGTCAAATTGAGCCTAAACTGCACCAAAGACTACGCGACAAGTACGACCCGGTCGCGGCGCTCCGATCACTACGCCAAGCCCCCCAAATTGCCCGGGCAAGCCTGCAGCTTGGACGACGTCTCGACCGATCCCTGGGGAGCCAGCAGGAGCGGCCACGCCAACCGGAACCTCCTGCAACAGCGATCGAGCTTGAGGAGGACGCGCAGCTTGGCCGTCTCCATCGGGGAGGATTGCCCGCAGAAGAGACTGCCCCAGCTGATACCCCGAGCGAAGCTCATCAAAGTTAATAATAGGTCAGTTGATGGTGGAAATCTGGGGCAATCGGGTTAACAGTATGTTTATTTTTTTAGGTATAAGGGATTGAGCGCTGATAATTTAACTCAAAATATCCACGATTTTGTGCACTATCAAGAATCTTCCTATTTCGATAAACGTTCGAACAGCAAACAGAATCCTCTGCATTCGTACGTATCTTTGCAGAATATCCACGAGAATTTCGACTGCAACAACAACGCTTCTTCTTCAGGAAATACTTATAGGGAACTGAGCTTGCCTAATTATTATCCAGACGTGAAATACGATACTGACAACACGGACGATTTATCTTGCTTATCGTTGGAGAATTCCAGTAGAATTAAAGAGAGCATTTCGTACGATGAGAATATTGTGTTGACGACGAATAAAAATCTCTACGAAGAAAGCAAACCGAAAACGATAAGAAACCCGACGCCTTATAACGAGAATTACGGTACAATCAATCCGGTCAAAGCGGAAAGCCAACCGGTAGAAGAGATCGATTCGAATTTGGACGAAATTAATCTAAAAATCGAAAATATCACTAAAACTTTATTGGAAGTTAAAGGAATTGACTCGAATCCTGAGCAGTACAAGACCGTCGTAGAGGTAACCCCGCAGGAAAGTACCGATAGAACCCACGGGCATAATTACCTCAAAGAGTTCCTCGAAACGCAGAAAGGTTCCAAAAAACCCTTGCAAAATTTCATAACTAAGAAACTGTCGAATTTATCCATCAGGAAGAACTCGAGTTCGAATTTAACGGAGCATCAGTACTACTCTCTGCCCGATATAAGCATCGGGAAGAATTTGAGGAAGTGCGAGAAAATCGACAGGAAGCTGAGAAAGTGCAGTAAAAAGGAGTCCTCTTCAAAAGAGAACCGTTTCATCATAAACATCGGTAGTCACTTCGATTTATCGTCGGAAGGTAACGCAGCCCCGCCGGATTTCGAACTGAAAATAGCGAAAATCCCCAAAAAGAGCACTCCCAAAGAGCAAGAGGAATTCGTCGAAGCGATCAAAAAGCTCAAAAACTCCCTAAACGAGAATCTCCTAAACGACAACGAAAAAATCGACGAGATGAAGAACCACTGGAACAACGCCGAAAAGTGCAAAATCGTCGACGCCACCGCCAAAACCGAGAAAACCCCAAACAAAGTCGAATTAACCAAACGCCTATTCGAACCGCAACAGCAAGAAAACACCAACAAACTGTCCCCCAACATCAAGGAAACCTGCTCGTACTTCGAGAACAAAAACTCCTCGTTCTACAACCACCACAACGACGACAAATTCCAAAGCCTCTGCCCGAATTCGGTGGAAATTATCTCCGGCAAGCCGCAGGATCAAGAACAAGACCATTCTCTCCAACAACCACCCGAATTCGACCACGTCAGGTACAAAATAATCAAATCGGACCTCTTCCAGAAGAACAACAAAATCATCGCCGATAAAAATTGCGACGACTCCAAGCCCCAATTCGACGACCTGATCAGGTACCTCAGAGACTACAGCTTCCAGGAGCTGCTGGTAGACAACAACATCGTCATAATAGAACCCATCAGGTCCAAAATACCGTACGAACCTTCGTCTTGCGTTAAATCCGTTAAGAACATTTCTACTAGCATAAGAAACAACCAAACCAACGACAACACCAGCAAATCGAGCTTGAACAGGAAATTCTACTACCACCCTATAAGGGTGAATAAGGAAGTAAACGAAGAGGAACTGCCCAGTCCAGATACAGTGAGGCAAGTGAGGCAGCTGTTCGAAAAACGCACCAAAGCCACAAACCCAGCAAAAGATATCAGATCCTCCACTTCCACAACCGATTCTAACTATTCAACAGACTTCGATAGTCAAGAGAATCTATACGATTCAATAGACAACAACGAAGATATCTACAGCGAGTACGTGAGCGAGGATATCCTGAAGAAAATCAGAGAAAAAGGTACCTCTGTGACCTACTATGGCGGTAGAATAGTCGATAAAAACACGGGGCAATCGGTTCTAACCAAATCTATTATGGACGAGATACATTACAACGAAAAACGGTGCACCGAATGCGTTAAATTTAAAATCCTGAAGTCCAATAGCTGCGCCAGTAGATTGGAATTGGTGGGTACTAGAGACGGTAAGGGTAGGGAAAAAGAAGGGAAAACGGCGCGGAGCCATCCGAAAATTATAGGGGAGGAAAGGAAAGTGTCCCAATGGAAGGATCTCGGCGATCAAAATAGCCGGAAAGTGTATTCGAATTTCTTCGAATGCGACAAAATTAAGGGAAACTCGGCTAAGAAAATCGAAGATATGGAATTCGAACCGTACGAGATAGCTTAAACGTACGATAGGTGTATTTTTTAGTGAGTCTTTTTTTTGTTCAATTAAGCATAATGGAGCTTTAACTGCTAAATGTATAATTTTATTTCCAATAAAATATGGATAAATATAAATTATATCTTGTGTTTCCATTACTACTAGTTTATTTAAAGCATAATGAGTCTTTAAAATTGTTGGTAATTAAAATTAATCGATATAATTTTATTCGGGGAAAAATTAAAAAAAATGAAAATTGACGTTTTGCCAAACTTACTAAATAACCGACGAGAAATAGGCCTACAATTATGATGTTTGTAAATAACTGGGTAATAAAAAAAGAAGAAAATTTAGCAACAATAACAATGGATTGTGTTTAATTTATATAATGATTTTTATCAACGCTTATTTCCTTTAATATTCGATAACACGAATATGTAAGCCAGATGGATAACATAACATGAACGAATTAGTTCTAATCTAGTTGTTGTGGTATAGGTTTATCCTGTTTGTATTATATTTTACGTTTGAAGCAATTTTTATCCCAGTTTAAAGTCTAATATATCACCAGCTAGGTTTTTTCAAGTGTTTAGTGTTTAGCTAAAATGAGCAAGAGCAACAAAAGTAAACGGTATAATGATTATTATCTGATAAATACCGATGATATGGGTGAAGTTGACTTTGACTTGCCCGTTCCCAGGGAAAAGCGATCCAGAATGATTTGTTGCTCCATAACAATGTAATGTAAACATGAAATATTCTACTTAATAAATTCGCTTAATGTACCGTTTACTTTTTAGATTATGCATATTATTATTTGTTTTATTTATATTGGTTTTCGTTATTGTACCGGTGATTTTCATGAACGTAAAAGCATTACAGACGACCCTAATTTTTACTAGATGTGAGTAAATGTTAATTTGGTGTTTGTAATATTTAATTTGCTTGATTTTAGTTGGTTTACACAACAAGGAGGAATATTTCGAAACGCAGAGGTTTCCCTCATATCGAAACCGTTATGTAACAATAAGAAACAACAAGACTTGCGAAGAGAAAAAGCTAGGTGTATGGCACATTCTGCCAAATAATTTGGCATTAGATGAATTTTATGGCCGCCCTATCGATTACGATGAGCTATTGCTTAACAGTAATTACAGTGTTTTAATATATTTTCATGGTACAGGAGAGGATCGAGCAGATTCCAAAAGAAAATACAAAGTATTCTCTCAATTTTTCCACGTAATCACGTTCGACTACAGAGGTATGTTATCGCAAATCTCAAGTTTCCTGTTTCTTAATCTGAGTTAAAGGAAATATCCCAAGGTTGTTTGTTGGAATGCTAGAAACTTGTGTGTATTTATAAACTGTTTTTTCCGAAGGTTACGGGGACTCTTCTAAAGGCAATGTGTCTGAGGAAAACGTGATAATTGACTCCATCGAACTGTACAAATGGGTACAAAATCGAACGAAATCGGCTATATACGTTTCGGGGCATTCCTTGGGCGCTTCGATAGCTACACAAACTGTCGCAAAAATGCAAAATGATTCTAATATCAGCACGAAAGGATTAATTATAGAATCGGGATTTACTAATCTTCAAGATGAACTGTATGTACATCCCATCTCAAAGGTGTGTACAATTTTAAATTATTGTTAATCTTATAATAATCTAAATTTTTTATTAGTTTCTGTCTTGGTTGCCCTGGTTTTCGGCTACAATTTTAGATCCTTTGAGAAAAAACGGGTTTTTATTCGAAACTGACCGATTCATTGCAACCCTCAATTGCCCAGTGATGATTTTGCATGCAGAAGATGATTATGAGATTCCCGTTAAATTCGGAAGAAAGGTTAAATTTTGTCAACACGTTAATGTCTTCAATAAATACATTTTTGAAATGTTTCAGTTGTACGAGATAGCTTCAAATAGGAACATTACAACAATTTACCATGAATTTGAGAAGAAACTCGAATACGGACATACCGGTATTTACGCTGATCCTTTCATGAATTTATATATACAGCAATTTATCGACACCACGAAACCAACAGTAGGTTGATTGGTTTATGAGATATATTAATTCGTAGCTCCTATCAAAGAAAAAAGGGCTGTGATTCATTAAAAACGATACCTTTGCTAGACTAATATTTTTTTCTAACTGGTATTGTACATTTTACAAGTTTTACTTGTAGCTTCATATTGAAACTGCTTTTGATGTATTTTCATTAAATTTTTAACTTACTATCTAAAATATTAGATACTTTTATGATGTGATAAAAAAGACCTATAAAAGTAGTTTTAACTTAGAGAGGTAGAGAATATTATAAGATTAAAATCTGTGTAATTTTTTTTAACTAATAATTAAATTGATTAATAACATTTTCAATATTTTTCTCTGTGTACAGGCATTTATTATTTGCCATCTAAAAATTTTAAAAATTCTGTAACCTACGACTATTTGGGGAAATAGCCACTTTGTACTTTCGTTGAACTGAATAACTTCTTTAATAAAGATCAATTTAAGGCTTACAAATATTGACATTCTTGACAGTGACAACCACTTTGACAATTGCTTGTTATGTAAAAAATATAACCAATACTTCAGTCCTTTCATTTTTTGGGCAATTTATAATAAATAGAAATGTCTACGTTGGTGAGAATAGGTCTTAAACGAATAGTTTCAAATAATATATTCCAACATAATAAAAACTTACCTTTTATGAGAACAATTACCAGCCTGCGTACGAGATCTCCTGATGAGGATCGCCCCGAGAAACCGAAACCCTGGCCCTACAACGACAAACCTTTCACTTTATTTCATTACCTTTACGATAAAACCTCCGCTCGCCTAGATGAAAACTCTAAAGTAAGTGTATTTCAACTCTTATATTCTAGTATTCGATCAATTCCTTATTTGAATATTTTAGATAGTAGTCGTGGAGGGTCCTGTTGCAGCAGGTAAATCGAAGCTAGCGAAGGCTTTAGCTCAGGAATTCGACATGCTCTATTTACCCGAAGCTAACTTGGACATGATCTATATCAATGACTACGGTTACGATTTGAGGAAACTGGACCCCCAGTTGCCGGACAGCTGTAAGAGCTGGGACGTTATGGATTTCTTAAAAAATCCAAGGCACAGACACACCATCCGATTCCAATTGCAACAATATATAATAAAGTAAGTAACAGGATTTGTAAGCAAATACAAACTTACCTCACAATTTGTTCTTAAGGTACTCCCAATATATCGATGCTTTGGCTCATGTTCTAAGTACCGGACAAGGAGTTGTGTTGGACAGATGCGTGTATTCCGACTTTGTGTTCACTGAAGCTATGTACCACAGTGGATTCCTGAATAAACAATGTATGTAAAACTTAGAATATCTAATATTGTAAACGAAATACTGGCCTTTTAGGTAGAAAGAGATATTACGAGTTTCGTGATAATTCAATATCAGAATTATTGAGACCACATTTGATCATATATCTGGACGTGCCGGTTCCCAAAGTGATGGAAAACATCCAGAAAAGGGCCATCAGTTACGAGAAAGATTCTAAAGTTTTAACACCGAAATATTTGAGTACTATGGAAAAATATTACAAACAAGAATATTTGAAAACTATGAGGTAAGATTAATAAGAAAACGGGTAAAAACAAATTGAACATCCTTTTTTTTACAGTAAACACTCTGAATTGCTAATCTACGATTGGTCCGAGGAAGGAGACGTGGAAATCGTAGTCGAAGATATCGAAAGAATCGATTTTAACAGATTCGATACCCAAGACACTCAATTGAAAGATTGGGTTTGCAGATTAGAAGAAGAATATGGAGTTTTGAGGCATAAGTAAGCTTTTGAAATAATGTCCCATCTACAAATCTAAACATTCTAAAATTCCAGATACGCTGACAAAAAGCATAGTTTGATGAATTATTTCAACATTCCTTGCTTCGATATTCCCGAACTTGAAGTCGAAGCAATGGAAGCACACGCTTACCACACTCTTATGAATAATGTAAGTATGCGGAAATTGTTGAAGTTCTTTTTTAACGATATCTAATCATTATAGGCGCCCGGTAACCAATTCCTGAAGGGTTACAATGCTAAGCAGGGAGACACAGGTCTTTTATTTAAAACGGGAGGTCCACATCGCGAGACCTTGCCATTAAGAGAAAGAAGGTAATTTATTAATTAATTTCAAATTAAGTAAAATTATATCGTTTTCTTTTTTTCAGAACGAGTTAATTAGTTATTTAATATATTTTGTGTAATATTTTTTCGGCTCTTTAAATAAAAGATGTTAACAAGAATCGTCTTGTTTGCCATCCCACGAACCATCTTTGTTACAATCTAACATGTATGATGAACCACTTGGACATATAAGTTTTACTGTATCCCCGTATAAGTAAGAGCGCCCTTCGATTTCCGTATCGTCAGATATGCTGGGCTTCCCGCACGATTTTCCTGCGAAACAATCCGTTACAAATACGCATATTTAATAGGATAAAACCCCGAAATCTCGCTCCTTTACTATTGATATTTGATACTAGAAAAGGAACGAGAATTCAGGGCGAGCGATAGGCCCGCCGACCATCATACTTAGGCATTTTCCTTGAAGCCTGGACCATTTTCCAGTGGGCAAGCAGCGAATGAATAGGTTGACGCCTAATTTTGCGTAGCCCTCTTCGCATTCGAAGACCACTTTATCTCCTACTGCGTGTCTTTCCTCAGAAGTTGCGGGTTTGGAGATTGTGTTTTTGAATTTAGGCCAAATTCCGCACGTAATGGTTTCTAAAATTGAATTATTGTACAAATTTAGATGGAACAATGGTAGGGTGAAAAGTTCTCGTTCTCGTTAAAAAATTCTTGTTTCCTCTTTAGGACATTAATAATTGATTCTTGAACTGTCTAGAACCATTTAGAACGCTCCAGAATCATTTAGAACTGTCTAGAACCATTTAGAACGCTCCATCGTCGTTTAGAACCCTCCAGAACCATTTAGAGCTGTCTCCAACTAAAAATTTTGACTTAACAAGAAGAACAATCTAATTTTTCAAATTAAAATCGCGGTCATTCATGAACCGAGAACTTTTCACATTGCACTTGCAATGTAAGTAAAATTGTACTTTGGCATGATATATTCGGTTCCGACCAGTATCCATCCAAAATGCAAGTAGAAGAATTATCGCCTATGAGAGTGTAGCCCTCTTCGCATTTGTATTCAATAACACTTTTGGTGCCATTTGAAACCTCATTAAACGAGTCCGTGTCCATGTATCCGTTAGATGGTGGTTTTGGAATTTGATTTAAGGGGCAATTTAATTTGGTTTCTTTAATTTCCGGAAGGCATTTGGGCGGTTCGAAGTCCCAAGTTCCTGAATAAAAATAAACCGAAAATTACTTATAAGATAATCCGGAGTAATCCGTGAGAAACTAACCGTTTTCCATGCAGTTTACTATGCTTTCGCCGACGAGCTTGTAATTTTCAAAGCAGGAAAACTCGATTTGCGTCCCGATGTCGAGTTGAGTGTAATTTTCTTTGTAATCTTCGTAACTTTGATCAGACATGATGGTAAACGAGCTGTTTTCCGGCGTCTTAAAGGCTGTGCATTGTGTACCTAACGAAACAAATTATATATTTCACAAATAGGGAAGTTGTTAGTAAAAAAAATCTTACCGATACACCTCGGTTTGACCGGATTCCATTGACCATTTTCAGCGCATTTTATCGTCCCGTTTCCAATCATATTGTACCCTTCGTAACAGAAATAGTTGATTTCATCCTGGTAAGAGTACCGGTGTTTTCCTATTACGTATCCATTCCTGATCGATCCCGGATACCCGCAATACTTTCCTGAAAAAAATTAACCCTTACAACCCGAATTTTTGCCGGTTATTTCACCGTAATTACTTTTGCAATACGGTTCGTAATACCCCTCCCAGTAAGAGGCCTTGGTGCACTTTCGCCCGTTCGCGAAATTCGGATTGTTCAAAGTAAAGCCGGCGTAGCACGAGTAATAAGCCGTGTTATTTACTACTGTGACGTCCCCGTTGCGGAGCGTCTTCGGCGGTTCGCAGTTCTTGCAGAAATCCGATTCTTCGACCTTAAAATACAATAGAAAATCCATCGGCATTCTTGGCAATACGAGTAGCTTATTCATTATGTACTTTTACATTTCCCTGATGGAAATCCCTCATCTCTGGCCAAGCGTATAATGTCCCAAAGAACGAGTCCCCGCAATCGATAAAGTGCACATCGACTTCGTCTTGGGTTAGAATTCCCGACCAAATGTCCACGTAAGTGAGCTTTCCGACAAAGGACTCGCTTTGGCTGAATTTCCCACCGAAAACGTCTTGGTCTTGTCCCAAAATTAAACTTCCCTTCTCTAATAAAACGAAACAAACCAGTCTAATAATCAAATCAATTACCGCACAAACCATAACTACCTTGTATCTGACTATCTGGAGATAAATCCACGCCGAATTTGACGAGTTTAGCATCGACGAATATTTGATAAGTGCCTTTATTACTTCCCCACGTAACGCATACGTGATGCCACAACCCGTCGTTTAAATGTATATCAGTCACTACATATTGATTGTTAACGTACAAAACCAACCTGTTAAGCGCTAAAAATGTTAGAAATTCGAAGAACGAAAAAACGAATTAGCCGTACCCGGTGTAATCTGTGAGTGTAAAGGCGTTGTCGAATGTCTCCGTGGCGTAGGAAATGATCGTGCCGTAATTAACGTCGTCCAAAGTTTGTATCCAAAGACAAACGCTTATCTAAAACAAAAATTTAATTAAACAGGATTAACATAAATAAATGCGCGACGTTTTCGTCCACTTTTCTCCGCCGGTGCAAGGCGTTAGAGCAGGAAGATAAATTTCCTTCGAGTGTAATTTGAATTTATATCGGAAACATAAAATATTTAAATCCTATTAGAGCCGTTTAGATTATTTTATTGGAATGTGAATATTTTTCCGAATGTGAACGTTAGACTATAATTCAGGTTTTGAGACGAATTCAACGATACAGCCCATGTTTTAATAGTCTTTACATTATAGTTGCTCGAACGCTAGACGCCTATAAAATTTTATTGTTACTGTTTTTATTTATTCTAATGTGATTTTTAAGGTAAGTACCATAAAAAGTGCCATCGGACAGGTTTCTTATAAATAAATAAACAAGCACACTACCGTATAAAGTGCATCATACGTGATGTAACTCGTTACAAAACACTCACATCGGTCAGATTCCTGCTGAAGGGCTGAAGCTTCACGAAATTCGAAGTGCTGTAACCGTCGAATCTGAACGCGTATCTAGTGTACCTGCGAATTTCGCAGTGGCTACCGTAGAACATGCTCGAGCAGTTGCAGGTGTAGTTTGTAAATCCGTTGACGCACACACCGTTATTTAAACAAGGCGATATCAAACAGTGATTGATCCTCTCTTCGCAATTATCGCCTGTGTAGCCTTCCGGACAAACGCAACTGAAAAATATTTACTTCAGGAATAACATCAAGTCTCTCCACTGAAGTAAGCTTAGCAAATATAAATGTTATATGTACCTAGATCTAGAAACAGCAAGAAACTACAGAAAAATCAAGTGCAAAACAATAAGGTGTTGATTAACATTAAAGTACATACAAGTAACTGTCTCTTGTCGAGTTATCTTCAAAGGTGTTGAGGCATATTTTTGTATCTGGACACGGTCGATAATCGCACGGTAATAGCTGACACCTGGAGCCTATGAAGCCTTCTTTGCATTTACAAACTGCCCGTCCGCCTTCTTCCACGCAATGGGAATCGTTTTCGCAAAACATTTCTTGGCACGGGTAGATTTTGATCTCGCATTTTACCCCGATGAAACCTTCAACGATCACATAATTCTTTCCTTGTAACGATGGTTTCGTTACAAACTCACCTGGGGGGCAAATGCAAATGGAGGTACCGTTATTTTCAAAATACGTCACTCCATTGTTCAAGCAAGTTTCTACAACACTTTCGCAGTTGGAACCAGTAAATTCTCCCGGACAAACGCAAAAATATCCATTCGGAATGGATAAACACGTGCCGTTATTAATGCACGGTTGAGATTGGCATGCTGTGATTTCTTCCTCACAATGAGTACCTACAATAATTTTAATTTAGAACCTGATGATTGAAGTTTGAGCGAAGACGAAGATTATTTTATTCTCACCGACATATCCTTCGTAGCAGTTACAAGTGTATTCGTATTCATTAGCGACGGAGCAGAGGGCATTGGGACCGCAGACGCCTCGCCTGCAAAACTCATCCGCAGTCGGCGTGCATTGTTCGACGCCCGTCGATCCAATTGACGTCGTCGTGTAACCTTCGGGGCAAGATAAACATTTCAATTCGCCGTAATTCGATTGATAGAATCCGACGCCGCAGGAATAGCATTGCGGCTTCAAACTCGTTTTTTCTATTGTCACGTTGCGGTGGCGCTTGTGTAATATTTGGAGTTTTTTCCTGGCGTGCGTGCCCGGCGGACACTGTTCTACGAAATTCCGGAGAGATTTTATTACAGCATCCTCCGCGAACGCTGAAAGAGCTACCTTTGCAATCCTCCGGCTTCCTCGAATGCAATCTTCGCGTTGAAAAGTGCAAGGGGCAGCGAGTGCACGCGGTCTGCCCGATTTTATCGTTGTATTTGCCGAACGGACAGTTTTGGCAAACGTTCTTCGTTTCGTTATGGAAGGTTCCTTTTGGACAATACACTTGATGGAAAAAAAGAAAATTAAATACGCTCAAAAATTAATAGTAGACATCCTGTATAATATTCTAGTATTTTAGTTTGGGAGTTTAAGTTGAATAATAAATGGATTAAGTATAATTATTACCGCATCTTGGTAATCTTTGGACGGTTCCCGGGGGACAATCCAATTTACTTTCGTAATGCAACGAAGCCCTGTAGCCGTTTTTCAACTGCACTTGGTAATTGTTTGGCAAGGTTCTGCTCCTGACGCGGAATTGCCGTTTAAGCTGGTATTTTACCTTTACTCTGCGCTTTTTCGTTCTTCTGACCTACGATCGTGCGATTTAGAATTTAATTACGGGTTGTTTTAAAAATGCTCGTTAGACCTCCCGTTTGTTGACGGTGGAGTTTTTCGACGTTTCCACTCGGTTGTCGTTTTCGCAATCGACGTTTGTAGTGAGAGAGCAATTTCCATCGCAAAGTCTCTCGTTGATGAATGTGTTAACGTCGTTTTTGATCTAGAAAAAAAATGTTAAATATCCATTTAAACGCGTTATTAAGCGTAATAAATTACCGTTTCGATATTGTGCAAATCGTTGCAATTATTCACGTTAGGTATGATAAACTCGCCCGTTTGAGTTTCTTTGGGAAATTGAGTTTCTGAAATCATTTTCGAATAGTAATAACAGTAATTTTGTATAAAATATAATAACAATTACCGGAACATTCTGATAAAAATAGACCGTTTTCATTGTACCAGTTAGGAGAAAAATCATCGCAAACAAACAGCGACTCGTTATCTGAAAAATTTATCTGCTGTAAATAAAAATACCTCGAAAAAAACAGGATTACACCTACCTTTCTGCGTCACTTGCATAACAGGAATGCTGTACCCTTCATCGCACGTTATCAAACAACGTAAACCCTCCGATTGATTAGCGCTGCACAAACTTTTACCATTCAAAGGATCAGGTAGAGGATCACATTTGGAAACTATTTAGAACAAATTCACCAAAAAAGCATACTTACATATAACACATTCACGCTAATCTTGCTATGACGTCGCAAGCTTATAAGTAGTGTTGCCATGTTGTGTCATTTTTTTACTAGATTAACGCGATTTTAAAATAAAAAAAAATGTATTAGTACCTTCAACGGTGATATTAAGTACGCATTCGTTCCTGTTGCCGCTGCCATCGATTGCCTCGTATCGGACGGGAGTGGTTCCCGTCGGAAAGAAACCGAAATCTCGGGACCGGCTCGTCTGAAATGCAATTAGAAAAGTTTTTAATCAAATATCGCTTTCGATCGAGCAGAGCTAGGTGCGTTTACCGTGAAATTTTGGGAGTTATCGAAGGCCGTCGGTTCGTCCCAGGTTAGAGTGGCGCCCGATTTGTTGTCGGTGAGAAACGTGGGAGGATCGATGCAATTTTCGAAGCGAGGGGGTTCCGTGTCTGCGGTTAAAATGTGGATTATTTCCAATAATCGATAAGGCGTATGCGGTATACCTTTAACAGTGACATTGAAAGAGCAATTGCCGGTGTTTTGGAAGGCGTCTTGTGCGAAATACTGCACCCTGGTGGTCCCGATTTTGAATTTGTGCTTCGTTATGTTCGCTATCGACGGCTTTATCCACACGGACTTTATCCACACGGTGACGTTCGAATTCGAGTTGTCTGAAACGGTCGAATTAATTAAAGCGGAACTATTCGCGGATTAGGTAATAAGTTTTACCGGTCGCGATCGGCTCCGTCCAATTCGTATGGCCGAACTTCTTCCCGGGAAGTGCGTTCGTCACCAGATTTTCCGGGCAAATTATCCGCGGCGGCGATACGTCTACAAATTCAGCCGAGCGTTAAAACTTTAATTGCTATTTATGAGGAAGTTTCGACGAGACAGGAGAGTGTTTGTTATCGGGAAACTTATCAATTAAACTCGTGTTAAGGATTTCCCGTAATTTCACAAAACTTTGGCGTTAACATCGGCGTTAATAGCTTCAGAATATTAGATAAAAATTAATCTTTAATACATAATCTAAATATTTTAACACCTCTTATTATATGTATGTTCTTACCGGTACAAGTAACCTTTTCCAAAGTATCCCATCTTCCACGTTTCCCAGTACAATGTCTTTCGGAAGGACCATTTCGTATAAATCCTTCCATACAATCATATTTACATACTTTACCGTACTCTTGTCTACCTGAATGGCAAGATTCGGGATAAACCGTCCCGTAGTTTATAACTGGTAGTTTTTTACACCTAATTGCTACAAAATGAAACAACAGTAACGGATGAATTGATTGCAATTATCATTAAATACGTTTGCAGGTGGTTTTTAAACCGCTCCATCTCGCTATGGGTAGGCAATATCGTTCTAAAGAGCCTGTTAAAAGGTGCCCCTCGTTGCAAGTGTATTTGCAAATGGTGTCCACGGGCAAGGCGGTGAAATTGTCGAAATGCTGGTCGGAGTCCGGTTGATAGCAGTCGAGTTTTCCGTTTTTAGGCTCCGCCAGGGGACCGCAAGTTTTAACTGGAATCGGCAAAAAAAGAAACTCGAAATTTAATCACCTGTCCGTTCGGCTCCGGCAAACTGGAAATTATTAAAATTGAAACTCTAAACGCGAGAATTTAGTTTACGAATTAACTTTCTCGTGAATGGGATCAAAGTAAACGGAGATGCACACGAAAATTGCATGCAGGCTGGTTGTTGAGCCTTTTATCAAGTCTTAATAAAAAGCTTCTTTTACATAATATAGAATTTTTTAATCTACCCACAGTAATATTAAAATCTCAAAGGATGAGTTTATTTGTAATATATGAGAAGGATCTTTTCAACTATTCATCATAAAATTTAGTAGGTCGTTATTTCGAGATATTTGTTGAAGTTGAAGTTTATTAATTAAAAATTAATAATAGAAGATAATCAAAACTAGAGCCGTAACTTTGCTTCTATTATCCCAAAAACTAATACATCTTCCAAGAAATTAATTTGAGGAAATGATTACGCTCCGTTCACAAAATTAAATCGCGAGTGTCGGTGAGGGCTTTAAAGGAGATTAAAAATCAAATATCCTTCCTACTAAATGTTAGCTATATGGAACGCTTCGGAATTACGTGTAGATATACAGTTTTGGGACAAAAACTATTGTCATCCAAAGTTAGAAACGGATATTACCAGAAATAATTTCGGCTTAGTGAATGGGGAATCGTAAATACCCAGAACGTTGCACACAAAGGGAATAAGTTTCGCCCTGGTTGTGCTTCTCTACTTCGTTAACATTACAATAATCGATCGCAGAGATTAAATCCCAAGTGTAAATAATACCACATACACAAAGGAATTAATAAAATTTCATGTGGTTATCAGAGATATTTCTTGAGAGCAGGTATTTACCTAACTCAAGGTTACCAGTTACCTGGAACAAAATCGAAGGGTCGTCTTTAAAGCGCCTGAAACATCCCAAGAATGTTACTTAACACAAAAGATTATAGTGCCCCGAGGGATGCATTCCATTCCTTTTGTCGGATTTACATTGTTACACCAAAAAATACGCCCGACTAATTGACCAATTAGCATTTATTTTACACTACAATGATTCGTTAGTCGCGCATTTTTCGACTCAAATAAAAAAACTTACTTTCACATTCGGTATCCTCTCCACTCCAAGTGCCGTTCTTCAAGCACAATCTAACGCTTGTTCCTTTCAAAAAATACCCGACTTCGCACCGGATGCCGCAAGCGCTGTATATTACATTCGGGCAGACTTTGTTTTTCACGTAATAACCGTTCGGAGGCGCCGTTATTTTCGGACACTTCATTTCTAAACAAAGATCATGTTTTATTCAATGCGATTAAATGAATTAAATGGAAGAGGAAAAGAACCTTTGCATTCCCTTTTCGACGTTGCTCTGTATCCCTCTTTGCACTCGCAGCTATCTATGCCGAAGGCGGGCGCTTTGGTCGTGTGGAAAGGATCAGGACACGGCAGGCATGTGTTAGGACCGTCGGAATATGTCCCAGATTCGCAAGCTACCGAACAAAATGTTTATTGTTAACGAAAATTGGATGAAAATACATTGAATGTTTTGCCTAAACTAGCAAGATGGACGATACTTGTATGTATGTAGATTCGATAATGGATATAGTTGAGCGTGTTTCGTATATCACTCGAACGAAATTGTATGCGTATGTTAGTAAATGCCATTAATCCCTCTTGTTAGTGGATCATGTGATAATGGACGAACATTCCGATCGGGTTTTGTGACACTAGCACACTGAAATGTCGGGCATTGTATCGATTGTAGAGCAGGTATTATCGCTCGTTTAAAGGGAAACACGATGCATAAATTTAACTATAATTTTCCAAAACTCCCCCGATTTTTAATAACACAGTATCAAGCAAATAGATATGATAGTATATATTGCGTTTTTATAGGCATTAATTTTAAACAAACCGCAAGGATAGACGGGCTCGAATAAACCTGCAGTTGCGTTTAGATAATAATTTTATGGATTCTGCATCCAATTATACAAAGATACATACCGAAACAATCGCCTCGCAAACCGTAGCCGTAATAGCCCGGTTTGCAAACGCAGGAATAATGGCCCGTCGTCGTCCCGCAAGAACACACGGCCTTTTCATCGCAACAATCCCCGTCGATGCACAAACTGTCGCAAAAGGCATTGTCGCCGAGCGGTACGTAATCTCCGCTCTTCAAATCTACAATGAAATGTGGTTCCATTAAACTCCATCTTATACCCGGATTATATCTAAGATATATTCGAGTCCTATACCGAAAGTTTGTTATATATACGCTGTTCGAGTCAGTCAGGGACTTCTGTAGTATTATAGCGGTCGAATCAATATAATCCTGCGGAGGTTTTAAAGTTCGAGCAATACCTGAGTGCAGGGCCCGCCTGGCTAGGCTTTCGAACTCGTTGAAACTGTCGAGTAAATAGCTGTGATATTCTCCGGGTGAAGAGGATATGTCGTAGAGCTCCTTGTAGTTGCCACTTCGTATGCCGATGGTGAATATGGTGACGGAATTTCGTTTGAGCTCCTCGGCCACCGGGACGGGATCGCCGCCGTTCGAGTAGCCGTCTGTTATCAGAAATATTGCTTTTTTCGAATCGTTTCTATCGGACGAGTCGAATATTTCCTGGAAATGAAATACGTCGAATTGCGATCGGATTTTTTGTATTGTTCGAATTTCGCCTACCTTAGCTTTCTTCAGCGCTCCCAAAGTGAAAGTATCGCCTCCTTTGAACTTGACGTTTTTTAGTTGCTTCGATAGTAAGGAGCATTTGCTGTGATTCTTCGACCGCTTTCCTATTTCGTCTATACTTTTCAACTAAAGATAAAAAAATTACTCAACAATTTTCCGTGCTTTTGAGATACCCTGTATAGATAAATAAGTTGTAATTTTACTTACAATATTTGTAGATGAACTGAACGCAACCACAGCAATTCTCGTATGATTATAATCGACAACAACATTACTGAGTAACTTCTTCACGAATTTCAATTCACTTTTGAAATTATATTCTCCCACACTCGACGATGAATCGATCAGAAAAACTATATCTAATTTCGGGTGTTTCTTAATCGAATTGATGTACTCCTTTAGTATTTCACCCAGCAAATCGATTTTTGATTCACTGGCGTTGTTAACATTCGCGATTTTGGCACCGCCGAAATTCAACAGGTCTTTTAATTCGTCCGAATTGCCCGAGCAAATCGACGTCGAAAGCAAAGTGGAAACTATTATCAAAAAATACGATCCGCTTTTCATTTTAATCGCTCGTTGTTTTCGTTAGGAGATTAAAATGCGTACTTAATTGCGTTTATTAATAACATCCCCACTAACCCGCATCGAGATCTGTTACTAAAGCAATTCATTCAATAATGTATCTTCAATCAATTCAACAAGCGTTCGATCTAATTTACATGCTATCTCCACGAAACTCAGGGTGATTCCTAATATCCTAAAGAATATTGTATTTAATTCATCCATTTTAATTCGGCGGAAATTAAACGGGTTCGATTGAAGGGGAAAAGTTTGAAACTTTCCGAATGCGTCCACATGTGCCTGAAAAGTCTGCAAAAGTAATAATAAAATTGCAAAGACAGGCACAAAAATCGACCAAAGTGAACACTGAAACGTGTATCCAACGTTGCCGGTTTTCCAGTGCCTAGTTTAAATTTAAAATGTCATCTTTTGTAACGGTCGGGGAGGTACTTACAAGTAAATTTGTTATAAATAGAATGTTATAAATAACGTGTAAATCTATTTGATTAAAATAGAAGTTGATTTGCTATAAAATAACAGGTAGGTTAATGTGGTAAAATGGAAGATTTTAGTGTAGGTTTAATGTGAAAGTATTTAAATTCGATGATGGATTGTAGATGTGGCAACGTCGCTTGGTACTCTCCTCCGGTACGCTCGGCCATTTTTATTACACAGGTAAGAGCGTACCGCTTTCCGCTCCCTTCCCGCCACTGCAGGTTGTTGAAGTTTGACGTACCAACTAGTTTGAATGAATGTACCCGACGAGTACTATCGGTCTGTCGCGTCACATAGTTTCCAACCGAAGGAATTTCGCATTCAAAAGTGGCTGCTTCCAGGCGAGAACCACTCGAATTAGGCGGTTGAAATCGGGTCGGTGTGTGTTATGTGCCGTGTTTCGGGAATCGTGCAGTGAGCAAGGGATAGAATAGCGAGTACCGAGAGCAGTACCGCTGCGGTAGCACCGATTCGCAACATCTATGTAGAGGAATTTTCGATCATCACGAATCGCGACTCGACCGTTGTTTGAAGGTAAGTGCATCGCAAAATCGCCGTGGTTAATTTGGTTTTTAAATCCGCCGAAAATCGCCGATAACATATGCGAGATGTGAAAAACTGGGTCGAAACTCGACTCGAAACATCGCATAGGATAGATGTTGGAGAAAGTGTTTAACAAACTACATTCTTATAATTCGTGTGTTGTGTATTCCAACGAGTGCGTATTCGTTAGATGCCGAGGTATTTTGAAATTTCCACGCCTCGGATATTTCGGCTGGACGAATTATACGAGAGTGGATTTTTTTTATTCACCAATTAACCGCTATGCGTTATGTGAATATTGTATATTGTAATGAAAAAGTCGCTTAAAAAATACGCCACTTGTGTGGTCCAAAAAGGCCGGATTTATCTGAAGAAATCCAATGCCAGATTCTCATTAAGGCCGGTTGAGTTGTTGGTGCTTAGGACCAGAATTCGAATATTCTAGAAGGTCACTAATACATTTTTACAGAAAGTTGCCGATTCATAGTTGTATTTTTCATTCTTTTATTTATTTTTCATTCTGTATGTCGATATTTCCAGAAATAGTTGCAATATTTGTAATTTCTTAATAGTCTTCTGAAGTAATTTAACGTATTAATTCAAATAAATAAATTGGCAAAAATGACATAAATGACAGCTCAACAGCCTACTGATAAAATCTTACTAATAACAAATGTAACGGAAAAAAATAACAATATATAGGAAGGCCACGGATATAGTATTTTGATTCATTATAATTGATATAAATATAAAAAAATACTTAAAATGTAATTAGTACTCACTTTCTTAATGCGTTTCCTTAGTTTTACCGAAAAATATTCTTATTTTATTAAAAAGTCGTTTGACGTTTCTGTCCTTGTAATTAATTTGGCATTTGAATGACAACAAAACAGCCTAAAAAATCCTATTAATAATAAATTGAGGAAGAGGAACTTTTTATCAATACCTAAAATGGGAGCAATATGGACAAAAAGTTAAAATTTTGATTCCTTTGCAACAATTTTAGTAATTACTTGAGTTTATTATCTTGCTATAGAGTATTAAAATAATGGTACTTTGTATTCTTGTGAAAATGTTACTATTAATTTGACGTTTCTGTTTTCATTAATTTGACATTTGAATGACATCTAACAGCCTACTAAGAATCCTGTAATAATTAATTAAATTACAGCATATATTATTTACGCAAGATATCTTTGGAAAGAATAACGCAAATGAGGTTTTGGAGATAAAATATACAGCATCAGTTATATTTATCCCATATTATTCCCATTTCAACGTTTTAACAGTATAAATGACAATAACTAAGCGAGAGAGAGAGAGAGGCGCAATGTGATGGAAAAGGGGCCAGAATAAAATAAAATACCTGACGGAAGCCGTTTGATGAGTTAATAATCATCTCGAACGACATTGCTCGATATATTAGACATGCATAACCTGAATAAACTGCTAGTTGAATTGAATGTGGGGCTAAAAATGAACAGCGAACGCGTTATCTGTGTTAATGTATCTCTAACTGTATAATTGTCGTAGCGAAATGTTTATCGGTCAGATGGGAACAATATTCGAAAAAATACAATTTTCTTGTAGTGGAAACCGCGCCGCGGATGGCCGAGCAAATGGGACAGATTCCCAACGAAAATTCGACACTTTTATTTTAAAGCGTCGAAAAACAGCGAAATTATTAGATTAAAAAATTGAAATGATCTTATTAGAACCGCATTAAACTGTAAAATAAATAAGACGGTTGATCAATAAAGCAAATTGTACTAGTTGCACTAATATAGTGGCGACAAAAAGCGCAAAATCACGACCGAAACCCGAATAAATAAGTAAATGAATTCCAAAAAAAAGAGAAACCTCGCTAAAGTGGATGACAAAAGCAATTGATTTGCTCTCCCGATTTGCTGGGGTTTTTAAGGGGATTCACCGCACTTTTCCTGATTGCTTCCGACTGCGACTGCTCGCCATATATAATCGCCCTGTAAGAAAAAGTGCACAATAAGTAGCATGGTAAAAAGCAATCATTAATGAAATAACGGATCAAATTTCACATTCCGTTGGATTGCGCGATTATGTAGCAGCAATTTTTGCTATAAAAGCGCTTCTAATTTATGAAAAATGCAAAACAACCTCTAATTACCATTATTATATCAATTTTCTTCGAGCACATCCGAACGGAAAGGCTCTATAGGAAACTACTCTTCAATTTCACGCACTATTCCAAGGCATTTCCTATATATACAGGGTGAGACACATGCCACCCCTCACCACAATCAGCAATCTAAAAAATTAATTCAAAAACCTACAATTTATGACTATTATTGAAATACTAAAGATTGTAGAAATAAGTTGGTGTTTAGTTTATTTTGAGTTAGAAGGTAAAAACTCACTGTAGATATCCTTGAAGGGTGCGAATTGGGCCACTCTGTATGCCGGCGACGATCTCGCTGAGACAGGAAACAACACAAAGAGAAATAAAATAAAACCGGCGACTTAAAAGTGCTAAAATTATGGTTGTGCAGTCGGGAATCGACAATCCTACTATGTTTTTAATAATGCACCTTTACGCATATCTGCTAATTTATTCCGAAGACGTTCAATAAGCAGAGCTTTAGCCAGGCATCCGATTAATTATTTTGCGTTGCTCGTTCAATTAGAATTAAAACGAAATTTGTCGTTCTTTTAGAGTTTTATTGTATAGTAATAAAATATACCTTTTAACTACTACTGTCTTGGCTATATAAATTAATTTTTTGAGTAGTAAAATGGCTGTTTTAAGTAGTTAATTGGTTCTCTTATGTAGGTAAAAGGTTCATTAAATACATAAATGTCTCCCACACAAAAGTGAAGCCAATTGCACCAGCATAATTGAAAATTAGCTTAATAATTTTATAATCACTCTGTATATGTTATTTAATAATATTGTTTAATGGCAATTATATGGTTACGCCACTGGTGTTTCCATTACAGCTTTTTTCTCGTGCATCTTTCCTTGCTCAATGGGAAGTTAATCATCGGCTAATAATCATTGCAATTAATTTATCTAAATCGTTAGAGAAATGATAGTTGTTGGTGCTGAAGGAACGCGCGTACAGAGTTAACTGGTCCGTGAACATTTCGTTTGGAAAATTGTGCAATTTCAATTTCCACTCGTGATGGAAAACGCGAATTTCACCGCCGATTGCCGTGCGTTTTGTGTCGCTCGAAAATTCAAACGGTTTCATTGTTAATGCACCTACAGAGAGCGCTTTCATTTCAATTTATTTTTCTTCGATTTGCATAAAATCAAACGTTCAGTTTTGTTTCGAATGGAAGAAATTCGCTATGGGTCGCGTACGGGCATCGATTCGGCCAGAAAAGAAGTAAAACGCCTCACTTTTAACTCTAATTAATCACCCGGACTGAATGGAGTGTTTTTCTGTTTTAGGAGGGACCTTTCACAAGAGAAATGGTATGAAGGAGCCGGATCACTTTAGCGAAACGGTGAGTAATGATTGTTTTCCACTTCACCAAATCGACCAACTAGCACTACTTTATTCGCCGCGCGAAAACAATTCTTCGGGTACATGCCAAAGCCGCGCTTTCGCCGCTTTTTATTAATTTTTTTTTTAGAAAAACGCCCGCCCTTTTGGTTCGCGCCAATTCCACCCCGCAGGCGATAATATTCGATATATAAAATTGACCGAGTTTCTTTATCCTCTTCGTTTCGGATTCGAAATTAGAGCGACCGGAGGCGCTGAAGCTTCCTTTCTGGACTTTCCGGCTTTGGCAAATATAATCCGATAAACCGGGCGTTTAATATTTTAGTCCGCTTATCATAAGCATAAATCTCGGATAATTATTCCCTGAATCCTATGCTGATTTAATGCCAGTTTATTTTTCTTTGTTCCCTACTTAAATACGCACAATTTACTCTACATAAGCATTGATTGAAGATGACTTTAATTTAATTGAGTTTAATAATGGTAGGTATTTGATAAGTATTATAGATAACTCAATAAGTATTCTACAAGATTTTTTATAATTTGTTGAAAATAGTTTTCTCTGTCGCATTCAGTGGGACTACAATGTAAATTTGTTCATTGCACTACTTTTACCAACGCTCAAAAACAATTTTTTTCAAAGTTTACCATGAACTCAAATAATCCACTTTTCTACCTGAAATACTGTAGCGCCAGTTTGACCTATAATAAAATATATATTTCTGCTCCCAATTTACCACCGCCGACTGTTGATGCTTTAATTAAAGCCAGCTTAAAATTCAATAGACATGCGTTATCGAAGGTTTACTTGCAGGTATTAGAGGAGTGAAATGCGCTTCTTCCTGCAAATAAACTGTTTAGATCCGTGGATGTGGCAGTAATTACAGAGTAGCGGATTGACAAGCGACCGAGTTAAAGCGCGACAATCGTCCGTACGGACGAGAAAACGCACAAAAGAACAAATCGAAAGCCGTCGAGAATGTAATCCCTTTTAATTAAAGCCGACTGATAAAATTGGTCCGAAAACGTTGGATTCGGTCGCGACGAGCGCGGGGCGTTGATCGCGATTGAATATCCGTCCGTCTCGAAAGCGAATTAACCGTGAAATATGTTATTATAAAAATCATCGGTTTTCGGAAAAGCCGATAAACATCGCGCCGGCACGACAGCTCGCTTTTCTTTCCAGCGGAAAAGTTCACTTTAGGGAAATTAATGGCGCATTAAGAGCGCGCAACGGCGCATCTTACCCGAGGAATTTAATTAACTGAAAATTATTAGAAACACTGCGAGAGACAGCCGACGAGACGCCCAAAAATTCCGGCGAAAAAAGCGTCGGCCTAATTGCAATTTCGCTCGCAATTAGCGGCCGGTGCTTCGATTGTTGACTAACAATGAAAAAATGAAATTTTCGGTTTACTTAAACGCACTGCTTAGAGTAGATTAAGCAAACGTTTCGGATAATTTCAGGCCGCGGAATGAAGCGAACGTGATGAAATCGCTTCCATTGTTCCTCAATTTTCTCGTTCTCATGCCGTTTTTGTAGGTCAATTTTTATCGGATGATGTCATTCGAATTAAAAACCGACATAATTGGCCGAAATGCTAAATTTATTGCTATTTTGTATGTAAAACACCATTTGATTCACAATGAGAATAAAATATATACAGTACGTCCCAAAATATACACACAACTATGTTATAGTAAGATTGGTTACATATTTTGAAACACCCTGTATTTTTAAATAAATCGAATTAAAAAGAGACATGATTTTGACACACCCATTATTTTTGAAATCTTCCATACCATAACTTGATTTTAGATATACCCTGTAGACGCTTGATAAAAGATTCCACTTAGCATTTTGAAGAATAAATCGAGATTAAACATTGTGTATAGGCCACTTGAAAAATTGTTAAACGATGACAGTTCAATGGCCTAGTAGTATCAAATAATACAATAAATATCTTGTAAAGACACTCCATGTGTTTAATGTACGCACCAGACAGTTGCAAGTGGCTGTATTAACTATTGGCATTTGTAGCAGCGCGGAATTTTTCCTCCGCAATAAACGATGTGTACCGTTTCCATATACAGGGTGTATCTCCTCGGATCTCTAAACAATTTTTTCACGAAAGTGGATTTTCGTGTCTCGCGAGTTGACTTAATAACAAAGCAAATATTTGAGCGTTTCGTGAAGGTAAAATCAATTAAACGGCACTCTTTTCCAAAACGACTCGCTGGGTTTGTTCGTTTTATTAACGCTTTCCAGACGGACTTTTGTATGCGAACAAATCGAATTAAAGTCCATTTCGACTATAAGAAATAAAAGGGAAAAGCCGCCGATGCCGGTAAAGTAATAACGAACATTCATATTTGTGTTGAGCAGTAATATAATAAAAATTTATGGAGCATTCGGAGCGAAATTAAACGGCAATTATGACAACAATCCCAGCTGGTGTATAGGTAACGAGGTTCCGTTATTAACTGAAGGGAACATCTCGAATGAAAAGGGGGCGCAAACCGATGAAAACGGCGTAAAGGGGTTGGAAATAAGGAAAGGAGTCGACAAAGGGGGCGGCAATTAACCGAGGCGTCGGATCCTTTTTACTTTATTATTCAATCTGTACCTACTTAGACGTAATATCAGAAGGACGGGGACGCGAAAACGCGAGAGCCTTCCAGTTAAGAATAAATGACACCGGCTCTACGCGGGCTTTTATTGCGTCGTTTCGTTTTAGAAAAATATCGCGGCGGCAATTTATGGGCGAAGAGGAGATGCGCCGGTTAAGTTGCTCAACCATTTCGCTCCAGATTTACTGCCAGCGGCTTTAATGCGCCCGATAATTAATAAGAAAATCAGGAGCAATTGCGAGCGGTGATTATCGGCTGAATTCCAAGCGAGTTTTTCCTTGCCGCCTCTTTCCACAATCAACCAATACCGATTATCAAAACTCGACCTAATACGGTTTAAATAATGTTCAGAGATAATAATACCTATTTTTTGAAAATTACTTTAGATGCTACGGATAATTCAAATTTATTTAATTGATTGCGACATTGTATTACAACATATAAACAAGATATCCTTAATTTCTGAGAGCAAATTAATAATTAAGCCGAAGGCAGCAAATCTTCGGAGGTGCTGAGATTTTGTTGCGTTAATTTTTCCTGCGGGTATCATCGATCCCAAATCTCCCGTAAATCAGCCGACGAATTTGTTTCCGAGGAACTTTGTATTTTCAAGGTAACCGTCGAATATGTTGCTCACTCAAGGTGACATGACATCGATAAAAAAAATTTTATACCGAAAAAAAAAAGGAGTCAATCAACTCTCGGTGGTATTCGAGCGTTTATGAGCCGATGAGAACGTGGACCAATAAACGTTCAAATTCGACGGCGTAGAAGATAATTAGAGAAACCAAGGTTTCGCAAATTGGTCGGTTAAATATTAAAGATTGCTCCTTACAAAGGATTTTCGTTGCTTGGATTATTAGCGCCCGTGAACTTTGTATTGTATCGTTTTTCCGTTGGTAACTGTATCTCGAGATACGTGGAATCGGCGCTAGACCGATGCTAGATCGGACACTAGTATTTATTTTGGTGTTTTAAATAATTATTTATTGTTTCCTTGAGTCTATCTTGAGATCTACACCACGCGATTAACGTTTTTTTGGCGGAAGGAAAGATTTACGCAGCGAATTAAATATATTAACGAGGTTCTGTTTTTGCGAGATTTCGACGGTGTTTCGCACTAAAAGCAAAACGAAATCATACATAATTAACGAAATCCATACGAGCGCGTCAGGTGCAAACGTACGTCCCTTTTTGCAATTTTCATATTGCGGTTTTAATTATTAAAATTCCAATTTTCACCGCAACAATTTTTGCAATTACAAAATTTTACACTGTTAAATAGAAACGAAACCGGTGGTAGGCAGCGTCGCTAACAATGGACATAACTTGAATAAATTTGTCAGGAATATGAATCGATTAATTCGCCGCTTGTTTTTTCGTGTATAATTATTTACACAATACATTAAGAGCGATTAATTCGAGAATATATTATATTCGAACACGACGCAACTCCACCCAGGTATGTTTTTTAAATAACGCCTACCCAGACGGATGCTTATGGGAGCTTTGTGGTCCACACCCATTGCTGCGCATTTTTCTCTAATACATACCATGTATACCTAATAACACTCAAATTTCATTACCTACATACCTATTAATGTATTCAGGAAAATTAAAGTTGTTTGCACGTAAACGTTTTCTCGTTTTTCTCCCTACTTTTTTGAATTTTATGTAGGTACTACCTACTCTTCTAAAGGCTGAAAAATTAGTGGATTTTAAAGCCATTGCTCCATCATTTTTTTATCATTTTATGGACTAATTAAATATTTAAAATTCGAAACAATTTTTGTAAAATACAATTTCATTTTTCTGGATTCATCGACTCTAAATACGCTATCATTACAGTGAGATAATTAAGTATTTTCTCTCTACTTTTTTGAGTTTTATGTTCTCTTCACTCGACTAACTAAACATTTAAGATTTAAAATAGTTTTGTAAACTACAATATCAATTTTGTGGATTCATCGCCTCTACTATAAAATTCACGAATGGCCGAATCATAATATTATGCCAAGTCGACGGTGTGTGTGAGTGTGTTGTGCGGCGTTACGACGTCGAAGGAGACCAGATTAAGATTTAGCGAATATATTTCGTAATTTAATCCGTTGCCGTTGCGTCGCGTTGTGAGAAATTCCTCGGTGATGAATTCATTTCAGAACCAGAATCACAGACTTCGGCGGTTAATAAACCGGAGAATTAACGACTTTCTGCGGTCTTAAAGGACACGCCGGCGATTTCGGTTTTGGCGAGAACGGGCCCGGCGACGAAAATGGATTTTTAATTGTACGAATTTGGCGAAAAATAATCCGCCGGTTGTTGATTATTCCGGAATGTGGAAGAGTCGCGTTATAAATTATGAAATCGACGATTTATATCCGAACGGTTGTTGTTGTAAAATGCGAAGGTTTTGTACCGTTTCCATTCATTTGATATCAAGTATACTTTTATGAATTCGTTATTAAATTGGATTAATGTTTCATTATTCACGACCTTTTATCCGCGTCCTTTTACGCCATAATAAAATTTTATCCTTTCTCCATTTATTATTTAAAAAGATAGGTACATTTTTGGGCATGCCTGTCGTTTAATTGTCCAATTAACAATACCAACATTTTCAACAAATGTCGTGGAAAAACTCACACACAATACTATCCTACCTCATGAATAAATACACAATTCCATAAACATTTATTACTTGTGGATACTTTTTCAATGTATTTCTAGACCATTATTTCTACGACTGTTATACTTTTTTATCGGTCTTCGGCCAGCCGGTATCGCATTCCTATTTTTTTCCATCCATCTTCAATTCCATCTTGAACGGGACAATTCTCGAACCCGTTAAATACGAGCCGGGGCCATTAAATGATAGAAAACGTATATACCTCTAAGTAGAAATGATTACCTACTGGAATGGAATGAGAATAACTGTGTTAGCCTATTTTCGAACCGACCTTTGCGACAAATCACGGCGAAAATAACCGTCCAACGTGTATACAGGGCGCTGCAAGCGCAATAAACCTTCGAAATTCGCCTTGCAAATGCGACCCAAGTCGAACTGAAACCGCAATGGCAAAGGCGTTGGGTCTTTAGGGGTCGATCTACATTTCCAACGAGACGAATCTGGTGCCTACGTCTTGAAATATTCACGTCGAAATGAAACATTGACTGACGAAATTAGAACGAGAGCAAATGTAGCAGATAAAATTAGAATTACGGAAAATTAGGATTGCGTGTTGGAAGGCCGGGGGAATTTCAGGGGTTGCTCGGAATAAGGGTGGGTTACTATGGTTATTTGATACAAACATAGCAGCATTTTATTGAGACTAGTAAAGCGTACAAAGAAGTAATTTTGTTATTAAAAAATAATCCAATTTAGTAGGTGAATTTTTATTGGGTAAGTGTGATATTATTAGTTTTTCTATTATCGTTAGATCGCTGGAAATGTCGGTGTAGTATAATAAAGGTGCAATATTTCCTCATTCCGAAGCGACTTTTTATCCGATTCATGGGAATCCGAAAGGCAGTAAACGAACGGGTTAGGGGCGCGTTTCGGAAGAAAACAACTCGGATAATTGATAATAAAACTCGAAACGCGATTTCCGTATTCCGTGCCGGATGGAATGCATGCGCAACCCCATTCGGCGTACTTACACACAATGCCCGCTTTTCAACAAAAAACCGGCACACACCAGTTTGTCGGCGAAACTCGCGGGCGAGGGAGTTCCGGATAAACTTCGGCTCGGAGACATCGGCATCGAAAATGCCGCGATAATATCGCGCGATCGGGTATTTATATCTATTTTTTCAACGCCTGTTTCCAATGAAGGGATACTATAAGAATTTACATTTACGGTAAGATTGCAGTGCAATATTAATTCCAATTGTATAGGGTGAGTCGCAATCAGCAAGCAATTTTTTAGTAACTTTTTGCAACTTAAAATACCTTTACTGTAACTGTAATCTACCCTACCTACTCTGTCTACCCTACTCCACTCTACTCTTTACTTTATACTCTTTTCTTGTTACTCTTTACTCTTTTCTTGTTACTATTTACTCTTTACTCTTTACTCTTTATTCTTTACTCTTTACTCTTTACTCTTTACTCTTTACTCTTTACTCTTTACTCTTTACTCTTTACTCTTTACTCTTTACTCTTTACTCTTTACTCTTTACTCTTTACTCTTTACTCTTTACTCTTTACTCTTTACTCTTTACTCTTTACTCTTTACTCTTTACTCTTTACTCTTTACTCTTTACTCTTTACTCTTTACTCTTTACTCTTTACTCTTTACTCTTTACTCTTTACTCTTTACTCTTTACTCTTTACTCTTTACTCTTTACTTTTTACTCTTTACTCTTTACTCTTTACTCTTTACTCTTTACTCTTTACTCTTTACTCTTTACTCTTTACTCTTTACTCTTTACTCTTTACTCTTTACTCTTTACTCTTTACTCTTTACTCTTTACTCTTTACTCTTTACTCTTTACTCTTTACTCTTTACTCTTTACTCTTTACTCTTTACTCTTTACTCTTTACTCTTTACTCTTTACTCTTTACTCTTTACTCTTTACTCTTTATACTCTTTACAGCAAAAATTGTTCTACTAACAGTTAGATAATGTGCGATTTTTAAATAAATATGGTACAAATGATATTTTTATCATATTGAATGTTTTTTTGGAAATTTTACTCACCCTGCAAAAATTTCGAATTTCAAGTTTTACCGAAACTTTTATACCTATTTACACTTTAATAAATCATTCAAATTGTTATATTTAGAACAATTTAATAGAAAGCAAAAATGTCCCCATAGAGATTATACTATCTTCAACCAGCAATTCGTCTGACCGTTAATCCGATTGTTGCAGCTATCAGAGGGAGTGCAGTTGACGTTGAGCGAACTGCGCGAAATGGCCTGTCAGCAGCAGGCGCAGATCGAGTCGCAGCACCAGCTGCTGGCGGCCAAGGAGCAGCGGCTGAGGTACCTCAAGGAGCAGGAGATGCGCCAGCAGCGCGTCCACGCCGAGAGCGAACGGCTGCGCCGGCTCAAGGAGCGCGTCGACGCGCAGGAGTTGAAGCTGCGCAAGCTGCGGGCGCTGCGCGGCCAAGTCGACCAGCACAAGCACAACAACATATCGCTCAGTAAGTCTCTTAATTTATCTAATTGACGTTGAATACATGGGATATACGCGAGATTTCTTATCTCGCTTGAATTGGACCTTTTTCATGGAAAAAAAAGTAATTGGATTTTCTCTAAATCCTTTCAACCGCAATACATATTGTGCGACCGTTATTTCCATATAATATGTATGTGTGTGTACTGTTTTGTTTCATGCCCAGTGAACCGTTCGTTTCCTTCCTTTCTGCGTTCCGCTGCTTTCTCGGATGCCTTTTTTCTGTTCATCATTATGCCCGAATACACTGCTGCAAATTCTCTTTTTATACCGTCGATACATTTAAATATGCACCCATCTAAATTGGAATTTCCTGGAATTTTTAATAAATCCTTTGTGGACACTTGATGGCGAGTTATAGTAAACAGGTACTTAAACACACCACTGTCGCGCTTTTCTTATTTCCTCTTTCGCGATAATTGGCATCTTTACAAATGGGTTTCGACGGGGGATTTTCTGATTCTCATCTTAATATATCAAATGTCAACAGTGTATACGCAGTAATCGTATACCGTTGCATTGTAATGAAAACTGGTCGCGTCAAATTAACGAGGCATTGATAGAAATCAACGGTGAGTCGGCCGTACGCGTATATATTTCAAGGTTTTCGAGATGGTGATCTTTTAAGAATGAAGGTATTTTTATTATTTGTCAATACACCTGCTCCCGTCGACGTGTCGAAGTCGCCGGTGCTTCATTGTAATATGATTTATTAGATTGCTCTCGCGAGATTTCGTCTGAATGGGCCGCATTAAAGCCGTCTATTATTTTACAGCGAGCGATCTGGACTCGATCAGAGCGCTGTTCAATGAGAAGGAAAAAGAGCTATCTTTGGCTGTGGCCAAAGTGGAGGAGCTGACGAGGCAATTGGAGGAGCTGCGCCGAGGCCGGTCAAATAAGAACTCATCTCCGCCATCCGCTTTGGAATTGGACAAGCTCAGGAGAGAGCTGATGGTGATTAGTAACCAAATCTAGTGTCTTATGCGAAAGTAACTTTGAGTGTTTTAGTACCGGAACAAATTGAACGAACAGCAGAATCAAAGGCTGCACCAGCAGCGCGAAGCTTTATCGGCCAGACAGGAGGAAATGAGCGCCATCGACAAGCGAATCTCCGAATTACAAGAGAGATTACATCGCAAACGCATGTTGAACCAACAATTAGCGAATCAAATCAGCGCCACATCCAATAAGGCCGCTTATCATCAATTTATGAGGTACCTTATAACCTCCACCTACACAAATTTATTTACTAATTATTTTATTTGTAGATTAACAGGTAGTCAAGACCAAACCAACCAAGCGTTTATGAGGAAACACCCACAACCTAACGACCACAAAGGCTTCTCTAGGGCAAACATCGCTGCAGTGGAGCCCTACAATCACATTCCCGTGCAACAGCAAACCAACCACCAAATGAAGATACTCAACAACCATCCGGACATGAAGAATCTAGCGTACGACATGTACCAGCCGGTGTTCTACATGAAGAAAGAGCAAGATTCGCCGAAATCTTCGCACGGCATCCAAGACAATAAAATACCGAAACCGGACGAGAACGACGCGCTCAAGGAGTTTTCCGCATCGAAGATCGATCCGAAGTACCAAACGTTGCCGTACAACACGAAATTCCCCGTGAATTTGATCATGAACAAAATTAACAAAGAGGAAAACTCGGCGTTTACCAACAACAACAACGATGATGGTAAAGAAACGCAGGATGTTGTATTACACGCCGGTCATATGACCGTGCACAGCGCTCCTCTCTATATGGTAAATAGGAACATAGCTAAGGCATTAAATCAACAAGACGTGATAACGAAGATCAACGGCGATAATAAAGACGTTTTAGTCAATGGACACGAGGAAATTATGCATCGAGATAGAGAGGCTATTACAAGTATTACTAGTTCCACACCTATGATTCCTACTTATCAGGTACGACGATGCATTAATCATCTCATTCTAACTTGCACATGATTTATCCATTTGTTCAAATCACACACCAGAATAAGCTTCTTTAAAGAGTTACGAATATTAATATTCTATAATTTTGATGTTATATTTCAGAAACCTATTAGCAGCGTGGCTCCTACGTCAGTTCAACATACTAGTCTTCTCTCCAACGTATACCAAACGAGCTCTATAAAAGTCCAGCCGGTGGAACCGCAAACTATAATAGCATCTAGTACTATTAACAATTCAATCTCCACCATCCACTACACTTCGCCTGCGAACTATAACAATAGCTTCGTAACAACTACGGCGGGACATTCGGTGCAATCCTCATCGCCGCTGGTGTTGACATCGCCTACATCAACCAGCACACCTCTTAGCAATACTCCCGAAATCGCGAAATCGCCCAAGCCAGCCCTTCCTCCTAAACCCTCGATCAAACCTCCGCCGAGGCAAACTCAATCTATCAACGACGAAACGGGCATCCCGCCAGCAGAAGCGATCGAAGATAGAAACGAAGTCATTAAGAAATTCGAGAAGCACTCAAGCACACCGACCATCGCGAGAACCGAGATGATAATCAAAGCCAAACCCCTAACTATAAAGAAACAACCGTTCAGCGAACAACCAAAGTTGCGATCGGCCGCAACAACTATCCAAAACGGATCGAACTTGAACAGAAGAATCGCCGAGCTGCCGCTCTTCTCGAACAACCCGGACAAACCGCCCGTCGAAGACAACAAAGACGAAACCGACAAATCGTCGGTATCGGACGAAAACGACGAGAAATTCGAGAACGTCATCCGCCGATGCAAGAAGGGCAATCTGAAGCAAACCGGCAAGCAGAACCTCAGCCGGCGCGTCAGCTTCGATCCGCTGGCGTTGCTGCTCGACGCCAGCCTGGAGGGCGAGCTGGAGCTGGTGAGGAAGACGGTGACGCAGGTGGCCAATCCGAGCGCCGCCAACGACGAGGGCATCACCGCCTTGCACAACGCCATCTGCGCCGGCCACCTGGAGATCGTCAAGTTCCTGGTGGAGTTCGGCTGCGACGTCAACGCCCAGGACAGCGACGGCTGGACGCCGTTGCACTGCGCCGCCAGCTGCAATAATCTGACCATGGTCAAGTTCCTCGTCGAGCACGGCGCTTGCATATTCGCCACCACGCTCAGCGACCACGAAACCGCCGCCGAAAAGTGCGAGGAAGACGAGGAAGGATTCGACGGATGCTCCGAGTATTTATACAGTAAGTTCCAGTAAAGAAGTTTCTTCATATAGCTGATCTCATTAAGATTATCCTTTGGCTCTTAGCTTCTGAAGACCCAACCCTTCTTTCTGCTCCCCAAATACTTCTTCCTGCTCTTATTTCGTCTCTCCAAATCCTTCTTTCATGTATCCTACCATCATGGAATCTTCTAAATAAGTGGTGTAAATTGAACTTGTGTTTGTTTGTAGGTGTTCAGGAGAAATTGGGTATTTTATCGGGGGGTGTTGTGTACGGGGTGTTCGATTATACGGCGCAGCAGCCCGATGAGTTAAGCTTTAAAGAGGGAGATCAAATAACAGTACTGAGGAAAGGCGACGAGAACGAGAGGGAGTGGTGGTGGTCAGTGTTAGGCGACAAGGAAGGGTACATTCCGAGGAATCTGCTTGGTGTAAGTGTATTCTAAAATTATGGTGAATTGAGCTGGGTTTAAATTTGGACATTGTTTTTAGCTTTTTCCGAGAGTGCCGAAGAACGAGGATTGAATCGAGGAGATGAGCCTACTATTATTAGTCGACCTCTTTGAATGAAGAGGAATTTGATCTGCTAATATCCTTCACTCGGTTTATTTAATTATTATCTCTCTTATAGTAGAGCTAGATTATACAAATATTATATCTATTACTAACAAATGTTATACAGAGAGTTCAAAGTAAACACGTATTTTTCAATTAAAAAAAATGATTAGTAAAAAAAAGTAATCGGTTGTTAGTATTGAATTTTGATCGCTCTGTAATAAAAATAAAACCCTTTGCTCAATATAATAGTATATTGTCCAGCTTAAGGAAACACTTTCAAAATTTTCGATATTACATTATAGTTTTAACATATCTATTGCTTTAAACACTAATCAGCAATATCGTAAAATATATATTTGAGATTGTAAATATATAAATATGAAAATATTATTTATAAATAAATATATTTTTTATTTTATTTTGTTTTAATTGTGGATTTATCTTTATTGCGATGTTCGTTTGATTCATTTCCTGGAGTGTTTCTGGTATCGGTGTTAAAAGTGTTGCCTATCTACTAGTAATAAAAATAACGTAAGTAAAAAATAACTGTTCCAAATACGCTACCTCTGTTAATTGACAAATATAAACATAACCCAAAAGTTTGACAGCTGAAATTAGGTTTGTTTTGATTTAATTTTATTACAATTACAAGTGTTAATAAGTTTTCACGTTGTTATATGTTTGAAATTGTTATTGGGACACTTTTAGATGTGTTTTCTCTTTAATCAGACCTGTCTTTAGGTAAAATCTTGTTATTAAAAATACTGCAGGATACAAGTTTATTAAGGGGTAAAATAATTACATTTATCCAGAAATATTGTGCTATTTTAATATAGGAAGTTAAGAAATAAGATATTTAATTAGTTTTACTCTTTTTATGTAATATCTTATCATGAACTCTTTGACAGTTCATAAATCTTGATCGTTCATTTATTTTTAAATCTTATCATTTACAAGCAAGATAACTTTTTATTGCACACAAATCTTTTTAATACATGCTAAATTCTGTAGTTGTAATTGCTGATTGTTTAGAAAAAGATGCCTATTAGTAACAGTCATTGTTTCACTAGGATTAACTTGTGGTGCAATCCTGCAAACAACTCAATAATACCTATTGTGAATAAATTTTGTCTAGTAGAACACGTTATTAAAGCTTAACCCAGTGATTCGGAACGTGATCACTGTATATATTATTCAATCATTGTCTCCTTGGGGGAAAGTCAATTCCATGATGTCTAAATAAAACCAGAAATAACTTTTGCAGTTCCATATCAACTGCAAATTGTTTGTTGTTAGAATTTGAATTGATATCATTAAAAATAATCTATTCCAATCAAACTACTAATTGAAATTCTAAAATCTTGCGCAATTAGACCGTTTTTATGATAAAATAGATTATCACCGGTCACTTTCTTTTTATTTATTCTCTCTTTTAATTCAGTCTTTGAACTGTTTCGCAACCAATTTGATAAGTGATTTTTCTACGAAAATTAATTTATTGCCGATCGATTCGTGCAATTGTTTTAAAAATAAAGATATATTGCTAATTAACAAAACATGTAAATTTCTCGTATTCGATTCATATTTATCGATACACATTATTTTATAAATACATATGCATTACATATACATATGTAGATTTCGAGCTTTGTTATTTTGTTTACTGATACACAATATTATAATTGCCGTACTGCAAGATCATTGCAGTAATTGAGAAGTAGTTAAAGTCTCTTTTTATGCAATAATTTAAAATGTTACACTAGATTCGTTAACTCCAAAAGTATCTATGTAGGTAACATAATAAATGGAATTTATGATAGGATTTAGCTATAAATACAAAAAAATATTTATTTTTCTGACGTCTGAAATATGCCAAATCGTAAAAATGATAAATATTAGAGCGCGCTTGGAAAAAAACCGGCGTTTACCTAAAGTTTTATTACAACAACTAATAAATTATATTACATATGTACCTACATTTTTGTATGTATGCCACTTTATATAATTTTCCTTTAAACAAGTTCAACTGAATAAATAACATAGAAAATAAAATAATTGTGTTATTCGCACCTGCCTCAATTGTATTGTAGATTGAACAATTTGTTATTTAGAAATTTAATTAAAATAAACACAATTTGTTCCAATTCAGACTGGCTGCAAATATTAGTTTACCCCTCTATTTAATTTTATTTTAAAATAAATTACATTTTAATGGGTCATTATTTAACACTTTAAAATAAACATAATTTATTCAATTAAAATTGTACTTATCGTTAAGTACATGAGTACTAAACAAATGGACTTTGTCGATTACCTACTGTTATCGCAAAAATAATTAGATATTACTAATCTTGCCAATCGAACAATTCGGATTTTTTTTAAATAGGTGTAAAAGTCAAAATCGAGATTATTTTAAATGTTCTCCGGAAATATTTGCAAGTGCAAATCATCGATAAATTCTTCAACAATTCGCTCAAGGAAAATTAAAGATTTATATCGGTATTATTAATACTTAGTAATAAAGTGTCAGTGATTATTTCTTCACATTTCTTATCGTTAACGCTATATCAATGTTGAGCGTAAAAATAAGAAACTTCTCGAAAATAAATAATAGAATGACATATTATTTTCTCGGAAATTCGACCAATCGAAAATGTAATTGACAAAAGAAATAGCGTAAATCAATACAAGGTCGCTTTTAAAAAGTTTCGATTCGGTACACTCGTACTCGAACAAAAGTATTATTATAATTTAATACTATGCAGGCGGTAGAGATAAAAATAATATATAAATAGTTAGTACGTGGGCCAAGAGTAGTGCGTATAATTAGACCATAAAAACTAATATTTTCGCTCATGCATTATGAATGATCGAATTTTAGTAGGAGCGATAGATACAATCGAAAATTTTCTAAAAACTTATAACAATTAAAAATTTCTCATCTCGAGAAATTCGAGAAAGTTCCACGATAACGCAAAGAATTCCGCGCGGTGTTTACCGAAGCGACGATTAAATTTTCCGATTCTGTTTTTCCTCTAAAAAGGAATTTGTTATATGAAATGCATGGAAAATTTTCCGAACGAAAAATCCAGAAGCGACGGGTCAAAAATACGCCGTACAAATGTCGTGACTGAGTTTTCTTTCTTGTAACCGATGAGCGCAATCTTCTATGCAAAAAATTAAAAAAATAAAGATACATGGTTTTTCATAAAGTTGTTGAAGAAAATGCTTAAGAGGATTTTTAATGTAAATGTATTCCCTGTTGAATGGAAGTTTTCTATAAAGGAAGCGGTTGATTTTGAAAGTATTATTATTATTACATTTATTACTCATTGAATTAAATTAATTACTATAGGAAGTTATAATTAAAAACCGAGCATAATTTCTATTTTTGGAAAAACCATACGTAGATAAGATTTGATAAATGACGAAGAAGAAATTTCTGAGTGTAATTGTACTTACATACATATCTTTTCCATATCTCGTTATTGTTTACTTTGGTTAAATTTTCCATAATTATTGGCGTTTTATAGTAAATAACAGTTTATAGAACTGACGGTGAACGATCGAACTTGTAAATAACTTGTAAATAACTCCTCGAACTTAGATATAAAAGTCTTGTTTAGAAAATATCAATATTTTCCTCAATTTTTTTGAAAAAAAACATTTAGTATTTCTTCAAAATCTTAATCTTCAAACTTAAAATCGCGACTTAGTTTACTGTTATCAATACAAATTTGAAGGTTAAGTTTTCTCTTCAGTTATAGATTAGCGCAAAAATTAGGTCAATAAAATTTAAGCACAAATTCATTTTCCAAGCAAATATTGACTCCAAAATGAACTAAAAATCCCAATTCTATTTAAAGAAATCAAACAGTTAAAAGCAATCATTTTATTAACAAAAATTACCAACAGGACAATAAACATCTAATGCGCTTTATTCAATTCGAAACTACATAGGAAATTGCAACACGCATCTAATCTAACAATATCTCGGGCGCTTCTTATAGCGCCATCGGCCTCATTATCCTTGCACGCCACCTTTTTCGTGCAAAATAATTAGCCCGCCTTATACGCAGTTGGTGCAAGGTTGTCTATTTGATTAATTGGCGAAAAATGGTAGCCGGCCCGCGGACTAAAACTGCTCGCAATATACAGTAAACACCATTAGCACCGCGCTTAGTGAGCGAACGAGCGCAATCTACGCTCGTTTACATTGGTGTTTCGTCAGATTTAAATAATTTGCCGCGACTATCAAGTCATTCTTACCTTCGAGTCGCCGAGTGTCCGAAACGAAAATTATATTTATTTTTTGCACGCGAAACGACGATTTTCCTGTACGATTCTGTGATATACATGTATAGATCATGATGAGTTTTTTGGTGAAAATTATGGACAGCATTTTGCTGCAGATCCTTTGGATCGGCTACATTATATTTAAAATCCTTCGTCCCGAAAAGGAAATGTAAGTTTCTATCAATTATTTAGCTCGCAAAATAAATCATTTGCGTTGAGTTTTTGCGAAATTAGATATTGCGCAATGCAAGGAGAATTCGACAATTCAATTCCTTGTTGCTGTAATAATTTAACAACAATTAACACAATTTATTGCATTTATGTACATATTCACTTATCCATGTTAACACAAATTTATTTTTATCTAAATAGAATATACTTTTACTATTCTAATTAGTTTTATCTATAAACAATTCGTTTTGTGTCTAATTTTTTACTGGAAATAATACTTATTAAAAAAAATAGTTGTTACAGTATGGTAAATAAATTGTACTTTGTTCGCTATAAGGATGTAGTAATAAAACTTTATTTTATTTGCAGAAAACAGCCCGATAAAAATAATAAAATTCAAAAATTTTGAGGTTTTTTCATTGTATAATAACAATGTATATTTTATTTTAGTAGCATCACTTTGTATACAGGATGCATAAGAATTACTTACATTTAAAAATTACTTACAATAAAATTAAAAATGCCTTTTATTGATATCAAAATCGATGCAGACTACCGAATAACAAAAATGTTATTCATTAGTGCGCCTCGGCTTCAAGAAGATTTTATTACTATCTCCTGATAGCGAACAGAGTATATTATTAAACATTACTCACTACTTTTCGATGACACGTAATACATTTAAATTCGTAATGATAGCAATTCCTAGAAAGTCTAATAAAGACATTGTTTCCAGAGAAAAGCTGGACGACGATAACGAAGAGAAGTACGAAATAGCGAGCCCGTTGCGGAGCGAGGCGCAAGGTAAGCGGCATTTCATCCACCTGTACACGACGACATCGTCCAACGGCAAGCCGGTGTGCTACATGGACGTCTATCGGATGAACTCCAAATCGGAGGAGCAGAAATTGCGGAACGTTTGCTCCAAAGGCGTGCCCAATCAGACGTACTTCAGGCACAAGGAGAAACTGACGCCTCGAAACTCGTACATATCCAGGGACTGGAAGGACTATTCCATAATGGCCATTTAATCCGCCCGATACGGTGCAATGGCAGCTTAATGTCGAAACGGAACGAAGGAGAATGTTTCTAACATTCACGCCTTATTCACGTCCAAATTGTATGACTATAGCGAAATTTAACATTTAAATTTGTTTCTTATAGCGTACGAAATTTTGCTGTTTGATGACTTTCTGTTATTCATAGCGGAAATACGTTGATTCATAGCGAATATTTTATTAGCATAATTCACTTTGTGCTTAATTAAACTGCCATTGGACTTCGAGAAACTTATGTATATCGTTTTCGATATTTTTGTAAATGATTATTTAACGACATAACGAGACGAATTGCTTTTTTCAACCAGTAAATAATTCATAGTCCAGAAGTTTAATGCCTTTTGTGTGAGTTGTATGTCATAGTACAAGTCTAAATTCAAGTTTAATAAATTGTAATAATAATTTAGACTCCAACTAAATTTTCCGATACAACCACTCTTAAGTAACGGGACTATAAATAATAACATTATTGTTACCAAAACAATTTAATTTATTAAAGAAAGTTATAAACTGCATAAGGTGCATTAATTGCACAAGGAGCAGTTGGCATGTAACTGCGAATCTTCCAAAGATGCTTGTATAAAAACCTAATTTAAGATACGACTGATTAGATGTAACCATGACTTAATTTTATAAAATAAATTGTACAAAAACAAATCGTTCTTTCAAATTAAAAACCGAACCCCTTCAAGATAACTCAACTTAATGAAACTTAATCAACGAAATCCAGTAACGAAAAATCTCCAAAAAAAATCGAATCCGGACGTAATAAGAGTCTCTGCGGTTGACACCGAAGACTTTTATCATCATCGTGCTCTTATTGCTGCGTGGTCTCATTATCGCATTAAAACCGCCAATGTTCCGGCTGGTTTATGTGCAAGAGAGCCTGCGCAAACTGACTGTCATGCCGTGACAAAAGCACTCCAATCAATTTAATTGCTTTTAATGTTTATTAGTCCATATCTAGCCACTTGTACAACATGAAATCGGTTTGTTCCATTTTGCTGGCGTTAAGTTCTTTGTACTGCATCTCGGCCGGTGACAAAGTCACTCCTATAGTCCTCTGGCATGGAATGGGTGAGTATGGGTTGGTTTTTGTCGATGTTGCATCGAAGAAGTTAAGTTCAAGTTCAAGGGTATGCGATATTTAGAAAGCAAACACAAGATTATATCCTGCGGAAGACTCATTAAATATAGTTAACGGCCTAAAACGGGGTTTTTAGTACAATTTTTAAAAATTACCATGAATTAATATCTATAGTATCACTCGTATTTTTAATAGGAAATCTCAAGTATGACAAAATATCGTTGCAGTGAGTGAACGTGCTTCGAATATTTATCTATATTAATCGATTGTAAAATATTTGAAGAGTTTCATATTTAATAGAATTTTCATTAATGTCTTCGACTTTTACTTAAATATTAGCGGAATAATTCTTGCATATTTGTTATCGAATGCGCTGTTATTTACGATTTAACGCGGGAATTTCCAGAATACTTAGCCGTGATTTATTTATTGTTTTCGTTGTTTGTTATTTATCCCGAATATTTCGCCAAGTATGTTATTGACAGAGATATGAGTAATAAACATTTTTGTCTATTCCTATATCAGTATATCAAATTAAATAAGACATATAATACGTATCAGTTATTTTTGCTATTTATACCTACTCGCAGATTTTTATTCTACTATGCCAGCGAGCTAAAATCGCCATTGGAATCGGTCCAAAACACACGCTAAATTGTTAAAACATCGCTAATTTTTTAAGGCGACAGCTGCTGCTTTCCCTTCAGCTTGGGCTCCATCAGCGACAAATTGAACGAGACCCTGGGAGCTTACGTGTACTCCATAGAAATAGGCCCGAACGTGGTGGAAGACGTAGAAAACGGCTTCTTCAAGCACCCCGACAAGCAAATAGAAATTGCCTGCAACAAACTATCCGTAGAGCCGGCCCTGGCTGGAGGATTCAACGCCATCGGATTCTCACAAGGAGCCCAATTCTTGTAAGAACTTTGTTATAGATAACAAAGCAATGATGTCACTGCTTATTTTTTAGGCGAGGTTTAATACAGAGATGTACTAAAGTCAAAGTAAAGAATCTAATATCACTAGGAGGTCAACACCAAGGGGTGTACGGCCTGCCGAGATGCGACGGAATATCGAGCTCCCTGTGCGATTTCATGAGGAAATTGCTCAACCACGCCGCTTATACAGAGTATACAATTTAATAATCCCACTAGAATTCGTTTGTAGACAAAACTGTGTTACAGGGTGGCTCAAAAAATCCTGGCGCAAGCGACCTATTGGCACGACCCTCTGGACGAGGAAGCCTACAGAAACGGCAGCACCTTCTTGGCTGATATCAACAACGAGAGAACGATTAATAAGGATTACGTGACGAGGCTGCAATCGCTGGAGAATTTCGTTATGGTTAAATTCGAAAATGACAGCATGGTGCAACCGGTAGAGTCGGAATGGTTCGGATTTTACAAGCCCGGGCAAGCGAAGGAAGTGCAAAGCTTGGAGGAGTCCGATTTGTACATTAATGTAGTATTACAAGTATTATGTAATTGTATTCATTGATGTTTTATTAATTTATAGGATCGGTTGGGTTTGAAGCAAATGAAGGAGGAATCCAAACTTCACTTTCTTCAAGTGGAAGGGGACCACTTGAGGTTCTCTTGGTCGTGGTTCGAGGATAATATAGTCGATAAATTTTTGAAAAATTAATGTGATAACCAGATTTATTTAAAATTACGATGTTAACGATAAGATAAATTACATAAGTAATTTACTCTTTAAAATACCATGTGTGATTACGATAATTCGAATGAATGTTGAATAAATGGTTCAATTTTTCGTTAAAAAGAGGTGCGAGTAATTGGATTTTGGTCAAAAATTCGGCCAGATTTGTCGATTAAATTAATCAAATTAATGTTACACGAACGTGCCAGTACACGATGAAAGAGATACACCGATGGAATTTACATATCTTTGCTTGTAGTAGGCATAATTCAGTGAAAAGAGCGGAACGCGGATTCTCATTCAATCATATTCTCTCTTTCGGAGGCGTTTTGTGTTTTGTGAAATTTTTCAATCAGTGTTGTCGTCCATTAGTTATATTATACACTGCCTGTTTGGCTAATGCATCCCCAGTGACATGTCATAATTTTTTACCCAAACTCGCTATTTAATTCCATACAACACACTAGCATTAAGAAATTTTGATTTTTTATTTTATTAAAATTTACTACTTACTTACTCGTACAAAAGTGTAGAAACTTTTCAGATCATTATTTTAAATACCACAGTTTTATGAGGGTAGAAAAATAGTGTGTATTACTACTCACGTAAAAACATTTTATAATATTTATTTTTTGGATTTTCATGTTACCCCTTCGTCCAATCGCCGGTGCCGCCGATGGCAGTCGCGCCTGAAAGAGAAAACAAGAAATTTTACATAATGCTATTTAGGCCGTACTCAAATAAGGGTGCGTTTCGCTTGTCTTAATCAGACTAGTTTATAAAGCTCGGCGAAAGCTTTTGTTGTATTTTGACGACTCCGAACAATGGCGAATATAGGGTAATTTGCTTGAAGGCTTTGTTATTACCTTTCTTGGGGGTTTTATGATATCAGAAATTTTAATCAACATTTGCGGTTATTCGTTTTATTTTATTTTACGTCTACTGTAAATGCTGTATTTACACGAATTTGTATAGGTAAAAAATTATTTCATATATGAACTAAGAATGATATATTACTTTTTATTCTTATCGAATTTTCTTCCTTTTTTTTGGATAAATATTGGGTATTACACTTATTTTTTTAAATTATTTATAGGATATAAAATTAATAAAATCCCGAAAAGGCGAAAACTTCACGAACGTTTCCTCGAAAGTTAATCTTAAGTTAATGAACGTTTTTTTAATTACGGTTAAGCAGGAGAAGTAATTTAAAAACCTCCGAAAAGCTTCGGTAATGCTTTTAAAAGCTGAATGTTTAGCGGTTTTTATCAGAAAAGGCGGAAACTGTTAATGAAAATCTCGTTTAAATTCCCAGTCTCCTTTCATTCGGCCGGCTTCCCCATTGAAAGGTTCGCGTAAATCGGGACTCTTTTCAATATTTAATTTAGGTAAAACGAAGTACAACGACAATTTAACGTCGGAACTCGGATTAATTAGTAATCAGAAAAAAAAAACATCCGCGCGCGGACAACAAACCGCACCGGAATCTTCCGTCGGGACCGAAACGGTCGCGATCGCTCCAGAATAGCCGGAAAATCGTCCCGTGAAAAAGGATGCAGGTTTCTATCTTGTCTGCGGTCGCGTCCTATGAATACGCCAATGATCAATGCTGTTAATAAAGCGAAGCAAGCAACTCCGGGAGTTGATTAATTAAACATCGCATCGGTACGTGTGGCGAGCTTTCTCTTACAGATACTCATTTCGGTCGGTAGATCTTGCCCCGAATGAAATTCGTTTGACTAATGAAACCAGAGGGGATGTAACGCACTGGAACCCGGATTGAAACGAAACCTAATTGATTTTGCAACGGGTTTAATTAATAAATTGCTCTTTACTTGTAACATATTTACTCACAAAGACATCAAGTATATACAAAGATTTTAATTATAACTCATTTAGTGATGAAGTCTGTTTTTCTGAACCCTGCAGCGGAGTAGGTAAAATATGGATGGATATTTATTAAATATTCGAATGAAAATTCCGATATAGTGGCAGCGGATTCGACTTTTTAATTCCGGCGGAGATTTTTCGTAAAAATCCAGTCGCTGGGCGGCGGGCGGGGCGCGAGCGGCGGTCGGGAGAGGGTGGCGCAACAACGTTCAATGAATAAAATCATATATATTCATCTGGTGCACGCTTCCGACGAACAAAGCGTCCGGATCTCCGGAATTAAAAATCATTCATTTCATTCAAAATCAATCATTACATCTGGCCATTGTTACGGCCGTATAATATCCCGGGGGCCCCCGGTTTTAATCAATCCGAAAAACATCATAATTGATGCTTTTACGAGAATTATATTGTCGTCCTTTTTTTTTAATATCGGCTCGATCGGAGCGCTGTTTTTAATATTCGCGAATATTTTAATAACAGATGATAATCCTGTAGGAATTTCCGATTAATTTTACACCTGAATGCTGCAACGTAATCTGCAAAATGTGAACTCTATTTTTTACATTCCTTCATTTTTATTTAACTCCTCAAAAATTAACTACAATTTACCAAAAATTTGAATTTTATTGACTAATTAAGCTAAAAATCACTAAACTTAACATTTCCAAATCTTACCAAACTTTCCCCTTAAAATTTAGCATTCACATTATTAAAAAAATATTATCTATACTCCAAATTCACTTACTACTATTTCATTAACGTATCAAATTCGTATTAATGCATTTCATCGTACTTATCCTTTCATGTGCATACCCTTTCCACAGCTCTTGTAAGGCCCTTATAATAACGTATTACATGTGAAGAAGGGAGGGTGAAATCGAATTCTATTAACTAAACGGATCTCAATTGACTTATAAAGCATCAGCCGACCCTAATTCGTCCTAAAGACCAGCTGATCTGTATAATGGCCATGTTTTTTTATACCTTCAAATCACGACCGTTTGATCATTTACGATGATCCTTTCACCATCACGTCCATCCAATTAAATAAGTTGTATAGGTTATTTTAAAATTATTTTTAATTTTTAGCGTTTACACCTATGTGATATTTCTCTTTATTTTTCGAGCTTTGATTTAGTTTCAATTTGACGGTAACCAGTACAAGCCGGAATTAATTATTTTAAAGCCGGGTACCAGATGCGCTTCGCCCGGAGTTTACTTCGCGGAACTGGATGCGATATGACAATCAGATTTGGCCAGACAATGGGCGACGTCACAACATCGAGTTTCGTAATTAATAAAGTCGGGAGAGCGCACTTGGTCTACACAATTCCCGGGCTCCGGCTCGGGCTCGGGAGCCGTGTGTACCCCCGTGTCTGTTTAACACATGAGCAATTAGCGGGAGAGGCGGAGAACGCCGCTCCATTCGACTTTAATCTACACGTTAATCATTGGGTAATACTCCACGCAGAAATACGTAGATTAAATTTTTATATTTTTAAGAATAGTATACTATAAAAATATCTGCATAATATTTTAGCTAGTGAGGAACGCACTAAATGCAATTTCTACATGTTGTGGTTATTTTCGTTAAATTGTAGAAGCATTTTGAGCACCGCTGTAGAAATAAAAAAGAAGCTAAAATAAAAATCCGCGCATTTCCAGCAATCTTCTCATCGCGACAATGCATAATGCTAAGAATATATATATATACCTACCGGTTCTGTTCTTTGTTCGCTGGAACAATGGCGACAGTGTGTGGATCATCACCTCGGATATTCCGGGTCCGGAATACGCCCCGGAAGCGCTGTAGCGGATCTTATTCCGCGGATGTTTGGAGAGTTATTAACTTTGCCGTGCCGTGTCTGAATATCTACCCCGGCTGGGTTCGCCTTCGCGAAAACGAATGCATTTTCATTATTTTGTTTTGTTCTTTGCCTTAACGTTCGGATAATGCAGCTCGTAAAAATATCAGTATTTACGCCGGGAAGCGTGTGTCACGGAGTAATTCCAAGATCGAAAATTAAATGCGAAATCATTTTTCTCGTCCTTACGCGACCGCCAACAATGGGCCTCCATTGATCGTCGCGCTCAGAAATTAAAACGGCTTTTCCATAAGGAGAATAATCGAATAATAAATTGCACTTAGAAAACAATTTATTACTTTACCATTTTTAAACCAAATTTTCTTTTAAGTAATATTTATGGATATTTACTACTGAACTCAACTACTTGGACTAAACATTTAAATTCTTTATAAACCAAGTTGATTTATTTTTTTTTATTTAAAATAAAACAAAATTAATAATTTTCTGAAGTGAGTGAAATATGTAATAGAATAGTTGATGATGCATATCGAAGGAAAAGGAGGACCATAAGGGACTTGTTGCAGTTGACTCGACTCCACCAATAATAGCATTATCTCATTAAGGGACGGCGCGCGTCGGCGTCCCGACGCCGTGTAAGGACGCCTGGCGTCGGTCGAGCGCCAATGGAAACAAACGCAGGGTGGAGTCTCTCTTAATTTCAACATTTACATACAATTCCGGAGGCACAGTGCGATTTTAACTGCGTTAACGAAGAGCCCGCGCTCGCGAATGGCAGGGCCGTATTTACCCTCGTTGCCGGGGGATCTGCTCACCGAGTACATGTTCGGCAGAAGGAGGCAGCGGAGGAACAGGACGACGTTCAGTCCGCAGCAGCTGCAGGAGTTGGAGGCGCTCTTCCAGAAGACCCACTATCCGGACGTGTTTCTGCGAGAGGAGGTCGCTTTGAGGATCAGTTTATCCGAAGCTCGAGTCCAGGTTTGTACCTCTATCTTTTATAATATCGAATATATTTAAAATATTTGATGGGTTAATATAGTGGAACCATACCTTGTAACAAATTGGTTATATTTATTTCAGGTTTGGTTTCAAAATAGAAGGGCGAAATGGAGGAAACAAGCTAGGTTGCAGCTACTGCAAGATGCCTGGAGGATGCGGTGCTTAGGTATTACTTCACCACAGCTAATATTAACAGGTACCAATTTTTTTAATTTCCTAGATATAAATTTTTTTACATAATAATAGGATCCAGAGAATTTGTAGCAAATAAAATAAACAGTTTAATCAAAATCTCTATAATTATATACCCCTAATAATTAATTTGCTACTAATTAATAAATGTAAATAAAACTTTTTTGATTTATGATGCAAATTTACAATTTTCACGCATGTTCAATTGTGATTCAAAATAGTTATTTTGTAGCTTTCTTTTTGTTATTTTTATTACTCGCCACCTCTATAAAAATGTAATCTGGCATTTCTTTTAAAGACAGCTCAATGTCAATTCTTTACAAATTCCTTTAATATCATTAATAATAATTAAGAACCGATTAAATAATTATATAATTCATCATTGAATCTTAAAAAATCCCACTTTAATTGTTTCGTTTAAAGTCTCGCCGTCAATAAATAATGATTTATTACGGAAAAAAATATAAGAATAATTCTAGTGATATCATTGAAAATAAAAATAATACGATCACATATGATACGCAAATCTAAAATTTGGTAAATTAAAGTAAATTTGAAAATCTGATTATTACAAGTTAAAGTTAATTAAATCTCGTCTATACACAACTATTCTGTAAAAATATAGTGAAATAGTTCATAAATAAATAGCACCTTAAACTCCTCAAAAACCACAGCATATTCTTCGGTTAAACAACCGCTCAGTTCTTGTTTATCTGCGTTATCTACACGGCATCTTTTCCTTAAACTCCAGGAAGGCCGCCCGGTCCGCCGCTGTCAGCGAACCCCCAGGACCTGGGGGACGCTCCGGCGGACTACCCGCCGTCGGCCGTCAATCCGGCCGTGCAACTATCGTGCAACTGCTCGCCCGGCGCGGAGAACCGGAGCCCAAGGAGCTTCCGCAGCTCGCCGAGCCCGTCGTCGCAGCTCTCGCCCGGCGGCCCGGACGATCTGTCTTTGGCCAAAAGGACGCCCGTCGACGACGGCTCAGACGCCACTAAATGCCTGACGTCGAACGAGCACCATCGGCGAGCGCCCGCCGGAATAATCCAGTAAATATCTCACCGTTTTTTCGATTTTTTTTTGTTTATTGAATTATTTCAAATATTTATTAATCGAAATTGTGATGGAAGAATACATAATGTAGATAAAATATTGACTTATCCAATTTTTTTGCCGCTCATTTATTGTTTATAAAAATTGCTGTGCTTGTGTATTGTGTACGGATTAAATCATTTTGTAGATAATATGTATATGGATAATAATAAATAGGATACCTAATAATGTATTAAGTCTTAATACAGTGATTACAGTACGTAAAGTAAGTACTTAATTAATAGCGAATTAAACACCTACTTAAATTTGATTTGTTTGATTCTCACTTGCCTTCCGACTATTATATTTGCCTACGCAAAAACAATTCCGGAGAGATTGCTGGCTTATGTTCTAAAATACCATTTCGTTTGAATTTCAGTGTAATGCTTGCTAACCATCAGAGCCGTACAGATATAAAAATATCTATTGATTAATGTTTATCATTTCATATTCCGGCAAATTTTTCAAATCAGTGCTGTGTTGCAAGGAAGTACGTTGGGTAAGTATACTGACCACTAGAATTTTATATTAATTAGATATCAATCATTATTTAATCGAATGACTTCCTTGACATGGAAACCCGAATACCGGATATATTACTGTTGTTAGTGATTTAATCTGAACAATGATGTATTAATATACTCATCTGTTGCATTCTTAAAGTACGAGTAAATAACGAAAATAGTTAAATGCGTATTGGGATTAGTTGGTCAAATAAAACATTTATAATACCTCAATATTCGGTGATGTGTTCTGTATTCGAAACGGCCGAATTATAAATAATTTGTATACTCGTATTTCGACCGTTATGTGTAATACTAATTTGAAATTTATGTAAATTATGTTTCTTATAGATAACTATAGGTAGTACAATTGCGTGAAATATAAGAAGATAATAAAAAGTATGAATTTTGTGGCTGCATTATCGTGGTTTTGGTTTATGGGATTTTATTTAGTACAAGGGTAAGTACTAACAAAACAATTTTATTCATAAATTAATACGCAGTAGTGAGTAATTTTTTTATATTTGTTATTTTAGTACGAATTGGTTGTGGCAATGCGAGGATGGCTATTGTAAAAGAGACAACTCTGAAACCGAAAGAGAAGGATATTCCTCTTTGAAAATATGCCAATTGATGTGCTCGAATTATTTAAACATTTGGCCTCTTCCTACCGGTATCATCAGATCATCGAAAGAATTAATTAACATCAACACCAGGTAAGCGAATTGATTTCTAATCCACGGATTTAACAAATTTAATTCCTTATTAGGAACAGCATATTTTTCTACTACAACGCTCCGACGGAAACTTTACATTTTTTAAAAGAAATATCGAAGTATTTCGAAAACCAGCTCAAGAACAAAGAACCGTACAGTTGCGATGAAAATTTGTACACGCTCAAAATATTTCTATCGACCGATAGCGCCCAAATCACTTCTAATCTACGAACAAACGAATCGTACACTTTAAAATTAAATTCATCAGGTAATTAGGGTATTTAATTTATGAGAAGTTGGTATATAGTACTGTTGACATTGACGTAATGATATACACGGCCAACTTCTCAAAAAAATCTTCATTAATTACTCGGCTACGCCTAGGGTATTTTATTTATGAGACGTTGGTAGTACTGTTGACTTTGACATAATGACATACACGGCCAACTTCTCAAAAAAATCTTCATTGCTCGATAAAAGACGCGTTTTTAAACTTGCAAATTGAAGGTAACGAAGCCAATGTTCACATCAAAGCGCCTACAGTGTTCGGAGTCAGGCACAGTTTGGAAACGCTGTCGCAAATCCTCGTGAGCCACGTCGAAGACGGCTCGAAATGCCTGTCGACTTTGAGCAGCATTCGCATCGCCGACGAGCCCAAATATCCCCATCGAGGCCTCCTCATCGACACTGCCAGAAACTATCTAAGCATCGGCGTAATTAAAAGGCAAATCGACGGAATGGCCGCATCGAAATTGAACGTGCTGCACTGGCACTTGACCGATTCGCAGAGCTTCCCCTTCGTCTCCACCAGGTTGCCCAATATGACCAGGTAAATTATCACCAGAAATTTCCGTTGTTGCCAACCGCTTTTAGGTTACCGGAGTTTGTTAATTTTTAGGTACGGCGCTTACAGCCCCACTAAAGTATACACTCCGGAAGATGTGAGGAAATTGATCGAATACGCCGAGTACAGGGGCGTGCGGGTGCTGGTCGAAATCGACGGGCCCTCGCACGCCGGCATGGGCTGGCAGTGGGGCCCCGGGGCCGGCTTGGGAAATTTGGCGGTGTGCGTGAACCGGCAGCCGTGGAGGAGCTACTGCGTGCAGCCGCCCTGCGGCCAGTTCAACCCCATCAACGAGAACCTCTACCGCGCCCTGGGCGACTTGTACTCAGACATACGGGACGCCACGAACGATTGGAGGATGTTCCATTTGGGCGGCGACGAGGTGAGCATCTCTTGCTGGAACTCAACCCCCGAGATTTTGGAGTACCTCAAGGGCCAGCCGCTGACGGAGAAAACCTACCTCGATTTGTGGGGGCGCTTCCAGCGGAAAAATCTCCAAGCCTACGATACCGCTGTTGGTCATAAAAGCAGTATGGTAGTCGTATGGACCAGCCATTTGACTCAACCCGAGGTCATTCAGGAATACTTACCCAACGATAGGTTAGACGAATTTAATTAAGTGAGAAAATGAATTTAATGGGATTGTTGCAGGTATGTTATTCAATCTTGGGAACCCGAAAGCGAGAACGAGTTGTTAACGAATCTGTTAAAACTCGGTTACAAACTTATAGTGTCTACTAAAGACCGATGGTACTTAGATCACGGATTTTGGGGCACCACAAAGTATTACAAATGGAAAACGGTGTACGAAAATCCCATTTACACACCATACACCAGCGCAATATTAGGCGGAGAGGTAAAATTATTGAACATACCTCATCAAATGTAGCTTGGCACTTGAAATATGTTGCGCCACAGCAAATTTTAGAGAGGGAATAGGGTATAGTAGAGTATAAGAGGGAAAGTTACACTGGTTCTTTAACATCGTTAATCTCTCTTCCCGTTTCAACGTGCCGAGCTACATTGGGCGAGGTATAAAGAGGTAAACATCGGTTTGTTTAGGTGTGCATGTGGGGCGAGTTGGTGGACGACTCTAACATAGACGGGAGAGTATGGCCCAGGGCGGCAGCGGCGGCGGAAAGGATGTGGTCGAATCCTGCGACCAGCGCAGAGTACGCTCAAACCAGGTTCTTCGCGCACAGGGAGCGTTTGGTGGAGAGAGGGATAAAGGCCGAGGGCGTGATACCGAGATGGTGCGCCGAAAACGAAGGGGAATGCCAAACGTACATGTGAACGTTCGAATCGTTTAATATTTATACGGTTTTCAGAGCGACTTGGAATACTTTAACGAGAAAATCGGCGTCCTGTTGTGTAACGCACATCGGCGGTTTGATGCGTATGACCTAAAAATAAGCAACGCGTTCGAATTAATAAATAATCGGTTGATGTTTGGTGGAATTATTACGTTTCCGAAAACGCCTCCTTTGCCTATAATCAAACCCATGTCGAGGCAGTTCTCCCAGAATTTCATCATTTTGTCTGGTTTCAAAGGAGTTCTCGCCACGCGATCTTCAACCAACTCTACTCCTATCATCAAACCTTTACCGCGCACGTCGCCGATAATGGGAAATTTCGATTTTAATTTTTCCAATTCCAGCATCAAATGCGTGCCGACCGTTTTGCAATTCTCCTGCAGCTGCTCCTCTTCTATAATCTATTTAGACTCTCTAAGAAGTAATCGCATGGATTGTAGGATGTACACTTACATCTAAAACAGTCATTCCTATTGTACATGCCACGGGATTCCCTCCGAAGGTGTTGAAATGACCGGCTTTAGCTAACCCAGAAGCAATTTCTTTGGTGGTAGCCACAGCGGCTAAGGGGTAGCCATTACCGATTCCTTTAGCCATTGTCACGATGTCGGGGATGATTCCGTGGGATTCGAAACCCCAGTAAGTATCGCCGGTTCGGCCGAAGCCCGTTTGTACCTGTTGGTTCGGATTTTTCATTTTTATGCTTGAGGTAAATTAAAAATGTATGTATGAAACCTACTTCGTCTGCTACGTACAGTCCACCTTGATTTTTGACCCTTTCGTAAACCCCTTTGATGTAGTTTTTGGGGAATTGGACGGTACCGCCGACTCCTTGGATGGATTCCGCCCAGAAAGCGGCCAGTTGGCCCTTGGGGATGTCGTGGATTAATTCGTAATTGAATTGTTCTAGGTATTTTAGACCAGCCTCGCATTCTGTACCGCAGGAGCACTGCCTGTCCGTTTGCACAGGACTGTCGCGGCATTTATTTCCACCCCACAAGCCTCTGTACACATCCGGATTTGTAGTCTAAAGTAAATTAACAGTTTACTACAAATTTAAAGGAGATGAAGGTAAGGCAACCTTGAAAAACCCAGCTGCTCCTGGAACGGGGTACTTGTAATAATTATTCGAAGTCAACCCCATCATTTGATAGGTCATGCCGTGGTAGCAATTCTTCAAAGACATGACGTCGAACTTGCCGGTGTAAGATCTAGCCATTAGCAATGCTAAATCGTTGGCTTCGCTACCGCTGCATACGAAATATATACACTGGAAAATATGTAACCAATATTCTTTAAAAGTATGTTAAACGATCAAAAAGGTAATAATCCCAAAAAAGTGGGATGAAACTTCTTCTGTGTATCAAGGAATATTTCGAACTCACCTCCAATTTTTCCGGTAGCTTAGAGGCCAGTTTTTTGGCATATTCGTGCAATTTAGTGTGATAATAAATATTCGTAGAGTGTCCCAAAGTATCCATTTGCTCTGTAGCTGCTTTGGTTATTTTCCTGCAAATAATTATCGTCATTTAAGCTCGCTTATATTTAATGAACTTACGGATGTGCGTGTCCTACTGATACAGTACAAACTCCTGCGAACATATCCAAGTATCTTCTACCGTTGATGTCGAACAGCCACTGCTTGTGCCCTTGGTGCAGGGCCAAGGGCTTTGAGTAATATGTGGTCAACGCTGGGTTTACATTGCGTTGTCTAATTAGAGTCATCTCATCATAGGAAAGTCCCTTAAATAAAAGATTTTAAATAGGTATATTCGACCTATAAATTTACTCACCTTGTATTTCTTGGGGGTGAAATTACATGGTGGTAGCTCGGGTTTGGTGGAATATTTCCTTAAATATTGCACTAACCGTTTCATTTTTTAATCGATTTGGACTAAATAACCTTTCGATTGAATAATGCCGATGGAGCATTGAAATCGAATGGTAATTCGAAAAATTACCAAACAATAACCAAAAATATCACCTTGAGAATTACTGAATAGCAACAAGGTTTAAATAAAGCGATCATTTTCAACAAATACCTCTTTATATTACATTAAAAAATAACTAAGAAACAGTACTAAAGTAAAGTATCCATCAATTGTTCTTTAGGAGCACGCGAATCGTAATTTATCAAGTCGGGACGTTCTTCGCATAAAATTTTATAAGCGTAAAATATCCTAACAAATTCCTCGTTGCTGATTTGAAAAGGCCTTATGGTAGGATCGATTTCAGCCAATTGCAACAATTTAGAACCTACAACAGAATTGTTATATTTAATCTCTCGATGATATTCAGTTAGATGAAATGTACCAAGTTCCTTCCGATGCTCTTCAGGAAACAACCTCTCGAGGCCTCGTATGCAATACTTCTGCCTCATATTAAAAGAGTTCCTAAGGACCTTTTCGACCATTTTGAACGGTAGATTGACCAACGGATACTTCCGAGGAATCAAAGTAACGACTGCTACATCTACATCGGGTTTGGGCACGAAGGCTCTGCCAGATATGGTGAATTTATATTTCACATCGCACCACATTTGACATATTACGGACAGTCGACACCTCTGATCGTCCATCATGGGCGCCACCATTCGTTCTCCCACTTCCTTCTGAAATGTTAAGGTCATGGAAGTTCTTCCGAAGCTCCAAGCAGATGATTGTTCGGAGACTGCTTGCAAGTACCTGATTATTAGATTCGTCGATACGCTGAACGGTAAATTACCTGCAATAATAAACTTGTATTTTAACTTGCTGTTACTAGAATATTCATCTTACCGATTAAGTGAATAGGAGGTGGAGCTTCAGTCCAGTTGTGCTTCGGGGCTCCTTTAAAAGCGTTTTCTAAATTGTAATTTCTTATATCATCGATAGCAATTATCATGTTGGTGTGATCCTTACAGCATTCTTGTAGTAATTGTAGCGTAGGAATAAACCGTGGGTCTTTTTCTACTACTAATAATTTGTGAGGTCTTCGTTTGATGATCGATCGTGTGATTCCACCGGGCCCGGGACCGATTTCGCAAACGTAATGGTTCGCTAACGGTCCGGCAGCTTTAACGATCTTATCAGTAAGGTTTTCATCCATTAAAAAGTTTTGGGACAATTGACGGATCGCTCTCAAGCGGTATAACTTAACTAAATCTCTAATTGTAGGTAAGGGTGGTAAGCGAACGGGTCGTATTTGATTGGCCATTATTGGGCCTGTGAAGTTTTAGCGGGCTCGTCGAAATCGTCTAGAAACGTTTCTTGCTTCACTGCAAGCATAGAATAACCGTAAATACTAAAAACACCGGCTGTTATCAGGCCTGCTGTGAGTAAATTGCGCTTTCTTAGCAACCTCAGTTGAAACACTCTTTCTTGGTTTTTCTTCTCTATTTCTTTAATAAAATCCAAGTCGCTTTTCTTTATCTTGCTCAAGTCGATTTTAGGCATGCGGTCAGACATTTCTTAATTATTTTTGAAATCTATAGTTTTATTTTAGTTATCTCTTACAATCATAACATTTATAACCTCAATTATTGATGTCAGAATATGACATTTAGATGACACTCATGACAGAATGAAGCAAATTTTGTTGATCCATGCAAAAAAAACTAATTATCTTTCAGCTGTCAGTGTCAAATAGTCAAATTATTATTATTGTGTTGGCATCATTGAATTTATTTATGTTGATATTTGCAGTTGGTTTATTTTAGGTTCTAAATATTTAAAAAATTTCAAAATAATGGCAGAAGATGACCCCTCATATAAATCAGCGCGTTCGAAAGACGACGACAAGGATTCCGACGATGATTCCTCTTCGAGATTACAATTAGACTTAGGCGATGATTCTCCCCACAGTACCAGAGATTTAAATAGGTTAGGGAATCAAAATGTTCCATTACCAGGTAAACTATTTTTATTAGACCTTTCGTACAAACAACGTAACGAATTCATGTCCTTATAGCGTCTAGTTCCAACAATAACGAAACTCACAAGCGAGAAGACAATCCTTTTTCGTTTAAACATTTCCTCCGGAGCGATTCCGCGAATTCTAATTACCAAGCCAAAGGCGCCAGGCCGAAGACCTACGAGCACCGTTCGTCTTCCTTGAATTACGGAAATAATCCACCGGAATCGAAACCAGCCAGAGTGCTTCCCGAATACTCGTCAGCTCTACCAGACTTCGTTCAGGACCATTTAGTCATCGAACAGTGCTATTTAGGAGGGAATACCAACACCGAGCACTACAGTTTGGATGTGAATAATCTACCCGACTTTACGCCTTCCAGAGAAACCCGAAACAATGGTGTTACTATCGATAGTAGCCACTCGAGGGATCCTCTCGATTTGCCTATGAGATCGCAGGACTCGTTTCCTTTGGACTTGCCTGTAGGAGGTCCCAGCTCGAGTCGTTCTAGAAACGGATCGGTTAGCGAGGTAAGTTTATTTGTATCGTTACATGTTGATTTTATATAGAATGGATAATTTTAGGTTGGAAATTCCAAGAGCCTGCCGGATTTTCTCACGGATAGCGCGGTGTGTTCGCAGATAAATGAAACGCTATCAGTGCCCCACAGTCCCGAGGGAGAGTTGGAAAGACTGAGAAGCGAATTGGACCTCGCGAAAAGACATTTGGCCGATAAAACTAGATTATGTGATAGTTTAAATAGGGAATTAGACGCCACTAGGAATAGGGAGCGGGAGTATAATCAAAATCTGGCCAGGGCACTGGAGAAAGTCGAGGATAATTTAGAAAAAAGTAACGTAAGTGACGAGGAGTGAGGGTGTATTTGGAGATTATAAAATTGCGTTTGTAGAAAAGAGCCGCTGCCGCTGAAAATATGGTGATAAAATTGAAACATGAAGTTAAATCTTTGACTGTAAGTGATTATTATATAAAATTAATAGTTTTACTTTTATAAAATTGTTTTTTTAGGCCGAACTCAACATATTGAAGATACAAAACCCGCCAGGGCCTGGCGAAGAAGCCGCTGGTGGTCAAGGCTACAGTAATTTGAATTTCTACCGGTTAGCGCAAGAATTGAGAAGTGCCGCCGGTTCGGCGGAGCATTCCCTAAGGTATATAACCGTAGGAAAATAAATAGCAACAGATCTGATAATTGTATTTGTAGGCAATTGCTTACCGGCGTTGATAATTTGCGAATAATGGCCGCTTCTTTGGAGAATGTGCATAGATTAGAAGAGACCAGCGATCACTTTTCGAATTTCGACGAAGGCGCTGGACCGGCACTGTAAAAATTCTTTTATACACCGGCTCCCATGTTTTTTTATCGTAGTATTATATTATTAAGTGATGTACATAAATAATTTTATTTATTGTTACATTGAAAAATTTTGATACATGTGATTTTATTTAATTTATAAATATGTAATTGATTGTTAGTACTTGCCGTAATTGTATGAATCGGACGGTGGTTGAATTTCACCTTGTTTTGAGAAGGTGTTGGATTTTTTCATATCGCTAGATATCTTGAGTACTGCAATGTTATTAACGAATTCCGATGTCGATACGTGTTTATTCTATTGCTTATATCTCGTAGATTGCGATACTTAAAGATCCTAGAATCTCTTATCAAATGTTTCGTTGAAAGAAATTGTTTTATGAGTTTAGTTCGCTGTAAATTCGTCAATGGAAACCCAGTATCTTATTTCGAACGTGATATACGGTTACCAGTGCCATTCGGTTTATGTTCTTGCATCGAATGGATTTTAACTAAATTACCTACGTTTACATCAACAGTTTATTTTGTTTTAAGTAAATTTTAATTTCTCTTTTGTCACTTTTTTAATTACTTATTAACCTTATCACAACAGTTACACCTACAGTTATTCTACTTATTAATGATTGTTTTACAGGAATGATTCACGTCACGTTTTCAATCTCAGGCGAAATTTTAATCTCAAATTTGTTGTTTTCAGTCGAAAATCTCCACGTTACAACGCCATTGAAATTGTAAACAAAAACACCGATTTGGCAGTAGAAGAGGAAATTTTTTTGGCGATGAAACGTTAGCAAAACAAACACCGATTACCGAAAACGCGCTTTATTACATTCAAAGACGATAAGGGATAATAAACGGAATTTTCTGAGCGTCCCAAGTGCCCGAATACCTATTTAGGTAGTGCTCATAGACACCAACATCGCGAAGGTCAACAATTCGAAGTTTAAATTCATTTTGATTGCCCTCAATTGAATTGAATGTGTTTCGGTTTGAATTAAAATATTCTCGCGTTAACAAAACTTCATTATATTCGTGCTTTTATCAACATCAGTGCTACAAATATTATGTAAGTATGGAGATAATATATTTTTTAAATCGAGTAAATGAAGGTTAAGGTGCAATGCAATAAATTACATCATTTATAGTTAATTGGATTTCATTGTAATGAACTTGTTTAGTTGCGCTATAGATGTAATCATTTTCTTATTGTAGAAGGTTTGTAATATTTTATATATAAGGCCTGAAATGGTATAATTTTTTTATAATATAGGTACCCCAAATTCATTGCGATATTGATTAATATTTGTATTTTGCGAAGTAATACATACTCATACTTAATCATCAAAACAATTATTTTGCGCATGCGTAAATTTAGAATCGTCCAGTACATACTGTTTAGGAACTGTCTAGGAAAATCCTTGTCATATTGTCAAAGTAATTTTCACTCTCTGATATTGGTGTTTGGAAATTTCTATTTTAACTGGGCATAAAAATGTGTTTGATTCAAAAAACCGGAATCGCGGATAAAATGGAAATCGTACAGACGCTGCACAGGCTCCTGGAATTGGGTAGTAGAATACAAAGCGATCTGACTCTACTTCTGCTCAGAATAAAATTGATGAATTTGAAATTGAACCGAATGCAAAGAAGGATATCTTAAATTCACGCGCGTTTGGGTATTATTTCAATAAAAAACTTGCGTTTGTAGGTACTTGTGTTGTAAAATTTATCATCATACTTTAAATAAATGATTTCAGTATGAGTAAATTCCGCGTTTTCGTGAAAACCGCATTGGAGAAGCATCCACTTGTGACGAATTCCATTATATACGGATCATTCTGCACCATTTCCGAATTCTCCCAGCAAACTTCATCCAAAAAATTCAAAGTAAGTTATTACAGTATACCCACAACAGAATCGATTGATGTTCGAATTTTCGTAGACTCCACCGGAATCCTACGACACTCCTGCAATCGCCAGGTTCGCAATATACGGCACAGCCATAGCAGGACCTTTATTATACGGTTGGTGAGTAAAGAAATATACAGGTTGAAACGTGTTTCCAATAACTATTTACAGGTACGGCAAAATCCTCGATAAAGCTATCGTAGGCAGTACTTTTAAAATATCAATGAAGAAATTGCTAATAGATCAATTTACATTCACTCCCGGTTTACTAGGGGTATTCTTCGTTTGTAAGTACAACATTTACACCTTTACCAGGTCTTAATGTATTTATTTCAGCTATGAGTTTAATGGAGCGCAAGGAAGATATCTTCGAAGAGTGCAAGCAGAAGTTCCTGCCGACGTTTCGAACTAGCTGCATGTTTTGGATACCGGCGCAATTGGTGAATTTCATGCTAGTACCGCCGCTATTGAGGGTCACTTACATCGGAGGGTGCTCGTTTGCTTGGATAAACATTTTGTGTTACATAAAGAGGCAGGATGTCGAAACGGACCGGGTGCAATTGAACGAATAATTTTTGTTAAGGGTACCATTAGGCGATACAACAAATATTTAAGTACAACTCGTTGAGTGGTTTATGTGCGATTTTTAAATGAATATTACAGTGTAATATGAACTACGTAAAATGTTATTTTGTTATCAATCAATTTGAAGGAATAATGTATTTATTTCTAGATTATATTAAAATTATATGTATAGTATGCTTATCTATTATCTATTTACATTATTAGTATGCAGGAATTGCAATTAAAAATTTTTCCATGTACAAAAACAGAAAATTACTAGAGAAAGTATCACATAGGAAGCAATTTCTCTATTCAACTATTCATAAAGAATAAAATATCCCCTTTTTCCTATCTAATATAGTTTCTTTAGTACATTAGGGTCTAAATTCAGTTCGTAGGTTCAGTTTTATTTATAAAAATAATCTTTTAAATACTAGAAAAGAAATTTACAAAGTCTTATTAATTTTTGTGGCCTCTTCTAAGGCAGGTTTTTCAGATACAATAAGTACCAGTCCGGATAATATGAGGGTTATTCCAGACCACCACAGCAGCGATGTAGTTTCATTGAATAAAATGAGTCCAGCCAACGCCTGTAACAAGTAATTATTGTAAATTACAGATACACATTAATTGGTAGATTTACCGTAAAAATATAATTGGTGGACGAACTGATTAAGGTGGCTTTGAATGATAAAGTTTCTTGCAGTGCCTTCACGAAAAATGTCATGGAAGATGTATTGAATGTTAGCATAAGGATGAAAAATGCCAGTCGTAGAATATAGTTGCTCTGAAACAAAATTATTACTCATCATTATTTAGATTTGGTAATTTCATTATAATTTGAGTAATTTGATTAGTAAGCTAATGCTGTCATCCAAATGTCAAATTAATTACACTGAAACGTCAAACAGTAACGTCAAACATATTTAGACTAGTAATTTTTTTGACTGTTTTAGTTTAGTGTTCTTCTTAGTTTAGTTAATTCTTTGTGTTCTTCTTAGTTTAGTTAGTTCTTGTTCGTTACAGTGATGTTCTGGAACACTTAAGCAGATTTCAACAACAAAATAGGTGAGCTAATATTCCTTTCGAGTTTAAAGTTTATTTTCTCCTATTGTTTGAAAAACCCGGTTTACTTTTACAATTTATCCATGATTCTAAAAAAATAGAGGGGTCGAGGGGTTTCAACCGATGTACAGGACGGCATTTCTTTGAAATATTTTTAATATTTCAAATTTAGTTTATTATATTTTTTTAGAAAAATAAAATCTGCGTATCGGTCTCAAATTAAGCAAACTACCACCCCTAGAATTTAGTGCCATAAGTTCAAGAACACCCTGTAATTTGTATTAAAATTCCAAAAATACAACGAAAATTAATAGTAAATTTGAGCAAATGATAAGATAATATTACTTTAAGAATGTTCGCAATAACACTCACTCCTATCTCGGAGCGCCACTCATAAATTGATCAACTTCCATCTCTATACCGTTCCGGTCGGGAAAATCGAAGAGAAACATTCGATCAGATATTTTCGAAGCGGACAGAAAACAAGACTCACCTCGATGGAAGGTAGTCCGGATAACTTTCCGAAAACGCTGCCGGTCGAAGCGCAAACGCCCGAAATAACGGCGTAATACCGGTTTCCGTACATTTGTAACGCGCAATTAGAAATATTGTCTAATGTCGACGTCGTTTTTAGTTATAACGTCATTCAATAACAGCAATTTCCGCAAAGCGACACACGCTCATGTTTCGTCTCACAACAGATGGAATTGATTCGATACGGTTACCGGTTACGGTTGCGGTAGAGTGCTAAGTGTAGAGGTGGGAATTCTTTTTACATAGCACTTCTGTTATTTTGGAACGCATTGTGTATTACCCAAATACTATTTTTTAGATAAAATGGTACTTTATCATTTTTTATTGAACACTGAGTGAAATATAACATTTCATGTAATTTTGGTAACATTAAGACTAATTACTTTAAATTGTTAATTTTGTTATTAGATATATTATTTGACAATAAATTTACTTATTCAAAATTTTGTGTCGATTCCTTGTGGAAATTTCTGCCGGTGTTTTATTAAAATTAAATGTACCAACTTTAACTTTAGGTTTAAATGGAATTGCGACAAGCGATTTATGAATTCAACCGATCAACAAATTAATACCATCTAAGAAGAGTCAATTATAATTACTTCTCCGGAATGAATATTCACAGAATCCACCGGCGCAGATACCGACCGAGAAAGTAAACTTTCTGAGGCGCGCTAATTGAATAAAGTCGAATTTGTTATGCGCGATTTCTAACCGCCGAAAAAAACGCCAATTAAATCCGAGATTGAACAAGCGAAACCTGAATTATCCAGGTTTTTTTTCCGCCGCGAATCGCCCGATCGAGCGAGCGAGATAACCCTTTGCGTTAATAAAACATGGACAATAAGCGATTGATTAAATACAATTTAACTTGGAAATGCTAATCCGAGGTTAAAGAGCCGTATTTACCGACGACGCGAACTTCCGAAGACATCAGCCAGGCGCGAGGGGGTCGAATTTTACTTGCAAAACAGATCAGTTGTCAGGCGAAGGGGCCCCGCGCGCCCCCTTCTGCCTCCCCACAACCTTCTGCCCAACCCATTTTGCACGCCATCAGCTAGACCAAGTTACAGTTAAATTGAGTTTGGTGCGCAAACTTTCCCGGAAAATTTTGTTAAAGTCATCTCCGAAGTTGCTCTAGGAGTTTCCGATTCTCTCTCGGACGGACAAAATAAATAAATACTCCAATGGGTGGAAGTAGGTACTTTTTATTTTACCTTTAGGATATAATAACACATGTGTTTTACTTGTTTGGATACTTTATTTAACAAAAAAAATAGAAATAGAAATATAAAATAGAAATATAAATTCGATTGAAAATGTCGCTCTGTGTTTCAAGCAGTGATGTCCACACACAGTTCTTGAATAAAAATCAACAAGAATTGCGTTTGGACAATCAGGGCCAAAAACTACTCGAACAAAAGCCGTTTCTGCCGTTCCGCTGCGTCGACTTCGATCTGTAAATAAAATTCAAATCGGTTAACAAACGCTTTGAAACATCGGAAATCGCACGGAATTCAATTTGATTGATATTTTCCGCGCTGTCCGATCGAATTTTCTTGTAAAATCTCTGACCGTTTAACCATCGACAACGCCATTAGGGATAGTCATGTACACAAGATAAATTAGGGGGCCGTTAAATATGGACAAGACGCGACTAAGATGAATGGAATTCGGGTCCCCTTAATCTCGGAACGAAAATCCTTTTTTGTTCTATATCCCATCTCCCGTCCGGGAAGACGATTTATAAATTATACCGTCCGAAAGATCGACCGATCAACGTTTGATCCTTCTCGCTTAAGTACCCGTTTGATTGAATTCTTTAGGAAATTTTATTGAGTCGTAATTGCTGATATAAACAGCACATGATTGGTGCATCGATATGTGTTCAGTCGTCTCCAAGTAGTGCAGAAACATGCATAAATAGTGCACATATGTTTTATCAAACGTTAATGTACGATTAGATTTACTATATTTCACGAATTAGAATTGCAAAATAACGCAATTCCGTTGATTGATTGCACGCATAAATCAGTGCGATAGACAATAAATTGTTCCGATCAGATTTTGTCGCAAATATAATTGACTGCAGATACTCAATAGGTATTCGGTTAGCATAAATTACAGCTCTCAGATACACGTACGCGCAATTGTAATTTGTAATTATCCGAAGAAGAGAGTTAGTCAATGCATATATCGGAGTTTGGACGTACAAATTAATTAATCCGCACTTATAAACTCGGTTTATACATCTGAAATGTAGCGGAAAATTACGTAGAGTACCTAGTAACGAAATTCCAAATTCAATTATCAACAATTTATTATTCATTTAAACGGTTACTAGTTTCGGTTTGCACGAACAACTTCAGCCGGTTTGTGGAAAAGAAAACAGAAATAAATTAAGATGTTTGATGAATAATAATTATTATTGTTGGGTAAATTTAGATTTGATTAAATTCTGTTCCGGTGAGAAAACCGAATTTTTAAAATTCCGTGCGCTGGCGAAAAATTCGAGGTGAAACATTTAAAAATCGCTATCGAGGATTTAAGGACGTGTTTATGGGCATTGAGAACCTTAATCCACTTTTATTTGTCGTCAGTGCCGAACTGTAGAATCGGCAATCTACCCCGAAAACGTGGAAAATCTCGTTTCACGACTACATTTTCACGATCCTCCACACATTTTACCCCGAATAATATGCCAAAACGGAGGTCTCAAGAACATCAAATAATGTTTTTATGAAGATGAATGGCGCGCTGATGAGAATGTAAAGTTGTTAAATATAATGATTTCGATTACGGCTCGTAAAATCTGGAGTTATTACCCTAAAACAGATGTAATTTAATTTACATACAAGGTGTCCCTAAATTAATTACATTGGTACATTATTATTACCACAATGTCACCATTAATTGTACTGCTTTGATTATCTTTGTAACATGGGTTTGAAATTTATTTTTGAACTATATCAATGAGAATGAAAAAACTCCTGAGATATATTTCAAAGAATTATTAATCTCGCGCAATGCATTTTCGAACGATGCATAAAATTTTTAGACGTACTTAATCCTAAAAGTGAATAACCCTATGCGCATATTAATCAAAGGTTAAACTGAATCGTCGGTCTCTGACACCATCCGTCGTTTTATCTATGGGTACCAATTAGCGATGGCCAATTTTACACGGTTCATTTATCATACTCCGGTTATTAGCATATCAAAGCCTTTAATTCTGATCTAGATTGAATTATACGCGGAATAATTGACGTTGCGTCCGGCAAATGAACGACTTGACCTATTTAAGAGATGGTAATTAAACCGTATTCACATATACCTAACAACATATATCCCGTGGAGGTACTGTGGAATATATCATTCGTCAACGTGCTTCGAAAATCGGGACTGCTTTATTAATATTCTCCGCTCCTCCATCCACGTTTATACACCGGCCATTCTTCCTTTTTGGACCAACAGAATTCGTCATAACTGCGTTTGCGATGGAATTGGAGAAATGAAATCCAAGTAAAATAAAATCGAAGAACAAGAAGTGGCTTTATTACCCACTAAATTCTCGATCTTACTTTATCAAACCCGGTTTCTCACCTTATCTTTCCAAATAAATTCCCGGCTTTAAAATAACTCTTCGGAGGTTTATAGGGCGTAAAACTCGGATTCCAGAAGACTCCTTTCAATGGACAAACGAGATACGACGGAGAAGGAATTCGGAGGAAAATAATATGAGAAAAAAAATACCTAAAGGAATCGGACAGGACGTTCGGAAAAAGCGGAGCGAAATCGGGCGGAAAGTCCCCCTGGAAATGTTGAGATGATTGTTAGGCGTGCCGACGGCATACTGAATAGCCCGAAATAATTAGGTTAGGATTCATTTGCTGGTCGAGCTGGTAAAAATAAATTTGAATAATTTCGGGAAGGAAATTTCCGATGGAGTGCCAATTTTAATTTTGTTTTCCGCGAAGAAAATAAAATAAAACCTTAGCTCTCTTATATTAATTCGCAGTAACGCTCGTTTTTAAGCGACTTAAAAAAACAGTAAAGATTCGAGATAGCCCGTTCAACTTGACGGCAATTTTAAAGATAGAATAGGAAACGGCGCAGTCATAAATAATTTGAAAGGAACGAATGTCCAGTAGTTTTATAACCCCGGCTGCAGCTGTCAACGCCATCCCGCTTTCCCGAGTTGAAATGAAATTTTTAATGAATGCGGTAATACAAATTTTTAGAAAACTCTAATAAAATCCACCGATGCTTTTTTTAATTATTCATTCGCGGAGTCGCGCCTTTTAAGTCGGATGTAAAAATTCCACATTCCGCATTACATATAATAGGGTGATTAGTGCGTTAAAATCTCCTACACTTTTATGTAACGGCGAATTTTGATTCTATATAAAGAATTTGGGACACCCTATAAGTGTATCCTTTTGCTATAAAGGTGTGTTTATGTTGTAATAATTTCGCTAATGGAGTTATTTATGATCAATTCGTGTAGGTATTTTCCAATCTAGCAGGAATCAAAATTTCCCTAATATCCCTAATCATTACGCCGTAATGCGCTCATTAAGAGAGGGTTGGGTTAAAGTAATATCCGCTTGAATTCGTTAGGGAATTTTATTGAGTAGTAATACCTGCTGTGAATCACCAGAAATTACTAAAAGCATTGAAAATAGTGATCATCGCGTCGTCGCGTAGTGCACCAATAATTACATCAAATGCAAGTTACTCAGTACGAAAATGCGAATTCTTCCTAGCAGGTCAGTTTCCGTTGTAAAAACGGGCGAGTTGGGGTTTTTAAAAACCATCAGCATTAAAAGGGCGCATCCGGCATAATGACTGCTAACCAGAACAGGCCGGATTAGGATCGTTCTCTGGAATCTCTGGAGAATACGATGATGACGATGTTTAACCTGGAAAGTGCTCGTCCGGATTCTTTTTCCTGCGATTTAACTGTACTTAACTGGGAGACATGCATTCGCCATTAATGACTAAATCGGACGTGAAATCTCGTCGGGAGGCAAAACGTCTAGCAGGATTTCGGTAATTAATCCGGAGATGAGCAGATGAATGCTTCAAACATAGGGTGATTCAACTTTAGTACAAACCTAGATGGAAAATCCGGTGAATTTCTTCATTATTTAAACAAAAATATAGATTATTAAAGAGAGTTGCCAGTTGTTGTATTTTGTAGTAAATGTTTGTAAATTTTCTCTGGTATCAATCTGAGTGTAATTCTTTCGCTCTAATGTTATGTCTAATGCTCTAATGTTCAATTCACCATGAACGGATATTTCAAATTAATAAGTGCGCTCCATCGGCATAGAAACGACGGAATTATTTCGAACGCAAATTGCGTTTTACGTCGAATCGAAAAACGCGCCCCAATATCAATTCTAAATTATAATCCGTCAAGTTTCGGAATCATTCGATCGTAAATCATCGGTGCTTGTTACATTATCGGTACGATCTGTGCAATTGCAGATGCATTAACTCACCGACCACGGTCAACTATCATTTCCAAAACACACCCATCGGCTTGAGTTATATCGTTTCCCGGCGATCGTTATTCCAAATAACGTACGAGTATTCGAACCAACGGTGTTCGGGAGGGGAATGTAATTATTTTGCAATTTTTTGTTCAATTTTGCGTTTTTAGCACGTTTGGTGATATTACGATAAAATGACATACACATTTGAATAAGCAGGCAACTTTGAGCTCGGTTTAATTCGAGATTGCCTAAAAAATTGCTTCCCAAAAAGATACTTGTAATGAAGCGCTTTTCGCAATAAAAAATCCAAGGATAAGGAGCGACATGCGAACATGAATGTCTTATTAAAATAGCACACGAGTAAAAAATTTTAATTTCGAATTCTCGGATGTAATGCCGGCAGTATTCTTTTTTTATGTTATATGCAATCAATATATGATAAGACGCTGATTGATATCGCTCACGAGTCGACAGTAAAGTTTATATAGCAAGGAAAAAAATAAAAAGGAAAACCTGCCGGCATGAATTCCATTTAATATAATCTCGGCCAATGCGGGTCCGCCTTCGAATCGATATTTATATGGATGATTTTCTTTTAGTGGAGAAATATGAGATGTCGTTGTTTTTCTTCTTTGATGGATTAGCAGAAAATGTAGTTTCTCGCTTTGAGAATATAGCTTGGAATTTTTTCTAGAATCTACATTTTTATTAGGTCGGAATTTATTCCATACACTTGAAGATAATTCGAACATTCGCTATTGCTTTCCATTAAATTAATTTCGAATTGAAACCCAAGCTTTCAATATAAAATATGCATTCTATTATTTCCGCGCGTTTATTATACCAAAACCGAAATTTCCGTATATTCCAACAGCATCACAAACAGAAATAAATTCATCAGTTGTTTCGTCAATACGATTATTAAAGTGAATATACAAACAAATAGCCAGAATCACATCAGTGCTCGCTTGATACCCTTGCGTAAACGAATGCAAAACCAAAACATCACGAATTTGAGAACGCGATTCATTACGTGGGGTTACCTTTGTTTTCACATAACGGACTAAAATATACGTTTATACCTATTATTTAATGCGAATTTTGTGCCGTAGCATATTGGATTAAACAAAACAACATTACGTGATATCGGCGCATTTTACGAAATATAATTAAAAGTAAAACAAACCCCTCGTCTCGCATTTCGAATACGATAAATACACTCACTTTTACATCGAGTTATATTACAGGGTCCTGGGATTAATAACGAACGTTCGCGGAATCTATTTGGTTGCACTCGAATAGCTCGTAAGCATCTCCATTAGTGAAATTATTACAACGTAAACACCTAGAAGGGTGGAGAATGCGGCTAATATCAACATACGGGCGCCTGATAAGATGAGGATTAAAACATGCCGTCAGATGGCGTCGAGTCGTTACCGTTGAATAGGGGTTGAATAATCCAACGAGCATGCCAATAAAATTCTTCCAAGGATGTAAGGTTATTATTCTACAAAATATTATTATCATAATGTAATTGCATATAAAACGATCTAGTACATAGCTACTATAATATCTGGAGAGGATTAATTTATCTATTTAAAAGAGTAGGTAATATAAAATAATGTATTAAGTAAAGTATCTTTTAAATGCACATCTTCATTATAGTTAAGTGTATAGGGTAGCTTGAAGAAGGAATCGATTTAGGGGTTGGAGTTCGAAGAAAAATACACCTAATCATGTATTTTTATCGATGGTTTTTTTGTCGTGAATTTCGGGGAAAGTCGTACAATAAACTCGGGTGAGAATTTTATCGAAATATGGGGATGTTTATAATAAAAAAATAAGGGAGAACCGTCTGCGGGACATTAGCATAAAATCGAATGATATAGCTTCGGAATATAAGTATATACTGTAAAAGGTTTGAGGATAAGTGTACGTTTACATAGGACGCGATGGAGCGATGAGCGTTGCTATGCTATGCTATGCGATTATTTTAAACACGTTCATTGCAATGAAAGCGTTTACATAGAGTGCGATGCGACGCGATGCTACTAAGAGCGATGCGATGCTATCTCGAGCGATGGTTTGGTTTTCAAACATGTTTGATTTTATCGCTCGATATCGCGCCATCGCCCGAATGGACTTAAAACTTTTTTGGATGTACAATCAATTTTGGAAGCAAATTAGAGAATTTTAATGTATTATAATTTATATTTCAAGTTTTATAATATTATTTTATGTATTATATATAATATAATATATTTTATTTATTATAATATATAATATATTTTAATTGAATATATTCTGAAAAATCCTCCACTTATTATTCCATTACTTATTTAAATAATTCTTAACAATTTATATTTATATTCTTAAAGAAGTATTCTTTAAATTTGTCTGGGTGCAAAATCAATTTCGGAAATAAGTTGTGAAATTCTCCGTGTCTTGATCTTTCACTATTAATCTCATGTATCCACAGACGCTTTTTGCAATTTAAGTTTTTCAAAACCAAATATTTTAAAGCCAAACTTTCCGCACAAATTATTTTTTTTGTCAGAACCATTGCAAGCAAGCGTTCTATCTTGTAGAAGGAAGGCGATCAACTAAATAAAAATCGCTTTTTATGTGAACACTTGAAAAATTTCGCAAGCGATTTATAGCATCGCATCGCATCGCGTCGCATAGCATAGCAACGCTCATCGCTCCATCGCGTCCTATGTAAACGTACACTAACGATGGCTTCTGTTGCCCTCTATTTTTCTTAAAATAAAAACTAATGGACCGTGCTGAATAACCGATTTTTTTACAATGGGAATTTTATTGGGATACTTCAAAAAAATATGCTACCCTTAAAAATATTAGCATACGGGTTTTCCGAAGAAACGCTTCTATTTATTTATTCATTGGGACAAAAAAAACGAGTTAATTTGTTTTTTCCAATGAAAAGGCATCGGCTTAACGAGCAATCCGATTTTTTGTTCGTGAGATCGATTAACCCTCCAAATCGAAATCTAAATTTCACCGAATACGTGCGTACAAAAAGGTCCTTCTTCCATTTAACGTGTAAACGGTTAAGTAATCGAGTTAATGCGAGGAAAATTTCGATTTTGAATAGATTAGAAATATAAATGGATTCATTTAATTCTTCCACTATACAAATGTCTAGAGTCTGATGGAAATAATTTTCTAACTAACTCATATACTTACTCTTATACTCCAATATTGTTGATTTAGGTACCTATTTAGCTTTCCAATATATATAGACTCTATAATCAATATAACTACAATGTGAAGAAAGAAAAATCTCTTACGGCTTGCGGAAAACACGAACGGTAAAGTAAGCAAAATATTTCCACGATTTTTTTTTTCTGGCGTTGGAAATCCCCATCCCCGCACGTCGAATTGATGCGCCTAATTTGTTAGAATTATTAAACGAAGAGAGAAAAAAGTAGGTAAAAAAATCGTCGAAAAATGCGGGGCACTTTCCTTCTGTAATTCATCAACACCTGCGGTATACGTTCGTAAGGCGTTGGATCTTTGTGTTTTCGCATTTTTCATAACGAACTCATCCAACGGAAACTTTGCATGTAATAATTTATTTCGCGCTCGGGGGATATAACGAATCGCGAAAAAACGTTTCTCGTTAAAGGGCCTTTTGAATTTCCTAAAATTGCTTGTAATTAATTATACTTACTACTACAGAGGGTAAATTTTGATGTGGTGAAGTAACCACTCCAAAAATTCGTTTCGAGATCCATTTAGTTCGCGAGGACTAATTGAGATAAAACTCCCGATATCCGAAATCGTAAATATCCAATGCTTTATTAAGCTCTATTTTCTAAAATAAAAAACCAATCATAAATTCCCTCCACTCCCGCGGGCGCATTTGCGACGGAATTTATCGCAATTTTTGACTCTTATCGCGAACGATTTCGACTTCTATTGTAGCTAATGTTTAAAATTAGTTTCCATTCGGAGGATCCTCTATGAATTACGGAGATTTGCGCTGATATTACGGGCCCGTGATAAATGGCGCGGAACATTGTTCATCGTTTATTATGGGAAAACCAGGTTTTTATTGGTAGTCGGCAGGCGAAATTAAAACGCTAAACTCGACGAAAGAAAAATATAGCCGACGAATCCGCTCCGGATTTAAGGTAAATGGTGTAAATGAATTTTGAAATAAAACAATCACTACAAAGCCCCGAATTTATCTTCTGTTAATCTGTAATAACTCGTACATTTGTCGGCTAAATGTATAGTCTTTTCAAAGTCAGTTTAGTATTAAAACACAGTGAGTGTTAAAACCATATTGAAAAATGCTTGTACATCATCGTTAGGTTAGTTTGAACGTATAGAGAAATATGAGAATTTATTTGCATTTCGAATTTAATGTATATTCGATTAGCAAGAGGGCGAGGGATGATTTCCTTTAAAACGAATTCGTTCGATTCCGGGCTAGGAAAGAAATTGATATTCGAAATAAATGCGGAAATCTGAAAGTATAAATGCGATATAGCCAATATCGGGGAAAACGGGAGGCGAAAGTACCTACAGGTCGAGAAACTTTTCTCTCTTTATATTAGTCGAAAACATTTTCTGTAGATTTTCTGCGAGTTTTGGAAATGTTTGCGACGAACTTTCATATATCGTATAGGTTATTGCGGAAGTTTCGAGCCGGCCATAGAATAAGAATGAAAACGCTTAGGAAAAATCGTTTTATTGAAACAATAATAAAAGTGTTAAATTAGAGTTGCGCGTTTTTATCGCGTTATATAGGAGGTTAAAAATTTTGATTACATCGTACACATCAAATTTGCAAATTTAATCACGTAAAAAGTGAATAAAACACGCCGTAAAACCCGGTCCCAGGAAAAAACTAAATTTAATCCTCCTCAATTTAATTCGTTTGATGTAAATAGGAAAATGCCCGAGTTTTATATTTTGCTTAAATGTCTCGATTTTCCCTTCTAACGCTCGCGCCGGTCGTTAAGAACTCTTGATTAGACAGAAAAAAAGATGCAATTTCTTTAGCTTTTCAATTTACTGTGGTCGACATAATTCGCTTAGAGGGACGCCATGAAAGAAGGAAGCGTTTCATTTGTCTCTTTATTCCCGTTACATACAATTTTTTACACTGCGCGCTGATAACATTTTGTCTCGATTGTTCTCCCGTTTTTATTTCTTAGCCTCGATTCATCGAGGACCTTTTTGTGTTCTCACTTTTCTCAGCGACAGATAAAAATCCTTTTAGTCTCACAACGACAATTCACCTCTCCAAATTCACAATCTTCTTTTTTTTAATTAACTTAACAGAACGTTTTCGATTCCAATTATACGATATTTAAAGTGTTATTGTCTCCCAGTGTCAATTACTATAGATAAATTAAATTAGGTAGGCATAACCCGGTGTTAATTAGAAAACGAATTTTTCGAATTACCCCTTTAACTAAAGGATTTTGGGCAAACGTAGCGCCGAGAACATTTGAAACAAGGCACTTTGACCGATCATTAAGAGTCCCATTCGGTTTATTTTTTCGTCCGGCTCGGAAATTACAGTCACGCATTGGCGATTGTCCCCGGGGCATCCGAGAAGCAAATCCTTTACGGATTTCGGGACGACAACATTTTTATTATCGTTCGGGGATGCGGAAAGTACGGAACAGAGCACCCCATTAACGCGGTTTGTCGGGGCCAAGACAACGGGAAATATCAAAAGTTGATGGTCAAGCGAAAGGAGTTTCCCGGGCCCGATAAAAACCGGACCATGAATTTTCGCTTTATTACGTTTTACAAGGAGCCGGCTCGGAATGGATGTCCCCGAGAAAAGATGGATTAGGTTGATATGATTTTAAGGATTATAGCTTCCCGCAGAAGTCGGGGGGTTTTTATTGTTGGATAGATGTATAAAAGGCATTCGGCGTTGGTCCTAAAAATAACCGAATAAATTGCGTTGTATTATGTTTAGTTCGAATTTCATGATTAAACTTCCCCGCGAAATTGGCTGCGAAAGGAAAGTTTACAAGGACTGAAAATATTAATATCCGCACGTATTGAATTTCGAATTTGAATGAAAATTAGAAATTACAAGTTTCGAAATAAGAAAAACTGCCATCCATACCAATTAGTAAAGTATTACTTATAGAGAAAACAAACTTTTTTGTTGTATTCGATAACATTCCCCTCATTATCATTCATTTCTCGTGCTTAATAATCTAGTTTTTTTACCAATTTGCGGTATTTCCCTTTTACATCAACTTCTAATAAATATTAATCACATTCGGAAACACATTAGTAATCGCAACGGTCCAGATTTGAAGCGCATATGACAAAACACAGGCCATAAATTCCGGATTTTCTACATTGATATTAATTCGCATCCTCCGCCTATCAATATCCATATAGCGGCCGGTCGGGGCGCGCATTTAATACACCGGATATCTCCTTTTCTATCGCATATTCGCGGACGTCGATAATAATTGAACAGATGTCCTGTCGCGTGCACTTCCTGACGTCACTTCCCGCGATAACGGCAAAATGAATTACCTACAACATGTCACCCATATTAGTCCCTGTAAACACGCGTTATATATCTGCATATACGCAGAGACAACGAACCTGTATCGTAACGTACGTCCTGATTAAACCCATACGGAAGCACTGATTTGAACTAATGAGATTACGTGCGGAGACTTCAATCGGCCCCCGGTCGAAAACATTGGCGGAGCCCGAAGGGCGGAGGACGAGACGTCTCATGAATAAAACATTAAATGAATCTCAATTGATGGAGTGTATCATGTAGGATGGATTTTTAGAGACACTTTGATGGCGCATCGGAGTATTTGGATATTGGCGAAAAGGGTCTTCTGACGGGATATCGGAATTAGCCGACAAACGTCTTCCCGGGCGAGGAGTTTATAGGTCGTAAATTTTAAACGAAACGCATTAGAAAGTTTCCAAGATGTTTGCGATAATTTTTCGCATCGAAATCTTTGTATAGATAAAGCCCGGCGATTCTCCGTGGAATAGGGAAAACAAAAAGAATTATTTAAACGTCGATATATCGCAGGAGAAAGGAGTGCAGGTGCGCTCGTTCTCACGGGTGTACTTTTGAGTATACGCTTCCGTCTATTTTCGACATTTGGGGTTTGAATTATTTTCACACAAGTCGATATATGCAAGGACATTCTATGTAGGTATAACCATGATTTTTGCGCTAGAATTAAATAAACTTCCGGCAACTTTTACTAAATAATTGTAGGGGTAACTGAAAGATAATGTTTCTTGACTTAATTGCCCCAAAAAGGTTCGTTCGTGGCAAATACAAACCCAGCGAAAGCCTCTAATTTAATTCCCCGTTAAAACCAAAACCATAAGAGTCAAGGAAAATCTAATTGTTTACCAACAATTCTAACGACCATATGTGTTACTTAATCCTTAATGGTTCCTTAAATGTTCATTTAAGTGAATGTTTTTCAAGAAATATCACCCCCTGTAGGTTATTTTGTGAAGAAAATTACTTACAATTTGTTTCCTAAATTGTTGTCTACTGTATAGAGGGAGTTCCTGTAGAAACCTTTAAAGAAACTAGCATTAATAATATAAAAAATATTAAGACATGTGCTCATAAAAACTAACCAAAATAATTATACCACTTAATAATATTGTGATATTAAGGGATACCTTATGATTATACCCTGTATATTTTTGTCTTCGCTACATAATACGGTACTTTTCGCCGGACTTATACTTTGAAACTTTTCCAAACAAGTTAGCTAATAATGTCATATAACTTAAAATGTTGCCCGACATTTATTATTCTCCCGTATATAAAAAGAAGTTTTTCGTTTGAAAGGCGCTGTATTCACTAGAAATATAAAATGTTTCATAACCATGAAAAGGCGAATGAAACTCGCGATAAACTATTTTGGAATGGCGCACACGATTCGAGCCAAAAATGTTTCCTAGTTTACGCAGTTTGCATTTAAGGTGCGGCATTGTACGGTCGAGGAAAACTGTTCCGTAATTTCGATTAAAAAATCCGCGTCAGAATGAAAATTTTAATATCCTCCCTAGCGGACGTAAAATGAACTTAGTTATTTTCGATAGGGATAAAACTCGAGCGGGAAATCAAATGTTTACAGGCGCGTCGTTGAACGTATAAAACTCTATTGAACAGAGCTAAAGAAGGGAAGTAGTTTCCAATCTATAAGTTTTAAAGAATGAAGAACCTAAGGGCACGAAACGTTCGTTTAAAAATCTGCTAACACGGCAATCGACCGGAAATTTTCTATAGAACGTCGATGCGTTAAATTCACAGCAGACACACAGTTTTTTTATATAGAAAACTTCCTTAATCATCTGACTTTAAGTTATCAAATTTTATTACGCCCTCCTTGTATATTAATGTAATTTCCCTTTAGTAGACTTCGCAATAAATGAGTTTTGCTTTGTGCTCGTCTAACGTTACCGATAGAGATATCCTTCTACCTATAATTTTATTTCAAAAATTTTCATCGGAAACCTTTCATCAAAGACGGGTAAGTTAAACAAAAGTTACAGGAAACCTCTTCAAAGCTTATCCATCTAGAAAGACAAAACTTCTGCAATACAGATTGAATGGGAGAGGACGAGGAAGAGAACGAGACGGAACGAGCGAGTGCAAATGAAATAAAGTTTGAAAACACAGGAAAGCCCTTTTATCTTTCGATAATATCTCTGATTCGAACTCAATCATTCCGCCGGCGGCCCAATCAGAATTAATTGAAAGACATTTCGACGCGAAGTATTTACATTTCAAAGGGAATTTCCGGGACAGGCTTTATGCAGGGATCCTTGCACAAATAAAATTAATACCTAGCTAATCGTTGTCTGTTCTCTATTTTCCACTACCTGTTCCGGTTAACTAGGATGCGCGAAACTCGCACATAAAACGACAAAGTTACTTTTTTAATAATTCAATTCCCCATTTCCGACTAAGCAACTTTCCCGGTAACGAGTTAACCGATTTAAGAGGAATTAGTTTTCCGACGTGTCACAAAATTTCGCGTAAACGTTTAGGTGAGAAATCCGGTTAACGCTTTTTGCGAGGAAAGTTCGATTCGAGTTGAAGCGAACTAAAATTAACGCACGTCAAGCAGAGTCTGTTTGTAAAAGGGAGTGGTGTTAGAGAACAAAACTGTTTATTACATTACCGGTGAAATTTTGAAAGCAAAAACAAGATAAATGATTTTTACGAAGAACTTTAACACACAATGCTTAATTGATGGCATATTGTATGTTGTGCAATTGAAACATTTTACCAAAATTTCTTGCGTTTCGTGAATAAATGAAACGTGAATGTTTGATACTTCACAAATTCTTCGAAATTCCAAAGAACCGTTCAACCAAATTTGAAATATACCTAATTAGCATAAAGTTGGGCGTTCGTCGGATATTTTATCAGGAATTAACCTTAATTCGTTTTGAAGTAGGTACTCTCTTTCAACTTAAATTGATTAAATCGAATGAGTTTTTGGGCGAATTCACCCCTCCTGCGATTTCGATCCTAAATTAATTTGTTGCGCCCAGTTCGATCTGCCAATTTTCCTCGATCCATTCTTATTTCGAAAGTTTCGTCAAAGAAAACAAGCCGAAGGGAAACCTCCTTTTAAAGTTTCGCCAATCAATGCGATACCTTTCGCAATTTGGCAAATCACAAGACCCTCGGTCCGGTAAAACGTAATAGATTAAATTCGAGTTATCCCTTTGCAAATTTTTCCCTTGTACGCGGAAAAAGGTCAACCTAGTAGACTTAATACGCGATTCCGGGATAAAAATACCAAATGCACATCACATCTACCCTCATCAAGTGAATGAGTAATCACTTTGCTTTCAGGAGAGGATGTTCTTTCTCAAACAGATTTTCGTTGTCGGTGAGGCGAGAGCGCCGGAGTGAAAGCCGGGAGGAAAACAATTATCTTTCGTAGACGACCGACTTTATTAAGCACATACTCCTAGGTTCCTATTCCCCGGAGGAATTATCAAAATGTTGAAGTTCAATTCCGAGTCGAGCATATACAGGATGTAGGCCACATTGCTCCAAATTAGAACATTATTTTTCCAATACTTAACCTAATATTTCCCCGTTGTTTACAGTAATTTAATTTACCCAAAAACAGGGCGCGTTCTCAATTCAGCGTGACGATGATTACTCGTAAAATAAATTCGTAAGTGCAGGTTTAATAACGCAAGGGAAAATTGCAATCGAATTTGCAGCAACATCATCACCCTCTATTTCTCTAAATGCGCCCGACTGTAATTTTCGGAACGACGTAGCGCGTCGGCAAGTTCTCATTTAATTTCTAAAATAAAGTTAGACCTCCTTTTTCCCTCGCAGTTAAACCCCTACACCGCACATAACACACAACGAGATAAAATCAGTCGCGAAGAATAACATTATTAGGTTCGCTAGAAATGTAGTTAAATTGCTCTCGCAGAACGAGAAATATCGCTTTCGTGGCTTTAGGTATCTAAGATACGACGGTTTTTGTTTAGACGTGTGAGGAAATTTAATAATTGTTGCCGAGCCAGCGGAAAATTAAAGTCAAACTAAATCTCAAATAATATATTATTACACCAAGTACTCCTATCCTATGAATTCGCTTAAATGTTGGTGTAGGAATTCTATTAAATTAGAAAGTAATTAAAATTTTGGCGAAGGAACCGTACAAAACTCGATCGAAATCAATCTAAATTTTGACGAAGGAATCGTACAAAGTTCGATTAAAATTAATCTAAATTATGGCGAAGGAACCATACAATGTTCAATACGAATTAGCCCAAATTTTTGTTGAAGGAATTAATCTAATATAATAAATCCGAACCTAATTTGATAGTATAATTCGCGAAAAGTCACGAGAGTGCTCGAGGAAACTCCAAATCAATTTCCATTCCCTGTTACCATGGCATTAATTCAAGCACAGTGGAATAATGAATAAACAATTTTTAACTAGCGTTCATCCTTGGCATAACCTGGATAATTTGCTAAAACTATTTACCTAGTTACTAACTACATATTGAAACGGTGCCTCCGTTATTTACTTCTGACACTAATGACTCGATTGGATTACTAACAAATGGAATTCTAATATTGATCCTTAGCAAACATAAGTTAACTAATCAACGAAACTCCATCTTGGTAATTGAGACCGAGAATTATGTTGTAAGACTGGTCTTTTTAAATAGACGTCATCATCATTCATCTCGTTCCACAATTACACCGTTCAGTTCGCTTCGATTAATAAAAATAGGAGACTGGAATAATATTGGACTTTTTCTTCCATTTAGGTAGGTACTAAAATATTTTTAAAGAGTTTTACAAAATTGGTATTTATTTTTCTCTCAATTTTCATTGTGCAAACTTTCCGCTGAGGAATAAAGGAAACAATTTACTTTGAAACGTTTTCATCTTAACCCCTTTAATTGACTTAAAAAGGCGGGAAGGCGGCCGAGGAGTGTTTATCATAATAAAGTTTTCCTTCTGCAGCGGATACACTTTAGACAATTACCTTTTCAAAAAGTAACAAAAAAAACATATTTATTTTAAAAACGATGACGCAACCATGAAAATAAACGTTTATTCGAGTTACATTACGTGAAAGGGAAATATTTAGATATAATGAAAATTTTAAGGGAGGGTTTATAAACATCGGAAAACGCTCACATTCTAAATATTTGGTCGAGCTTTCGAGTGTTTTTCCTTATGGGAACTTTTATTTTCCTCCTCCAGTCGCACTCCGCTGAGAAATATCGGAGTCCCCGCTTTTATAACGTTTATGATATTTCCTACATAAAATAGCACTTAGGAGATTAGTATGTAGGTCGCTTCAAATTAAGATATATAGGGTGGCACAAATTCGTATGATTTGTTACCTATTTCCCAAAGAGGAAAATGTAATGTAGAATTTTAGAATTATAATTATTTTCTATAAATATTAAGTTAGATTTTTACTTCTTTGACCTATACAAATAAGCTTTCATCATGATTATATAACGTAAGAGACACTGTTAAACCCGCAAACTTAAATTTGCAAGTTAAATTTAACGCCATTCCTCTGCAAAAATAATTAAATTTGGGAACACTTACTTTTAATTCAGCTCATTTGAGCAAAAGTTTAGTCGCCCAAACTTTCGAGGTCACAGGAGGAAGGAAACTCCGTACAAAACTTCTCGGAAAAACTATTAAGATGCTCGAAAAATGTTTCCCCAGCAATGCCTAATGCGAAATGACGCACACGCCAATCGACTCGTGAAACATTCTATTCATCTGAATCTGATTCCGGCTTCAGCGTGCACGCTCGAATGAGCAAAATGATTAGAATTCCAGCCGGTTGTCCAAATATGCCGCTCATATTCGTGTCATATCGTCGGATTTTTCGAAAAAATTGTAAAATCAACCCTCAGCTCTTTTTTTAAATTCTGTTGCCACTAGCAATTTGTCGTTGCTAGTTAAGGGATGAGTTTTATAGGGACATGTTTTTTAAAGTCGAAATTCGAAAAGGAAGATATATTTGTACTGTTTTACAATATTAAGAGAATTATTTTTACACAAAAGTATGTAGAATGTAGTTTCTTAAATCAACAAAATTTTGTTGAAAGGAATAGATTATGATAAAGTGTCCTGTGATATTGATTTTTATACAAAGTCTAATTAACCTTGAAAAGACTTCTATTAACAAAAATTTTGTAAAATTTTTCCTCTGATTTTAATTCTGTTCGTTTGAGAAAAACTCGTAAACACTTATTTGAAAAGTTCATTATGCGAGCAGCTTTCAATCTTCGCCTCGAAATAATAACGCGAAATTGTCCAATCGATTCTTCCAATTTGTTTTGATTAGTTCATCAAACAAGGTGACGCTCCGCTGTTTAATATTCGAGCAGTTTAGAAATTGCTATTTATCACGATAATACACTACACGTAGTAGGTATACAAGTTTAATTATTCTCGGGCGGAATCGATAAAATTAATTAACATAATATCGAATAAATGCGAAATAAACGAATCCGGAATTCGTCGTTAGCGAGGCCAATTAATAAAACACTTTGACTGATGATGGATTAGTAATTCGCGATGGCCGGGTAAATCGCAATTGGGAAAATACAACCGATTCCGTATTAATTTGGTACACGTTCGGTTATCTATTTGGGGAGGTTTTTGCCCGTCGCTACCCTAATGGAGGTCGCTAATTAATCCAGTTTTCATTGTGCCCGCAACTTGGTCAATTGTTTTCCCCTCGTCTCCGTCTTACTTATATCCTAGCCCGGCTTAGAAGGGTTCCATGGCGAAATTAATGCCTTTCAAGGGTAATTAAACCGCGCGTATAACGGAGAATCTATCAGTTGCAAGGGATGTTCGGCAATCTACGACAACCCCCCTTCGTGTCGCTGTTATCAACACTTCCACTAAAAGAAAAACATTGATTTATATTTTCTATTTTAGCACTGGCGAAACTAAATTTCCCGTAAACAAACAACGCGCCATTGAACGCCGTATAGAAGCCCGTTTAATTTTCCTGGCGTTTCGATCGCTTGCGAAAACGTCCATTTACATAACATAACACAGAACATATACCTAGCATGGAAATCAGCCGGAATTACCCGTTTGAATGAAAGGGGTTAAATGTTTATTTTAACTCTAATATTAAGAATGAATGAACGGGTTTATGGATGTAACTTGCATATGTATAGGCAAGTGCAAATTTGTTGGCAATATGAGGTGAACAAGGAAATATTAATAAACTAGCAGTTGTGAGGCTGAGAAAGTTGCAAAGCTATTGCAAAACTTTGCAGTTAATTGCTACTTTCAAGTATTTTTTATGGAATACCCACTAATCATTTTTATAATCTTTTAAAAATACATTGAAGAAGTTTGAAAGAGACTTTGTAATAATTTAAAAAATCGAAAAGAAAATAAATTTTATTCGTTAGGTGAAGCATCGAGAACAAATATTTCACGTTATAAATATGTCCAAGTTCAAAATAGCCGCTTTGGAAACCCAACGAACCGTTTATTTGCCAGTTTTCTATATAAAAATTCCGACCTTCCAGCATTCCGTTATTCCATTTGGAACCCAGATACCTATTCATTTTCCCATTTTTTGCGCCGAATAGAAAATAATATTCCGTAATAGACATTCGGCGGACCCGATAGACACGGTGCAGTGATCTGCTAAACCGACCACGAAGAATCACCAAGAGATATCCCCCGCATACAGCCGCTTTTTATGCCGCTGTATTTCCAATTTTATTAGAATTTTCTTTATGCTCTACCGTTTTTGTTTGGTTTCTCTTGACCGCGAAAGAGCAGCAGATGTTTACAATCATTCGTATACACAACGCTGACGTAATTCACGGAAAAAGGAGCGTAGGAGGAATTGGAAATTGATTGGGATCGTTTTCAAAACGATGTTAGATACTTTTTTAATGTTGCATATTATCTGTCAATTGTAAACGAATCAGTAAATTTTGCATAAATGTTTGTTAAAAAGGCAATTTAAAAATAATTTCACTTATACAGAGTGGTACAAAAAAAGGTATTTATTTTTATACATCTTTTATTAAATTTATGTTTAATATTACTTAATATTTGTGTGAGTTGGGTCACCCTGCATCATAAAAGACATGTTGTTTTTAATAAAGCCGTTATATAAGAAAGTTTTTCATTGTAAGTTGCAACAACTCTTCGAAATTTCACCTATTTGTTGACCCCGGTAATTTCTTTCCGACTTTCTCCGCGCGTATAATGAAACTCGAGTTGCCATAAAAAAAGCACGAAATTTCAGGGCAAAGATGCTTTTCATGCCCGAAGGAACGCCCGTTCTTTATGCCGAAAAGTTTATTAAGCATTTTCTCCTGCAGGAATTTTCGTTTCTCCGGCGTGTGTGGTGTTGTTGGGAAGATTCATAGGGATAATAGTGACCTGCTTTAGAAATTCATAAGGACGGCGGAATTAAGGTGAAAGGCGAATGCTCGGAAGTGTTGCGGTTTAACGGGGGTTGTAAACTAATACATTGTGTGCACGGCGAATTTTCGTCTATTAATCTTTGTTTGTGATTCGCAGTCGAAACGAATTCTATTCGAGACGGATTCGCCTCGAGAGGAAATCATTATTTGCAAAATTGTGCCGCTAGAAAATCCATTTGTCTTACCTAAATCCACTGATCAGATTAATTGTTTCCTTATGTTCGGTGGAATTCTCCATCTCCTTTATCGGCTTCCTACGTACAAATCACCAGGAAAACCTCGGGGGTACCATATTGTCAGGCGTACAGTAGACAACGGTCACGTTCGTAAATTCCGCAGATTACGGCCGGTATAGAAATAGAAGAGAAAAAACCCGGTCCTGTAACAAAAGAGTTTAATATAGAATAATATTCCCCCTTTTTACAGGCACTGTATACAATTTATTTAGTGCAAATATACGTCAACTAGGCGGTGTTTTAATAACCGAATAAACCATTATTTCGAACGAACATTGTTTTCGGCGTCCTTTTATTTCATTAATTTTAACACCGTGTATAGCGTAATTAAACAGCGACTATACCGAAATTTTAACGGGATTATTTTCCATGAGGATTTCCATTATTCAAAAAAACATTCCCAAATTAATACCGACGTAATGACAACGCGAAAAAATTGAATCAACAAATAAAACAAACTCATTTGCTTAAGTACAGAGGTAGGTACAAGGCGCAGAAAATTTAATAATTAATATTTGAAAATATCCTATAAAGCGAGATATAATAATGGTTAATTTATTTAACAGTGTATTTTATACTTAATTCAGTTTATTTCTAATTACCGATTAATTGAGTAGAAGAAAATGGAGTGCTCATCTGTTTCGGTGTCCCCGTTAAAGGTTTTTCATTCCCTTCGAACGAATAAATTAATGCGTAACACTTCCGAACTAATTTCAATTTAGTTAACTAGTCTCTCGACGTCCCAACTTTCGGAATAATTTATTATTCGACCCCGGTGCGACTTATCGTCGAGGACTTTCTATATAGAAGACAGGTAAATAGCCGTTTGTTTCGTTGAATAGTCGACTTTTATTGGAGCGGAGTTTTCCAAATAATACGGGAAAATTATACGGGAACTTTTATTTGTTATTGGAAATTTATCTTAGCTTCTTTCGAGTGAATTCGACATAAATTGCATACGGGGAGTTTCGTTTGGGAATTTGCAAACTTTTACTGCAACTAGCATCAATACTAGCATCAAATAGGTTTAAATTAACAGATATAAAATGAGTAGTGAAATAGAATATGAAAAATCCAGGTCAGGGTTACACAAAATTTCAACTCTATATACTAAAAACAACACCCTGAAGGGTGTGGAAATGTTTAAAATTTGTTTTCATTAGAATAAACGTAAATATTTGACTTTATCAAGTTTGCATAGTTATTTCAGCCAAAATAGAAAAACAATTGAGTTCAAAAAGCTGGTAATATTACATTAATTAAATTTGAAGCCCCGAAGATACGTATAAAAGAAGTTTTCAGTTTATTGTAGGGAATAATTTCCGGAAAAACGATAGTAAAATACATAAACTTAATCAATTCCGCTCATTCCAAATTTTAGCATGAAGTATAAAATATAAAATTGACTGCTATTATTTCTAAACCAAACCTGCATTTTATAATTGAATATCAAATAAATACATAGAGAGATTAGAAGAATGTTACACGATAAACAAATTTAATAGAATGCCCTGTAACACTGTATGTAAAATGGAAGTTTCACAAAGAAAAGGAAACGTTTAATATCGTTTAATAACTCCAGTATGAGTTTGAAATGCAGGGAAAAGAAGAATATGAGCGAGCAGTAAACGTAAAGCTATATCTCTCCGGCAGTTCGCCACTTTTCCTACATTTCACTCTCCTGATTACGTCCTGATATTTTCCTAGGATTATAAAAGTTTCCGATTGCACTCTAACGTAGCATGTAGGGGCCCATAAACTCCCATAACCCGTTATCTTCCCGTCGCAGGGCTGCCGACAATATAAAGTTATTCGTTGGATAACAAGCTGCACTTTTACGAGTTTTGTTGTACTTATTCGCCTTCAAAACTTGCCGTATGTTTTCGCAATTCGCGCCTGTAATACATCCCCATGCGATTTTCCTGCATATAAAATACAAACCTCGCAGCGTCGATTAGTTAATGAATAATGTTCTGCTGAATTTAGCATTCGGTTTTAACTGTTGTGCGTGGATAATAGTTTGATTGACAGTAAAAAAAAACTTTAATAACGCCGGATTTAAAAGCGGATTCCCGGCAATTATAATCGGGGCGAGAGTTTTTCCAATTCGGACGGAAATCCTCCTGTCCAAACATAAAAATGTCATTTGCTTAACTCCGGACGACCGGCGAAACTTTCTAGAGGAAAAGTTCCCGATTTTATCCGGACCTTTCTCTATACGTCGAAATGCGGAATTGTAGCTCGCCGATGATCCGCGTTTCCCCGGAGAGTTCAACCGCAGACGGAAGTTTCAATCCAGTGCTGCTGGAAAACGTTCCGCAAACGGCACTGAGGGATTCCTAGTGTATTAAAACGACTCGGAGGAATTGTCGCAGAATGTTTTATTGCACATTATGCACGCCTTTAAATTTTAACAAAATGCCACGATCTACCATTAGAAGACAGTATAATGTACTACTCGTATATGCATTCTATCTGCTGCAGTAAATAAAAATTTCTTATTATTTTCTGTATAGTAAACAAACTATTTCATTTATTACCGCTCGTTACACATTAATTCATCTAGTATACATTTAAATTACTTATTGATTTGATATTTCCAGCTCAATTCCATTTTTTTATTAGTTTGAATAAAGTTATTTAAGAAATCGTCGTAATGAAGAAATAAGTAGCGGTGAATTAAAAGTATATTTACCGGAATGATAGTTAATAATGAATCAATTAATTCCTAATAAACAAGACCGTATAGAGTCACGCGATCAAATGTTTCGAACTACAAACGCTTTCAAAAATTTTCTATTGTGATATTCCTATAAATTTCACCCATAGATTTATTATTAATGTAACGGATAATTATTAATTGCATTTTATATGTACGCTATACAAAATTCTTCTCTTTCAAATGGAATAAATTATTTATCCAATAATTAATCAATTAGCAGATACATAATAAAATTTCCTCTTTTACTATTTAATTAAAGTACAGTAAATGATTGTATGTAATTAACGAAGTAATCGGACATATTGATATATTGCCCTATATCCGCCATATAATCCGTCGAACAATTATGATAAAATGGTCGAGCAAAAAGAAAGTAACGAACCGGTGCATTTTGAAGGTATAGCGAAAAATTTCTAATGCGAAAAAATTGACATTACACTATTTTTGATTGTTATATCATTTCGTATCACAAGATGAACAATCTCTTGGATGCAGTGAAAGTAGTAAGAGAACGGCTTTGCTATATATACTCAACTTTCCTAAAACTATCTATCAGTCGATTCATTCGCTATTACCGTCGTACAATTCTTCTAACCGACGAAAAATGAATAATTTAGTAAGTTTTTATTTATTTATTTATTACAGTTTTAATAGTAACATTGTGAAGTGTGCATAGTGTAAATGTGATTGGCAATTTCTTGAAAATTCATTTCCTACGTATTTCAATTAATCATTATTACACTTTAGAATCACACGCAAAGATATTAATTCCATTAATACTAATTTAATTAAGAATATTATTACTAACATTAGTCATATTGTTAATCAATATAAAATATTAGTTAGAATTAATTTTTAGTACTTGAATGCAGTTAAAAAAGTATTTAATTATAAGTTATTAAAACTGAAACTAGGGCAGAGATAATACTAAAATAATTAGTGCTCTAATTTTTTGTGTGTAAAAATTCGAAATGTTTCGCAAGAAAAATTATCCCTTTCTCGATTCTACCATAGTTTTCACCAACTCTGAGAATGATTTTAATGTCAATAGGAACTATATTTCCATTAGATCGTAAATAAGTTTGGACTCGGTTCCAACTTTGCATCGTTGTCCCATTTCACCTTTTATTTCCACCTACTTTCCGAAAAAAAAAGAGAAAAATACCGTACCTCAGACACTCAAAAACACTTCGGCGGGATATCGAACGGACTTAAAATTCAGTTAAAATAGCCTCGTAAAAATAAATTCCCACCTAATAGCCGGTTTTCGGACAGCTCAATTTCGAATTTCCGATTTAAAAATCGCGCTTCCCTTTCGGAGGTAAAAAAAACCGTTCGACGCCGAGCGCCCAATTAATTACTTAGGTACCTTCGTCAAAATAATTTCAGGCAAATCTCCCGCGCGCGGTTTCTCAATTAAAACTGAATCAATTAAAACTTATCGCGGCGGCGCCAATTTTAGCCGAACAATTCGTTTACAATTCCGCAACGAAACAAAGAAACTTCAAAGGAAAGGCTGACGCTGTGTGTCGCCGGGGCGCCGCGACGCTCGCCTATCCCCGGCTAAAAAATATCCGCGATTTTAATTGGAACCGTTCGTTTTAATTTTTTTCCTGCGCTAGAAGTATTATTAATTTTCGATTAATTAGTTTGCGCGCTGCTCGCGATAAACAGGGGGTGAAATTCAGGGAAGTTTCGGGGGCAAAAATGTATTTGCTCGTTTCGTGTAGTTACTTAGTGTTTCTCTCGCAACTTTGGTTTCTTCATTCTGTTTGAGAGAGCTGCCATAAAATATGCATGAGCTTGCTTACAACCGTAACCTTTTAAAACTAACGGCTACCGAGTATTTTAATGACTGCTCAACTTTGCCGCTTTAAATTCGTAATAAAAAAGGAACTTTTTTTCCTTTTGTAGGTATAATGCTCTTAGAAATTCGTGCGTGATTTTTTTAAATTAAAATTTCTATTCCTCCAAAATAGTCGAGTTAAATAATGTAAAAAGAAAAAAATGTTCATTGAAAAGTTCAAAACTAATCAAAATTCCTGCGATAAAATATTATAATAATTGAACTCGATTATAATTACGGATCGCCCTCCGGAGCGAATTAATTATTAATTAGAAATTTAATAAAACGTCTTACTTACTTCCTTTTCGTAATTAGTCAACTTTCATTTCATTTTCAATAATATCAATATTCCGATACGGATGTTGTAACGCGAGAGAGGACTTTCTCCGTTGGCTGCCTTAGGGCCCATTTCTTTATTCAAATGATCAACATCGTGAATTTTGCATTTATTAACTCGCGTAGGCACACAAAACGACATGATACAGTCGCTTAATTGGAAAAAACTTACAAAACTCGACGTGTAAATTGTACGTTCGAACATTATACATTGCTTCTTTAATTGATTATTAGGCACTTACCTCGGCTCGTTCACTAATTAGTTTTTTTAGGTCTCAATTTGCTTCGGAGTTGTTTAGTTAGTTTTTTAATTATTGATAAAAAGTTTGCGTAATGAATAAATTATTAGTTTATTGAGTTAATTATTTAATTAACTAAGCTCGTTGTAGGAGAAACTTTTCTCTATAATTTCTCAATTATCTTCATAAATTCTAAAGTTACCGAATTATTTAGATTATTCGATGAATTACAAAGTTGGTTTTCAATAAATAAATTATTATTCAAAGTAAAAACTTTATACATACCTACATATTTAAATAGGTAGATAAAAATGTTATATATCTGTAATTTTTCATCATTTATCTCCAATTTTCTTTAATCTTTTTGGATAATTAATAACGTTTAATTTCTACTTCCACAAATCTTTCAGTATAAAAAGTATTGTCAGATAAAACTTGTCGTTACTCTATTAATCGTATACAAGCTGTAGTAAGACACTCGTGTAAAAAGTATTTTTTTTCAGTTTTGTGTATCAATCTTGGTGGCTTTCGCAACCGTAAATGCCGGTTACTCGGGCAGTTACGGAGGTCACGAGGGCTACGGAGGTCATGAGGGCTATGGAGGTGATGGAGGGCACCACGACATCTCGCACACGGTGGAAATAACCAAGCACGTTCCGATTCCTGTTTACAAGCACGAAGCCGTACCGATTCCTCACACCGTTCCCGTTCCGATCCCCAAGCCTGTGGCCGTTCCGGTTCCTCAACCCTACCCCGTTCACGTGAAAGTACCCCAACCCATCGCCGTTCCCGTTATCAAAACCATCACCATCCCCGTGGAGAAACCGGTACCCTACAAGGTGGAGAAGGAAATACCCTACCACGTAGAGAAGCCAGTACCCGTTCCAGTTGAGAAGCACATACCCATCAGGATTCCCAAGCCAGTACCCGTCAAAGTACCCGTTTACAAAGTCGTGTACCACCATAGCAAACATTAAGTGGAAGACTCAAGACTGATACGACATCTTCTTCATCCAGTTTCACCTCATTTTAGTCATTTTTTTCTCAGTTGTTGTTGTTTTTTATTGTTACATTTTGTTTGAAAAAATAAATGCGTGTTTTGTATTTGCGGTAATTTTAATTAAATAAACAATTAAGGTTCCCCGATATAAAATATATTTCCCAGGGTACGGAAGAATGAGTTAAAGTGCTCATCGCGCAACGTGAATGTGTGTATGGGGAAAAAATGGAAACCGCATTTCATTCGTGCCTAACAAAATCAAAAAGATAATTCCCAAAGGGTCCCTAATGAGAAATATCCAAAGCCAGTAGACCGCCGCAAATTGAATTTTCTTTGTTTTATTTCGCGTTGTTAATGCGATGTACTAACAACCATTATTCTAATAAAATTTCGCACCCGCTGATTGTTTTATCTCGCAATATCATTCGTTTTAATAAAACAAAACTCTCTCTCTCCACGTAACGTTGCGGATTCGAAAACTTTTCGGACGCGACTCGGTGAAATTTATGGAAATTGGGTGCGGAATCGTATCGAATCCCTCCGCTGTGATTAAAAGAATTGTTTCAATTTTCCGACTTTTCATCACAAATATTGCTTTTTTTCGACAACGTTTTACCTCACGAAAAAATTAATAAAGGGTCTAATAATCCGGATTTTTTTTCGCACGTTACATAATTCCCATTATATTTTACGCGAAATAAATAGTGTTGTCTTTCACGACTCCGCCAGGAAGTGTCCCGTTGCAAAACAGGTTCGTTAGCGTTTAATTATATCAGACGAGACAAAACAGATCGAAGTAAAATTATATCCGAGAAAAATATACACCTGGATTCTGTTACTCGCGCAAATTGTCTATTACTAAAATCACTAACTTAAAGTATCAAGTGTAAATTCTGTTATTATTGCAAGATTCCTTTCGGAATCGATTCGAGTTGTTTAATCAGATTTTATACAAGAATTCCAATGATTATACGATATACGAGAAATTAACTACCTTCTTGAAGGGTTGAATTTGTGAAATGGAATTCTATCTTAGAAAAATTAAATAATAATTATGTAGGTGTATGTTTTATCAATTTAAAAATTCTTAAATGGGAAATAATAGGAATTTTACTGGATTGTATAAAAAGTATTTAATATTCGAGTACCTTTTTTATGAATAATCAGTGAATGGTGGTGTTTTTCATTATGTGTAATTAAAAAACCCTTCCTGAAACATTTCAATATGAATTCAATTTATTAACGAGCAATTCCTGTACGATCCCTATTACCCTAAAGCGCCCTTTACGGCTCGCAACCGACCGAACAAACTTCTTTAATCACGTATGATGTTCGGGCCGAAACGTTAAACACGGCGAACACCAACCGGCATGAATTATTTATTAATATATTTCGGATTACGCCGCCCCGGCGAATATTCGAATGCAAAACGGCATTCCTCGAATTACCGTCAAACTTCACTCGCCTGCAACCGCCTCATTACCCTCGAAATCTAAGGTTACGTTTTACGTTCCGTCCTGCAACAATGCAGTTGCGGATCCGCGTTTCGAATTTAATTCCGGCCGGAATATATTGCATATGAGTGCGATATTCGCCCGCCGAGACGGCCAAAGGGCGAACGTAATACGTTTGTAACGCGAAACCCGAATGCGGCGCGAGCTATGTGGGTTAGTCGGAGGGTGTTAGATTCAAACCCGGTCTGTGTTTAGCCCTTTTCGGGAGAAACGGTAATGACAACGTACGATGGAAACTAAACGCGTCGAAGACGATTCGAATTATCAATCAAGCAGTTTAGTAATCTTGCGGATATAAAAATATCCGTTGATGCGCTGGAAATTTCGGAGCCGTCCTTCGGAAAAAGCGAACGGATTTTTCATGAATTTTTTATCCCCCGACATCGGCTCGAATCAATTGGGAGAGCCGAATGTCTTTCTCCTGACGGATGGAAGGATTTCGTCCGGGGCGGCGGGATTAGGTTCTGTCGGCTATTATAAAAATGTACGCAGGACCATCTCGATGCTAATTTATGCCCCGAGAATAAATCATCGGGCGTTCGACGCGGTGCGCATTTTTCTTTGTGCAGTCGAGGATTTGCCGCCCCTGGAAAAAGGCTATCAATTATCGGCTGCCTGACTAATGGATATTCCGCTGATAAATTAAAGCGTTATTACTTGAAATGAAATATGATTTATTAACCGGCAGGATAGTTTGCGGAAATTTTAAGCACGGGCCTATTCAGGCATCCGGTTTTTCTCTCGACAATATGAATATAACAATTTACATCGCCCACTACATGTTTTTTTACGTTGCCATTTTAAACGCTATGAAATTGCAATTTCAACAAACGTGACTGTTTCAACTGATTTCACTGATTGAAATTCCATGTGTTTATTTACTCATTGCGCCTTTGTTGCTTTTATAACCATCAGGTTGTCCAGTTTGCTATTCCAATCGTGTTGAATAATACAGTACTATGCTTAAAGTTTTACATAATAAAAATACATAATAAGTGTTTTATTACTCTCTATAATATCTGTTCATTATCTATGTATAATTATTATTATTATAGGCAATTTACATAAAGCTTAATAGTTGACAATATAATTACAAATTCGCAAATAGTATACATATACCAACATTAAAGTTCTAAATAATTTAAACGTTTAATTCTCTCGACTCAATTAATGAGTATATAAATACCTACTATTTTATTGATTATTCATCCAAATGGCTCGTACGCGAATAGAGAAAAGTTTCCCGGTTAAAATACATCACGCGTGGCGTTCGCAATTTCAGCGATAAGCGAGATAAGTTACAAGGAAACCCATCGTCAATTTGGAGATAACACTCGCCGGATCGGATTAGGAGAAAGGTATAGTGACCGAATTCGAATCGCCCGACGCCGGAGATTGGTCGAGAGTCGTTCAAAACCGACGCTTATGCAAAATATATCGACGTCTCGACGCGGAGATTTCGCTCGAAATCTCGAATCGGAACAATATTCGTCGATGCGAGGCGAGGACGAGGACTCGGGGAGCCCGTTCTCCTTTTTAGTGCCGTATCAGCGAATGCAAGCCGGAATTTCGCTGCACATATTGCGATTCGAATAACAAACTGCGCGGAAACAGAAACAAATAAGGAATATTCGAAAATGGTAAAAATTGCGAAATTGTAGACTATTGGTTCGGTTGTAAATATATCTCTTCATTCATATTTTAGAAAAATACGTGGATGTAATCCCTTTCTCCTTTCACCTTTATCAAGTCATTGACTTAAGACTTAAGGTAGGTAGGCACTTTTACTTTATTGCAAAAAAATGTAAATAATAAAGTCAGTTAGAAACTATAAATTAATGTATTAAATTGCTTTCTATAGCTCGAAAAAAATATAAAACGGTTAAATTACCGAGGATAATTTGTTGGAGCTTTTCCACAAAAAAAAACTTATCTGATTCACTGTGCTATACTCATCTCGTTCGGATGTATAAAAAAGAAATTACATTTCTTGTCGTGGCGTCCAAGAAAAAGGCTACACGTTCACGGACCAAATAGCAATAAATCAAGCACCTCCTGTCGCAGACAAAAAATTGCGCCCTCAAGGGCTTGTTTAAAAAAATATGGAATTTCGTAACTTTAATAAGATGACATACGGGGTAAAATACGGACAGTTTCTTAAGAAAATCTCAATGTTTTTTTTATCTCAATTCACTCGGTACAAAACCTTTCAGCGTCTGGTAAACTTGATTACATTATAAATTATAACCCGAGCGTTTAGAAGAATTTATCTGTGTGTATTTTTTTCCTCTCCCTATCCCTTTTCATCGCATAAGGCATTTACGGAGAATTTCATCCCGAGGAAAAGTAAATGGGCACCCTCTTCAAGATCGTGCGTCGTTTTCTGTATGCGTTTTATCAAGTCGGTTCCTGTCTCGGCACTCGGGACGATAAAGTATTCGAAATTATTTCGTGTCACATACCATATTGGACCTAATATTTCAGACGGAAATTTATCTAAATGCCTGGGATGGTGGGGCGTCGTTTCTTCGGGAAATTCCTCACGAATTTTCCAAAGTTTTCCACACGGGAAGGTTATCGCTCCGGGACAAGTTTTTCGTTAGTCGACACATTTCCGCTTCATTTCCTACCTATAGGCGCCGCCATATTTCATCGTAATTTGTAATTTAATAAACAATTTCTTGTAGTTTCGGACAAAAAGAACGCCTTAGTAGTAATTCTTTCCGGCGTTTTCTAATTTCAACTTTCTGATGTGCACTTTTACACAACGCCCGGAAGTTTTATTAAAACTTTCGAAAATAATCAATCAAGAACTCTCTGGATTTTTCAACTTTTATAACGCCTTTTTAGAGCTTCTGATATGTCCAACTTTCAACTAACGACATTCTATCTTTTATCGCTCGAAAGTTGGGATGTTTTAAGTATATAGTTCCACGACTAACTTTACATAAGTACGGTGAAAATTACGTTTGATTTTTTCTAAAAAAAAGAACCAAACTAATCCAATTTCGTATTAAATATTTCAACTACAACACTACGGGGTAGTTAATTAATGATAGATTATGTTACTAGAAACTTTCTTTCCAAAACTACAGTAACAAAAAGTATCTACTTCAATTACATTAAAACCAATTACCACTTTTGTGTATTCGTATTGAAAATAACACCTTTAAAATATTTCGATTCATTATCCAATTACTGCTCTGTCAAATCCTTCATTTACATTATTTCACATATTTTTTTCGAATGTATTTAACAGTATTAAAATTGTTTTCTTTTTACGACATTAGGGATGTATAACAGGGGATTAGGCACGTTCTGGTTGTAAAGCTCTCCATAAATTTATGAAGAGCCGAGGAGAACAGGGAGTATAATATTGCGTGATGTTTTTATCGTGTGCATTATTGATGTCTTTTAAATGCTCACCTAACAAGGATTAAATTACAACTTAATTTTATAATGCTGGCCGAAAGTATAAAAATGATTTTGTTTGTTGTATTCCTTTACATTTCCGGAATGCTGGAAATGGAGCTTGAGATACATTTACAGCCTTGGCCAAAAGTATTTAACCCCGGAAATATTGCAAAATAATTTCTACCATAATTAAAGCGAAGGCCGCTCCGACAAATACTGATTTTTTTTAAATTGTTTAAATTCGATCGCATTTAATAATTCCACCAAAATTACCTAATAAATATCACGGGTAAGAACTTGAGACTAGAAAAATAAAAGTGATTGAGGATATTTCTGGTGAGTTAATGATCAAAAATCAAGGCAATCATTTCAAGTCACCCAGTAAACTTATTCGAGTTAATAATAATTCTTTCGATTCTACCAAGTTTACTATTTTATTCCGCCGAAGTTCCAAGCATCATTATGTCCACATCGAGCATATAAATTACTGCACAATTTGGAAGCAGTTTCGTTTCATTCGGAGCCATAAATTGCTCGGAACTACGAGCATTTGAATTATTAGCGAAACGATGACTCCCCGGGTTGATTTACTGCAAAAAAAATATTACACGAAATATTTTATTTCGCGAATTCTATTCGACCGATTTGAGTCGCTGCAACGGACCGATATCCGCCTGACGAATTTTCCAATCGGGCAATTATTATTTCATGATTGATGTTCCCCGACCGGAATCCGGATGTGAGTTTCGTTAATTGGAAAATATTTATCCGATTAACTCGATTATAAAAAAAACTAATTTCGCGAGCGAACGGATAAACATTTAAATTACAAGAAGCGGAGAAAATTACAGGAACGCAAAGAAATTGAAATTTTATCACAAAAGAAGGATCTATAGGATTTCGCTTTGTGCATCGGGAGCTTCGGTATTATGAAGAATTTAATATTCCTGACTGGAAATGTGAAGTGTCCTAGGCTCAAATAGGCTGTGCGATTACGATAAAAAGCAAGATGCTGAAATTACAATCGAATTCGAAAAATAAATTAAATTACGCACAAAACAATAAATACAAATAGAAAAAAAGCGAGGTAGATAATGTATAAAACAAAAAGTGTGTTTAGGGATCGGGATAGCGTGAATGAAATACAGACTACGGCACAAATTGCTACGAAAACATACCCAAAATCAACAAACTCGCCGGTCGTCGTCGAAGTTCTTGGGCTAACCGAAAAAGGGCCTCCAGCAGCATCGAAAAGAACTCACAAAGGAACATCGCAACATGAAAGACGCCTGCGGGCGTAAAGCGCAACTGTTTACCATTAGAAGGAATGTAAGTTACCACGGTAACGGATGAGCAGGCACGTCGCGACGCTTCGGAGCCGTCGTCGCCGCCGCCGTCGCCGCCGCCGGTGTGTTCAAAGCGCGGCTCAACCGACGGCCTGCCGTCGACTGAAAGTTGCGGCTGTGTGGAGTTGCGGCTGTAGAGATGACTGGGAGTTGGAAGTTGGAGGCAGAGCGCATGTGGAGGAGTTTTAATAAGGCCAGAGGAAAATTGGAGAAAATCGAAATTGTTATTCATAGATTGGAAACGGGTTTTTGTCGCTGAAGGATTCCACGGGATGCTATTAGAATTATGTCGATGCGATGGGGGAGAATTTTCTTATAATATTTTAGTCGTCGCGGGGTTGGGAGTACGGTTAATTTTCATCATTTATTTATAAAACTTTAATTTATTATTAATTTACCCTAAATAACATCTATTACATTAACTCAATATTTAATATATAACTCATAAGCAAACATAAAAGCCTTTTGTATACCTAGAATACAATCATTAAAATAAATAGCATCATTTAATGAATTATTTAATGAATTCACTCATATTCTGAATCTGTATTATAGATGGAAAATTAGTAATGTATATTCTTTCCCCAAATTTACCGTGATCATGGAAAACGCACCTCCGCCCTTCCGAAACGAAAATTACAAAATTGAAACTAATTCATTACATCCACGGCGAATATAATTTAGCGTTTCATTATAAATTCCATTAATTTTTCGCCACATAATTCTTGGCGTGAATTTTTAAAAACGTCAAAAGCAGTCATACCGGAATAACGACACGAGAGCGTTCCGGATTTATCAATGTAGCGAAAATACTCCCGGTGTACAGCAAGGAAAACACCAATTTAGTTTCGGTCGAATTGAAATATGATGTGAGAGCAGGGAAAGCTAGTCGTAACTATTACGGTTGTCGGATAGTCAGCACTTTTCCGACATATTTTATTTTGCGATTTTATTCCTCGTAAAGCGACGCTTTTATTGGGAGACCGCAGGCGTTAGTTCGGCTGGTTTCCTTTGATATTTTCTCCCTACTTTACCGGTTTTCCGGTTTTCCAATATTTGAAAGATAATTACGGTAGATTAACGGACGGTCGATCGTTTTTATTGACCATTTTATATTCGGAAAACCCTTTTTATAGACAATTCTTTTCTACTTTCATATTACGTACCTACTGTTCAATTAATATAGTAAAAATATAAGGGTGTATGTGTGTGATTTGTATGATAGTTATATTATTATTTTGTAACTATTAAATTGATGATAAAATTACACAATTCTTTATGATTCCACCTAAATCGTTTTAAAAGATAAAATCGTCAATTTTAAGTGACCTATACCTTACGATCGAAGCAATCTTAGTTTTATTGTTATATGAAATGTACTATTAGTACTTTTATGTGCCGACGCGAATAAGGTATTTAAGAGAAGACATTCGAGCGAGCTAATAAAAGCGCCTTCCTTATTTTCTAACAAGACATAAACAACCCCCGGAGCTGGCGGGATACAATAACACTTCGCTACTCCATTATCGTCGTCAGTTCATGCGAAGTAAATATGAAAATATTTTTCGTAATAAAGCAGGAATGAATTCGAATGCACCATCTTCCGCGAAAACGTCCCTACCGTTTGTAACGGAAGCGCGAAAATTTCGTTCCTGAAACGACATTGTATCGGAAGTGTTGTGTCGAGTACCGCCGGGACGGGGTTTCATTTGCCCTTTGATATAGTACGTCGTTTTGCTTTACTAGCGCGAAATATTAAAAAGGAAATGGGCTTTATCTTGTCTCGTCTCTTGATGTAACGAATAGATACGTGATGCGGTTCCATATAATTTTTCCTTCTACATTATTTAATTCGTTTTATAACGATTGTTTCAACCGCATCGATTCGATTTTTTGTGTATAAATAGATCTTTAAATAAACAACAATACTATTAATAGTATTAAACTCTTTTTTATTAGTGAAATCTACGTTCGTAATCGAAATTATATTATTAATTACAAGCTCGATTAATTTCAAGCTTGCATCGCGAACTCGCATAACACCTGCAATATTCGAAACGAGCACTACAATAATCTTACTATGAAATTTCCGAAGCCCGTACGGTATTTCAATTTTACGAATCGGTTAATTACAGTTTACCAATCGATACCCACTTTGTTACTTGAAGTTCCTCCGAATTTCATTTAAATTACGCCATTTGATGTTTGATTGCGATAACAACACCTGTATTAACGCCGCTATTATTTGCCATTTGGCTGACCAATTTAACGGTTCTCAAACTCACTTGTCATCCTATACGCGAGTTTTAATGCGAAATCGTCGCAGATATACCGATGGAAACCTATGTAGGTACTTCAATTGTACGGGTAATTGGATGTAATGCGTAATTCAGCTGTTCGATTCGTTCAAATGTTTGACTAACATGTATTAATGTTACAGTGTTGGGAAGGTACCAATATTTTTTTAACAATCAAAAATTTATGCGCAAAAATCGATACGAAGCTTTTAAAAACGGAATCGATAAAAATAGCTCGACGTTAAAATTTAATAAGGAACTCCGTTTTTTTTCTTTATCGATAGAAGTAATAATTTCGAAATTCGCCGACGTTAAAGCGTTTTTGGCACAGCAATAAATAATTGAAAAGGATAAAATGCAAAACGCGCAAACTGTTGAGTAAAAGCTGCACCGCTTTTCAATTCAATTAATGTAGTTTTTCTTTCGAGTGTTTCGCCTACACAAAACGCGAGTGTACTTATTAAAAACGAGCTCGAAAGGGAAAAAAATACAGCAACCCAGTTGTTACTTTTGGTTAAGTTTTTAATTGCGCTCATAATAAAATTCAAACTCAAAGAGGCTCTTTATAGCGATGATGGGGAAGTTAGGACTTCCTTGAAAAATATTATTACGATTTTGTTTAGGCTGTACCTACTCTAATTTACATTTCCATATAAAATTTTATTCGGGTCATATCAAAAATATGCAAATGAACATTTGATAAGAATATTCATATTTGTTTTTAAAATTACTCCCCGGTTCTTTTATGGACTCGGCTATTTTACCAGCGGGATATTTTGCGTTATGAAGGATGTTGATTAATAGTACAAACACGTTATTACGGATATTTCCACCACATCCACATGCGAATCCAGGTCACTTGCTTCCCTCCCGTGGGCATAGGTAGATAATTTTATAATCTCCACGCGGGGTTTTATTTTTTGTTAATTGTTTTTTTGTGTACGCAATAAGAAAATGAATTTTTTATATTAATTGGCCGTAAAATACATGCACAAGTTCTAGATAATTTAATAGGAATTTCATACGACCCCTTTTCTTATTAGATCCTTCTTGGATCTACTCTTGAGTAAAAATTACTGAGTCTCTTAGGTAAATAACTGACTTTCTTGTATAAAAAACTGACTCTAATGGGTGAAAATAATTGACTCAATTGGGTCAAAATAATTCATCCTGCTGGGTAAAGAAACTAGCGTGAAAATAACTGACGTTTTTGTGTAAAAAACTGACTCTATTGAATGAAAATAACTGACTATAAAAACTCTTAATTAGCTTGAAATAGTAAAATGTCCATTAATCACTCTTACATTACCCTCTGAAAAAAAAATTCAAATAACCAGGTGTACACATTAGAGAAAAACGCCAAAATTTAAAGCACGTGTGTTATTTACACTAGCGATTTTATTTCCCGACGAATTGATACATTGGAAATGAAACATTTTCGGCGTACCGAGCGCTATTGTTCGAAATGTTTGATTTGTCCGATTGAAATAAAACGTTGACAAGCGTGCGTATACGCGTGTCCGGTATAATGTCAATCCAGAAATCCGCTTAACGAAATCCCACTCGAAAATGCAAGGGCATACAATGTGGCATCGGGAACAGTTTCGTCACTTATTGACGTATCCAAAAAAAATACTTGTTTGATGGGATTAAATCGCCAGCGGGCGAAAAATCCCCGGCATGGGGTTTACCTTTCATGCGGTTGGATTTAGTAGAAGTAAATAGTGCATTAATTTTTCTAATTAAATGTATATCTACGTATATTAAATCTTTGGCTTTCACAAGGGCACAGTCGAGTCTCGATCATGAAACTTCTTTGAAGCTGTATCGAATAACCAATTTATTTCGACGAGGCAAGAAGGCACGTTTCTAACGACCTCTCCGTTGTTTGTGACATACATAGGCCTGAATGGAAAACCCTTTTCGGTAGAAGCTAATCCCCTTTGACTTACCGAGAACCAAAATACATCAATGCGACCAAAATTAACGATGTTTGCACGTATGAAGAATTAATTATTCGCGTATTGCCAGTTGTCTTAATATTTGCCGGCGAGGAAAACGGAGCTTTCCTCGTACATGCGGAAAATATGGCCGAGTCAGTAATTCGAAAAGGGTAAAGGCGACATAACGAGAGCGGGAAAATGAACCGCACAATCAAGAACAACTACCGTTTAAATTCGAAAAGGGATTTTCACGGTGCCGAATCGACACGAGTGTTATAGTCAGGAGTTGTCAGTGTCGTAGATTTATAGATTTTCCTGGTTTCGGCAGGAAAGTTAGGCGTTGACTGACAGCTACTAATGTTTACCTCAGATAACCAGGAGAGCTGCCATCAAATCGTTGCATTAACATAGAAAATTTATTTTTCTATTGCAATAAATAATGCTATTACACGAGGAATGATTCCGGCCTTTAAGTCCGTTTCCAATAAAGCCTGACACTTTTAAAATTTATGTATACGAAATAAATTTTTATTAAAGGTTCCGTGCATATAAATTTTACGTCTGGCCGTTTATAACGCAATTCGTTTTTATACTTTTAGTGTATGTCTATAATATTATATTCCTTTTCGATTTCGGTTGTCTACTAGGTAAACTCCAGAATGCTTTAAAACATTGGACCAAATCTGTATGCAAGTACCTCTTCAAAAAAATGTATCCAGCAATCGACTTAACTACTACCTATTAATTTTATTTATTTTAAACAATCAGATATCTCGACTTGCACTTTCATACTAAACAAATTGTGGTTGTTGTTAATTAATAAGTTTATTAGTTGAATTTTTTGTCCGGGCGTCAAGCATTGGTGTCCCCTGTATCATACATATATTCGACGTTTCAAATATTGGCTGGAGTGCCGCGCCTTCACCCTACTTCTTGGAGCTATAAAGATGATATTCCGAAAGCCCCGAGGTTGTATAGGGACAATATTGGATTTGACTTGAAAAAGATAGCAAACATGTGATTGAGAGCATAAGATTTTCCTCCGCCGTTTCGGAATAAATGCCGCTGAATGTATGGATGAGTTTAATTTCCCGAAAAATTTCTCCCCCGAGTTTTATTCCAATATCCGTTCTTTTATAGTCATTAGGAAAACAACTGTTCGATATCAATATTAATATTAGCTTCGTGTAGGGCGAATTTAATATTTTATTCATCGATAAAATGTTGCGATATATTATGAAAATTCGATTGATAAAATGCCGGTTTATTTTTGGAAGATTTTTATTATGACGATGTGCCGTATACGCCAAAATTTACAGTCAACATAAAAATTGATTTATTATGAATATATTTTTTAACTTTTTAGATATAAGGAAACGTTTATCTATACATTGAAATTGCTGCAAAAGTTCTTCTTAATAAATATAATAACGAAAATTCGTTTATTTGCGATTATGATTAGAGCAGAAATTATTTGTTGGTCGTTGAACCGTGAATTTCCTTTTGGTTGATTTAGGATAAGAGGCGAGAAAACAATCCGCCGTTAGGGGGCGCTTAGTTAGTCCGAAATTAGGCGGATTTATAATGATTTTATTTTAGGCAATTTGTAAGCTTAAATTTTCATCGGTCGTTGCTTCAAGGAAAAGAATCCGTACAGCAGGGAAAGTTAAGTAATTGAACGTATAACTTGGACTGTTTAAATATTTATGAAGGGAGAGACTTCGGTGAATAAATTGTCCATTTAAAGGCTAATTAGCACACAAATATATTCTTTTAGGCTTAGTTATACATGGCGAGTAATAAATGCGATAAAATTAAATAATAATTCGCAAGTTTATGGGCGTTTTGATACATCTATTGTGACTGTATCCGAATGCATTGCACGGAGTCTCGTTGCTTCTCACCGCACAACTCAATTACACCTATATGTCGCATTCCGATTCGCATATTACTAAAAGGTGTCAGAACCGAAATTATGCAAGCATCGTCGACTCAGATATGATAGAGTGTCATTGGTGAAATTTCATTGTCGTCGCCGAAACCGCTTCATATCCAACTTCGAGTCAATTATTACCCGAACGCGAAACTACAATTTACTAAAAGCGCCTCTCTACGCGGTATAAAATATGTTTAATTATCTCGTACGTAGAATTTATAGTCGAAACTGCACCGATCACTGTCGCATAATTCAACGTTTGATCGAATAGGATTGACGTTATATCAAAAAAAAATCCCTATAAAAATATCGCTTTCAAATTAAAATCGGTAATTCGATCAGATCCGTTGTCGCAGATATATAATTCGAAATTTATTTCGCACACACACGAAATTACTCGTTTTGAATCATGTTTGACAGCTATAGAACAAACGCAATTTATAATTTAATTCAGTAATTTTCTACCATTGAAAATATGATATTTCGGCTACAAACAAATTAATTATTTTATATATTCGGAGGGAGTTATTGTGCGCCGCACAGATAGGATACAATTTATTAATTTCGGTGTTTTGTTTCGGAATAAAAGGCATATAACTCAATTAAATTGGATTATACGAAATTAAGTTAAATATTAAAAATTAATTAATGCAGATTTGATTTGTTGTAGTTGTCATTTTTAAACGAACCCCAAGTAGGTAGGTACCTAAAATATTAAATCAGACTGTTTCCTATAGTTTTTATTGAAATTACCAATTTGCTATATTTCTTATTCCATTTCAACAATTTCAATTTCGACTTTACACTTACGCTATTTCATATAGAAATCTTTAGTCTCATAGCTTCCGCAATAAAAATCCTTGTAATTCACGTTTCGAACCGACTTTGGGAAGACTATACACTCTTCATTTCTTTACATGAAAATCCGAGTCGTTTATTGAATTTACAACCTTTTTCTGCCCTATATGCGCAGCGTATCCGCCAGATAACAGCTCACATAAACACCACACACCGATTTTTCGGTGGAGAAATAAATCAAAAAAACGAGGTCTGCAAAAGTCGATTATTCCAAACGGTATTGTCGTCTTTATGTTTCTGCTCAATTTAACTAAATCGTATCGGGTTAGGTTTACTGATTGCTTGCGGGAATTTGATAGCTCCTATCCCAGTGACGTACGACCAAAGAAAAACCAAGGCGATAATTTTCAGTAGTTTTCGCCTGGGCGATTTCTTTAATGAGCGCTCTCGCCGAGGAGCATCTTTTCTACGAGTTTAAATTCGCGGAAAAAACAATTCCACATCCGCGGCAATTCGCCGATTCCGGTGAGCCATACCTTAATGGTTTCGGCGCGTTCTGTTCTTTTTTTTAATATGTAAGTACGTCAATCCTTGGTGACAAGATCTGTTTCACATTCGAGGAAATTGAATTTTCCGTTTCCCGGATCGAGGCCTGGGTAATATCGTCAGATTTGATGCTGTCGGAAGTCGTGTTCATCGAATCCCGTAGCTTTGATGTAACATTAGTTTTGCCGCGTCTTTTGCTTTTTCGCATCCTGTTCTTCGGTCCCCTTTACATAGATAATAATGTGATAAATAGAATTATTCCACTGTGTTCTTATGTATAGTCTAACTTTTAGTACTTACTATCGATTCAACTTGAGTTAATTTTAGGCGAGCCATTTAAAAAATTGGGTAAATATCCAAAAACTAATAACCACAACAGGTAATTTACTTGACAAGGAGGTCGGTATTGATTCGTCAATTTGAGTTAAGGTTCCTCTTATTATGTAATTTAATATTCAGTACCTTCGTGACTTGAATATAAGAATCAAATTGATTTTTGAAACTAAATAGTTTACTCAAAATGTGATCGATATTGTGATAAGTGAAGATATAAATAACTTAGCGTTCCGTGCGAGAGAGTTCGATATACCCAGAATTTCCGCCGGCTAGATATATGGTTTATGAAATATTTAAATTCGGGGGGCTTTACTCCTATCCCCTGCTATAAATGTGCGTAGCATTTTCAATAAATATTGATACAGTCAAGTGTAAATTAAAACACCTGCATAACGTGTAATCACCTCGTTGTATTTGTTTAGCTTTATTTATAAAGGTTCTATTTTACATTTCGATATATCTACACGAAATAATTTCTATTCTATTATGTAATAGGAGGTTACATGCGTTCTACAATGGCGTGTTGCTACAATGGCAACACAAATTTACATGAGATATTACAATAAAAAAATGCAGTATTTCTTGGTATAGAAATAGAGGAATTAATACGAATTGTTTGAACAAACTTTTTCAATAACCAGATGTGCTCCGGTTATTCGAAAACGTTTCCGCGAATTTAAATTTACTCCTCCTGGTTATCATACAAGTCCCATATTCGCCGAAAGTCGAAATCCAATAACTCTCTTGTTTGCTCTTCGGGTATAAACTTAATATGAACCGTACCGTTACTATCTTACAGCTTTCTTACCCTTCGAAGCCGTTTATTCAATTTTTCATATTTACACTTCCCCGTCGTTCTATCCGCCGAAATTGCGCGATTAATAAAAGTTAATATCGCAAAAATGGGTCAACTTGTTAACTACAGGCGAGCAAAAAGTGGACCGGGAGCGCTGATAAAGTTATTCATTTAACTCGCTAGGAAAATATGTGAAATTCCCGTTGAACTGACTGTAAAGAATGGGGCAAAGGATAGCCGCTGTGATTAATCTCTTTCAATGCGGGGGCCCCCTTTTAGATTTACAGTGTGTTGTTGTGTGTATTTTGTGAGCCATAGAGAGGAAAAAGAACGAACATTTTTTTCGGCGTGCAATAAAAGCGCCATCTAGCAGGGAACGCTTCTCCGGTGACAAATTGTCGTTTCTAAACGCAAAAAGAAAAGTTTCCGCTAAAAATTCGGTTCCGCTAGGACAATAGCACCGGTCCCAAAAAAAACCAACAACTTTCAACAGATATTCAAACATACCTCCACGAGAATATAGTACTAGAATATATATACAAATAAATTCTCATTTCAATTAGAAAGGGAATTTGACAGGACGTACAAATCGCCGGTAGAGTACGGGGAAGCCCGTTCAAATAAAACTGTCCTAATCTCCCGACCCGCGACCCTGTATATATAAAGTAAAGCCGGGGCTCTAGTAGGCCATTTCACGGGCTGTCGCTTCCATGAAGAAAACGACCAAGTTACTTACCCGGCGCGGCCGACATTATACCACAATTTTATGACATGTTCTGCAGTCGCAGCGCATCAACTAACAGAGCAAAAGAGGTAGAAGAAGAGCGCCGGAATGTAAATGAAACATTTAGTCCGCATTTGTAGGCGAGACGGCGCATCATTCAGTTATCAGAGCGTAAAATAGAAGAAAGCGCTCCTCACTGTATTATATACCATTTAGAATTTTTGATAGACGCAGTATAAAGGATTATTCCCATTAACAACTCTTCCCTTAATTCTTTCTTCTTCTTCCACTCTTAATTTTAGTACTTGAGTTTTAAATCTAACTTAAAAATAAAATAGCATTTAATTTTCCACAGTACCTAGTGTATTGCTGTATTCTTCTGGGTTTGAAAATTGGCTCCTTTCACGTCCCGTCCGCGCATCTTAGCGTGGAGATCTTAATCCCCATCCTAAATCCGAATGTTAGTAACGCGATAGGACATAAGTGAATGTTAAGTGGTGTAAATTGATCCTGGCGGAGAAATAGAGATTCTCGCGATATTCGAAGCGTAAAGTTTTTTCCTCCTCCCTATCGTTATTCGTTCGAATTCGAACCCTTCGATAAAGCCGAAGCATTTCGACGGTTCGTCAATAAACGACATGACGTAGATGATGAAAAATGATAGTAAGAAAGCAAGCGGGATATTTAATACGGGTCCATTAGGAGGCAGGCCGTTATCTCCTTGGAAGCGTTTAGAGAAACTGGACCGAGATAGATCGGGTGTTGTAGAGTAAAAAATGTATATTGATGGAAAGTCTTTTCGTGTCAGCCGGGGATGTTTTGTTTTCCATTTTTCCGCCGCTGTAAAAGATTTTAGACTGCACAATGGATCTTTATATTTTATCTAATCTAACGGTTTACTTTGCGTCAATGTCGAATCCTTTTAGAAGGGGCGTAAGTACGGTAATCATAATTTTAATCGCGCTTTTATATTATTTTAATGAACGCACTAAAAAAAGTTAATAAATCTTTCAAGTATAAGAAAGTTTTTAAAGAGAATGAAAAAGAATTCGCGGGTATTTATAATTTTCTCCATGGGGAAATTCTTAGTGAAAAGTAGCCGGAACGACGTCCGTTGTCGAGATGTTCTCCACATCGACTTTCGACGCGCTCTTTATGATAATTACGACGATAATGACGCCATTACTTGCCAGATAATGAAAATTATAATTTCTAAATGGCGACTTCTGCCAATATAACCAGAACCCCTTTGTGCCGTCGCCAAGTTTCTCGGGGGAGGCGAATGCGATAGCGGATATTTCGTTGAGTGTTCTTTTGCTGCGTTATTAATATTTCAAGAGTTTCTTTGTTATTTTTAAATTGCGTCTCGTGGCGGCTGCCTTTTCTAATGCAGTTGTTTCAGTAAATATTTTTGCGACGGAACAGTTAAAGAAATTAAATACCGAATTTACTAGAGAGTATCATCGAATTAAACCGAGTCATATGTACAAATTAAGTTCGTTTCTAAAAAGGTCTGTCGACATTACGCTCGGTTTGTTTATCGATCAAACCCGTGGGTACAAGCACCCGCGCCGGATCCAAATTTAGAAACGCCATCAAATAACAAATGTGCCTTGCATACCCTAACAGCGGAATGACACTAGGGCACTAGGAGCAAGAAAAAAAAAGGAATAACATAAAATTCGGCGTTGTTCCGTCGACGCACGTGATCGCATTAGGCCTTTTTCTCCGTTCGCATAAACCAAATTTTAATATACTTTTTCTCCAAAAATAAAATCCGACTCCTCGCTGTGATATAGAACACTTTTTCGACGATAGTGTCGCGGCCTATTACCTGCGAGTAACACAAAACGCGAGATAATAGAGACGCTCATTATAATGTAAAGTGGACGGCGCTGTTTAACCCACAAATAAAACCGAGATAATTCTATCTCACGTTTTGCCGTGCCTACTGAATTTTCGAACAAACTTTCCAGCTTAAACCGTCACTCGGACGTGCATAACATTTTAACTTTGTTTTCATCTATTGTTAGTACCACAAAGAAGCAATTTTATTTATTAAAAAAATATTTAGCGTACTAGATGCAGTGATGTACCTATTTTAAATATTGTAGTGTAATAACATTGGACTTGTTAGGATAATATTCAGTGAAACTTCATTTACTAGCCTTCGATGAATACAGTTGGTACGAACAATGTTCTTTTCCCTTTTGAGGGGTGATTTTAGACCAAAAAATAAGTGGTTGGGTTAAAATTCTCTGCAGGTATTTGTCGGCGCTTAAAAATCGAAGTATGTGGGATAATAGGGGGGTATCATCGTTTATCATCTTGGTCGAAAATGAGATACGAATGGATGTGCTGCAAGCAGGAGCGTTTGTTGGAGCGTCGCGCGTCAGAGGTCGTCCATCTTTGGACTCAATCACGGCGAAACGAGCTGACCGTTCTCCCTTAATTGTCGCATCGATCACTTGCGGCCATCCATACGAATATTACTACATATATCTTTTGGCTTTCGCGCCACCCCTTCGGCGGGGGCTATTTACCGTTCACCGCCGGAGACAGCTCAGCGCCATCGGAGAGTGGTTTATTGCGGCATGTACGGTCGAATAGTTTGCTATTTGTTGCGTTTTCTTCGTTACTTGATTTATGGTCCAATGGATGTAAGCAAACATGCAATTTTAGTCGCCCCCAGTCTCATTCGAGTTTTTCATTTAGCTCCTTCAGTCAATTGTCCCAATATAAAAATCTAGTTTAAAAGCCGATTCTAGCCGACTTCAAAGCGATGATGAAATTCCTCGACGTCTTATTTGTAAGTAAAATCGGCATTAGTCTCGTTAAAATGCCGTATATTTTTCCATGAATACATATTGGAAAATATTTTCAATGGTAAAAAATCAATTAGGTCGCGAAGGGAGCTTCTCGGGGGCATAACATAAATATTTTCTCCGAAAATTTTAAAACTCATTTAAATCGGTTTATGACGGCCATTTATATGAAACTCGGCAAATACGGGGAGCGCACGCTCGCGGGGAATTCGATGAAAGAAAAAGTTATGAAAACATCTCGGCGAGTTGAGAGCGGTCTCTCCAAATACACTCTATTCAAGACAGTTTATGCGAAACGCGATGACATTTTCCCTGTGTACACACTAATGCTGCCCATTTTACCGTCGACAGTAACAAATTATACTTTTTAAATACACGCCGACGACCTTTGACGATTTTTACCCCATTGTTGCGCACTCTTAACGGTAATGCAACCATATCTCTTTGATGGCTAAAGCTCGAGTTTATATTTCACAACCGCAACTCATTATTTACTACTCCACAAAAAATGGATTTTTTGGATTAAATAATTTTGCTCAGCGCTTTTTGGTACAAAATTTAATGCAAAATGAACTAAACAAAATAGGAAATTAATCGCATTCGAAGCAACATTTATAATAGCCCTATAGAGATTGAATTACTAACGGGAAAAGTAATTTGTAGTTCATCGAGCTTTTTCCACATAACATTTCAATAATTCCCTTTGTGCTTGGCGACATCTCGATTATAACTATGTAATTAAAAGGGAGCTATGCTAACAAACTAGAATAATACATCGAGTTATAACCGTTCGATTCATTTGCGCGGTTCTAATTAATCTTCTAAAAACTACACCGACAGAACCGGCCGATCTACAAAGTTTTATTCAAATGGTAGGTTTTATAACTGGATTAGCGATCGGCCATCCGGCCGCCATGCTAAAATGATTCCGCAAATATAAACCCGTTTCATCTCCTCTCATCAACTTAATCATGAGCAAACACTTCCGCAAATGACGCCCGTTTTTAGTGTGTACGTGCATATTCGGTTTATTACAGATTTAGGTAGCAGATGCTTTTTAATTTAGTTACATTTTCATTCGGGTCAAACTGAATTGAAACTAAATCGGATTTAACTGCAGTGTAAACTCCGACGGCGGAAAATTCCTGCCTAACGCGGAACCGTTCGTGCAACATAACTGTCTTTGTTCCTGGTTGTTGCAGCATTCGTTGTTGCATTCGGTAATTCGATTATTAACTGCTTTTACTATTTTTATTATCGATAATCTAATTTTTCTTTCTTTCATACGTTTTATTATACCTCTATACTCATGATGATACATGGAATGCAGTACATTTTTCATATTGAATTACCAGAATCATTTTCTATACTCGAATTTGGTACAAAAATTTTTGGGAATTTTGAATTTTGGAGTTTCTAATATCTATTTTTTTCTTAATACTCGTAATAAAAACACCCTGTAGACCTTAGTGTTGTAGGATAGTAGATAACGATTTTCGCATTTATTAAACAAACTTTCCCAATTTTGATAATGTGATGAATTCGGAGGAGACTCTCGAGTGCAATTTTAATCTAAATCTAATTATACTCGCCGTACCTACCGGGGTTTTCAATATTAAACAATTCCCCGGTCGATGTTAATAGCGAGAAAAATTACCTTTTCGATAACTTGACTTCTCCAAGGTCTATTCAGCGGAAAAGTATAGCGTATTTTCTCGATGGTGCTCGACAAGTTCAGATTAAACCGTTAAAATTAATTATTTCAATGTAAAATTTCCCGATCGGCGATCGCGCACCCTAATTTCTCGACGGCGAATTTTCCGATTTCCCGACGTGTAATTAAATTTCGACCGTCTTTGCATAATTTAATTTTCTTGAAGGCGCGGTCATATCAATATTGACTTTGTCTAACGTCGCCAAAGAATGCCCGTAAATTTTGACTTTTGCCTTTCACAATTCACAATCAATTACATTACAAGAGATTACAGGAACTTAAATAGGTGTATTAAGTATCTTTTATAAACTCTTGCACAACTACATTGCGTTTTTTATAGTGCTGAATAGAGAAATACAAATGGCGCTTCGAGCTTGTTAAAATTTAATTGTTTCGTGCTATTTAAAGTGCTCGTTGTAAAACAGTTAAGCAGTGTTTTACTCTAATTCTCAATTTACCTTTAATTTGAGCGGGTCTTATTAGAGGGCTCATAATGAGACAGGAGATCTATAAAGTTTCGAGATTTTCCTGGAATGTTTTAAATTAAATATTTTAAGCAATTTTCCAACTTTCTTCTACACTTTAATAAGATATTGGTACTTTATTAGATTTTTAACCGCATTTTGTAAACGCAGCTTATCGCCGATTGAAAACAATTTATGTTCTGCATATTTCGAAAAGATAATATAATTTATCAGAGTGCAAATATTTAATTGTGATTACTCATACTAGAGACAAGCTGATCAAATTTGATAACAGTTTAGTACCCAACTAAATGTGCTTATTTCGTGTTGTATTTGCTATATTAAGTTGAACATATCAAAATAAAACAATAATATGCCTCTTTATTTAGAAATATTAGGATTTATGTTCAACGACAAAAGATCATCATGGCTAAAGGTAGGCATTTAAACAATTAAAATTCATAGATTATTAAAATTTATTTTTTTTAGATATTTCTAGTGACGCATTTCTTATTGACAGTTATAGGAGCTGCAGGAGCTTCAACTCCTGCAGTTTATTTGTTTTACAATTCTCCTACATTGATACTTATGTTCTGGAGTGTGGGTTATAAAAATAACCTAGAATTTCTACGATTGGTATGTTTCTTTCCAGTGCCTACAATTCCTATATCCTAATAAAAAATATAATTTCCAGATCATGTTATCAGAATTATTTACTATGATAGCTGATATCTTTTACACGGTAATGCAATTATACATCAAAGGTAAATATTTCGTTAAAATGTATAATATTTAATACCTTAATGGTAACATTTCAGGGCATTCATTAGTATACTTCTCTTCGGCTGTAACTATATTACAGCTTGTACTTAGACCGTACGTGGTTCGTTATTTATTGTTAATTAAGGACGAAGCGATAGAGCGAATCTCTTCGGAAGGTAAAATTTGTGTTGGTTCTTTTTTAATCGATACACACGATTAAATTTCTGCTTATAGATTTGGAAAATGCCGAATTCTCTAAAAGCAGTATGGGCGTTAATGAATACGAAGCGGAATTGTACGACGAGAAAAACCCATTTGAAACCGGTAGACTCGCTCGACATTCGTTAAATTAGAATTTATTTATACAGGGTCTTACCCATGTGACCAAATTAGATTACAGCTAATATGATGATTTTATAGATAAATTTAGTTTTATTAGTTTTATTACAATTAATTTCAACTAGAAAACTAATGAATCTGTAGTTCTAGTCAATGTTTTAAAACATTCAACTTTTGTATTTTTACAATATAATATACAATTTTCAAGACATATACGCTGCATTAACAACAAAGTGTAGATATAATGGATGCATAAAACCACAATGTAGGAACCTGGGCTGAGAAATACACAAGAAATCCAACGGGTTGTAAATAAAAATTTATTAGCCACTACTATAAAGGGGCCAATATGTGATGTTTACTTCTTTTAATCTGAAGCTCAGCGGGCGGAGAGATTGAACTATCTCCTGCACGCCGGGAAAATATGATCATTATTATTATCTATACTTATAGCTACTTCTTATTCCTCGTGCAGGATCGGATCGGAAACATTCCCTTTGGATAATGTATAATATTTCTATGCATTAGGTATCCTGTATAATGAATGAGGCAATTTTCGAGTCGAAAAAATTTAACGACGTGCATCTCCCTTTTTTAATCTCGGCATTATTATTGTTTGCTAGGACAGAAGAAATCGAGTTGTAAATATTTTATGGAAAGTAATAAAAGTAAAGTTTGAGTTGTATTTGCATATAAACTATAAAAGCGCCGACCGTATATGATACAGATCGTAAAATTGCAAATATTTTTATATAGATATATACGTTTTGATATATGTAATATAATTTTCGAAAATGCCCCGGTTGATAAATTTACGATTTTTGTTAAATAAGCTCTCTTTTACTGTTCTTTCTTTCGCTCGTCCAGAAACATAAATGAAAACTCCAAGCTCTACAATACGTGCATTATCTAGTAATTGTCATTATTATACGATTTTCTAATAAACCTAGACTAAATAATTTTACAATATTTTATAAATAATAAACGCACCTATCATTTGCAATAATATTTTCAAACAAATTAGATATTAATCGTATACATTAACATGTAAACTGGTTTTCCACTCGTCTGCGGTGCTATGTAGCTCTAAATAATGAACTGCGAAACCGCTCAAAATTTTAGCATGATTAATAGCACGTACGTATACATGAAACATTTCGCAGTTTGTAATTTAAATTTACCAACTAATAGCACTCCTAACGATATCGAGACCGTATATTACTTAATATTTTGCGCGGTGTAATCGTAATTGATGTTGGATCATGTTTGCGTAACACGTCAAAAGGGGCATCGGGAGTGTTTGCTTTGTCGTCCCACCAGCGAAATGTTTAAGTTGGATTTTAGTAGTTCGCTGCGAACGGATGCTAATAATAGACGATAAACCTTTTTCGTTATCAGGAATTTATTGCGTTACATTTCCAAACAAAACAAGCCGTCCTCTTTCCGGTTTTCTTCGTCGATAAATTCGTGTTCTGTTGCGATATTGTCGACGAAAATGGCGGCCGTTTTCGGTCTGTAAACGCTGCTGTATGGAGATAAACGGGCCGAATCTACCTGCCCGCATATTTTTTTATTGCGTCGCCCAATTAATTTTAACGGCACGCAAATTCGCAAATATTAAATTTGCATGTAGGTGTTAAATTAACAACGAAAGTTCATGAAAGCGCGATTAAAAATCATTGAAACTTAATAGTGTCTTTTACTCAGGAAAGCGCTCGAGAAAATGTACCTTTTATAGCGCCATATTTTGAATATGCAAGTCAATTATGCACCTAATAGTCTCTTATTTATTTAAGATTAATTATCGAGCAAGATAGTTAGCTACCTACTTAAGAGATTTAATAGTAAAGGGAGTGAAGATTATATATTATAAAGGGGTAATTTATGTATACAGGAGAGACACATATCAAAAAAAGAGCTACTTATAATTTGGATAGATCTTAAAATTGGATGCAATTCGATGCATATATTAGTCAGAGGATTATATTCGGTTCCCGATTAAAGTACAGACGTCGAATTGAAGCTTATTGAAAGTGCGAATTATCCGGGAGTTTATGCGTTGCAGATCGTCAATGGTTTTAATGAATTTGCACCGAAGCAATCCGGGGCAAATGAGTTTTGGCGAATGCATTGATGGCAAATCGACTAACTGGTGCAGGTAGGTATATTAGACGTTAGATATACGTGTATATAGTCGCATCGAAAAGGAGATCAATTCGAAGATAAAGCAATTTCGATTTGTGCCGGCATAGAAAACAGGACTATTATCATAACCGAAGAAAACTAAAAGTTAGTGTAATAGTTATGTAAATAAAAATCTCTCTCGCGCGCTAAACATTCGGATAGCTCCTTTCCGCGAAAATGATATGTTGTATCGCATCCAATTTGTATTCCGCCGATGGCGCTTCAGATATTTCCTTATAAGCTCCGCAAGTTACGATATCCCGCCCGGCGCTGCGATAACATCTTTAAAACATTTTTAAAATATTGAACATTTAGACTTTTATAAGTCGACTCTAATGGCCACATAAAGGCGATGTTATGCACGTTTTACAAATACTATTCGTTTTATATACGTTGTATAAAAAATATCGTATATACCGGGGTGTAATTTCATCCTGTTGCCCTCTCGCTACAATCGCGTTTATTAGCTAATTGCGGGTAATAAAGGACCGGATTGATTGATTGGGTGGCCCTTGTTCGGTGAAAACGAGCTTTATAATTAGGGATAAGCATCTATATAGGACTATCTATACACAGACCTCTATCGGCGCGCCGAAGAAAAGCGCTTAGAATTTTCTTACCGAAGATTTGCATGATTGATGGTATGGAATGAGTGAAGCAGGCGGGTGGATTATCTGCATTGCGTGCATGTCTCCTAGCCGTATCGATTGGATAATGGTTCGATTTCGTCGGCTTACAATGCACATACAATAGCACATCTTTAATTTTATAACCTGATATTCCTACACTGCACAGTTCCTAAATTTGCTTCAGTGTAATAAAAGCGTATTTTCGCGTATGCGAAAAGGGGAAAAATGTATAAAAACGCGTTCCGTCCCTTCAGTCGAAAGCACTGCATATATATTTGATATAAACAATTCCCCATGTTTGTATATTATGGAAATCTCGAATCCTTTTGTCGTCGCATTTTTTCGCTTATGCGCTTATCATTTGTCAAGAGGAAAAAATGATAACTCCGTTTTCTGGAAAATAAAATTACTTTCGGGCAGAACGCGCGACCCCATTTCTGGCTCGACATTTGAATCCCAGACAATGGAATGTCTCGCGAATCGGGAGGGTCGAAAGGACCGTATTTAGGCCGTTGTCGACGATTGCTCACGACTTTTCGGACATGAAATGTGACATTTAAATGCATTGCTCGTTGGAAATCGAGTCAGCTGTTTAAATTAGCGAGCGTGCTCGTGCCAGGTCGTAGAGATGTGTCGGACGATACCTGGTAAAAATTTATATGCGACGACTCGAATTAAAATCTTCTACTCTTCTAATTGGAGTTTGGAATTCTCGACGTTTCTCTATTACTTTGCTTCATTTTAATTGTAATATTATTCCATTTTATTAGAAAGTTTGCAAACTTGTTTATCCCATCTCTATTTGTGATACCTAAATAAATATTAGTCGTTCCAGTTACCGAATTTCTTTATAGTGCTCGCTTTTTCGCAAGAGTATTGCGGAATGTTCCGGACTCATTTTAACAGAATTTAAATTTTAAGTAGTTACTTTCAATTGTCGTTTTATTTTTCGAGAGGCGTAGACGTTGAATTTAGATTGTTACTAGAATTTTTGCTCGTTCACGACGACAATCGACTGCACAAATTAGAAATTTGTTTTTCTTCAATTTAAAGATACAGAGGTCGCGTGCTGATGTGATAAGTAAATTATTTTGTCTCGTTACTTTGATGAGGTCGGTCCTGTTAGGTAGATGAAAAATGATTGATGATGGATCGCCAGCTTGACGGTGCGCTACAAACAAAAACACGTTTTCCTCCGCTTACCGTCATAATTATTCATCATAATTTGTCACAGGCACACTTTTCCCTCGATTTATAATACTAAAACCCCATCGTAACCGCTCCCTAATTATTTTCTAATACTCTCATTCAAAACCTCCACCTACATCTAATTCTTTTGTCGCAGATAGCGCGAGGTTCTTGATTATTAACATCGAACAATGAGCTGCAAACTCAATAGGTAACCGCAATAATTCAGCGTATACTAGCCGGGAAACTAAAGTTCGAATCGATTCGACATTTCGCAACTCTATCGAATATCGAAATTGCTGCTCTTCTACTTCGGATACCCGAAGGTGATTTGTGTCTCGCATCTCATATAGGAGGAGTATGGATCGAGCTCGAACGTCGGCAAAAAAAAACCCAATTAGAATTAGAAACGAAGCAGATTTTCAAGCCGATGTTCAATCGGTAGCCGGAAGTTCGCGGAATGAGCGAATAAGACATTGAACACCGAACGTTGCCCCGATTGAATCATTAATTAACATCAGGAATTAGGAATAAGCTACAACATGACTAAATTTTATATAATTTACAGCGTGGTGTAGTTGCCAAAGGGTTAAATAGAAAAATGATCAGTAATACGTAATACTGCTCTCATTAGTTATGAAATTATAGAGCAGGATAATTTCCGAGAGTCCTAAAAGGCTTTGATGAACACAGAACGTTGCCCGGATTGAATCATTAATTAACAGGAATCAGGAATAAGCTACATTTAACCATTACTAAATTTTATAATTTCCAACGTGGTGCAGTTGCCAAAGGGTTAAATGTAAAAATGATCAGTATTAATAGACCAGCTCTTGCATTAGTTATGAAATTATCGAGCAGGATAATTTCCGAGAGTCGGTCGTAAATCTAAGGCTTTGATGAATATAGAATAGTTAAATTAAACTAGACACTTCCGTGCAACTCAGGTACGAATTTAATTTGATATCCGTCCGTGTAATTTAACTGCGGCGGGGCGCCTTGTTTCAGCTAAATGACGAAATTTCCCCGAATGAGTTTTCCTTTTAAAAATGTTCGCGCGCGCTTGATGCGTTTTTTGCAGTCGTCGGTCGTTCCGGCATCAACTCTAATAATGGGAGATGGCTTTCTAGAGATGCGAGCGAACTGTTACAGTTTATTTAAATATGTTAATTTTCTACAAACTAGCGCGCCTCTCGGGAAGGATCCTCTATCCCGCAAATAAGATTTGTCATTGATTCAACAACAGCGAAGACAACTTTATTCATTAAACGAGTACAATCCGACTGACTGCGCCAATTCCCTCGATAGCGGTTTAGTTTAGAAAACAATTCGAATTTTCGACTTCCCGGCATTTAATTTGGAGCCTTGTCTCTACGGTCAAGCATTTCCCGGCATATCAATCGCACTCGGATCGAAATTCACTGCGGAATGTTCGGACGTAAAGGTCGAATCGAATCCGGTTCCGGTGCTCATTTAAATAGATAAATATGTGGAGCTGCCACGAGCCATCTCTACGATAAATGCAGCCGCACGGTCGTGCATAAATTCAGCGTTCTTTTTACCGCAGGCTTCGCGTACACATCTCAGCTACAGAGAGACTTAAAAACAGGACTCGCATTTCCCCGGAACGTTATCATAATCTGACATTTATAGCCGTATGAGCTTTGCTTGTAGATTACACTTAACTTGCACTCTGCACTGCCGATGTGTCGGAACAAAGCTATCTATCGGCTTGGGCGTTGCCGAGATATCCAATATCGAACTTTATATATACGAGATCAGCAAACTGGAGATGCCGGTTTAGAAGTTTTTAAGTAGGTATCGATATTTATACTCCGGCAGGTTTTAAACTAATAAGTTCGTTATCTTCCGGGCAATTCGTAAATCCCGGTACGGTATATACGAGGCAATTAGGAACAACTTGTTAAACTTCTTTTTTAACGGGAAGCTCGGCGCAAAAAAGCGAAGTTGGAATTGTCATGGCGATGTTGAATATTCATGAACGACTGTAGTAATATTCTATACTAACACGGCGTCGCAAACTGCATGATGTCGAGTGTTATTTCTGTTCCGATAATCACGTTCTAGGTACGGTAGCACTTCCACAATTCCCCATTATGACTTTACTGTCTTCCATACCGTTGCCGAGAAACTTCAAACTAAAATCAACTTTGAACGAATCAAGTTTACTATACAATTAGTGGGTAATTTTTAGCGAAATTTCCCTATTTATTCGAATCTATATTAAACGGTTTATTTACGAAATTTCTCGTGTAGTTTTTCTTGGCTATTTACATACATACCTGCGTAAACTCAATTTGCGTCGCTTGTCAGAAACATAATCGGCGCGAGATAGAAAAATACGAAAATAACGTAACAGAAACAAAGGTAGATGACGCAAAACTGAAAACTGCCATGATGATATCGTAAATAATCAAAAACAGATATATTTTATAGTTTATCCAAGCGCATTATTGGTATATTTAGATTCGAGGTTTTTATTGGGAAAGACGTTTTCAGAATCGATGAATATCTATAAATATTCCGAGGCGCGTTAAGAAAGTCTTTTTAACGGATCAGGCGCGGTCAAAACTAAGAAGCTGCGAAAAGTTAGCTTCACTTTGTTAGTCTATAAGTCGCCGAGCCGTGCATATTAAGCGAGGAAGGGTAAAATTATACGCTGGCAGCACCGTCAAGAAACCCTTTAAAAGTTCCAAAGTAATCACAAAGTATTATTAATTTTAATATGTCCTCTTCTCTTGTGAAAATAGCGATGATATCTAGATTACACTTTGGATTAATTAATTTAAGGATTTCTTTTCCGGGAGAAGCTCCAACGACTTTTATAAGAAACGTTATTTTCCATTAATTTAGACGTTTCGAAGTGATAATAGGCTTTGTTGTTGCCAAAATTTCGTACTGGGGAGTTTTAATTTAATTCCGTCAACATCAAATTTGCCGTATAATATTAAATTCGAAATCTCTCTAATCAATTATTGGTTTTTGTTTGCACATCCTCGCAACGAAACAAATATGAATATCCTTAAAACGATTCCTTCGTACAATTAAATATTATTATAAGTAAGTAATTTAGCGTTTATCTAAGCAGATATCTTCAATGACAAAGTCCGGGAGGAAGTGCAAAAAATTATTTACAAGCCCAGAGGCTTATCGAAAATTTCATAGAAATAAGGAAGCCCAAAGTTATTTTGCTTTGAGGAAAAACTTTTGATAAATGGTCTGTCGGTAACAAAAGACGGTGATCAAAAAGTCATTAGCGTTAGATCCGTCCCTTTACTTTTGTCTTTGCGATGACGAAGGGAAAAAAGGTCAAATATTCACGATAAGTACCCATTCAAACCGCTATTACCGAATGGTAACAAATAAAAAATACGTTCCAATAAAAAATTAATTTAACTTTCGATTAGTTTCCGTTAAAAAATAAACTCCGTCGAAATGAACTCCGAACCCCATCTAATATAGAGCTTATCTGGAAAATTTCTAAATTATTTTTGTGTCGCTGGCATGACAATCCGGCTGGCATTATTTCCCTAAAGTGTTCACAATCTATTTGGAACCTCATATTGGAACAGGAAGTCGACTATAAGGGGATGAGCTAAATATACTTCGCTTTAAAGCGGATATTGCTCTTCCGACCAATTTCTGGAGACGCATATTCGCCTCTTCGCTTCGACTTCCAACGTCCCTTTGTCAGCTTTACACGTTCTCGCGACGAGTAGAATTACGCCCCGGGAAAAATTAAATAATTTTTTTGTTATCTACTTTACAAAACAATTTTTCACGACGATATCACGTCGACTCTTCGAATGGATTTAACGAATGAGGTGCACGATGAGAATCGCAAATTGCCAATCGAGATCTATGTAGGTAATTCATTTAATATGAGTGGAACGATTTCGAAATGCTAATTGAACGTATTAAATCTTGCTCGTTTTTATGACAAAGGATAGTTTTCCGTTAATTCACGTTCGAAATAAATTTCCCCATAATCAGGATTCCGGTCGTATATATTCGTTTATATGTTAATAGAAATTTCCGTTTTCCATGTAAATCAACGAATTACAATCAAATGGTAATTTTACGTTAGGCCCCGGAATTATGCATTCCGAAAACGAGTTATACCTAATAAATAAAAGAATGCGTTGCCGCAATATTATTAGGCTTTTTCACCACTATCTGCTAATCAGATAAATATACAGGGTGTATTTATAAGCATTTAACTTTTTCGCTCATCTTTCTCTTTATGACACCTAGACAAACATCATCTACGTTGTTTTCATAACTCTTTTCTCGTTCACTACTGTCTATTATCGTTTAACAGTGAAAAAAAATTCGTAAAAGCGGTTATTTTTATAGCGCTCCGTCCGCATCGAAAGTTTTTATCTAAACAAACTCGAACTCCACTTTCCCGACCGTATCCGTCTAAGATAAAGTAAGTAACTAGATGACCGGAAAAGCTTAAAAACTCCGACGATAAGCATTTTAAATGGATTGTCTCCGTAAGATACAACCCTTTTAAGAGCGTCTGTGTCCGCATTCAAGTGGACAAATGAAAGGGAAAAACAAAGGGAAGCCGGTTTTTAATTCCGCAGACAATAGACGGTGCGGTCCCGGCAAAAAAAAATCGGCGTTGCCGATGAAAAAATATCTTCCATTCCGATCATCAATTAATCCGTACGTTTGAAAGAGATTAAACAATTCCTAAACGATTTGCTGCGGGTAGTCGTGGAGTCGGAGGTGTGAAAGAAATGTGTTGGAAGTTATTCGGGATTTAATTTCGTTTCGATCGAATTTTCTCGGGAAAGTGAAAACGTGACAACGCCGGTGGTTCGCCCGTGGGAGAAATAAACGAAGGACTACTGCACCAAATTGTTGGAAAAGAAACGGTTAGCACTCTATTTACTCTATTGTGCTATTTAATCGCCGAACGAGAGGAAGAAAAGAGGCCGAGCCATCGACGAATCGCATTTTCGTTTGCATTTTCCGGCTTTTTAATTTTCGGAGGAATTAATTTGATTCCGCGCGAAATTGGCGCTTTTCGCAATGTCAATATTTAAGACGGTGTTTCTATTAAGAAAATGCCGCGTTTTTTATTCGAAATTTGAAAAACGGAACGTCTAATAATGAAGTAGGTAGGATGTTTCCATTCGATCCGAAAATAGAATTTCCTTTACACATTTTTGTCGTGTTACGTTAAGGCTTTAGTGCCAATTCCATTATAAAAGGAATCAATTTACTCTTTTCGACGAATAACATTTCCTATTCACGATTTCAATTTCTAGTTATTTATTCGTAGATTAAGAAGTTTCCTTACAAGAAATTTAATTTCCTTCCCAATCATCATAGTCGCGAAATGACTGCACTATAAAAAGAGGGTCTCGTTTTCAAGACACTCTGAAATTAGCACCCTCCAATTATTTTCGTTTCTACTTAAGCGACTTAATTTTTTGCTCGCTCTTTGCCCTTATTTAATTTAAATTTCAATACACATTAAAAGAGTTTGTATTAGTTGAATTAAATGAAGATATTATTATACGGTAGACCGATAAATATAAAACTGTTTGAAAGCGGATGTCAGTGTGAATTTTCCACTATTCCAGCGGCATTGAACTTTGAATATCTCATTGCGTCGTTAAGGTTTTTCGTTTTTGGAATCCGTCGTGAAAAGTCGAGTTGGTGAGGTAACGAGGAGATTCTCAATTCGAATGCGATCTCCAGAGTAAACATCTTCAGCAATTTAGGGAAAAATGAGGAAATATTTACGGGAGCAAAAAGTCTAGACTTTCAACATAAATATATACATAGAGTGGAAGAGGAGACGTTCGTTTCGCCTTTAAAATTCATGCGAAATTTGTTATTTTTCCCAACAATGAGCCGCTTTAATGAAATTACGGTATTGTGGAAATTCAGCTGTGGGGCTTTAAACCCGTTTCGGTATCTTGAGACAACTTTTTTTCTATTTTGCATAAACTTTTCCTCCGGGGTATATTTCTTTATATCAGCTAGATATCCAGCACAACCTCGGTTAAACCCGAGACCATTTTCTATCCAGCGAACGCCCAAAAAAATAATTGCTTATCCCCGCAATTTTTTTACAACATAATTTTAGACGAATTAAAAACACATCAAACTATTCGAATTCCACGCTCTGAATGCCTTTTCCGCGCTCTAACGTTCCCGCCCGCAAATGTAGAACTTATAATTTAAGCAAAAACTCGCCGACGTTTCAGCGGGAAAACCGGAGCAAAAAAATGTTGAAATTGTCTGTAATTTTCCCTAGCATATCTTCGGATACTTTTTATCTAAATTATCGTAATTTCGCCGGAGAAAAGAGCCGGGCAAAGTCGAGGCGTTATATATATAAAACCGTCGAGGCCACAACCAGCTCGGTGGTTTTTCCTCGCCGTTTAAACAAATCGCCTTTCGTCACCATCACCTCAATAACATAGGAAAATGCTTCCCTAATTAAATATCTATACTTAAAATACTTAGTCACATCTATACATGTTAGAGTAATGTAATAAATCGTCGCTAATCTCTACAAATCGTCCACGTTTAATTAATATTCCACGGACTCTTCTCACTTCTGCGATATATTGCTATCGATTGAACGGGACTTGATTAGAGTTATTTGTGCCGTATCGTCGAAAATCCCGACTCCATTAATAAATGCAACCGAAATGCGACGGCGAGGGTTGTAAACATATGGATTCGTTCGTTAATGGCAAAATACAATCGGTATCGATAAATGCAAACCGGAGAGGGCGATTGCATTAAGCGATGTTGCGTTCCAAAACGCTTTTCCCGATAGCGATCCAATATTCGACCATGAAAATGCCCGAATATTTAATTTGGATGCAAATTTCTAACATTACATTTCGCGCGCGGCAAGATGAAAAATTTGAATGACCGTGTATCGTGTAATTAAATCACTCAGTGTAGCGGGATTAACAGGTACGCGCACAACGAATTGCAGGAATTTAAATGTAGTTTGTACTAATATTAAGTTGAGCAGGGACTGTCAAAGGTTCAAGTGAAATAAACCTTGACAAAAGTTTGGCTGCAATTAACTTGAAAAAAGGAGCTTTTGGTGCAAACGAATGTAAGCATAGCAGGAATAATTATAACTAAAAAAATCTTACATTTAATGAAAATTCTAGTGCAATTAACTTGGACCTTATGGACGCCAGGTATTGTCCAAAATGCAACTTCTGGTATAAATGAATGTTATAGGAGGAATTCGATTAATAACGTACAAAATCCGTTAATAAAATTTTGTAGCAATTAATTCGACGTTATGCACTTGCAGGAATTGTGCAAAAAGGTAATTTCTGTTTCGACCGGATATTACAGTCGGTAAAAAAGGCATACGTATTCTTTGAATGGAATTACATCAGCCGTGACTTTGTGTCGCCGGTGCGGGTCGCTTTGCTCGCGGGAGAGCAATTTTCGGAATGGAACATCAGAGATGGTTTTCGTTTCGTCGTTCTCATCAGCTCCGGGTAGGTAAATGCGAAAGTGTGCACGGGCACTGTAAATAAAGTGCCGGACAAATTGCCGTGCGCGAACGTTCGGGAAGCGAGCTAATTAAATTTTATGATAAAATGTACAAGATGTCGGACCGGCCCCTAATAAATTATCGTCGAACGCTAGATATTTCCGGCGCGTGAGGCATGTAATTAACAGCGGCGCATTTTTATTATGCGAGATGCAACTTTTAATTATTGCAGGGTTTTATTTTCGCACCTCGTAACACGCTCGGAAAACTTAAGTTGTGTATTTCAAGAAATTTAATTTAGCGGATTAATTATGCTAGTTGTAAATTCAAACTTTTATGAGATGAATATAAATTCTATACAATATTTAGAGAATTTCATTAATTTTTCGTGCGAAATCAATCGGCGAATTCGCCCGAATTTATACAAAAACGATATAAATTTTATTCAACTTTGATTGTTCCTTTTAAGGGATGCTCCAATGATTCGCGCCTACCCAAGGGACAAATTAAATACGGACTTAGTCAAGTGAAAACGAAGTCATAAATTAATTAAAGTGAAATTACTAAGACGCCCTTTCGTCGAAAACGTAACGAAAATAAAGAAAATCTAACAAAACCTACTTATTCAGCTGCTCGGAAAATATTTCTCGAACGAAAACGAACCGTTTTAATAAATATTTAATCAATTTACGGTAATGATCACAAACTCAATAGAAAAGGGTTGCGATATGAGATAATTGAGATACCTACGTTACAAATCAGCAATTTCCATAAAATAAATTGAAGGTGATAAAACTAACAAAGCATTATTTTTTAGACCTCAAGTTTCCCCTCGCACAATCCTCCGTCGAATAGCGCCTGCAGTTCCCCATTCATTTCTGATTTTCCAACACATCACCTCGGTAATAACCGTAGAGAATATCAATTTAATCTCCGAAAGGATTAGAAAAGAAGCGAGAGGCCCTCATTCCGAGATGCTGCAGTCTGGAATCTGGATTAACTGTGTATTGGGTGTCTTATAGTGATGAGGTAAAGTGGTTTCAGCCATTCTTATACGTACGGAGCCGGCTCAATCTCGTTTCCGTCTTCTCGTCTTCCCGCTTTCGCAGCGGAACCTTCCGTAGCCGGTGCGCTATTTATTGTTTTCGAGCTTACGAATGAGATTTTCTCAATTTCGAGTTCGAGGCGACGAAAAACGGCTCTCGGTTGCGAATTAAACAAACAGTTCGATTTAGTTTATTTTTTTCCGCATAACCTGCTTAATTGGAGCGCGCCGATTAACGCGGAAAACTCCCGTCCTAACTTCGAGCAGGAGTTTTAATAATTTTTCGTTCTTGATGGGGAGTTGGGGAAGTTATTCTTTGCGGCGCGAAGTCGGTGTCGCTCGGCTATTAAAATTAAATGAAATCGTGTTGCCGACAAAAACCGGCTTGTATATTAACTAAATTGAAAAGCAGATTTTTGAAAAATAATTCCCCCTTTTTTATGCATATTTATTGCGAACTTCGCATGGTGAAACTTGGATTAGTTTAGTGCTCCCATTGAAAAATCGTTAATGAATTCTTTACCTCGTTCATTCGACGTGTATAGGCAGTAGGTACACAAAGTTTGTTGATGATGAAAAACAAGGCAGTTACATGCCAAAGATATACGAATCCGGTTTTCTTGTGCATCCGAAATTAGACATAAAGCGCTCGAATGTAATTCACGATCCTGAGAGAGTTCCTGTTTCCAAAGTTTTGGATATTAGCACAGCGCTAACGATCTAACTTTTCTTTCATCATACGAAACAGCCACCTACTAATGTCAGTTTTCAAATAAATATTTAAAGTTGAGTCGAGTTCCGTTCATATTGCGGGCTCCTTTTTTTGTTTACGGCCTTCCGGGCGAAAGTCGTTTAATCAAATCGTCGTTATAGAAGAAGCCCGACCGGATTTCGTTACTAATTAATACTGTTCCTCACTCAGAATGGAAACTGCGACGGAATAGTTTCGTACAATGCTATTAAAAGAGTGACGGGTTTTACAAGCGCTCTAAGCTGAGTAGTTTTTTATTTAATGCAAATCATTTCCTCGTGCGAATCCATGGCGGCTGCAATTCGTTTCTTGCAATTTTGTTTTGCCAAATAAAAAGTTCCCGTTGCTCCAGAATAAACTGGTGTATCGGGTTAACGTTGAATCTGGTTGGTTGTTTCCGTTTTTACAGATCAGTAGAATAGGAAATCGTAAAACGCGCACATGTATGACAAAATGAGACCCGTTTATTGGTGTCTCTGCAATACCGAACGCCTGTAAAATATCGGAAATTCAAACATTGTATTGAACGAGCACAAATAAAAATATCGCAGGATTTTTCGGCGATTCGAAACTTTCGAAAAACGTACGCCTAATTATCTACGAATCGTTAGGTAGCCTTTTGTAGTTGTTTACTAACGAAACTTCATAAAACCGCGCTCTATTTACTCTTATTCGGCAGTTATCTCCTCGCGAATTCCTTAAGAGTATGGCATAAATTACCAGTGAACGAGCGAACCATATTTTTAAAAGCGCCATCGCTTTAATGAAAAGCTTCAGTGAATCTTGCAAATTATAACCTGAACTATGAATTTTTAACGACGACTGGATCTATGTTAATGAATATAAAAATCCAACTATTAAATTAATGTCCATTATAAAAATTTAGTACTAGTTATATGGATGAGCACTATTTAGGATACCAAAAATTTCTTAAACTAGGGATGTAGTAAAAAATGAAATACCTAATTGATGATGGTTATCAATTGAAATCAATTTTTTGTAGTAAATAGACAAGTGACCAAAAATGATTATCTACATATTTGCACCAGTTTGTATGTCTTAGCGCAATTTCTCAGTGTATATTGTGTATATACAGTGTATATTATTATAACATGAATATTTGAATAGACAAAGATCATAAGCGCTTTGACAAGAATTGTCGATTTTGGTCCTGCACTATTTCATATGAAAATGCTGGTACACAATTCCATGCAGTACACATCTAAACGAATTATTGCATTGCAATATCAATTCGATACAATAGACGTCGGCGTCTATTTTCGCGTCGTTTGTAACTCGCCGACGGAGTGACAATACGTTTCGGAATCGCGCAAAAAGAGCTTACGGTGACGTAATAAAGTCCGAATTATGCAATATGTTAAATGTGCAATTTTTCCCCGTCCTCTGTTCATGTCAGCGAATTCGCCCGGCTGGCATGTCCGTTCCATGTTGCCACTTCCTGTCAGGAACAGCCCCGAATTAAAATGGGACCGCGCTTAGTGTAATAGCCATGAAATTATATCGTCCGAGAAGAGAAGTGAAATCTTTCTCGACTGGAATTTATTCACTCGCTATGCGAATTGTACGAATGTGCAGTCTATTTATTTTGTTAAAATGATACACATATAGCATTCAATGAAGTTTGAAACTTATACATTTTGGTATAAAAAATGTATTTTATGCTAATCTCTTGGGCATTAGGGTCGAAAGTTTTATACGACTTAAAGACCATCTGCTTGATAAATTAAAGTCCACGATTTTAAGTTTATAAAAAGGATTTAATCCCGAAACTTCGGTTTGTATAGATTAAAAATGTATGTATAAGCAGATATCCCAGTTTGTTTTGATTTATCATTTAAAAGATCAACTCTTTAAGATTCGAATTTTACTTTCGAAGCGGAAACGGGATCAAATGAAAAAGGCCCGGTTTTATTAGGTAACACGTCGAAGTAAATTTCATTTGCGAGCAAGTCTTAGTAGCGGCAACATTATTATCTATTAGAACGTGGAAGTTAATTGTATTTTATGGTTTACTTATAACGTATTGCTTACAGCTCCAAGACTTTACGGCTCTAACGTAATTGTCTTAATTAAAGTTGAGTAATCATGCATTCAAATCCGACGGTAAGGAGATTTAGTTAATGGGCGTGTAATGCAATTTCGGCTTTTAAATCCTCGTCGAAGTACACTAAGTGCTAAAGGTTAAATTAAATCATCTTTTAATTGAACGTCCCTTTTTCAACATTAACTCTATAAAGTAACAAATTCTTAGTAACAAATCCATGTTTGGTTTGTATTGTATAATGAAGATGTTAAAAATGTAGGTACTTAAACCTGTATTTTTCCATGACCTGTATATAAAAAAACCAATTTGGACTTTAATGGTCGCACAAATTGCCTGCGGTTTTTACCCCCCTGAAACACGCAAAGATGCTAATCCCGAACGTTTTATCTCGACCCGCACCAAAAATACTCTCGCGAACTTAGCGAGAGCCCTGATTTATTTCCTTTTCGCCTGATGATGCACGCGATAAGTGAACATTCATATTAGACTACACAAGACCCTTCTTTCCGTTATAAAATTCGTCTTTTATACCTACTAACCTCTCGAGAAACAGAAGGATTTTTCCCTTGAAAGCTTCGGCGAAGGGAAATTGTTATAAAAGGATGTATTAGGGTGAGTTAAATAAATGCGTGATATTTGTATAAGATTATTAATAGTTAAATTGCTGAAAAATTGAGTTATTTCTGATGAGTTTTTTTCGTTGCAATATTACTTTACAAATTAAGGTTTTAAAAATTGTTACCCAAACTTCTACAAGTCAAAATTATAATAAAGTTCTTTTCCGATAACAATCCTAGTTTCGATTAAGTAAAGCAAACTTCAAAATTTAGAAATAATTTCGATGCTATCGCTCTGACGAGATTACAAGAATTTTCGATGGAAAATCCATTGGTACGTAAAAACCGGTCGATTTCTAACCGATCCGGATAAATTCCTTCATTCTAACCGTTAATCGCCATCGAATTTGAATTTCGATTAGCGATAATGGTCGCCAGCATTCAAGCAGATAACATCGAAACAAAATTTCTGAAGGGCCCATTCGTAATCCCGTGATTAAATCTCGTCATATTCCGCCGGTCGATTGTGTGTTGTGTGCTCCGCCTCTCGTTGTCTAATGCCCGGGCGCATACATCATTGTTAAATATTCTAATAAATGATAAATGCTTTACGGGTAGTGAAAACGCCGGATGTCTATTGAAGAAGACGGGAAACTCGTGAAATTTTAGGGTTTCGGGATGAATTAATTACGTAAGCTCCGCGCCGTCGGAGATCCGGGATTAAAGAAAACCAGTTGTTGGATGCTGGATGGGAGACTGAAAATGCCGATGGAATTTGCGAAAATCGTGACAAAGAGTAATTCTCGTTTTTTTTTTATTATTATGCATACTAGACCCAAACTTATGCGAGAGTTGCATTAGAAATCGGTTGGTTGACTTTGTGAAATTTTCTAATAGTTTCCTCGATATATTTATTATTGAAATGCGCTTCCCGCGAACTTTTTGCAGTGAATTTTCCATCTTCCGGTTGTACCAAACATTCTTCGACAATTTTCTAGCGTATAAACCGTAGCACACGCATGCATGACTTCCATACAATAAATTCACTTGTTCATTTCCCCATTCGTTGCTTTCGGAACGAATTCTCGGAACTTTACTGCTCGAAATTTGCATACAATCCGAATTCATGTACGAATATATAAGTTTAAAGTTCTATCCGCCGACGTCTTTAATAGTTTAGATTTTCTTGCATATCTTTTAATTTATTTCCGCGTTATTCGATATATACATTTTTCGATTTTTAACCGAAATTGCGCTGTCGCCGGTGCATATCAAAGCGATATTGAATGCGAAATCCGCGCCTGGTCCCTCTCGACTGTAGATAGATACGCCCAGGAGACCATCGCTTGTCTGGCTCTCTCCCACGACGTGGAACGAAAACACCAAAAAATCCAGTTTACACATCCAGCCTGCGATCAATTCGTAAATTAAATGGCGATTCGAATTTCCTCCTGCTCTTTAAAAATATATACGAAGTTGTCTCTGCATTTTTCCCTTAACCTTTGGTACACCAACAACAATAACAAAATACACGAAATTAAAAAGGGTGTGTAAAGGGACACCAAATCTATTTTTAAATTAAAAAAAAATTCTTGTATATGTTTGTAGTTTTATAAGCTTTTATTTTAGTTCCTGTATATTAGGGTGAGTTAGACCGGTTTTTAATTGATCCCGTTTTTATGGCTCAAAACGAGATCGCTCAATTTTCCAGACGACCCGGTTTAATGAAGAAATTAATCCAATTCCGTGGGATTGCCGTATATTTCATGTAAAAGAGTTATTAGCAGTAAAACCTTTTAATGATGCCTTCCTTTTATCTCAGGTTATTGTTCTGGAATCTAGATAATGAAACATACCGTTTTCCTAATAGCGAGCGGTTGTAAAAATCCACGGAAACTTGCCTCAACAAATTGTCGTAATGTACGTAATCCTTTCGGGCGATATTTTTATTTTATAATTAATCTATCAGTTATTTTGGAATCGTGCTTTATTTCCACCAATATATCGAACGTCAAGTGTTGAATAACCCCATACCAGTGAAAAGTGACCCTCTGAGTGACATGTTTGTTATTGACATCTGACGGGGTCTCGAGGACGCGATTGTATCCTGATCCTGTGTAGCCTCTGCAGGAATTCTATTTCGCGGCGGTGCGTCCTTCGGGACAAAAACATCTTTCGGCATATAGAAAATGTATTGAATTGCGAAGGACGGCCCGTGTGTTTTATTACTTTTATTCGACGCCGTCAAAGAAATTGGGATTTTCCCGTGAAAAAAAAAATAAAAAAAAATTTGAATTTCTTTTGTGAATGGAACGACATTCGAACCGTCAATAAACGAATCCGTATGAAATTCTTTTGTGCAGGAAACAACGCGAAACATTCAGAAGTAGATACATTCTTCGCGTTATAATTTTCATACACCAATTGAGTTATGAACAGTTTAATATGCATCATAAAACTTCGACCGTGCAACACCATAAACAGGAGCGTTTTCAGTTTTTTAACGCATAAACTTTCCCGGTTATTTTTAGTTGTTTTATCGCTCGTATAGAGCAGTCCTCGACAGTCCTCATATAGCCACATAAATTCAACATAACACTTCGGGCGGGTACATTGTTGCATCGTAAATAAGCCGAAAGTGGCCTCTTGTGCGCGTTAATTACAGGAAACTGCATCCGCCTCGCCGTTTTCTCTCAAGATTTTTCGCGCAATGAAAAGTCCGAAGTGAATAATTTCGTTACCGAACCAAATTAAATTAAAACGTCCCAGCGACAGTGCCGGGTCCTCTAAAAGAATTAACCAATTAACCAATTAACCAATAATTTACTTTATGCATATGTTTCGTGCAGGCTTTCGATTAAATTTCGTTTCAAGGCTGCCTATCGGAAAAAAACTTTTACTCAAATTAATTTAGGTACATCAGTTATTAATTAGACCTCGGGAGATTTATTAAAGGAATGAAATGCAATAATCGTAAAATCGATTGCCCAGATTATAGAGCCTTTTTGCCCTCAATTAATAATCAGTTTAAAGTTGAAAACGCCTTGGAGATTGAGGAAAGAGAAATTTCACGAAGCTTATTACGAATGGTTAGAGGATTTTCCGCGGTGCTTTATTGAGGAAATTGATAAGACACATTGTAGTTGGAAAATGCTAGTGTGTTAGAAACTGTTTATTATATTTTAATCGTCATGTTTCGGGACATCATTTAATGTTCGAGTAGGTAGAGTATTTCTGTGGTTTGATATATCTCAAATATATTGCTTGTAGGTAGTAGATAAATGTAGAGAAGAGGGAACTGTGACCCAAATTTTATCGATTTGCATCTAACCCCAATTTTCTCGGTCAGCAACAAGATAATAAGTTGGGGATAATTGCTACGGACAAGGATAGCGTAATACACAAGCAACGGCGGTGTAATTAAAATGTATTTTGCCCGTAGAAACATTCTACGTTGTTGTACCCTTCATGTAAAACGTGTTGTTTCGTTCGCACAATTAAATCAAATTGTTAAAAATGTATGCTCGCAATATTCGAACCTCATTCGCTGAATAGATAATGGAAATCGAAATTTCCGCCAACTTTCGACGTTTCATCAAACAATCGACTTGAAAACCCCAAACATAATAACCCACTGAACAAATTGAAACTTTGTCAACCACCGGGAGTTTAAGCAGGCACCAATCGCGCGAGATGCCTTAAATTGGTTCTGTTACGTATACACGAGTATAAACAGGTTTTCTGCGGCTTCCTATACAACAACGATAATAAAGGGAAGATGTATAAAATTAATGAAGTTCTCTGTAACAAAATCCCAGCATTTCGTATTTGCATCGATATTAAAATCACGTGTTTCGACACGTAACAGCTTCTTACGGTTTTCTTATTGTTGCGGAAAAAGCGAGTTCGTTATAATATTAAATTTTTTGCGTCCTGAAAATGAATGGGTAAGAAATTGCAAATGTAACTTATAAGTAGATATACAAACAAATTTTGAGTGCAAAGTAATTTTTTCGAATGATATCGGAATATCTAATTCAATTAATCACGAAGGAAAATATACCATAGAAAAAAAAGTCGAACAGAACTTTTGCTAATCCCGGGCGATTGTCTTCCAAGTCACAATTCCCACACTGAATTATTTTTCGTTTAGAACTCAAATGAATTATAGCCTCTGGATTATTTTCCGGAGATAAATGATTTCCCAAGCACTTCCATAAACGAGACACTTGGAGATTTATCGTATATCTAGTCGCACTCCATTGTACAGACGGAATCGAATCAAAGAGGTAACTATTGTATATCTACTTTCGATTCGGGACCGTCGAATGATTTCCTATATACCTATAGAGACTCGGTTTATCCCCTTTGCTCGATATAGATTTTTATCGCTTATAGTCCGGCAACCGAACGAAAATAGGAAATTATTTATTCCTCCAACTACGACCGCCAGCCGACATTCGCAAATCAGGACGTGGAATTCCGTCCTTTTCGCGGGATTCCGCTTGCAGTTAAGCTTTCTATTCCGTCTCCCTGGTAACGGCGTTTGTTTCAGGATGACACCTTCATAAATTTCGCGTCTCGCGTCAACTCCGGTTATCTACCAGGATTCGCGAATATTGAGCAGGAATCCAGACTTGCTTTATGGATCCAACCTACGTGCAAATGGTGTTTTTCACCAGAAATTGGGGTGAAACCAAAATTGATTTACTGTATAATATACAGAGTGTACATCTACCAATGCTTAATTCATAACTAGATACACCAGGCTCCTTGAAGGAGCACAAATCAAATCCTGTAATGTTCTGAAGTGTACTGTTGACGTTTTAAATTAGTTTGTAACCTGTTCAACTACTCAACTGTGAATGTAGGCGAATGTACTGCTGATTGGTTGCCTATCCAGCAGGAGTAAAACTAACCAAAACTTGGACAATTAACCCTTTCTTGAATGTAGATGTATAGAAATTATGGAAACAAACCGAGTAATATGATTGAATATCGATTACAACAGTTAATTGATCGAGTAATGAACCGACTAGGAATGGAGTGCAGTAAACTTCGCCATTTTGACACGAACCATTGTGCAATTCTCAGTCCCCCAAGACAGTGGTCGGAATTAATGGAACAACACAAACAATCAAGAGAAGTTCGTTTATGAATCGTCGCGAACGGAGAATTGCATAATTGCAATTGCGTTTTATATGAATTCCAGCGGCATTAAAGATGTCTTTTGTAAATCGAAGCGCCGGCGAACGTATTACGTCTATATATAGGGGAAGTGGTGCTTCGAGTGGGCCCTTCATCAACGTCGGAGACGTGCCGAACTTAGGTGAAAATCAATTAAGGGTATATAGCGGTGGCGGTTTTATATAGGACCGAATTCGCCGGTCGCTCCGACGCCCCGCGCCAATGCCCTTTCTTGCGGCCGCAAATTGCATCACTTCTACTTGATCTCCTCCGGTCTAGGAAGCGCCGACTAGTTTTGTACTGTGGGGAAAATCGCTCCACTCTAACTGAAATTTATACGCCTTTGTCACACCTAAATGAAGATACTTTATCTCGGCCGGTCGGTCGAACTACTAGCGCATATTCACCAGGCGCTATTCAACGTCTGTAAAGGCGAATAAAATAAAAAAACTGCATTAATTTCGATAATGAAGAACGCAAAAATTGCACCGGCTCGTTCAATCGGCGAATTAATCTAATACGCCTCACGTCAGAACGGTAGATCCTTTGATATCGACATTGAAATCAGGATAAAAAAGACGCTAATTAATAAACCTTGTTAAACCACCCTTTGGTATTGTGAAAAATTATGCCTGAATAGCTTGTCAAGCCACTATTCCTAATTAATAAATCTATAGAGATGGACTATATTAACTCGCTTTAGGTGTATCCAGATTTCTCTTTCTAGCTACACATTCTCTATATATCTACTTAGAACTATCCAGTTCTCTTAAGATGTCATTCAGAGATTAAATAATGGAAAAAATTGAGTAAACTCTTCAGAGTACAAAGTTCCATTAGGACGAACTTTCCAATCGTGCCCATCTCGGTTAATCCGATTCGTAATGTCGCACAGAGAGAGAAGTTGTCTATACAGTTGAATGCAAAACAAACACGACCGCGATCTGCACAGCAGAGCAGACGAGCCGGGAGCAGGTTTCCATGGCTAACCACGTGACTTGCGACGGTCCACGAATCCCACGTGAGTCGAGTTAATTATCAGCTCTCTGCAGTCGTGGAAACGAAATGGATAGAAACCGATAGTAAATAATCCTTCATCTATAAAGGATATGTCCTCGTTAGATATACGCCGCGTCCTTATGTACCGGGAATATCTTGTTAAGCTGCGCTGTTAGTCTCTTAATCCATGTACATATGCATTATTTTTTCGTATGTAGGAGTAATAATTGTTGTATCTAGATAGTCGAAAATATCCCGAAGTAGTATAGTGTATAAAACGAATCGACGGTAATAATTTGAATTTATGTTATCCAATTTGTTATATACCGTCATTTTATGAATCGTTGCACAATAATTCTACGGCACGTAGTAAAATAAGAGTTCTTTATGAAGCCGATATATCCGAAAAGAACGTCATTTTTCAGCGTTTTATGTACGATTCGCGAATGGGAAACAACCCATTTCTATAACCTAAATCGTTTATGGGGTATATCTCGCCATAAGGAAAATCGCTGATAAATAGGAATCGAGAGAGAGATACCCCGGTGACAACTATAATATAACTTTATTGTTCGCCGGACTACGATAACAATATCGTCTTGATTTGTGGTTATGAAAATGAATTATTCGATAGGCCTATATACCATCATGCGTTCTGATTACCCGCTGATAGAAGATTTACTTACTTATGATAAATTCCAACAAAATTTAGATTTATGTTTCGATCAATATACAATTACATCATTATAATTTCGACATAAGAAAATCTCATTAGACCCGCAAAAACCTTTTAAACTCAGCCGTATTAAGGACATATCACATGCAATATCGCTTTATTGAAATCCGTTATAGAAACCTGTTACGGGATCGGCCGATTTTGGTTATATAACTAAGCGGTCAGCGGGCTGACATATTTCGTAAGGATTATTAAAGGATATTAGAGAGATATAACCGAACAGAGGCGAGCTAAATGAACTGAGTCGGTACGCCCGGAATTGCTCCAATAAAGGCCACGAACGAAGATACATACTGACAGGCAAGATTAAGTTTCGCTTCCTATAATTTGAATCTAGCGAGTAAATTCACTGGAAAAATCGAAAATGACATTCTAATGTATTATTATCCAGTAACAGTATTTTCAAATTATTTGTAATGGTACATTTACATAGAAGTTACTGAATTATTGGATAATTAAAAAAACAATATTAATATCATAGTTTGGTCTGTACCTAATGCATGTTTGAGATTATTTATAAATTACATATTGTACGTAGGTAGTAGGTACATGAATTATTTACATTTGATGAAAGTTTTTGTTCGAGCCTAAAGGGATAAACGGTTACTAATTTGTTTGCCGCTTAATCTCATGGAATATGGAAAGCGTCGGGGATTCGACATGCAAATCTCCATCTTAGAAAACGTGCAGTTCCCAGCAGTGAATTTCGGAATAATAACAATAACAAACTACAGTGTATAAACAGTTGTATAAGTTATTAGGGCGTATGCAAGTTTACACAGCACGACCCCGGCTTCTGCTCCCGATACAAACGGAATTAATTAAGCCGTGTACAGTCCTTAAAATAATTACATTATATTAATCCCGCTACGTTTAACTCGACGAAGCGTTTATGTAAACCGATTTGAAATAGTACTGTGTAGCCATGTAACTTTTTATTTGCGTAAATAAATTTTAATTATCCCCGCTAGGTCGATATATGCAAAAGAATTCGAAACTTCCAATTCCAATTAATGGAAATTAGCGTGTAATTGCAGCTAACAACCATTTGCATACGTTCTTATTCACGATTACCAATGTAAAATCGCATTGGGATTATCCCCGGAGTTTGAGCTAGCCAATCGAAAACAACGTTTAGTTTAATTCTTACAACACCTAGGCGTACGTACTGTTTCTTATTTATACATAATAGGTAGATTTTTTATAACTAAACAAATACATAAAGTGTTTGTGTAAATTGCGCGAGATAAAATATTTCGAGTATAAAAGTAAATTGCAGTTGGAAAATTCTTCCAGCCGTCGGTGTACTTGGGGAAGTACAGTTTCATCGTTCTCCTATTATCGCGCCCATTTCGAACCGTCGTCCCCCTAACAGTTATTGCCCGGAGCCGCATTTGACCTGGCGCATTCGCCCGAAATTAGCCCCCGACCGACGCTCGAAAGTCGCCGCTGCGCCCCGTTTTATCTGTTCGCGCGGTCCAACTTTCGCCGTTTGGACGCCAATTCACCGAAAGGAGTATTTGTTTCGTCGCGACTCCGAACGCGAACCTCCCCGTTATTAAAGAAAGATTTTCCCGGCGCGCTCGACTGAAACTAGTTAAAGCGTAGATGCGGGGTTAAATGCCCTTTCTGTCCGCATTAAACGCCGAGTGGGTTTCATTGCGACGGGTTTAATAAAGAATTTACTTAACCGAGTTTGTTAACTGGGTCTTGTATGAAGCTTTTTTTCTTATAGATGAAATATATATCGAGTGGGTATGGTAGATATTTTACACGTCCGCAAATATTCATGGTTCGTTTGCCGCTTTCGGTCGCTTCCGTTTGGCTGAGCAACCGGGCGTTTTTCGTTAAAGGAAAGTCGTAAATAGATCCATCTCCGAAAGTTTTCTACTATCCCTTTTAGAAGTCTCGCATCAGGTTTTGATTTCCACTATCTACACTTCTCGCTATGCAGTATCATGTTTATGGTATTTTCGAAGTGAGTTTTTAAATCCATATTGAAGAATTTTTCGCGCTTTTGAAGTTAGTGTTCGTAATATGCGTTTTGTAATAGAAAGTTCGGGGAGTTGGGTTTAAGTTAGAGTGCGGCGACGCTTAGCGCCTTTTGTCAGATAACCGACGATAAATTTGAACCGGTAAAATCCGTTATTTACATACTATTAGGGGCGAAGAGGCGACAGTATCACGTCGGAGGCGAGATTCTCGCAGGGAAGCCGCCGCTCCGCCGGAGAAGAGTTAACCAGATTAAGTCGCGCGCTACCATCAAAATATAGCGTAATTGCGGCGAAATGCCGTTTCATTTAAATTAGATAAGAAAGCTTACAAGAGCTCGGCTCTTGTTTACGTTGAATTTACCCGCAAAAAAACTCGAATATAACCTGAAACGTCGCCAGCGGCCCGTGCGATAAAATCATTCGGTGTTTAACTGACGTAAACTTCAAACAATCAACAAATCTTGATTTGTTTCGTTTTGTAATTTCCAAGTCGCTAAAATTAGTATAGTCGCATCATTTATTTTGTTGGTCGAAGAGTAAATATGTCGGGAAATAAGTACAGACTTCCCAAGGGGTTCTAATTCCGTTTTCTGGCGATGAATCGTTGAGAAAAATCTACCGAAAAACTCTCGTCGATACTTTAATGAAGGATGTTATTGAATTATCGCCGAGTTTATATCATTGCCGCAAAGTGCAATTCGCGAAAATGAGAAGCGCTGACTTCGGACGGACAGAGTAGAACTTTCTTTCCCACTGGAAAGTAATGAAAAAATTCTCACAAAAAATCATTACTCCTAAAAACAACAAGATTTAAATACTCAAAATAAACTTTTTTTATGTACACCCTGGAGGGATTTAAATAACAAAATAAAAACCTCACCCTCATCAAACTTCCTCAACAAAAATTAAACCACCCTTCATGAGGCATCCTACACTACTAAAAAGTTATAATTTTACTTAGCTTTCCAATAAAATCTAAAAATTAGTAGTTCGATTATAAGGCAAGGGGTGGGAAAGGGGTTAACGAATCGGGGCGGGTGCGGTCCTGCAGCCGGAGATATTTCCGAATTCCGGGCGAGTTCCACTTTCGGAAAGACGCTCGTCGCATTCTTACTATAATTTGAGACTTGTAGTGAGGGATGAATAATATATTAGGCCTGGATGGGAGTCTGATGTGAGACTTCCACTTTTCTTATTCTCGACGACTTGTAAACAGTTTCTGATGTTTTCGGAATGAAGTACTTTCTCTCCCGCGGGTTCGAATCGAGTTTTATAAACGCAATGCGATTCGACAGAAGGGGTGATTGATTTTAGTTCGCGCGAATTTAAATGGCTAATTAATTTCTTATTATTTCGAATTACACTCTCAATATAGAGACTACTATAAAAATCTGTAAAATATTTATTTCGGAGTTTACCTCAAATGAATTTATGCGCTCGAATGTGAACATTTTACCTTTTAATTATGATGTTCTTGAGAACAAAAACTCCTAGGTATAGTTAAGTAGAAGAGTATTATAAAAGAGCTTTCACGTCGAGCAATCACAATAACTCGTCGGAACGGCATTTACCGTAAACGCGGGACATCCTCATAAGGTAAAGTATACCGGATTATTTCTTCGTTTTAATTTCTTATGTCATTAAAAACGGAATTACGAACTTTTAACATGGAACGTCAAGAGAGATTTTCATCTGTTTCTGCGGGATTTTTATAGGGCACTTTTCGAATGGATGTGGATTTAAAGTTTGCTCGTTTCGTGACACGGAAGCAGATTAAACGGTAAAAAAATGACAGAGAAAGGTTCCTTACAGGAACGGTTAATACACCGCATGAAACGAGTTTTAATTACTTTCCGAGAAAATAAATATTTGATACGCACAACCACTTTACTATTCAACTTCAATAATAATTCTAGTGTACTAACGAGATTCATCCCGGCAGCCACGTGTAGCCACCTGAAGGACAAATAATCGAATAGCCGAATTACATTGTAATTACATTTAAGCAGTCTATTGTCAAATGCGGGTTAAATTCAATGAACGAGGCGAGTCTCCCTAGCGCCCTGCAAACAACAACCGGAATCGTATTTGAGCAAATGAAATAGATTCGCTATTATTTACATATCCGACGCGGGAAATGTTTGCGATGCCGAAACAGCCATGATCAAAGCGCTACCCTCTAGTTGCTCGGTGTTTCGATATGGTGACATTAATTATTAAAAAAATCATTTGCATCCCTGTTTAAATTGGTTTACCGCTAGTCGATTAATCCAATTCCGGTGTGTTTATGTTATTAGATAGTAATTAGTGGGTTTTTAACTATTAGTTATAGTAAATTACGATTCATATGTAAAGGGTAAACTCCTAACTGTCTTTAGTAAAAACTGTCGCTATAAAATATTATTTCAAATTTATCTCATAAAAATTGTAGAAATTACACCTAATTTGAAAAGTTTTACTAACTCAATTATAGTTTCCAGACTCAAAGTTATCCATTCTCAATGAATTATCCTGTATAAATCAAATAGAATCTTCCGATTCGTAATTAGTTGGACAAACAAATAAATTTGTCATATGAAAATACATACATTTAAATTATATTCGTTACATATTGAATGCGATTTTGTTTACGTATAACGCTCGTGTGTGCTAATAATTAGAAATATTCTAATTTATCCGTTGCAATCGAATAATATAGTTGAATATATTTATTAAAAATCGGATTTAAATGTAAATTTTCTCGATTAATTTAGGTATCGGATGTATATTACCTATAAATTAGTCCATAAAATATAGGGGATGTTTTTATTTGAAAACATTTTTTATATTACCTGTCATTTGTGAAACATATATAGTAAAACAGGTGAATAATTCTGCGATTATTTCATAAAACTGGAAAAACAATGACAATTTCATTTAAAATTTGTTAGTAATTTTAATGATAAAAGAATACATGTGTGTGTAATACATGGAAGATCCAATTGTGTGTACTAACAATTTGGAACATTCCAATTTATTTCCGTTGGAATCGAATAGTAGATTCGAAAAATTATTTATTAAAAAACATATTTAAATGTAAATTTCCTAGAATAATTGAGGAGTCGGAAATAAATTATAAACTGATCGACGATATTTATAGAGCGACGTTTTCATTCGAATCGAGTTCGATGCGATACCTAATGCATTTTTTTTAATAAAAACTAATGAAGAGAAATCCCCTCTAATGGCAGCGAGTATCAAAATAAACTGATTTTTGGTTGAATGAAATTTTCCATCTATAAAAGAAATAATAAACTAGAATATTACGAATAAAACGCTTCTGTATGAATAGATTTTATTTTTACTGAATTCACTTCAATAGTAGGTGCTCTAATAGAGGGGTTTTCATTAATAAACTACCCTGTTTTGTTGGAAACCCGAACGCCTACTAATTATTTATTTATATTGCTTCTTTCTGCATTATTAACTCTTCCATCGAATAATCCGAAGAGCCAATAAAACTTTAATTATTGTTCCCGAGTCAGTTTCCATCGCCCGATCGAAACTTCTTGCTCCAGACATTACACAGCCGCTTTGTAAAAGAGCTTCCTCTACTTCTTATACCTCTTGGCATGCTAACCTTGATTTACAGCTTAAATCGAAACTTGAATTGCATCCAGTCACGCCATATTTATAGCAAGACAGTTACTTAGAGGCTGCTTTTACGTCCGATTAATTAACCCCCGTCGAAATAAATCGAAAATGCGAAACTTAATCAGGTCCCGCATAATTGACCTAATTTTCTCTAACACACTGTATAACTAGTCATAACTAACGCTATACGGGTCGACGTTAGTAACACTGCAGCTGCCTCTGCCAGGCGAATGTGTAATTGCGTTTGTCCCCGAGCTGCTAAAGGCAATTAACTCTACTACAACCGGGCCTAATTTACAGTTATGGCTATGGATGACTTTTCTCACACCGTTGCAACAGACAAGATACGCGCATTATATCGATTCACCCCTAAAAACGCATCTCCATCTAAAGATAAACCTACTACACACACGTTTAAGACCCATAAGATTATTCAAATGATCTCTACCTTTATATTTCTTTCATCATAATTCTCGAACTCAATTTACACACTTTGTTATACCTTTAATGAATAGTTTTAATATTCCAACATTTTAGATTGCGGATTTACGTGTAGGACTTACTTGCGGTTACGAAAGGGTCATCCCGGAATTATCCACTTCTAATTACCCTTACAAGTAAGGGTGTAATTGTCGAGTGGCTCGGATAACTGTGAGTTTTGGATGTTTTACGACGAATAAAACGGTAAATTATGAAAAGTTCGGTCGTATAAATTATATTACAAATATAACGTGTTCTTATATGTAGAAAATCGCGTTCATAAAGTGCACCGTTTGGATGGCTCAAAATTGTTAAAATTTTGTTTTAAAATTTTTCACCGACGTCTCTTTGATGACTTCGAAATTATTAAGTAGTTAAAAGATTCTCTTTAAAAATGGCTAAATAAGTTTATTACCTGAGCCATAACTATAACTGAGAAACGTCCGTAAAATAGTAGTATTAAGAATTTACCGGGTACAACGAGTTTGTAGAAAAATCGACTTAATTAAAGAATACGGTAAAAATTAGATACCATTAAAATTAAAACCTCCATAAATTTCCGTTGTCTACTTTAAGCCTATTTTATTAGTACTTACACTCATACAAAATACCGGAATTAAACTCGTTAAATTCGAATTAATAGCCAGCAAAATCGTTTAGGAGTCTGCTCTTTTTGTTTACGTTTAAGCACAAGAAAGTTAGCGAGGACGAAATCGAAGTTACCAAAACAGATTACATTAATTCCTTATACATCAATTTCCCACTCTCCGGGGCGGCCGTTACTTGCACATGCAGCTGACTCCTTCGACGAACTTTCATAAAATACCCTCTATATATGTGTGCTATACGCTGACAGGTCCGAAACACCAAATTTAATATCCGAAATCAATTTTTGTATCATCAAAAATAAATTCTCCCGGCCAAGTTTCGATATTACGCCCAAGTTCGGGGCCGATATTAAGCAAGTTTCAATCGACCGTTATGCGGTACTTAAAACTGTTTGCGTTGCGATAAATCCGAAGCGAACGATATATTTTCTTCGTTAAGTTGTTAAATAAATTCGTACGAGTTTCCTCTAGCGCTTTAAATAATTCTACCTAAATAGTCGAGTTTCATTATTGAGAAAAAAGAAAAATTCTGTTACTAAAGCTGTAGCAGCTTAGCTATGGTTATTTTGGAACGTTTCAATACCACCTCTACCAAAAACATGATGGGCTTTTCCCACTTATTTTGTACAGGGAAACTCGACTATACTCGTATTTGTATACAACGAATAAAATATGAGTCGATAAAATACCTATAGCGTATATACATCGCATTCGATTTATTATAAATCCCCTCGGTGTCGAGCAAAATCACGTTCTAGTTGATATCATTAATTCCCAATATGCGACTGATACTATCCCTTAAATATATTTACTTTGGTAGAAAAACAATCCCCACGGGCCACGGCCGGTCGACGGAGGATAAACCCAATTTCCTCGTATTTTCCGAATTCAAAACTAGGAAATTGTTTCCAGTCGGTCATTAAAAGTTTACACGTGGAATTTGCGGACACTCTTCGCCGGTCAAATTCTAATTTCCTCCCTGGATTAAAGAAGATAATCCCGGGATTATTAGACGTTTTTATCAAAAGAAAATACATCAGTCTTATAGCAATTTCTCCGGTTACTTTAAAATGAATTATAGAAACTTAAATGAATTATATTTCTGTAGAGAAAACATACAGTTTCTATGTACCTTGTTGCTATTTTTAAAACTCTTTAGTATCTAATATAGAATGTTATATGGAACATCGGCCAAAAAATCTATAACGTTATTGCTAAACTTAAGTTTCCAAAACTCTTATCCAATTTTCAAAATATGTTTATCGATAAATATACCTAATTTATTTCCCGATGCTCCAGAAACCCTCACGTATTTGTGTACACGTGAACTTTAACACTCCAATAAACTTCCCGGAGAAAGTGACGAGTTCCTCAACTCGAAGAAACTCTCCTTCCAACGAAATATCGACAATATGCTTATTAATCGCATAAAGCGATTTCCCGCGGAAATATACCTACATATGTAGGTAGATACATTTTGATCTAATGGGATAAGTCAAATGAAACGTAACAAACGAACTTATTGATGCCGAAAACGGGGGAAGTTCTTTGATTACCATACTGGTGTTTCGGGGAAAACATCTCGGAACCTACGAGTCAATTTGTATGGTGTGAAAATAAAGGAAAATTACGCATCGTTACAATCTTCAATTGGTGTACTCGCGTAATTTCGATTCTAAATTCGCAGGAATAATTATAACTGGAATTGCGGAAAGCTAATTACGAGAGTAATTTAATAAAACATTGCACAAACGCCACACGGCTTTCAAAAGCTCCACCAAGTTCTCTACAATGAACGAATATCTATGTTAATTGTATAAAAAAAAGTACGAAACAAATTTATTCCTGTTGCCGGTCAAAAAAGGGGAATTAAAAAAACTTAATTGTAATTAGTTTTGTCGCGGGAACGTTACCCATCGGTTTGGAAAACAAAAAAAAATCGCCGCGGAACTAATTTTAAAGTAGGTAGTGAGATAAGCGCGCACAGCCAGTTTTACGAGGCGAAAAATGTTTGCATGGAGGAAATTAGATTAATAAGTGGAAAAACAGGATACTTCATAGTTATCCAATTCATTTGTTGTTGCTCATATCAAAATTCCTCTTCTTCCCCTGATGTTTTTTAGGGTTTATTTTTTATTTCTTTCTTTAAAATTTCAAACAATTAATTCCTTGTAATTTATTAGGTTAAGTACATTTAATTTATGGGTAGATTTATGCAGGATTAATTGGTATGCAACTTTTATGTGCTTTAATTCAAATTAGCGCATCTATATCACAATTTGACGCAAATTGTAGGGAAACAATGGCCGCGAATTTATACAGGGTGTTTCATTGGGAAAGGGCAATATTTTAACCCTGTATAGAGGTCACCCAGGGGATTACAAAAAACCCATATACTATGGGTCTTGCGCCCTTTATAACCGAGTTACAGGGTGTTTTTTGAATTTGGCCCATTTCTTTCGACACCTATAACTTTTGAATCACTCAGTATATTTTTTTGATATTTGGCATAGATATTCAATACCTTTAGGACAATTTATTGCCACATTAAAAAATTACAAAATCCAGGTCCGGATTTAGAAAAATTAATAAAATTTGACCGACCCTAAAACAACACCCTATACATCATATTTTTAAAAATTTAATTTCAAATTCAGAAAGAGCATAAAAAACTGAATGTATTCATCAACTTTTTATTTTCCCGCATGCCGTTTTTCTACCAAAATTTAAACGTTAAAAGGTACATTATGAGATTTTTGGTCCATGTAAATTGTAATTGAAGGGATTTTAATTATTTTTTCTTTAATAAAACCAGATTTACTTAACACTTTCATGAAAATTCTTGAAATAGACCTATTGAACTTGAATTAACATTCACATAAACCAATAAAAATTACAAATACAGATCCGCACTTAATAAAATTAAAATGATTTCAATTCATTTAATAATTAATCATTGATTAATCAATGTTTACATTTCTACATGAGAAAATTCTAAACTTAACTATGTAATTTATTAGCTTCTTTACAAAAGATACTAAAAGTACTCCTTTCCACACCACCAAGAGATAGAACACATTTACCTAGTAAGCAATTTTAAAGAATTAAAAAACAATCCCAATGTTCTTAGAAGATTTATTATTTGCAACTTGATTAGGAGAGCTAGATTATGTATCAAACAAAATGGAGAACATTTTGAGCAATTGTTAAAATGACTTTTTTCTGGTGTTTTTTGTTGTTAGTTTGTTAATTATCATTTTGTTATTTATAATTAGTATTAAATTAGTAGATATTAATTATTTGGTTAAAAACCAAATTTCTTGTTCTTTTGGCTTTAGAGTTGTTTTTTGTTAATTTTTTTGTTTATTTTTCATATTTTTTATTCATTGTTCCATTTTACCAGTTCGTGTGGATTAGCCCTATTGGGGATACCTCATTAGAAAAACGTGCCTTGTGTTCTACCTCTTGGTGTTGTGGAAAAGAATACTTATTCTAGTATCTTTTTTGAAAAATCTAGTAAATTACTTAGTTAAGTTTTGAATTTTCTCACGTAGAAATGTAAACATTGAATAATCAATGATTAATTATTAAATGAATTGAAATCATTTTAATTTTATTAAGTGCGGATCTGTATTTGTAATTTTTATTGGTTTATGTGAATGTTAATTCAAGTTCAATAGGTCTATTTCAAGAATTTTCATGAAAGTGTTAAGTAAATCTGGTTTTATTAAAGAAAAAATAATTAAAATCCCTTCAATTACAATTTACATGGACCAAAAATCTCATAATGTACATTTTAACGTTTAAATTTTGGTAGAAAAACGGCATGCGGGAAAATAAAAAGTTGATGAATACATTCAGTTTTTTATGCTCTTTCTGAATTTTAAATTCAATTTTTAAAAATATGATGTATAGGGTGTTGTTTTATGGTGGGTCAAATTTTATTAATTTTTCTAAATCCGGACCTGGATTTTGTAATTTTTTAATGTGGCAATAAATTGTCCTAAAGGTATTGAATATCTATGCCAAATATCAAAAAAATATACTGAGTGATTCAAAAGTTATAGGTGTCGAAAGAAATGGGCCAAATTCAAAAAACACCCTGTAACTCGGTTATAAAGGGCGCAAGACCCATAGTATATGGGTTTTTTGTAATCCCCTGGGTGACCTTTATACAGGGTTAAAATATTGCCCTTTCCCAATGAAACACCCTGTATAATAAAATATATTCAAATCAAAGTAACGAGTCCGAATCGGATGTTCTCTCAATAACAAACAGCCGGAACTGGGTTAAATTTATATCTAATAAAATAGGTAAACTAAATGCGTACAATCCGCTATTTCGTTAAGCTATTTTCATGTACCATTAGCACGTATTTCACTGATTATATTCCTGCAAAATATTGACACATGATGAAGTATTGTTTTGCCACCGGTTTAGTTAAGTACAAAACTCTCTTTATTTGCAAAAAAAGCTAATGATTTATTAGCTAGATGCACAATTTTTACAATTTTATTCATCTCATTATTCAGAAATTGTGTGATGTGCATGCTAAAATTTTAATTAATATCTGGGAAAGGTATAATGTGTAACGGCAAACTAGAGAACTCGAATCAATAAGGCGGAATTTCATTAGGTAGTGTCACCAGCAGAAGCAAAAATACAAATGGCTCCGCTGGTGTTTCGAAACGCTTGTAATATTTTGTCAGCGATAATAAATGCTCGCAACATTGCGATACTTTACGAAACGATACATTTACGTTTACAAAATTCGTGCATTACGAAAATAGGACCTATTCGTTTCAATCGATTTTAATTAACCGCGTGCGCTTTTTTCGCGAATGAAACTTCAAACTGGATGAGTGGAAAGATGGAGTTCCGGATGGTATCGGAGGCAAAATATATCCCGGTGGTAAAACAATTTCCATCCGACCGAGACGGTCTTTGGTAAACTTTGCGCATTGTTAGAGATTGTGTTTCTCCGGATCGAATTACTCTTTTCCATGAGAGTGTTTGGCCGTGCGAGTAAATACCCACAGCGGCCACATCGCATTTGGTTTATTGTAGTGATGTTTAGTTCAATGGCTTTTTCTTTTATTGTAAGCTCGGATATTTCGAATGCAAATTTTTTTATACGAATTTTCTCTATTAGACATAATTTTCTTTATAGTGAGTAGGATAAAGAAACAAACAACACGATCGATATTCTCTTAATATTTCCCTTGATTCATCTCTCCCTAATCATAACGTGTTTTTTATGAATGTACCTAATCAAGAAGAAACTCCTGCAGATTACGTGGAGGTTTAAGGATTTTTTTGGAGGAATGAAACGCCTCAAAAAGGCAGGAAAATTTAACACCGTCCTGCCATCTATTCTTGAGAGACTGTATTAGCAGGAACAGCAGCAGTATCGCTTTCAGAATTCGATTAAATGGTGAGTGTAATTCGGTCGTTATTCAAAAGATGAAATACATCGGAAATTATGCCGGTATTTTTTCACAACTCAGCAAAAGGTAGATCATTTGCATGCATTATATTTGACTTGCAAAATAACATGAGTTACTTGTATTAAAAATACTTTTTAACCTTTAATAATCATTCAGAAATGGATATAATTGGTGTAGCTACATAAACACTTAAAAGAACGATCATTTGCCATGCATTATATTTGACTTGCAAAATAACATGAGTTACTTGTATTAAAAATACTTTTTAACCTTTAATAATCATTCAGAAATGGATATAATTGGTGTAGCTACATAAACACTTAAAAGAACAAAAAGGACAAAATTGCAAAAAATTATAGAAGAAAACTTATTGATTTGAAGGATTGAAAGATTTGTGGATACACAATACATGATACAGGAGGAAGGATGCAGGTTGTGTTAAAAAAAATTAAGAGAAATCTCGTGAGAAAACTTTTATGTAAACCAAAACATTACTCTTTAGTCAACAAATATTTATCTAAATAATTCGTAGAAAATGTTTAATTATGCAACGTCTCCTAAAACCATATCAACACAATGATGTGTGCATTCAACCTTCGTTTGTGTCGAGTGGCTGGGACACCATCCAAAAAAGGAGCATTTACATCATCGTTAGCAATAACATAAACAAATTTAAATTTATCGGGTCCTGTCCGTGGATTTTAGCGCAGCTTTTTTGCCTACACCGCGCGAAATCGACAGTATCGACACTTGTTGAAAGAAGAGAACGCGGAGATTACAAAAACGGTAGTCAAAGCCTACAAGTCGCGGTCGAAGCATTAAATTCACCGACGGTGCGTCGGCTAAGTGTATGAATAATGTTCATATGTTCATTAATTTGGGCCTATCCAGGCCTGGATGATTGCTAGTGGTTTTTGGTGTAATGCACGTGAACGGGACAGCAGGAATTGACCATTTGTTAATTGCGCGTTAAATTAGGTAGGTGATCAGTGGGAGCGAGAATACCAAGCATTTTTTAGGAAAACATCGTGCTAAAGTAGTTTTTTGTATAAATTATTTAAATAATTGTGCTGAAAATAGACGTTCAATAGGGCTGTTAACGTTATATTTTGATTTATGTAACTATATCGTTGGTGGTTTTTAAGAGAATTGTTGATCGAAATATTAACAGGTATGATTATTTGCTGTAAAATAAACTGAACTCAATTCGTGAGTCATCGAAAATCAAAATTTGTTTGCTGTTTAAACTCCAATTTACTTCAAAAATTAAAATACCTACACCAAGATAAAATTGTTCCATAGTTGACTCCTAAACTAACTTACTATTTAAGCAATTTACTTTATTATTAGACAATTTCTCTCGATTAATTTCTCTCACTAAAACGTAACTATTTATACGCAAACCAGTTATTGTTAACATTATATCGATTTGTTGTTTAATCAAAATGGCGGGCGTGTATCTCCAATTCAATTTATCATCTTGAAGCAATCGGAATTATTCGAAAGGTAATTTGTTGAAGATTTATTACATACTAGTAGTCAGTAAAAAGTAGTTAATGTAATACCGAGAGAATGCAAGAATTCAGGTAAATGAACGCATATTAATAACGAAGTAAACCGGCCACTTCTGTTACCTTAGGCTATTCTATTACTGTTCGTTTTTGTGTGAATCAACAGTCTAAAAATGCGTTAATAAATGCCGAGTAAGTTCAATTGTCCTTAATCTAAAATGATGTCACTCGGCTCTTTTATCACTTAATATGCTACTGCATCCGGTGTAAACAAAAATGCGGATGGTCAACTGTGGTGTTATTTACAAACAGACTGCTCTAATTTGAACGCCCAGATTTAATTTTCTCCATAAACTTCACAGCCGAAACAATTCCGAGCTTTCACTCTTTATATACCCTGCAAGGAACAGCTCCAGAATGCGCATCTGCAATGTTCCCTGGATAAGTTAATAAAATACCAATTTTTGAATATGTAAAGCGCCTTCGCTTTTCGCTTCCCTCAAAGTCGAGCCGTGTGAAATTTTCGTTTACCTCCAGATGCTCAACGATGAATAATTCATGGGCAAAATATTGATATTGTACAGAGCGCCTTGTGATTCGTAATTGGATCGAGCAAACAATAATTTAACAGCTTTTCTTTGTAATGAATATTTTATATGTGTGTATATTAATCGTGTGTTTGCCTGCTGTTTGAGTTTTCTAAAAATTGCCAACTAACAAGTAGATTTCGGTAGATTTCTAAAAAAAGTGAAGAATATGGCAATTAAAACATTGCGAAATAAAATAGGATTTGTATAGACAAAAAAATCGAGAGAGTTTGTTAATAATGGATATTAGAAGGGATTAGAATTGATTTTTAAATAACAAGGGCGTAATATTATGCTTATAACATAACATATTGGTCGCACAAATACAAATCGAGTGCGCTATTCAATTATGATTATCTATAATCTGTTTGGTGAAATTTATTTCTCCACGGTAATGATGATTGTACCAGATATCATACATCAGCTTAGCCAACAATAATATTTGTATAGAATAGTTCTAATCGAAATGAAAATATCGATTACATCAAATTGTACACGACCATTAATTAATTAGATTGAATAGAGGAAGGTCTTATTTTTGGGTTCATTGAGTTTTTTTTAATTTCAAAGGCTTCATAAATGAATCCGAACTATTTTATTTGTTAAGGTAAATTTTTCTCATTTTTATCCGCAATTTCCTTTATTTCTCTGTATTAAAATAAATATTTTTCAAGGCATTTAGATCGAAAAAAACATTCCCTATTAGTATCGAGCGGAAATTAATTAAGTATGTAAATCACAGTTTCGTGACATTTGCATATGTATGGTACTTAACTAACGGACTTTTAGGTAAATGTAAATGGTTTATTCCAACACAATAGATTTTAAGCACCCATTTTATTTTAGTCGTTGAAGCACAAAGTTGTTTTTGTGTATTTAGAGAAATTAGAATCAGGCCAAACAATCCAGATTTTTATCCCCATTTTACAATCCTTAGGCTGGCATGTTTGCTCGAGTGTGGTTTAGAAAAAAAACCTTTTTGATCTTTCCATATGATAAACATGCTCGGTTTTACGATCGATTTAATTATTAAAGATCAGGTTCTTTGTGCTAAGCTAATTTTACACAATTAGTAAAGGTCATTCAAATTTTCCTATGTACTGATTATTCCTAGATAATTTTCTAAATATTGTAATGTTTAATACCAAATGTTTCTAAATTTATTACTTCTTCTATTATTTTCCAGGCCAAAAATGTACTCCAGAATGGACGGCTCGAAAGCATTCTCCAGAACCAACAGCATCTGTCCTACGCCGGAAGAAAAGCTGCTGGAATTGGTCCTGAGTAACGACACAGACGAAATAGAAGCCACCGCTACTAAAAAATTATTGAACCACGTTTACACTGCAGACGGCAACAAAACGATCCTCCTGAGAGCCTGCATAGAAGAGCAAGTAGAAGCTGGAACTATAGAGACATTAATCAAATGCGGCGCAGATGTTCGTTACGCGGACGACGATAAATGGGAAGCTTTGCACTTCGCTGCCAAGCGAACCGATCCAGAGGTTCTAAAAGTCATTATCAACGGATTAAATGCGGCTAATGTGAATATAAATTCGGTACTGGCGAATGGGAATAATGCATTGCATGTACTAATACGGCACGGGAACGCGGAATCCGAGGAATTCGACGATTGTGTAAAACTCCTGATTAAAGAAGGAATAAATGTTAATTTAGGAGACTTAAAAGGAATATCTCCTATTTTTTGGGCAGCTAAAAAAGATAATAAAGCAGCTGTTAAAACTATCCTAGAATGGGGTTCGTCAGTGGACATCGATTCGCACAAACTCAGGAATGAATCAGCAAGAGACTTAATAATTAAGAAGAATTTATACAGTGGTAAATTACCTAACAAAAACGATAATAACAACCGTTCCAACTCTAAAGACATCATCGACACGCTTTACAACTACATTAAAATACACGGTGAAAAGGATTTTAAACGCTTCTTCGACGAAAATTCTTGCGAAGTAAATTTATGCGATGACGAACAATCCGAATGGACTCTACTGCAATTATCAGTCGATAAAGGTTGCAAACAAATCGTAGAATATTTAGTAGACAAGGGAGCGGACGTGACGAAAACCACCAAAAAAGAGCCCAGGACCCCTCTGGAAATCGCCGCCGAGCACGGTTTCCACGAAATATTCGCCATCCTACTAAAAAAATACGACCCTAATTCAATCATCCCCAATTCCGTTTTGATCAGTTTGGTCCAATACTTCGACTGCGAACCGCACCCGGAGGCCGGCATCGATCGAAGGAAGTGCTGCGAGCTCCTCTTAGCCAAGAATCGCGAAAAATCCATCGAACTGGACATAAACGGCTCGGACTCGTCCGATAAAAACGCGCCGTTACATTACGCGGTGCGCTACGGTAACGCCAAAATCGTCGAAGATATCCTCGGTTTGGGCGCTTCGTTGGGCTCCAAAAACCGCTGGGGCATCATGCCCGTGCAAAACATCGAGCCCGAGCTGCTGAAGAAGCACCTGGACGATTGCGTACAGTTCGACGTCAACGATAAAAAAGATAAAGAAGAGTTCGCTATAACGTTTAATTACCGCACATTAATTCCTCCTGGACTGGAGAAAGCTGGCAAATCGGATCCCGAAGCGGGCACTAACGAGCACCTGGTTCACGAGACCGAAGTAATCGCCTACATGAGCAAAGCTCCGGAGTTTAAGCACCTGCTGGCGCATCCTCTAATCGTGACGTTCCTCTTCATGAAATGGCACAGGATCAGATGGTTGTTTTACACTAATCTAGCTTTTTACGTAGCTTTCTTCGCTTCTCTGGTAACGTACATATTTTGCTATTTCGCTAACTTCGATGAACCGACTTCGTTTGAGAAATTCATGCGGTATTTATCGTGGTCGGTGTTGTTGGTCACATTCGTCGCGTTGGTGCTCAGGGAGTCCTTCCAGATACTCGTGTTGTCCATGAAGTACGTCAAAAACTTCGAAAATTTGATCGAAATCGCTTTGATAGGTTTATCCGGAGCGATACTGTTCGCCGATTCGCCCAGCATCGACGTACGCAAGCAGATCTCTTCTGTGGCTATTTTACTGGCGGCGTTGGAGTTGATTTTGATGGTAGGCCAGCATCCCAAGCTCTCCACCAACGTGGTCATGCTGAAGACGGTCAGTTACAATTTCTTCAAATTCCTGCTGTGGTATTCGCTGCTAATCTTCGCGTTCGCTATGAGTTTCTACATATTGTTCGCCGATAAGAGCGATAAGGACAACAAATTCGACGATCCGGTTTTCAAGACAGTGGTGATGCTGACGGGGGAGTTCGAAGCCAGCGACATCGAGTTTAAATTTCCCGTCGTCGGTAAGCTCGTGTTCGCGTCGTTTATCTTCACTATAGCCATTATTCTGGTGAATTTGCTCAACGGTTTGGCCGTGAGCGATACGCAGATGATCAAGCAGGACGCCGAGCTCATCGGGCACATCTCCAGGGCGCAGCACATCCGGTACGTGGAGGTGTTGCTGCTGGGCGACATCGTTCCTAGCAACTTCCTGGATAAAATTGGCGGGGTTTTCGGTTGTTGTTTCCCGTCGATGAGCTGGAGTTGGTCGGTGTTCAAGTCGCTGGCTAGGAAAGTTTGTCTGTTCCCGCATTTGTTCGATAATTACGAGATAACGGTGTTGCCCAATAGGGCGGGTCAAATAAGGTACCTTAAAAATCAAAAGAGGCAGAAATGTTGTTTGGGCGGGTGCCAGAACATTTACTTAGATAAGGAAACGGTGCAGAAAATCAACGAAATCGTTCGGAATAGAAAGGAACAAAGCATATCTGATAGGAACATATCCGATAGAGAGCTGAGAGAGTTGTTGGAACTTGCGTTGGAGAGACTTTATAACATAAAACCGAGTCAAATAAACTAATTATTGTTTTTCAGTATTAATTGTTTAAAAATAAATAATAAAAATAATAAAAATCGAAATGCCTATATTAGTTTACTGTATGAGTTTGAATGAAATTATTTAATTTTAATAAATAGAAAGTTATTTAATCTGGTGCGTAATTTTTCGTTCAACTTAATGACGGATGTTGATCATTTAAACTTTCACTAGATATTCTACTTTAATTACATCATTCTGATACATCTACCAATTTTTTTAATCTCTTTTAGAATTGGTCCACACAGACACAAAAAACGATTATACAACGGATTATACAAGGATTTATATCCATTATAACATTTGTAGACAAGTAACGTGACATACCAAGCTAGAAGTTTCCAGACCTTGGTTATGTAAGGCCGTAATTGACATTTGACAGCCATTTAATTTCTTCTTTTATTAGCTAATAAAAAAAGAAGAAGTTTGTAGGTTAGTGATTATTGTCAAATAAATCAACAATTTTTTGGCAATTAATTTAGAGGGTTTGCACACGATTATAAGCCCGACGGACCCTTTAGCATTACCTACGATGCACCACGAGGAGGAGAATTCTGGAAAACTGGAAAGTACATCCATAATCCATCTTCCGCAGGTAACGTAAGTTTGTGTCAATATTTGGATTCTACTATTTGCCAGGCAATTATAAAATCATAGGTAGAGGGGTTATAATGATTGTGGGAATATTAAGTAATCAAACGGTTTGTTATAGATTCCTCTTTAAATGATACGAAGTATGTGTTGAATCCCACGAAGTTGTCCAGACCTATCGATGGATCGTTGTACATCCCCTGTATAGTAGGCCTAAATAACATTAAAGCTAATGATTACTGTAATGCAGTGTTGCAGGTAAGTCGAGTTAACCGAATGAATTTGGTTATTTCTTAATTTAAATGCGCAAAATTGCAGGCTTTGACTCTTGTTAATCCGCTTCGGAATGACTTCTCGAGAGAAGAAAATTGCAGTAATGTAAAGAGACCTTCCATCTACTCCTGCAGAGGTTCGGCGAGCTTATGAGGAAATTGTGGAATCCCAGGAACTTCACAGAGCATGTGCGAGTATCAAGAAATTCTCTCCAAGCTGTTGTATCGTGGAGTTAAAAGAGGTTTCAGTTCGCTCAGCAGGGTTAGCTAGTTTTATAATGCTTAATTATTGTTATAATTGAGTTATTGTTTGTAGGAGATCCGATAGATTTTTTGTCTTTGGTTCCTGATTGCCCTTGATTGAGCATTGGATGGTATTAAGAAAAATGACAGTTCAATAATCTACGGAAGTTGAGACGGAATCGCCCCTTTTTGTATCTATCTTGCGATCTACGGCCTTCGCCATTTTGTTTATCGATGAATTTCTGAGAGAATATATCATTCCTCAGGTATGCATTATAAAGCGTTATGTTATAATAGGAGTGTATGTAATAATTTGTGATTTGTAGGTGAATTTGTATCGACTCTTAACGAAATTCAACGGGCAAACCGAGAAGGAATACAAAAGCATAAAAGGAAAATTTCATGAAGAAGTGCGAAATAAGTGTAAGAATTGAGATCGACACAATGATTTTACTCCTGTAACGTTTTTGTATATTAATATTTCGTCTCTATTTTGTTGCATTTAACGGTAGTGAGTTTATTGTAAGAAAATAAAAATATCGTTGAAAGTGTTTTGTTTTATATATTTTGAAATCGCCAATTCCAAACCAGTTTTCATGTAATTAGCAATTAAAAAATGCAGCAGTTTTGTTAATTTTTCAAAAATTTTAATGTATAATGCATTTTTTATAAAAAATCGTTCATACTTAATCATTTCTAATGCATTTCTGGTATCTTAGAGGTATATAATAGATAAATAGGTTGCCTACCTAATAGTATCCGTAAATCGATTTTCGATCAATAAATGTAATTCTGGTTGCCTATCTATTGTATTAGTAAGGCGCGAGTAATAAGTATCAGGAGTAAACCTCTTCACACATTCTGTTCTCCTACTACGAAATTTCAAATTCGCAAATTTTTAACGAGAAATTTTCGAACGATGTACAAAACTATTCTTCCGATTTTTACAAATTGCGTTGAAAAAGGTTGCGTTTTTTTTCAATAAACTCGACAAAACTTTTAGCATTCGGCTTTCTCATCATTTCTACTATAAAACAATAATAATGCCCAAAATGATAAATTTCATCCAGGACTTTCCGTAAAAGTACCTCTCTCCATATAATAAATATCTCCTGTTACTAGACTTCCTTGCATATTCTCCTTGCCTAATATCCGAAATTAATCAATGGAGATCTACGAAAACTTGTGCTCAAATCTCGAAATAAAACGTGAATTTGAAATTTCGTATTAGGAGAGCAGAATGTGCGAGGAGGTTTACTTATGACGCTTATTAATCACGCTCCTGTTCGATTACAAATATGTACAAAGGCAACCATTTAATCAAATTTCGGTAATTCCGGTTGCCTATCTATTGTATTAGTAAAGCGCGAGTAATAAGTATCAGGAGTAAACCTCTTCATACATTCTGCTCTCCTAATACGAAATTTCAAATTCACGTTTTATTTCGAGATTTGAGCACAAGTTTTCGTCGATCTCCATTGACAAATTTCGGATATTAGGCTATAAGAATATGCAAGCAAGTTCAATATCGGGAGATATTTAGTATATCGAGAGAGATACGTCTAGGGAAGGTCCTGGATGAATCCTGATGCGTTAATAAATATTCTAAATGTTTCGTCGTTCTTGAAAACACATTTTCAAAGATAATTTAACATTTTGGGCATTATTAATAATTCTTTATTACAAAAATGATACGAAAATAGAATATTAAAAATTTTTTATGACATCCTTAATCCTGATTTTAGAATTCTTAGTATTTTTCGTTCATTAAAAAAACGCAAAACTTTTTCAACGCAATTTGTAAAAATCTGGAGCTATTAAAGCAAAAAGATCGGGAGAAACAAATATTAGGAGTTCGACTAGTTTGTGTCAAACGTATGAAAATCTCACGATAAAACGTGAATTTAAGAATTCGTATTAGGAGAGCAGAATGTGTGAAGAGGTTTACTCCTGATACTTATTACTCGCGCTTTACTAATACAATAGATAGGCAACCAGAATTACCAATATTCGATTAAATGGTTGCCTTTGTATGTATTGCTTTGTGCAGGAGCGCGATTAATAGGCGTCATAAGTAAACCTAGATTAAAATTCCAAATTACAGAGGTTCACATTCACAAGTTTTCGAAATATTAAAACGTTTTTTTTTAATTATCGGTTTCTAAATTCTTCCTTTACCTGTCAGCTGTTTTCAAATCAATTCTGGCCTCTTACTTTCTACGTATTCATTTCAATGTGAAATGATTTTATTCGCGTTATTAGATAAGAAAATATAATAGTGGAAATTAAATATCATATGACGATACAATAAAGTAAGAAAACGACCAAAAATGCTACAAAAATAATTTACTTATAAATAAAAATTAGATTTACACCAAATAAGGTAATTCACGAAATTTTTCTTGACGCTCCAGTGGCGCAATTGGTTAGCGCACGGTACTTATAAGGCAGTAGTCGTGAGCGATGCCGGGGTTGTGAGTTCGAGCCTCACCTGGAGCACTTTTTTTGTACACACCGGCTACTTTTTTTATCGCTTAAAATTAAATGAATAAAACACTTGCAATAAATAATATATTTACATTTAATACAAAAATTGATAGAAACAAATAAAAACAGGAATTACGATGGTGTACTTAAATGACTGTATTAGTCTGTTGTTGATTTCCAGAATTAGATCTCGATACAAAAGATACAGCATTTTGTAGAACTTGTTTTCGAATAAAATCAGATGTTATTGAAGACATGCTTTGTTTACTTCCCACTTTACATCTTATGTATCCGTAAAGATTAGAGCCACTCAAAACTAGCGCAATGACAACTAGTACCTAAAATTGAACTCACAATCAGTTTTGTTTTTGTATTAGTTATAAAAAAAATCTATAACTCACCATCCACCTAAAATCCAATCCGATTAAATTACCAACAAAAAATATAAACCAAAAAACAGGTGTCAAAATGAGTGCGACCCAGAATATTCGAGCTTCCCTCTCGTTTATCCTATTCTAAAATATATTCATATGTACAAATCATCGATTACTTTCAGATAAACAAATTTACCTGTTGCGACTCGAATACCCAATGAGATTTCCCTTCCTCGTCCACGTAATTCCACCACCTGAGACCTACCATTAGTCTCCCCGTTATATTTTTCACTATCCAAAAATCCATCGACAGAAACAGAACTACAGTCACAAAACTGGCGATGAAACCGGCATTAAATAGCCCACACAATAAATAAACTACCATCGCTGTGCCTTTGAACAGTAAATGGCAGAGAGTAATGTAGGGATGTCTAAAAAGTATAAAAGTAATATATAAATATTTACTATATTGTCGTTACTACCTTAAGGATCCTTTTGAAGCACCCAATTCGCCTTCATCTTCACCGAAGGCTGCAGTGTCTTCCAAAAGGGGCATCTAGATAAAAAAAAAAACACGTTAATCGATATAGAGATGTACGATAAGAAATACTTATAATACCGTTGCTGATGACATCACTAGATAACACGTTGCACGTTGAACAATACAGAGATAAAGATATTAATTATTTGTATTATTTGTATTCATTTTTTTATGATTTTGATACTTGGTTTTATTTTGATTACCTTGCTGCAATTCTGTCAATGTCAGATGTCACTGTCATATTTATTCTTCATTTTTTTTCGTCTCATTTCCTTTGGTGAGAAATTTATAGACAAGAATGATTTTAGCATAGACATTCTTCATTGAAACTAATTGTTCAGTCTAATTAAATTTTAGAAGATTCTGTTATGTAAATTTACAGCCTATTTTTGATTTGAAATATACAAGAAATCTGCATTACCGACTTTTCATATGTCATATTTAGTTAACATTTAACCCGTGTCAACTAAGTGCGGCAGCACCATCAACCTGTCAATTTTTAGTAAAGGATCGAACTATCTATTTTCTTTTTCTATGCAGAAACGTAACGCACCTTTATAAATTTTCAAGTTTATTTTTTTTCTACATTATTGATTGATCTCATGTTGGGTAGTTTCGCATAGTTTGCTATAATGTCGTTGAATGAAAGGTAAGTGCATTTAGACGGTCATGCTCGGTGATCAAGTTTATTGTTTCCAGAGTACAAGAGGAGCTGGAAGCTTTAGAAGCTATTTTAATGGATGATATTTCTATAACATACGACGAACAGTAAGTTAATGTACATTCGAACTATTCCATTGCTATTCCATTGAACTTGTAGGAGTTGTTTAACGCTAATCAAATCCACGATATTCCCTTCGACTGCTAACGAAGTAAACAAGCAGTATGTTTGTGTAACTATAGAAGTTAAACTTCCAGAAGATTACCCCGATTCGGAGCCAAACGTACAATTAAGGAATCCCAGAGGACTCGACGACTCCACTGTAAACGATCTGTACAAATCTATCAAAGAAAAATGTACTGAATATCTCGGACAGCCTGTGATTTTTGAACTAATCGAGGTACCTTTCTATACTGCAAGGCAGTCACTATTTTTGGTTAATTTTTACCTGTATTTTAGCTTATTAGAGAGAGTCTTACAGAGAGTAATTTACCCACGTGTCAATGTGCTGTGTGCTTATACGGATTCTCCGAAGGGGACAGCTTCACAAAAACGCAATGCTTTCACTACTTTCATTCCTACTGCTTGTACAACCACCTAGAAACCACTAAAAGGCATTACCAGGAAGAACAAGAAAAGTTACCGGCTTGGCAAAAGTCTACCAAAGGATTCCAGGTTACTCGATATCTACCAATCGAAATGTGCTAAACATTAAAGAGATATCTTCTCGCAGGCGATCTGTCCGGTTTGTCGCGAATCCATAAACTGTGATGTCGAAGAACTGAAAACGGCTCTTCCTCCCAAAGATTTAGAAAATGCTCAAAACTTCGAAGTTACCAAGGACTTGAGGGTGTTGCAGGACCGAATGAAGCAGCTCTTCTCTTACCAGAAAAGCAAAGGCGGCATTATCGACGTCGAGGCCGAAGAAAATAAATTGCTGTTGATCACGGAAACGAGCGATAACGGATCTACAGATACGAATGAAGTACTTAATTTTATTGCGAGATTAATATTAATTTGTTTATAATGTGTGTTTGCAGGATCCAGGGCCCAGCGATGGTGCTTTAGAATCGGACGCACAACGAGGCCAAAGGTTTGATTATCGGGTGAGTTCCGGGCTGAATAACAGATGACTAAGGCATTTCAAAATACAATTCAAGCTCTCCTCAATTTGTGTCATAATTCAATACTCGTCTGCGTGTAAGTTCGTTTTATAGAAAACCTTTATTTTTAAAATGTTTTTTATTTATTTTTTGTTTTACTTTCAAAGTTACTTTAAGCATAAGTATGTTGATGTAATAAATGTATTCTGTTTTCAAGTCGTTTGTTGATTGTGTGTGGATAGGAAAGAAGACGATTAGCGTTTTATAATAATCGTATATTTATGTTAAAAAAATTCGATAGACCTAACGGAAATATTTTATGCCGACGACGACCATGAATTTCTCGATGAAGAGCTCCGAGTCTAAGACTGCGATGTGCGCCGCCCTGCCGATCAGGGCGTTGGCCGTGTTGGGCAAGGCGTGGTGGATGTCGTACCGCACGAGTTTCACCTCCTTCTGGGCGATGATCGGGGATATTATGTTGTGGACCATCTCCCTGAAGATCGTGCCCTGGTCGGAGGTGTCCTTCAGCGATTCCTTGCACAGCTCGATCCTGGCAGAATGCAGCGGAACGTACCTAAAAAGATCGATCGTTTGACTAGCGGTTTAGTTAATGGAAAGTTGCAGTACCTATCTTGACCCGAGCCGCATAGAAGTATGTTTTTAAAATGGTGCAAGGTGCTCCTTTGGCTCAAACGATAGAGAAAAGTGTGCCGTGGGTCCACCGAGTCCTTCAGGCACAGCTGGAGCAGCGAACCGGATTTTTTCCACTTTTGCATAAACCACATTCCTACAAACCAATACCTTAAAATCCTTCAATTCGATTGTTATAACGCGAAACTCACCCATATTAACTAATCCACTACTGTTGTACAATGTTCCTAAATGTGGTCCAGAAAGTGATAAGAAAGTATGCAGTCTTGGTAGAAGAAATTTCATCTGAGGCCTCGTCAGAGCCGATCTTATAATAATATTACCCAAAGAATGACCTACGAAACTTATCCTTGTTGGTCGTATACTACTAGTATCTAAATATTGAAGAATTTCGCTGATTAACCTACAAAAAAATCAACAATTACAACCCATTAAATTCTCTTTAAAATATAAATTTACCGATCGGTCATTGTATCGAAATCGCTGAACGTGTCGCCTTGGTTCCTCTCGGACATGAGGAAGTCCAAGTAGGCACCGGGCAGGCCCAATTCCAGGTAAGTCTTGACCAGCCGCAGATCGGCCGAATTGCCGTCCAGGCCGTGCACGCACACCACCAGGTGCATGCCCTCCGGCGAGAATATCCGGAACTCGTCGCTTATGTGGAAATAGGGGATGGTCGAGGCGAAACCGTTCAGGTCCGAGTACAGCAGGCCGGCGACGTTTAATTGACTTTTGAATTCCTTTTTCGCTTTGAGGAAGGTTTTTAGGGAGTCGCCGTTCAGGGTCTTCGGGAAGTTGTAATCTAAAAGATGATAGTTATAATGGGGCAACTAGGTTTCTTCAGAATCATTTAGGTTGCTTAGGGCGAATCAGAATTGTCGAGAACCATTTAAAACTCTTCAGGTTCGAGTTGGAACTGCCTATTACAAAACCTGAGCTACCTATTTTATTTAAAAAAATAGCACTAATCGAACTCTTTTACAAATACTGATTCACTTTTCTGTTAAAACTAACACACTATTTTTCTTGGTTTATTCCAATTGATTATTCCGTACCTTCGTTATCCGGTTGATTCAATTTAGCTAAATCGAATTGACTGGACCTTCTTTCTAGCGTGGTTCGAGTATCGACCACGTGGTAAAGGAGATTATCAACGGCGTTAATTTCTTCCTCGTTAACACCGTTGGCAACCGAGCTGGATGGCGAATCTAAATCTCTAAATTGTTTGGGTGGCGGAAGAGCGATGTCTTCGCATATATTGTTTTGATTGTATTCACAGCCTGAAAATAAACCGTTATCCTCTCGTTATTCACTAATTCTATACCAAGAGTACCTTTAAGTAAGAATAAATCGCCATCCTTTTTGCTTACGCGCTTAAAATCGTTATTGGAACTATCGCTATCAATATAAAATTTGTTTGATTTGTAATCGCTTCTTTTGTCTTTGCCTTTCTTTCCTCCCAAGTTCGCTGGAAGTTTCTTATCAAACTCGAGGAAACTGCGCTGAGCATTGGCCATATCCATACTAGAAGCTAAAATAACAATATTGTTCATTAGAAATGGTGGTAATGTTACAGTATATCTTACCTATAGAGCTGCTTCTGGATGTAATCCACCCGCTTTGCTCGCTGGTACTGGATGATGTGGAGCTGCTGTAGTACTTCATTTCCGGATAAAGCCTATCCTCCAATTTCGAGATGATATTTGGCAGTGATTCGGTGCCTGATAAGGTGCGCGAGGCGGCTTCGTCGATCAGACAAGAGGAGCTCTTCACCTTTCTAATAGCGCTAACGTTAATAATTAAGGTCGGTTTTTCGTCGCGCGTTAACCCTGTTTTGAAAGTTTCTTTTGATATACTATCAGTCGAGCTGCTGGTCGACGGGACGTCGAGGCGATCGGCGCCGTTCGACAGGCGGCTTTTTGTTTTCTTGGTCTTGCTTTCGCTGTCGAAAGTTTTGATTGGTTTTTGATTGCGTTGCAGCAGGAGAGAGTTGAACTTGTTAACAGTGCTGTTGGGCTTCTTGCCCTTGGGCGAGAAGCACTGGACCGAGCTGGAGCGAAATATGTTCTGGGCGCTGTCGTTGGGCGTTTGGCTGGCCGATTTGACCAACGTCTGGTACTTGGTGGCGTTGGTGAGGTTTTTAATGTTGAACTGCTTGTATTTCTTCTCCGGAACGTCGAGGTCGATGTGCGATTTCCTGGGGAGCTTTATCGAGTGGTGACCGAATGAGCAATTGCAGATGTTCTCTTTTTCTTCGTTTAAAAAGTATTTGCGGTTTCTCATGTTGTGCTCGCTGGCGACGTTCTTCAATTTCGGTTCGGTTTTGCAGAAGAGTACCTTCTCCCTGTTTTGGGTTTGAATGCCAGCGCTGGTCGAGCCTCTGCTTAGGCTGTAATGGAAATTCGTCATTGAACACATTTGTAGATGATCCAGTGATTTGCTGTGCCTGGCCGGAACGCTGAAGCTCGCCGTGTCCGCTAAATTGTACAAATCTAGCGTCTTCTCCGAGCCTTTCTTCGATGTCCACAGTTTGCCTAAGCTGCACGAACAGTTCGTTTCGTCCACTTCCATTTTCGATGTTTTCCTCCAAACAGTCAGCTCTAATAAAACATAAATTTAATAATCTGTATAGAGAACGAACGAAGCACATACCGGGCGTTATGGCCAAGCTAAGCTCGCAAGCTCTTTTTTTAGCTTCGAATGGATCTTGGTAATGATCTTCGAAAATCACAGGCATGGTGGCGCATTCGCCATCTAAGGCAATGCAATGTACCGGCAGAGGGGGCAGCATTTGCATGTACTTGGATCTCCTGGCAACCTCGGCTATGACGAGGTAATTTTGATAATTCGTATCGTGACACCCGAAGGCCGAGCTCCGGGGGTTGTAGATGAGGAAAAATAATTCGGCGAATCGTCGCACCCTCAAGTGGTGGTGCTTTTTGCTCAGGTACTGCTGGATAGCCAGTTTGCAACTGAAAGTCAGTAGAAAATAGTTCCAGAGCTTGATGTTTTCGGCGCACACTTCGGCAAGCCCGGAGTTTTGTTTGTAAGGCCTTTTTTTCATTAGCTGGAAACGAAAATTATTCACCAAATTATTATTCCACTATGCTACTGAATTATGTAGGCTCACTTTAGTGTTATCGTATTCGTTATGTTTGACGACGAGCGTATCGTAATCGTCCGATACGAACTCCTCCCGTTGCTGCAACAACGCCTTGTATTCCTTGATAGTACCTTTAAGATTATTGCTAGAATCTATTAAGACATTGTAAGCCTCTAAATGCATCTGCGGTGATTCATTTATTCTGCTATATACCTTATTATTACTACTCACTGTCGGTAGGACGGGATCAGTTAATGGAGAACGTTGCGTCGTTCGAATTTTGTTCCACGATTTCGAGTGTTTCGGCGCACTGGAAATGAATATTTCATCGAATTTAATTAGCTATCGATTCGATGGTCTCGAAGGATTATTCAGTGTGCTTACCAACTTTGCATGTACCGAAGAATTCCTTTCCTGGAAACCACAAATACATTTTTTTATACTACGTTTATTGGTGGAGATTAATACTGAGCAAAATGATGATGGTGTAAAACTCGGATTCATTTTACCCAGTACTAAAATTCTGTAAGTAAAGTAAAGGAAGACCTACTTTATGGAAGGCTGATGTAAGGCAGTCAGCGCTGTATGGACAGTCAGCGAAACGGCCGATAGGTGAAAGTAATCGAACAGCACGGGCAAATGATAGTGTAGGCCATCAATCGGCGACATGTTCAATTGGAGGATCCTCTGGGATACCATCACCATCGAAACGGGCGATGTATCGCTGAACCATAGCTCTAAGGCCAAGGAGAACTCGGCGCGCTCCAAGGACTCTCTCAAATTGTTACCGTCTACCAGCATGTGGCATCTACACAAAAACAGTCCAATATACCATCTAAATAATACCGTAATAAAGACTTCTCCACTTTTGAAATGGGTCAACTTATATTGGTAAAATATTGAGTAGGAAAATACCTGAATAACACGACATCTTTGAGGGTGACCTCTTCGTTTCTGTAGAGTATTTGGAATGGGCGACATGCTCCGTAGTTGCCCAAAACGATGGCGGTGCCCAATCCCGTTGTAACTTCAGGTGTGGTGACTTCGATTTCGACGTTTAGTTTTGAGGCCACGCGTAGAGCGCATCGAACTTGGTACATTCTGCACGAGAACGATAAAACGGGACAATGATTAACCTATTTAAAGGTGTCGTGCGATCTTATTGCAATTTTATCGATCAGAGAAGTCGTGAAAACATGTTATTTCGCGCTCATTCGGTAAACAAACGCGGGGATTGTGCGGCGTTTACGGCGCTTTAGAGGAAATTGGAATTTATTTGAAACTGTGGAAATACTCACCCCCTTTGAAATAAATCGACATTGTAAAATTTGAATAGTTCGACTGAGAATTCTATTGTCGACTGCAACTCGCTCATAATATTGAATAGGGTTGATATTTAACTACATTCCTGAAAAAATAAATTCGTTAGAGTAGGTACACTGCGATTGGTATAGCTGGAGACTTGTTTTAATATTGCGTACTCGCATCTATATCTATTCTCATGGAAATTGTGCAAAAAAAATTGTAGGAATGTGTACACATAACGAATTTACAACGTGACATGATATGTGATTCCAAAATATCCGGGATAATCCGGGTAAATAGCCGCGCGTCGAGTTCCCTCGCGTAATTTATTCAATTCACCTGGCCTAATGAAAATTTCCTGCCTTTCCGATATTAAATTTCACGGCAAGTTTCGTGTTCGGGTGTCAGTCAAATCAATATCGCCAAACCGCCCGATATTATGTTTACTCCAACTGAACTTTTCTTATTATTCCGCCGGTTAGATGTTGACCTTTTCCTTTTACGAGCCCCCGCTGATGTTTCGTACGCTGCACGTGAATTTCGGCTTTTATTGAATATGAATAATTTACAGGACGTCCCGTTTTTATATACGCGAATCGTTCCCCGACCAACGCGGATGTTTTATGGATGGGATTTCGCCTAGTTTTGTAGTTCGGAATAGAAGCTTTGTTTCAAAAATTTATTTATTCATTTAATCAATCGTAGATTTGTTGATAATTGGATTTTTTATTGGGAATTCGAAAAGAAATCTAAAAATATAGGGTTGAGAAAATTATGAAAATAAAGAACCTATTAAAAAATTCATTATTAATTTAAATATGAGAGGATTAAAAGAAATTATTTTATTATGTAAGTATCGAAAATTAAATTTTAATTAGAATGATTAATAAATTGTTGCCAACTAAAATAATAGAATTTTCCAATTTAAAGACGCGTTATTCATTTCCGTTATTCACGAACCTACAAATCAATCATATCAATTAAATCGACCGTGAACAAAAGCACACCAAACAACTAGCTACTAGTAAATAAATAAACCAGCTAGTAAAAAACTACTATAGAAAAATCTACCATCAATCTCGCGATCTACGATGCAGATCGCTCGTAACGCTTAAGTAAATATAGAAAACCCGAAAAGCGAGTCTCGCTAAAAATACACTCACCTCCGTCGAATCGACACAGTTTTCCCTTTTCGAAAGCGATTTTTACGCACTGCACACTTCCCTTTTGTCGCACTCGCACCGTCCGAACTCGCTCATATTCCCTGCCGAGTGCCCGCCGTTCGAACGATGCAATTTGCCAATTGTCCCGTCGCGATTGATGCAACCCGTGCAGCGGGCGATAGCGGAAAGCCAGGCCGTGTCCTATTTAACTCGGCGGTCGGGCATCGGGCGCGACACAGTTAGGCGTTCACCCGCGATAAGCGTGGAAATTGGAAATGCCTGGATTCCTGCGCACTGGCGCCCGCAGGGGTGGCTCGACCGTCGGGGAAAATTTCGAAATTGAGAGTGCGCCGGGTTTTTCGGGAGCGCGGGATGGATTCGCGAGCGGTTTCGGGGGATTATTTTTATAATGCTGTGTGCTCGGTGGACGATTCGATACATCGATGAAGGGTGGGTTTGAGAGGGTTTAGTGCGGCGGTAGAGAGAATATTGTAGACGTTATTTATTTGGTAAGGTTCGTACTGGATTTCGAGGTTTTTGCCTCAGGAAGGAAAAATTGGTTGTGTTTCTATACGGTAGTTTTTTTGACACCTAGAATATTTTGAGGCTTTTTAAGTATCGATTTTTTGCATCTCATAAATTCAAAAATTATAGTTTTCATTTTTTTCCTTACTCTCCCTCTATACCAACCTAATATTTTTCATCATCTTCTTTATCCTGTTTGTTCTTTGTTCTTTATATTCTTTATCCTGATTCCATCAAACTAATAGCAAGGAGCAGTAAATACTTTTAGTTCTCACGTTCATTCCTGATACTTCTAAAGTTTTGCTCCTAAACCAAAGTCAGGAATAATCCTGCATAATTTCACATCAAATTCCACATCATATACTGGGTAACAAGCAATACAATTTAATCATACAACACTACTAATCTTTATTGGATAATTCACATTCTATTTGAACGACCCACAAGGAGATTACGGTAACGAAAAAAACAATAATTTCATTCGTTCTTTTTATGCACCTCAAAGTCCCCGATCGTTTCCTTCGCGCTTTTGTGCGTCCCGTAGGCCTTTTTGTAGAAATCGATAAACAGTATCATATAAATCAAACTTTGCATGCCGGTTAGAAGGCTTAAGACCAGGGAAACGTTGCATCCGTATAAAGCCGATTGAATCGAATGGATCGTAATAACGACGAACTGCGCCTGCAAAAATCTCAGATTATCCCGTCGATTTCAGTTTTCAGTTCATAGAATACTAACCATTTGTAGTAGAGTGATGTACTTTTTCCACCAGAGGAACCTCCTCACCTGGGGGCCCAGAATGCTCGCCAGGTAATAGAGGTAGGTGAAAACGTGAACGAAGGAATTGAGCAAAGCGTGCAAGGAAACCCTGCCATCGGGGCCGTACCGGACGCAGAACCACGTCGTCAAAGGCATGGTACTGTGATGGTACAAGTGAAGGAGAGTCACTTGACTGTATTTTTTTCTTACAATAAAAATTATCTAAAAATTAATCAATCGCAATTATTTATACTCGCAATTGTAATTCGATCGCTTACTGTATCTAAAAAGTCTAAATATTTCGTTAAATGAAAGTAGTAACTGAACGCTTTTATCTGAAATAAAAAGTAAATATTTTCATAATTATATTCAAGTTGGTAATTTATTATACTTAACATTATTTTTAGGCGGATGTTTGACTCCATCGGGATAACAACGAAACGAGTCGGATACGTTAGGAAGAAGCTAAAATTTCAAAATTTTACTATTTCAAATATATTTTAATTACGCATATTTACTCCAAAAAATATCCAAATGTTAAGCCAAACTTGTACTGTGTTGTAAATTATTATCATTTTGCGGCCCTGGAATGGTTTCCTGTCTTTCATGTAAGCCGGCAAGACGATCTGGAAAATGAGGCGATTTTGTAAGCGAAATATTGCAAAGTAATTAAGTACTTACTAAAACTGCAATTAAATATAGCAGGGAAGATAAAACTACTGGTAGAAGGCTCGTAATCATCAACCATTTTTCTGTTGTAGAATCTAAAACCAGCAAAATGCAATTTGCATATCAATCTTATGCAATGTAAAATCGATACCAAATTTTATTAAAAACTACATCTAAAATAAGAATTATAATCAATTAATTACATACATACCTTTTTTGCTAAAACTATCGAAAAATCGCACCAAACGATCCATAGTTAAATTCGCGAATAACTATTCAACAATTCGACAACCGACACGTCATTCTTTCGAAATTTTTAAAATCGTTGGAATTAAATACTGCATTCTAATCGTTTCCAAATTGGTCCCTTCTTTTTCTCATACAACACCGCTACATAAGGCCTTCTCTGTTACTTCCATTTCAATTGCATCCGAAAAATTTGGCTCCAACTCGTTTCCATGCAACGTTCAACAAAATTGCTTAGTTACCGAACGATTCATTTTTTACTTTAATATACACAGTGTCCCAAAATTTAATATGATTCTTATGTTAGGTATGATTTGATTGGTTTTTGACATAAATCTTGATTGTTTTTTTCCGAGATATAAATTGTTTTGTATAACAGTAAAGCCTTTAGAATTGTTAATATTCTTAACTTATTTTTTTATTGTATCTGAATTGTATGAAAGAGCCTTTTTAATGTAAAAACTGTACATTTTTATTAAAATCTGGCTTATAAAAAACAAATAGTATTAAAAAGAACATATCTCAATATTGATAAGTAGTCGTGTCGAGAAGGTGGTGGCGCATTTTCTCGTCAATCCAGTCTCTGAACATCGCCACGTTGACGTACACCCCAGGTATCCCGTTCTCGCCGCAGCCGATGCCCCAAGCGACGATACCCGCCTGGACGTACCTATCGCTGTCAGGCGACTCCGGCAGCACGAACGGGCTGCCGCCGTCCCCTTTGCACGTGTCCTTCCCGGGCTCCCCGCCGGCGCAGATGAAGCTCTGGTGCAGCTCGAAGAACCGCCCCAGCCGCGTGGTGCGCAACTTGTCCTGGCACACGTCGGACCTCACCACCGGCAACTCGATCTTCTTCAGTATGACTTGGTAGGTGCCCTTCTTGCCGAACTGGTCCTTGCCCCAGCCCGTCGCGAAGCCCCTGCCCGAGTCGAAGAGCTTGCCCTGCTCGGGCAGGCACACGAAGCCTATGTGAGGCGCGGCTTCGACGGGCGCGTTTAGTATCAGCAGCGCTACGTCGTTGTAGAGGGCGCCGGCGTAGTAGTTCGGGTGGATTTCCATCGACACCACGTCCCTGTCTTGGTACGGGTAGATCTCTTTCTCGTGCTGCGTGTCCCATTCGCCGATGCGCACTTTGAAGCTCTTGTTCTTCTTCGCCACGCAATGGGCGGCCGTGAGGACGGCGCGCGGGCCGATCAGGGCCCCGCCGCATTGGTAGACGTTCAGTTTGATGGGGTTGCCTTCGATCTCTTCCTCCCTCAGCAACGCCACCATCCAGGGGAACTCGCCGAATTGGGCCTCGCCGTTTTTGTCGCCCGTTATCCTCAAACCGGTGCCGTCCGAGTGCCTGTAGCCGCACCCTTTGGGCGCCTTCGTCGGCGGAGGGGTTATGGGATCTATCACCCTGTCGCTAACTTTACAGCATATGTCGATGTACGTGTCGCAGGGACCATCGTTTATCCTGAAAGATATCGTTTTTGAACTACTGCAAAGACTCGAAAGAAGTTATACAAACCTTATATCGATGATGCCTTCTCCGTTTTTGATGATTGTTCCGTTTTTACACTGGTAATAGGGCACGCATTCGCAATCTTCGGCGCCGCCTCCGTGGCTTTCTATGACCGGCTGTGCGGTGGTAGGCATTGGGGGATCAGGCGGAGCGGACGTGCTAGGCGGCGGTTCGGGCGTGCCCGCTGGCGGCTTTGGGGTGAAAACTTGGTTTATTAGGCTCTGCAGATCGGCTCCTATAGGATCTATAGGATCTTGAGCATAGCCAGGCGTGCAGGCCGCCAGGAAGCAGGCGATGGCGATGGCGATCAACATCTTTGGGTAGCTGTAAGATAATGAAAGAAATTTATAGTTAAAGGATTATGCGATATTGTATGTGCATTTGTAATTATGCATGGTCGATTTTAATTAAATTTCAAGGTCTACGTCTGTACTGTTGCAAAAGTTAGTAACGCAATTAATAATATATGTTATGGTTGATGTTTTTGATTTTGTAGAAAAATATAAATCAAACAATTGATAAACTGGAATTACTTTAACCTAATTATAGTGAGTTGAAGATATTTTTTTTGGCAAATAATATATGGAGTTCTTGTTGAGATTGTTTCCACAATATTGTGGATTCGTGTAAAGCAATATTGTAAACCCATTAAAATGGCTAATTGATTATGTAAATTCCTTGAACAACGAGCGAAAATTTATTCACAAAAATATCAGAAATTTTACGCCATATTCATCAGAGAAATTCGCAATACATATTCCTTACACAATTGCGCTTAATTTAAACCAACAATCTTACAAAAACATAATTAAAATACATTAACTATTTGATAATTAATTCACAATCACGAGCGTATTTAACTGAACTGAACGTTTGTTTTTAACATTGATAAACACTAGTTTTTCTATAACAAACCGTTAAACTGGAATAACACAGTCGAACCGTGAAGAACAAGGGCAAATTTATCAAAATAATTCTTGTGTACGTACCTCTTGCAAACGACAATCCCAAGACTCCTCGTCGATCAGCCGATGAAACTCGAAAAATGATTTTAGTTAATTTAGGCAGACGCGAACCTTGAAACCTTTCAAACCGGCTACAGCCAACGAATTATGAAATAATTTATATAAGATGTTTAAATGTAGAATTTTTGTCCGATTTGCCGTGTGGACGAGAACCTCGGTTTCCAAATACTGAATAATTTAAACGCTATTATCTCGGATGTAAGAAATCGGCTTCATTGGAGTTGTTTGTATTTGGATGTGAATACGCGATTGACGACCATGATTGCAACAATTCATAAGTGGGGAAGACCCAAGAACAGAACATCACGTATTTTTATCCGAGCTCATTACAACTTCATTACGGACATGGCTCACGGAAATTTGTCGGCTAATTAATTTATAATAGAATTTTATTTTATTCTCGTCGATTCCGCTTCTATTATTCGCACGTCTACACCGTTATTTTCTATACATATAGGCTTTTTTGAATGAGTTTTGTGTTCAATACCGGATGTCCCATGAAGATTTCGAGAGATTTCAACTGAACAAAAGTGATGCAAAAAACACATACAACTAATGTTAACAGTTCCTCGAATTGTTGATAAATTTAGTTATCAATCGACTCGTGGTATTTAACCCCAATACAGAAATATGCAATTTTCCTGAAATTACTGTTGGTATGTATACGAACTAATAAGATACAAGGATGTAATCTTTATTATCTCTCTTTTTCATTATATCAAATCAATTTAAATAGGTTTTATTCAGATTCGCAAAAATATGGGATAAATAAAAATCCCCGAATTTTTGCTCGTAATAATTAACAATTATCAGAATTAAACAAATTTATATATGTATCAAAAAAAATTTTAATAAATAAAAAAGCTACAAATTAATAAAATGGAAATATCTCAAATAACTGAATAATATAATTGAAATTAAACCTTGAAATTAAACGGTAAACAGAGTGTCCAGAACCCCTAAATTAATATTTAAATGCGCGGATGTTGTTGAATTCATATGGTAGTGTTATTTTCAAATTGTCGATATTCAATGCTGGACACGCTGCTTTAAATACGTATAAAAGAATTTCGAATGTATGAAAAGGTAATATGTTCTTCAGATTACGCTGCGTTAATTGATTACATTAAATTCTGAATATTCAAATTATTTCGTTATGGAATGTTTTATATAAAATATAGTAAAATAAATATTCCAGGCAAACTGAAGAACAATATTTAAGTTAATGTTTTATAGTAGAGCTAAATGTAACAGTGTACAAGAAAGCAGTATACACAAACACTTCTATTACAATTATGTATAGTTTTATTCAAATAACGAAAAAATATAAGAAAGTAATACTGCGTTGAAATAAAATTAGAATTTGAAAATAGCTGCCTAAAAGGTGTGCTAGTCCACGAATTTACACTTTTATAAAGGATCAATACTAAATTTAAGCACATTTTCATCTAGGGGTTCAATTTATCTGGTCTAATCCAGCAGCTATTTATAACAGAAAATATACATTCACCGTTTTCGATTTAACTACACTATAAAACAAATCACAATGGTACAGATATGCACTCAAAACAATAAATTGTATAAATATGAGTTGTATAATAAAAGGCTTGTAAATAGGAAAAAACATGTCGTCCATGTTTCAAATACAAATATATATATATACGACGAAGTCTGTACCTATACTCTACAATTATAATTAGGTATACATAAATAATCGTATTATTAGTCTAATGGGTACATTTTAGATTAAATACCCGATCATCAATAATGCACACAAAAAAAAATACTGAAAGTGGAGCAAATTGAATACATACAAATATATACTTTTGGTGATTTCGTTTAGGAATCGCAAGAAAATGTATAAAATATTACAGGGGAGGCTCATCAAATTAATACTTTTAATAAATTTCAGAGCAAAATAAAAGTGTATAAAATATACAACCATAATAAATTGAAGTATATTTTGTAGCTCGAATGTGTAATACTTTAAACGCCACAATTTATACTATTAAGATGTGTAAAATACTCAAACAATGCAATTTTATTAAGAGAGAATTTAACGAATTAATTCATTTGTAAAAGGGCGTTTAAAATATTAAACTTGGAGATGACTAAATATAACGAATGTGTAATACAGAGAGCAAATTCATAAGAGAATACGATTTAATAGAAATTTTCTTTGGAAATTATCACAAATTTGGGCATTTTATCAATTTATTATGGTAAAGATTTTTATTTTTAATTCAAGTTGATCGTCCTTTTCTGGATTGCATCTTTCACCTCTAAATCTAGTATATTAAAGCACTATAAATTTAATACATCTGCAATTTTAATTGTCAGTGCAGAAGACTGTCCAGCGGACTTCTTGATATGTTCCTAATTCTACACTACCATTGCCGAAATCTATTTTTTTGTAACTCAAGGAAGGGATCGATCATAAATTCGAAGTTAGTTTTTTTATTCGTCCCACATGTTTCTGTCATAAAAATAAAAATTTCTGGTACATCAGATCATTTATACAATTCACAAATTTCACCGGGAGTTTAAATACGAGTTAATAATAAAAACTAACATCATATACGATTACAATTAATTATCATCTAAATATACTTTGGCTAAAAAAAATAATAAATAAATACACTAAATTATAATTCACCGGAATTAGTAATCCTTTTGGGAACGTCCAAATCAATAAAACTTAAAACTTACAAAATAATACTCTTCAATATATCAATATAAAACGAACGATCCCTTCCTCGAAGCTGCGCGAATTATTTAAAATAATTTACATATACATCGTTTTGGTATTCACCATATCACTACTTCATTATGTTCATTTTTTTTAAGTTTTTACTTCAACTGAAGGTACTTCTTACGTGACTAAATACAGTACAAAATTACTTTGGTCTTTACAAAATACTAATAAGTGGAAATATTTTCTTTTTTTTTAATTAACAAGCGCAACCGGTCCTCATTTACCGTGATCACTACTGCTTTCGGAATGATCTGAGTTATTCACCTTGTCCGTTTTCTCCTTCTTCACTATGGTAATGTCCGGGCAGTTGACCAACGACGAAGACGTTCCTAAACAAATAAATCCAACAAACGTAATAAGAAACATTGCGATTAAAACGATTCAAGATATGGATAGCATGCGCCCCTGAGATACCCGGTAATAATGTAAAATCTGTATCGAACATACTGCACGAGGATAAGGTGAAAAGTTCTCGACCTGACTATGATCTTCCTCGACTTCAATACACTTGGTCCAGCGTTTTTCCAGGGTCCCAAACCTTCCTGGTAAATAAGAGTCTGGAAGGCTGCTAGAATATTCATTGACCATCTCAACTACTACATTCAAGCCGAAAACTGTTCACATTACCCTCGTAAAATATCGGTATCTGGTTAATGAAACTGGCTGTGTGAACAGCCTCATATAAACATGTATTATCCTGTATCTGAGATTCGCAATATCCGCATTCGAAAGATCTCTTTAGTATCACTCACCGCTCGCTCCGGACGACACGAAGGGCGTAAAAACGCCCGCGTTGTTCGCCTCCGGCAGGGCCGAGTCGTTCTCATCGTCGGAATCGTCGCAGGACTCGCCGGTATTCGATTGCCTGCAGGAATTCGGATCGACCACGTCCGGCTGGGACATCGACAGCAGGTAGTTGGAGAGTATCTGCGGCGTGACGTTCAGCTGCTCCGCGGCCCGGAACAGCGTGATCTCCCTTGCGCTTCAGCTTCAGCAGGATGTCCGTGGGGCCTTGTTCCGTCCAGAAATCCCGCACCCTACGACCAAAACTAGCCATGAAATTGCTGAATCGATCGTACTATTTCACCTGCTTACCTATAGGGATGCTTTAGACATCCGTACGAGTCTCTGTAACGTCCATACAGAGTACCGTAGGAGACGCCCAACAGTTCGGCAGCCACTTTCATCTCCAGATTTTTCGTTTTGATGGCGTCCATGACGCGCTTGGTAAAAGGCTCTTCCCAAAATTGCTGCCTTCTACCGGTGTGCAGGTAATCGTTCATTTTAACGACGTCGGGCCATTCCTTCTCGAGGGTGGGCGTGAGGAACGACTGGTTACCGGAGGCGGTCGATATGTTCTGCGCGTTCACCCCGTTGCCTTTTATTTGCTGTTGTACGGCGAATTTGTTGTCCTTCGAGTCGCTCGCGCTCAGCGAAATGTTGCTTTGTTCGTCGATGGTCATCTCGTCGTTTTCGTTGACCTACATCGATCCATTTAGTACAAATTTATAATGATTGTACTGTTTACTCACTTCTTTTTTGACTTTTATAGGAGGTTGTTCGGCGTCGGTGTTGTCTGCTGCTTCGTTGGCGGACTGGTCTTCGTCCCATATGTTCAAATCGTGTTCACTGCTTGACATGGCATCATTTGAGTAAGCATCGTCCTGGTTCCCGCCGGAGATGTTCGCGATTTTTGGGGTAGTAAACGATTGATCGTAGTCGTCGATGGGCGGCCGGCCTCTTTTCCTTCGAGTCGTTGGATTAGGACTGAAGAATTAGAGATACGAATAAGCCATGGAGAATTTAATCTTAATGATGCAAGGGTACCTGTTTGGCATGACTGTTTGGACTTGTGGCATGACTGTTTGTACTCCATTGGAATTCGCGTCTGGATTACTCGATTGTTCCTCGTCTCTCCAGGACACCTCGGCGAGTCCTTTGATTTTTAGCTCTTCGGCGGTTTTCAGGAGCGTAGCAAGGTGACACTAAAAAAGATCATTATTTTTTGTATGGCACGATTAATAGAGGGATATAGTGGGTTAGGATATAATAATATTGTTCATCGGGTAATATCTAGTACATATGTTGTTATGTATGAGAAGCTGAAATTAGAACTGTTCCTGAAGATGGAAATGTCATTGGTGTTCGATTATTCTAGAAACACCATCTAGATTATGCAGAATTATCTATCGAAAGTAGTTGTTTCTTCGAATTATAATACATTATTCCAGAATGTCTTGGGTTTATATTCTAATCGATCCTTGTCTTGGTAGTTTGTCAGTTACATCAATAAAAAAAGCCTACTTTCATAGCCTACTAGGTTACTATAATGATGGGAATTCATTCCAACTAAATAATTCAGTAGTAAACAGAAAGAATAGCCTACTTGATTGAAGAATGGAGAATTGTTTTTGTTTATATTGTCTATCGAAAGTAGTTTCTTCAAACTATAATATATTATTACAGAATGTCTTAGGTTTATATTTTAATAAATCCTTTCTTTGATAGTTTGTCAGTTACTTGACTGCATCAAAAAATGAGTCTACTTTCATAGGCTACTAGATTACCAATGAGATTTCATTTCGAGTAAATAATTTAGTACTAAACGAAAGAGAAATAATTTAAAATGTACTTACATGTTCAACATTAATTTCCCCTTTATACATGAATTCGACTAAACACTTAATGTCTACGTATTTTACATCTTTCATGATAAGTATGGGATCCTTTTCTTCGTATTGTGATAGAATGGTTTCAAAATAGGTACTACAAGCTGATAAAACGATTTTATGAGCTTTTATTGTTCGTCCCTCGCAAGCTAAAGTAACATCACAGAATGCTTCGCGTTCTAAAAGCTGGGAAAACATAGTTTGTAAATTGGAATGATGGTATCTCCATCTCAAACAATATTGTTGAGGTAACATTTTCACTTTTTGTTTTTTTTATTTTTCTTGGTTATGTTATGGAAACAAACAACAACGAATAACGTTCTACGTTCCTTTCGACATAAAAATACAGCGTAAATTTAGGCTGATATAGCGGAAACGCTGCTAAAAAAGAAGTCGTAAACAAGAAAAAAAGATCGATATTGTGTATTCGCAGCCGTTTTTCGAAATTTGATAATTAGATTGGCGTTTTCACTTTTCTCGCGAAATCCATTTCTGAAACGCAATGCACAGACACACGCCTAAAATCACTCACTACATTACGTTCGCAAAACAGAATTCACTTCGATCACTCGCCAGTTTTCAGCGGGCCATTTCCCAAAATTTGGAGACGCGTATGTAAATGTTCAGTCATTTGGAAAATTCCAATAAAAAAATGTGTCTCTATGTCTTTTATGACTCAGTGAACCAATAGAAACCACGTAAGATCCCCATAAACCATGTATAGTCCGTTTATTCGCCGGGCCAAGCCTTTGGGCCGAATCGATACGCGTTCGTCTTAAAAAAATGCACTTAAAAAAATATATATCTAATACCTATAGGTATTTTCTACATTTTTGCCAGCTTTTACCTAAACGGCGGACGCAAAGACCGTCACTCAACTTTTAAAGAAACAACTATATCTTTTTAGGCTAAACTAACGGCATCGAATGGACAACGCAAACTCAAAACGGGGTCAAAATTTTACTAGTTACTTCGACTGTACCAATAATTGAACTTTTCTTCATATTTATTTTTATAAACTTGCGAGATTTTTGATCAAAGCCAGGGAAAAGAAATAGAAAATGAATGGTTAGGTTCAATGATCGCGACGCTTTTCGAAAACTGTTTAATACAGCGCCTTCGTCGAATTAATATTCATGGAGATTGAAGCATTTGCATTCTAATTAGACCCATGTTAATTTCATCGCTAATTAGAAAGGTCCAATTTATTTACTAAAATAAATTAAAATGTCCAAATCTCGCGGAAATGATATTTCTTATCTCTTTCTCGCTCTTTGATTTTTGGAAAAAAACAGTAGAAAAAGACAACAAATCCTTATGTAGGGGAAAAAATTATTACAAACTTGACATAGGAAACTTCAAAGTAATTTTACAATCTTCCAATAGGTAGCGCTGCAGTTCAAAAACAAATCAATCAAAATAGACATTTACGCATTTATCATTCCCTAAATTTAATAAACTAAAGCAAGAAATTAATATAAACAATAAAAATAAACAAATAACGTTAAAACAGATATTCCCGCATTCATTTCTTCACCTTTCCTACGTTTTCTTGTGGCCTCCACTATAACGGTCATTCAGCCACTTACGAATGAATTTTGGAAAATTCCAAATTCCACAAAATTGTAGAGTAAATGAAAACTGTTTCAACACAAATAACGTAAAAAAACTTTTACTCCTCAATTATATCATATAATTAGGTCAAACTTACAACTAATTTATCACTTAAACTAAAAGTTTTTCAATTTCTTGTTGGATGGTCAGTATTTGCGGTTTCAGCTGCGAGCCCTCGTTAATTGTAACACTGCACGCAATTACGGACCTCGAGACTCCGCAAGCCCTGCCCAAAGCTTGCTTCGATCTAATAAAAACATAGGGAACGTTCTTATCTTCGCACAGCAGAGGTAAATGCAGCAAAATCTCCAACGGTTCAGCATCCGCGGCCATGACGATAAACTCGGCAATACCTCTGTTCAAGGTTTTGGTTACTTCATTAGCACCTTTTCTTAGTTGCTTGTAATTCATGGCTTGCTGGACCAAATTCAGGATCTTGGTGGTCAGCACTGCGTCGGCTAGGGGGTAAGCCTTGGGGTTCACTTCTTCGGCCTATAAAATCAAGCAACAATAAGTACTTTTACTACTGAGAGTCTGATTAAGAAAATTTAAAGACAAAATTCAATTAAAGTTATTACAATAACTTACCATTTTAAAGAGTTTGTTAGAATTGGAATGCAATTACTTATTCGGCCTCTCCGCGATTTTAACCTCGCTTCACTGAGGAAATAAACACAGACTGAATGTAAAATAAACGCAGGAACACAACGTTACCACGCGTTGTTGATTTCTAAAAGAGGTTATGTTTACACAACGTGCTCTACTTTTTTTGGTAACTTTTACTATAAGATTATACAGCTACTCAAATTTATGAACAATTTGATCGCCTTATGCAACTAAAATTACAGATATATTTTTTAATCACCATTTTCTTTACACTAATTAATTTCAGCAGAATTTTGAATTTATCGCATAAATTACTTAAAAGAATTCTAATGATTGTTGTGAAGTTAAAAATACTAAATTCCACTGTATCTATTTAAATACATATATTATTGTTTATTTGAGAAAACAAATGATCCATTGGGCATTAAATGATTGTTATTATTAATATTAAGCAATTATCAAGGAGGTGATACAACGGTTCTTTAAAATCAAAATGGCACTACAGTGATTTCTCCAGTTTGGCTGGAATCTCTTTGAGGGCTCTGAAAAGTGAAAACAAACGTTTACGATTAGTTTATAATTTTAATCAAAATCCTTCTGTACAAACACACCACACAGTTTTCCTCCCAATTTCAAATACTACTGACCTTAACGTGGATTTTATTTTTCAACACGGCCGCTCTTAGTATGAGCATTCTCGTCCTCCGCTGATACTCTTTCCCCATGAGCAAGCTCTTCTCGAACGTGGTACTCCTTTGATCGACGTCCTTAGCGAAAAGGATTTTATTGTGCGAATCTATTCGAGCCTGAATCTGCCCGTCCAAAATCAATTGCATCAGTTCGTCTTCGAGCGCCGGAACAGTTCGATTGAAGGCCAACGCCATCTTGTGCATGTCCGCAGACAAATAAGGGCTGAAGTACTGGATGAGAGCGCGATTCCTGATTTGAGTGTACAGAGTGTTGACGTGAGGAGCGATGTACATGTCGAGCAGCAAATTATCTTTAATTTCGTCTAACAGCTTCAAGCACGAAGCGTACTTCGATTCGTAGAACTTAAAGATTATATCACGTAGTTGGGGTTCTAATTCTAAAAACAACTTAAACGAGCTACTAAATATTACGTTTTTTTGCAAGTCGTGTCTGTCGAACGTCGCCAGGGCGCAGAGGCCCCCGTACATGGCGACGTTGTTGGGTGAAAGCAGTTCAGGGAAGTCGCAGTGATCTAAGTTGGCTTGGAGGAAATGTTTCGCAGCCGATTTGTACTTCTTCGTGGCTAATTCAGCCAAACCGGCAGCGCATTTCAGTTTTGTCAGTATCACTTGATTGGAGTCTTTCGATTGGGTCTCCGAAAAGTCGGGCGTGCTTTCGGCTTTTGAGACGTAGCTCAGTACGTGGGACCAATTCTGCAGGTATACAGACACTTTGATTACGTTCAGGCACATGTTGACGACGTGCTTTCCGCTGGTGCAGTAGTCTCGAGCTCGCGAATAGCATTTCAAAGCGTTGGAGAGATCACCGCAGTCTAAATAGTGATCGCCCAAATCGTCGTGTCCTCTTCTGATGCTCTCTTTTATCGAGTTCGATTTGTAGTTTTTCAAATCGTTGTCCAGCTTTTCCAGTTTCAAAGCGGCTCTTTTAGATTTGGATTCCATCCAGGAGTTGTCGATGGTAGGTATGTCTTGGCAAGTGGAAGCCGCAACATCGGGAACGTTTACAGCTGTTGTTATTTCTGCGAGCTTTTGATGCAGTACTTGGTATAAGTTTACGTTAAACGTAGTCATTGCGTATGAAATAGCCATTTTTAGTGCTTCTAACTTGAGAGACGGGCAATGATCTATTATATAAATTAGTCTGTACAATTTCGCCAGGCCAACATAACTGTTTGCGTATACTTCTAGATCTAACGTAGGATTCTCTACTATGTAATTATCCTCTTCGTTATTATCATTGTCTTCCGGTGGAGCGTCTACTTGCATGGGTTCAACAGCATTCTGCAAAAAATCCATGTAAGTGCCAAATAGATGGGGATTCGGAAATTATTCAAAATTTACTGACAATTGACAGTAAAAAGTTATTACCTGCTGTCGCACCTGTGCCATTGTGAAGCTAACTAATTTATATACAACTAATTAGTCTTAAATATTTAGAAAAATAAGTATTTTTAGCAGTATTCAATTCAATTTGGCTTTCAATACAAATCGGCCATTTTGAATAGTACCAATACCAAAATACTAAAACTCCTAGAAATATGTAAGCAATATGAACTTTTTAGAAATAAGAAGAATTTTGTATTTAATTAAGCTAATTAAGAGAAATTAAATAATCATATTTTTCTAATATTAATAAATTAGAAAGATTGAGACTAATTATAGAATGTTAACAACGTTGCCAAAGTAAATAAATCGTTGTGGTCCTTAACCAAATACGTCCACAGGTAGGCTTATTTTGTATGTAAATTTGGTTGCCTAACTTTGGGGGATATGTGGAAATAAATAAGAATATTAGACCAAAAATTTGTGGTACCTTTTACCCTTTAGTAAATTATTTTTTAAGAAGTATATTTTACATAAAAGTTTTATAATTACAACTTATGCGTTAAATAATTGTCTAAAGTAAGTGAAACTTATTCATTTTCCCCATTGGTTAAGTGAATTTTCCTCTTCTTTGGCTTCTTAGCATTACTTTCCTTTTTTTCCTTTATCTTTTTGCTAATTTCTCTAAATTTCATCCTGAAAAAAATTAAAAAAACATAATTTCTACTACATTGATAAATAACACAAAAAACATACTTTTTGCCTCCTTTCAATCTATCATATAAAGGCTTTGTAACTATTTCGTCTCTTTTAGGAGCACTAGCTTGAAGTTTTTTCTTTTGGGCCTTCGACACCTTCTTTAATTTCAGCATATACGAAGGAACTTCGCAACCAGATTCTTTAAGCACATGAGCAATACTAAAAAATTCAAACATTACCAACAATAACAAAACAAAATCCCTCAGTTATACCTTCTTAAATTAGTCGTATCTTCGGTAGTAAAAAAAGTAATAGCTTGCCCTTCTCTCCCCGCTCGACCAGCCCTTCCAATTCTGTGTACATAAGATATCGCAGAAGGCGGAAAATCGTAATTAATAACTAAATTAACGCCTTTAAAATCAACACCACGGGCCATCAGTTCAGTGCAAATTAACACCCATATACGCCCTTCTCGAAAACATCTCACCGTGTTGTCTCTCTGCAAATATTATTAATCATTCAAATGAAAACCACTTACCATATAATAATTAAAAACATACCTGTAATTGCGTTCTATCAGAATGTATTGCGTCAACATTAATTCCATCATATATTAGCTCGTTGAATAATTGTTGGGCTCTTTCTTTGCTTTGAACAAATACTAGGACCGGAGGGCTCAAACCTTTCTTCACCAGGTCTCTAAATGCTAATAATTTACCGTGCTCATTGCCAACGAATAAAAGCTCCTGCTTTACTAACTCTGTAGCGGCATTTCTAAAAACAGTAATTATTGTATTTGTGTTATTTGATAGTAATAATATTTTACCGATGACCAATGGTGATTCTTACTAATCCCTTCATATTGTGAACACACCATTTTGCAACGACGGGAGTGTAAGTGGCACTAAACATGGCTATTTTTCTGTTTTCATTGTCGCAGGCTTTTAGAATATCAGTTAGTTGTTCTCTGAAACCTCTTACTCCCGATTCGAATAATTTATCAGCTTCATCAATAATCAACCATTCCACACTGTAAAATATTATGTCAATTTCAATTATTTTCTAAAACAAATAACGTACTTTCTTAACGATAAAGCTGGAGGGTCCTGTTTCAGTAGATAACACAAACGATTCGGAGTAGTAACTAATATATCTAAAAATTAATATTCTTAGGTAATAAACATGAAATATTGTTATATAGTAATGTTTACCATATTTTTGTGAACCATTAGGGTTATATTGAGTCATGGCTTTTTTTATTTTACTAATTATATGGACTCTAAAACCTCTACCGTCGGCAAGCCTGTCGCATTCTCTCTGCGTTTGCTTGGCCAATTCTCTCGTCGGGCATAAAATCAAAGCACGAAAACCTTGTTTCTGTGGCCCTTTCAACGACTGTATTACAGGCACTAAAAATGCCGCCGTTTTTCCTGATCCTGTAGGTGCGCAAGCTAAAATTTGTCTTCCCTAAAAAATTACTAAATAGGTATACTGTTTAAGATGTACGTTTGGGAATATTTCACCTGTAACATTAATGGTACAGCTTGTTTTTGAATAGGCGTCGGTTCTTCAAACCCGCATTGTTTTAAATTATTAATAATATCGTTATCTACTGTAAAGTCTTCGAATGATTTGCAAGGATCAGGAATGTGTCGTCCAACTACTGTAATATTGTTAATATTTCTATAGTGATTTATCTGAAAATTAAATAATATTCTGAAGATAAAATTAACGTAAATTAACTGCATTTTACCTTTTCCTGTTCGATTTGTTTGATTTTTTGTTCATCGTCAGTGATCTTTCGTTTCTTTCCTCTTTTTTCTGTAACCATACCATTTAAGAGTGTAATGGCATTATCCTGGTTCAATTCGGGCTTTGATGTTTTATGTTTATCTCGAGGTTCTTGCTTTATTAGTAGCGGCTCTTCCTCTAGTTTTACTCCATTTATCTGAAATTCGCAATATTTAACATGAGTTTAAGAAACGCGTAAACGTGATAAATTTTACCTGTTTCGCATTATTTTTTTTAGAAAATTTAGCTCCTCGGCTTAGCTTTTTGAATATATCGTAGGTATCCATTGAGTTTAATATGGTTTTTCGTAATTCAACAAATTCACGTTACCACATTTTGTTTATGATACATTATAACCTATATTTTTCTTCTAACTTATTATGTGACTGAATGCTGTATGTCGCACAAGGTCATGAACTGTCATCTGAAATGTCATTAGGTAATAAAAAAGAAGAATACCCACATAACATAACCTATTTCTTATTTTAATTTTATCTGATTTGATAATTATTTTATTCCTTGCATCACTTTTTTCTAAGAGGTGTCAACGATTTATTATTGAAATGGTTGAAGATAAAGCAGGAGAAAACAAAAGCAGTAAATCTGCTCTTAAAAAGGAGGCAAAGAAAGCCGAAAAGGCTGCAAAGAAAGCAGAGCACAAGCAATCTAACGCAGAAAATCAACCGGCTGCAACACCAGAAGGTATATTTCGATTACAATTCTACTTTATTTTCAAATTTAAAACCTTTTTTAGTCGACGTATCCATTGGCAAATATGGCAATCTTCCCGTTATTACATCGGAGAAGAAAGACGTCGAAAGAAAATTCACCTATGTCCTCGATTTGAATAAAACCTTATCAGGCCAAACAGTTTGGGTTCGTGCGAGATTACACACATCCCGTGCCAGAGGAAAGCAATGTTTCATCGTATTAAGGCAAAGAGAATACACCGTTCAAGCGCTTTTAAACGTTTCGGAAGCTGTCTCCAAACCAATGGTGAAATTCTCAAGCAGGTAATTCAAAAGAACGCTCATTACACTACTCGAATACTCACTACTTCCATTTTGCAGTATCCCAAAGGAAAGTATAGTGGACGTAGAAGCTAGAGTATCGGAAGTACCGAATAGCATCGCTAGTTGCAGTCAACAGGACGTCGAGTTGATTGTTTCGCAGTTATGGGTCGTTTCCCAGTCGGCTGCGCAGCTACCGTTGCAACTCGAAGATGCATCGAGGCCGGAAAAACCGGAGGTACAAACGTTTGCGTATAAATTACCGTCTTTTTGATGCGAGAGTTTTTATTCAGGACGAAGGATTGAACATCCGCGTGAACCAAGACACGAGATTGGATAACAGAATTTTGGATTTACGCACGCCGACCAACCAAGCGATCTATAGACTTGAAGCCGGAGTGTGCAGGCTGTTTCGCGACGTCCTTACTAAAAAAGGATTCGTTGAAATACACACTCCGAAAATTATATCGGCGGCTTCGGAAGGCGGCGCGAACGTTTTCACCGTCAGCTACTTTAAAGGTGCTAATATAATTACATCGCAATTGAAATGCTAATATAAAGTAATTTTTAGGGTCTGCTTATCTAGCGCAGAGTCCCCAGTTGTACAAGCAAATGGCTATCGCCGCTGATTTCGATAAGGTGTTTACAGTAGGCGCTGTGTTCAGAGCTGAGGATTCCAACACCCACAGACATTTGACCGAATTCGTCGGTTTGGATTTAGAAATGGCCTTCAATTTCCATTATCACGAAGTTATGCTTACCATCGGCAATCTGTTTACGGAAATGTTTAAAGGACTTCGCGATGAGTAAATTGATTGTTCTTTTCTACAAGGGTAAGGTGAACAGTTCTTGGTCTGACAACGGATCGCCCCGATTTTCAGTTGAAAAATTACATTATTTCTCTTACTAAGTAGAAGTCTTTAGTTTGAGATGGTTCTATATGATTCTGGAGCGTTCTAAATGACTATGGAGCGATCTAAATAGTTCTGGGGCGTTCTAAATGGTTCTAGACAGTTCTAAACGATTCTGAAGCATTCTAAATGATTCAGGCCGAGAATTTTTCACCCTGCTCTCGTTTAGTACGAAACTTAATTTGACCATTTGCAGGTACAAAAACGAGATTTCCATCATAAACCAGCAATACCCGGCCGAGCCGTTCACGTTCTTGGATCCCCCTTTGGTGCTGGAGTACGACGAAGGTAGGAAAATGCTCGCCGAAGCCGGCGTGGAAGTCGGCGCAGAAGAAGACCTGAGTACACCCGCCGAGAAGCTGCTGGGCCGCTTGGTTAAGGCGAAATTCGACACAGATTTTTACATTTTGGACAAATTCCCGTTGGCCGTTCGACCATTCTACACGATGCCCGATCCCAACAATCCCAAATATTCGAACTCGTATGATATGTTCATGCGAGGCGAAGAGATCCTCAGCGGGGCCCAAAGGATACACGATCCTGTTTTGCTGACGGAGCGGGCGAAGCACCATGAAATCGGTAAATTTTCAGTTAATATTAATTAATTCGGGATTTATTTTTATTCTAATTTTTGTAGATATATCGAAAATAGCTGCTTATATCGATGCTTTCAAGTACGGTTGCCCGCCTCACGCCGGGGGCGGCATCGGGTTAGAAAGAGTCGTGATGCTTTACTTGGGATTGGATAATATCAGGAAGACTTCCATGTTTCCCCGCGATCCTAAACGCGTTACTCCTTAAAAATTGTATGTTTTTGAGCACTGAAATAAATTTTATTTAAAGGTTCTTTATTTACCTCTGTCTTAATCATATTTACTGCATTAGTTTTCATCTAGTAAGGGTACTGCCCTTGTTCTAATCTTTAGGAATTAAAAAAAATAGTTAGATATCATTCCCTAGTGAGGAGAATTAGAGCAAACATTAAAGAATTGTCTAATATGCTATTGATATAACCAAATATGGCACAAGTTTTCCAAAACTCGATGAAAAAATGTAACAAAACAGCCGGCATTTGGGATCTACAACCACACCATAACAAGCTTACGTTGCCTAGTAACACGCGTGGACATGCGCAGTGTGGGTCTTGTCCACTGGCGCGTTTCAGCGGACTTTCAAACGCCGGACGGAGTCAGTGAAGGTTCTGCTATGGAAGGGCTAGTAACGTAGGATCCGAACTCTCGAACTTTACGGTCTTTTCGACAGTGTTCCCGGATGAACGATTAAATCAGAGTAAAATGAACGATAATCCAGCGATTGATTTGAGTGGCGAATTCGAGAACCGGAATTACAAGAGCTGTTTCGCGCGATCGATGGCGGTCAATTCGCAACAAAAGCACCCCAAGTTCTCGGATTTCAAAGGTACCGGGCTAGCGGACGCCGGCGCCAAGACGGACAGCGACGCCGGGCGCCGGTACGCCTTTCAGAGCAAGGAGAACGACGAGGTGAAATTCCGGCGGGTAAGCTCCTTTTTTTTTTGGCTTAACTTTATCCGTTAATAGCTCGAATTTCGATTAGTTGCACGGAACACTTTGTAAATGTAAATAGTGCGTACAGTTTTACACCTAATTGGGTGTTTATTTTAGGACGTTCTATTTGTAGGCGTCGCCAAAACATTGCAGATTTATCATCGAAAAACGCGAAATTAAACTCGCTCATTCTTCGCTCGACGACCGCAAAAGCCAATTTTTTCCTGCACGCTTCATCGATGATGAGTTAAATCGTCGATTTATCGAGTTACGAAATTTTGCAGAACGTTTTAGAATTTATATTCTGTAGGGTGTTCCTAAACATCGCAATCTAGATTCCAAATTTGAGCTAAATATCTCACCCTGTACATTCTGTGCATTAAATATTTCTTACCTATTCAAAAAAATTGTGCCCCAAGTCTCCCTATTTTGAAGATACAGTGTATTTATTTACCTAATACTATTACATTAACAAATACAATTCATACAGAAAAATTCCATTAACTAAAGATGAAAATACCTTCCCTTAACACACATTATAACAATACCGTATCTTTACTATTTATTATAATCCTCCTATTAGTATATTTATACCGTCATAGCGTATTTCTTTAACTCCATTAACTTACAAAGTTTGTTTTGAAAAAAAAAATCAGGTAAATTACTACAGTCACCCTTACATTAACATCCTGTTACAATTCAGAAATTTTTGTTACGGTGTCCCTACAGGAAACAGCCGCGTTTTTTTTTGGTTTACGACACGCGACTAAACATTAATAAGCGCGTGAAGAGTGTACAGAGCGATTCGAAATTTCAAAAAAAAATGCTATGTAACACTCTTTGAGCCTCGACGTTAATTATTGATACCTACCTAAAGAATAATTTGCCAACTGCGTGGTGAAGTATTTGGGCGAACTGAGCGAGAAGAAAAACGAACGTCCTTTGAAGTTTCGCGCGGATCGGGAAGCGATTTAGAATGCTCCCGAGACGCCGTGACTAATTTATTAATTATGAATGTAATTTTAGAAATCTTCGGGATTAGATTTGAAAACGTGCGCTTCTGTTTCATGCCGGTCATTCATTCACATTGCTTCTGGTAACTCCGATATTGTACCGCATTTTTAATAAATTGTACAAAAAGTACAGTAATTTGTAAAATTCGAGCACTATATTAGAAATCCGGATAAAAAATTCAACTGGTTCTTTCCGCTAGGATTGCTTATTCTTCACGATTATTCACAATCCATTGAATATGAACCACATAATTACCGAAATAAATATTTTTATAATAAACATTTCGTCCGATACAAATCGAATGGGCGTTGAGCATAATTGAGCCTATAAATAATTTCACTGATGTTGTTGGTAAGATGGTTTTTTCCTCCTTTATCAGTGAATCCGGTGATCGAGCGAGTGGAATAAAGAGGATGTTCGCTTTAAGACGTGGATGTTAGTACCAAAAGAGGATGGAACCAGTTTTGGTCATCTAAAACGAATTGGTGGTATATACTTAGTACAAAAAAAATAACCGTAGAGGATGGTGGATGACACGGTCAAGGCCGACACCGTTTCTTGGAGGTCACTCCGCGTTGGTTATCATCTTTCACAGAAAGACGAAAGACGTGACTTTGATGAAGAGCCAGAGATATTAACTTTATTATGAGCGCATATGTAGGTTACTATCCTCTTTATTTATGTTGTTTTTTTTCTGGTTGTAATAGTTTTGGGAACCGGTCATGCCATGAGAAACGGACGAAAATAATAGATTGTATAGCGTAAAAATTGTGATAATTACGTTTCGATTACAGGTTTGTTCTTTTATTTTGGGCTAGCTAGAGGAATGATTGTTTTCGGACGATTTCTTGTATTTATTCATGGGAGCGTTTAATTCCTTCGCTTGAATACAAATATTTCCGTCTAAATATAGTCACAAGCGGTCACAATTTGCGAATGCTTTAAGTATATACCCACAGTTTCGGCAAATAATAAAGACATTTTTATTCACAAGCAAAAATTTTACTAAGCAATCGCACATAATTACACACACACTATCCCAAAAGTAATTAAATTCTTTAATTTAAACAACAAATTACAATAAAAAGCTTTCCCAGTTCCCTCCCAAAACTTGTTTGTTCCATAAAGGTAGCACCTATTGTACAATATTTCATCTACGACCATTATATTGGTGTACAATATTTGTAAAATTCATTCGGTTCAGAAGAACATAAAAATAGAAATTAATTCGTGCCATAAGTCAGAAACAAATAGGCTCGTCAGCGGCCCACGCACATCCCTTGTCTTTTTACACCGCTCCAAATTTATAACCGAAAGAAAACCAAAAAAAAGGCGAGAATTCTCGACTTCTCTCGTAAGTTATTTACAGTTTCCCGTGTCGATTCGAATGCAACGCCATCGAAATCGGCGGGTCTGGAGGTCGAAAAACCGGGCGCGATGGACGTATTTTAAATTCGAAAAAAAAATCCGTAACTGTCGCCGATCTGTTTATTCGGGTCATTTAGATTTACCGACTCGAATTAGCCGGTAATGGCCTGTAAATTTTCGAATTATGAAATTACCGTCGATTTCAAAGTCAACAGCTCCTTCAAAGGCCGTAAATAACCGGCGCTTAATATCGCTGTTTTATCGCGTCGCCCCGATTTTTCCAAATTTATTCTCCCAATTTGCATACGCACCTCTCTGTAACCGCTATAAAAACGTAGGTCATTACCTTTTTAAGTAATTTATTTCCAAAATTTTTACAATACTTTCATGGTGAACCTCCACGATTTGCACCCATCTACAGAATGTTGCATAAAGAAGAAGGTCTTCCAGATGTTTTTTACAACCTACTTTATTTTTTGAAACTCCCTGTATAAATTACTCATCGACCACCTGCGATTTAATCGGCCATGCCCTATTCTAATCAAAGCAAACAACTCTTTTCCTGGAGTCTACACAATACCGGAGCCCCCCTTGCGTTCTCCATCTTTTTCCAACTTAAGTGCCGCATTTGGGAAATTTATATAGCGAAGAGGTTCTTTTTTTGTATTAAATTTTTCACTCGGCCGATGTGTATAGCGTGCTTAGCGACCGTGGTTCCGGTTTAGGGTACAGTCATTGGAGGTAAACAAAGTAGTAGAATATGCGGATTGTGTAAATGAAGAGTGTAAATTATAACAAGGCAATACAAGGGTGTTACTTAGGGGAGAATAGATTTGCGAGAAGAATGTCTTACTCGTAGAAGGCCAATACTCGGTGATCATTCCTATTTCTTTGGTTTCTTTGCATATCTTGTTTAAGGGAAATAAAGAAATAGTAATAAAGAAGTGATTATTCGTGATCCAAAAAGAGGTTTTGTAAATCATGAAAATATGTCCATTTGAAAAATAAATTCTTGGTAAATAAATGCCAAAGTTTATTCACAATCGTCGAGCGTGTATTTTAATTTTTTTCACGTTTATTACGTGTGTGTGCTTTACAGCAACATCCTCTGTGTCGCTGCAATACATGAATTACTACCTATAGCCGGAAATGGAAGAAATCTATCAAATCAATTAAAGGAAATAGACGTATTGTCTGTATTATATTGAGTGCATAAAAAAAGTATACCTACAAATCTACTCCCGAAAATAAACCAATTCATAAAAGTGCAACATCCTCTAGGATGTTTTAATTATCAATTAACTATTACCTTGTTTCTTTCTACCTAGTTATACCTGAATAGGTTCTTTGTACTTACGTATAACCAGTGGTTATTTTTGCTTCATCATTAATCTCCGACTTCCTTTTCACGTCTTACTTATTCAGGAAATATCAAATGTCTATTCTTTTTTTATTAAAAAATCCGATATGTGAGACTATACGTACGCTCATCGCATTTAATTACAGCCGACCTTGTTGAACAAAAGGATTATATACCGAATAATCGGGTCTTCAGGGATCCTACAGAGTGACAGGAATAGCTAAGGACTTGACCTGCGCTTTTATGTAGAGCATTCTGGCGTGTGCTGCTATTCGAGCAGATCTGTACATCATAATTTTAGTCGTAAAAATTGCTTGATTTTTAAAAACTGTGCGGTAAATCTTATAACAACGTCTTAAGTACTCGCGGTATCATAAATACATCAGTTTCTCGAAGAAATTACTTTCTCTTCACATGCCGGTGAAACGATTTGGGAAAAATCTTGAAAAATCTATTATTTTCCATTGTCTTCTTTGTTTTAATTAACCTGAACTCTGCTTAATTCGTTTTAATTGCGCAATTAAACGGTATTGTTGAATAACTAACTAGTTGATTTCCTCGAGTATTGCATTGAATTTACATGAGTACTATTAAATTTAAAAACCGAACAAACACCTTATTTAGTTTGATTATACGTACGAGGAGCGCGTGAAACATTTTCGAAAAACTATTAAAAAAATAACAGTTGGATAAAAAAAATGCATAACGGCATTATGCACGGTAAAAAGTATTTTTTTAATGAACATAGCACTTAAATTACCTACCAAATTGAATACATCTCGCACTCTCAATGCTATGTAATGAAATGTCCTAAAAAGGAACGTAACGTGAATAAAAGCAGTTATTCGAATATAAAAACGTCCTATTGAATTTATAAAAGCTCGTTAGAGAGCCCAAAATCAAACCCACATCAAACATTTTTTACGTTAATGACACTCAAAAGTCAATAAAATATTTTTTCTTGCACCTCAGCCTGAAAAAAAGTAATACATAGTCATTCCAACGTCAATTGTACGGTACTTTTATGTCATATTCAATTGATTTTGGTAAGATTATAGGTCTAGTATTCCGTTGAAATTTTCCGTTGCTCGCTAATGAAAACGCTTTATTAATAAACGACCGTATAAACGCGATTTTCTGCTTATTTATAGTGGAGGAATGCAAGTACCTGTGAGGTAGAAACAAATTGTAAATCGCGTAACCGCGGACAACTTTAATTACATACTGCAATTTTCTCCGGTTAACCGTGTAGATATTTTATTTTTAATTAAAAGTAACGCCGCTTTCAAGTTCTTGTTGCTTACGTAACAGCAAATTATAACAGAAATAATTGTAATTATATTTAGTGGAATTAGAAGAGTACGAGATTTTATTTGTCTCAAAGGAATTTAGTGCTGGGGTTATCAAAAGAAATATTTAGAAATTTCCATAATTTTAGAATTCAAGTAAATGCTTATAATTTCTATTCAGTGTAAAAAATTGTATCCCATAGGATTTAAATGTTTGTTGCGATACTTTACGTACGAAATACAATGAAATTACCCGAAACTAATCTGTCGAGAAAATGTAATAGCCGCTTTTTAGCGAATTGTTTCGATTCCAGCAATTTTTTTGTGCTTTAAAATCGGTTTCGTAGTCCTATGTTTTCATTATTTCAATTATTATCTAATTGTCCAACTCGGTGAAAGTCATCTACGAATTTACGTCGTTGCAATTTTTTCCATAGTTAAGCGATTTCCAAAAAAATACAATAGAAAGTTCAATTAGATCTGCAAAATTCAAAATTATTATCGTGCAATATTTTATTCAAATCCACTACAGCCCACTTGTAATTCCTCTTCCGTTTGAAATGCCTATGTAAATCGCTTTTTGTCGAATTTAACAGCACAAAAAACCACCTGTACGCGAAGATAATAGGAATTTAATTAAAAAAAGTGTCACTGACTTTAAAATCCACCGGGCGATTGTAATTATCCCAAAGGCAAACGACCTCTTGAAAACCTTTCTTGAACTCCGAACGTCAATTAGGCATTAACGTCGCATTATTCGCGTTTGAGCATCAGCAAATCTGGTATTATTCTAATTTCCTTGTATCGAAGCCTCACAAAAGGACTGACAAGTGGGAAGCAGGTCGAAATTCCTTTACACGCCCCGCAACAGATGGCCCATTGAAGACAATTTATTTACCCTATATCAGATCCGATTTCGTGCGAAGGTCGTTGGATTTTTTTTAGAAATTCTTTCCCATCGGAAACCCCGTAATTTATAATTAATTTATTTCGAACGTAACGACAAATTAAATGCCTTATTCTTTAACAACTTTAGCCAATATTTCATCTTCTTTGTATAGATGGTACGTTTCGCCGTTGTCCAATTCAATTTCGATTCCACCGACCACACTCTTCAGTACTATTTCGTCTCCGGGTTGAACACCTACTGGTATTGTCTGTTAAAAATCCAAAAATTTTATCAATCCTATGAGAATATTTTACCAGAACCAAGTTAGTCCACAGCCTCAATCTTTTTGGATACCCGAATCTTCATTACATAATCAAAATTTTGGTTCTTACCACTCCATTATCCGACACTGTGCCGGGTCCCACGGCCAAAACAGTGGCCTGGGGCAGCTTGGGTTCCTGCTCGACGGGCAAGAGGACTCCCCCTTTGGTGACAGATTCCATTTCGGGCAACTTCACCAGAACTCTGTTGAACATCGGGATTATTTCGGTCAGTTTCTTCGCGCTTTTCGAAGCGGCAGACATTTTTGAAAATGCACGAGTCGATTGAATGACGTACCCGTCCAATTCTGTTTATTATTTAATACGATTGCTATTTTATTCGTTAGTTTTTTCTTCTTCTGATTTACTCGTAGTCAATTTCATGTTCGTTTGGTATATGATGGAATGCAAAAAAGAAGATTACAAGAAAAATAAGGAGTCATATAGTAAGGTAAGAAAATAATAAGGAGATCAATGACTAAAGATTGCAATAGTTTGAAGTAAGGCTTGTAGAACAGTGTTGGAAAGGGAAAACCAAGGTGTAAAGAGGCCAAGAAGAAGATCAATAAGCTGTAGAGGAACTGTAGGAAAGGAAAATAACTAAAAAGATTTGGAAAAAATAAAAAGGGAGGAAAATCAAGGGCTTGACTTACGACCTAAGTTAAATGAATTGCCTGCAAGTAGCAGTAGTTTATTTTCTATTACAAGAAATAAAAACTATCTACTAACATAACATTAATATATTGTCAATAGAATACACTCAAGCTTGGACATTTTTGTTAATTTTCGCCAATATAGCAGTATCCTTGTAGATATAATGCGTTCCTTCGTCCAAATCCACGGAGATACCGCCTATATCCTCCAAAATAACTTCATCTCCCGGATAAACGTTCATCGGTATCACCTTTCCTTTGGAGGAGTACTTCCCCGGGCCCACTGCCACCACCACGCCTTTGTTATACTTCGACTGGAATTAAAAAAAGACATAAAATAATTCCCATCGTGATAAAAGCGATTTACCTGGGTCTTGGTCTCGGGGATCAAGATGCCCCCTTTCGATTGCTTGACGGGGTCCGGCTTTTTGATCAGCACCCTGTTCAAAAGGGGCACCAATTTGCGCGTCAGAGACTTCACCTGCGGCGAGGCTGCCATAATAAATTCGTTTTTTCTTAGTTCCTTCGATCGCTTTCAATCTGACGTTTGCCAGCGGTCAATTTGATTGATCATAGACACAGTGTTGGTACTTGGAAAATACTGTAACATAAGTAGGGAAAAAAATCTTCGTATTTGTCTACTATTTTAGAATAACTATGATCGAAATGGTGCTCCAGTTTGTTGCGATTTCCTTTCGGGCGCGAGTAAAGCGAGTACCAACCTGTTGCGCGTTACCGTAATTTGCTTTTGAATAATTTCACAGTTGAAGAAATTAAGAATTACGGTTGAGTTCGTTCGAAAAACGTAAAGGAAATGCCGTCGTACGTGTAACGCGAAAATAGAAATGATAAAGTAAGAGGAAACGTCATTGTTCAACGCGAAAAAAAGGAGATTTGTTGATTGCTTTTAATGCGAAATACCAGCAAAAAATTACTCGCTTTAAAGCGATTTGCGAAATGAATGAAACGTAGGAGTACTTTTAAGACTCACGTCCCTTTGCCTGCGCAGCTATCCAGCCAGTTTTTCCCGGGAACGGTTAATTATATTCGGTTTTCATGAATCTCATACCATGAATTTCCCGAGACAAGTCGAGCCCCAATGACGATGTTATAAAAAATAATAACGCAAATAAATTGTTTCCGGAGGTATGCACGTGCACACATGCCTCTCGACGGACCGACTCGTTTCAAAGAACAAAAAAAAAAACGAGAAAACAAAGCGGATTGTAAGTTACATGGAAGCGCTCGGGTTAGTAAAATAAATATTCGAGAAATGACTCTTTTGCTGCGTCCATTGAAATAATTGCTCCTATTAACGTCGGATATCGGCGTTTTAAATCATTTCAATAAGTCCGTACATAAATCGCGCCGGCCGAACAGAGTCGAACTAAATCCTTAATTTTATGCAATCTCGACACGCAAATATGCCATTAGAAACGGTTTATAACGAATGATCATTCCTCCATAATTACTACTTCTTTATTTCCCTTAACAAACGTACGGCGCAACGTCACCAAAGAAGTAGCGATAAACGCGGAATGATCTGCGGGATTCTTATGTGAACTTATGAGTTATCTTTGCAAAGGGATTGTGAGAGGATTATTTGCACGCCCTGTAGGAAACGGGACGCTATAAAGAAGCAGAATTGAATGTATATCTCGTGCCACCATTTACAAATATCCCGCGGTTAAGAAATGGAAGGCCGTAAATCTCGGCGATTATCGATATGCGAAGAGGTTGAAAAATCGAAATTCCAATCCGATTGCGAGACGATAAAATCTCGATACGGATGCTAAACCTAATAATGCAACGAATAAATATTATCGCACTTTTAATTGATTCTTTGTTATTATAACAACGTTTCATTTACCAGCTCCTCGACTATCAGGCGCTTCCATAATTAGAAAAAAAAACTATCTTATGGGATAGATAATTCACAATGGGTTTGCCACTCCTATAGTTATGCAAATTGTCGATGGTATTCGTGAGATTCTTTTGTAGAAAAAAAATCGATTACTTTTATTCGCAGTTAATCGAACTGATTTGTTTACACTCACACACAGGTTTGCGATTTGCACTGTAATGGCAAAATGAAGAAATATCGGTCGTAAATGATTTTCGAAAAGTAAATTACCCATTCGATTTATTTCGACCGAGAAATGCGGTCAATACCTTTCCTAATATAACCAGTTCGCAACCTTGCGAATTTACACCACTTATGTAAAACTCTTGCAGTAAATAAAAGAAATGGGTTTTATAACTTCTGCTCTGCTCTCTGCTCTCTGCTCTCTGCTCTCTGCTCTCTGCTCTCTGCTCTCTGCTCTCTGCTCTCTGCTCTCTGCTCTCTGCTCTCTGCTCTCTGCTCTATGCTCTATGCTCTGTGCTCTGCTCTGCAACGGGGTCAAGGGGCGGGATTCTTCGGTTGTACCGAATAAAGGCGTGTAGAACAAATTGAATTTCATCAATCGACCTCATTTCGTTATGTTATATCTTTATGTCGAACGTAAAATCCAACTCCTCCAGTTTTCGCCTCGAGGAAGCCGGAATAATCGATATCTAATAATGAAATTAATTATAACAACATGGAATTGCGGTAATAAGTGTCGGAGCAAGATTTATGGAATACAAAAGGTAAAATAACCGAAAGGCGGGTATTGTGAGATCGTTGCATCATCAATTCGACCTTTCATAGTCGAGTGGCTGGTCAATTTCTAACGATAAACTGTAGTAAAAATTTTATTTTTTTTACATTACAATCTCCTACGAACAAAAGAGAATTCTTCCCACTACATTTGCTCGCTTGTTCCATACGTGCTTGTACTTGTAATTGACCTTTAAAAAGCGATCCCAGGGAACATTACGAATTGTATGGGTTAGACAATGGATTGTTTAATCAACAGATTCATTCTTTATCTTTTATGTAGTACATGCAACTGGAACAAGACGGTACTGGCTCGATAGATAAACTTTGCGGTAGAACCGTTAGTGGATTTTTAATGAATACATGTCCCATTCACTATTCAATAGCAGGTGAATAAAGTGTATCGATAAGAAATCAACTTGTATATGTTTAACCTATTTAAGGGTAATAAAGTTAAATTTTATGCCTCCAATAATTAGGAAAAATATAATAAATTCTTACTTTATACTTACATAACATCATCAATTACACCTACATGAGTTACAAGATTTCTTTTAATAGGCAAGTAAATAATAAAAAAAACAGCATAAATAAACATATGTAGGCCTTGATAAGAACGATTTTTTGTCCAAATAACTTGGAAAGTTGTGATATACCAATTTGTTACGGCACTATTCCCGGGTTATTAGCGTTGTATATGTCTTTGTTTCGCTCAGATAATTAATAACGGCGGAAATAATTACGCCACTGCTAAAAAAAATAAATAAATAAACGCTCTTGTAATTTTATTTCAGTTCGTCGCGGTGACACCTGGATTCACAAAAGTGTAACAAACTAAATTTATTCTTTTCGCCGACGATGTTATATCATGTTGCATTCGTTGCGACACCGTTAGCATCGTTTTTATTACCAGTTACCGGCGTTTCGAGCGCTCGTTTCGACCATCATCAGGCGCAATCGTTGACCTGATGATGGCCAATGCAGCCGAAACTATCTAGTCGTTGTGTTCGCATTAAAATTGCTTGGGATTTGTTGTTTTATTAGATCATACGCCGAGGAATTTTGCAAAAAACGGATACATAGCAGCGTTTGCAAGGTAAATTACATCGCGATCTCGCCGAGGGGATATTGCTTAACGCATTGTTCTCATCCCATTATAAAGAGTTTACCTTCGAACGCTGTAGGTATTCAAATTCGAGCGTATTTTACGCATATTTTTTTATTAAGGTTTGTGTAATCAATCAAAAAAAACGAGAGTTTCTGGGCTAACGCGTAACGATCTTGCTGCATCGACCTGTAACACTTGGACGTTAAGAAATTCGCAATTTTATTGTTTAAAAAATAAATTTTAGCATACAGAAATATCGCATGTAATTCCCCAATCTTCTTTTTACTTTATTTACAAATCTATTTGTGAACCTATACACGAAAATAATGCTCAAGTATTTTGAAAACACCAATTAGGCCTATCAACAAGGCGACTGGATTAAAACCACTTTGTCGATTGATATTCCATCAAAACTTGCGATGAGCCACTCGGCAAATACGCGAGGATTGTTTGCATTTCGAAGAGAAGAGGCACACTGGAATTCCAAAATGTCTACAATACGCTTGTTTTATTTACTTTACGCTAAAATAGAACCATTCCATGAATGAACAGGCTACAATCAACACCTAGCTATTGCAAAGAAATGTACAGTTCTACAGGAATAGCCGTAGACGAGCGACTATGATGTGCGTTTACAGCTATTTCTGTCGCTCTGTAGCAAGAACAATGTTCCAATTCTAATCGATAAATATGTAAATAACACCACAATATCAATTTCCTCACGTGTATCCAATTACCGAGTGAATAAACACCATATTAATTACATTTTTAGTTAGTCTTCGGAAGCCTAAGCAGCTAGGTCATTCACTATACAATACACATACACACACACCTACTTCTATTAATATGAAATCGGGTTAGAAGACGGAATAGAAACAACGCATACATCATCCTCATTGCTGCAAATAAAATATTTGTACCAAATACGACCCTGTTTCTCACTCGGAGCGATCCATTATCCAATTTTACGTTGTCTACTTTTAATTACGAGAAGAATCTCTAGGGTACTTTACGATAAGTACACCTGGCTCGGTGGTTTAGATGCGGAACGATTAAGTTATTCGATGTAATTTCAGATAGCAGACGTTAAATGGTTTAATTTATCTAATACCTGCTTTATTTATTGGTTTTTTTAACGTACGATAATTGTTTGATACACGTTTTTTTGTGTGCGAGACGAGAATGAATCCAACGAAGAGTTGTGTAAGGCAAACCTGTCTAATTTGTCGCAGGAATTAACGAAATTGTATAGAAAAATAACATGTGTGTTGACATGCATTAGCCAATATTAAGCGTGTTTCCTGCGAAAGAAACCTCATATAAACACGGTTGTTGACAAATCTTTATACTAATAGAGGAATTTAAAAACATTTATCGTTCGTTTAAGTTGATTAGTAATTAATTATTTTCCTTGCAGAGTCTTCGAAATACAACGGATGAAAGTCGCCGGTACTCCTGCGGCAATTTGTACAGCTCAATCAGGAGAACTTCTAATAGAATAACGGAAATACCAGTAGAAAACATGGTGAATCAGTTAAAATTGGATACGTTAGAATGGCAACTAAAAGAGGTAAGATATTTCTTTCTTTGTGTTCTGAAGGTCTTTAGACTAATAGTAAATTACAGATTCAGAAGAGCCGCGAAATGTACAGAGCAGTCATGAAGCAAATCGTAACCTACCTTGAAAAAGCTCACCACAGCCTCAAATTGCTAGGAAGCCGGACAAATCGCAGGAACTCCGTGCAGAGATCCAAAAGTGAGCATTTCATGGAACTGAGCAGGATCAGCGACACATCCACGATTAGTAACAACCCCAGCAGAACCTTGGACGAGCACAAAATAAAAGACCTCCAGTGGTAAACAATTTGTTTTCCTTTAATTTCAAGCCTTAATTTACTCGTTTTCCAGGCAGCAATCCAAACCCGAGGAACCGTCCCCGGACGAAATCCCGCCGGAGAAGCTGGCCCACGAGGCGTTCAGGCTCCTGCGGACCGCTCAATCGTTGTTGAACACGCGCGAGCCTGACCTGGCGCAGGTGCCGTCCTGCCAGCCGGCCAACGACATCGAATTCCTGGAGCAGCTGGCCAAGGAGTTCCCGCCGCCGGAGGCCAAGCCGCAACCGCAGCGGGCCACGTCCTTCTCGCTCAGCCCCAAGCTGATCGTGCCCGAGGCGGAGAGCAAGATCTCCACGGCGTTCAATAGGAAGCTGTCGTTGCAATTGAGCGACGTGAGGAGGACGACGTCAAGGATTAGCAGGAGCGCCGATTCGACGCGCGGCTCCGTCGCTGAAAGCGATACCGATCCGAGTAACGAAATAGGGTTGTTCTGTACGAGGGCTAAAGTTAAATCCGATAAGTCGAATTCGCCTGGTGCGGGGAGCATCAGCTCTGTGGAGGACGAGAGCGGGTTTTCGTCGATGAATTCCTTCCAGGAAATCGGGTTGCCCTTAGTTAATTCACTCATGACGGAAGAGGTATGAACTTTGAATTACTATTCTATCAACAAAAATCTTTTCTTATTCACCTTTCAGGCCTCTCTCATAATTCTCCAGGTCTCTTTCCTCAACCTTCGGGACCCCATTTCCATTATCTTGCTCTCCAATCTTATCACCCTTCAAGGCTCTCTGATAATTTGACAGGTCTTTTTCTTCCTCCAGGTTCCTTTTCCATTCTCTTGGTCTCCCTCCTCATTATTTATATCTTCTCCATACCACCCTGAACGTTTCCTAACTAATGAAGGGGTATATATCATACATTCCTAGTTAACAAATTGTGTTTTTCACGTGTAGGTATCGACGAAGAAGGCTCTGTTACGCAGCATGTTGCAGAACAATTCGCTGAATTATTCCCTGGGTGAAAACGGGCCGGCGGAAGCGAAAGAGGAGCAGAAATCGGTGGATAATATAAAATTGTGGCAGAAGCCGGGCAACGTGGCGGCTTCGACTCCGCCGCAACACAGAAGGTGGAGTTCGACTCCGATCAAGGAAGTGGACCCTCAAAGTTTGAAAGTTCTGTGGGTGTAACGCCGCGCAATCGTGTATTATAGGATATTATTTTTACAGTATTTAATTATTTAATAACTAGATATTTTATAGATCGATTTTTACGTGTAGGTACTTAAATGAAGGGCCATTTTTTTATAATATTCATAAAGCAAAAACTGTCTGCTTCGACGATGATTGATTGTAAGATATAAACGCAATTTTATTTTTTTGTGATACGTAATCTTTTTAAATTTAATTAGATAAGTTTTATGTAATTGAGTTGAAACGTTTGTAATCTCCTGGAAAGAAGGAATGTGCAAACTTTGAGATGCATGTTCGTTGAATTAAAGACGAGACTCAAAAACCAAACAAATTTATTGTGACAAAATAAAACAAATAAATTTGTACTAGAATTTCATTTTAGGGATCCCAATTGTGTGTTTATGCTAAAAATAAAACTAGAAATACGTGAAAATATTTGACGTAAACTAACCAGAGGTTAATAGAGAAAAAATTATCGACTACAAAAAAAGGAATTTCTAAAAAACTTTTTATCTTGCTCTATCTTTGTTAATGTTTAACGACGGAGAAACTGTTTAGAAATTCAATTTTCGGTAATAAACCCTTCTCTTTTTGGACATATAAACGTAGGATTATTCACAGAAATCGTTATTTCATTATAGAATAGATAAAAAATACGGCATTTCATAACTTTTTTATTTTTTTACACAAATTTATTTAAAAGAGATCGTATAAAATATTGCACAAACGATTTCTGTGAACCACCCTAGATGAATAAACACTTAATCAACATTAAAAACAATTTCATGATAAAAAAAATGGACATCAGCGGTAAGTATTACAAAATAAATATTTATTGGTTTGGATACGATTCGATATTTATGTACAGTTAAACAAAAAAAACTAGAATTCATGTTCTTTATTATATTAAATATTATTCTATAACAAAAATTATATATCTATATAGGTTTAGGTTTAAAAAAAAAACAATTATACAACTAATTACAAGGTTTTTTTAACATTACCTTTCCTTTTAAAAGATTTTCTTATAAAGAAAAATCGACAATTGTTATTTAGAAAAATCTACATTATTTACAGAATCATTGTAGAAAAACTTTTTGATATTTCTTTTCTTATTCATTTTTTTATATTACAAAAAAGAAGATGGGCAACATCTTCAACAACAGGTTCGCTCATCGGAAACAATTCTCATCGTTGTGAAAAGCCCTCGGGAAAACAACTTTCTACGCCGCATAACATTAATAACAAATTAATTACGAAAGGTACTAAAGAATTAGATTTTAGTTTTTTTAGAATCTTTATCACAGAAAATTGTTAGTAAGGGGCACGTATTTTTTAAACTAATTTTCAAACCTAAATATAGAGGAAATTATACATTTTTTTTGTTAAGTACAATACGATAGATATTCTTTATACACACGTATTAGCCTCTGAAAAAGACATCAAGGAACGTTTCGAATGTTTCACCCGATCTAATTAATGATTACACTAATTATATCTTAAGTAAATTACTTAAAGAGCTCTAGTTCGTCGATTTTTTTGTTAGAAAAGAAGACAAGTATTGACTAGACACTACTAAAAACTACCTAATTTGTCCTTGACCACTAATGCAATAACGAAAAACCAATATAATTAAAATTAACCTCATAGAGCGTATTCACCGGTGCAATATACTGCAATAAATGCTGCAATATATTGCACTGTGTAGAAACGTTCTGAGTAATGTTTTAACGAGACAACGATGAGAATTCCGAACGGCCAACCGGCACCTACTTGAATGCGTTAACAAAAAACCTCAACATTTTCCCTTTATCTTTATCATTTTAGTACCAATAAGTAAGAAAATACGAAGCTTCTTATGTAAAGGCTGCAAACAATCACTTGTACCACTTTTTTTTTGTTTTGATGCAAAACAACGATTATTTCGCTCGTTTGATTAGTTTTTTATAAGATTCGTCGTTCACCAGATATTGTTCCGTTAAAGAAATCACGAAGAATTTTATGTAATTGTCACCTGATAATATATCGATACCAAAAGCAAACCATAAATTTGCAATTAGTTTTGTTTACACGTAATATCGATTTTCGGGTGAAATATCGGCAATATCAGTCGTCTTTGATTGCCGTAATTCCGTTTTACTCTTACTAGATGTACTTAAAAACAACACATAAAATCGACGCAAGCCAAAATTCGATTAAGAAACCAGCTCTACAACGAATATATTCAATAACACGGCTATAAAAATATTTCAAGTGCTGATATCGTCTTGTCCGTTATGTAAAAAATAAAATATAATATTCGGGGGGGAATCAGCGCAAGGAACTCAATTTGTGGAAAAGTGGGAAAAAATTTTTACCGAATTTTTTTCGAGATCTTCTAATTATATCCGGAATGTTTACTTAAAGAATAAAAAGTTACCAAAAAACGCGGTTTAAAAAAAATATAATTTTAACACTAAAAAAAACATATAAGAAAAATCAATGTAATACCACAAAATAATCATAATAAAAAAATCGATTTAATCAACGTTCCAATTAAAAACAACAACTACCATTTTTTTTTCTACCACTTTTCCGGCATCGCCGCGATTCGAGCCCATCGAAAACGCTTCATACGCCCCATTATTTATTATTTTTTTTTCCCGATAAAATTTTTAAACAACAGATGGCCCACTAGGTTCCCACGTATTTATCACAACACAGACGAGATGGAGCGAGCATCACTTGAGATACGACTTGTACAGGAGCTTACTTTTGCAGAGGTCCCGTTCGGTCTCGAAGAGGAACTGGAGATCGCGCAACGTCACCTTCTTCATGCGCTGCCGCAACGGCAGCTGGCCCCTCGGCCCCCCGACCACACCCGTAGCGTTAGGCTAATCGAGGAAAAAACAAGAAAATTTAATAATATATCGCAATAAACCACTCCACTTTGCAGTATTTATCTAGTGTAACAACTACTCAACTAGACCCAAGAGTTGAGTCTAGTTAAGGCCTTAGCTACTAGGCTACTCGGCCAATTCACTTATCAATAACCAGCCAATAACAGCTCTCACTGAGCCTCATTACGCCACTTATTCCAGCCAATCGCAGTGCTCAATCGACACTCCGAGCTGACAAACGACAGTTGCGTTGTACAACAAAATCAACAAACACTAACCTGCGATGCGTTGGAAACGTCACCGTCCAACCGGGGTTTTTTCCTGGGACCGATGGCCTGCAAGGCGGTCGCGTTGGCTTCTCGCTGTCTCAACTCCTCCATTTCCACTCGCTGCATTTCCTTGGCCTTCGCCTTGAGCTTCGCCTGTTCGGGATCCTCGGTTCGCGATCGGCTCTTCGCCGCCCGCAACAGCACCTCGCGCTCCATCTCTTCGTGTCGCTTCCGTTCGGCCTTGTCGAGCTCTTCCAGAAACTTTAATTGACCTGTAAAACAACAACGTGTTATCTCTCGCATTCGTAACGAACTAGCTCGCGAAACGTACCTTTAATATCGTTCGTTACTTCGTATTTCGGATGGTATTTGACGCACGTGTCGAGCCGATGTTCTGTAATAACCGACAGTTTCTCGATCAGATCTCTGAGTCTCTCTTGCGCCGCGTGCGATATGCAAGCGGCCACGTCGTTACTCGGTTCTTCTAAGCCGTGCTTGCTCATCGCCAGGCGGATCCTTTGTTGTAGAGGTGGCATCGAACACATGACCTACAACGCAAACATTTCTTAAGCGACGATTTCACAATAAAACCCTTAGAGCATCCTTTATGCCTCGTTATGAAAGTAAACAGTATAGTAAATAGCGGCGAATGGTTCTTACTTCTTCTTTACACGATCGAATCTGGGTGCCGACGAATTCGGTGGAACCCAATATCTTCTGGGTTTCTTCCATGAGGTTGACGCCGCCCATGGCGGCCACGTCGTTGATGTCATCGTCGCCCGTGTACGCCGACGAGAACGTCTTCTTCTCCTTTTCTTTGGCTAATGGCTTAACGGTGGAAGGCACTGACGGTTTAATCCCCTGCTGCTTGACGGCGCCGCCCTGCTTCTGCAACGGCGTCGCCGATCGAACGGGCACTTGCGGCCTTATCTGGCCGGGCGCTAAGGTCCTAACCTACAAAACGATGTTAAACTCGCTTGAACTCGCCACGGATTGAGCGTACGGTACCTGTACCGGTTGCCTAATGATCCCCGTCCGGACGGGTTGCTGGCCGTTCGGGTACACCGGATGCAACGCAGGCGGTTGAGACGTCGATACGATCACGTTGTTGGCTATGGCGGGCTGTCGTATGGACGTGACCATTCTGGTTTGTTGGGCCGGCGCCCTGATCGGGGCCACCAGACGTTGTTGTATCACTTGGCCGGGTCGTACGACGGTGGTGACGGGCGTCACGATGCGCACCTGGTTGGGCTGTATGCCCGCCGGCCTCACGGTTTGTACGGTCGGCGAGGCGCCCGCTATCGTGAAGACCGCGTTCGTGGGCGGCGGGCGGATGCCCTCTATGCTGAGCTCCTGCGTGGCTAAAGAGTGCCGCAGAAGCGGGAGGCTTTTCTGCAATTCGTAACAAAACACGTTAATTCGTCGATTTATTTGCGTATTTTGTAAGCGGCTTTAGTAAAATGTTATCTAACCTGTTTGTTATGTAGTTAATACTAATATTCGATACGTAAACATTCATTCTATCTATAATAATATGTTAAAAAGCGTTTCATCATAACAATTATGTTTCTTTTTTAATCGACACCAGCAGTTGATCTTTAATCAATGTGTCTAACCTCGAGCGATTTGTCAAACAAACGTGTTACCAAGTAGCTGCATTTGTTCGATGTATTTTTGCTCATATACAGGGTGATTATAAATTATTTTCTTACGATGCTTTACCCACCTTCAAAAATCCTATTAGGCACGGTTGTGGGGATGCGTTTAGAAGCCGCTCTAATTTGTCGCAAAAATCTTCGGGTTCCACCTTGTTATCGATAAGCTCTTGGATTAGCTGCCGAACGCTCCGCTCCACCGATTTGGGTTCCCTACTCGACAATTCCAGGAGGTTCGCGAGAAATTTCCTACATTTTTCTTTGGTATTATCGTTTGCAGGTCTCTGTAGAAAAGTCCAAAATGTCATTTACACGCGTACAAACAACGGTAATCGAATAGTGGATATTTTTAACAAATTACTAATCGATTTACGAAACTGCGAGATAAAATTTTCTAAAGGAAAGTGAACAGGCGGGTTCTCATTCTCACCTGGACCTGTACTTGTACTTGTCCCTGTTGAACACTTTGTGAAGCAGTTGAAACGGTCGTTGTGGCACCGGCTTGTGCAGGATTAGGTGCCGTTGTAGTCTAAAATTAACAGATTTTTATAATCCTAAAATTTACTAAAAATTACATCAACTCACCGTTTGTACGGTCTGCATGCGGAAAGTAACCTGTGGTCCTGTGGTTTGGGAGGTGTTGACAGGAGCCGGTCCCACCCTGAGCAGCTGGTACTGTCCATTTTCAGTCTTGAGTAACAATGCTCCCTGCTGGCCGGGTTGTAAACCATGAAAGCTTTGTAAGGTTAATTGCTAAAACATTGAACAAGCACACTTTTAGACAAACACTGTTCCCCAAAGGCGAGCTCTGAAAACGTAGCTAAATACCTACGAAAAATTCAGAGATGCTGCAGTGCTGAATTATCTACCTTCATGCTCACATGCATTAAATTTATACTCAAAATCGGTAGATATTTCAATGTAATTGAAGCTAAAAGCCACCAAGCACATAGACGTTAATAAAAATAAAAACACTGTGCTGTTACGTTACCATTATGCCCAATTGAAAGTAAATTTAATAGGTAATAAAATTGTAAATATTTTATGGGTTACTCGATTAATTATTCTTATTTATTCAATAATAAAGGGAATTCAAACTAATTTGATATGAAATGCAATTAAATTGAGTCGAAATTTGCAAATAAAGGACAAATTTGTTTACAAGAAACGAAGAAATCAAAATAAATCCAAATATAGAATAAGTAGAATGGCCGAAGCTCTGATTTTTGAATTATAATACAAATTTATTTTAGATGCATTCAAGCCGTTAAATTTACAAGTGTTAGTTAGTAAGAAATTAAGAAACAGATATAAACAAAATACAACCAGCAGTGTACGAAAATATTTCAAACTGTACTAACAATGACAAAAAAGAAATTCTAAAATACTATTTTTTCGAAACGTTTACTTGATGATTTCTGTACGAAAATATCGAGCACTATTCGTATTTATTACAACCAACATTCTAAAACCTCGTTCTATATTCGAAAATTGTAGCAGAACGTATTATTTTCAAATTGTATAATTTAAAATTAATTTTGTGAAACTCCTCTTGAGATTTTGGATTTGATTTCAATGACTCGACTGAAAAGAATCATTAATATTCCTGCTGTTATACACTCCATATATTTTTTTATCATCGATATCAATACTATCTAATGGAATTCAATAAAGCACAGTTAACAGTCACCTGCAATAAACACAAACATTCAGTTATAATTAGTTTGTACCATTATTGACCTTGTTCCGAAAACAAATCCTTACGATTTATCAAATTATTGTAACATAAACAATTTACAAACTCCTACAAACAACACTCTTTACATCAAGCAAACGTGTTTCGATTCTAAAAAAACGCAGACTTCTAAAAATGCATCAAATAGGAAGGCTTTCGTATTAGAGCGTATAATGTTAGAAAGCTTCGACAATTAGTTTTCGAAGAGTCTTAATTAAAAATATGCTAATATCGAAAACACTGTAGAATAATACAGTTCTTTATACGCTTAATAACAACAAACATTTAGTTGCCATTAGAAACCTGTTTTGAGGTTAAGTATCTAAATTTTCAATTATCAATCGAAGAATTACTATCACAAATTCGTTTTTACGTAGAGTAGTAAAAATTTAATTAGCTTTTCGAGCAAGTCGAACTTGTAAATATACAGTGTGTTCGTTAAGATGTTTTTAATTAAGATTCGTCATATTGCAGAGATTATATGGAGGATCCGTAGGATATAAGCGAGCCTTCCCATTTGAGCTTCGATATTGAACTTACTGGAGTCCCAGGACGGGCCCCGACTAACTGAGGTGCACTTAGCACTACACGAGCTGGTTGTCCTTTCTGCTGCTGAGGAACTCCAGGTCGCACATTGACCACCTGGAGATTAGAAAGGATATTTGGGGATTGCGTGCTAGGGCTACCTACGTTATTAGCCTGGCCCACGGACGAAGCTACATTCATCGGTACGGTGACCAGTCCGGGCGCTCCTGGTGCACCGCTGGTTTTCAACACGAGCGTCTGCTGTTTATTTTGAATGCTTTGGACGTTCGTGGGGGCCGTTTGAAGGACCGTTTGTTGTGGAAGGCTGATGGTACCGTTCGGAAGAGTTACTCGGTTTTGGAGTATAGCCGTACCCGAGGACGACATGACTTGATTGGTCTGGCCTTGGCTGTACACTAATTTGACGCTCTGCCCCTCCGGGGGTTTCGTGTTTGTGTCTACGGGTGCACTTTGATTCACATAGGTAGTAGTCACTGGACCCGCGTTGCCGCTTATTATCATCGCGTTAGCATTGCTATTGTTCGACACTTGTTTGTTTCCATCGTTCGTGATCGAATCACCGTTGGTTATAGTCCCATGTTTCTGCGGGGCTACAGTCCCGCCGTTTGATATTGCACTATTTACGTGGTTCTGATTAATCACGACGGCTGAGCCCGTTTGAGATGACACCGGAGGCGTTGATGTGACGAGTTGATTCTCCAAGGAGCCCACGATTGCACTTACGGCCGATTCATCAACATCTGTACTCAGAGCTTCCTCGAGAAACTTAGCTGACGCCATTTTCCGAGACCCAACTGTGACGCCTTGTTGCCAGATTGTTATTTACAACGGACGAACCTTCTGTTTACAATGTCATTATACTGGTTGATTTAATATCAAATAATTGGAGATTTTTAAAAAAACTCGATTTTACTTAAGTTTTTATTGTTGATATACAAAATTTCATAACAAAAAACTAAATCAACATCACTAACACTAATCCAAACCATAATCCGCGACACTTAAAATGTTCAAACTTTTAATTTCTTATCGTACAATGATCGCAACCTAAAATTTCGTTGCTTTTTTATGCTACATTAATTTTTTAACTAGCCTTTATTCCAATTGCGATTCATACTTTTACTAATATTACCGAATGTCTGGCAACGTCGCCTGGCAATAAAGCATGCATAGCGCATGAACATGTCGATTGGCGCATGCGTTCTCGGTGTTGACAAAGCGAAAGCAGAAGAGCATATGAAACAAAACTCGAAATCGCGCCTCTATAAACTACTCAACTTGTTACAAGTTATACACATTCGGGGGCGAAATATTTACAACTCCGACAATTCCATCAAAATATTGCTCAGTTACCACGACGAAGCTGAGTAGGGCGTTTCGATCTTTTGATTTCTCCGTCCATAGCACATGCGATAAACATAATGGACACGTCATCGCTACCGCCAATTTCGATTTTACATATTCCTTTGTTGTAGTCCTTGAGTTGTTGAGTATTAAAGCGTAAAAATGCTTGTGGATATCTTAAAAATACGAATTTTTATTTTCTACGGGAAAGGAAAACAGCTATTTTTGTGTAATAGGGACTAAGTATGAAATGTCGATAATATAGATTACTATTATATTACGAAACAAAAATGAGCGGCATATTTAAATATCCAGTCCATTTATTCTAATCATAATTTGATAATTTTTAGTTCATTTTAATTAATACTCATTTTAGACAACATGAAAAACGATAAACTTATTCTTTTAAACGTACATGTAAAAGAGAATGCAAAAAATATGTTAAAAAATATTTATTACCAATATTATTCATATCTATGTGTGTACCATTCATACAAAAATCACAAAGATTTTAATTATCAAATATTTAAAGTCGGCGGTTAAAAAAACCAAAATGGCAGTGGAAGATTACTGAAATTGCCAAACGAAGCAAACCGAACACCTTCGTCTTTGTTCGGATCTGTGTGTAATGTGACCAATCAAATAAGTTGAATTGCCGTTCATTTTTCGATGACAGCGCCTCTCATTAAGCAATCGCGAAGTAATACTGTCATGTCATGAAGCCACTGAAATAAGTTCCGATTGAAGAAGGATGGTGAGCTTTTAAATAGTGAGGTGCATATAAATGACATTATTGATATAATTTTATGTGGTCTCTTGCGATTTGCGCATTCAGCAACATTTTAACAGCCACATTGTTTATGGTGGAAAATTATAAAGAAATGCGCCATCAACACTGAAAGGATTTTTAATTATTGAGAGACTGATTAAAATCGTAAAAAGCATTATGAAAATAAAAAAAATATTAAATATTGAGAAAAAAATGAGTTTAAAAATATTTAAAAATTCATAAAAAATATAAAGGCACACTCTCTTAACACATTTACAAAAATTCCCCAGATATTCGTCAAAAAATGAGTTGAAAAATACTTCAAAATACCTAAAAAGCATAAAGAATTCTTGCCAAATAATATTTTAAAAACCATTAAACATTTTATCAGAAATTATAAAAAAAATCGTTTTAAAATGAATCAAAAACACTCAATTAAAAGTTAACCAAAAATAAATCATTTTAAAATAGGAAAAAAAAACCAATCAAGTATTTGCACAAAAAAAATCTCGTCTGCATTGTTTCGTCGCTTCGAAAATTCCCCGAGTAAAATCAGTGTGCTTACCTTAAATGTCAATGCGTCTCGGCCACCCTGATGTCTCGCCATAAAAGGACGCACTCTAGATTAATTGTTATTTTTAAGTGCACTCTAATAGACTAATAAAACTCCCTATATAAAAGCACGTTGAGCCAATTAATTCGCTCATTTTGTGTCGCCTAACAACGCGCCGAGAGCAATAGAGAAATCTATGTTTTAGAGAGGTTAGTACCAAATGGTACAGGGCTGTGTTAGTACCGGTATAATAGGGGTTAATTTGGTGATTGAAAAGTGGTTTATTTTGTGGTGAAAATTTGTGGTTTTTGTGATTTCATACTCACATGATTTTAAGGATAACTATAGGAAATTATAGTAGCACGGTCAAATTAAATAATATGAATAATAAGTTGCTAAGGGATGCGGTTTTTTAATTACCTATTTAAAGATTTTTTTTATTTTTTTTATTATTATTTTCAATTACCATACAGTCAATAATATTCACATTGTTAATTAATTTTGTTTTCATTTGTTTGAATTACTAGTTAAACGATTATTAAATTGGTATATTCTATTAAATTTCAATACACAAATACCAATCAATGATAGATTTATACGTGCATATGTATTATATAAATAACGATTAATTAATTAACAAGGAGAAATAAAGCGAAACTTTCTGGCGAAAATCCAAGCGAAACTAAATCTAAATTTAAAAGTACCGAACGGAAATAACCATAGATCGAACATTATCCAATTGAATCGATACAATTCAAGCCAATAGCACAGTAAAAATAATTATTTAAAAACAACTATAACAATTTAAACTCGAATTTTCATCCACCAGCCACACACGCATAACGCAAGCAACACCGGCCGTCAGCAACAAATCGCCAGCAACCAGTTACCAGCAACATGTGTGACGACGATGTGGCCGCCTTGGTCATCGACAACGGCTCGGGCATGTGCAAAGCGGGCTTCGCCGGCGACGACGCCCCCAGGGCTGTGTTCCCCTCGATAGTCGGCCGGCCCCGCCACCAGGGTGTCATGGTGGGCATGGGGCAGAAGGACTCCTACGTAGGGGACGAGGCCCAGAGCAAGAGGGGCATCCTAACGCTCAAATACCCCATCGAGCACGGCATCATCACCAATTGGGACGACATGGAGAAGATATGGCATCACACGTTCTACAACGAGCTGAGGGTGGCGCCCGAGGAGCACCCGATTCTATTGACCGAGGCTCCGCTAAATCCGAAGGCTAACAGGTATAATCAACCAGCTTTTAGTTCTTCTCTTCTATCACCAGGACACCCCAAAGGGGTCGAATTTTCAACGAAATGCTTCGTGTACATGTTGTCTCATTCAAAGAGGTAGTTCGCCGCCCTTCGAGTTGAGTAAGGATAATTCTACTTGGTGGGCTCCAAGAGAAGACATGAGGCTAGATGTGCTGAAAATTTCACGTTTCTATCTTGACTATAGACTTCAAAAAATTATCTAATTGTCTACAATATTCCAGGGAAAAAATGACCCAAATCATGTTCGAAACGTTCAACACACCGGCCATGTACGTCGCCATACAAGCGGTACTGTCCCTCTACGCCTCCGGTCGTACCACCGGCATAGTGCTCGACTCCGGCGACGGCGTCTCCCACACCGTCCCCATCTACGAGGGTTACGCCCTGCCGCACGCCATCCTGCGATTGGACCTCGCCGGCCGCGATCTCACCGACTATCTGATGAAGATCCAGACGGAAAGGGGCTACTCCTTCACGACGACGGCCGAGAGGGAGATCGTCAGAGACATCAAGGAGAAGCTGTGCTACGTGGCTTTGGACTTCGAGCAGGAGATGGCCACCGCGGCCAGCAGCACCTCCTTGGAGAAGTCGTACGAGCTGCCCGACGGCCAGGTGATTACCATCGGCAACGAGAGGTTCCGGTGCCCGGAGGCGCTCTTCCAGCCGTCGTTCTTGGGAATGGAGTCCTGCGGGATACACGAGACCGTGTACAACTCGATCATGAAGTGCGACGTGGATATTAGGAAGGATTTGTACGCCAATACGGTCCTGTCGGGCGGTACCACCATGTACCCAGGTCTGTATATTTTTAAAGAACAAATAATTGGTAATGGTCTATTAATACAGCCATATAAAAACGCTCTTTGTATATTATTTCAGGTATAGCCGATCGTATGCAAAAGGAAATCACCTCTCTCGCGCCGTCGACGATCAAAATCAAGATTATCGCCCCGCCGGAGAGGAAATACTCCGTCTGGATAGGAGGATCTATTTTGGCGTCGCTGTCCACGTTCCAGCAGATGTGGATATCCAAGCAGGAATATGACGAGTCCGGCCCTGGAATTGTTCACCGGAAATGCTTCTAGGTCGGAGGCCGTCTCTGATCCGATCATCGATCAGCGATCGACGCTGTTACGTCATTATTTTTTGTTATATACCCTCTCATTCAAATGAACTGTATGGATTTTTGTTGTAAATAAATTGATGCACTCCAAGTTTTTCAAATACAAGACATAAAAGTATTACCATAGAAAAAGAAAGAATCGCTCTCTTTCTCGCTCTAGAACTTATTTAAACGATTTTCAACCTTATGATTATGACAGCACTGATTGCTTCACTGAGTATTTTGATGTTTAAATATTAAAATAATTGTGAACGTTATAATTATAAATTAGTTTTCATTAAATTTTTCTTAGTTTTTTTCGAGCATTACGAATTTTCTTTTTATTTATTTTATCAAATCTCAACTCTTCTTTTTTTAAAATGTCACCATAACCTCAAACAAACTGTCAAAAACGCCAAACGAAACGTCAAAAATCTAACATAAACAACACAAAAATTCAACAAAAAAATGGTAAGAAAACGCTCGAAAAGTTCAAAAAAGAACACTAAAAGCGAAGACGAAGAACGTGATACGGACGAAGATTTTAACGAAGAAGAGCCGAAAATCAAGCCTAAAAAGTACAGCCTGCGACAGAGGAAGAAATTTCCAACGTTCAACGATGATGATTTCGAGTATGAGGATGATTTGCTGGGTGTTGATGAAGAATCATCGAAGACAAAATGCGACGATGATGATGAAGATTTCGAAGTCGGGAAGTTGAAGAAAGAGAGGAAAACTAAGAAAGATTTACCAAAAGATGAAAGGGTAAAGTTGTTTGGGTATTTTTAGGCGGTTATAAGTGGGTTTTAGTTAAATAACTAATTAGATAGTTCTTACGTGATACTAAGCTGTTATTTTCGATTTTTAGACAGTCTTCTCCGACGAAGAAATTCAAAAAGAAACAAACGAAAAGGAATCATCGTCCATCCCAGACGACTTGATCGATTTTGAGGACATCATCCGGGCGGACATCGTGATGAACAGAAATCGTATCGATTACGACAACGTCATTCAGAAGACCGAAATCAAAGTCCAAGTAAAAGACGAACAAAACAAACCGAAAGGTGAAGAAGAAATCTCTAAGTCAGAAGAAGTGAGTATTCAAAAAAGTTTCCCACACCATTGCATTTGTACTAATAATTATTTTTCAGCAGAAGAACAAAAGTAGAAGAGGAAGGAAGCCGAAGAAACGCAGACCGAGCAGCGACATTGACATAGACCCAACTCAATTTCTGGCGCCTCAAATACAAGAGAACGATTCAGATGAAGAGTACCACCCGTACGGGTACCACAAGTACAAGCCCAAGAGGCAGCGCAAGCCCAAAGCTCGCCCCGCCGGAGAAATCGACAGCAGTCTATTGGATGATTATATCGAAGAATACGAATTCGAAGACAGTGAGTTTGGACGTATAATTCAAATGAGTGGATATTTAACACCTAAATGGACTTGTTTTGGATGTTTGATTCTTAAAAAACTGATTGTATGGCAGATTACTAGACTCTGACATTGATGGTTTAGGGAAATTAGTGAAATGTAGTGTTTTATTCATCAAAAACTAATCAGATTACTAGATTGTGTGAATCGATAGATAGTTTGGGGGGTTTATTGAAGCTCCAAGAGCTCAAGACTAAGACATATTACCAAAATTATGCCAAAACAATGTGCTAGATGCATTATGAAGAATCAGTTATTATAAGTATGTAGATAGCATTTAACCGATTATATTACGAAATATCTAATACGAACCATTTTCATCGTTGTTACAGAACAAGATACCGATTACAATCCGAGGGAAGACATCGAGTACCCCGGCCTCGGCCTCGGGCTATCCAGCTACATTTTAGAAAAACAAATTATCGACAATTACCAAGGGATTGTTCATACTAATTCTAGTTCGTCGATTTCAATTCCCAAGCCAGTTACGTGTCGAAATAACGCAGATTCAAATACTGCTGGCTTATCAAAGTTACCATCACATGGTAATATATTCATTGCTTGCAATCATTTCGAGCTCTAATTTAAATTATTTTTGAAATTTCAGAACCTGTACGTAAACGGTCGGCACCCAGCACAGTAAAAGGCCAGGTAGAGGAAAAATCGTCGAAAATCGAGCCATCTGTCGCAGCAACACCAACAACTGAAGAATCTAAAGATGATGAATGTCGTGATGATGATAGTGATGACGGTACTCCGAGGCAGTTGAATGAGAAAAACGGCACATTCGAGAAAGTAGTTGTGGATGAAACTCTAAATAGTGATAATAATGTCGATGAAAGTGTTGGTTTAATGATGAATAGTGATAATGAGAAATTTATCAACGGGAAGCACATAGAGAATCCCGAGATAAATATAGTGGATTGTAAAGATGAAATCGAAAGTGAAGATGATGATATTGTGTTTATTGAAACTGAACGAACGATCATTGTTTTAGATGATTAATTGAATTTATAATTTATGATGATTAAAATTGATTTGATTTCTTCCTTTGTACCCATTAAAATCGATTGGTATGTTTGTTGCGATTTTTTTACCTATTAAACCCTTCAAATTAAATACACTTGAAAAAATTAAAAGACTTATTTTACCTATTCATCTCTAGAAAAAAAATACCCCAGTGTACGACCATGACTCCAGCTAACCTTCCCTAACCGCTCGTTAAAAAAAACCCACCCTGCTTTCCCTTTGATACCTACACCACCCCTCGCCAACCCTTAGCGACGGCACCGCCCCCGGAGCCCTTTTTACAGGAGCCTTCATCCAAGTAGGCCCGACCATTGGTCGTCAGGTTGGCCATGCTGCCGGTCGTTATTGGTCGGGCGTGCCTTGCTCTGTCCAATGCGCAATCGCATTTTCCCCTCACTGCTGTTTACCGGCGATTAAACCGGATTTATCGGGAACATTATTGAGTGTTTAACAAACGAGCGTTATCGGTAACGTGCAGCTGTTACTTGGACCGGCGGCGTTGCCAAATCGTGGGTTATTTCGCAGGCTTAGGGGAAATGAAAGTATAAAAATTGCCGGTTTTATTAATTAAATTCTACGATATAAAAAGAAGTAGTTCCAATTTACGCTCATAAAAAATAATAAATTAGCAAAACTACGAAGGTATATGTATACGTTTGTAGTGTTATAATTATTATAAAAGCTTATGTGGAATGAAAGAAAAAAACTCGAGGAGTTGGCAACACCCAAGAGTTAGTAGGATAGGTGTAAGAAGGGAGATTTAGAGGGTTGAGCAGATGAGGGGTGTAATATAGATACACATAATTTATCGAAAAATAGGGTGTTGTTGAATATTATGGGTTGAATATGTAAGGGTTGTATGTTGAAATTGTTGTTGAATTTACCGAATAGGTAAATTGATGTTGGCGTTTGGTTTTAGTTTCTAATGTACAGGGTCTATCTAACCCTTCTAAAAAAATCTTACAAGTTAGATTAATTCACTGTAAACTGTAGAATTTTATAATACTTACTAAAAATTGTATCGCTTGTAGGTACAGGTTGTTTTATAAAAATCCGCTCTTTTAAATTAATATTAACCAAATTTTATGAAGTAGGACATCTTCGAAGAATAACATATCCACATACAAATATAATACATGTTTGAACAGTAGAAGAGTATAACTTATGCATATCTGGTAATGCATAATTTCTGTATCACTGTAATAAAAATTATAATAAAATAAAACATATTTGAGAAAACCGCATGTTTTTATGATCAGGCTTTTAAAAATTATAAGCTCATTAAAGGGGCTTCTTTTAATTGGGACCCCCTGTATTTTATAAATATGCAAAAGTCCGTGGCGAAGATACAGATTTATTATTTTAATTAATTCGGGAAATCCTTCAGGTTTTTATTTATTTTTTGTTTTATAAACAAGAAGGATGACGCTGGATGCAAGATCTCTGATGCTGGGTGTTTAATCCAATAAATAGTCGAATTTTCAAGATAATTTCAGGCATTTCTTCTAATATTAAATCTTTATTAGTAAATGAACCCTTTTTTTAAAGTGATACATACATTGATTGTACATAGGATTGATAACAATCTTAACAATAACTAAACTCTTTAAAAACCAGTAAAAAAAGTGTACAATTTGTATAAGAATCTTCTATTAAACAACTGTTAAAATAAATATTTAAAAAAACTATTAAACGAAAAAAAACGGTGTTAAAAACTCCCTCTTGCCTATTACAAATCAAACCGAATCCACCCATGCACATTAAACACCCATTACACAACATCCCAATATATCCGCCCCTAAACGTAGATATATCGCTCGTATAACGAATACCCGACGCCTATGCAGCTACAACTATAGCTGTATAGCTAGACGGAGAAGCGGCGTTTCGCGCCGATGGGGCCCCCATCAGTCCCGCCTTCGATCTCCGATTGTTTCGCGCCCCGAGCTCTCTAGATTTCGATAAGCGCAGTTCGCGTCGCATCCGGACGGTCGCGGATTACTTTGATTTTCGTCGCGGCCACGGTTTTTTTCGAATTTTTTTTTTCGATTTTCAATAAACCAGAAGGGCGCTTTTTTAAAAATTCGGAGGCTGTTTTTTTTAATTTTTTTAGTTAAGTAAATCAGTAGTTTCAAATAATTTATTTTTTTGAATCGAGTGCGCTTGGTTGATTGTCGAGATTGTTTTAGCTGGGGAATTTTTTTGAAAAGGGTAAGTTTCGCTTATATTCACTTTAAAATAATGTAGTGTTTCTCAAGGTAATTTTTAAAATATATCTAATTATATTTTTGGACGTTAATTAATTAAAAAAGATTATTTATCAAACTCGCAAGATTCTAATAATACCTACCTTTCTTTAAAATAATATACCTAAAGGTATTACTCCTATTTTAATAATTATTCAAATAAATAAATGTTTACCTATAATTATTCAAGGGATTTTGGGAAAATCTGCATAGAAGATAACAGTTTACGATTCGCCGTTTGGTCACCAGATGTTCGGAAAATTTAACCATTAAGGAATTATGAATTACCTTTAGCGATTTTTGTTGCCTAAGTAATTCTTAAAAGGGCACCGAATACAGGTAGAGAGAATAATAAACTGAATAGAGGAATTTTATAATATTAAGCCCATAAAAATGTTGTTGCTCATTGTGAAGAAACAACAAAAAATTGTCGCTGCTGATGTAATAACATCAAGCATCATCATTTCTCAATTTCTAAACTTTTAACGAATCTCCCATCATTCACAATTATTTTCCACGACAGCGATTGACTTTACGACGTGCCCGATACACAAAAAAAAACACCCTCCATTTTTCTCCTTTTCCTCGTTCAATTACGAAAACAAAACGCTTTTCTTCTTACTCGACTTTACACTAATGGTCGCGTGTCGCATACACCGGAAAATAATGAGTGTAATGATGGATAAAACACGGCCGCTCCACAAATAAAAGAAGACAATGTATAATTGACCGCCTTGTATAACTGACTCTACACCCCTCCGGGAGGAAGTTCGCCCCACGGGGGGCCCCTTATAATTACCCAAATTATGTGACAAGAATTGAATGTCTCAGAGTTACCAGAGCACCTTGTATAAAATTTTATCATCCAACAGCGTTTTCGCATAAATTGAAATTAATCCCTCGGGGGTGGATAAATGGTATTAAAATGAATAAGCTAGTATCAAATTTCGCACAGGAAAAAAATACCAAAGACCACCTATCTAGTATAAGGGCTCATTCCCTTCCGAAAGGCCTCTATATACAGGGTATACCCGGACACATGCCAAAGATATACACACAAACACGTGTGTGTCGAATATATCAAGAAAACGCCTCGTCTTTACTAAAAACGTTCAGACGTTCCCGCAGGAACTGGAAGATTATGCAGGATTAACCGTGTGCAATTAACCGGGGATGCCCGTAAACATGACGGGGGGTTTAGGTAACGTTTAGAAAAATATTTTTTGTTTTCTTTCGCCTTGCATTTAGTTCAGGGAATATGAAGAACATCGGTAGTTTCTTCCGGATGTCATGGGTATTGGTGAACTCTAAATCTAACTTCGATTTATTGGCATAATATTTGGTTTAAATTAAGTAAACAATATAGGATCATGGGGTTGCTAATGTTTGAATATTGTTAATCATTTGCGGTAAAGTTGGAACTTATGATGGTCCAGATGATGCTGGTTGATTAGTAAGTACCGAATATTCTTTATTCATTCGATAACTTATAAGTAATGCAAAAATAATTAATAATTAGATAAATTAGATTAATTACAGGAATAGTCAAAAATTCTGATGATATGATCATTGAAATCCCACGATGACACTTCTTGTTAAAATGTCCAAGATTAGGTATACTCATTGAAATAGTGAAGTGTTTATATCTGTGTTAATACAATATTTTTCTTGTATACAATATACAATAACCGTCTCACATCGAGCAATTCACCCATTCAACCCCGATACCTCATTAATTCCTCTAATCCCCGAAAATATTCCCTCAAAACTCAACGAAAGCATCGGCCATTCCGCGCGGATTACAGCACGGCGTTGCTGGTGTTGATTTTTCCTTTCGCTCCCCCGTCGCATCCTCCAGATTTTCCTCTCGACGACCGGCGGGACGTCCTGTCGAAGGCCGCGGGAGCGGAAAAGCAGGGGGGAAAAGCGCACGCTCTCCACTTACGCTTATTGCTTCTATTATTGTTAGACATGTTTCCAATTGAGCATTCCCGCTTCCCGTTTATGAGTGCTTTGAGACGGGATTACTGCGGGTGTTGTTTGCTTTGCGATTTGTACATTTCAAAAGCCGGGACTAAACGGGAATAGTATAGAATTTTTATTAAAATTGAAGACTCTGACGATGACTTAGGTAATATAATTAGGGTACCTACTGATGATGGGTGTGACAATTATTTTATGTCTTGTGTGATTGTTTATGATAAATTTAGATTCTAATAAAAGTTGAGAACAATTTTTTGCACCAGAAATCACACAATTTTAAATGAATACACCATAAAGAAAGAGTAATAATAAATGTTTTTATGTTAAAAACGGTACTTAAACGTATCCTGCATCCCCATATTCTGTAAACAAGTCCATTTTCAACACTTTCACGACCAATAAATCAGATTATGCAGAGCGAGGAGAGACCGGGGGAGAATTTGTGGATTTGGGGTTTTCCCGCTTTTAGTGAAATAAGTTTGCGATTCAACAAGCCCCTGTATATATAAATCAACAACTTATAAAATATATATGTTTCCCGGATTCAGTTTATGCGGTCAAAGTCGACCTTGAAAGGGAATAAGGGTCACAAATATTGGCAAAGAAGATGATATTTTGTGCTTATTAAGTAAACAAAGTCACCATAAAAATTGTTTAAATTATAATATTAATAATTAATGTGATTAAAGGATTTTTTACCACATTTATCAAGCATCATAAAATTTTATTAATCGTATTAAAATTAATTTTGATTAGTAGTTTCTCCATTTACTGTTGTTCGCGAATCTCCTTGTATAATAATTTCAAATTGTACCTTGGAAAAATCTTTTCGTTATTGAAAAATTTCCTGCTCTATCTACATCGGCCGGTTGTTATAAAGGAATGAAGCGAAAAAAGCGATAGCAATCGAAGTATTCGCGTTCACAAGGGGATTTCTCGGGATGTTTTTCCATTCAATCGCCAATTATCTTTCGATCAATAATCGATTCCGTTTCCGTATAAAAAGCGAATACTGCAGAGGGTCGAAATTACCCGCACTCTTTATATAAAGGACGAAGAAAAAAGGATTCGCATTGTTTTATCGATGAAGAGATCTCTGAGGTGAATGGGAAGCTGCGATTATTCGATAATTAATGCGAATAATTATGTAATTTTAATATTCATGGGGTGTCTAGGGTATGAATTTATACATTGTGGCACAAATAGGATATGTTCTTTTGGTGTATACGAATCACCATAGGTACAATACTGAAATAAGTGAAATATGGCCGGCTTTATAAGAAAAAAATAAAAAAAACTGTGGGCGCTGACCATTTGTTGACATAATTTTAAAGCAAACTCGGCAGCAGACACGTTTTTTTTGTAACTTGTTTTCTCGTCTTGTATTTATTTCTCTTCGACAACTTATCTATACAGGATGTCCCTTTATAGAAATGTGTCATCAACAACACTATCTTCGCATTCGTTACGAATCACCCTGTATACAAATATATAAATATTCGTTAACAAATCAAAGAGAACTCCCGTAAAAGAATAACATTCAACAAACACGCCCAGACCGATTTAACCCTTGAAAACTGGTATGTTTATAGTTGTGCAAGAGGGTTGGAGTTGGAGAAATCGTATAGTTTCCAAAGCGACATTCTCTCACGAAATTCCGGGTAAATATGGCCGTCAGGACATGAACAGGGAGTAAAATAAATATAATTTCGTACAGCCAACTCGATGGGTTCGTTAACTAACTAGACGTTTAGGCTCCATAATAGAGTTTTATGCGCGACTGTAGTGTATACGGTAGTATCTTTAAAGAGCTACTACTCTTTAAAAAATGGATATATTTTTATGAAAAAATTTGTGTATATTCTACATATACCATTCTATTTGTGACTACATTTTCAACACTTTAAGTTGCATGGTTTAGTAGTAGTTAATTTATGAAAATGCACAAACACAAAATAAATGAGAAAGGCTATACAATTATCGTACATCAGTTTATCCATACATAACTAAAACGATATTTTAGATGATTTTTGACATTAAAATGAATTTTAATGCAGAACAATTCTAATTTGATGAAAAATTGTTATTTAAATATTAATTCTCCGCCATACAAACTCAATATTATTTACTAACAAAACCCACCTACAAGCCAGCGATAAAGTCTCCTTTTTCTCCGTTATTAATTATTATTATTATATTGTTTCGGCGTATTATACGCGAGAGCACAGTTTGTTCTTTGTTCTTGTTTTATTTTTCGTTCAGTTTCAGCCGTTCGCTTTTATTGAAATGAGTTTTCAGCTCGAAATTTATGAACTTTAACGTTCCGGTGTATCGGATGTCGGGGTTAATTCGACATTGTTTGGTTTGCTTTGTTTGGACTTGAGACCGAGAACTCGACGCACGGGCGTCCCCTGACCAAGGGGGGAGGAAAAAACTACGTAATAATCCGGCTACCTCGTTTCCTTCGTCATACTTTTCTTCCTTTTTCACTAAACCAATTACTCAATGAATTAATCAATGAATTACTCTGAGGGATTTGGTCCGTTAACAAAGCGATTGTGGTTGAAGTGTTTTGGTGGTTTCCGGATTCCCGGAAAATTAAATACAGTCTACGCCAATGGAGAGTGAAATGACTGAAGTCTATAGATTGCATTCAAATGTTTATTGACTGTTTTCGGAATGCGCCCGGGACGTAAATCAACTTTTATATACGAGTTTCTGTTGCGTGTTGTGTCTACAAATTTGTAGAAACATTCAATTTCGAATTTTCTTTTTTACATGTCAATAAACTGCACTAATGTTTTTTTTGTTGTATTCCGAATGTGACTATTTTATACACGGAAGTATGATTGTTTTAGTAATAAATGATAATCGGTATGTATTAGGCAGTAATAGAATATCTTACCTACTGTAAAATATAAGCGTTTCTGTGGAACGTCAATAAAATCCAAGGAGTAAGCATTTTTATGATTAAACTCCGTATTGTTTGTTATTTTAGCTGGGATGTTTCATTTGTGCGATATTATGAGAACCTATTACTAATAAATTAATCATACAGTATGTTCTTAGAAATGCTGATTGTCCTACTTTCCTCCTTTTTTCCTTCTACTTAAATTCCTACCTCAATTTAACAGGAATCAATTGTTGTTTTCATGAAAAAAATAAATAAAACCTAATTACCTATTTAATTAAAAAATGTCTATAGTAACTTAAATATTTTAGGAATTTTTAGCAATAGAACTGCAACAATATTTCATAATTAACCTTCAATAAATATTATTTTTTTTTAATTTTGACTTACAATCCATTAAGTGATTGTCGAAACGCCCTGTATATAATTATTATTAAAATTAAATTCGTAAGAAACGAAAATCCCAGAACGAAGTCAGCAACATCATACACGGGGTTTTGTTTGAAAAACATTCATCGACTTTGTTATACATATTTTAGAAGCAAGGTCTTCAAAACACTGGCTCAGCATTTTTATGATATTATGACATGACCATGGGAAAACAACAGGGTAGAGTTTCTTTACTTATTATACGATGTTTTAGTCATTTTTTTGAGCTCCTCATAAGTCGTTGGTTAAAACAGTTTACGGACAGTTCGCGAGAATATTCGATTGAATTAATAATGAGAATGTGTTAAAGTGTTGAAAGGAACGTTTGAAAATGAATATGACCATTATGGATATACTCAGACCGGAGGAAATTAAAATCGAAACTGTGGTTATTGAGGATATAACAGGTTATTTTTTTTTCAATAATTCATTTATGTTATAATAGTAAAAGGAAAGTTATTTGAATATTCTAAAATTTGCCATAGTTTAACGTTTATTTATGAATGTGTTCTCCAACCTTTACTAAAAATTAAAAAAATATAAATTTAATTAAAAAAATTAAAAATATATTGAACAACCTTAAAAAGTGCCATCTCAAACCTTCAAATACCTTTAAAAAAGTTTTATTTTTTCGATTTTACTAAATAAATATAAAATCAATTAAAAAAATCCTTTGAAAAAAGAAAGTGCTATAATAAATAATGTTTAACGACCTAACGGAAGCTTTTTCTTAAAAAAATCATATTATTATTATCTTAAAAACTGATAATAACTTTAGGTAATGTATAAAAGTCCAAAAATTGAAGCAATGAAAACTAAAATAAAATTATTTGTAACACCACAAATTAAAGACAAATCAATATAATACTTTTTATCAACTTCTGAAAATAAAATCTCTCATTTATTTCATTATCTGGCGTTTGTTTACAGCAATTATTGCCCGTCCATTGTTATGTAATAAAATTTTATTTATATACGCAGATTTTAGCAACAGTCAGTTATAATTTACTATTACTTAATACTATATTTTGTCTTCATTAATTCTATAACAAAATACTTTTTACACGCACAAAGATAAATATTTATAACAGGTACCTATTTATTTATCTCCAGTAATAACATCTTATATACCTACCCACTGACAATTACATTATTTATTATTCTTGGAGGGACAATAGAAGAATTTACCCGATGGACTGTGAGAACCTGCACTCCTGACGGGTTCCCAAATGATAAAATTCAAATGAACCCAACTATTTTGTGACTGTATAGTACCGATTCAATTTACGGTACCAATACCACTACCAGCCACCAGTTATTGCCTCCCACCTGTGGGAACTTATTTCACTCGATTAATTATTTACTGTATAAATACTAGAAAAGAAAAGTGGCGTAATCGCATGAGTAGCTCAAGTACATCTTTATATGTTATAATAAAGCGCTGGTAGGAGTTATTTATGTATGACCGCGGGACATCCTGTATAATAAATCGGCAATTAAAACAACGCCGGCATCCTCTTCGGCATCGATTCGACGAGGTCTATAAAAATCGTTTTGTTATAATCCTATTTATATACTACATTCTGTTGTCTTTTCCTTCGGATGACCCGCTGAAGCCGCGCCAACGCCGCGAATTCCGGGAAGAGCTCCGAACAAAAGCTTTCCAGCTTTTGTATCGTTTCTCTGAAAAATTACATTTACACGCCGAACGGGAGATTTCGTTTCGCATATACGCGAAACGCATTAGCGCGAAATAATCCGTGTGGTCAGCGGGGGGGGCGAAAATCGCCCACGAAATATTCCTGCTATATCCCAATAAATACAACTGGAATTGGAACGGTGTATTTTATTAATCGGGAAAGGATTAATAGGAGGCGATTCGTGACTTTTCTCCGAATCGCCGGCACGTTTTCGCTACCGATTCGAAGATAAATACAAAGTGTACACACATAATGCACTTACTATAGGGAATATATCGGTGAATTACCGCAAATTTGTATGTACTTTGTGCATTAAGTGCAGTACAAACAAAAGTGCACGTGCTAAATGCCCAATTATACAAGTGTTAATTACATATCGACAGACACGTTCGCGGGATTATCGTTTTTGCGAGATTTGGCTGGCGAAATTGGGCGAAAAATGCCATAGAAAAGTATTTTTGAGCAAAGCCGATAGTCTTGGATCGATCGTTAATTAGGCACCAAACAGGTGTGAAACCAACGATTTACGATGCTTATAAATAGTGTAAAAAAAGGGTCCATTTCACGCCCGCAATTCGTCTAACGTAATTTCTTAATCCTCTTTGATGGTTTCTGCTCGCGTACACATCCTCTCTCCACCTATTCATCCCGACACGTTTTCCTTCCGTTTAACGTTTATATACAACCCTCGAAATATTTTTTTTACCATTGACGTACGTAGAGGATTCATTCATACACTCCATATTCATATTTGCACCGTTCTTCTGTCAGTAAAATAAAGAAATGAGGCGATTAAAATATAGCCTTTAAAACCCGTTTAAATAATGCTAAATGTGTTATTACATTCAATTAGATGTTTCTTAGTAAAATGTTAGTTACGCCAATGGTTTAACACCTTTAATAACGCCCCAAATGAATGGCCATTGGTAAATTCTCCCACGACATTAAGAGGTGCAAGAAAGATCAATTACAATCCTAAAACGTGACTTCACGTAAAATAACAAACAAGTGATTTTGAGCAAGGACTAAGTAGAAATCGAGCGACAAAAAGGGCATTCTTGGATTTCGGAAATAAAAATAGGCTTATCCAGGTATTTCGGAATTTATTGATGGTTTTTTCGAGGTTCTTCGAAATTTATTAGATTCGTTTTAATTGTTTGAGCTTGTTAAATGGTTGAATGAGTTTTTCAAAATGTGTTAAAGTTCGTTTTGTTAACCTTAATGTAATTTAATAAGAAATTAAAAAGTGGAACTGTTTTATTTTTAGTAGGTATCTAATATTAGTTTCATTTACTACGATAATTAATTAGTAATCAATATTTAATATAATTTAACATCATTTACGTTTATGAAAAATTCTGTACATGAGTATAAGAAAATATTCTTGTGAACATAGTTCCAAAAATCATAAAGAAATCTGTCAATGAAATTCTTATTTTTTTGATCCACCCCGTACAAACCCTTAAAAAAGGGGCGGATCATTACCAACACACCTCGTGCAAGTGGAGCCAACGCCAACTAAGAATCGACCAAAAAGTTGTTGTCGATGACATTTCGGTTTTCAACCTGTTTATTCACTTGAACGACCACCGCTTACTTCAGTTGGACGAGCTAGGTGATTCCATTGATTATTATCGGTTATTCGGGGGTTTTCCAAAATTTTCGAAACAGATGGTGCAAATGGCATGAGGCACGTTTAGGCAGGTTAGCCCAGTTGGTTTGAACAAGTGCAACAAACAGGTGGAATATTTTTTGTAAAAGTAAAATTTTAGTTCGTTTGGTTTGTTTTTCTAAAATCTAAAATGAAGTTTGTACCGGGTAGTACTAATGGGAAATATACACCTAAAAATAAACGTAAGTTTGGTCCTTTCTTTTCGAGATTTTATGTAGTTTTGTTATTTTTTTTTGAGTTTGTAGTATCCTAAAAATTTCAAATCCAAGCATCCAGAAATTCCACAATTTCTTCGTAATTCTACGATTAATAAATTGTGAAATAAAATGGTAGTCTCAAATATTTGAATAAAACATCCAGTTGCTCCTTTCGAGTAGGCCCTTACATTTAAAAAAAATCCATCCCGGAAACAGAATAAAATGCAAATTCTCCCGAGTGCTCTCCACCGATTTTGCCTCGCATTCAAAAGGCTCCTTCGCAAGATGAATTTATTCATTATTTCCCTTCAATTAAAATTCCCTGGCGGAATAAATTTCCCTAATACTTATACAAATATAATTCGATAAAAAAAGATTGTTACAATGAACATAAATAATATAAAAATTTGAAGAATGTTGGAAGTACTCCTATAGAGAGAATTGGTGAGACTTGAAGAAGGCATTGGAAATATGTTTGAAAATGCGTTTGTTTTCCATCAACCTTTAATTCTTTTACTGCAAATTATTCTGTTCTTTTATATAATTTCCACACTGTATAATATAGGGATTCGTTGTTTGTTGCAGTAGCCGGCGCCCTAGGGGCGAAAGGTGCCATGAAGGAGAAGAGCAAGAACGCGGCGCGAAGCAGAAGGGAAAAGGAAAATGCGGAATTTTGCGAACTGGCGAAACTCCTGCCACTCCCGGCGGCCATTACCTCTCAATTGGACAAAGCTTCCATCATCAGGCTCACGACATCCTACCTGAAAATGAGGCAGGTTTTTCCCGACGGTGAGTTACGCATTTTACAGACAATTTAAATATAAAATTAACGAATTATTCTATCACTTTGTCACATCAAACTTATCTTAAGAAAGTATTTAATTTGGTACATACACGATTCATATGGTAATTAATTTTATTACTCAAATAAAATATGATTTATTCAGGAATTAATTAAGATGAACGATATCAGATCGGAATATTTCTATAGAACCGTGAGCTTGAAAAGCGAAGGTATTGAAAGACACGATAAAAATCAGGAAAAAAAAAATCTATTGGATTGACAATTTGTTTCTATAGGAGTATAAATTTCACACACAGGGTGATTCAAATAATTATCTATAAATTATAATGTAGTAGTAGTAATAGTACATCATCATCGAGCGCAAGGTGTTTTTGTTGCAGGCTTGGGGGACGCCTGGGGAGCCAGCCCGATCCTCCCGAATCCCAGGGACACGCCGATCAAGGAACTGGGATCCTATTTGTTGCAAACCTTGGACGGATTCATCTTCGTCGTCGCCCACGATGGGAAAATCATGTACATATCGGAAACGGCCTCCGTGCATTTGGGATTGTCACAGGTGAGGTCGGAAATAAATTCGAAAATCTTCCTTATGAGGAAGCTTTAAATGTATTATAGTTTAGTTGTTAAGTAACGAAAGTTATGAGGAAAATCTGCACGGTATATGTGGTTTTTTCCCAGGTAGAACTGACAGGAAACAGCATATACGAATACATCCATCCGGCCGATCACGAGGAAATGACGGCCGTCCTGACACCGACGATGTATCCTCCGGGCGTAGCGCCCTTGCACGAGCACGAAAGCGAAAGGTCCTTTTTCCTGAGGATGAAATGCGTCTTGGCCAAACGAAACGCTGGACTCACCAATAGCGGTTACAAGGTATAGTTTTTCCCTTTGATTTTATTGTAGATAAATTTCCCTGTTTCAGCAAATTTATTGTGCCAATTTATATAGAATTTAGACATGTAGTTTCGATTAAATGTAACTATACAGTATCGTACTTGAAATGCTCTAAGGTATATTAGCATTTAATAAGGATTTGGAACTATTCAAATTACCGAAAATAATTGCACAATAATCAAAAAAATCCCTGTAATTTCGCTATATACAGCAACACATCCATCACAAATTCGGGGCACGCGCGGTATATTGCTAATATTTAACTAGTAGTACTAATTAACAAGAACAAATTAGCATTTTGTGTGTTGTGCGAAGCTCGAGATTTTTAATTACCTTTCATATTCCACATCAAAGACACAACACTAGATTATGCTCGTGTCGCAGTCGATGCGACAAAAATGCATATGTATGTGCATATGAATGCGAGAAGAAACTCGCATACTACAAAACATTTGCATATTACAACCTAATTACACGATTAGGTGCATTTATTATGCAAATCTCGCACTGTTGTATTCATTATCTTTTTTAATTAATTGGAGTTTTTAAATCGTTCTAGATTAGCTATAATTATTCAATTAGAGTTGGTGGAAAATATGGATTTTCATTAAATGAATACATTCCGGGAAAAATGGATATTTATTCGAACACACGACTATTGTTATCGACGTGTGATTGTTTCTTTATTTTCTTTCTGTAATTACTCGTGGGCTCTTTGTCCCGTATAAAATGTATCAATGGAAAATCGTAAAATATCGCCGGTAGTTTTAATCCGGTAAACGAATTCATGGCGGTGCGATCGTGACTTGGACAAAAGCTAACCGGAGCGCATTGAAAACGAGTAATAGAAATTTAATTGCGCATGTCGTGCATGTGCTGATAATGATTTGTAGATGTAGAATTCAGGAAAATATAGTCCGGGGAGTATAAATACCCTTTAAATAAAAGCTATACAAAATGCGGTACTGATGTTAAGTTTAGTCGAAGCAAAAGGCTTGTATTCAGAAACGTTTTTTTGCCTCCGCAGGTGATACATTGCTCAGGATATTTGAAAGTGAAGCCTTTAACAGCAGTAGCGGGTCCATACGATGCAAATTACTGCCAAATCATGGGACTGGTCGCAGTCGGGCATTCCCTTCCGCCTAGTTCCATTACGGAAATAAAGTTGCATACGAACATGTTCATGTTTCGTGCCAGTTTGGACTTGAAATTAATTTTCCTCGACGCCAGGTGAGTTTAGATAAAATCGAGTGGAATATATCGATTCGGAAAAAAAGGAATAAGAGGCACATGCATGGAGATGATCATAAAATATATCCAGATGCATCGGTTCTCATGCACCAATTTGCTGTTATGAAACTAAAAACCGTAAAATAGTATCGAGTTCCTATTGTATGGTGTTTTAGTTTGAGTTTAAATGCACCATCATCATCGAGTTAAAGTGGTTATTTGATCGGCAAAGATAAATAATTAGTTGCAGCGAGAGCAGTATGGGCAATATTTGATTTCAAAAAATTTAATGTTTAATTTTTTGAAAATCTTCACTAAGAACTAGCGTGGTTTTTGTTCCTTTTTTTATTAAAATTTCCCAAAAACCGGAAAACTCAGTTTCAAAAACTTATTTACAGGGTGGCCCAATTAACCGGCTATGAACCACAGGATTTAATTGAAAAAACTCTTTACCATTACGTACACGGGAGTGATATTTTAGCATTAAGGTTGTCACATCATCAACGTAAGTATACAATTGAAAATAGTTGATATGCCTATTTAACGATTATTTTTCCTAATTTTCAGTGTTATGTAAAGGACAAGTGACCTCGAAATATTACAGATTTCTATGCAAAGGCGGAGGATGGGTGTGGATGCAAAGTTATGCCACAATTGTACATAATTCTAGATCATCAAGACCACACTGTATAGTATCAGTAAATTATGTTTTAAGGTAACTATTATTTTTTATATACGTTTATAAAATTTGCGCAAAAAGAGTTTAAATGAAGACATTATGAAAATAAGAAATTATCTAAGGGTCTTCGATTTTCAGCGACTTTGAAGCCAAAGAACTCGTACTGAACGCGGTCCAAGGAGCACCGCGCGAAGACCTCCCATGCTCCCCCAGGTCTCCGCTAACCGCCGCCCCCAGGAGTCTACCATCACAACAAAAATTCACCCCGACGCATACACCTAGTCATCTATCGTCCAACGTCATCGCCCAAACCGCCCAAAATTCCCTCACCGAAGACGACTTCAGCGACTCGATATCGTACTCGTCGCTGGAGTACTCATCGGGCTTCGTTCACTACAACAACGAGGAGGCGTACTACCACCACCTGGACATGTTCTACCCGTACTCGGACCCGGAGGTCAGCCAGCCGCACGTGCTGGGCGCCGCTCAGAAGCGCCCGTTCAGCGCCAGCTCGTCCTCCTGCAGCTCCACCGAGAGCGAGGTGCACCTGCAGGTGCTCAACGGGAACAGTTACTCTGCGGAGAATCACAACCATCACTGCGGTTTCGGGGCAATCGGCAATTGCTTCGATAATAACAATCAGAATCAGGGCCAGAATTGGCACGGGCACGATTTGAAGCCCGTGCCAGTGGCCCATTCTGCTGGGTATACCAGCGTTATTGTCGAAGCCCAGCAGTATCAGTTGAACGAGTACCAACGATGTCAGGTATAGTCGAATTTAATTAGAATAGTGAATACGCAATTGCCGATTCTTCAGAGATTCCAGGAGATTTTTCATAGTGATTTAAGTGTCCGCGACGTTGCCGATTTTATTTAAATTTCAAGTGATTCTTCTCACCGAGTTATCGCAAAATGCGAGTTCTATCATTCTATTAATTTGTCTAATATTTTACATCGAGCATATTTTTATATTACTACATACCTTTTTTATTAAATGTATATTTTTACTTGTACCCGAACTTCGTGCCATGAAGATTTTTTGGAACATATAGGGTGATCAATGTGAGAGAAAGTAACCTACAGTTAACTAACACACATACAGTGCGTCTAAAGTCAAGCGCTACATTCGTCCGCCGATTCATCGCGCCGAAGCCGCGTCTCTCCACAGTTCGACTGATTCTCTCTTTCTACTGTTTGCAGCGCTCGAACATAGACACTCTGTATAAAGTAGGTAAAAAAATTAAATGCCTATAATTGTAAAACAAATCATTAACTTGATACCTTTATGTGGACCAAAATATTCTAAAATCTCATAATAAGTAGGTATTTTATTTTATTTGTCGCTCAGTGGACGATTTTTAATTGTATCTACTTTGCTCTTTTAAGATTACTTTTTTATATGTATGTATATTCGATTATATTTATATAGATATGACAATAATTTTTGACTGTGAATATTTTGTAAATAGTGAAAAATGTAAAAAAAGAACTAATTTCTAAGTACATATTGTATTAATAATATATTTAATAACTGTCCTATTCAACCAAATAAAATTTTTCTGTTATTTTTAATGTTGTTTCGTTAATGTGTCATCTACAGGTTGCTCTAGTACAGCATGTCGTATATAAAGAATAAATATAATTAACAAAAACGACAGTGCATTTTCAGCCGGTAAAAGTTCCATTAAACACAAATCGCCCTGTACAGAGTAATTTTCCATAAGCCACTCGAAGGAAGAGGAAGCACCGAACAGCCTCTGTAAACTGTATAATAATTGGTAGAAAATCTTTGTGCAAACATATCAGATATTGCGACACGTAAAACTGAAGCGATTGTGTGCCGTCTCCATGGATACCGGGGGGTGGTTACCGACCGCCCCCATCGGGTTGTCATTAGCGACGGTCGTTTCGACTGCTTTGCTTACTCTGCCACTTCACTATTAACTATACAGGGTGATTGTCGCTTTAGATAAACGAATATTAATTACAATTGGGGCAAAACAAATATAAATTGCACCGATAATAGTAGAGATTACGAGCGTTTTATCGATCGAGAAATACGGTGTAATAATAAACAAATATCCAAATACATGTTGTTTTTTTTTATTAAATATGACTATTCCGTTGCTACAAAAACAGAATTACATTGCAGTAACATACATGATAAATAAAATAGTACATAAAATCACAATAAAAAGCTAATACTGGTTTCATAGAGTAACTAGTGGAGGTAATATTGTAAAAAAATTGGCGAAACTTTGTTTGTGGCAGGCATTTCAATACATTGAGAATCTCAAACTTTATAATGAGCATTTCAATAGAAAAATTAATTGTAAACAGCACCGAAATGTATATGTATAAAACTAAATTGGCATATTTACAAGTTCCTACTAGTAACAATACCCTAATATAAAAAAATTGTTTTAGGTAACGAAGAAATTTCGAAAATAGCGCAATTTACACTAAAAGTTTTCTCCAAATATTTAACACAGATTCAAGTTCACTCATAGAAAACTCATAATATAAAGTAAACTTTTTTCAAAATCGAGATCGCTTTGAGTACGGACAGTTAATTTTACCTAAAAATCTAAAATGACATTAGTGGTAATAAGTCTCATAAGAATACCCTTTATAGTACTAAGGGTTTGTTTTATCAATGCACTGACAAATCCACCCTACAACTACATATTTATGTACAAGTAAGATATGAGTGTTAATTAATAACTAGCCACAAAATTACTTGATCATCGGGCTACCTAGAAGATTCTCCTTAAACCTAATCTCACAATAATCCCGTGCCTAACTCCTATGATCGCCCGCGTCTCTACTCTGCTCGATCCTCAGCCTCTTCTGCTGTTCCTGCTTAATGAACAAGCTCAGCCTATCCAACAGGAACTGCTTATCGTGCCCTTCGAGCACCAACTGGTTCTTCAGCACCCTCACCAGCTGCTTATTAGCCAAATTAACAGCGGTGTAGTAATAGAGCAGCAAAACGAGCACCACGATGCACGGTATGGCGAACCCGGCGGTGCCCAGGAAGAATATCACGCTTTGCAACCAATCCGGCGTGCGCCTGAACAGCCCTACGGCCAAAGACCACACGGAGGCCTCGCCTTTAAAGGGCCCGCAGGCCTTCGAAGGCGTCAGATCCGAGAAGGAGAAACCGAGCGGTATCGAGGCGAAAGCGAACGATATCAACAGCACGAACATGAACAGCGAATTCGACCGGGACGCCCTGTAGACGATCGGACTCGGTCTGCAATTCACCGTGCAAGCGAACCGTTTGATGTAGAAGAGAAAGAAGAACATTATGGCGCCCATGAGGGATATCAAAGGCGCGTAGAATATCCCGAACCAGATCAATGTTTGCGTGTAAACGACGTCGAGCGCGTGCTTCGGCAGATCGAAGTGTTGCTCGGCGAAGAATTTAACGCATTTATTTTCGACGTGTCTAGCCAATAGGGCTCGAAGGGAATTGATGATGAGCGTTACGACCACCTGTATGGCGAAATCGGTGAGCAACAATTTGTAAATCTGTTGCCCCACGTAAGACTCCCAACACACGGGTGTCTTATTGTACAAGCTACAACCTTTAATCTGGGAATCGTTCACTTTGCTCCACAGCGAAGCGTAGAGCACGATTAGAGCGGATAGGCGCAAGAAAACGGTGCGTATGAGGGAGAATTTGAGCTCGCTCAGCGGCTTGTACTTCTCGAAACCGATCAGAAACTTGAACAAATGCGGCACGGTCATATTCAAACCGACTATAGTAAACGACGGCAGAAACTCGTAGAACAAATTCTCGTACGTATCCTCCGTTTGGCTCAATCGCTCCGTGGAAAACCGGAATACCAAATAAATGACGCAACCGCAACCGCCCAATATGGCCAACACCGCCGTGTTGACGATCGCCCTGCTGAAATAAATCTTGTATTTCTCGTGCGCCGTGCGATTCCGGATCTCATCCTCTAATCGCTGCGTCTCCACGCCGGCTTTGAGCTCGTTGTAAACGACCTTGTGCTTTATGTCGGCCGCCCGGCGATTGCGCACGCAGAAATCCCAACCGCCGAACACCAGGCTCGAATAGTGATAGAACTGGCCCTGGCCTTCGATGAGGCGCTCTTTGAACCCCGACGCGGCCGCGTTGAGCGCCGCAAACGCCGACACCACGAAACACAATATTACTATCAACAAATACGCCACCGGTAAGTTATAGTACCACCCTTTAATCGAGTAGCTGAGCGGTTCGCTCGAGTAGTACCCGTAGAAGAGTAGAGTGTGCTCCAATACACCCGTACCTTGGATTAGATCTAAGAATTTGTTGGATTCGTTGGGGAGGAATTGGAGTTGTTCGGGGCCAGTGCTGGTTACGTTGGGACAATACGCGCGCTTGTTGGTGTTGGTATCTAAAAGAATCGTGGGTAGAACTACGAAGGCGAATATCAAAGCGAATATGAATAGATTGAGCATGAATAGCCACTTGACGAATATGAAGTAAGAGAGGATGCCTACGCCGTAGTTGCCTTCGATCGATCGCATTGAGGAGCCCCAGAGGTTCAGTTTCTGCAGGTGCTCTACCAGACGGGCTTTCACGTGATCCCACATTTTTCGTCTCTTCCACTTGAACTGCTCGTAGCCTTGCAGGCGCAAGTTCGGCTCGTTCTACAAAGGATAAAACGCATATCAAAAATTGAAAAAAGTATAATAAACCACAATATTTGATAAGCAAAAAAAATTATCTGTTATCTATTGTGAGGATTTACATATGTTTCAATGATGATACATGTTTTATTGTTATAGCAAATTAATGTATTTAATCTTGTTCGAAACGGATATTGGCAATTACGAATTATTACCATATGTTTCAATATTTCGATGGAATTCATCGTTGAGATAAATTAGAAAAATCTATTGGTATTTTATTACTGATCAATTTGAACCTTTTGGATATAATAATTTCAACGGAATAATTATTTATATCTTACCAAAATTTTAGCTTTCATTTCCTTTTTCTCCGCCATGGGAACAGGCAGGGATTTGATGAGCATGATATCCTCCCAAGCGGTTTGTTCGTTTGATCTCATCTCCGATAGATCCGGAAGCATCGATACCTGGACTTCTCCGGGTATGGAAGCCCTTCGAGGGCCTCCAGTCGATTCCCTGCGGGATCTAGTGGTAGTGTGCTTTCGAATCGTCCGGTTATTGGTTCTGTAGTCATTGGTTTTCAAGCGAATGGTGGCTCCTGTCGAATTAAATAGATAAATTCGATAAATAAATTAGCAAATAAATAAGGTTACCTCCTCGGGTTTGTTTGCTGGGTAATAAAGTATGAAGGTGCTTCGGATCCCTTTGCAGCACCTCGATTTCCGGGTCTCCCGGGTAACTTTCCTGATAGAATTCCGAACCGGCTTCTTCCCATCCCTCCGAACGGGAGGTTTTCTTCCTATTACCACCCCCGGACATTCCGCTGACGACGGCGATTAGCGTTCAAAACCTGAATGAAAACGTCGCTATTGCATTAAATATTCCGTTAGCGGACGGTCGCGCTTTCGCGAACATCAATCGGCGACTGAGCGGGATAACGGTTTTCGTTTATTATGCGCATTTTTTATCAGATAAACAAATTTTCTCGTCACAATTCGCCGCAACAAATAATTTCTGATTGACGTTTATTTGACGACATTGTCAAAAGTGACAGTTAATGTCACAAATCTTCTACGTTTTCTTTCTATTTATGTCGACTTGACACTAACTTCATAGTAATAAATGTAAACCAAGTTTATAATGTAACTAACTTCGTACTATTCACGTAGAAACATGAAATTAAAAGAAAAAGAAGAAGAACTGTTGGTTTTTACGTTGTGGTAGTACTTTAGTTATAGTTTCTGGTTTTGAATTCATTACACAAATAGAAATGAACGAAAAATAAATTAGTATATTAGCGTTACTAAAAAAAATATTATTGGTAATAGAAATGCCAGTATGAAGTAACAATAAACTGGCGCCATTAATTTGAAACCAAACAAGACTAAAAATGTAATCTAAAATACTAATCGGGTAATGTTCGAAGAAAAATACGCCCGTCTCTTATTAAAAATAGGCATTATGGCATTCCCCCGCCCGTATTTGTCTACACCTTTCACCTTCTTACCAAGCCCATCCTGCGGCCGAGACAGCCACATTCTTATTAGTCTTCGCGCTGGGAAGATTTCGTGTTGACCATCGCCCGGGCGGGAGCACTTACTTACTTCTTCGGCACGCACGCTTCTTTTATTCTTCTTTGTAACGTCCGTTTTCGTGCTTCGAATTTTTGATTATTTTTTTTATTCTTGTGCCGCAGCCCGAGAAGTTGCGTTTCGGCATTTAGTTGGTTATCGATTTTGATATGTGAGAGTTGGTTGGTTTTTTCTACACTTTTTTCGCTCGTTTCATGAAAGGATAATCGATAAAAATGTTGTCGGTGAGTATAGCATTTCTTCGGGGTTTCCCCTATTAACTATATCGATTAATTTCGCTGTAATAAGATTTTTTGCTCCGATAGCTTATACAGCTAATGATCGAGTACGAGCCGAAGGAAGCAATTATTTGATATAATTTTAGATAATAAATTATTAAATGGTTTAATAACTTCGTTTCTTAGACGGATATAACTCATGTGGATTCATTTATTGTAATTACCGTTGTTTTTTTGGTATAACAACTTTTACTTTTTAAGAATAATTATAGACAGGTAAAACAATTTAAACACATTTCCTCCAGGCTGTAATAATTACTCTTTACATCCATTTCCTTAGATCAACGCAGTAATCAACAAACAATTTTATATTTAAACATGATTTATTTATACAGGGCGATTCCAAAGCCGCTTGTACGAGAAGAAAGGATTAATTTTTCACGTAAAATTAAATATGTTTATATTAACTTGTTAGGAATTTGTTGAATTCAATCCATTTGAAGACAATCGGAATTCTCGGATATCACAAAAGTAAAAGCGGTCTTTGAATCAAGGTCTTCAACTTATATACTGTATTAGACGAAAACAAAACTCAATAAATCCTTCTGATGGTGTTAATAATTCGACAAGAATGAGAGAATATGAACTTAATAAATTAATAATTAGTTATATTTAACTGTCTAGTTATCTAGTCACTTGAATTCTAATTGAAAGAGCACTAACAAAATGTCCGGTATTAAATCAATTAAGAAATGATTTAACGCCTCGAATAAAACACCAATTACCCGGTGAAGATTTATTCTTGAACTTATCACAAGACGCGATGAGAAATTAAGTTATTAATTTACTTTCGTTCTTCTTCCATTATTAATTCTAAAAAGAAACATAATGTGGGAAATGGTATACCTACATCTGTTTATTCGGAACTATCCAATTTCGCTTTCGGAATAATGCGTTTATACTTAATTCATTCAATTAAATTGTCGTGTAGCAACGGGAGAAAGTACTTTTCAGTACTATACAATATGTTCTTTTAATAAACAAGTAGGTACTTTAAAATGTGCTTTAAAATTTTGTATTTTTACAACATATTTTAACGTATAACATATGTTTAATTGCACGCTTTATTGAATTGTACAGACGACTCATCTGGTTTAGAATATACAGGTATTTAATCTAAATGAACTTCTAAATGCACAATTAATTGCTCCAAAACTGTCTACCTCGCGTATTTAAATCCGCGAATCTCGTAAATAAATTATTTTCAATCAATTACATCACGAACAAGCTCGTGTACATAACGAGGATTCTCAGCGGACGAGAATTTTCATCGTGAGATTTCGCCCATAATTACGGGTTTCTATTTGAAAAAAAATGTGATATAACGTTATTCAAAATCAATATTGTGACGCAAATGGAATTTCACTTTTGGTTTATTCGCCATTACCGCATCACAAACAAATATTAGTCGATAATGCCGAGTAAATTTCGATTAATGAAATTTTCCTGTTCAGAATCCTCTAAGTTCCATATTCAAACATAACGAAATACTGATGATTAGATTATTATTGTAAATACAAGATTTGCTTTTAGTACCTAATGTGGTTTCTAAATTAATCCTAATCTATCAAACATCTAACACAATTTTAATAGTTACTCTTTAGTAAAGTAAAGTTTAGTTGATACTCTTTAGGTAGTGTTTAAATTAACCACGATAGTGAAATATAGACTTATCCATTTGCATTCGTTAAATGCACTGTAATAAAACTTTTATAGCATTTTCTATTCGAAAACTCTTTGTATTTTTTGTTTGTTCGGTATCGTTTTTATCGCCTGCACTTTCCATCTAAACAGTTTTCAATTTCACCGCGAAGATTTACCAAATAACTTCCTGCATATTAACTCATTGTTCTCATGGATGCGATAAATCTCTAGCGACATGTTTAAACATTGGATACTTTATTTTACATTCTATCCTGCGTAAGAGCGATTGGTATTTACTTCTGTTTTGATCTCTTACCTTGACATTCACGGTAATTTATTCGATTCGCCAGTCAGTGGTGATACTTTCAATTGATCAAATTCGATAAATATTTACAATTTATTTATTGTTCTTTTATGTACGCCACTGGTGAATCAATGAAGATTTATTATCGAATTTTCACTAAAGCCTTGTATGGGAAGAGAAAATCAACTTTACAAGTAACCGATAGTGCTTTGCATATGGAAAGTTTTTCTTCACCTACTACACAATCAATTTTAATACGCACTTTTTACACATTGCTTTTCAAGTAACTGTACTTTGCATGGTGAATTATTACATGGAATATTTCGCTTATTAATCACGATAAACGTAAATATTCACGTGTTTTAAATGTATAATATCGGCCTTGATTGTTACGTAAATCGTTTAAATATGTAATGAAATAACAGTCACATGTATGTTTACAAATAGAGAATCTCATAATTAATAATTTAAACGCTATATTGGGCAATGAGGAGCTTTCTTTCCGACGCGTCGGTTACGGTGACACGGTTATATTAACTTCCGATTATAAATATGCAAATCGAAACTGAAAAGTAGGTAAACCAGCGTATAAAAGGAAAATTAAGTTTGTTTACATTTGCTAATACGAAATCAAATCAAACGCGATTACCCACTACAAAAATCTTATTAAAACGTCCATTACGTAAGTACTATGAATTAATTACAAAACTCATTTAATCGGATAACAGAGCTCGAAGGTGAGAATTAACAGCGATGTTAATGAAGTAAACTCATTCAATTCAAACGGGTGCTCAACGGACCTCAAAGAATCCATTTATAGTTAAATTTTGTCACGAAATGCTTCTTTTATTACCCCAATCTCCTTGCAACATTGCAGAATATCCCCTGCGGCTCTATCGGAGTCCTCGAACACGAAATTCCATCCATAAATCTAATCTACTATCGCATATACCGAGTGTCCCAAATTATATACCGGGCGTCTGAAATTAGCTAGGGTAGCTGGCGAGTAATTGCGATAAATACATCGTGATACTAGAAAGTTCCAATGGTATTTAGACAGCAAATATTGAACAAATAAATTAGCAACCTTCGAGGATATGCGATAAGGTGTGTACGGACAAATCGAAACGAAAGTGAAGAAATTAGATAGAACGCTTTCACTCGAATATACTTTTGCGATGAAGTTAATGCGCTTTTGATGCGCCTAAAATTTTCAGCAATTCGTGCACGACCTCTGTAAATGTGTATCTAGAATTCGTTTCGATTGCAAAAGGTAACAAATAATAAGGTCACGGTTAAATTGTTCGAACATCACCCGTACCTGATGATGATACTTCGAGTAATTAATTGAGCGTATCTACACACCTATTACCATATTTAAAATTCAATTGTGTAATTGGGTTTTTTTGTAAGAAGTTGAGATCATCTAATAGCTACAAAAAAAGAATACTTTTTTATCTTCTATAAATGGTTGTAAAAGAAGGAGAGGTTCTTAAAGAATTAAATACAAGTGAAGATAGTGAAAATCGTTTTACTTATACACAGTTATATTTTCCTTCCACGTGCTCTACATATTATAATTCACGATCAGGCTCGAGATTTTCCAATTTCCACATAGGTACTCTATAGTTTCAATGCAACACACACGAATTAACAAAACAGGTATCAATCAAAGCGGCTTAACGATCTAGTAATCTAGAAAATGAAAGTCGCTCGATAGACAAGATAGCCTTCGTCCATGTTTTGCACTTATACAGGGTGATCCATTAAGAAATTTTGACTAAAATACTACAATTAAATCAAATATTCCTGAAGAAAATGTGGCCGTTTCATCAAGCAAGCAGCTGGTGAATTTTTGACTTAAATTAATGTTAGTTCAAAATAAAGTTTCAACATTGAAAGCATTAAGATTCTCACTATAAATAATTGTAAGATAATTTCCATGTTTCTCATTGATAAGGAATCACCCTGTATATGCCGGTTATTTATGAATCGGTACGTTGTTATTATTTTCGAGATCGCATAACGCTTTAAATGCATTCCGTTAGCGAGCAAATCAGGTCAATTATCGCACTTTATTATTCGCCGGTTGAATTCCCCGATGTCGAGAAATGGTTTGGGAAAAATGTGCGATTTTAAGCGATTTCGCGATGCTTTTCTGTTATATAAGAAACTGGACAAAATCCGTATTAAACGCACGAAATTATGCTACTGTAGTCTTGAAATTAATTGCTTTAGTAGAATAATAATAATCGAAACGGTACTTGACCTACCTAGCACAGGATGCCGGGGCTAAATAACGAACGGAAATAATTATTTAACGTCATTGCATAACGGTAATATTATTAATATTAATTCCATTCAAATTTGTTATATTAAAAATCGATACAATAATTGTATAGAAACGATTTTTTATTAGTATTAGTTTTCTCCCTAGTTTTAGTCGTTGTTTATTGATTTTCGCTTTATTACACTAGAGAAATTGTTGTGGATAATCAATGAAATTTCGAAGATTGATGTGGCAATGTGAGAAAATCCATAAGTAGCATTAGAGAAAAACAAGAGTTATTCAGTTCACCTGTGAACAGCAAAAAGAATCACAACTTTCTCCGTTTTAGTTATGAAACTGCATTCCGTGTCCGATATCTGGGCGTTCTGGCTCTTTACCGAGATGCCTGTGAATTATGTAATATTTTTAATTCTAAAATCATAAAATTTAAACTCGGAAAAACAATTAATTCGTCCATAAAAGGACCATTTTTGAATACATTTTGGGATAGTCGTTTTTTAAACATCTCGGCGCGATTTCGTTTTCAATTTGCATAAATGATTATTAATCGATTTTGTGATTTGCATATAGCACATTTCGAGCGAATTTTTCAACCTCGATAGCTACTTCGAACAATTCGAAAAATCTAACTAGTTTCGAACTATTGGAATCTCCTGTATAATAAGATCGTTTAACTAATTATCTGCAAATGTTTATCTTACACACAAGAACGCGTAACTTCATAATATATTTCGATGGTATCCGAACAATAGGTACTATTTCTCAGGACATTGAAACTATTGTTTTTGCCACTATTACGTTACAAAATAATGCAAAAAAGGTTTCTCTAAAATCCCAACAATAACGAGCTTAATTGCAATGATGCAATTGAACCCACTCGATTTTTTCCTCATAATTATACATACACCTAGGTGTAGGTTTTCTGAATGGATTGGATGAACAAATTGTTCTGTCGAATCGCTCAGAACAGGATAATTTAATTTCTTACACCATAAAAATAATCGAATTTGTACATTTACCAGTCACGAAGTAATTAAATAATAGACTCAAATCTAATGATTTTTGTATCGATTTGTGAAAAATCATTATTATTTTCAGACGTGAAAGCTGTTATTATTAGGCATTTACAGGTAATGCAATTTGGTGTCGACAATGGGGAAAAAACCGATCAAAAATCACGACTAGAAATTAAAAATTTCAACCGAAATCATTCGTTTCGTAACAAAAATATCATATTTTAATTTGATTGGAATATGTTAGAATTGTATCAATTCGAATAAATTAAATCCGGATTAAAAGTTATTAAATAACGCTTTATATCTGAATTTTAAATTCGTTTTCCGCGTTCTGATATAAATCAGCGAGTTTTTTGAAACGCTTAAAAAATATCGTTAAATTTCTATTGTGCAAATTGCGAGTGTACCATCATCGCCAACTAGAGCATACATTTTTCGTCCGGTAGATTTTATACGTTTCATTTCTAATGCAGCATTGTTTCCTTTTAAACCGCCAAGTCGAATTAAAACGGATTACATAAAAAATATGAACAATATAATTACAATTGCATAAACTGGCCGCTTCAATTTTATTTTACGAGCCGAAGCGAATTCTAATTTGCGAATTTTTAATTTTCAGACAGGCGTCTGTCGATGGTTGTTCCTCCTGATATCGCTATCAACATGGGTCAATTTAACAAGTAAGTTATAAATAAAATATTACTTTAATTATGCACTAAAGCGCTATTAATTGTGACTCAACAGTTAGGAAGGTCGTCTTTGGCATATTAATGTAATTTATGCGACATTCAAGAAACGAAATTATTCCTGCAATCGTGAGGCTTGCAGTAAAGTAACATGGCTGTTGGTTAGCCAACTTAACTTGCCAATCCTCTGAGTTTTGTATTAATATTGAATTGTGTGTATATCATTTTTCCATTAAATATTTGTTTGCACATTATTTTAGGACTGCTTGTAACTCAGTTATTTAACGAACTGTAGTTTCCAAATTAATAAATCTACCGAAGGAAGTTGATAGAAAACGCAAATCCCGCAAAGGCTTTTAATATACAAATGAATTAAACATTATTATCGGGTTGTTATACGATATTTTTACCAGAAAACCCAATGAACAGTGTGATTGTTTTACATATACCACAAACCACGTTTCGGACAACAACGCATTTCCCTATAAAAGCGAAACGAATTGAATTTTCACGCTTAAATTACTCGAAAAAAATTAAATACAACGTTTGTCGTAAAAATTTGATTACCGCTCGAGCGTCTCCAATCGCCGATTTTTTCTTTTATTACATCCTAATGCAACAAACCGCTCCATTACCGCGCTTTAATTCGCCATAAACTTTTTCTTCCTAATTCCACACAAACCAATTTTTTTGTAACGAGCGAGTACAACACCCTGCATATTTGCAGATTCGAAGGAGATGCGCGTGGTCTGCTACTACACCAATTGGTCGGTGTACAGGCCGGGCAGCGGGAAATTCGGCCCGCAGAACATCAACCCCTATTTGTGCACCCACCTCATCTACGCCTTCGGGGGATTCACCAAAGAGAACGCGCTGAAGCCGTTCGACAAGTACCAGGACATCGAGAAGGGCGGCTACGCCAAGTTCACCGGCCTCAAGACCTACAACAAGGAGCTGAAGACCCTGCTGGCCATAGGCGGCTGGAACGAGGGCTCCTCTCGCTTCTCCCCATTGGTGGCGAGCGCCGAGAGGCGCAAGGAGTTCGCCAGGAATGCCATTAAATTCTTAAGACTGAACCACTTCGATGGGTTGGATCTCGATTGGGAGTATCCGGCGTTTAGGGACGGAGGGAAATCCAGAGATAAGGATAATTATCCGTTGCTAGTACAGGTCAGTTTATTTTATTTTACTTACGAGGTATTCATAAACGTCCTGTATATAAGTGAAAGTACAGGTGTTAATATTCTTATTATTGAAGCATTACAAAAAATACTCGAAAAGTCAAGGTTTATTTTTTATTTTGCTCACAATGAGTATTTTATCTTGCATATCGATCGATAATTTTAATTGGAGGTTGGAGGTAACTTTAAAACTGACAAACATAATTAATTAATTAGCATATTAAGCATGCGGTTTATATTTAAAGGAACTTAGAGAAGAATTCGATAGAGAAGCAGAAAAAACGGGAAGGCCAAGATTGCTGCTCACGATGGCCGTACCGGCCGGTATCGAATACATTAATAAAGGATTCGACGTGCCAAAACTCACTAAGTAAGTGGCAAAAAATGTGTCTAAATTACTCAAAAATCTCAACTTTCAATCCTCAAGACTCATTTGTAAAACCATCTTCCAGGTATTTAGACTGGATGAACATTTTAAGCTACGATTTCCACTCGGCCTTCGAACCATCAGTTAACCACCACGCTCCCCTATACCCCTTAGAAGAAGAAAACGAATACAACTTCGAATCAGACCTAAACATAGTAAGCAAAACGCCCACCAATTTAATACCCGCAAACCACCCACCATATTTTTAACCCGCCAGGACTACGCCATCAAGCACTACATAAAAAAAGGGGCCGAACCCAGCAAACTGGTCCTCGGAATACCCACCTACGGCAGATCATACACCCTCTACAATCCAGATGCTTTCGAAGTTGGTGCCCCAGCCGACGGGCCGGGCACCATGGGTGAAGCCACCAGGGAAAACGGCTACCTAGCCTACTACGAGGTCTGCGATTACGTGAAAAACCAAGACTGGGAAGTCGAGAAGCCCTATCCTCAAGCGATGGGGCCCTACGCGTTCAAAGACAACCAATGGGTGGGCTACGACGACGAGGACATCGTCAGGAAGAAGGCCCACTACGTGGTCGACAAAGGCCTGGGAGGTATCATGTTCTGGTCGATAGATAACGACGATTTCAGGGGCGATTGTCACGGGAAACCTTACCCGCTAATCGAGGCCGGAAGGGCTGCTCTTATCGAAGCGTACGGGTGAGGAAAATCTTCAACAATCGAGCTGCTAATCAGTCTAATTGTGTTTATTTGTTGATAGACTTGCTGATAACGATGTCGTGGAGAAGTCACCCAAGCCGATCAAGAGCAGAACCAGGACGCGGACGAAGGCGAAAACTTCGAATAAAAACGAAGAAAGCGATGCTAAAAAACCATCTATACCGAGAAGAAGAACTAGGTATAGTTAGTATTGAATGGGCTCGTTCGACACTTTTTTTTTATTTGCTTTTTGGAAAGACCACACAATTTTAAGTCAGTATGCAAAAAATCAGAATTAAATTCCATGTAGAAGTCACTTAAAAAGGCCTTAAAAACCGTCGCGCTGAGCGTTCGCTCGAATTGACTGTGACGTCACTGCATGCGTTGCGAGAACAAATTTGTAATATAGGCTGTCGATTGATAATATTGAAACGCGCTTTTAGGGTTTTAAATAGGCTTAGGGAGTTTTAAATAATGACGGACAATAAATCAAAAAATAGTTATAAATATTGCATTGTTCCCAAATGTCGAAGCACTAGTTTTAAGACGCCTAATAAAGGCGCCTAAATACCTAAATAAGACGCCTTCCGCGCGATTTAAGAAAAAACAAATTGTGGCAAAAATCAATGAAAAGAAGTATATGTTGATTAGTACAAAGTCAACACATTTTGTTTGTGAAGATCATTTTAATATAAGTATTAATTATAATAATTAGCTTGCTTAGTAAAAATAATTAAATTTTTTAGTTTGAAAACGATATGGAAAATTACATGTATTTTAAAAAAATGGCTAATTCCCAATAAAGCAAGATGTTGTACCTAATATCTTCGACTGCCAAAAATTTCAAAGCGTTAAACACACTGTACAAGCACGAACAATATTTTTAAAAAGACAGCGGTAAACTACTGTCTAGGATTTGTCTAGTTGTTCTAAAAGTACTCGGAATGAACAGAACTATGATATGGATGAAGTGAATTTGACAATGGATAAAAATTTAAACAACACTATTACAAATAAGGCCTGTCATAAAAAATTCAAGTTTATATAAACATAATGCCCAAACTTTTTTCAAAACAAGCTTAGTGTGATTTGACTCGTTCGGGACAGTTACCATATGATTTTACTAGTAAATTAGATGACACTCTTCCTATTTCTTCAAGTGATTCTTCAGAATTTGTGACTACTTCATCGGGATCATTTTTTGTTAATTCTGAGTCAACTTGGTCTAATGAAAAAGAGAACATTATAAAAAGGGTAATGCATGTTATAGAGCAAAATCCAAAACTTACATAGGTAGGTATTAGTTATTATTTAGGTATTCCTAAATATTTTTACGAACATAATCTCATTAATCGATAACCAAAATATTATACTTACAATTAGCATTAATTATTTATTATAATTACCCTATATAATCAATTAAACATAGTCGTTAAAAAGACGAAACGATCGCGAATGCAATGCAAGTTAAGTGAATGCGAAGTGGACAGCGGAGAGATCGCATGCAGTGACGTCATCATCGTACTATCGCGGAGACAAATAATCGCATCTTTAAACTCGAATAATCAAAGAACCGCTGATCGGATCAACTTGAAACTTTCAGTAACCATTTTTTTTGACCTCTTCTTTATGTATATAAAGTTTGATCAAATTCTAAATTTTATCGAATGAGCCCATTAAGCCTCATTATTCTGTACTTAATCAATCAATCTGCAATGAGCCAGTAATCACACATCTACATACAATTTACTAATTAATTAATCACTACATCACCACAAATTTGTTATCAGATTAAGGCAAGGAAACGAGGATGAGGAGCAATCCAATAAGCGGAAAACCGTAAGGAAAAACGAGGGGGAGACGTCGAGTTACAGTAGCCTAAAAGTCGTTACGCCGAGCTACAGTACTCCAGCTCCTCCTTCTACGCCGGAACTCGACGGTGGATTCAAGTGCGAAGACGAGGGTTTCTACCCGCACCCCAAAGACTGCAAGAAGTACTTCTGGTGCCTGAACGGAGCCGGCGATTCCGGAATAGTCGCCCATCAATTCAACTGCCCGGCTGGTAAAAAGCGTATTATTTAAGTACCTCCGTTCGATCATCATTTTTATTTTTAAATGTAGGGTTGTATTTCAACAAAGCGGCCGATTCCTGCGATTACAGCCAAAACGTTTTGTGCAAAAAAGCGGCCCAAAAAACCACCAAGAAACCAGACACTTCAACCACTACTACTTCATCAACAACAACGTCTACTACAACTCCTGCGACTAGAAGAATTACGTTCCCACCCAGGACAACTACTACTAGATCAACAACAACTACAACAACCGAAGCTTACGAGGTAAATATTGTACTTGAATTTAATTAGTAGCACAGGGCATTTTATCCGCGAATTCGGTTTGATAAATACACGCCAATTCCTTCACCTCCTCCGGCGTCCTGTTGGCCTGCACCTGGGGCACCGACAACAACGGATGCAACGTAGACAGCTGCTTCTTCTCCAGGCGTATGCCCAACGGCAACCTAGGCTTATGCCCGGTGTACGTACAACCGGGTTTCTTATCGTGGGCGCCGGCCAGTCGTTCCTTCTCCACCAAACTCGCCAGCGTTCTCTTGGTGTCCTCGGCTACGATGTTCTTGTACGGATCGACGCAGGCCCCGCACACCACGGGCGGGTCTTTGTGCGTCCAAAACTCCCTCGTCACGTCCGGATCGTCGCGCTCCTGCTCGTGGTCCCACTCCCTGCACACCTTCCGGAACTTCTCCCCCAGCGGCGGCGTCCAGTCGATCTTCAGCGTCACCTCGTCGGAGGTTTCGATCTTATCGATGCGCGGTTTGATGGGCTTGAAATACACCGTGGCTTCTCGTTCGGCTCGCCTGCCTTGCGTCGTGTACATGTAGCGGCAGATCAAATCGCGCTTGTCCTTCTCCTTGATGTCGTCGACCGGGATGCCCGGCACGAAATATCTGCGAGGTCTCGTCTTGATCGCTTCCTCCGTCTTCACTCGAGGAGGTTCGCCTAATTCCTACAAGCAGCGATGAATTTTTGTTGCTAATTCGGGAATTTATTTACCTTGAAGGGTACGTGGGGATTGGTGCGGATGATAGGCTTGGGCGTGGAGAACAACTCTATGGGCACTTCGGCGCCCGGGCGGAACTTGGCGTAGGTTTCTTGGTCTTCGCGATGGTAGGGAACGGACACCACCTTGGGCGGATCCTCGAATCGCTTTTGCTCGTAGGTGATGCGCGTTCTGACAGCATCGCAGTATCTCTTGTAATCACGCTGATTGGTGGTTTCGAAGTTGCCGTAGATGTTGGGCGGGAGCTTGGGGTTGTAGAGCTCCCTGTAGGGGACGTTTTTGCATTTCGCGCTAATCGGAGGTTGCATTGCGGCGGTTGAAAAATATATGTGACATATTTGTGACAAATTCTGGCAATTTGCCTCATAGAACACTCTTGTGAAAGTTTGAATGTAGTAGAAATATATACGTTATTTTAATTGTTAGGATGAAGAATACGAAGACGATGTTGAAGCGGAGGAAGAAGAGGACGATAAGAAAGGTTCCGAAGAAGATCCCAGGGTTATTAAGGAACTAATAGAGCTTATAAAGAAAGCCGGTAACTAAACACTAATATAAATTATTAGTAAGATTATTATAGAAAAATCTTTCAGGTGGTATTGAAGAGTTGGAAAAGCAATTTAATTTTAAAGACAATTCATCGCCGAATTCCGAACAATCAACCACGAAAACTCCGATAATTTCGAAAAGTTTGTACGAGAGAGTGTTGTCGAAAGCTATCAAAAACACATCCCCAAACACCAGGTAGTTTAATACAGTATTCCTCAAGGAAGAAATTTATGTAAAAGGAATATTCTTTCAGGAATGTTTCGTTTAGAAACAGCAGAGGCCCGCAAAGCGACAAAACCGAAGCCGATCAGCAACCGGAGAAGCCCGAACGAGGAAAATTACAGTACACTTCAATATCAAGATTCAGGTAAGCTACGACATAAGCTATAAGTTCATCAATTAAATAATTTTCTAGTAAATTGTCCATATGTAAATCACCGTAATCTCATTACAGATCTTCTACAAGTAAACAATCTGATGATGATGATGAACCTGATCAAGTCAAAGAGCAAGACTCTGAAAACGAACCCGTGAGAAAATCAATTGACAAATACCCAACTTACACGAACATCAGACGAGCAAAATCCAATTTTACCACAACAGAAGTCCATAAAGACCGGTAAGTTTAAACCAAACAGAAAATAACAAAAACTAAACTTAATACAAAGGAACGCGATATTGGGAGAACCTGATGAAGAAGACGATGAAGATACAGATGATGAATACGTTCTTACAACAAAGAGAACGTACAGTCCACAATATGTCAATATTCGAAGACAAAGACCTTCCACCACTGAAGAATCATCGACTTCTAAATACGCCGAAATCCAACGAGGAACCACCGAGAAATCTACTACCACCAAAGAGGATGCATCCACTACATCCAAGTAATATTCCCATTTAACTTCCATATTTTTATTACTTACGCTGAATTTACAGATACAGAATCTTGAGGAGAACAACTACAACAACCACGAATACACCTGAAGTAAACACCGATGGTATAAGGTATGTTTTAGATTCAGAGAGTTTAAAATAATACATTATATTATTAATTTAATATTCTAGTACACGATCGAGAATTAACGAAACAACACCAACAACAACCCCAAATAACACTCTCTATAGGTAAAGAAAATAAAAGAAATAATAATAATGTTAAACTAAACCTCGTTGTTTTTGTATAGATCTACAACCGCCCAGCTGGAAACAGACGCTAACAACACAGAGGAAACAATCAATGACTATTTACTAAATGTAATAACAACAACCGGAACATACGTAACAGACGACGTTAACCTCGTCAAATCCGAAACTAACGAATCGAAAATTAGCCAACCGAATTTAATAAACTCTTTCCCAAGAAAAAGGCCTCAGCTCTTCGAACCGAGGCCGTTTTCCAAACCGACGGCAGCGACGACGAGGCCTCCGCCTATACAGGTCACCAAGGTGAGTGAATCCCCATCAGAGCCAGGTAAACCCCAAAGGAACGTAAGCTTTAGATCTAGAGGTAATTCGAGATTCAATGCTAATTCGAGCGGTAAAGCAGTCGATAAGGAAGCGAGACGTCGAGTTATCGTCACGGAGAAACCACAGGAGGAAAACCGGTCTTACAGACCGTCGGAGATAGCCGATTTGTCGTCGTTAACGGCGGTGGATTTCGATAACATCAAAGGATTGAATTCCAGAACTAATATCAGACGAAGGAGACCGTCAACTACTACCACAACCACTACCACTGAATTACCGGTGGAAATTTCGCAAAAACGCCGGCGAATTCACATCACTTCGGACGATCCTACTACAGAATCGACCAATCGATTCGCGCATCACAATCGAAAAGTTATCCGAAGATTCAGAACTACCACGGTGGCGTCGCGAATTAATCCGATATTGGACGTGCCATCGAAGAGGAACGAAGTGGACGATGAGATTTTCGAAGACGCCACCTCCGAAGAGGAGGAGAACATCAAATTATCCGAATCGAATATAAGGGAGAACAGCGAGATCAACGGCTTCCGTCCGGATTCCAAGTTCCTCGCGAAGGAATCGTTTGGGAAATCGAGCGTTTTTAACGACCGTAGAGAACCTACTCCGGTCAGCTCGACGGAGCCCAATTTATTCTACAGAACCAGGAAAATCGTACGAAAACTCACGTCGACCGAATCCTCTAAAATTACCGATAAAGAAACCGACGCCGAGCAAATATTCGGTAGAAAACGAAAAGTGATAAGAAAAATCCGACCAATTAATGCTATTGCAAACAACACAGACACCACCAAATTATCCGATCCAAATGAAACTAAACCACCTAAAAGAACCTTCAACAGGTACAGGCCTACATCTATAAACCTAGACATCACCACTCCTAGGAACGTGCAAAAGAATAAAACGATTCTATTGAGTAGGTCTTACAGACCCACATTCAAACCAAATAGAAACTACATAACCAGCGAATTGTCTCAAGAACCGGACACAACCACCTCTAGTGTATCGACCAGAAAATCAACTACAACTACACAAGCATTTACAGAAACAGAAATCACAACTTCGAACGATTTAACAACCGAAAATGGCGATACAACTTCAACAGATTATACAACAACAGAACACAATCCTACAGAATCAAACTATACAGATTTAGAAACCACAATCACTACAGAAAGTGAAAGTGAGACAACTAGCATCACTACAGAAGAAACCACAACTAGCGGTGTTCAAGATGAAACTACCACTTTGCAACAAATAATAATACAGTCAACGGAACCTTCATCAACCTCTAATAAATTGTTTTACAACATTCGCTTGCGATCAACAACGTCTACAACACAACCTACCGTGGAAAAATTGAATATAACAAACGAGATTTCCAACACAACTAAAGTTGTTAATAATAGGTTTAATAGGTACAGGTCGGGATACCGCCCGTCTAAAAAAATTAACATCACTAATACTCCAGAAAACACTTCGTCTACACCAACAAGCAAATTATCATACAAATTTAAAAAGCCTCAAGAAGACGATGCGCAGGAAGTTACCAGCGAGAAGCCGAAGAGCAGGTTTCTCATCAACAAGAAAACCAGAACCACGAAACCTTCTAGTTTACCGTACTTCACGAAATCCACCACGGAAACCACGCCTGTAATCAACGAAGAACTCAAAAACATCGACACGGACGCCGTCAAAAACCGCAACAAATCGCTGTTCAGCAAAAACCGAAAACCGAATCCACTCAGCTCCACCACGCAACCATCGACTATTAGCGAAGAAGCTGTTACCGATTCGATGGAATTGTCCACGGAACATCCGACGACCCTCGTGCATATTTTCGCCGAAAAAGTGCAAAACGCCACCACCACCGAACAACCGGATAAAATCAACCAAAATCAAACCACCACCAGCAGAATCGAGAAACTGATCGAAGTCAACCGCATCATCAACGTGAAAACTACAGAAGACGTGATCAAAAATCACCATTTAGAGCACAGGGACGGCAAGGAATCCTCTTCTTTGTACGACAAAATCGGCTCTATCAGCCGGATCACAGTCATCAAAGTCGTCGATAAAGATAACAACACCGACACTGTATCCCCCATTTACATAGCAAACAATCAAAGCACCGAATCCCCCATCAAATCCTCAGTGGATATGATCATTCAAATAGCGAAAATACAACAAGTACCGCCTCCTGAAGATAAGGTCAACGTTAGCGTCCGTTTGGAAGAAGCGAATCCTTCGAGTAGAGAAGAAAGACGATACGATGTAATCGGTATCGGGAAAGTCGATGATAGCAAATCGACAAACGTGGGAAAAGCGGAGATTATCGACGGGATATCGCACATTAACATCATCACTCCCAGACCTGCGGTCTACTTGACGGAATCCTCGACTATAGCGCTGGAAGGGTTGTTTCCAACGGACAAACCGACGTTATTCGCTGGGAAAAACTCCATTAACGAAGAGTTATTGGAAACCGATAATTCGAAGTATGTTAATGTGAGAATTCTACACCCGGATGGCTCTAGCGAGGTGAATTTAGATGATTACAAAGAGAAAAAAATTATACCGATAAAACTCCTGAAACAAGACGAAGACGACGCAATAATGAGAGCGAGAGTAGTCGAAGTGTCCCCGAAAACCCCCTTTAACACGATCAGAATAGTTCCGATTCGAGTTGAAGCGGCCAAAAAACCGCCCCCGCCGTTACCCTTGATTAGGATAAATAGGCAACATAATTGATAGGTTTCTATTTAAATACGGCAAATTAATAATAACAATTTTAGATGTAATTCATGTCGCTATTACTCGTATTGTTATGTGTATATACGAAAAATATTGAAGAAATGTTCTTGTTGTTGTTACGGAAAATCGTTGTATGTGTGATAATCGAATGTAAATAATAAGCACCGTGTAATATATTAGCACTATTTAGTTTATTATTACTGGTTTTTGTCAACGAATCCTTTTAAATTGTGCGTTATAGTGATACGAAAATATATTAGGAAGAGGAAATGCAATGAGTAGATTTTGAAAAAATATTTCATAAAAAACTATTAAGACGATGGGTAAGTTAGATGAAATTCCATTTTAGATGAACAATCGAGAGGTAAGTTCAATAAATTCATCATCGTCATCGCTATTGGTGCTTAATCAAACGGAAAATCATCTTCCCTTGGGCATTTTATCAATTCGTAAACTACGAAAAAAAATCCATTATAATTAACTTTCTATTAAGGTAGGTCCGACCTTGATGAAATCGTGTTACCAATCTCTATTGCTTTTACGCAATGCAAAACGGTAAAAAATTAATCAGGAATGACGAAGATGATGGAGAGAAATCCCGATGATAGTTACAAGAATACTAATTTTCGCTATACTAAACATTTTTAATAATTTTCTCAATGGTACGTGTTGAAATTTACGCATGAACTGGGTTCAGTTAAGGTGTATATTTAAAAAAATCTACAAACCAACAACAATTCTCTATTAAACGCAAAACAAATTACATTATTATACCACTCCTCATACACTAACATTAACATTTCAACGCACTAACTCGCTTCCTAAGCCCCAAGCGCGCTCCTCCGCCCGTTTCGGTACAATGAGAGATTGTTTCAGAAGAATTTCACGAGAAATTTCCTAAGAGGCTCGGCCGCCCGAAGAACCACCACCATCCGGACCACGCCGGCATCGACGACTTCCCCGAAGGCCGTCACCAGGACGACTAAACTGCCGAGGAGAAAATACCTGACCAGAATCTCGACTACGACGAAGAAATCGTTAGAAAGTCAAGGTACGTACGAGATAAATCAAATCTCTTGTGTTTATTATACAGGGTGATAATGAGCATGTATTAGACAATTCTGGTGAATTAATATGTTTAAAAATTGGCATAAAAATCGTGCTGCTTTTCGAAGCCCTTTGGAGATGGCTTCCAACAGCTCGATATTTGGTAAATATCTCCAGGAAGTGTCACAAATTAACCTTGTATATTGCAGAAACAACCACATCCAAGCCGACGTCGATTCGGTACGAATTCTCGTCGCGACGGCCGCCGTTTCTACGCAGAACCGCCGCGACGCCGACGTACGAGAAACTAAAAATCGCCGAAAACGATTCCATAGGGAGACCTCTCGAATTGAGAGATGTCGTCGTGGCTCTGAAAGACATCCAAAGCGCCCCACCTCCTATTAAAACCACCACAACCAAAAATCCCCCTGCAGAAGAAACTACTAAAATCAACGTAAACGAAATAACTTTCACCACGTCCCGGCCGCTGAACAGGTTTAAAATCAAAGCTTCCACTACGACATCATCACCTACGATACATTCCTCCATAAAAGGTACTATAATAAACATACTATAATACTTAATAACAACAATTTACAAAACATTCTAGCCCACTCATCACCCCATCAACCAGCGCATACCATCGCCTATACCACTCCCTTCGACAACATCTTCAAATCAACTCTCACCAACCCCTATTACGAATACAACATCCAAGATAACCCGGGTGTAGGGTACGAAGCGTCCCACTCGGACCTTTTGGATCGCCTCCCGGAGCACAGCAAGGTCCTGGTGCACAGCAACGGAGTGATAGAGTGCCTCGATCAGGGGAGCTTCCCTCATCCGATATTCTGCAAGAAGTTCATCTCCTGCGCTAAGATGGAGAACGGCAAGATGATCGGTTGGGAGTACACGTGCCCGAAGAATTTGAGCTTCGATCCCATCGGCGGCATGTGCAACTGGTCCGCGGATTTGGGATGCGATGAACTGTGAATATAATGCGATTTGAGGTGAAATAAATATGCTGCAGCAATAAAAACTGTTTCGTGCTTAGTTGTCATTAAAGCGGTCTCGTTAATGTTACTTAAATGGTCAGTAAGGAAGTTGCTTTTGTAAAATGATTGCTTTTCGTATACGTGAGGTTTTTTTATAATAATATGAAATGAAACTCCAATTATCACATCGTTTTTTTTTATTATTTACCACTTTAGATTCGATGTTATTATTGATGAAACTTATAGTAGAATCCTTTCATCTTCATGAGTGTGTCATGATTACCCATTTCCATTATGGAACCTTTGTGTAAAACGCATATCAAATCAGCATCTCGGATTGTGGATAAACGGTGTGCTATAGTGATGCAAGTGCGACCTTTCCGGGCGTTACGCAGGGCTTCTTGAACCACCTAAAAGGCTCCCGTGTTAATCATTTTCTACCTCATCAAATGTAGCTTGACAGTTGGAATTTTTAAAAAAGTTAGCAAACATTTAAAGAAGGGAGAACTCAATTGACACTCAAAGAGCGAAGAAAGAAGATCACATTGCAAAATATTGTCAGTGGTGTAGTCGATTTATATTATACAGGGTGTCCCGCATAATTACCGACTCAGAGCATAAGCCTGAGCCACTGTATCAAAATTTGTACCATCAGGCAGTTCTCAAGGTTTGACAGAACTGCACCTTTCTTGAACTTTGCCCATCTGTCTTTCACCTTTGGACATGTAATGAAATTTTGAACTGTCAAGCTACGTTTGGTGAGGTATGAAACACGAATTTATTAACCTTTTCGCTGTCGTTATCTAAAGCTGATGTGGCCTCGTCTAATATAAGGATTTTCGGATTCCGAATTAAAGCCCGAGCTATGGCTATCCGCTGTTTTTGTCCACCGGAAAGGTGACTTCCTTTGCTTCCAACCCGAGTTTCATATCCCTAAATAAAACATATTTACCCGTTTCCCCTAGTTCCCGGTATTAAATAACACAACAACTTACTTGCGGTAGATTAGTAACGAAATTATGAATATTAGCCGCTTTGGCGGCTTTAATTACATCACCGATTTCTACATTTTTGTAGTTGAGACCGTAAGAGATGTTTTCCGCGATGGTTTTGTCGAACAAATTCGGCTCTTGGGACACGATTCCCACGTGGGATCTGAGCGATTTCAGATCGATCCGCTTCGCGGGGACTCCATTGAGCGATATTTCGCCGGAATTCGGATCGTAAAATCGCTGTAATAATTGGACGACGGTGGATTTTCCGCTGCCGCTCGGCCCCACTAAAGCGACAGTTTCGCCATTCGGTATTTTTAAAGAGAAATCTTTTAGTACTCGTTTCGTAGGTCGCATGGGATACGAAAATGTTACATTTGAGTAATCTACTGTATTTTCTTCCTAGAAATTAGAGTTCTGAGAAATGTTTGTGGACGAAAAACGTGGTGATAATTTAAAGACTTGCGTATATATTTAGCTAACCAGTGGGTATTTTGTGGAATTCGAATAATCGTCTACAGCTACATTTCTTTCCAGCAATTGGATGATTTTAGTAGCGGCCGCGAGGCTTGTCTGGAAATTCGGACAGATCCTCATCAAATTTCCCGATATCCATAGACCGAACATCATTATTTCACAAACTCTACAACAAACGCGCCCGTTTCAAGCACATTCAGTTATAATGGAAAAACTTACATTATAACATCTCCTAAAAGAACGTGCTCGTTAACAATTAATTTCATTCCGTACCACAATCCTAGGGGATAGGAGAAACTCGGCCAACTTTTTAGTACTGCGAACAACAAAGCTCGAACTCGCGCTGTTCTAATCGATACTTTTTGATAATCTGACAGTTTTTTAGCGTAGTGTTCTAGAAAAGCTTCTTCGCACCCCAACGAGGCCACGGTTTTCACGTTATTTATCGCTTCTGCGGCCAACTGAATAGGAAAATTGAATAGATTTTCTTACTGATAGATAGTTTAACTTACTGTTGAGGCAACTTCGATCATGTTACTTTTCTTAACAGCGTCGTATTTATTCGCTTTTTTTTGGAAGTAAGAGATCAGAAAAAGAACTATCGATGGTACCATTACTACTAAAGCCAAGCGCCATTCGTAATACAACGAAAGCGTAAACGATAAGAAAATAATCGAGGACACCTGGCAGATCAAACCGACCTAAAACACAGAAAATTACAATTTACACGAATCGAATAAAAAAAATGGTACTCCTTGAATAGGTAGAGGATCTACAAGTAGTTGAGAGCAAAGAGCCCCTACGCCGTTTTCCTTTCTATCGAACCAACTCATTTCTTGCCTCAACATGGCATCAAATAACATTGTTCTGATTTTCAAGGAGATTCTTTCACCGGCCACTGTTAATGTAGATATCTGAAAAGGCCCTTCAATAACGCATTAAAACTATACTAAAAAACGCAACTTACTTGAAAAAACGCTGACGCACCGACTAAAATCGCCAGCAAAAGGAAGTACAAACTGTATTTAATCATTTCGTGCATTAGTTTTCCGTCATCAGGGATGGAAATTGCCTGGAAAGGAACGTATAAGAAAGTGTAAAATGAATATTGGATGAACGTACATCCAGTATCCCTCCGAGAATCAGTCCATAAATGGGTAAAGCTGTTCCTACAAGCATCGAAAATATACATCCTACGAGGATAAAGCGCCATTCGGATGAGTTTAGCCTTAAAAACTTCCGAAACACGTTCTTCGGTCTCGATTCTTCAACAACTATTTCATTATAATCGTTAGATGTTGATAAATTATCATCGGGCTTATTCGTTGTCGAGTAACTTGCTTCCGTTTCATTCGATTCGTTAACGTTGATAATATATTGGGAATTGATTAAATCACGGTAGTATCCTCGCTTTTCCATTAGTTCGGAATGCGATCCGATTTCCACCGCTTTTCCATCTTTAACGAACACTATTTTATCGGCTTTTTGAATAGTAGTCAAACGATGAGCGACGATAATCATTGTACAATCTTTCCTTAACTAAAAGAATAATTATACCTCACCAAATGTAGCTTCGTTATTTGATCAATAATTTTGAAATTATTTTTTGAAGTAATTACTTACGATATTTATAGTGTCTTGGACTTCACTCTCACTAGTTTTGTCCAAAGCAGAAGTGGCTTCATCTAACAACAAAATTTTGGGTTTCTTAATCAACGCTCTGGCTATAGCGATTTTTTGTTTCTGTCCTCCGGATAACTGGCCTCCTCTCTCGCCTATCACCGTGTTATATCCGTTGGATAAACCGCTAATGAAACCGTGAATTTTCGCCTTCTCGGCGGATTCTTCGATTTCTTCGGAAGTAGCAGAGAGTTTTCCGTACCGTATGTTCTCGTAAATAGAAGTACCGAACAAAACTGGCTCTTGACTGACTACGGCAAGGTATTGTTTCAACCAGCTCGGGTTGATGTTCTTTATATCCACACCGTCGATAAAAATCTTCGATAATACGAAAATGCGATGAGATGAATACTGTTAAATTAATTCGTTAAATTAACTACCTGTCCGTCTTGTGGATCGTAAAGGCGTTGAATTAATTGAATGTAAGTGGTTTTTCCGCATCCGGAGGCTCCTACTAACGCAACGGTTTCTCCCTTATTTACCACAAGGTTAAAACCTTGAAGGATCTGCATAAAATTCGGTAATCTTTAGAAAATATCATTTGAACTACTTTAAAATTGATTCCACAAAACTTGCTAATTAACCTTGCAATTAAAACGGTATGCTCACCTTGAGATCGGGCCTCGATGGATAATTGAACGAAACGTTATCAAAGACGATATTACCGGTGAAATCGTCAGGAATCTTTCCCTTATCTCCAAATCGCTCAACAATCGTTTCGCTGTTTAAAATACTAAATACTTTTTGCCCGGCTCCAACTGCATTAAAAATACTTTCCACCAAAGGAGGCAGGAACTCCCAGTTCCACGTAGGTGGTAATATCAGGAAAAATGTCTAAAATTATTGTATATTGTTTTTTAATAAAAACAAATAAATTAACTCTTACCGTTATTATAGTAGATGGTGTGTAAATTTGTTCCTCTATGGGTAAGCTCCTGTCTTCGATCATTAACTTCGTACTCAACCAAAATAGGAACCCAAATCCGCTGTATCCGCAAAACAAGTAGATTCCTTTACTCAAAGCGTTGAGGCATCCTCGTTTAATGTTGTTTTTCTGGACGTTGAGCAAGTGTTTTTTGTATCTGGTTTTCTCCTTCTCCTCGCCGTCGTAGGCCACTACTGTTCTGATGCAGGACAGGACCTCTTCGGCTACAGCTCCGGCTTTTCCGTAGGAATCCATTTCTTTCTCGAAGAATTTAGTAGAGAACTGTAAAAATCCCCGTTGAATGTTTGTAGGAAAATCCATTTTTGTATTACCTGTGTTATAAGAAGAGATGTTAAAACGATTAAAAATAATATTAGAAAACCTGCTATGGCCAATTTCCAGCCTGCTATTAAACTGCAAGCGATTCCTGCGATTATTGCAGTGGAATTGGAGAGGAAAATCGCTAGCAAATCGCCGATTCCATCTTCTATTTTGGATAAATTTCTGAAAAAAAAGCATTTTACCGCCTGCTCGCTGTAAAACAAATAAACTCACTGCATCAAAACTGTTGTTAAATCGCCAGAGTGGTTTAAATCGAACCAAGACATGTCTTTATACAATACTTTTTTCAAAAAAGCTATCCTCATCCTGAAAATCTGAACCAGTATTATTTAAAATTACTATTTATTCGTATTTTACCTGTTTATTAGCGCTGTAACTGAACATAACTGCAGATAAATATGCTGTTGTGAAAATAGTAATACTGATTCCCGCGGAATAAATGATAAATACAGAAAATTCGTCTTGCATTTTATCGAATAATGCAGTTCTGTTATCGAGGCTCATCGAAATATCGTGTATTAAATGGGAATATTCCGATAAAACTCCGAGGATGTTTCCGAATGAGAACATAAGAATAGGGATGCCTGTTCCACTGACAATGGAAAAAACTACTCCCAGTAGAACACATAATTTATCAGTGAAAGTCGAGTATTGAAACTGCAATAACTAAGATTAAAAGTTGAAAGAAAAATTACCAATCTTTCCTTACCAAATGAAAATAATTTACAGAGTTATCTTGTGCTTTGCTCGTCTTATCTTTAGCTCTAAAAATCATTTTACTATTTTTTATTCGCATTTATTTATTATTACTTACTTGTTTAGGCGAAATTTCCAAAAAACGCGCGAAATAGTTTTAAACATACTTTCACTTATTGCTCGTTTCCTGGCCACGAGTCCTGTTATGCATATTTTTTTAGATATAGTAAAAACTACTATTTAAAACTAATTTGAATAGTTGATAATATTGATAATTTAAATACAGGGTAGGGTCATTTTATTTTTATTAGTTTATGTGAATTCTGGTTCAAACTATATAAGTTGAAACTCTCCCTATGAAACACCCTGTATGTACTTTTCAAAATGAATTAAAAAAATGTTCCAACATTTGGGGGCAAACAGATTATTATAAATTAAAATATATTTTCTCATTTAAAACCTAATATAATTCCCCGCTAATTTTAATAATCATATAGTCCTTGTAACCACCGTTAATTTATTATTTACAATGGAATTTTTTTAAATAATTATTTCAATTAGAAACAACCTTGTTCGTTTTTATTTCAAAAACATACAATATCATCTCATTAAAAACTTCACTTATTTCTAAATTGTTCTTTTACTTATGTTCGTGTAACCGATACCCACACTTGTAAGCAACACTTTCGAGGCCTCGATTCCGTCATCATCCAGCTCACTCTCGTCGTGATAGGGCTCCAATTTAAACGAAACCCCGAAAAAATCCTTCAAATGCCTCAAGAACCAAATCGAATACTCCGTCAGAGGACCAGTAACTAATTTAGAGACGTCCTTATCGCCCAATGCCATGCATAATATAGCTAAAGACTGTGAAGTGGAATCCGCTACGCCACCGAGGGATATTTCGAACAGGAGCCTTTGAGCTGCGGCTATCCCCAAATCCTCAGGAATCGAAGGTTCTTCGTTGAAAGCAACGACATTAGATACCTAAAAAGATACTTTTAGCTACTTGGATAATTTAGCGGTTAAAACGTACTTGTTCGGAGGAATAATAAACACCTTCAGTTGTCTCTGCGACAAGATGGATGCCGAAACCGGGGCTGTTTCCGGACTGCTTGCCTCTACATTGATCGGTGTTGATGTAAACATCGGGTATAAAATTCAAGAGAACTCCTTTAGCTTTATCCACCATTCTGTTTGCTATGGCTGGAGACACTCGAAGAGCGAAAGCCGTGCCTCTTATCCTCTTCACCATTCCGTTCTTCAGCAACTGCACAGGTCTAGTTTGCTTCCTAATGGGGCATTTGAAGATAACCTCGCCTCCTCCGAGAGGCCGGAGTCCTCTTTTGGAGATTTTCAGGTCTAAATCATCGTCGTCTAGGACGAATTTTTTCAGCGTTTGCAACATGGAGGTTTTTATCAGATCTACGGAAGGGTCGATGTTGTTGGACGTGACCCCTCGTAGTTTCGCGTTTAGAGGTTGTTTGCAGAATAAACCAAACATAACTAGCGCTTCTAGGTAATAACCTGTTAAATATAATACGTTAATACAGCGAGGGGGGTTAATAAATACGTTTTACCTATTCCTCGTTCTAAGCAGCAATCATGCTCGATTGTTCCTCCGTAGAGTAACCCGGGTTGAAAATACAGGGACGTTCCGGTTTCGTTTAATTCTATCGATGTGCCATTAGTAACTTTATCCAGCAATCTAATTAGGTTGACTTCGAACTCCTTCAGGCCTGGTTCATCTTCCTGGGTTCTGATTTCGTTTATTTGGATCGGTTTTCCGCTTAATATAGACAGAATTAGTCGTTGACGAAGGAAATTACTGCCTTTGTATATCAGAGTATTGCCTCTTACAGTCGGCATGGTTCTTAATTTAAAAGAACTTGTTGGTTTTTATAAAATATTAAGCGATATTGCAAATGACCATACTTATGGAAAAATAGGGTTATGTCTTGTTTTCAGTTTTGACAATTCTTCTTTATTTATCTTTTTCGTTCACACCACTTCAGTTGGTGACCGGATATCTACATTAGCAAGAGGCTATATTAACATAGAAAAAGAAGAAGAATTTGACTTTTTACTTTTTATCCAATGATTCTAAAATGCAACGTGCATGTTGTTGTTATTGAAAAATATTCGATTTTTTAGCAATGGTATTAACAAACAGAATATTCGCAAAATAACCACATTTAATTTCCGCTTTTTCAGAATGCTGACGAAGACCTGGACGATATAGAGTCGAGATTATACAGTCACGTATATCATGGAACTTCCGATCCATCTGACGAAAATAACGCTGATTTAAATGAAACAGATAACAGTGTTGCATGGAAAAAACGTTATTTCAGCCAAAGGCCCCCAAGGAATTATTTACAAACACCATTTGCTATTACTAATTTAACAATCAACAATATCCAAGACAATGTCTTGCATAACCAACCTTCAGATATTCATTCTAATTTGATACATTCCAACGATGGTTTAGGATCGTTTGAAAGGGATGATACATCTCCTTATAATGCATGCCTTACACCTGATAAACAAAATAGGAAAAACAAGAAACGTAAATTGAGAACAAATGACAACGCTTTACCACATGAGGTAATAATTGATAGTATATTTACTGTTAATTGTATATTAAATATTTAATTTTAGAGAAATCAAGCTACAGAAAATAATGATTGTGCAATAAGAGAAGACAATAATGTCCCATCATCAGCTGAATGTTCTAATAAGATTATTGAAAATTCAGTATTAAAAAATACGTTACCTACAGAAGACATTAACATAGCTAAAAATTCTGCGAATAATAATAGCGATAGTAATTGGGAAGCTACTAACAATCGCTCCCAAAATATATCTACTTGTACTTCTATTTTTGCAATGGATATATTAAATGGGCCTACAAAACAGCGCGATTCCGAATTTATTTTCTACGACCAAAGAGAAATAATCCAGCTTCGAAAACCTCCCGAGTATTGCAGAACCGAAAACAATCCGAGTCCCAACAAAAGTGTTAATGATTCCAATGAAAACGCAGTTACCCCTAATCGTCAAGAAGTTGTAGTTTATGAGAATTCGCTGGATTCAAATAATTCAACTGCGGAAAAAAGGAAAAAGAAGAAGAAAGCAAAGAAACCCCCAACGATTTTGACTAGACAAGAAGTAATAAACGAAGTTTCGAAACGCTTGCAATTAAATTCCAAACAAACTGCACGTGTTCCACCGGAAACTGAAGTTACTCACACTCGCTTTGACGTAGACGAAGAAGTTATATTTGTTCCACCCCCTCCTGTAGAAGTGATCAATTTAGAAGATAGTTTCGAGAAAAACCAGCTAGACAGTCCGACCAAAGACAGCCCTCACATAGAGAACCCCGATGCGACATTATCGAACGATTTCTTAGACAATTCGAACATCGAAACCAATTCAACGAACTTCAACTTCAGCCTTCACGGCTCCGAGTTCAGAGACGGCCAATCTGACGTGGTTCCGATGCAAAAATCCACCGAATACTGCGAAACCGAAAGCAGCTGCAGCACCAACGAGCACCACAGCAAGAACTTCAGCAACACCGTCAAGACCATTGTCTTCGACGAGGTGGAGTTTCCCAAAGAAGACATATTTTCGGGGAAGAATTTAGAGAGCTTCAGCTCTTTCATAACGCCTAAAAGGAAATGTTCTATGTCGAAAGAATCCGAACAACCCTCTTCGAGTACTAACGATAAAGTTGATTTTGATTATTCATCGGATAGCAGTAGTTCCGAAAGCGATTATGGTGGTAAAGTTAATAAGAAAACGAATAATTTACCGCATTTAAGTTCAATTGTACCTGTCACTGTTCTGAGTAAACCTGTAGTAAATATTGATGAAGAACAAACTATGAGAATGACGTCAAGAACGTTGCCTTTTGACTACCCAAATGAAAGTGATATAAGTTTAAATGTATTAGAAGATAACTGCCCAACAAGCACGCCAATTAAACCGAAGAAGAAAAAGAAACCTTCAACAGAACCTAGCACTAAAGATCCAGAGAAAACTCTAAACGATAGCGAATCGGAAAAACCGAAGAAGAAGAAAAAGAAACGGACCAGTATGACGGAAAATTCAGATGTTACCATTGAACAAACTACTAATACCGATTCCCAATCAACTACGCTTAATGTAGAAGAGGAGAATAGTAAGAATAAAAAGAAAAAACGACAAAATTCGGATGTAAATGCGACAATAGAACCAACAGAAGTTAATCACGAAAATAGCATTAGCGATTTTATCAATAACCTTCAACTGACCACGGACTTATCCCGCAATATCGGAATGGAAACCAACAGAAGGTCCAAACCAAGCGATTCGAACGACGATAAAGACGCTGACAATAAAAAGAAGAAACCCATTAAAAATACACCAATCACTACCACATCGATAAAACCACAGTGTGTTGTAGAATCATCTGCGAATGAAGTTGAAGAAGAACCAATAGTCATCATTGCTGATGATTCTCTTGACGATCACATCGTTTTATCATCGGACTCGGAGTCTGACATTGCCATTTTCGACGATGTAGGTAATGATTTATCCTTTAATTATTCTACAGACGAAGCCAAACATCAAGATAATTTATCTTCGATTGCGAGCCGTTTCGATGTTGCAACTATTCAAAACCAACAATCCGGTAAGTTATTTTTTAATATATCTTTCGTAATACATGAGTTTTTGATTCGTACAGATGATCCACAAAAATGGTTGATATCTCACAAAGACAGGATGATTTTGCTGAATATGAAGACAGGCCCTAGATGTAGAAGGTGCAGGCAACAAGGACATTTCGGTTTGAAATGTCCCGATAAACCGTTTCCGAAGCCTTGTATACTCTGCGGCAGCTTAAGCCATCAAGAACCCAGGTGTCCTAATAAAATGTGTCTGCAGGTATGGTAACATAACGTAACTTTAAGTTGAGACATCCTCTATATGTGAAGGTTGAATTGGTTTCAATTATTTTGTTTATGTTTTACGAAGAGGACATTTTAATGGTTCGTTTTCAGTGTGGCAATCCGGGGAGTTATTCGACTACTTATTGCAACAGTTGTTTCAAATTCAGGAATTTATTGTGTAATATATGTCGAATGTACGGCCATGTTCAAAAATTTTGTCCGGATCTATGGAGAAGATACCATAAAACGGTAATTATTTACTTATAGTTTTGTTATAGAGTTATTTATATAATTGAATTTTTCAGAAAATCGGGCCGATAGTACCTTCTTCGGAAACAGTGAAGTCAAAAGAGCAATTGTGGTGTTCAGGATGCGCGAAACAGGGCCATTTGGAGCACGAATGCCTACGGCACATCAGGGAATTCCCCCCGACTACTCCGTTCGTTATGAGCTATGTGGACGTGTTAAATTCACCGCAGAACGCGAATTGTTCGATGGAGTTGGAAAGCGATTCGGCTCCCATCAGTTCCCCTTCGGTAAATGTTTCGAACGTTATGATTTCTCCTCAGTTATCGGATAATTCCTTTCATTTATCGCCTAACAACGGCGAGGACTTGGCGAATTCCGGCGCGAATATGACCATTCACGTGCCCAACGACTCGGCATCTACCAATTTATTTTTGCAAATGATGGTCAACTTTAATAACCAGCCTAATACTCAATGCGATGCTCGATCGCATCGTTATAAAAACGTAGATTTGAGTAACATGAACGAGGTTAAGAATTTCATCATGAGCAGACCACTCAGAGAAGTGTATAATTTCATATCGGATGAAATGTATTCCATAAAAACTTGCAATGTTGACCTAAACGTTTTAAGAGCTAAACTAAACAAGTATAATAATATAAGGAAAAGGAAAGCGCAATTGCCGCCTAATATTAACAAGGAGGCGAATTTCTGGTATAGGACGATAAACATGTATTTGTTTGGTTTTAAGCAAATGAAAGACGGTGGTTTACACGTGCGTTATTTGAGAAACTTTCTGATAAAAAGTAAGAACAACCCGATTATACCTGAAGCCATGAGAATGGCTTTATTCTGTGCGTACTCCTACATTTTCGCTACTACACCCCATCCGCAAATAAACTATAAAAGTCTCATGAATGCGCCGTATAAAAATAAGTTGCAAAAACGCCGGTAGTTATGTTTGATAAAAGATTAAAATATTGTTTTCAAATTTTAGCGTTTGAATGCCTCAAAATACCCTTAAAAGTTTCAATCGAAACTTTCTGAAATTTGCTCTACTCACCCCTACTTTAAATTATTTTGCTCCATTCACTCCTATTGAATTCGCAAATCCGGATCGTTCGACCTACAGTAGTTTACTTTCGTGACGTTGACATTAATGACATTTATTCGTGACGTTTGGTTATGGTTATTATTCAGTCAATCATATGTGAATGATGACCCTAAAAATGTAAATTTAAATTATATACATATTAATTTAGTGAAGAATTTATAAGTACAAACTAAAAATGGTCAGTAGACGTCGACCGATTCACGCAACAAATCTAAATTTCCGGCCGAATTTGAACAACATCAGCAGCGACCCCAAAGGCACGAAGCCCACAAGTGAGCCAACTTCGGTGAAAGAGATTCTCATTTTAATGGTGTTGCACGTCTGTAAAAAATCGTTATTTTTCGATACTAACTTAAAAGTGGGAATTTATTTAGCATGCCTTTTCGTCATATCTCTAATAGCCGATGTGTTAATGATACCGAAGACGTACCTGTCGAGATCCGATAACGTTTTTAACAAGGTGTTCGTCAAATTTGCATGGGGTTGGAACTTAACATTGCTGCTACCGTTTGTCATTTTGACGTCTTTGATCTATTGCTGTGGAAATAAGCAGAAAATATTGAAACACCACATGCCTAGGATAGCTATAGCGACGTTCTTTTGGTGGTTCTGGACTTCCCTGTTCAATTTCATCGAAGCATCGATGGGAAGATGCGCGAACGTAAACTTCACCACGAAGAGTTTATGTCTTCGAGAAGGCCACGTGTGGAACGGCTTCGATCTCTCGGGACACTCGTTTATATTAATTTATGGCAGCTTATTCCTCATAGAAGAAACTCGATGCATTGTTAATTGGGACAGCATAAAGGAGTACATCAGGTTGGAAGAGCACCAAAGGCAAATTAACGAGGAGGTGCCGAAGCCAAATCCACTCAAGAATCTAACAAATCAAGAACTCAAACAGATTAAACAACATTACGAGAAGTTTACACCTTATATAAGATTAATATTCATTTTAATTGCTATTATTCAAGTGCTATGGGATGTTATGTTGTTTTCGACTATGTTGTATTATCACATTATGGTGGAGAAGTTTCTAGGAGGGGCACTGGCTATTTTAACTTGGTTTTTTACGTATCGTGTTTGGTACGCACAACCGTCTCTCCTGCCGAAGCTTCCTGGTGAAGGAAGCTTTAAATACATTAAAAGCACGAAAATTACTCAGCCCTCTCCTACGGTTCGTAGCAGAAGAAAAGACAGCTTAACGGATATGGGTCCGTTATTTATGGGTAGACCAATTTACGCCAGCGTCAAACCGGAGGAAGTTCCTTCTTCATCAAGATAGCATCGATTTTGTACCTTAAATCCTATTCTGTTGATTTATTTCTAATTTTAAATTATTTTTTATATATAAAAGGTCGTGGGTTTGTTATGATTTGTTTGACAAATATTTCTTGTTAATAAGTATAAAAAAATAAATGAGAGTGCTATGAGGTTTGTTCAATTGCATTCCGATTGTTTTTATCAGTGCCATAAACAAAAAACATCAGCTTAAAGTAGTAATATATTTTCATTTTGTTTATAGTAGTATTATAACATACTTGCTCTTAAGCTAAAAAAACACTGTACATAAAAATGAGTATCAGTAAACCATCCTTAATTTCACATAGACTGCCAAAATGAAGTATGAAATGAAATTAATCACAGTTTAAAGAAACTTGTATACCTAACGCATTTGTGTTCTTCGTCCTGAGGAAATTGTATTCTAAATAAACGGAGCTTATTAGTGTTACGTTTGCATTTAGAAAAATTTGCTTAATTATACGTGTTAATGTTAATAATTCACAGTGGATAGGAAACGATTCATAACAACTAAAAAAAAGTTGGGTACTAATTTTTTCTAAGTGCCTCGCAATTAATTTACCAAATTTTTCCAAATTATTTTAACGTGAAACAAGCCAATATATTATCTATAAGCTATTAGCAATTACAAGCTGCCACTAATTAAAGTATACATTAAATATCATTCATTATTAGAGCTTATACTCTATTAATGAACCACATTTTCTAGATAAATAATCCACCATGAAATTTTTTTCTAAAGCAAAATACATAAAGGAACAATATACATATGTGTAGGTACATACGATTTAAAAATTTTAGTATACAAATTACAATGGCAAGAATTGAAGTAAACAGGATTCAATGAAAAATACGATTAAATTCTTATTCACAATGACAAAGGTTTACAACAAACTTACACTCGTATAAAAATCTGACATGAATTTGTACCTTGCAATTACAGCTGTTTTATATAATTAAGTCAACCATTTAAAAAATATACTTTTAAACTCGACCGATCTTTCCTCGACTTGCGATCCTTCAAACGCTATTTGTGTTTAGAAATCTAGTGCTTTGTACTTTATTTTTACTTGTACATCTTATTCAAAGCGCCACTAACACGATTAATATAGTTAAATCGCTAAATACTTCAATGAAAAATTATTTCAGGAAGATCGAGACTGTAAATAAATGATTGGGTATGAAAAACAACGGTTCGTAAATCGAGAAAACACCTCAAAAAATATTCTACTTTTCCTTTCGAGGGCTAAATTTTTATGTACATTATCAACAATAATATGGAGGTTTCTCTTTTATAAGTTTTTTTGTCGTTTTGTCAACTACGTACTGAACACTGAGACATTCTTGAGCGAAAAATAATTAGTTCAATGTTGCTACTACTACTATAGCTATTTTTTATATTATCATTATATCGTAAACTCTACTTTAAAATGGATTACATACTCCATTATGCATCAAATTTGATCAGAAAAATGTAATATAATTCACACAAAGCTCGATTATTAAATTAGAATGAGAATACACTATATTCCTCCGAGATATTTTTTTCCAATAGAATGCAATTTAAACGATGAAACGGTTTAATGTCTGCTCGATAAATCAGCGACACGCACGTTTACATGATAAACAAAAAAAAGGCGTAAACAGGCGATCAACCGCTTATCCCGCCGGTAAATTTAACAGTTGGTTGATCAGTCACCACTTATTAGGAAACCTCCTAGCGAGATGAGGCTATACAATGTTCAAAATTTATAACTCAAACATGAAAAAAATGGGCCAACTACATCAACTTACGTCGATGGTGATTGGTAACGGGAAAATTCCGCTTACTCGTTCAAAAAATTTGTTACATTTGCTCGCATTTAAATATTTATTGTATGAATTTCAACGAATCATCATCGACAATAAGAATACCTATAATTACTCAAAATATTTAACTATATACGTAATAAAACTAACTCAAATACGTGAAGTTAGTGCAGTAAAGAATTGCTTTGTTTTAAATAGTAAACCATAAATTCCTATTCAATGGTTATTTTTTTAACAGAAACTCTTATTGTCAAAATTAAAATTATTTCATTACAATTCCAATAACAAAATACTCGCAAAAACGAATGAATAGGAATTTGAATCGATTAAATAAATTAGTACTGGATGTCACACAAAATTACGATTTGCTGATATTTTATCATAAAATGATTCAATATGTAAAATTATTAGCTGGTAATTAATAGTCGATTAAAATAAGCTGCAATTAATTAATTTGTAAAAAATGAGGTAGATGTATTTCTGCAACACAGAAAACAGTACTTTTTTATCGTAGAATTAAGGTGACGTGTAAAACGAAAATTTCGTCAACACCCAGTAAAAAAGGTACAGTTATAATATAAATATTAGTAGAAATTTACAATATGTACAAAATAAAATATAAGTGTTAACAATTTTTTAAACTCGGAATTGACTTCAATTCACTGGGTAACCAAAAGGAACAAAACCTGACGCATTATTAAATATACCATATAAGAATTAACATTAACAACATCTAAGAGATGAAACAAATCGGATTTCGAATTCAAGACAGCTCAGTTTTTTACGAATAACGATGTTTTCATTCAAGAAAAATCGCTTTCGATGCTCAAAGAATCGTTAATTGTACAACCAGATGGAAATGGAACAGCATTTGTAATGTAACAAAATATAAATAAATAAAAATATCACTGGTGAACTGAGTAGTACTGCGCATATACAAATTGGAAACAAACAAACCGCTAAATAATTGTTCTTTTTGATAGTATTTCCAAAGCCCCTTCAATAAAATTAAGAACTTTAGTTGTGTTAGAAATTTTGTTGACCTAGATATTATAAAATGTCTGTTTCGAATTAAAGAGGAGAAGGTTTTATACTATATTCATTTAACTTTGGAAATACTATACGTCATTATCAACGAACATAGAAGAGTGGCTTAATCTTAGCATCTAATATTGTTAAAACAAGTTCTAACAAAACCATTAAATACACAATACTTTAAGCTCACACAAAATACTTAAAATTATAGTTCGTATAAAAGAACAGTCTATTTACTTTCACAGTCAATAAAAGAACTCGACTGTTTCGATAATATTCTCTCAATCGTAACAACCTAGAAGAAAAACTAGTTGAAATGAATTTACTCGTTAGCGAAAACCCGAAATATCAGCGAAACGTTACCCGTGATCACTACATCTTCAGCTTCTCCGAAGCCCTGAAATTAGAAAGAGTCTTTTTTATCCTGAGCGCGGTAAGTCTGGCAGTGGCGTTTTGATACCAGCATTCCTTCATCAATTTCACCATCACGTACAGCGCGTCGCAGCTCTGCCAACGATTCGGTATGTTCGGCCTTTGCTTATCGATGCAAACCACTCTGAAAAAAAAACGTACAATTAGTAACTCGGTTATAAGTTATAAATATAAATTATACAAACCTTCTCATCTCGTCGATGGTCGGATCGGGCGGTACGGCGTCGTAAAACGGCAACTGGTACTCGTCGTATATCCCGCCGACGTTGCACCTCCTGGCGATCTCCCAGAAAATCAAACCCAGCGCGTAGACGTCGGCCCGCTTGAACGAATCGAATTGCTCGACGTTCATCGTCTCGTCGAGCACCTCGGGCGCCATGTACCGCTTGGTGCCGACGCGGTTGTTCAACGGTATGTCGACGGTGTCGGTGACGACGTCGTGGCGCACGGCCAGGCCCAGATCGCCGATGGCGCACGTGCCGTTCGACTTCACCAGCACGTTCTTCGATTTGAGGTCGCGGTGCGCGATCGCCGGCTTGCCCTGCGTGCCCATGATGTCCATGTGCAGGTGGGCCAGCCCTGTGGCGATCGACAACGCCATGCGGATCATGTCGCCGGTGTCCATGGTGTTGCGGCCGAGGAAGTCGAACAGCGAGCCGTGCTCGTGGTAGTCCGTGATCAGCCACAGTTGCGTCCAAGTACCGTTATCTGCAAACCCGAATTACATCTCAAATAACTGGTTCACAGAACCAAATCTAACATGCAATAGCATAGCGAAATATACCTTTGTTATCGGCCGCTATGAAACCCAATATGTTGTCGTGTCTGAGCATAACCGTTTGATAGATTTCCGCTTCTCTGAACCAAGATCTCTCCTCTCGCGAACTGAAAATTTTCACGGCGACGTTTTCACCTCTCCATTTGCCTTTCCACACTTCCCCGAACCTTCCCTGGCCGATGATCTCCATTAATTGTATCTGCCTGGCGATGCTTCTTTGCACCAACAGAGGCAAGCCTGTAGAAGATGAATCGAGGTTACTTCGTGCATCTGTTATCTTAAAATGCATGTACCTGAACCGCTTCCGCTGGTTGTCATCTCGATCATGCGCTTCAAATTGACGCCTTTGTTCAGTATGGGATGATCGGGAGCCTCTATGCTGTCGTCGACGTGCCTCAAGTGGTGGTGCAAACCTCTCCTTTGATGCGAGGTGTGGTAGAAGTAGACGAAGCCGATGATCAGGCAAATGGCCAAAGTCGGTATGACTATGATGGCGGTGATTTCCAAGGAAGTGAGATACTTCGGTGCCGGTCCGGTTACTAGTAGCACAAATATCGATTAGTAATCGATTTGGATTCGATCGGATCCGAAAGTACTACTTTCAGATTCAATCAAGTTGTCTACTAAATAGTATTATTCAAAATATTATGCACACTTTAACTATATTTATAATCATAATAAAACAACTTGATATAACAACATTTTGAATAATACTATAAGTTATAGTAATAAAATGATTAGTAGGAAACAAACTACAAGCAAAAGCTCAACAAATGAAAAACATAAAGAGAATGCTAATTAATATTACTGCACAAAAAATAGTTATAAAGCAATTAAAGCGCATGCAAAACACACAAAATAACAATGCAAATACAACCTTCAACGAACGGGTAGTGTTCATTATTTTTTTTAAACATATTGAAATGAACCCTGAAACATGAATTGAATAATTATTCGGCAGACGAAAACACAATTCCGGTCCAAATCAAATTAATTAACAGTATTGTTAGAGATTTATCTTCGCAATACCACCTTCAATATATCATTTTATTTGACAATGGACCTCACAAGACATTTAATCCCAATTTGTTTTTAACGATTAACAATTCTAACCTGGTAGCAACGTTATTTTTCTATCATTACAGTAATCTCTTTCGTTACAACAATTAGATGTCATTGAGGTGTATTCAGGATTGTTTTGTAGGCCATATATGCTATCGTTACAAAATTGTATGCTTCGGTTCGACTGCACTATTATTTCAGGCAAATTGTACGTGTCCAAGCATCTATAAAAAAATACTATTTTTCAAAAAAAAAAATACCAACTAAAAAGCAAAACAAATACAGAGAGGATATCTAAAGAGAAAATAAGAGATTAAATGCAGTAAAAAATACCACCACCAATATGTACACTGTTCAACCTGGAAGTAACAGAAGAAAAAAAAGAGTAAATAATAAGTACACATGCTTTTTTTTCATTCAATATCCATATCTTAACATTCCACTCGAATAGCGATATTCTAAAAAATTCAATAATAACATATTTTGCAACCGATTACCCGAACACCTACAGGAATGTCCTTTATTATTTATATTATTTTTTTTTAAAACACGTCTAGATAATATGCAAATTATTCCGCGAAAGGGAAAGAATTTGTATAATTTACGTCATTCCGTATTTTTAGATTTTGAATAAATTTTCAGTACATACATTTACATTGTGTATCTGAAAAGTAATTTTGCATATGTATGTCTCCTATTAACCAACAGCTTTTACATTATTTAAAATAATATACAAGAGCAAGCGGTTTTAGAAAAAGGATTATAGTTAAAAATTTAGAAACAAAATAAGCAATACAAACTTCCAGAATTATTAATAAAAATATCAAAGCACCGCTATAGAGGGTGATTACAAAGTGATATCGTTTTTCGATATCATTTAATCTCTTTAAACATTGAAACATAATACACATTCTAAATAATATAACCCAACGTAAGCGCTTAATTAAACACATGTAGGTATATAATAGGTTAAATAGGCAGTGCTGTAAATAAATAGATAACGTAAGAAAAAAATCATAATATGTACAACAGTTTCGGAATTTCCTTCGATGTGAATTCCGAATTTCTTTACCTTCTGGCCTAATTAAAGCAGGCACTAATTTTTTATTGCAGTAATCCTCGTTTTTGCAGCAATCTATTACAAATTCATGCTTTAATCTCGTCTGATGACAAAACATGGGATTGCCTAACGGAAGGGACAAGTTCGGATCCATACATCTGAATTTTAAAAATCTCTTTTATAAACAACCACATCAGATTTTACAATAAAATTCCAATTCTGGCTTTACATTTGGTCGCATTGAAATTTTGGCAAATGCAAGAGAAACGTTTCCTTTAAATTAAAACACTTATAAAGAGGTAACTTTTTTTCAATATTCTTCGATACTTAATTGTGCCATAATAAAATAATTTTTCTAATCAGGTAAATATAATTTTAAGAATAATAGGTCTGCTCCTATAACAGTCACAAGTTAATCAGATCGACTGAAATTATGATTTGTGATTCCCATAAGACCAGACCGGATAAGTAACGGTATCCTAAAATATTATTTATTATTACTACAGTGCATGTAAAAATCTGCCCTAATTGTAAGTGCATTCTTAATAAGCAGGCTACTCTTTCAATAGATTCAAACATAGAAGAGGAATAATATCTAGAAGAGAAATACTAATCACAACCTATTCTTTCGTTTCTCATTTTACCTTCTGGTCTCGGTACCGGCGGTACCAACCGTTTATTGCAGAAATCTTCGTTTTTGCAGCACTCCATTATGTACGTATTATTTAGAGTGTTTTGATGGCAAAACATCGGATTGTGAACCGGAAGTGACATGCTCGGAACCAGACACCTATATTTCATCATTTACAAATCCAAGAAAATGCATCTATAACTTATCGCTCAGTTCGGTTTTAAAACAATAAAATTCCAATTCTGGCATGGATTTAGTTTCCCAAAATCAGCAAAAAAATGACATTACTAAAATCACAATCGTGTTGTGGACAAGAGGCTAGTAAAAGATCGATTCACTTTCATAAATACATAAAGTAACTAATTATTTACTCAGAAATTAAATTAGTTATTAACAATTTCCGAAATATAATATTTAATTAACTAAAAAACAATAGTAGGAGCTTTCGGATATTTCGTATGTATAGCGAATAATCTAAACAGTTAGTAAAAAAAATAAATCAAAAACTGTTAACAAAATAAAACACAAAAAAAATGTTACCAGAAAACATGAGAAATAATTAGATTTGTTATGAATATAGTGTAAATCGGGATGGGGGCTTCACACAGTTACCTGCACTGGTTAAATCATTGTAAATTAAAAGATGAGGTTGATTTTTATCCTCCGCATTACAAAAATTGGATTCTTTGCAGCAAATTTGCGCTTCCTTTGCAGTAGATTTGACATGACACCATCTGGGCTCTTCGGGTGGGAAAAAGTGTACTTTGTCCAAACAACTAGCATATTTTGTATACAATTAATAAAAACAAAATATATAAAGAAATACGAAAATAGCTCAATTCATAATATGATAATTTACTAATTGCATAACGCATACAATTATAATTTTAGATAAGTAAGTACAGCGTGCCGAATTAAATAATTTGATAATGCTTGATAAAATAAAATTTTAACAGTTTGTTTTTATCATGCCAATGTGTATTTTATGTAGATTAACCAGATTGAAATTTTATTGTATGCATTTAAAAATATTTTTTTTTTACTTTTTTCAAACGCAGTTTGGAAATTAATATTACAATAGCTTTTAGCATCGTACCTGTAACTATACTTTACTACCCCATCTTTCAGGAATGTCGAGGTGAAGCAGTAACCATCAGTCTCGCATGTGTAATTTGTGTCTTTGCAAATATCACATTTACATTTTAAAGCCCAGCCTCCTGAAAATGTTTTATCTTAATTAGGTCATAATATACAATAAACTTTAAAAAAATAATACAATACAAATTCCTCGAATACCTAACTTGTTTAGCAATATTTGGCAATAATTGCAAATATATCAGATTACTGTTAATGACCTCACCATTGAGCCATTAAAAAATCTACTACAATGTTATATTTAATGAGTAATAAATCGATACTTTAATTAGCGCTAATTTTCTGAAAATAGTTTTCCTTTTAATGTAATAAAAGCATTGTATGAATATACATATGTACGTTCAGGAATGTCTTTATTAACAAACACGAGTTTTCATTAAAAGTGTTTTCCAATGCAAATTGGTATTAAAAACTAATTGATGATTATTCCACATCTGATTACGAACCTAAACTGGTTATTTATGCTTAACAAAACAAGATATACTTATATATAGGTTGCGAATAGCGACTTACCGTAGAAATTTTGGCAGAAGTAGAGAAAACTAAGTACAAGCACGGCTTTCGAAATATTAATCATTGCGATGTATTTAATGAAACGAAATCACAAACGCGAACTTCAAGAAACCTATTTTATTAAAAAATGATCTGCCATTAGTACTTTTAATTACTTAATTGTTGACATGGAGAGTTCGCACATTTTAGAGAAATTCGATGCCGATTGCGTAGAGAAATGAAACACAGACACTGTATGGTACGTTTATAAAATGAAGCAGTTTGAATACTCATTAAACTGTATTAATAAATTTATAAACAACTTCCACTTTCTACGATCCACCATGTCTTGTCAAGTACTGTCATGTCAATCTGTCAATTGTTTCTAGTTATACCGAATTTGACATTTGACGTAAGTCAGTGCGGGACAATTCGAGGTTCGAGGCAGGTGTTCCAAATACACTGACATTGACATTAGCGACATTACGTCGTCAAACTTTTACTCCACTAACTCCACCTCCACTCCGTTATTACTCCATCATCACTGGATCATATTATAGAAAAAAAGGTGAATCAAATATTATCAAATTTCAACAGACGCTTAAAAAAATCTAATCGAATGTTCACAAATTATCAAGAGCAGTAATTTAACGTAGGAAAAAAACAAGGGGCGTTTGGAATAAAAACTTGACAGGTGTCAAGTTTACATTAGATTTTCCCTTGAGTTTTTAATGAATTCAACTATTTATTTTTGTACTTAGCATTAATCGAATAGATGTTCCTTTTTAGATGTTGTGAAAGTTCCAAATGAATGAAGCTCGTACCATTGAGTGCAAATAACGGAATGGTGTACAGTGTTAAGTTTAAAGTGTTGCAAAATTCGTAAATGGGATGAATGAAGAGGATTTAGTGAAAAGATCGGCCGAAGAGCGAGAGAAAATATTTTTAAGGTAGTCAAAACCGTAGGGTTTAATGGCTTGTAGTTGGAGTATTAATTGGGCCATTGTAGATATGAGCAAGGTAGAGAAGGTGCCGAAATTGACCCGTGGGAAGATCCGGGTTTCGAGGTATATCACACCACAGATAGGTATGGTTTCATTCATGATAAGAGACTGCCATCCAAAGTGGACCCGCAGGAAGCAAAGAGGCTGCAGATCGAAGTAGAAAGGCAGAAGAAATGGTTGAAGATGCTCAAAAACTGGGACAGCCCGATCGCTAAAGAAAAACTCCATTCGAGGGTGTACAAAGGCATACCCAATTCTCTTAGAACTGAAGTTTGGGCTAAATTACTACAGGTATATTATTTTTAATTAGATACATTATTGCTTAATTTAATTTAAAATTTCAATTAGGTCGAACAAATGAAGAAGCAACATAAAGGTGTGTACGCAGAAATGATGAAACTATCTAGAAAATATTCCACAGACGCTAGACAAATAGATTCGGATGTAAATAGGCAATTTAGGGAACATCTACATTATCGTGAAAGGTACAGCATCAAACAGCAATCACTATTCAATGTTTTAACAGCTTATGCAATGTTCAATTCAGAGGTAACTCGAAACTTGATTATCAATACATTTCGATTAATCATTTTTTAAATTATTATAGGTCGGCTATTGCCAAGGTATGTCAGGCTTAGCGGGTGTACTGCTTATGTATATGGACGAAGAAGATGCCTTTTGGGCTGTACACATTCTACTAACGAATCCTCGATTCGCCATGCACGGGCTGTACAAGGAGGGATTCCCCAAATTGACTCGTTTTTTGGCACACCACGATAAAATTCTCACTAAACTATTGCCCAAGATCAAGAAGCATTTCGACAAGCATGGTTTGGACGCCATATTGTACTCACTTAAGTGGTTTTTTGTTTGTTTCATAGAAAGGGTGAGTTCACCAGTTGTTCACATACACTCATGAGTCGTGTACTACTTTAGATGGGTTTTCATTTCAGGTTCCTTTTAATTTATGTTTGCGTATCTGGGATATATACCTGTTAGACGGCGAAAGAGTGATAACAGCGATGGCTTATACAATACTCAAATTACACAAAAGACAATTACTGAAACTCGGTGATATGGATTCGATCGTAAATTTCATACAGGTAAAGTATTTTCCAAAACGAAAACCTACATCTATATAATCGAATTAATCGTTTAGGTAAAATTGTACAAAGACTTCCAATACGACGAAGACTCGGCGATCAGGCACTTGGAAGCCTCGATGGAGGAATTGAAGAAACACAAACTCGACCTTCCCGGTCCGCCGACCAAAGACGAGCTGCCCGTAGGCCCGTTCGGGGTGTTCAAAGAGCCCACGTTTGAAGAGATAGTGGGCATCCGCAAGGATGCCTTCTCGTCGGACGAGAAACGCATGAACGAGATCGTCATGTTGGCGAGCGAAGCGGCCAAAGAGACATCGGCCTACGAAAAGGACAGGGATTGTCAGCTGTCGACGGCCGATTCCGTCGGCTTTACAGGTACCGATACCGAAAATAACAGTACGCTCGGTAGTAGCACCTCTTTAGCTAGCATAAGCAAGAGCAGTATGTTTGATAGCGGCGAGAATAGTAGCGTCGATGAATGCACAAGGCTTTGATTGTTTTTTTTTGTTACGTTTTCGTTTACAAATGGGTTATACGTTTATTTCTATCGTGAATTTAAAGCGCCCGGTAGAGCTTGTTTTGGGTAGGGAATTCAGCTTGTGCAGTCGACTCGATATGATGCTCTTATACAGGGTGTTCGATGAAAAGTAGCCCATTTAATCAGCTTGTAACGTTTAGAAGCTTAATCATAAAAATATGCAGTTTTCGCAGATTTATTTTATTATAGATTACTGAAAGATATACACTTCTACCTTTCAAAAATGTATTATCTGTACAAGTTATTCTACAAAAAGATGTCCCATTTCATAATATTTCATTAATGTCAATTGAAAAGAGGGGATTTTGATAAGACACCCTGTACATGTGATACAAAATGACTCTCTCACTGTAACAAGACTTGTAACAAAATAAAATGTATCAGGGAAAACCGCATGCTCTTATTATTTAGGCGTTTAAAAATTACGAGCCGGTTAAATGGGCTATACTTTTTGTTGGGACGCCCTGTATTATTCGATTCAGTGCGGTAATACAAAATTTTTTCGAATTAACTACTCTGTAAAGTTTCTTTTTAATTTTATCTGCACTTCATCACATTTTTAACATATTGCAATAAACTGTATGAAATCACCTTCATCGTTCACAATTAACAACGAGTAAAAGTTTCGATTTAATATTTAAGTATTTGTGATATTTCTGTGTACATATAAACTTGTTTTTCAAAAAAGCCTTGACCGGGCAAAGAAACGAACAGTAAGTTTTCGTGAACAAATAATGAGTTAATTAAATTATGCATGTGTAATAGGTTTTGTTTTTCAATCAATACTGATAGTTTTTTTAGTTTACAACGAATTTATTTATTGTTAGGTAATTTGCATGGTTCTTAAGATTAGTTTATTTTTTTATTATGAAACTTATTATAAAAAGTTCCTTGTTTGCTACCTTGAGATACTAAATAGCGCCTAAGCTAAATAAAATGTTCATTAATTCAAGTTTTTCGTGTATTAAGATAGTAGCTGTGAAGTGAAAAAGTTCCGAAATCTCAGTATTTGTACATTTTCCTGTTATTTTGTTTTTAACTGTACTTATCAAATATGTACAAATATTTAAGTCCAATGATGTATATAAGAAAGAAAAAAAGATTTTAGTAACAGTTGTAATATATTTTTTTATTTTATTTTGTATTATTTTCGCTCGTTAGTAGATAGAAATATTCGGAATATCTGTAAAATGAAAGACCAAAGAAATTTTTACCAAATCTAATTTATCGATTCATTATTTGTGGCGGATTTTCTCTTGATGTTTCAGTGGTGTGGTCTTTAATTAATCTCATATTCTATTTTTGTAACCATTCATCATTTTTACCTATAACAGAATTAATAACCCTAACTTCAACTGGGATCTTGTGCAGGGTTGTTTCAATAAATGTTCTGTACAAAGGTGATTTCTTTTGTTAATTTAAAATGAACAGTGTATACAGGGTGTTCCAAAAAATATTCCTATTCCCTAAGCATTCGGACATCTCATAAAGGGGAATGTTTTTGGCTAACTCTGTATGTATAAATTAGGGTTAAATTTTCGCGTTTTCAAAATTCCTTCCACTAATATCTAAATTGAATTGTAAATTGATGTTATTTTAGTATTGCCACCAGTCAGCAAATGAGTATGAATTTAAGAGGTGTAAAAACCGCCTGGAACTGGCTTGAACACGTTTTGGTAGGTCCGCATGAGCAAAGAGCATGTTATTCACCAGTTTTTCTCTGTTTAGATTTAGGTTTCCCCGTCCCCCATTTCCCGTTCCGTTGAGAATACATTCAGAAACGATACCTTTAATGGTGATAAAAATAATGAAAAAATAACCGGTAAGATTCGTTTTATTTATATTTCTTGGGGTGCATTCGCATTGTTCCGGCTAGGGGTAGATAAAACGCTAGTAATTATTTGGAATATTAAATATGTAATTTTATTTAAATTTATTCTAAAGATTACTTTGACATAAACTTTTCCGACGATTTCAATCAGTTTGTTAGAAGAGGGTTGTACGTTTTGGAGAATCGGGATATTTGGCGAGAATTTAACTACAAAGAAGGTAAATTTACACAACAATCAAGTATCGCTATTAAAAATTTAGAAATGAAACCACACAAAACGCATCCTGGAATCCATCCGTTCCTTCAAAATCCCCTACAACAACGCTTTTATTTCTTATTAAAAATTAACAAACCGACCCACGCTTAACACTTACTAATTGTAAATAGTTTTCTATGTAATTTCACCACTAGGTAATGTTAGAATTAATAATGCGTCTCGTTTTTATCCGAACATTCATTGGAATTTCTTGTTAATTGTTGTGGGAATGGATGTTTTGTTTGCACAAAAAATTGCTTCAAAACTTTAGTAGATGAATGTTGTAATGTCCTTAATACACTTAAGCTTCATGTTGGATTCAACTAATCAAAGTTGAAGCTAAGAGAAGAGCAACTTGTCTCAACAGTGAGATTCCAAAGTGTGTCCTGATAATCGGGCACACCCGCGTTTTGTATTTAAGTGTTGTAATCGAATAATGTCAACGTGTAATTTCCAGGTTCGAAGTTCTCCTTCGATCCGAGCATGGACGACGCCAGCTCGCTCCTGGACTGCGAGCACACGGGCTCGAGGCGCTCGCTGGCCGACACCAGCGTGACGTCCACGGCTGACCTGTCGGTGTTCTCGACGGTGACGCGCAGCCAGCAGCACGACAACAGCCTCGACACGCACAGCAACATGTCCGATAACTCGGCGGGCGGCGTCAGCTCGGCGGGCTCGGGCGTCGGCGCCACCGGCAGTCTGCAGCGCGCCGTTTCGGGGCGGTCGACGCCTCGGGCGGCGACGCGCGTCCCCAGCCCCGACGTGTTGCGCATCTACGTGCCGTACACGCCGCTCGACACGCCGGTGGCCAGTCCGCACAACGGCTTCCTCGACGCCAACAAGATCCGCATCCGGATCGACAACGACGAGCTGCCGACGCCGTTGGTCGAGCACGGGCAAATCAAGAATTTCAGATTGGATGCTGCTATCGAATACGATTTGACATGAACGCGCTTCGAGCGCGCGAAACGCTTTATTCGGATTACTAATACCGATATCGACAAAATAGCAGAAGAAAACCTGTTATTGCATGAGTAAAGTGCAAAATTGTTTGCAGTACGCTCAATTCTATGAGTTGAACAAAGAAAGATGGTATACAAAAATAATGGTTTGAGTGAGAAAGTTTCAATCAACCCACAGTATCACTCTTTCTTCTTCCTTTATATAAGACTAATGGAACTTGTCTTTGTTGCACCCATAGACACCATATTGCGTATTTATTTACATTTATCTGTATGTAATCGAATAAAGCGTTTCATATGAGACCGAATGTATTCGAACGAACAAAACAGCCGATGAATTCCAAAAGTTTGAATGAAATTCTAGTCTTTGTAGATATTTAAATGATTTTTGTCTAATAAATCCAATGAATGCAGAGCTACTGTACTAATTCCGCTAAGGGTTAGTTTAATTTATAATTGATAGAGATTAAATGAAATATATCCATACTCGCATACATTGAATAACAACTCTGATAGGTTGGGATATTATAAGATATTCCTGCAATACTGATTTTACTAGAAAAATATTGCCTTTATTTATTTATTTATTGTTTGTTTTTTTTTTTGTAATGACGAGGTTGATACGAGTACGTGGGTCAATCAGAAACACTGTCAATTTATCGATATCTTTTTTATATTCTACAGAAGCAAAATCGATCAATGCGCTTCAATAAAATTGTATTAGCAATATTTCGTATAAATTATTAAGCGTTATTTTGGGGTTTTAGGTGTTAGGAACTTAAGAGACGTCCTAATTTATTCTTTACATTGAAATTGTTCGAATAAGTTTTCCAACAAATTTTTCCATTATCGATTCCATTCCTTCAGCATTTATATTTATGTATTTATTTTTGTATAACGTAGACGTGTTAAATTATATTCAGGGTCGTTCGGGTGATTAATTCGCAATAAAAAAATACTCGAGATTGTAATGTGTTCAGCCCCATTCGCGAACCACCCTGTATATCCGATAATATAAAAGCCTAGTTCGTATCATGTAGATGCTAAGGAATTGTGCCATAGGAGGTTCCCATCTCGCATAATTTAATTTAAAAGGTTTTGACTTGATGAAATTTTCCAGTTATTTTTTTAATTGTAATAGAACTAAAACGTTTAATGATGGGCTTATCATTTCGCAAGAATACAACGTGTTAATTAGGTGATAAGGAGGATAACGTTTATTAAATATACAGGTTGTCCTAATGAGTGAGCAAATTTATCTCTTGCATGTAAATAAATCGTTTGAAAATTGAACATTTTGTAATTATGCGACTATATCACATTTATTTTGGTAAAATTTATATAAATATCGTAGGTGACGCTGTTGTTTTTTCAAAACGCTGTTTGTTAAATAATTCCACCGACGGAATTTTATTTATATTTTGTATTTTACAAAATAATATAATAATAACATTATATTATAATAATATAATATAATGTTTGGTTCGAAAATGGTTCGTTTATTAAGAGTTCTTGATGGCACTAAAATATATTTAAAATTCCCAATAGATTCAGATATTTTCTCACTAATTATATCATGAATGTTAAATTCTAATGAATGTTGTGATTTGTAAATAATTAACGAAATTTTCTCTAATGAATTGACAACATTTTTTATTAGTATGCAGATCGCGAAGAATAAGTGATTATTCACTACTTTTAGTTCATTTTCACTTACAGGGATCCAATTCAAGATAGTTGGTAACGGATACATAATTATATAAAAAATAGGTATATTGTTAGAAAAAAATGATACTCCTGAAAATATATAGTTTCTACAGATATTAGAATATAGTTTTAAAATATTTAAAAAACCTTTCATCGAACCATCGATAAAATTGTATAAATTATATTTTTCACTTTTTAAATTTATCACAGAAGTAATTAAAACTTAGCACTGGTTAGTAGTGGAGGTGTGAGCTATTAGCTTCTGTTTGTCGCAGGATTTGTACGAGCGTGATAAATGCAATAAAATACGTGTATTTCACTTTGATTTTAAGTATAAACATGTTGATCAGTCATAGAATGACTTCTAAATTTCTTAATAAAACTACTTAAAAAACGAATTGATTTATTACCAATCCTAGAATCTACAAAAAATTTGTGAATCCCCTAAATTACTACATAAATCGAATATACTTATTTAGGCAACCTATTATGCATTGGAAATGGTCAGTTTTTATGTGTCTGCATAAACCTGTAAGTGAAGGCAGGTATTGTACGAAACGTCAGTGTCACTGTCAGTAGTGTCAAATAAAATTTCACAAGAAAATCGTGTTGTAAAAGTTTGATGAATGGTGTAACCCTGACCATGGCTGATGAAATAAAAATTGTTCAGGAAAACGGGGGTGACGCACCCCCGAAATCGGCCAAGCAGCTCGCCAAGGAAGCCGCCAAGCAGGCGAAACTGGACAAATTGAAGCAGAAATTGGAAAAACAGCAAAACGCGCCGCCGAAAAAAGACAAGGAAGAGGTAACTAATCATTTTTAACATATGTTTCGGGCGCAATCATGCACTTAAAATATCACAATGAAACGAAAGAATCAGTTCGTATTAAAAAGTCCAACAAAAATTACTCGTTACTTTGATTGTTTAGCGAAAAAAATTGATCACAAAATTTATAACCTACAACATATTGTAGTTGAAGGCATGTAGATGAATAATTGCATTTGTTTAGAAAAAAGAAAAGAAAAAGGAAGTTAAGGAGGCTGCAACTTACGATATTCCCACGGAAGAAGGCGAGAAAAAAGATACTCTTTCGCCCTTACCTGATGCTTACAGCCCAAAATACGTTGAAGCAGCTTGGTACACTTGGTGGGAAAAACAGAAGTTTTTCAAACCCGAGTATGGAGTAAGTTTTACCACAATAACCCAATCGAATGAGATTAACTACACCAACTTATTTTATAGAGAAAATCAATATTGGAAGACAATCCGAAAGGTAAATTTGTTATCGTCATTCCCCCTCCGAATATCACTGGTTACCTTCATCTAGGCCATGCTCTAACCAATTCAATACAAGACTGCATTACTAGATGGTAAGTTTATCTATTTGTTTTAATACTTCCATTAATCTTGCACTTTAATAGGCATAGAATGCGAGGTGAAACAACCCTCTGGAACCCTGGTTGTGATCATGCTGGTATTGCTACCCAAGTTGTGGTGGAGAAGAAATTGTGGAGAGAAGAAAAGAAGACCAGGCACGACATCGGAAGGGACAATTTTGTGCAGAAAGTGTGGAAATGGAAGGAAGAGTATGTATTTTATTTACTACAATTTTTTCTCTACTAATTATTACCTAATGTAATAGAAAAGGTGTAAGGATTTACCATCAGTTGAAGAAGATGGGTTCATCTTACGATTGGGAACGCGCCGCATTCACCATGGATCCTAAGCTATGCAAAGCTGTAACCGAAGCTTTCGTTAGACTGCACGAAGACGGAACGATTTATCGATCTAACAGACTCGTAAATTGGTCTTGCACATTAAAATCCGCTATTTCTGATATCGAGGTATTAGTCTACACGTTTATCTCTTTTATGCAATTATTAACTGTCTTTAAATAGGTGGATAAAGTGGAGATACCCGGGAGAACTTTCCTCTCTGTACCGGGATACGAGGAAAAAGTCGAATTCGGGGTGCTGGTACATTTCGCTTATCAAGTCGAAAATTCCGATGAAAAATTAATCGTAGCAACCACTCGAGTGGAAACTATGTTGGGAGATACTGCCGTTGCTGTGCATCCCAAAGATGAGAGATACACTCATTTACATGGAAAGTACGTATAAAATCACGTAATCGATCATAAGTATTTACAATAATTGCAAATTTTAGGTACGTCATCCATCCGTTTTGCGATAGAAAGCTACCGATTGTTGTAGACGATTTCGTGGAATTAGGATTCGGTACTGGAGCCGTAAAAATCACCCCCGCCCACGATCCTAACGATTACGAAGTAGGAAAACGGCACAATTTACCTTTCATCACTATTTTCGATGAAGAAGGCGTCATTATCGGAGACTATGGAAGATTTACAGTAAGCTACAATTACCTCACTTGTCGAGATCAATTACTAATTGAATATTTCAGGGGATGAAACGGTTTGTGGCTCGAAAAGAAATCGTAAACGAGTTGAAACAAAAAGGTCTTTACATAGAAACTAAAAATAATCCGATGGTTGTTCCCATTTGTAACAGAAGCAAAGATATCGTCGAGCCCATGCTCAAACCGCAATGGTAATGATACTTATTATTCAAACGTATTCGGGTTATTAATTGATATTTTTTAAGGTATGTGAGCTGTTCGGATATGGCGAAAAAGGCCATTCAGGCTGTGAACGATGGCGATTTGAAGATAATTCCGGAAATGCACGTGAAAACTTGGCACCATTGGATGGAGGGCATCAGAGATTGGTGCATTTCCAGGCAACTCTGGTGGGGACATAGGATTCCCGCCTACTTCGTAACTGTTAAGAACAAACCACAGCATAAACTCTCACCAGGAGTAAGTCATGTAAAATATAGTAATAAATAAAAATTAATAATGTAATTTTAGGGCGACGACGGTGATTGTTGGGTATCGGGTAGAACGTACGAAGAAGCTCTACAAAAAGCCACGAAGAAATTCAATACAACGCCGGAAAATCTCGAATTGTCTCAAGACGTTGACGTTTTAGACACGTGGTTTTCCTCAGCCCTGTTTCCGTTTTCGATATTCGGTTGGCCAGATAACACCGAAGACCTCCAAGCTTTCTACCCGACGTCCTTATTAGAAACGGGCCACGACATTCTGTTCTTTTGGGTAGCTAAAATGGTGTTTATGGGCCAGAAATTACTGGGAAAACTGCCGTTTAAGTAAGTTATAACGTCCTACACTGTTTCGATCTCGTTAAAAACGGTTCTTGTAGGGAAATCTACCTTCATCCGATCGTTCGCGACGCGCACGGAAGGAAAATGAGCAAATCGCTGGGCAACGTGATCGATCCCATGGACGTCATAACCGGTATAGCGCTGGATGACCTCCACAAGCAATTGTACGACAGCAATTTGGATCCGAAGGAAATCGACAAAGCCAAGCAGGGCCAGAAGCAGGATTATCCGGACGGGATACCGGAATGCGGTACTGACGCTTTGCGATTCGCCCTATGTGCAATGTGCTACGGACGAGACATTAATCTAGACATCCTCCGCGTTCAAGGCTACAGATTCTTCTGCAACAAAATATGGAATGCTACAAGGTAATAGTACAATATTGTAGCAACGGAGATTATATTGGATATTTGTAGATTCGCTTTAACGTATTTCTCTACCAATTTCCGAGCGCCCGATGATAACAAACTAATCGGCAACGAAAGTTTAATGGATTTGTGGATGCTGAGCCGACTGTCCACTGCCATTACCGATGCCAATAGAGGTTTCAGCAACTACGATTTTTCTACCATCACCACAGCTATTTACAACGTGTGGCTGTACGAACTTTGCGACGTATATTTAGTAAGTTAATTACTTCGTTTAATTTGCAAGATGATTTATGTATTAATTACCAGGAAACCCTCAAACCGGTGTTCGCTGGCGACGACGAAGAGGCCAAAAACACGGCTCAAATTACGCTGTTTCGAGCCTTGGACGTGGGGCTTCGCTTACTTTCGCCTTTCATGCCTTTTATAACGGAAGAGCTGTATCAGAGATTGCCGAGACCGGCGAAACAGGCGAAAGAAGTTCCCAGCATATGCGTGGCTTCGTATCCGAACGAAAAGGAGTACAGGTGGAAGAATGAAGATATCGAAGACGAGGTGGATTTCGTGCAGAGAGTGGCGAAAAGTATCCGATCCGCCCGCAGCGACTACAATCTACCTAACAAAACCAAAACCGAAGGTGAGATACGCGAAATTGTTTGATTTATTGTTCGTTGGTAAATGGATTTTATATTACAGCTTATGTCCAATGTGATGATGAAATGACGGCGGATATCATCACGAATTATAGTTTGGCGTTGCAAACTTTGGCGTATTGTTCGAAAACGCTTGTCAACGAACAACCCCCCGACGGTTGTACTATTTTGACCATATCGGATAAATGCCAAGTCTATTTATTGTTAAAAGGTAAAACTCGCTAATGCTCGCATAAACAACGTTTAATATTCGATATTTTCGTGCAGGACTCATAGAACCTTCCAAGGAGATCGCCAAAATTCAGAAGAAATTGGATTTCCTGCAAACCACCAGAGAGAAGTTGAACAAAACCATCGGTGCTGCCGATTACGAATCGAAAGTGCCGGAGGAAGTAAGACAATCTAATGACGATAAATTGAATCAAACCAGCGCGGAGATATCGCGACTGGAAGCCGCTCTCAGTTCGCTGAGGTTAATGTAATGGATTTTTATACCGAATTTTTATATGCAAACTAGCTTATCGCAATGTCTAATTCCAATAACTATTTATTTAGTTGGTTTTTGTTTCATGTAGAATGTAAAATACTATTTATTTCTTACAGCTAAGGTGTAATAGTCGCTTGAAATATTGAGTTAAAGTCACTTTTTTGGATGTTATATTGTTTTGTTATAGTTTTTGTTACTTTTAATTGCATTTCTGCGAATGTTCGTACTTGCAGAGCCTTATAACTAAACACATTTCAGTATTTCAATACCAAAAACAACTCGGCTTGTAATAAAAGATAATTAATTGCTTGATTAAATTAGTATTTTATTAAGTATTCAAATTGCCCAGACTCGAACGTAATCGATGAGAAAGTGAGAATCCTCGCTTCCGACGTCCCACGTTGGCAGCCATTGTTCCCTGCCTTGCCAGAAGGTCGTCAAGGCGTTGGAGGCCGAATTAGACCAGGGTTTACCGCCAGGTTTGTTATCAGCATCGTCTGGGAAGTAAGCCGTCCCTCCCACAGCTAAATTGAGTATCAAATAAAACTCCTGGTCGAACGGGGCCATTCTAGTGTCCCGTTTCCACGGGTTGTCCAAACCGGTCGCGTCGAGGTGCCCCATTTCCCAAAAACCCCCGTCTCCGGGCTTCACCGTGCCGATAACCGAGTCCTCGACCGAGAATTGTATGTGATCGGGCGTCCATTCCAATTGGTACCTGTGATAATCGGAGTTGTAGCCCTCGGATAGGTTCTGCTCGAAGTGGGTGTAATTGTATCGGTTGTAGTTCGGGTTCGGGCCCCAATGCAGCGTGCTGCCGATCTGCTGGACGCCGATGTTGACGCCCGAGGGGCTCACCAGTTGCCTGTTGCCCCTGCTCTCCATGATGTCGATTTCGCCGGAGGACGGCCAGCCGGAGTACTGGTTGTATCTGGGCATCAACCAGATGGCTGAGCAAAACGGTGGGAATTTAATACTTATTAGCGCGGTTTGGATGGTGTCGAGTTACCTGGCCACAACCAATCCCCGGCGGGTACTTTAGCTCTCACTTCGACCTTTCCGTATTTGAAGGAGAAGGAATGGAGCGACCTCAAGCGGGCGCTTTTGATCGGATTGACGATGTTTGTTGCCGTGCCGGTTCTACTGCAGCCGTACCATTGCGGATTCGTGCACCTGTGATAAATGCATTATTGATGTATGCATTAAACAAACAATGGGGTTCTTACTCGTCAGCCGGGGATCCCCCGTTGATGTCCAAAGTTCCCGAATACAAAAAATTTTCACCGTAATCGTCCGCAACGAAGGTCGGTCTGATGTGAAGAGACCCGTTCTCTACGTAGCTGTTGGATCTGTTGTTTGTGTACCATTGAAATTCCCAATTCTATAGGAATTTATGGGTTTTTACAACACGCATTAAACGCGTTATTGGATTGAACTTACCCCGTTGCCTCCCAGATTCTGTTCGTGCTGCCACTTTCTCAAGTCCAGCTTGTCGAAGTCGTCGTCGAAGATTAACTGCTGCGAGCAGAAGGGACCTTCGGGCGCGTGGGTGCCACTCACAGTCGTGGGGGAGGTCTTAGGGCAAAAGGCACAATCGCCCATTCGGGCGATTTGCAGTAAAATTGCCAATAAAGTTACTCGTTTCATTTCAAGTCGATATATTGAACTGAAGCGAGTTGAGTAAAATAACAGGTATAAGTGCGGTTGTTATCATATAAAGCATTTTGTCCAAAACCACTTGAATTGATGAGATAAGTTTGTCTATTTTTACACGTTATTAATATACATTAAAAAAAACTCGAGATGGTTTTTTGCCGGAATTTAAATTTATTAAAAAACAGTTTCGTAACGATGCTACTAAACAAACAAGTAAAATTATGAATCAATATTTGATATTTCATAACTAATACAACATATAATTACAAGACTATTATATTACAATCAGAAAATTGTTGCTATTAAAAGAAGCCTCTATGAAGACTTAAATTCAAAGACAGAGTTAGTTCATTTAGAGTAGGTTTGTCAGAAAAATAAAACAAATAAATTAGAATCTAAATTTAACAATTGCGTCTAAATAATCATACCTTGTTCAAGGCAATTTTAATCCACTCTAATTTGAAATTGTGAAGTCAATTATTTTCTAATGCATAATAAGTTCATTCGCAGGATCAAATTGTTTTCGAATTGTACCTTTTGTGGCTAAAATACGTGTGCAATATTTACAATTTTCAGCTTCACAAGGCCCAAATTTTGATGTAATCGATTATCATGGAGCTTCCTTTCTTCCAAGTAGGGAGCCACTGGGCTCTGTCGTCGTAGAATTTTTTAACCTGCAATCTTTCCCTGTTCCTCCACGGCTTCGTGCCGTCGGAGCGATCGTCGAAGCTGAACCCACCCACACCTACGCCCACCTCAAGGCACATCTGGAACAAAGTGTAATTTAAAGTAATTTACCTCTTTCTTGTGATAACATTTTCCTACCTCTTTGTCGAAAGGAGCCAAAGGAGATCCGTTGATCCAATCACCTGAATTATCGATTTTTAATTCATTCGCTAACGATACAAACCCTTCTTTCGGCGGTTCTATTCTGCCGTATTCTGTACCGTCCACACTTACAACAAATTCATCTGAAATTAACTGTTAGTTTGTAGGGTTATTAGTTTATTTGGAACAAACCTGGGGTCCATTTCAATTGGAAATTGTGGAAATCGTCGGCCCACGCTCTCTCGCTGGTTACGTTCCTCAATCCGTAATTCCTCGCCAGCTCGCCTTTGCCCAGAATGATTCCGCCTTTGAGGATTCTGTTGCTCATAGAGTTGCCTTCGGTGAAGGCGATTCGAATTTGCCCCGATTCGAAATCCTTGCCGTACAGCTCTCTCATGGGGTTTAAATACAGTACTGCAAAGAGTGAAGTAAAGAGAAATTGGTGGGATTCGAGTAGGTGTACTTACTGGGATATACCCAATCGCCCGCGGGCAATTTTGCGCGGATTTCCACCCGTCCGTATTTGAAGGAAAATTTTCCTTTTGTCGTCAACAGAGCGGAGGCTACTGGTGGTACCATAAATCCGGCGTCGGATACCATTTTACAAGAAGATTCCTCTTTTACGGTGCAACTGGAATTATATTAATTATTTTTTGCATGAGTCCGTATTTGCGACTTACTTTTTCCCCAAATCGATGCCCTTCTGCAATGTTTCTCGCCCGAATAATTCCTCCAGCATTACTGGTTTGATTTCCAATCCTCCTCCGTTTATGATTTGCCTAGTTTCGGGGCGATCCACGTAAACTACGAATTCGTAGTCCTAAAATGAAGTTTCTAAATAAAAAAATACATAATTTCCTTTATATCATACCGGCGCCGTGGCGATTTTCTGCTCGATTTTCCAAACATTGTGCCTGAGCGACTTGAAATTCTCGTTGAAGATCAGCTTGTCTTGGCACTTGGATTTTCCTTTGACGTGCGTAAGGGACGGTTTGCACTCTTTCGTTTCGGTCTCTTCGTCTTTGGCGTCTTCGTCGAAACTTCCTTCGTTAACATTGGGATTCGTTTGAAAGTTCTCGTGGCGATTGCCGGGCTGGAAGAACGGGTTCGGTTCGACCATGTGATTGGTATCTGTCCAGTCTGCTGGTTGCTCGCTGTGGTGGTTGTGAGTAGGTTGATGGGGGTTTGTAATTTGGAAAAATTCGTTCAAGTTTGCTGTTTGCTCTCCGTGGTGGTTGTGAGTAGGTTGATGGGGGTTTGTATTGTGGAAGAATTGGTTTGGGTTGACATTATGATGATGGTTATGTGGTTGATTGTGGTTGGTAATTTCGAAGAATTCGTTGAGGTTCGATGGATCGACCACGTGTATATTAGTAGCTGGTTTGTTAGGGTTGGTGAGTTCGAAAAATTGGCTTAGATCGGCCGATTCTACTTTGTGTTTGTTACCGTTTTGATTGTGGTTGCTTAAATCCACCCATTCGACTGAAATTTAGTTTTTATAAGGGTAAAAGTTATTAAAATTTGATGGTTACCTTTTGAATTTTCGTCGCCCGCGCCAAACCTTGCATTTAATAAAGGGATGGTTGCGACCGGTCTGATCGCGTGCACCACCACTGGTTGGACGTTGGGATGTTTCTTGTGTTCTCTGTAAATGTTGTCTATGAATTCCTGGCCTTCCGGGCGTATAAAGAAACCTGGAATGACCGAAATGGGTTTATATTACATCGTTTCTCGCATCAGTAGTAGTAAAAGGTTAATTTGTTATTGGCCTTAAATATACTAGACTAACCTTCATTATTGCGGTGAGTATGACCATATCCGCGATTATTTTCATGGTACACATTTGAGTATTCTGGAGACGTTAATTGTGTTGCTCCATTTCCTATGGAAATAAAATCAACAAATTAACCTTTTGTTGCAAACATAAAACGATGACTAAACAGGACATTTTGTGTGCGGTTTTTGCTTTAAATTTTATCACCAAACTACAGTAAAATTCAAAACGATACAAATTACTTTTACATTCGGTCCAGCACGACTTACCAGTTAAATAATTCAGGAACATGCCCGGAATATTCGTAGGATCGAAAGATGCAGCAGCAACGAAGGCAACACTCCATAAATACACCCACAACCTTCTCATTTTAACTAATATATTCTTCTGTAAATGCTGGTTCGGCAGGAATAGGTTGGTTCCAGGTACAAACGTTTAGCCGGAAAAATACTATTACAATTAAAATACAATTAAAGAATAACTGGTAGCAAATCGACTAGAAGACGATAAATACTACCGGTTAGACGATTGTTAAATGTTTATCAATTTTTTACTAATAAAATATACCTGTCCTTAGGTACTCAAAAATAATTTAGGTATGTAGTATTTTCAAATCGATAGATATCTACTCTGTAGGAAAAAGAAGCACAACATACGAAAAATAATTTATTACAAAATATTTATGAATATAAAAAATTATCCTAATATTAGCACTAATTCTTCGTTACTTTAATATAATCGACTTGTAGAGCGCTTTTCTCGCTCCAACTTGGCAACCACTCATCTTGTGCGTTGTTAAATTGCGTCAACATGTTTCTTTTTCCGTTCCTCCACGGCTTGTCATGGGAATCTTTGAAATTAAACCCTCCAACGCCCACTCCTAACACCAAATACATCTGAAAAATCACCAATATTAATATGTATATTGCCCGAAAACGGTGGATAATTCACTCACCTCCTGATCAAACGGAGCGATTTTAGAGCCCGTTCCCCATTTATCGGCGTTGTTGATTCTCAAATTATTCGCTAATTCAGCGAAACCGTTCGATGGAGGAGTTATCCTTCCGTACATTCTGTCATCAACGCTCAACGTAATCTCATTAGGCTGCCAATTGACGACGAACTTGTGGAAATCGTCTGACCAATTTTCGAACGCCTCGACTTTCTTAATGCCGTAATCTCTAGCTGCGTTACTTTGACCCAAAACAACACCGCCTTGGAGGAGTTTGTTCTGGTCGGAATTTCCGGGAGAGAATGCTATCCTAATCTGTCCGGATTCGTAGTTACTGTGTCCGTAGACGCTGTGCAGTGGATTCAAATAAATCTCTAAAAACCGCAGGTTATTATAGTAATTAATCAGTCTTCGATGGTGTGTATTTATTTACCGGGGTAAATCCAGTCACCGGCAGGCAATTTCGCTCTAATCTCCACCTTGCCGTATTTGAAGGAGAATTTGTTTTTAGTGCTGATTTGCGCCGAAACGACGGGAGGCAGGAGGAATCCTCCATTGTAGCTTCTTCTGCAACCCAAAGTATCTGAAGCGTCTGCTGTGCAACTGTAAAAATTAATTTGTGTATATTATAATTGAAGAGAAAAACTATTCATTAAACTCACTTCTCGCCAAAATCATAGCCGGAAAACGAAGTCAGAAATCCTTCCCCGAAAACCCGTTGAGTTAGGACCGGATTTATCTTGAGTTTGTTATTTTTAATTTGGATAGTCTCCGGTCGGTTAACGTACATGACGAATTCGTAATCCTGAAATATGCCACAATAATTTACAGTACAAAATAAAATTAGTGAATTATACCGGTTCTCCTGCGAATTTCTGCTCGACAATCCATCGGGCGGGGTTGAGAGAATTCGAGGAAAAGTCGTCGAAAAATAAATTTCCCGTCTCTGTTGGTTTGATTGGATCTCTCACAGGTGTTTTGTTGATGTCTTGTCCTAAACAAAACAAACTTATTTACACGGGCCTTATATTTTACTCAGTACCATTACCTTTAACAACGAACATCTGATCATCTTTGGGATATCCTAAAACCCTTTCACCGTCATCGAAGTCCACGTAGGTCCAAAAGTACAAAATATCTCCCGGTTTTAACTTGGTAATTTTATCAACGAAGGTCCAGCTGCCATTTTTAGGCTTTAAAATATCCCTGGCGAACGTGCCAGCCTCTCTTCCATCGAATTCCTCGTTGATTTTACCGTGAAAGGCGAATAACTTGATGCCCGGGACATCTACAATGTAATTACTTCAACGAATATGGAAACAACAAATTGGTACTAAAGGAAAAAAAGGAATTTTTGGGATGGAAAAGATGGATAAGAAAATGCGCAGTATACATAATGATTAAGAATAAGAAAACATGTGAATAATTTGATAAAATGTATGATTAATTTTGTGAAGGAAATAAGCGTATTTACCTGGTATGGAAACCTTGAAGCCCCTAGGGCGTAAAACTTCAACGCTAGCGTCAGGAACTTCAAATTGAGCTCTAACGGCTGCAATTGTACACAAAAATAAAAACGGAAGCATCTTTAATAGAGAGAACAAATTCCACATAATATGCGTAAACACGCAAACTTGAACTTAATTTGAGCTAAAAACCGGGATTTCCATGAATATATAGAAATCGAATTAAAAATAGTCCGGTAAACAATAAGTTGTTTACTGTGTAATGCGATTCGTATAATTAGATGTATTGTGGGGGCAATCAGTTATTACATCATAAATTTACCAGAAAAGTTGCATAAATTTATTAAGTTGATAAGTAGAAAATGTAAAACCGCTTATTTCTCTAACTGTAGAAATTCCTGGACTATTTTAAAGGGAATTTTGCTGCGATAAACCAACGGATAAACCAATGACCGCTTGAAATCTCTACAAGACGTACACAGAATTTTTATTTTTATATTTATATATCTTTACAAGAATTTTTATTTTTATTTTCAAATCTTATCTCTTATTTCTTATATTCATCGATATGTATGCTACTTAATAGTGATATTCTCCGTAATTTAAATACTCCTATTTTCAAAATGATGCAGCATTAAATGCATTCAAATTATAATTAATAAATTGTTCATGAAATTATTAAAGCGAATATTTAGGTGTACTCAACCCACGGTTTGTAGGTTATTCTACAAACCGTGTACTCAACCTGCTTCTACTATGACAGTTTACCTGTCACATTTTTATTTAACATAATTATATGCAAACTCCTAATAATTTTATACTAATTTGTATTAATTTTTATAAATGGTCAATAAAAATCGCTATTTTCGTATGTACTGTTGAAAATTGTTATATAAAAAGATTAAAACATAGAAGCAGTAACTGTAAACTAATACAGTTACAGGCCATATTAGACAAATTATTTGACAGGATCGTAACAAGTTCCACAAGAACTGTCAAAAACGTAGTTCCTTATAAAAGGTTTACATTTAAATTATAAAATTTGTGTAAAATATTTTATTGCTTACTAAATAATGTATAAAATGTAATAGTGTACAAAATTTTCATTTATTATAATTCAAAATATATGTATCTTATTTGCTAACAAATGAAGCCGGTCCTGATTGGCGAATAACGAGAAATATTTAAATTTCCCAAACGACATCAAGTAGTTTTGAAATTGACATTTATTTAAATGACACACAGTCAATTTCGATTTTCACCTCATTCAATTATCTTACTTTAAACAAAATCTAAAAAAGCATTTTGCTTTGTTTTACCCAAAATATCGCATATTTTGTTTTAAAAAAACTGAAACAACATAATAAAAAACCAACACGATTTAAGCGCGATAATTCAACCAGCGCTAAGACATTATTGGTTTCAAATAGCCATAAAAATTCGAATCTTATCGCTTAATCGAAGGACATCCCAACAGAAAATATGAATTTTGAATCCTTGAACGATACCAGGTGAGTTATTAACAATCGATTTAATAATTTGGAAAATACTTTGTTAATTTGACAATAATGGGTATTACTTACATAATTATAGTACCTAATACAGGAAACTGTGTAGGTACTTTAACATATTTAATAATAAATTTATTTACTTACAATTGTAGTTCTTCTATCTATTAATAAATATTGGTCAATTCTATGAGTTGAACAATGAAAGAATATTATAACATACTGGTTGGAATGAGAAAGTTGCAATCCCACAATATCAATCTTCTTTTTCCTTTATATGAGACTAATGGAAGCTGTCTTTGTTCCACCCACAGACCACACGACCCAACGACCACTTATTTCAAAGTTTGCTTTCTTCGTGCTTTCTTCAATTTGTTTCTACTCTCCTTTTCCGTGCATAGCAAAATCAAAATTATCAATGAGTACTCAGATATATATTCAATCTGAGGAAACTTATTCATTCCCATCGTTCCAGCACGATAAAAAACGAAGACCTGAAGGACGAATACGACATATTCCTGTTCGCCCACTTGGACAACATCACCAACAACATCGTCAACGGCTCCAACGACCTGCCGTTCGGCAACCAAATGGAGGCGGCGCCGTTGCCGCCGTCGAAGCCTCGCGATCACCTCGACCACGACATGGCCTTCGACGAGAAGGAGGTCGCCAATCTGGACGTGGCGGAGCTGATGAAGTTCGAATCGGAGGACGCCGACAACGGCACGACGCACTTCGTCAGGCACGAGATCCAGAACGGCAAGCAGGTGAAGTTGTGGGAATGCGGTGTTTGTGAGTAGTTGAAGGAATTGTTGCCAGCGCGGATTCGAGAGGTTTGTTGCAGGTCAGAAGGTGTTTACGCATCAGTACACTTTGATGCGGCATTTGCCGACCCACACGGACGAGAGGAAGTTCCAGTGCGTTACGTGCGGGAAAGGTAATTTATTTCGTTCAATAAATTGTGAGACTGTATATAGGAATCCTGTGAAATCGTTACAGCCTTCCGGCAAATGTCGACCCTATCCCAACACCGGGCTATCCATTCCACCGATCGTCCTTACATTTGCGAAATTTGCCAGAAAACCTTCAATCGCGTATCCACTTTGATTTCCCACAGAAAAACCCACACTGGTCTCAAACCCCACAGGTGCCATTTGTGCACTAAAGCTTTCCATCAGAAAGGTACTATTGCATCCTCTCACATCTCTCATAAGCAGTACAATTTTTTCATGCGTTTCAGGAAATTTGCGCAATCACATTTTCACGCACACCAACGAGAGGCCTTACAAATGCGACATTTGCGGCAACGGTTACAACCAAATGTCCAATTTGATGTGCCATAAACTGAAAGTAAGAGAAATACAGTGCACCATTGTATCTACAACTATTGGTAACAATTGTGATGTAGCTGAATATATTGATGTTTTTTCGATAGGCTCATCAGAAAAGCGAGAAACTTAAGTACGAGTGTCACGTTTGCTTCAAGTCCTTCGCTAAGCGCGTTAGTTTGAGACAACACGAGCGGTACACTCACGTACCGAATACCACCGAAGCCGTTGTTCAACCGACGTCCACCATACAAATACCAGACAAGATTAGGTAACCATTTCTTTTATGGTGGTTTAGCAGGAGAAAATGTTGGGGAGATCAAGCGTAAAATGATCTATTAGATATTCACTGAACAGCTTTCTAAGCGAATATCAAAAATGAGAACATTTTTTTGTGTTTAGTAACGCAAATTCGATAATCGTGGAGCCGATAAAAACTGAGGCGATGAGACTAGCGATCGAATCGAATCAAACGCCTTTCGCCCTTCTGCGTCCCGTCTCTGGAATTCCCGTGCTGGTGAGAGTCCTTCCAGCTGGCGATAAGCAGATGTTGGTTCCCGCGTCTGCCGAGGATTTGAAAAAGCACAGCCAAATTTCCATTATGGCCAAGGATGACAAAATACCCATCACCCGTGAGTTTATCTTCCTCTACCCTCTATTAGCAAAAGCGTACAATAGGTCAATATCAAGTCATAGGTAATAGTAAAAAATATTTGTAGAAAACCAGCAAACCGGTTGTACCGTTCAAATAAAAATACCCGTAGTGGCGACTGTGATTCAACGAAGCGATCTCGCCGGTCAATTGTCGATGTCGGTGATCAGTCCCGGTCCGAACGGGGAATTGGGCGATCAGATCGGATTGATGGGATCTAAAATTAATAACTTCGTCTACAGTTCCACTTTGACGCAATGCGGCGTCGCCGGATCGCACGATTTATCCCAAAATGGTACTCTATCGTTCATAAATCAACAAGACCTAGGTGTTAACGGGGTGGAGAATAATCACATACAAAGTAAGATGTGATGTTTGTTTTGTGCATTTGCCATTGCTCTAATAAAAGACTTATTTTAATTTTTAGTTAGCATGGATAATGGAATCGCCTATCAAACGATACCGGTATAAGCTGTTACTTGAAGCTAAAAGTATTTCCACTATAGTTTGCTTGTATTTAATTTAATTCGTTTCAGTGTTTTAAAAAATTTTTGTTCGTCTAGAGTCTAGAGGCTAATGTGCAAATTTCAAATAATTTAATTTCGTTTAATGGCTCGATCAAACCGAAATAAAAAATCGGTCGAATAAATTATTTCTTTGAATTTTCGTTATTATTTCTAAGAAAATATAATCAAATGGCAGTGATTTTAACGTAATCGACGAGCAGCTCTCCACCGTAAAACCAGCTCGGCTCCCATTTACTCCTGTTTTCGTAGAATTTCTTCACTTGGTTGATTTCGGAATTCTTCCAAGGTTTGTCGTAGTTGCCTTTGAAGCCGTCGGGGAAGTCCGTGATTCCTCCGACGCCTACGCCCAGCACCAGGTGGACCTGTCGGAAACCCATAAAAACACAAGTGAGTACCTTTATTTATCAAATTAATACCTACCTCTACCTACCCTCTTCGACCCTACTCTACCCCTCCCCTACCTCTACTATCTCTTAACTAAGGACTTTCTACAACTTCTTATTCAACTTCAGTTTACAGCCAGAAAACTTACCTTGAGAGGATCGCTGGAAAATCCAGTTGATTTGAGCACTTCTTGTCCTATCGAGCCGTACTTGTTGTCGTTTAAATATAATTCGAGTTTTTCTAAAAAAAGAAAACTTTGTACCTATGAGAAATAAACGACTAATGCTTCGACATACCCGCGGTCCATTTTAGTTTGTACGTATGGAAATTGTAACTTAAAGGTGTTGGAGTTTTGTAGGAACTCAAATGGCTGCTTCTTTCCGGTTCTCTATCATTTACAATCGGCCCGCCGAATAGCAATGTTCCTCCTAAATCGTTCGATGCGTCGTTTCCTAGTAGAACTGTGTTGCCCCTAGCGTAGGCTATTATTAGTTTTTGGTTGTTTTCGTCTTCTAAATATATTTCTACAAAAACGGGGGGTAGAATCTACCTTAGTAAGGGTATATTTTTACCTGGATACATCCAATCTCCCGATGGTAATCTAGCTCTAACTTCCACCTCTCCGTACAGAAAATTCACTTTAGATACTAATCTAGCGGAGGCGATCGGATGGTGCAGCATATAGAGCTTGTTTCTGCATTTAGCCCTTCTGGATGGAATGCGAGTACATCTAGAAATATTGTTGACTAAAATATTTGTCAAAAGTAATGAAGTATAAACAGATTTACCCATCTGATAGATCCAACCACTCTTCCTTGAGATCTTCATTGCGAATTTTCGGCCTGATGGTCAACCGATTGTCATGAATGCTGGTTACTGAACTATCATTAACATAGATGTTGAATTCGTAATCCTGTTCAAGTAAAAGAAATTAACACGTTTCTAGTTATGTTATGGCTTGAATATTTCGGTAGAAACAAGATTTTATGATAATAACCTAGCAATGCATCTTTATGTTCAGATTTCATCATGACCTAGTTGTTAAACTTACTGGCTGCGTTGGAATGTACTGTTCCAGTAGCCATTTATTAGTGTTGAGCGAATTTCCGCTGAAATCATCTTCAAAAATTACTTGTCCGCTGCACACACTCTTTCGATTGGACACCACTGTCGCGCTAGCTTTACACACTAGTTCATTCTTCGATCTCAAAGCTGCACACGAAAAAAAAAAAACGTTAAAGCAACTTGGACGAATTCGATGATAATTTATTTACCTGTGACTCTCCACGTTTGGTTGTCCAATCTGAATCCCAAGCCGTCATGCTGGATGTATATCCAATAATACACCGTATCGCCGACTTTCAACCGCAAATCCGGATTGTCGTAAACGAAACGTCCGTCCTTTGACGGTTTTAGAATTTCGCCGGAAAAATCGCCGGGCTGGTTCAACATCAACTCCTGGTTGATACTGCCGTGGAAGGCGAACATTTGCACACCCGGCGTCTCTACAAATGTTTCCCTTATTTATTATTTTGCTTTACTATGTTAAAGAGGTATCCTGCAGTGACTTGTCAGAGACTAAATTCTGTACCTAATTATTTGTTTACTCACCGTCCAAAGCAACCCTGAATCCCGCCGGTTGGAAAGCTTCGATTATGAGCTTGGGAATGACGAATTGGCCGTAAATCGGCGCCGCTATCGACAGTAAACACAGCCACAAGAGGAACATATTTTTTATTTGGAATTAATTTTAAGAACTACAGAACATCTCGTTTACTTATCGACTGTTTAAAGCAGACTATGACTATACGATTCTTGATGATATCTTGACCTCGATGATTTCTTGCCACCGTTCAGTGGCGGGTTTCTCGATTAACGGATTTTGATAAGCCGTTTCCGAAAATCCGAAGTTTCTTCATATTAGTGCTATCTTATACTTTCATACATAGGTAGATCCGTTAAGCGTTTATGTTTTTATTATCTGTGTAAACTACAGCACGGAGTGTAATCTGGTAATGTGGAAATACCGTGGTATATTTTTAGCTGACATTTTGGGGACATTCCGCTGTGAATTTTTAGGATTGATCGATTTATCGAAGAAGAGTTTATAAATACGAGATTAGAAAAAATCAATATATACAATGCATGCAATACATACAAATGCATACAGTATTGATAGTATTGTTCTATTTAAATACAGAAAAATAAAAATAATATGTAAAACAGATAACTTAATGATTACAGGGAAAAATGTACATATGTATCAACAAAAGTGCTCATTTTATGACCGAATTAAAATGCAATTTGAAAACAGGAATGAATAACATAACATACATAGCAGGAACATAACAATTTCAATACATCAAATGGTTAACAATAAAACAACAACAGAAGAGAAATGTTTCATGTAGTAAGTCGACTTGGTGAGATGCAAATTGCATACACATTCTTGCTTCATAATAATTGCTAATATTTCATTATAAAAACTGGAAAAGCCCCCATAAATTTAACCAAAAACAACAACAAAAATACTACCAAATAAACTAAACATACTTTATAACAAAAATATGACAAGAATTCTGTTCCTTTATGGTTATTCACCGAAAAAATTCCATGTTTCATCGCTGTTACTACGCAGTTAACTCGCTAATCGATAACCAACCGAAAAGCCCGGCTCGAAGGACGGACCAATTGGCTCGTAGCGTGCTAGAAAAGGAAAACGATATTGTTTCGAGAATATTCTCGACCTTCTATATTTCTAGAATGTTCGACGAGCCATCGAATAACCGACTGTGTTGTCAAGTTTTCGAATTTATCCAAGAACACAGAGAAATCGCTTGGACTTTGAGAGAGAGATTGCTTAGAGGTGTATCTGAAGAGTTATGAGAATTTAGGAAAGATTTAAGAATTATTTATTTTATACTGTTCAAAAGTTGTTAAAAATGAATGAGTCTTGCATATTTTTCGTGTTAAAACTAAAATTACAGTATTATTAACTCGTGAGAGTTACATTATTTAATGGAAACATGTAAAGAAATGTTATAGGTAGAAAATGGATCAGAAATTATTGACCAATGATTATGTGATCTTGATTTGTATTGGAAATTATGACGTGTGTATTTCCCCACGTAGGCTTCATCGAAATCCAAGGATTTAGTTGGCTTACGCTTGGCAACACTGAGGTAAAACCAAGTATAAATACCCCGAACAAAGGACGTTGCGACGCAGTTCCAGTTCCAAACGAATTAGTGCAGCAGCTGCTAGTGTGGTGTTGAATCCAAAAATCCAGATGTGAATAGAATATTCTGAAAATAACCATAAGCGCACAAAAGGATTTGTATATTGACGAGTATCACAGTATATTTTTTACGTAAAAATAGTAGCAAAAGCTTGCGCAATTTTGAGAAATTGGCCGAAGTTTAACCTACTTACGCCCGGCCAGCGTAAGTGGGTTAACACGCAAAATGAGCAAGTTTCCTCAGAATTAAAATTTAAAAAATAATCATTGAGGAGTAAATTTTGGGTCCAAAAAAACTTAATTAATTTCAGAGTAAATCTTCGAGTAATTCTAACTGCGTAATCCAATATGGCGGTCGAAGGGTGCGGTACGTCGTGACGTGTTAACAATAAGAATATCTCCCGACAACGTTCTAAGCGAAAATAGGTTTTTAACTGAGAAACTGGTATGATTTGATTGAATATAAAATGAAATAGGATTAGGTTTTTTCGTTAGATAAGTTTGTGTAGCCAACTAGGTTGGCGATATTTTTTTTAACAAATTTTCTAGATGTTGGTTGCGAGTTTCACCCCCCCGAGTTTACCCTTAAACGAATCGAAATCGGATTATAAATTATCGGAAACGAATTAAAAATATGTTGGACGATTTATTCGAATTACGGAACTGTGATAGTAGTTATTTTTTTTAATTAATTTATTGATTATTCACCTTTTTTTATATACAATTTATTATTCCATGAAGGTGTTTTACAAACGAACATTCCTTTTTTTTGTATGTATTTTGAATTTTTAATAATCTTGAAATTCGTTATACCTACCGTATAAAAATAAAAACATTAATTAATCCGGTTGTACTGACTAATTTTATTATTCCACCTTTTTAATTAATACACTCATTTTTGAATTAAAATGATTATTTGAACGAAACTATAGAGTTTTCAAAGCAAGATTTTTAAATAATATCCGAATTTTAAGAGAACCTAACAGTAAGTACATAATTCAAATTTTTAACAGCTATCTTTTTACTTAAATTTTTACGAAAACGTGAGATTTAACTAACACGAGTTTTGTCCAGTACAGAAAAACGCGTCGTTTATTTATCAAACAAGGGTGAATAAAAGTAGGGTGAACAATACAATAATTTATAAATATGTATATTGCACGTATGAACACACGTTTTCCAGTACAGGGTAAAATAATTGCAAAAATTTTACAAAACACCTCGAAAGCGTTTTATAGTTAAATAAGTAAAATTCATTTTTTATCAATTTCACCTTAAATTTTTACAGTCTTTTTTACATTCCCCAGCGAACACATTTAGTCGAAATGCGCAAGAGAAGATGACGAGATGTGTAGCCCGAAATATTCGCGATTAGCTTTCCAAATTCCAATAAATAAAGCGCATTTAATTTTAAGAGGAATCCCCTTTGTTCATTTCTGCTGTATTTATTTAAGGTGTTCTCGTTAATTAATAACATCGGTTCGTTTTGAAAGTTAACAGGGTGTGTTTGTAAAATCAAAATGTCTTATTGTATTGTAGGCTTTCCCCCTTAATAAGTAGGCTTTATTCTGTTTTTGTTGCCATTAAAATTACTGAATTATCAAACAATATAAATTAGAATAACATAGAACAGAAACAGATTAATAAATGCCGTTTTATTATGGATAAATTGCATGCAAATCACGTTGATAGTTTTTAAATGTTTTCGAACTTGTTCTTCTATTGCGTTGAAATCTGATGAAATTCTATTGAGGATGAGAATTAATCGAATCGACAGGAAATTGCTTGGGTTTACAATCAATATGAGTGTTTTTATCGGTAAAATATGACAAATATATTAATATCGGCAATGGTAGTAAGAAGAAGAAAATATTGGAAGTAACAGAAATTACTGATGGACTGGCCTTAATACAATGGATTAAATCAACTGAATTATTTATGTATATAAGAAAGGTTTATAAAGGTATTGGTTTAGGTATTACAAGGTGGTTAATTATGAAGAAACTGTGTGCCCCAAAGTTAATCGACTTTAGCACTTAGAACTAATATTGTGAAGGTTTCATAAGGTTGCACAATATACAATATGATTGTGAGTCATTGATTTAATTTATAAATATAAAAAATATATTCCCCCTGGAAATACAAAAATAAAATATGAAAAGTTGCATATTAACAGAAATTACTGATGGACTGGTTTTAATACAACGGATATTTTTAAATCAACTGAAATATTTATGTAAAAAAAGGTTTCTAAAGGTATTGGTTTAGGTATTACAAGGTGATTAATTATAAAAAAAATACGTGCCCCAAAATTAATCGACTATAGCACTTAGAATTAATATTGTGAAGGTTTCATAAGGTTGCACAATATGATCGTGAGTCATTGATTTGATGAACCCCCCTTGGAAATATAAGCTAATTATAAATGACTAATGAATAAAATTTTGTACAAGGTAATCATAAAAAATACAAAAATAGAATGGTTTATTACAACAATTAAAAATATAATTAGGAGTCTGAACTAATATTTATTGGTCTTATAAACATTAATGAATTACGAATAGATTTTAGAGGTAATGAAAGTTCGAAGCGTATGAGGTTCTTCACATAGTGTGAACAGCAGTAATTGACCTCAATAAAGAGGTAGTAAATTTTGACCCAGAATATCGTAATTATCCCAAATCTATTTTGATCTAGTAATATATTAATAACCCTGTTAAATTTTCTAAAGTTTCTAAAGGTTTGTTCCATTTAATAACATAAAGTTTTTAATTAAACTACTAATACTTAACATTTAATAGTACTCGTATTTACCATAATGCGATAATCAAGAATTTACCCTGGAGTAATTAATAGAGTTTTTATAGTGTACCTATTTAATAAAATTTTAGTTTATCCAAGTTTCTAAACAATAATTCTAAATGTTGTTCAAAGTAATTCCGACTAAAATATGTATTTATTAACCCAGTTAACTCATCTATCTAAAGGTATTAATTATAAATTATAAGTATTTAATTGCATTAAACGTGTTTATTTTATTTCCATCAATGGATAATAATAATGTCTACATGAGTTTTAACAAAAATTAAATTTATAAAAAGGTATTAAAGGTATATTTTGTTCCATGTGATCAATAGAAATGGTCTCGGTATATCCTAATTAATTTATAGACATGTAAATAGGTCGGGTAATAGGAGTATTAAGAAGGTTCTTCGAAGGTTTTCAAAAGGTTTTATAAAGATGTATGAAAAATAAACAAAATGGGTTTTCTTTATACCACATATGTGTTCAACTATTATTAAATTTGATGAAATTTCATATGAATTTGAGGTATTTTATACAAGGTTATCTGTAGAAACTGATTTTTATGTCCTGTTTAATAAAATAAATCGTGTTTATAAAATAATAAAATCGTCCTAATAAAATATTAAAATCGTGTTAATAGAATAAATTGTCTTAATTAATATTTATTATTGGGTCAATTAATTATAAGGTCTCGAGGGTTAGAAAGTATTTAAATTGAAGATTTTATACTATAAATTGAAAAGAGTAATAATCTCAAATAAAAATAATAAAATAAGATAATAAAAAACTGCAATAAAGTTAATGAAATATTTAGAAAGTTCAACAATAAACTGGGTTTTCTTATACTTTATACTACTATTATTTTTTTAATCTACACAATTATTACATTTATTTTTTAAAATATAATAAAATATACGAGTAATGAGTAATTGCCATAGTAATGAGTAATAAATTGCCAAATGAGTAATTTTTTATAAGGTAATCAAAATAAATTTATTAATAATTTATATTAATAGATGTGTAATAATTGAACGATCGTTGCTTACTAATATTTGCCTCATTTAGTATTGAAGTATGAATGATTGGTTTATTTTGAATGTTCTATGATATACTTTTATATTGTATGTTTATGCTATGCCTACGTTAAATTTGGTTGGTGTTAAAGCTTTAATTTCACTCAATTAATTAAGATAAAACTGGGTTCTTTGTTCGAAAACGTTATTTATTGTGCTAAAATATGATTATTAATCCCACTTCTTTTAATAAAGTATTTTTGGAATGCCCCTAAACCACATAATTTGTAATAGATATAAGGTGTATTTATTGAATGGTAATTTTTGTAAATTTTTTAGTATTTCATTCGCAATAAAATGAATTATTATCCACCCTATCTAACCCACAAAATGTGTAAATTGAATAAAATAATTAATATCTATTGATATAATTAAATGCTATTTATTCACTGCAAAAGCGCACTTTAGGTAGATACTAATAGAATTCCATATATCATACAGGACGGTTTTTTATTAAAACTATATTAATAAAATGAATGTTGCAAACTTTTCTTGATCATTTCAAGCTTCGCTCACAGCAACACATCTAGCTTGCTTAATAAATTTGATAAATTAATTAAATTTCGGAATCACTTATGAGAAATAGCAATCCCTTATTTTACAAATAAGCGAAACATAACTGTTGTACAAAATTCATGAACTAGGCTCTACGAGTACGACCAACCTAAGTTGTTTTAGGGCACACACAAACGAACCATGTACTGAATACCATATACAAACAACGAATATGTTAGACCGAAATTATCGCGATTAGCTACCACGAATAATTAAAAAAATAAGTATAGTCCGACGATCTTTGCGAAGTACATGCAACGAGGATTTTACGACGTCGGAAAGTAGAGTCCTTTTCGATATCTTCACTGTTTTTGGGCTTCCTTTAAAAACGCGCAGTGCGAATTTTCCTGCGATATTTCTCCCCTTTCAGCTGCGTAAGCATGCGCTACTGCAGATGTAGATCGAAATATTCGCGGTTAGATCGCCCAAAAAACGTCGACGAATAGCGCATGAAAGTGTACTTAAAGGACCCTTTCGAATTTTCACGCATCCTTTTCCTGCGTTAAACTGCACGTTTTTAAGGGATGTTATTCGCTTATTTGTGAAATAATATTGTCGCTATCGAATATGAGGTTTGGTGTTGCGTTTGGTTTAGTTGGATAATAGAAGTGTTTACTAGAAAATAACATATATTTAGAGTAATTATGTGCCCTTAACACGACTTTGTCAGTACGGCCAACGTAACTTAAATGCAATAAATGTTTCGAATAGCCCGAAATGATCGTGAATAGATCGAGTTGAAATAGAATAATTAAGTCAAATACTTCGATGAAATGTATAGAGTAGCATGAGAATTTTCGCCAGAAAGCAATAGAGTCTTAAGGGTTGTTGTGTCGTTTATTTTCCTTAAAAAAATGTGCGGATTTTTTATGTAAATAAAACGAATAATATGTTATTTAGATATAATTTGCTTTAATATGGAATTAATGGAAAGCTTACTGTATGTGTAATGTGTTCTGAAAGGTAGTGCATTTTGTATAAATCGGAATAATGTAGATGTAATATTCAGAAAATCATTGTTTATTACAGCATATGCATGATTCATTTTTGCACCGAGTTTGTGGTTTACTATATATTTTTTAACAATTTTATTATATGTAATGCTCGTAAAATTGGGAAAAATTGTGTGAAAATGTTACTAAAATGTTTGAAGTAAAAATAGTAGTCTATATAAGGTGGTAAAATCAAACAGCAGAGTTTTAGAAGTAAAATAATGAAAAGTAAAGTAATAAATAAAGTATGTAAAGTGTTAAAAATGTCTATAAAATCAAAATGGTAAAATGAAGAATGAATATGAAGAATATGAAAGAAGAAAGAAGAAATTTCCTTATAAAGTATTTTAAGAGTAACTATCGAAATTTTAAAATAAGGTTAATTAATTAGTAAAAAATCCCAAAGTACGGGTTAAAGTGTCAATCATTAAACTTCAGTACTTAATAGTAATCGTGGTAAAACAGAAATAATATGTATAAATGTCTCATAAACTGATAATAAAATACATTGAAAAACTAAAAAGACCAAATTAATATCTGACTTAAATTATCTTAATGAACCAAAAATGTTATAGAAAAAATAACAAAGGTCCAAATTAAATTAAAGCTAAAAAGCTTTGTAAAAAGACTATTCAAAATAAAAATGATCCTCTTAATGATCAATAAAGTGGTTTGAAAAATTAGAAAAATGAATTTATGGTAGAAATGCTCAAAAATTGGTTTGAAAAATTAATAAAAAATATAAAATTAAAAGGTAGAAAAGGTAAATCCTGATCCGTAAAAAAACTAATCAAAACGAAAATGTGTTGATCTTAATGATCTAAAATAATAACTTATATCAAGTGGTCACTTAATAAAGTGGTTTAAAAAGTTTTAAAAATGAATTTATAATAGAAATGGTATCTAAGAAACACGTAAAATTAAATAGTCTAAAAAATTGACTTAAGGGTTTGTAAAAAACTATCCAAATTGAAAAGTTGGTGATCTTCTTAATGATCAAAAAAATGGTTTGAAAAATTAAAAAAAAAATATGAAATTAAAAGGTAGAAAAGGTATTTAAGAAAAGCGCAAAATTAAATAGTTAGTCCAAATTGACTTAAAGGTTCGTAAAAAAACTAATCAAAATGAAAAGGTGTTGATCTTAACGATCTAAAAAGTGGTTTTAAAAATTGCAAAATTATAAAGTTAGGGTAGAAAAAGTGTCTAATAAAAACGAAAAATCAAATAGTCCTGCTTCAAGTCCAAATTGACTTGAAGTCTATAAAAATATTAATGATCTTCTTAATCAGAAAATTGGTTTAAAAATTATAAAAATTAAGGTATAAACGGTAACTAAGAAAAGCGCAAGTTTAAATAGTAAGTCCCTATTAACTTGTATGTTTGTAAAAAACTAATCAAAATAAAAAATAGTATATTTTTTAAATAACCAAAATAGTGATGAAAGAAACTATTTAAAGGAAATAAAGAAAAGGTGAAAAGGTGTAATGTAAAACGTGATCTTCTTAATGATCAAAAATGTGGTTTGAAAAATTAAAAAATTATGAAATAAAAGGTAGAAAAGGTAACTAAGAAAAACGCAAAAGTAAATAGTAGATAGGTAAGTCTAAATTGACTTAGTAAATGTTCGTAAAAAACTAAACAAAATGAAAAAATAGTATTTATAAAAACAAAAATGTGATAAAACAATATTAAAATAAGGTAGAAAGAAAAAGTATCTCCAAAAGTACAAAATAAAACAGTAAAAACTCCAAATTGAGTATACCAAATTTATTCTAATTGAAAAGGTCTAAAATTAAAATGAAATGTTTGAGCGTTACCTATAAACTTCTTGTGTAGAAAATACATAAAATATGTAAAGGCTATGAGAATAGCTGACGCAAAAATCAATTGAATTAACATTTATTATTATCAATATTTTGATATTAAAGATATAATAAAAAACGAAAGTAAATTTAAAGAACTTTAATGTACTATTATTATCTACGAATTCCCTGGTAAATAAATTAGAGAAAGTTTATGTATAGAAACGTTAAATTGTATAACACAGCATATAACTAACATAAACGAGTTTTGCGCATTGGAAAATAAATTACAATTATTACCTGAACCCGGTATATCTACCTATTAGGAAAAAATTAGTGTGAGAAAAATAATAAAATTACAGAGAAGAAAAGCGGAAGGAAAAAATTAAAAGTGCCTTATAATAAAGTGTTGAATGATGCGTATATGCATAAAAGGTTTAGTAAGAGTGTACAAAAATAAAGCGGAAAATAAGAGGAGGGCGGAGGGCAAGAAAATAATAATAAGGTAAAAAATAATAGTGGTTTCAATGAAAAAAAGCTGGTATAAAAATTCCCTGAAAAGGTAAATAAGTAGCGTTAATAATACAATAATGTATCAATAGGTAATATTGTGATTTAAGGTATTTCTAATACATCCACATTCTTTTAAATTCCCCTCTAATAAATTAAGAAATTCCCTGTTTCTTTAAGAAAAATAATTGATAACGGTTGATAATAATAAAATATTAAGGTAAACTGTTTCAACAGTTATTGCGGTAATACATATATTTTTAAAAACGAACGAATAAGTACAAAATATCACGAAGAAGGTAAAATAAAAATATAAACAGGTACATTTTGAATACTTACATAACAGTATTATTTTAATCTACGATATTCAATTCCGTGTCAAATAAAGTAGAGAAAGTTATTTAAGGAAGACTTTTATTCGGTTATAAATTCTTGTAAAGGTAATTTCATGATTTCCTACGAATAAAAACAATACACTATTTTATGAGGAGGGAGGAGGGCATAAAATTAAAGTGTAAAAGTAGGTGAAGTAAGTGTGAAATAAGTACAAAAGAGGCAGGTAGAAGAAGAGCGGATGCCAAAAAATTAGTGCGTTTTGAGGTAAAATATCATGTATGTGTAAAATTATTCTAAAATTTAGTGTGAGTAGAAAAATACAAAAAATAAGAGGAGGGAGGTGGGCAAAAAAATAAAAAAATACTTGAAGTATTTATATAAAGTTTAAAAAGAATTAAAGGTAAATTGTAACAGGTTTTTTTGGTGTGAAAAAAATGACAAATCTGCTTAAAGATTTTGGTTGATTTAATAATAAGCATTTATGTATTGTAATGCAAATTTTATAGTGTGTGTAACATCAATAAAAAGTAACCGAAAAGGCTGCTAACAAAAATCAACACTGCGTTTAAATTAGCTAATTTTTTCTTTTTACCTTTATCTTCTTTTACTATTGTAAAGCACGTGCTTTGGGTGTTAATTTAATGGCTGCATTTTAAGTGTTTTATGAACGTGTTTTACACTTTTTCTTCGGGCTGTTGTCTTCATGGCTATTTTTAGTGATTTTAGTATGCAAGTGAACATGTTCCATGTTGTGCGGATTTTTTGGTCATTCCAAATATATTTTTACTTATTTTTTTATTAAAAAACCAAGAAAGTGTTGATAATAAAGAGAATAAAGAGGAGGGAGGTGGGCCAAAAAAAAACACAAAAATTGTGTAACTAATAATAACGAAATGCGTTAAATAAGTAATATTATTGAAAATAATTGAAAGAGGAGGGAGGAGGGCCAAATTATATAAAATATGTATATAACAAAAAATAGCGCTATAAACAAAAGCAATTGCAAAATAAAAATCATAAAAAAGAATAAATAATTTATGGTATAGAATTATTATTATTATTCTAAATAAAATTACATTATATATCTATCTATAGAGATGATGGTTATAAAAAAAAACTTAGGTACTAAATTAATGATTTAAGCTAATTTGTATTAGTTGAGAAAAGTTGATATTTGTGAAGCTTATGTATAGAAAACATAATATTTTGTAATAAATACGTCCTATTTTAAAACAAAATAAATTTTATAAAAATATATGAGTTGTTTTATTTACTTACCTGCTTACCATCGATTGAGCAAGACAATATAATCAAATTTTGAATAATTTATTAGAATTTAATTTCAATTAATCTACTCTTTATAATCGGTTTTCATTCCACGTTTTAACTCTACAAATAAAAGAAATTTAAATGATAAAAAGTCAATGTGCATTAATTAAAATCCTCTTTAATTTTTCTTTACATTTTACGTTTAGTACACAAAATTGTTTATATAATACACAAATTAGTATATGTAGATAAACGAGAGTTTCAAAAGTAGTCCAAATCTTGCTAAAGCACACCGATAGCAATTTGGTAACAAACAATAATTGGGTACATATTACAGTAACTAAAGTTGTTATTTACAAGTGATTTTACAACAAGAAACTCTTCATTAAACTAATATAGCACCATATTATTCAATTGATGATTTCATTTTAGGAATGTTTATTAATTTTTACAGTTTACAGTTAAAAATAGAAAAAAATCGAGGTGCATCCTGCAACCCGAAGCTTCCACCATTTTCAAATTGGTAACGATTTGGTAACGACTTTCCCACAAATTTGATTACTTTTAAATTTCACAGGAGTTACAGGAAACACCTATTCGCGATTCGGGATTAAAATAAATTCTAACTATAGATTGGAAAAAATCCAAATTCCCTTTCACTAGGTTCTCCGGCGTAACGAAAGGGAAATCAAATCTTCCTCGCGCGTCATATTTAATTACACGATTAAAATTAAATAACTAACATTGTTTCTCTTGTACAATTTAAGCCAGTAAATGTGCGAGAATGGGAAAATTCCGGTAAAATTTGAACGGTTATATTTTTACATTAAAATTAATTTTAAGCGAATTCAATTGATGTTCAGACTTTATCGGGTATTTGTGTTGCATACAGCATTTATTAACTCGTTAAGCAAACTTTTAATTTTTTTATCTCACATCCCTTTAACTTTTTTTGTTGAATGTAGAAAGAACTTTTTATTGATTTAAAATTTAAATTAACAATGGGATATCAATAATTATAATAACCTACAGGATGTGATTAATGCGAATAATAAAAGTTTCCTTATGAATACTGTATAATAAATGGCACGTTATTTCAGTGGCGCATAGTGTAAAATAAATCTTATTAAATATAAAACACCCCGATAAACCATTATTCTCTAAAATACACAATTATTTACAAAATGAATACTCATTTCGAAGCAAATTAATCAGACTTGGTTAGTTTTTTTTTCAATTCCTTACGTAAAATACGCCACTGATTCTACTCGAGTACTTAACATTACTTTTTATACCAGCCGGCCGATTTGTCCGGATTCCTAGGCATGGATACCGATCTGGAGATTTCCCTCACGTCCCTGTACCGCCTTTCTTGCCCTCCCAATGATTCCGTCGAAAGGCTCTTCGACGCCAATTTCTTCTCATCCCTGTCTCGATTGTACCGAGAATTCTCCTTGGGCAGGCGCTCCTTTTTCTTATACAAAGTCGAATTAGAACCTACAAAAAAATCACATAGTTAAAACATATTGGTTAATAATTCACGAATGTACCTTTAGACAGCTCATCTCTGGACCTGCCCAGGCTCTCCCTCGACTTGGACAGCTTCAACAGCGTGGACCCGTTCTGGTTCCTCTTCGACTCCTGCGCCTTTTTCTTCAACGTCGACGAGCTCTCCTTGCGGCCCGTCGAGCTCCTGCCGCCCTTCTGCTCGAACTTGCCGTTCCTCGACGGCGGCGGGGCGTAGTCGATGTCGAGGGCTTCGCGCGAGTGGCGCGGCCTCCACGGCGCCAGCACCGAGAACGATCTGCTCAGCGTCTTGACGTTCTGGACGCGGGCGCCGCCGTTGGACGCCAGCTCCTCCCTGGAAGCGGCCCTGCGACCCGACTTCAGGTAGCCCGGGCCTGGGATATCACCAACTATCATATAAGAATGGAAAAGTTACTGCAGGAGTTCTCGTGGGAGGTTATTAGTGGGTTACCTGTGGCGGCGTGAAGGTAGACTATGCTCCTTTGGGATTGCTGGCTACTGTCGCCTTCGGTGGAGCTCTCCACGGAGCTGACTTCGTTCTTCCGCCTCCTGGTGCGCTCTTTGTCGTGCCGGTTGGTTTCCCTGCTGGGCGTGCGTCGATTAGGCGACGCCGGCGGTTTGGAGATGAACCTGGAGCTCTTGTTTTCTTTGTCGTGGTGCTCGGAGACGTTGGTCAAGGATTTGTAGTAGCTCTTCGATTTGTAGTCGTCGGGGAGGCGGCGCAGCTCCTTGGTGGATTGACTCTTGGGTTTGGACGGTGTGCCCGGGCGGGTTTTGGAGGCCGATTTGCGGCGCAGGCTGTCGTTGGATTCCTGATCGGTGTCGCCGAAGAACCGGAGGTTTTTCGTCGGTTTGGTGGCGGGTTCTTCGTCTGTGACGGTCGTAAAGTCCTCTTTTTCGCCCTGTATTATGAAAAAAAAATGTTTAAGAAAGAACCTGTTATAATATTGAAATATCGAGATGGTTATTCAAACATTGGGTTTGAAAAAATTGGGATTTGTCGGTACCTTTTTGGACTTTTTCCTGGATAGTCTGTCCAACGATTTGAACCAACTACCGTGCGTCGATTCGCTTTTGACGCGTCGGGGGTGGTCGCGCGTTGGACTTGGACTGGGCGTCGGTAGGCGTCTTCTATTCGAATAATCGAAGTTCTGCAAACGAAAATTTCACATAGTATAATACTTTTTATGAGGTTTTTTCCAGAATTTTCTAGCTTTTTTCATTATTTTTGAGTGGTTATAAAAATAATTGTTGATAATGTTTCTCAAAATTGTTCATATTTAGAAGGATTTCAGTTGAAGATTTCGGAGCATCGGAATTCACCCCCATATTTTGGATTCCTTTAAAAAAAAATCCTTCCTAAAAATGGATAATTGGAAAAATTACGGTTATTTTGTAACAGTCGTTACTGTACCTCTATACCAAAAAATATTCCCACCTCTAAACTGCTGTCATACGAAATGTCACATATGTCAATTTTGACAGTTGTATTTTATGTATCATCCAAAGCATCTAAAAGCCTCACTTATCGCGTGCAAAGCGATAAAAATTTAGAATTCATAGTAAAGTAGAGTGTGGTGTGGAATTCCTGCGTGTGATTAGTGCAACAATCCCGGGATTGTTGCAGCCTGCGTTGGGAGCTTCAAGATTTTACCTCGAAGATGATCCAAAAACTACAGAACACGTAAGTCTTCTTTCATATCTCCAATATGTAAGTAGGTACACATGCAATAAATAAAATGATTCTTTTATGCAGTGTGCAATAACAGTTAAATTGAAAGAAATATAAACGTTTTGGCTCCGTTTCGATTCCTGCACAGATGACGCAGCAGGACGTTCCGCGGACGAATAAAAAAATGTAGGGTAGAAAATAATCGCCTTAAAGAGAGAAGAGGAATTAAAACCATAACTCGCCCGGCGTTAATTATTTATCCAGGTGTTCATATCTCACCATCTGAAGCCACCAGGTAATAAATACACCGTTTTTCTTGCGCCAGAGGCGTACTGCACACGCTTTTTCGCAGGGGTATCATTTTTGTTTTTATTCAAAAAAACATTACTTTAGTTGGAATTTTGTTATTATTGCGAAATTTATCATTACTGCAATTAAGATAATTTCAGCATTGCTCTGATATTGGTGCAAAACAAGTTTCAAGGTTGAATTCTTACTTTTGCATTATACTAAACAGGACCGTATTAGTACTAAATCAAGCAAGAAGCCCTTTAAAAAAATAGTTAAAGAAGCAACTAAAAATGTCTTGGAAATAAAGAAGAAGGCACCTTACAGACTTTATGTAGCCAATTCCGAGATTCCAATACATAAAACACATGTTAGCTACTTAGCAATTAGCGGAGAAATTTATTACAAAGGCATAAACGGCGTTATTAAAATTGTTTAATGAAGCATCGCCAATCGTAAAATGCGCTTTATGAACTCAAACGATCCCGAAAAAAAAATCGTTCCCGATCCATAAAACGCTTCGACATTGTTGCATTCGAACGGTATTTTATTCGTTTCCAATGGGACCGAATCCGGCGAGCGCGGCGGCCGATTTGAAGAATCTCCGCGACGCGCGAGGTCACGAGCGACTTCAAATAGGTATATAAGGGCATTAAAATTCCTAGGATACCGCCCGGCCGGAGGGGTGAGGTGGACGAGGAATTATGAATTTCGAGAGAGAAACAATGATGTTGTAAATTGACTTTACAATACTGATTAGAGCGAAAGATTGCAGAAAAATATCTGAAACTAACGCACTATTCTATTGTTCGAACGTTTATTTGTACAGAAAAAAAGTAAAGGAGAAGAGTAGGCTGGGCAGCGAAATTCCTCCGGATGAATAGTAAAGTAAGCATGAGTTTCGTTTTTCATTACACTTTTTTTTTTGTAAATAGTGTTAGCTTTTTTATATCCATTGACAACGTTGGGATTCTTGGGGTCTTTTTAAGAACGAAATAGTAACAAGAAACCTAAAAAATCGTACAAATTACAAACGTAAAGATTGCTTTGTAAAAAAAAAACAATCTGTATACCTCATTCAAAATCAAGTAGCGTTATTGAAAGAGAAATATAAGGATTTATACGTGACCTTGTTACACGCACTTACACGGAGTGATATTAAATTCGTGACTTTGCAACTGCATCTTCGCAAACGATCACAAAAGACTGTAATAAATCTGCGATTTTTGCCCCTTTCAGTTCGAATATTAATTAAAAGCGACGTGAATAATTCGCATAACGTTTCGCCGGCGACGGGAATGGTTGGGAAAAAATTTAATCAAATACAGGGCGAATTTCATTAGCAGCAAAAAGTTTCGATGTCACATTCGGGTTTGTTTGTATTTGTAAAGCAAATATTGCAGTGAATGAGACGGTAAAGAACTGATACAAGGACGTGCATGTCTTACTCAACCTACGCTCGCCATATGGTCAAAGGTCGCACAACAGGTTACACACATTCATTCGTCACTTGCTTATTATACAGTGAGCGATACAATTGCAGGAACAAATTCATTCCAATCGAATGCAAATGCTATGGACTATCGATTTTTTTTCGTGGAGTTGTGAGAAATTTTTGCAACGCGGCAACGTTGCTATATTTTGATTACTGTGACGTCAACATTCGCTTATCGTGAGGATATTTTAAGAGTTGATTTCGTTTTCATTAAAAAAATCGATTAAATAAAGTGCATTTTTTAGTGCAAATTTTAGTTCATTAGAAGGTCAAAAACTCTAGAAAATTAATTATTAAAGGAATGTAAAATTATCTCGAATTAAATTTTTACATATTTTACGCATTAGGCGCCTCCTATACCAGTTCAAATCGGATCTAATTAATTTCAAATTCGTTCCTGATTCGATATCAACACAAAAAAACCGGTAGGTAAGTGAAAGTAAGCAAAAAACGAGGAGAAAAAAAATACCTGGCCAACGGAATTACGTCATCGTCGACGGCCTAGGTCTGGAGCCCCTTATAAGGCTAGGTTGAAGAAGTGGCTCTGCCGCCTCGGAACCCGAGGTCGGGCGATAATCGATCGATTCGCTCGCTCTATATTACCTCATACGCGCGATATGAAAAATGGCCCGGCGAAATTTCCAAAACGAATCGATTCGATCGCCGAGAAGCGGCGTAATCGCAACGACGATTACACGAAATTACGTCCTATTTAGATACTCACCGGTTGCTTGTCGATGTCTCCGTTTTTGTATTTGTGCTCAACGGGCTCCCTGCCTTTGTATTCCACGTATCTGGCCCTCAAACTCTCCTCTCTCACCATACCGTGATTCGCCAGGTTTTTCTCCTTTTTCTTCTTGCTGTCGCGCGTGAAAAGCGATTTCACCTTCAAAGTAAAACAGATTTGGTACCACCTATTGGTAAAATTAGGGGCGATATGGAGGAGCTCACAAAAATACCAATTTAGCTCCCCAAAAGTTAGAACACAATTACCTTCTCGAGGCTGCTTTTCTTCTCGGGCTTGGGCGGCTTCTTCTCGCTCCGCCGCAGCGTGAACACCTCCACGTCCTTGTCGATCCTGGGGTCGTAGTGCGAGCCGTCGTCGATGCTGCGCTCGCGGGGCGCGTAGTCGCCGGACACGCGGCGCTCGTGCTCGCGCCTGTAGCGGTCGTCCTCCCTGGAGGCGGCGCGCTCGGAGTCGCGGTCGCCATTCCGGCGGCGGTTGACGCCGTTCTCGGTGTGCTGGCGCTCGCTGGCGATCAGCAGCGAGCTGGCGAAGCCCTCGTCCTCGCTCTCCGCGCAGAAGTCGCTCTTGTGCTTCGAGCGCGACCGGGAGTTGTCGCCGGAGTCGCGCCGGAAGTCGTTCTCGATGCCGGAGTCGGCGTGCAGGTAGTCCGATCTGCAGTTGGAGGAGGCGCGCTGCAGCGAGTCCTGCCTGGAGCGGCAGTAGATGTCCGGCGTGGACTTGTGGAAGGACTCGCGTTTGGGAATGTAGTCCGGGGTTTCGGGCGATGGCGTGAAGCTCTTCATTCGGGTTTCGTATTCGGCGTACTTCGTCACGTACTTGTAACCTACTGGACTAGAGGATCGGCCTTTGTAGAAGTACTTGGAGGTAGTGTCGGGGTTTTTTAGGTATTCCGGCGAGGTGCGCAACGAGTTGTCGTTGACTCTTCGGTTGATTCTCGATTCTAGTTGGTCCCTTCTGGCGGACAAATCCTGCCGGCCGGTGTACGAGTTCGATGCGAAATTATTATTCTCGGTGAAGCTCTCCCTTCGCTTGGAATCCATGCCGTCGCCGCGGCCTCTCGCCGAGGAATCCACGTATCGCACCTTGCGCTCGTAGCTGTTGTAACCGGGGTTTCTGATCCTAGGCGTGATGGGAGTTTCTTCTTCGAATTTATCCACTTCGTCGATGTGCGTGATCGATTTGAAGACGGAGTGCTCCTCGCCTCCGAGACCCTCGTCCGAATCCGATTGGGAGTGTTTCTTGCCATTATAAGCCGTGTGGATGGTTTGTTTGTTGGCTCCGCCGCACACTACTTGAGCATAGATAATCGGGCTACCCGGAGTCGGGGACGTTTCGTTCAATCCCCGTGTATAGGAAAACGGTTGGTTATTGTTGTGTTGAACGGACCCGTGCGGGGTGATCATCACGTTAGAGGTGAGAGGAGGCGGTGAGGAGGATTCGTAGCTCAATCTCTTCACCAGGTTGTTGACCATTCGACCTTTGGTGAGAGGTAGCTTCTCCGGCGGCATTTGACTGCTATGAATCATCTTGGGAGAGTCCTTGGGGTGTAGTAAAGTATCGATCGTTTCTTGTACTTGGTGACCAAGAGCCGGATCTTTTTGATGATCTGGAGTTAGATCTTGCGGTTTGTTGTTCCTTTTTGCTTCATTTGATTCATTTGCGTGCTTCTTCTTCTTCCGTATGGCGAATTTCAATTTCTTGCCTAAGAGTGAGTTGCGGAATTTCTTTTTCTTTTTGTTTATCTGCTCGGCCTTTTCCACGTCGATTATAATCGGCTGGGGCGCTTCGGCTGGCGCGTCCGGTCGAATTCCCGTCTCCTTGTAGAGCTCCTCGTCGACTTCGTCGATGAACCGCTTCAGCTGCGCCGTCACGCTATCCTTCTGCTTCTTCCGAACGAACGACGTCGGCTCGATGTTCTCCTTGTTTTGCACCGCGTCCGAAAAGTAGTCCTCCCGCGGCGTGACCTCTATGATGGGCGACAGCTGCTTCTTCTCGCTCCGGTTGCCCCTCACGAAGTCCTCGCCTTCGCTGCCGGCGCGCCGTCGGAAGTTCTCATCGGCGACGTCCGAGCGCTCGGAGCTGGCATCGCTGGCGCTGCGACGGAGCCCTTTGCCCTTCTTGAATACGTCGAATATGGACGGCTTTTCCGGCGAGGCGAACGTGCGCGGCGGTTTCTTCGGTGGCGAGCCGTCGGCGGAGTTTCGGCGCTTTCCGCGACGCTCCAGCGACGCTGTGACGGTGTCGGTTTTGCGTCTCCGGTGGGGTAACGTGTAGAAACGATCCGTGGAGACGCCTGGAAACGATATTTAATAATGTATGGGTGTAAAATTCAATGCGATATGTGTATAGGAGTGTAGAGGGTGGTCTATAATATTTGGGAACGACATTGACTGTCTGCTACAATTCGTTGTTTTAGTTGGAGAAAAGTTGATCAATTTCACAAACATTTTCTTGTTGGTATCAATCGAACAATTAATAAATATCGAGCTAATCTGACCCAGTATTCGTGCATACAGGATGCGATCGAATGTCCAAATTGGTAACTGTACCGCTATATCCCTTTATTTATCGGGAGTCGATTTCGCTCGAGACGCGTAGGTCGAAAAATTGCAACGAAAATGGCGAGTCGACTCATTTTTCGTGGGAAGTAGCCGTTTCCTTTTACATCGAATATGTAAGCGGAACGGGCGTTAGAGGGTTAAGTGGCTAAGAAACCATTCGTTTTATCGCGAAATTAACGTTACATTGTTATTTATTTCCTTGTTTTGAACCGCATTCGTCTCAATTATACCGATAGCCATTAGAAAACCCGTCGTAAATTTATTCACAGAAATTTCTTAATTATGGAAAACAATAAATTAATTCCTTATAATGTTATAGAAAACAGTTTTTATTGTTTTTTTTTTCGATAGTTTGGTTTACTTTTAGTGGAACTTCCATATTAATATTAAATCTTTTAAGCAAACACAATATTAACATGTACTCGCCAACGAATTTATTAATTGTTTACATCATAATTTACAGCTACTTAGAGCACCTACGGGACGTTAATTTGGCACCTAAATAACACCATAGCATAAAACCAACAGTCGAATGTCCAATCAATTACAACTACAGCCGATTTCGATGCCGATTAATCGCGCATAGGCACGAAAAGCGCGGATTAGCCGCTATAATGCGATTAATTAACAAATTAATTGTCGCTGTAAACTCGAACTTAATTAGACGAAAATAAATTGTAGAAAGAAAAAAAATAAATAACCGGGCGACGTTTACTTACCGTCGCCAGAAGTGACGCAACCCACGCGATCGACCTGATGAAGGACGCGTTTCGCTTCTTCAGACAGTTCTTTCTTCGATTTCTTCAATCGCTCTTTCCTAACAGGCGACGCGACCAGTGGCGTCCTGACGCCGTCCCCGCTCACCGCACCAACGGGCGAATTTTCCCTCGGCACTGAAACAATTTCATTGGCCTTCAATTTATCGGCAATACAGTCATTTCAATTTATTTTGATTAATTATACATTAAGTGACACATAAGTCACCTATATCTTTCTCTTATAATAATTGAAAATAATTTCCTTAACACTTAGTATTTATCGTACACTTTTTTAGTGAAATGAATGAATAATATAATTCATCCATATACAAGAGTTAAATAGTTTTGTAGTTTTTTTTTTGTCGATTTGATGACAGATTGTGCAAACATATTCTTAGATAATGGCCAATTGACATCATCTTAGGATGTTTGTCGAGCATTTTTGTAATGTTTGTCGAAGATTTGAGGACGCAATAAACGTCGATTCTTGTGATGTTATAATCGTATTAAGTGTGGGGGAATTCGCATGGTTGTTTAGTTGTTAAAGTTAATAACTCTTTTTACATTACGTACGTTAAACGTGTAATTACCTGCGAATATAGCTGCAAGGAATACAAAAAAAATGTATAATGTTCGACTCAAATCGTTTAAACCAAAGGCTGTATTATATGAAAATGATTTATAAAATTGAATTGTCCGGCAATTTACACTAACGCTAATCCTGCTTTAAGGCATATACGAGACAGTTTTTTTCACAAATTTAATCGCCTTGTTAAATGTGTTAAGTAAATACGTGTCATTGCCGTTTAGTTAAAAAACTTACGAAACTAGACAGTATAATTTCAATGAACATGAACATAACGATCCTTTAAAACTAAAAGCAAAAAATTACTCGAAGGTTAAAAATCGCGAAAATGTTAGTGCCTACTGAAAGTACGTTGACCAGTTTCAACGAATTCGATGTCTAAATACTCAAACACCATTATTTACGCAGTGTATTCAACCGAAGTACCTACACGTTTATCTCTTCAATATACCCAACGACGAAAATTCCGTATTTTCCTAAAATTCGAGGTAATTTGAATAATGGTAATTATCGTACACAATTAAAGCAGTTTACCGGAAGAACGACCGTGAACATTTAAAACCGCAAGTTAATTAATTGCCTAATTATGCTTGGAATGAGTTTTTTAAATTCCTTGACTTAATCTTATTCAAAATAACTCATTTTTACAGGGTATCTCAAAACAAGTGTTCGAAAGTTAAAGATCTTTGAACATCCTAAAAAAATTCTTCTTCTTATTCACTCGAATGCAAAAATTCGAGTATATAAAAAAGTATAGGAATTTCATAGAATTAAGCAAGAAACACCCAGTACGGAATATACCACAATTCATATAGTGCGTTGAAATCTTTAGCAATAACTACTGGTTTCTGAGAAAATTATTGTATTTAATTACTCGTCACGGTTTCAGTGGAACAGCCGGTGTAATTTTTATTATTGTCGTATCGGATGAAATTAGTTTTTAAACAAACCTACGACATTTTTACGAACCCGAGTGGGCGACATTACCTTGAAAATCGATAAAAACATACCTAACAATCATCTTTAGTTGGCAAACAAAAACGTTTAGATGAAATTATAACTTGTACTTATGCCATAAGAATTTCCGGTTCTGTTCTCGGAATATTTACACACGAATTTGCCCAGAGGACATATTTAACTGGCAATTCTCCGGAGTCGTGTAAATAATATTGTATTCCACCATTTCCAACAACGCATTATATCCACACACTAGTTAAATTAATTTATTAATAAACTATTATAATTTCGCAATTGGATATTAAGTGTAGAACGACCACATTTGTTTTCATGTGCACGCTACACAACATATTTATTTTTATATTTTGCTCAAATACCTATTAAATTCTACAACAACCTTGAATGCACGGACGCGTTAATTGAAATGTACACCTCAATTAGGAACATAGAACACTCACTTTTTAACAACGAAATCTAATACAGATAGGGAGGAAAAAAATACGACATCGATACAGGGCAAATTTCAAACTTCGAAGTTCAACCGACCCACGTCGACATCGCGACTAAGTAAAGACTAAACTCCAAATCTCGGGTTCTTCTCGACAATCCGTTTTTTACTGGAAGATTTGCATAATGAACTGTCCCACTCTAACACTCACACTTTTCCACCACGTTGCCAAACTCATCGATTATATTATACATTACGCTAATTATAATTATCCATAATTATATTAAAATAATACATTGTGATTTTTTTGTACCTAGCTAGAAAAAAAACTAGTCTTAAAGGAGTTCCGGTAGAAATCCCAGAAAAAAAGTTCCTTCGGAAATTGGGTCTTTTTATGGAAAACATAGAATGTGACAAGAACACAAATTAAATCCAGTATAGGTATTTTTTAGGATTCTTAAAAAAAATGCCAAGACTATTTTATGCCGATTCTAAAATGCTAAGGGTAGTTCTTCTTTTTTAATTGGAGTTCTTCGTCGAAAAACAATTTCATAAATTTCTCAACGACTAGTGACGCGTTTAAATTAACACGGTATCTATTCAAATTTATTCAAATTAGATTTTTTTCGCTAAGAAAAATGCGCTAGGGAGGCGATAAATTACCGAAGGCAATCATCGGCTTTTCCATTCCATTTGATATGACACCCGGAGTAAATTTCGAACGAATGTTTTTGTCGAAAGCTGGGACTGGTTTTACAACATAATAAATCCGTTCCGTCTGTGTTTAGGCAAGCGGTCAAATTAGGTATAAAAAACCAAAAAAACAACACGGTTTATTCCGCCAAAATAATGGCTAATTTTAGAAGTTACGAAAGTGCTCCACATACAGCAGATATACTGTGGATGTAATTTTTTCGACAAGGGCACAGGATAAAAACGATGCTAAGGTGTCAATTATAGACAGAGGTAGGCGAAGTCGCCGATTTATTTTATTTAAATGCCCGCTCGTTTTGCGCATATATCCTACTCCTTTTTATCGACGCCTACGGGCTTTATCTGAATATGACCTGTATGGATGATGCGTTGTTGCTACATCATTTACTTTTAATCAAACTATTACAAATAAGTTTACCACACACGTGCAATCGAATAAAAAATAACAAGCTACTATTAACGTTATATACTTGAAGCATCGCAAATAACAGTAGAAAGTAAAAATAAATGATTCCTACAAAGGAACGAATGAAATCAGTTGGGGCACAATAAATTGCTAAATATATTAGCTATTGGTTCAAATTATAAGTCAATAAATTAACTTCGGGAAACCCCACTTAACAAGTAGAACCTCTTAACAAGAAATATGTACAGCGGCATTCAAAATAAAGGACATAATAAATAAATACTTAAAATTCTCGAAACTTTAATCTCCAACTTTAACCAAAAATAACATTAATTCACCGTTTAAATGAACTGCGAGAAGCCGCCAGTTGACAACTAATATACCTAACTTAACCCTAAATTAATTAAGATGTGTACAGTTGCAGTCAAAACTAGTGTCGAAATAAATTATTTTTTTTAAACGCGATTAACGGTCGCTTGTTCATCCTAAACAAGCCGAAGGAAACTTCTTGTGGAAACGACCTTTGAATGCCGAAGTCGGTGGGTTGGACGTCCACACATCTAGTGCACCGGCATAAATACGTCGAAAACAATGGAATTATTTCTTTTCGTTCCATTTGTATGCAAATGTTATTCATATTTTTTTTCTTTTGTATAGTATATTCGAATGAATATATATTTCAGAAGCTTAATCGCATACCGTAATGTCGTCGAAATTGGATTAAATGATGTAATGTGTATCCTTTTTGGGGATTAAGAATTTATCTACCTGCCGGAAGATTGCTAATAGACAAATCAATAGGATTTTTGACATTTTTGGCCAACTTCTCGACACTCACGTGCCTAATTTTTCAGTTACCCGTTATTTATTCCAATTAATTAGCTGCATAATTAATAACAGTAATACTAGGTACTTATATTATATTTGTTCTAGCAATTTAGAAAGTCGTATGAAATAAGTACAGCTAACTTAACTTAAACAAGACGACAAACTTCCCATTTCGTTGAACTACATACTCAAACATAACAAGATTATTTTTTTATCTATTTTATTTACCAATTATCGCCTCGGCGTCTCCATATTTAATTCGCACAATAACATACGAAATGTTACTTACACTCTGTATATCGTATAAATAGACAAGCATGTGTTAAAACAATCAGGTTAACTGTAAGTCAGTAATCGATCATGCATACAATCGATTATAATTCGAGTATCTCTCGGACAATCGCACGTCATTCATATTTTTTCGGCTCGTGATATATCAAATCCCGTTAAAAACGTCACTATAGAAAAATTCGTTATTGATTCCACCGATCAAACGGTGTCAAATCTGGCAAGCTACCAGGCTGTTGGAATTTAATTTTTACGACCTTACCAGTTGATTGAACATTCATTGTTTGCTTTATTTGCAATACAAGTAATTAAAGCAATAAAAAAACAGAGTAATTATCATATTTACTGAATTAGCCGAAACGGTCTTTTCAAAAAAAATACAAACCTTCGATATTTATCGTTCGCCTTCAGTACAAACTCGAAATAAGTTGTGGGAAATGTTGGTACACTTTTTTTTAGTTATTTATTTGCGCTGATATGATCTTCACCTTGGGGTTTACGGTATACCAAATACCGCAAGAAATTCGGCTGAATACATAACAGCATTTATCCGGCAACGAAAAACTGTGTGAAAAACGCTAATTACCGAGTTCGATAAGAGCGTAATTATAAAGTTATTACGTGCGAGTTTATTTGGGGAATTCGACGTTAACGAATGCGTTTTAATTAGGTCAAAGTAATGTTGAAGGAAGTAACCAGAAGATGGTAAAAATTACACAAATTAGTTGAAAATTTGGTGGAGGTCTATGAAATTATTGAATCGCCCTGTACATGCAGCAATCGACTTAGATCGATATCGATAACTCTTTTGTTCGATTTCGTTCGATTATTTCGGCGTTGTTGAAGGAACGCAATTCGGAGTCGACGTGGGTGCGCCCTCGTAACATTTCAATTTCAATTAGTAATTATTTTCGTTGGGAAAATTAGATCGATAAATTTTTTTCGAACGCGCTTTTATCGGTTTATTAACGGGCGTGTTCGCTAGCTCAGTCGTTGTAGTTTCGGATAAACCGACTTCTTGAAGATGTGTTAATTCACTCACAGTCTTCGCAATTGCACATTAAAAGAAAAATTACAGAACATCGAAAACTTTATTAAAATTACTCGTACCAGCTAACAAGCTAACAGCCACCGGCCGAGTGTCCCCTTCTTTCCCGCGGTCTCGCCCTTCCTCGCATTATTTCTCCCGCTGCTGTGCAGCTTCGGCTCGAGTTCAGGGCGGTACCACCACATTACCCCCCTAACTAAAATGTATTTTACATAACTTTTTAGTTACAATAATAATAATTCTAAGATTAAAGAACATAAGAACCATAAAAAAAAAAAAAAAAAAACGTTAAACAGATTAGTAACAAGTGAACAGATAATAAAAATCTTCGAACGATAATTAAAACAGGTAATAATATAACAAAAAAAAATATTATGGAGAGAATGGGGTTGCTAACTCCTTATAAGCTTTCATATTAATTACATTTTGTTAGAGTGCTCCACCCCATCAGGCGTACCAATTATATAGCTGTTAGGACCAGCCTTTCGCAAAACATTGTAAGGTCCCTCATAGACCAAAAAGAACTTTTTAATGGTTTTATCTAGAGCAGACGACTGAGGATGAGTTTTCACAAGTACCTTATCCCCCACTTCAAATGCAACTGGTTTTACACCCTTATTTGCCCGACTTATTCTTTTTTCTGCTTTGGTACAGAGACTTTTAAACGCCAACTTCAAAACATCCCCCCGCGACATCGACTCGAGCTCACTTTCCGGAAAATTTACAAAATTCTTAATTGGGAAAACGGAGTTTATTCCCTTCTGTAAAAATTCAGGCGTAAAACCGGTACTAAGGTTGACAACACTATTTAAACAAGTCTCTATAAGTGAGAGTATATTCGGCCACCCTGTGTGTTTTTCATGACAGTATGCTCTTAGAATTCGAACAATTTCCTTGTTATATCTCTCAGTCATATTTCCTTGAGGATAATAAACAGATATCAATTTCACCTTAATCCCTGTATCTTCTAGTTCTCTCCTCCACACCTTACTCGTAAATTGAGTTCCATTATCCGAAAGAATTCTTCGAGGTTTTTGAACATTCGGTATATAACATTTAAAAATCCGATTTAATATAGTACGAGTGGTGGCTCTTTTCAACGGATATAGCGTTACAAACTTCGAGAAAGCGTCCACGAGCACCAACAGGAAGGACACTCCACCTCGTCCCACCGGCAATGGTCCTATAAGATCCAGGCAAACTAACTCACCCGGTGCCTCTACCAATACACTATGCATTACTCCCTTACACGCTGGTGCCACCTTCGTCTTTTGACATAAATCGCAGGATGCTATTATTTGTCGTACGTTTTTAGCCATTCTAGGCCAGTAGAATGTCAATCTCACATATTCATACGTCTTAGTTTTTCCTAAGTGCCCAATATATTCGTGATGAGCCAGAACAAGTTCCTTTCGTAGGCCGCTCGGAACATACAACTTGAAACCCGGGCATCGATCATCTCCCCTCTTAAACAATACTCCATCGTGTAGCATAAACCATTTTGCCACTTTATTTTTCTCTACTTCGTTAGCTTCTACATTCTGTAATACTTCAATCTTCTGTCTAAGATCTCCATCCCTTCTTTGGTCCTCTCTTAAATTCTTTAGATTTGCTCGGAACCTCTTAAAATCGTCAGATATTTTCATCAACGCAACCCTTACGTCTCCACCATCATCATCCGGATAACCGACCCTCCGATCGTCCACAGGAAAACGCGACAGAGTATCCGCGATCTTGTTGTCCACCCCGCGACAATGCTCCACTGCAAAATCGTACTCCTGCATAAACATAATCCATCTAGACAATCTAGCTGATCGCCACGTACAAGTCATCAAAAATTCTAAAGACTTGTGATCCGTGATAACTACCAAATCTTGTCCCAAAACCAAGGTCCGCCACTGTTTTAAGCAGTGAATCAAAGCAAGAGCCTCCTTCTCAGTTGTTGTATATTTCAACTGGCTGCCCTTCAAAGTAACACTCGCAAATGCTATAATTTGTTTCTCATTCTCATCCGTAAACTGAAAAAGACTACCCCCCGTAGCAAAGTTTGAACTATCGCACTGAATATAAAACGTACGAGAAAAATCCGGATGGTATAGTAAAACCGTGTTTAAATAAGCTTGTTTAATTTCTCGAAATGCTCTCATTTCTTTCTCCGTCCATTCCCATCGAACATTCTTTCTCAACAAACGCAGCAGTGGTACAGTGAGGTGTGAATAATTCTCGCAGAATCTTTTTTCGTAATTGGCCAGTCCCAAAAATGCCCGCAAATCCCGGATATTACGTGGATTTGGAAAACTATTAATTGCCTCAACTCTAGTCGGATCCAGCTTTACTCCCTCACTTGTAATAATATGACCCAAAAATACTACTTCGGGATTCATGAAACGTGATTTCCTCAATTTAACCGTTAAACCCTCGGCTCTGAACTTTTCAAATATGTTCTGTAAATGCCGCAAATGGCCCCCCACAGTGTCAGAAAAAATAATTAAATCGTCCACGTACGTAAAACTATACGCTTGACACTCCTGCCCCAACACTTTATTTAAACACCGAATAAGACTCGCCATCGACGTCGCGAGACCGAACGGTAACCTGGCGAACGTGTAAGTTTCCCCATCATGAATGAAACCGAGATATTTCGTATGAGCCGGCAGAACAGGTACCTGCCAGTACGAACTAGTTAGATCGAGAGTACTATAAAATTGTTCCCTTTTAAAATTCTGCAATAGTTCATTAGGGTTAGGTGGATTCAAAAAATCTTTCCTGATTTTTGAGTTAATGCGCCGCGCATCCAAGCAAACCCGTATAGACCCATCCTTTTTCTTAACACATACTAATGGTGATATATAGTTAGTTTTTTCCTTTTTAATTATTCCCCATTCCAACATTTCATTTACCTGTCTATTAACTTCCTGCCTATAAATAAAAGGTACTGGGTACGACGCCGCGTTGAAAGGATCATAATTACTTAATTCGATTTCATGATAATAATTTTTAACGCACCCCGGATCCTCAGAAAATATATCGCGAAAATCGCGCAACAGCGTCAAAAGTTCCTGTCGATGGAATTCGGTTCTAGCGTTTACCGTCGCCGCTACAATGTTTTCGTCGGCGTACTGGTGCCGACACGGTTCCATAGGCGTACCCGTATCGCTCGCCCGCTGTACCTCGTTCCGCATAATATTTATACTCAAATTGTTCGAATTATATTTTAATTGTGGAATTATTTTGACAGCCACAATCTTATCATTCACGGACAGATGTAATGATTTTTCCCTGAAGTCAATCACCACTTTATACTTCAAAAGCCAATCGGAACCGATAATCAAATCCGTATTTAACCTGGTCACAACCAGACAACCCATTTCCATGAATTCTCCACCGATATAAACGGGCAAAAGTATCTGTCTCTTAATTCTTTCCGATTTAGTTCCTACCGCTACCGAAATAGACATATTAGTTACAGGCAAGATAGGTATATTTATTTCGTTTTTTATGGTTTCAAAGAAATTTTCTGACATCGCACAAACTTCCGATCCGCTGTCGATTAGGGCTTCTATGGGTCGCGAGTCAATTTTCACCAAAATTGCCGGAGAGAACATAGTCTCTTCTTCCACTTCTTCCTCCGCATCTGTTAGCAGATCAGTAGGATCGTGACTGACGGCTGTTATTCGACGAATGTTGTTACTGGTACCACTGGTAGAGGGTTGCCCGGCATCCGTGTTCCTTGGAGAATTAAGACTGTTCCGCAAAGGTGCTGGAGCCTGATCCCGTTGATTCTGTTGAAAATTGTTTCTGCGACGACCACTGTGGTTGGTGTTATTCTCCCGCGAATATGTTTCATCCAGCTTTGCTAAATATTCCTCAATTTCTTCAATTTCCGAATACCCATTATTAATAATCGCTCGTTGAATCTCGGGAGGGAAATGTTTTGAAATCAAACTAATCAATTTTTCGTTCGGTATCTTTTCGTCCAAAAAGCTTGCCTGACTTATCAAATTCAAAAAATATTCTGAACCCTTCCCAGTTTCAAACCTTCCATACTGTAATTCCAAATATAAATCCCTTTGTTTTTCCACCCCCCAATATCTAGCTCTAAACTGTTTTTCAAAATCAGGGTAGTTTTCTAAGTCACGTATTTTTAACTCACCCCAGTCGGCTGCACCTCCTCTTAAACAATTCAACGCTAAACTCACCTTACAATGATTCGGAACTCCGGCCTCAATAAACAAATTGTTTAATTTTCTTAAGAACGCCACTGGATGCATTCTTCCAGACGGCGAGAATATTAAGGCGCAACCCCCCAATTCCTTCCAATTGGATATATAATTACGCTCCTCGTGCTCGCATACTTTCGCAACTGGCGATGAGTCGGCTCGGTGCACTATGTGCTCAGTTAAATTTTTTACTAAATCCTGTAACCCAACCATCCCCAATGACAGCTGAGCTAAAACGTTACTTAAATCTAAATCACCTGCCGAATCATCCGCTGTTGCCTTCTTTTTACTACCAGTTACTGAAGACTTAGACATTTTAAAATTTTCAACAATTCAAATATATCCAAATATGTACGAGTATACAAGAAAAAAAAAACAGTACCTACTTATCTAACTAAACTAGAATAAATATGAAACAAAAATGTATTGTAGCATTTAACGTAATGATTTCTTTTTATTTATTTATTTTTTTTTATCCGAGTCGCGGAATTTCGCGTCCGTGGAATTCGTGGAATTCGCCTCGTCTCCGCTAACTCCCTCTCCGCTTCTAGTAGAGTCGCGTGATACCGACAACTATACTTTTTCCCTCCAAATTTCGAAAAATGGCCGCTGTCCCTCCGGAACGTGGACGGCGTTTATCGTTGAATTGGATTTATTAAAATTGGAATGCTTACCAGACGTAACTGCAATTGCTAATTACCGGTAGAATATCCTTCCTTTTCGCCTTCCGTCTATTGCCTGACTGCTACTCGCTTCTCTTTCTACTCGTTTCTCCCGATGAACTCCTTCGGCAAAGCCTTTTACGTTGGGCGCCAAATGTGCTAGCTCAGTCGTTGTAGTTTCGGATAAACCGACTTCTTGAAGATGTGTTAATTCACTCACAGTCTTCGCAATTGCACATTAAAAGAAAAATTACAGAACATCGAAAACTTTATTAAAATTACTCGTACCAGCTAACAAGCTAACAGCCACCGGCCGAGTGTCCCCTTCTTTCCCGCGGTCTCGCCCTTCCTCGCATTATTTCTCCCGCTGCTGTGCAGCTTCGGCTCGAGTTCAGGGCGGTACCACCACAGAATCGACTGCGATCCAGATAATGCCCATTGCAAAATTAAAATATTAATTGGTTTACGCGTAAATAGCCATTCGTACAGGGCGAAACGTAAACCCCGAATCAGAAGGTATTTTATTTAAAAAGCATAATTAATGTTTTCATAAAATAAACAAGGCGTGTGTATTGTAATCAATTAATAATTTAATGGTTATTTATAAACGAAACATTAGATTTCTAATTAGATATACAAAACTTCTTACATTCCGCGAATAAGTTGTTTGTGTTGTGGAACGGATGAAAAACATTCCCCCCGCGGGCAATAAAAGATAGCCGAGTGAATTAATTAGGTTTTATTTGCGTCTATTTATCTAGCCGGTAAATTAAATTAATTTTAATAAAACGCCTCGAACTTTTACCGACTTAAATGTTAAGGTTACCCGGATAGATCAACATTTGTAACAATGCGGAAAATTTCGTTATATTTATTCATTTCGTCAATGCATTTTTTTATCACTTTCACTGCCATCGGGGAAAATTACTTCGGTATTACGTACAGTTCGCTCAACATTTCATAAAACGCTGTCGGTATAGCAGATTTATTAATTTTCTTTTCATTTTTGTTGATATTCTTACCAGGTTTGTTAACTTTCTATTTCTGTTTCTATTTCTGTTCTTCTCTACAAGATTCATTAATTTTCATTCTATTTCTGTTGATATTCTTCACATATTCGTAATTTTTTATTCTACTTGAAATTCCTACTAGATTTATGTAAGAATTCTTTAATCTGATATCTGCTCACTGCTGATATTCATTAATTTTGTATCCATTTTTAGAGAATTTCTTCACCAGATGTCTTTATATTCCTGTAGATACTGCAAGATCTTAGATATTTTCGAGAACACAGATGAAACTAGGGTTTTCCTGTATACAGGGCGAATTTATGGACATTGGTATTTTATGAAATCAAACGAGCTGTGCATGACTCCATATTTATTTATGGAGAATGAGTAAGGTTGTGGGCGGTTTACTGGGTCAAGTTTATGAGTAAATATTTTGCTTCTGTATGGACGAAGAAATGCAATATATTCTATTATTTAACAGCTAATGTGAGAGGTGAAACATAGAAGTTCCTGCGTAATCCTAACTTCAAATTCAACATTTGAAAATACTATAAATGAAGTGTTTTCGTTACAAAATTTTTTAAAGGAAAAACCGCTCTCATCTAGTTTACGAAGATTGCGAGTTGGTTACATAATTATTTGTTGTAACGTGGAAAATCTTTGAAAGTGCCAAACCTAAACCCGTTTCTACCAGTTTGACGACTTACGACTACGTCCACTATTTTACGTAAACAACTAGTTAGATGGAGATTTGAAGAATTTCAATTCCGGTAATGATAAAAAACTAATCTATTAGATAGACGAGCAGAGATGAAGAGAAAAAAATAACCATGCAAAATAAATTACGTACGTTTAATTAACCGCAAACACGGAGTATATATTTCTCTTCACCAGCAAGACCAAGAGACTTCCAGTCTTCCAGTCCTCTCCCTTAATTAGCGTGGTGTCGTCCTCTCCTTTTAACTGTATAAATTCCAGCGGTCATTAAAATAAACAACTGTCAGGCCGGCTTCCACTTACATCAGAGTCCCATCGAAAAGTTATTTCGCCAGCCCCATAAACGTAAACAACACCTAGTGTGTGCGCCCGTCCGCCGCGGAACAATCGCATTCGCGAGTTTCGAAAGCACGGGAACTATCTGCTCGTCCGTACATACGAACGCCGTTTCGCGTAGAATATTATACGCGTCGCCGCTGTGCGTCTATTCCCGACTGAAATATTCGAACTATTAAGAAACCTGAAATGAATTTTACGTCTGCCGATCCGCGTCCGAAGGTTATTATCATTATTATCAACTTGCGTTTCGACTCTGCGGTGTGCGCGCCTCGTCGACGTCCTTTTCCTTTTATGCTTTATCTGTTTGGTTTGCGATGCACAATTGCCGGTGTTGTTTATTAATTGCTATTGGTAATTAAGTTATTGCTCGATTCTCCTGTACACGGTGGTCTTATTTCCTTTCTAAATAACGCAAAAAATGCTCTGTATTGAATTGAACTGAAATTTAATTAAACAACCAACTAATATTCTTTTAAAATCAAGACAAAAAAATCCTTAATATTATCAAAAATCCACCAGATTACCCTTTTAATGATCAAAATTTTGAAAATTCAACAACCCACATATCGCTACTTTTCCCATACAGTTTCTTAATATCACAAACTTTACTCTAAATTAACTGAAAAGATGAAGTAAAATTCCCTTATAATCAGGAAAAAAATTTTCATACCTATCTAATAACTTAGAAATCCTCTGAATTAACTAAAAAAAATTAATCAAAACATCCTTGAAATCTTGTCAAAAATATAGAATATAAATTCTATAAAATTCCTTTATAATGACGATGAAAAATTCCAAAAAAAATCACCTTTAATATGTCTCCTCACTGTCCCCCGTTTTATATAGAGATCAAATTTTTCGCACATACATTTCCACGCCTATTAATAGTTCCTAATCATCAATTATCGTTGTATTAACTTTTTTTGTTGTACAAATTGTATCAAAAGATGCTATCTATAAATGAGTCGGTAACTGAATTGAATCGGTTTGTTGTGCAGCTTATAATAGAGAAAACGGTATTTCATAATTAACACTTTTGCCCATCACTCGTCGAGGAATTCAGCACAATTAATAATTTAATTGCAGAAAAATTTAACACTCCATCGGACAGATCTTTGAAATGTCTTGATCGGCTTCTTAATAGGATAAAAATCCCCGAGACAACTTATTTTGATTGATTAATGTTTGTTCGATAAAAAATACGAAGTACAATATTAAGTAAGGCTAATCTGAAAGAGAATAATTACAATTGAAATAAATATTCCATTTTAAATTAGAAAGTTAACTTATAATTATAAATTAGTAGTTAACTGCATACGTCTGTTATTTAAATTATTTGACTTTGATTAGAATTAATTGGTTTTTTGTTAGATTGTACGTTACAAGAGAAAATGTGACGTAACAATTCATTTACCTAATTCGAATACATTTTAATTTTCTACAATTTGGAAAAATACGAATTATTCCCATTATATAATGAACAAAATAATTTTTGTTCGTGAATAGTTAAACAATGGGTTAAAAATACCGCCGAGGTCGATTCTAAGCACGTTAATAACGTATCTAAAGCATATCGAATGATAATTAGGTACACAAAATTGCTGTCATTAATTAAACTTTGTAATTACGTATCGTACTTACCTCAATTTTTAATGCACGTTCAATTTTATAAGGGGATTATTAAAGCGTTATTAGGGGGTTAAATTGTTCATCAAAGAACCTACGAATTTCGTTAAATTCCAACAATTCTCATTCGGTTATATCGTTACGCATTCGGTCTTTTTAATTTCCTTTTTAGTAACTTTTAGTGCAGGTTTAATAGAAAAAAATAAATCGAGTCAAATCGTACCGATCCGTTTCACGTGCACGTCTCTATTGAAGGACACGCGTGGTTTTTGCGAGGTGTTCGATCGTTGAGAATCCGAGCGGCTCACGTCAGGCATCCCGACGCTCTAACGCCCGTCCATCCTGGAATACCTACGTCACCAAAATCAACAGGAATAATACTCTCACTTCGGCGAAATACGTGTATTAGTAGCTTGGTGATTGTTACTTGATGAAATGAGATAATGGTCCTCTTCGGTTAATAAGAAGAGTAGTGTATAGTCGGCTTTAACGTGGTATTTTTTGGGAAAAAATTAATTGCACTGGTTATCTGAAGTTTACGATTAAAAAATTGTGTATGGTCTGCTTTAGAACTGGGAATTGGGGGTATACCAATTGCACTGCAACATTCAATTTTAATCAATAAAGATCTTTATAATGCTCGTTCTAGTGAAAATTAAATGTCGGTAAATTCCGATAGGTAAATAATCTCGAATCTATTAAAATTACATAATCGTTTCGTAAATAAACGAGAAAAAAAGAACTGGTAGTAAAGCGATATCTGAATCGCTACCATATTGGGTTCGCTTTTATAGATTTTATTGTAATATCTAATCTAAAATAGCTGAAATCAGCAATACTTTCATTTTTGGAAACTGGTTTTATGGCAGGCGAGTGTGTTGACCTAGTTATTGCATAACGACGCACAGGTACCTTTAAGGTCGTTTTTAAATCCACTTGACTAATGGTGCAGAAGACTTTCCGACTCGTAGGGGAAAACTGCGCACTCTTACTGCAACTAATTCTCCCCTAATAACGCTATTTTTTAATTATTCACATTAGAGAAAGTATAGGAAATTATATTATAAAACTAGGCGAACGTTCCATATTCTACTTACTCTACTATAGCAAGTATTATAATTACTTTATATCTTGGGAAGTAGTTGTTCATAAACTTGGATTGCTCCGGGTGTTTGTCTTCAATTAACGGAAACGCAAAATGAAAGTACAATTTTTCTCTACTCCCTTCTTTTTTTCATCTCTACTGTCGACAGTTATGGAATTGTTTGCCAAATAAGGTTGATTTAACGGGATTGAAATATTAGAAAATAAACGAAATGAACAGTTGCACAGCGACACTCGCAATGCATTTGAATAAATAATATGAATACGAATCAAAAATGTATACCTATAATACACTCCTGCAGGCAACGGCTAATTAGAAGGTGTTAAATTTTAAATAATAACACCGTGCAAGTACGATTTTTCAACCTGAAATTCGAACTCTACATAAGTATACTGTAATTACACATTTTTGCACTCATTATCATTAATAAATTAATAATTACCGTTTGTAAATTACTATGCAGCGTAAGCGTATTAAGACACATGCTCGTTGTCGATAAAAAGCCTTGCGAAGGCCGACTGGTGAATTTCGAAGTAGATTTTACCCGTTCGGTTCTTTTATTCCTTATTATACGAGGTAAATACAAAAAGGTAACAGTCCGAGAAGGCCGAGCGATTTTTTCGCTTCTCACTTGCAGACGCTTGTACTTACATATCTATATAATTCTTTTTTTCTCCAATCGAATTAGTTTCGATCGGAGGTGTTGCTAATGTACGAATGACATAAATGCAAATTACAAAACCAGTCTAGGAATAAATCTAATTTCTAGATGGATTTTTTAACTGTTTACTCGACGGTTTTTATTGCTTTCCTCTAACATTTTATTACCTTGTTTTTGTTATTTCAATATTCTTGTCGTATAAGAAAGGTTAATAAAAACTTGATTGTACAAAAATTATAATTAATTTCTGACGTCATTACCCAATTATAGTGAATAACCTATAACAACTTTATCTAATATATAGCAATCATTTAAGATGAATGTCGAATGAAAAAAATCTAGTAAGTAATAATATACCTAAACAATAAAGCTCAACGCTGTTAATTCCGCTCGTTTCAATCGAACTGTAAGTACAATCCCACGGTGTCTGGCATCAGTTTGCTCAGCTTTTTCTGATCGTCATGCAGGCTCGTCATCCGCGCGCGCAAATCACCCATCCGGGCAATTAAATCATTACGTGCAATTAATTAATGGATTCGAACCGGCGACCTCTGCACCTCCAGCGGTCGCCCATACAATGGCACGAAGACCATCGGGGAAAATGAACGCCATTACGTAACGTTTAATGCGCATATGTGTGCACCTCGATTTCGTCTCGAGCCCGGCGGATGGAAGGCCGAGATCGCTACAACACGAAATCGTTCGAGCGGCAAAAAATACGGCATAAAAAAAATTACTTCCTATATTTATTTTCTGATCCGAAGCGCAGATAACGCTCGGATTCTTTCCATTGCACGCGGCTATCTAATTTGTCCGTTTAAATTAAAATAAACGAGTGAGCCGCTATTGATATATCACCGGGTTTCTGTTCTATACGCCTATTGATATCTCCCCCTGTTGATATCTCCTCGGGCAATCGGCGAGTTGACCTAAAATAAACGACGAAATGCCTTCGATTCTAATGAACTATGATGATTTTTATATATTTTAACTGATCAGAAGATAACTTTTTTGATATCACCGGGTTTCTGTTCTATGCAGCTATTGATATCTCCCGTTTAGTTCCTGCTAGGCTCGCCTATTGGTGTCTCCTGTAGTCACGTAAATCCGTATGCAGATATTAACAGGGGTTTCCAATAACAAGTCGAGTTTTGCGGTTTTTTTTCGGAGCGTTCGATCGCGATAGGAGAAGCAACAATGAGGAGCGTATAGACGCATTTTCTCGAAACAAAAAAGAAATGTGTTCGCGATGAATGGAGATGCTCGCTCATTGCAACACTCGCACCAACCTTGATACCCGACCCACACGTGTGTTCGAATCTGTATCAATAAAAGCATAATGGATAATTGGCCATTTTTTCCGTAACATCCCTTTTGTGATGCTGACAAATGCCAATCTTATCTCGTCACTTCGCATTGTACGGAGGAGATTTTTATGCGCCGTACACTGAAGAATAGGAAAGAAAATATAATAATCGACGGGTGTATGGTCGTATATACTGGCGAAAAAATCGCATTGTTTTATGAAGATAGGTTTGTTCAAAAAGGACGTACCTACCTAGCAGTCGAAATGATAATAATTCACGAGATTAATAAAATTCGCATTAAATTTATTACAATAAAACTCTCCGCTATCGGACAACTTGGAAGAATGCTTTAGGAAGCGACCGTAACATTAATACATGAAGTTGCGCAGTTTTGTGAGCTCGTGTGGGTCGAAATACTTTTGATTATGATTAGAAAATGCTGCAGGTCCTCCGGACGCCCACAGGATCGTTAGAGAGCGCCCGTTCCAAGCGAAACAACAAAAAATAAATCGTCTCTACTTGATAAGTTATTTCCATATTCCTAGTAAAGTCGATCGGTGCTTTTATTTCTATAAAGTTTTTGCCTTATTTGATGACAATTGAGCGACAGAGAATTAGTATAGGTAGTAATTTCTTGAGAAATAGTAATTGGTCGACTATGGCAGTAATTGATCTATATATAGCTAGCAAACTGGTCAGCATAATTGTGCGGACAGTAATTGGTTATTAGGTAATTACTCGACAAAATGTTTGTCGGTCAATTTCATTGGCCGTCGAGGAACTGTCCAGGACCCTTAGGTGCATAAATATAGAAGATTAGTTGTGTTTAGCAGATAGGCATAGGTATAGTTGAAAAGAAGTACGTTAGAAATGAAAAGCATGAGCGCAATTTTAATAAAACGGGCACAAGGTACTAGTACAAAATAAAAGTAATACGTGACGGCTCGGGGGGCCCTCTCGCATGAGAATCCACGTCATTATTTATTACCAGATAAAACTAATTCATAAGAGACGCGAGAGTCGTCGGTCCGTTAGTACTTTAATAACGTTCCTTTTTCCTTCCTGTTCAATTATGATCACTCGAAATTCGCGAAAATATTAGTATAAAACATTGAAAATCTGACTGGATGATTGTACTTACATAATGAGTATTTGTAGTTCTAATGAAATTACAATTACATACCTGAAACAACAAAAAAATAGGTTAATTTGATAAGTAGAGATATTTGTATATTTGTAGAGGTATTTGATATTTCAACTTAAAAAAAAATGTCGTCATTATTTTCATACAAACAATCCTTTATTTATCCACTTAGGTATTTTTTGTGTGCGATTCGCCTTGGGCAATCGGCGAATTGACCTAAAATAAACGACGAAATGCCTTCCATTCTGATGAACCGTGATGGTTTTTAGACATTTCAACTGATCAGCCGATAACTTTTTTGACCCTAATCAAGGTTCTGTGTTCTGCGATGCTTCTCTCGCCAAAAAAGAAAACCGATTCCCCGTCTTTTCTATTACCGGCGATTCGTTTCAAAATGTACCGATCGGCGTTTCTCAATGACAGTTGATTGGGAGGAGGAAGTCGGTGGAATCATTATGCCCGCAAGGCGATAAATCATCCGGAGGATGCGAAGAGTGATCGATAATAAATTATACCTAATAGTTGCGATTGATACATTTTTGCTTGTTCGATGTTTGAGAAAACGACGGCGTTTTTTATGGATGTTTCGCACTTTTGCACGCCGATAGTACTGAACGTATTTGAGATTAAAGTAATAAATTTCGGTATCGTAAAATGTACTTTTAACGAAGTGCTAAATTCAACAAATTTATTTACAAAAAGAAATTATCGCACCTCCAACGAGACGTTATTTACAGGCTAATTAATGGTAAGAAATTTAATTGCGGCGACTCGATTTAATCCGTTTATTAATAGTTCTAAAATTGGCTGGTTGCTGATGAATAATAAAACGGTTTTTTCTACACAACTGTGGCGCGGTAATTCATTAAAATGCCGCATTGTAACACTTGGGTTACCTCGGGGTGTTCGGGCTCAGGTATTCTTTTTATTTAGACTCAAGGCGAGTAGTTTGTAGAAAACGGTTTATTATCATAAAGCGAACGAAAAACAAAACAAATATAAAACGTAGAGATTTGAAAAATAGGCGTAGCAGCTTATTCGTAGTAACGCTTTATCCGTGCGATACGACTGTGCCGAATACGGGGCTTTTCCTTTACTGTCCCAACGCTTGGAAGCAGCTAGAAGAAAGCGTTAGCATAAGGGCGTCGGTTGCATGAGATTCCTAAACCTTTCCTTATAGTTCCTCGTCGTAGGAAGCAAGTCGAAGAAGGTTAGAGGAGTTCGAGCAGAACTGGCTCCTCAGCCCTGGGAGCGCGTCTTTTAAGGCCTCTAGGCGCGTTACGTCACGCGCGGTGGTGGAGTGGGCGTGCGCTGGTGGGGATAACGCCGTTCTGCGGACCGGGTGGCTCCCTGGAATGCGGTATTACGGAGAGTTTTGGAACTACGCGTGGGCCGCTATTATGGGGTGTTACAATCTCCCCCTCAGAGTCCTGAAGTCGCCCCGGCTGTGGACTCTGTGGACGGGTGTTTCCTGGGACGTCCCCGCTTCCGGATGGGTTGAACTGGCCGGGGTAGGTCCGTCGGGGGTCCGTTCTCTGGAGGGCGATACGGTGTGAGAGCGGAACTGTGGTACACTCCTAGTGGTTCCGTGGGCTTCAACGGGTCGGCGATTTGGTATGAGCAGGGGCCGTGGTGTTTCGTGATTACGTAGGGCCCGTCTCGTCTAGGAGCCAACTTCTTGGAATATTTCTTCGTTTTCTTGCTCAAGGAATGATCGGTGACCCAGACGAAGTCTCCTATGGCGTGTTCAATGGATGGGCGACGGTGCGCATCCGCGTATTGTTTTTGTCGATCCTGCTGCTGTTCCCAAACTTCTTTAGCTTTCTCGAACAGGTCAGCTAATTTCGTCAATTTGGGGGTAGCCTCCTGGACGAATGTTTCCCTCTGGATGATGCTTCGAAAATCGTTTATTATCTCGAAGGGATGTCGAAGTTCGTGTCCAAAGACTAGGTGAGCCGGGGTGCAGCCCGTTCCTTGACAACGTGAAGTATTCATGGCGAAACGTATCGCCGGTAGCATCTTAGGCCAGGTAGTATGGTGCGGCCCGACTAGTATGGAAAGCTGAGTCTTTAAGTCTCGATTTCTTCGTTCAACTGGATTTGCAGCGGGATGGTAGACTGGTGTGAACACCTGTTGGATCCCCAGACATTGGGTAACGTATTGCATTACCGCGCTGATGAATTGTGGGCCATTGTCGCTGATGACCCGTCGTGGCATTCCGTAACGAAAACAAAAGTCGTAGACGAGGGTCCAGGCGCATTCTTCTGCGGTGGCATTTTTAAGGGCGAAGAGTTCTATCCACCGGGTGGCGGTGTCTTCGACGACGAGGACCCATTTGTGCTCCTCGGGCCCTTCTGGGAGGGGGCCGAATAGGTCCATAGCGATTACTTCAAAGCGGTGGCGCATCACAGGTGTCTGTAGTAAGCCTGCGGGGACCATATTCGTCGGTTTGTAACGCTGGCACTCAGGACAGTTTTTCACGTATTCAGCGACCATTTTCCGTAGGCCAGTCCAGTAGTAGTGTTGTAGGATCTTTTGGGTGGTTCGTTCGGCACCATAATGTCCAGCGTGAGGGGCGTCGTGGTATTGTCTTAAGATTTCCGCACGGCCGTCTACTGGTACTACTAACTGTGGCTCTTCCATGTCATCCGTCGGAGAATACCGGTACAACACTCCCTGACTGGTAATATAACCCCTAGCGGTCCAAGGGGTCGTTTCTTCTGGCTTGCCCCTTTCGAAGCAGTCAAGGATCTTTTTAATTTCGGGATCCTGACGCTGCTCGTCTCGCAGCTTTCCGGGCTCTTTCCCTGGGAGGTCCACGGTGACCATGCCTAAGGGACAGGCGATGGGTGTGTCGATAGGTGGACGCGAGAGGGTATCAGCGACGACGTTGGCTTTCCCGGGCGCGTACCGGATCTGCAGGTTGTAGGGTTGGAGTTGTAGGGCCCATCTTGCCAGTCGTCCACTGGGAGTTTTTAAGGTCATCAGCCATTTTAGGGGCTGATGGTCCGTAATTATAATGGTCGTCGTTTCTTCTAAGTAGCCTCGAAATTTAGCTACCGCCCATACAATGGCAAGTGCTTCCCTCTCCGTGGTGGAGTAGTTTTTCTCTGCAGGAGTGAGCAGGCGGCTGGCGTATTCGACTGGTCGCTCATCGGGACCCTCCCCCTGCAGTAGGGCTGCTCCCAAAGCGTATGCACTGGCATCGGTCCTCAGCGTGAATGGAAGGGAGTGGTCGGCCTGTCGTAGTATCGGGGTGGTAGTCAAAGCTTCCTTTAGCAGGCGGAATGCTTCGTCCTGCGCTGAGGTCCACTCCCATGGGATGGCTTTACGGGTTAGCTTGCTGAGTGGTTGGGCCATCTTGGAGAAGTTCTCGATGAAGCGACGGTACCAGCTGCACGTTTGTAGAAACGTGTTTACTTGTTTCGGCGAGGTTGGGGGTCGCATGGTAGTTATAGCCGCGACCTTGTCCGGGTTAGTCCGAATTCCGGCATCCGAAATGATGTGTCCTAGGTATTTGGCCTGTTGGCATCCGAAGTGGCACTTTGACCTATTTAGCCGCAGTCCGTACGAGGCGAGCAAGCCAAAGATCATATCTAGTTCCTTTATATGATCCTTCGGGTCCTTGGAAAGTAGGATTAAGTCGTCTAGGTACACAAGTAGGCGAAGAGCGGGCAAGCGATTTCGGAATCGATCCATTAGACGCTGGAACGTTGCCGGCGCATTTACAAGCCCAAATGGCATTCGGGTAAATCGGTATGTTCCGAATGGTGTTATGAAACACGTTTTGTCCTGGTCCTCGAGGCATACGGGTATCTGATAGTATCCAGATTTTAGATCCATGGTCGAAATACATCCGACGTTTCCAGTGGAGTGTAATAGATCTTCCAGACGGGGTAGCGGGTAATGGTCTGGCTGCGTCACTGCATTTAGTTTTCGATAATCGATACAAAGGCGGATTCCCCCTCCGGGTTTGGGTACTAACACGACAGGCGCAGACCAAGGGCTCTCGCATTCGACTACGATGCCGTGTGATCGTAGTTCCTGGACTTCTCGACTGAGGGCTTCTCTTCGGGAAGGTGTTAACTGGTACGGTGGCGAACTGATCGGGGCCGCGTCCCCGGTGTTGATTCGATGTACCATCTGTTTGGTTGGTGGCCCGTTGGCTTGGAAAAGAGCTGCTCGTTGGGTGAGCAGCTGGTTCACTTGGTCTCGCTGTATTTGGGATAGTGGAATACCCTCATCGGGGCGCAACCAGACTTCTAACGCGGCAAACAGCGCTTGGTCAGTCGTGGAGAGTTCTTGTTCCCAATATTCCATGACGGCGTCTTCAGCGTCCGCCAGCATGTATCCTGTCCTGGAGGCAGGGTTGGCCCGTAGTTGTCGGGTGGCTGTGGTGACGAGCGTGATCGGACTGATCCCATCCAGGGGCTCAGGACCGTAGTTGTCCAGCGAAAGTGTTCCGTGGTCGTATTCCATGGGAACATGAGGAGTTCCTGGTAACGGGCTGAGCAACGCCGGGCAGGTACAAGTTTGTTTGGTCGGGCCCAATGGTTGCCAGAGTCCTGGAGCAGGATCAGTGGTAAGTGCCGCCGTAGTGAACTGCGTGGGGGACCGCTTTGCTAGAACTGCCTCGAATGTTTCATCCTTTGGCGAGAACGGTAAGGTGTATACAGGGTCGTCGTGGAAATACCAGCAGTGTCGTCGAAAGTTGAGTACCATCCCTGCCGACGTGATGAAGTCGATTCCCAGCAGAGTTTGGGCCTGTGGGGTAGCGTCTGGCAGGACGAGGAACGTAGTGGGTATCTTTCGTCCTGCTAGGTCCACGATGGTGTCGATGGACTGCACTGGCGTATTGGTGGTGTGTCCGTCGGCTAGTGTAACGTCCATTTGCCGAGTACGGACCTCATGTCCGAGATCGCGGAGGATTTTGGCTAAATCCAAACTTGCTAGACATTGCCTGGCTCCGGTGTCGAGAAAAGCGGTACCGGGTCGCCCCTGAATTTGGATGTTCACTGCTGGTCGTGGACTAGTCCGACTGGTGATGAAAGAGAAGGTCGCCGTTGACCGATTCCGGGGGTTACAATCCGGACAGTTCCTTCGGATGAACCCTGGTCGCTGGCAACCGTAGCAACGTAGGCGAACTTCTTCGTTGGGCGTGGTAACCGTGGGGGGTTTGGCGTCAGCTTTTGCTTTCTTCCGGCATACCGAAATATCGTGCCCTGGATTCCGGCAGTAGAGACATCGAGTTTTTGATTTCTTAGCGGTGCCTTCGGCCGTTGAAGGGGGTTGGTTCTCCTTATTTTCTAGTTGGGGTCGGCGTTTCTCGAGCTCCCTAGCTTTGGCCAGCAGTCCCACGAATGTCGTGACTGATTCGCGCGGAATTCGGTCCTTTAGATGCTGAGTGAGCAGACCGTAGATCATGCTGATCTGATTGTCCTCGTCTGGGGGACTCGATAGTTGTGCCAGAAGGGCCCTTTTCTGCGAGATGAACACACCGGCGGGTGTTTGTGCAGTTTGGTGGGAGGCGAACACGTCCAAGTAAATCTGATAGTCCGGCGGTTTTGGGGCGAATTCTTCGCGTATCATCAATTTAGCGTCCTCCCAAGTGTGCGCCATGGTTTTTACATTCCTCCACCAGATACGGGCCGGTCCTTCCAGCAACATTTTTAACCCCAGCAGGGCATTGGCGTCGGAGATCCCTTCGCTTACTTTGAAAAAATCAGCGGAACTCAGGAAGTCTTCCGTAGTTTCCGGATCATATTCGCCTTTAAAGCGAGCCGTGCAGTAGGTGAAATGCCTGGCCGCGGTCTCTGAAGCCGCAGGGCGTTGGACTCGCCGGGGCGCTTCCTCGAGGGCGTCCGAATTGGTAGCCATGGCCCTGGCGCTTTGGTTCCTTGTTCGCGGAATACTGATCACGTTGAAATTTTACTTGCGACCAGTCAAGTTGTGTCTTACACTGTATCAAGAATCCTGGCCCCACGTTCGGGCGCCAGTTTTGTAACACTTGGGTTACCTCGGGGTGTTCGGGCTCAGGTATTCTTTTTATTTAGACTCAAGGCGAGTAGTTTGTAGAAAACGGTTTATTATCATAAAGCGAACGAAAAACAAAACAAATATAAAACGTAGAGATTTGAAAAATAGGCGTAGCAGCTTATTCGTAGTAACGCTTTATCCGTGCGATACGACTGTGCCGAATACGGGGCTTTTCCTTTACTGTCCCAACGCTTGGAAGCAGCTAGAAGAAAGCGTTAGCATAAGGGCGTCGGTTGCATGAGATTCCTAAACCTTTCCTTATAGTTCCTCGTCGTAGGAAGCAAGTCGAAGAAGGTTAGAGGAGTTCGAGCAGAACTGGCTCCTCAGCCCTGGGAGCGCGTCTTTTAAGGCCTCTAGGCGCGTTACGTCACGCGCGGTGGTGGAGTGGGCGTGCGCTGGTGGGGATAACGCCGTTCTGCGGACCGGGTGGCTCCCTGGAATGCGGTATTACGGAGAGTTTTGGAACTACGCGTGGGCCGCTATTATGGGGTGTTACAGCATGACAAATTGCGAAATTCATGGAATTATCACCAGCATTATTACACCCTATATTTGGTAAAATTACTGCAAATTGCGAATTTCCAATAAAAAGAAAAATCTGATAACGTTCGATTTGAATAATTTAAACTTGACCCAAATCTTTTTAATGCAGCCTTGCAGCTACATAATAATAATCGTAAACCAGAAATAGTAAAAGAATTATTACAAGACATAAGTTTAATCGAATCGGACACGAATAGACGATTTATATCTCAATAAAAGTTCACAATAAACTGCACGAAAACAAATTTGCATCTGTCATCCTCATTGTAGTTCTTCCCCACTAGACTTAATCAAAAAACAAATCTATCTCTCTCTCCTACTCTTTATAACAACAACAAATTTTACATTCTCTCTTTCTCGCACTTCCCCCACTTACATCAGTAACCTATAGCTCGAGTATATTTCTTGCATATTTCGAATTATAAGATGATTTCGAGTTTCCATTATTTTCGAAACTACAAAATGCACGTGCTACTTCTTTTAATGACGTTTACAGTTATATCAAAGGAAACGTGGGTGGTCACTCGCCTTTAGTTAATTGAGTTATTTCTGATTTAAATCTCTTTCCGTACTGGCTCGACGGCGATTCGTGGATTGCCTAAAGGTCGGAGGAACAAGTGTTGTTCGACAATTTGAATACGAACAGACGAGAAAAAGAAAATTTTGTGATTAATTCGTTCGGTAATATTGACGAAAAAATAACCATCTAATGGGCGAGAGGAGCGCGAACGAAGCACGATCTCGATGGCTCTCTTGTATATATAAGAATTTCGGTTGCATAATAGTTCTACACACTTGGGCGAAATGATCTCGTTTCTCGTGAGAATCGGAATGCTTCGATTAGATTTATTATTAAATAATTTCAGTATGTAATTTGAATTATTAGTATCATTTCAGATGGAATTTATTGCCGATATTATGTAAGGTGTTTGGTTACTTTCTAACATATTAAAGTCTATTAAGAAACTTGATAACTCGATAATTCTTCTACATACAAGCTAGATGCTTGAATACATCTTTAAACATCTATTAGTGTTTATTCTTGAGTTTTGATTTCGTTCCGATTCGCTTCTCTTCTATTTTCTTGTGTTTCTGCACGTTTCTCCCGACGTTCTGATGCTATTCTAACGCTGAATATTCGCGACGAGGACGTCGCACCTGCGAAAAACGACGACCTAAAAGCGAAGTCGGAACCCAAGGCGATATCTAACTTCACCGGTCTCGCGAAAGTAATATTTTTTCCGCCGTTTTGCTCCGTCTTCTTCGTTTTCTCCTTTTATCCGCGGCGGCCGCGATGTGTTTATTATAATCCTTCGCTGAAAACTCGTACGGACGTTTCGGGGCGTGAAAACGTTACGACTCGATTACGGAACGTTTCATTCATAATTCGCTTTTTATTAAAATTAAGTTTCCTTGTTATGTAAGTCGTGAAGTACGTTTTTTTTCCAGCGCTTACTTAGCGGGGTACTTTAGATGAAATTATATCGCAGGTGTTTCGTTCGATTCGCCGGGAATCAAAACGGAATTTATCGATGTAGAAAGTGCGAGTGTGCTGAATTTACGAGAAATAAAATCCAATCGAACGTACTTGATGCAGGTATTTAAAAATCACTAGATTTCTCCTGCGGGAGAGGCGAATCTTCGCCATAAAAGCGCTGAATATCGCGGATAATTAAATGCCAAACTGAGGTGGCTTTCACCTGATGCAATTCTGCGATGCAATTACTTTCCCTTTCGGCTTCGAAATCGAACGCACGAAAGTCCGAGCGCTTTTTTTCATTTTCGGCCTTAATCTTTTTTTTATATTCGAATTCCATCGCCTCGCCGTCCTTCGATTCGACATTTTATTCCCAGTACTTAACGGCATCGAGGCCACGAGAATCATTGTTAGAACGTTTATTAATTAAAAGGAATTGTAGGATACTATACCGGGCATTTTAATTGTTTCTTAAGGAATTAAATTATATTACATCCGTGTTACTTATGTAGAGTTGTTTCTAAAAGGTTATTGTTCCAGTAGAATGTTCCAAATATGTTCTTAACATTTATGTTTCGCGCATGCAACTCAATTAGAAGATAACTGTAGTATTAATTGCTAAAATACTTGCATTCGATATAAATAAATAATCCGAATTTAGTGATAAATTTCCGGGCAATAAAAAGAGGTATCTTATTAGCGTCAACTAATAAGTACCAAACAACTTTTTGCTTTCAAATAGAATTCACGAGGGCGTCCTGTTCCCGGTAACAATAGATATTTAATAAAAAAAAGTTGCGTAGGTGTAGTAACTTCGAAGTTTCGCTCGTTTTCCGAGCTCCGCTCCGTTGCGATTAGTCATCCTATTAATTTACTAATTCGTTTTGTTTTCCAATCATATTTTCAATTACGGAGAGCCGCGAAAAGCGAGAAAAAAGAAGCGGAGGAATATCCCTTCGGTACACCTTCGAGCGAGTGATTAGCAACCTATAAATTTTGAACTAAATTAGAGGCCAATTTGGCAAATTTGACAACGTTGATTTATTAACGAAAACCTAATTGATTGTAGGTATTATTTTTTGCGTCCATAAATCCAACCGTTTTTTATCAAACGGATCCTCCCATCATTATTAATTTGCGGCATTTAACTCATACGGGACGATTCACGCGATCCCATTACAGGACGATTCGTCGAGACAAAGCGCCGATGCAGGTTCGTGAGTCCCCAGCGAAATTATTCGAGATTTTCTTTTTCTTCCGATTGCAATTGCGGCTTTTTAACGACCGTCAGTGTGAGAAAACGTTTATCCATATCCTGTCTATAATATAATAAATGGCAAAAAGAGCTCGCGAATCGACGGCGAACGCAAAAAAATAAGTCGCAGCTCAAACAGAGCGAAGTAAAGACTATTGTTTCCCCGCGACGGTTTTGTTGCTCGGTTTTATTTCGCCGGGGAAGCGTCGGCACGACGTTTCAAATCATGCATTGCATAATAGAAAAACGCAAAACGCCAGGAAAAAATCGTCGCGACAAACTTAAAGAGGAGATATCTTTCATACACTTAAACCCAGTATTTAAACAGAGAATAAATTCTTCGATAACTTTGTGGAAAAATTCGACAACTCGGCAACGCCGCAATTGCGACGTCGGCATCGAGTTGGCGTGAACGTACTATATGCAAGCATCTGGTTTTGTTGGTTTGGTTATGTGCAATTAATTTATTAATTCCACGATTTGGCGATTACGAAGGACGAAAAGGACCGTAATTGCGCAAAAATTGGAATTCTTTTAATGTAATTACGTACCACCGAAGGCATGATTTCGTTATTGCGATCGCATCCCAATTTGGAGAGAAACGGAATGGCAAACAAACCTGCTCGTTCTCATCGGCCGATACATAAATTGATTGATTACGAAACCGTTGGTGAATCGGAAAAAAGCGGTAGGCATTGTGTGTGTGGACATTTTCAATTCGCGAAGACCGGTTAAAACGTTATTAACTAGATGGTTATTCGTTAATTTTTATTTATTCATTGCCTAATTCGAGTGGGTGAATGGCAAAATTTCAGAAGATTAAATCGCAACTAAATTAAAACACTACAAAAAATTAAATTCTCAATAAATCAACGGCTTATAGAGAAAATAAAAATTCGAAAACGGGCATATAAGCTCCTTTCTTATTTGAGCTGTAATTTTTCCATTTTTTTTGATCGAACCAAAAAAAGCAAACTAATACAAGTGCACTCATCGAAGCCGTAAATCATTCGAATTGCCTATTTGAATTTTCCTCTTGCAATTTAGTACTATTTAAAGGATTTATGGTCGTTTGGTTGCGGTGCCCGTAGCTCCAGCAGGACCGTATTTACCCACGAAAATTAATTTCCCTTGCGCTACTCTCGATCCTCTTGCTCTTCATCTAACAAAACGATTAGTATACAGCGCGTCGCCGTGGAAGAAAATAGTTGATTGATTCCAGTATGTACGGAGTCTCGGGCGCAATCACGTGAATTTCCGCCGCTTAATTAAACCATAAACGAGACGAAAAAATAGCCGGCCGATCGCCGATGGACTAATTGGCAATTTTCTTCTGTGTGTTCTAAAACTGTCAGATCGGATGGAAACCCTTCTGAGCGTCGTTTTTTCTCTTCGGCGCGATTACGGTATTAAAAAAGCGACACAAATCAAGCCGGAGATCTGCCGCAGCCGTTATGGCAATAATTGAGACAACTTTGTAATCTCGATGACTCAATATTTTCTATGCATTACCATTACTTAATTGCTTGTATTTCAATAACTCCGGCCGAGAGAGGAGAGACCACACAAGCCTTATGAAGCATCCGATTTAATTGATCGCGATTTCTTCGAATCGAAAATAAAAACAAATCGAATTAATTCTATTAATATACACGGTGGCCCTTAATCAATTATGAAAAATTATTTTTTATATCTTCTAAATAGTTTTTAATATCAAAGAACATAGCAGTGTTGTCACTTAGTAATATAATTATCTGTATATAGTTGCAAAAAAGTGGAAATAATTGTGTGCTGTAGGTATGAGTGGTGGTCGTATGCATTTTGTTGTAAATTTTATCCGGAGTTCCTCCCCATGACGAGGAAGTGAAACGCGAGCAAAAGGCGATCGAACCCGCTCCGCCTAAAAACCGATCATTATCTCGTTGCTGGGCCGCGGACGTTTTTCCTTCCAGCAAACCTAGGGAGATTGTTATAATCCGCGCGAAAATACCTTATTCCTATCCCTAATGAGATATTGCGAGCATGTTGAAAATGAGCTCGTGTTTACAACGCGTTATGGTAATTTTCGATTCCGCTTCGTTGTCGTTTTGTACGTACCAAATTGTACGTTCGATGGAATTTTCCGGTTCGGCTCTCCAACTGAAATCATACGTATTATGCAGAAAATGCGTTTAAGTGCACGTATGTCACTGCGCACTAATACAATGGGAATCCACAAAAATATGCCACTCTATAATGCAGACTAAACCATTTTCATATTATTATAAATAATATTGAAAAGACTAATCAATTAGAAAGAATTCAATTGGACATGAATGGAGAGGATTCAACTGGGAGGCCTCGCAAGGGAAACAATTCAACTGGAGAGAATTTAAGTGGGAAGAATTCAACTGGAGAGAATTCAAATGGGAAGGATGCAACTGGAGAGGATTTGAGTGGAGTGGATTGAACTGGAGAAAATTCAAGTGGAGAGGAGTCAAGTGGAGAAAATTCAACTATAGAGAGGATTCAACTGAAGAAGATATTCACCTGACAATAAGTTAATTGTAGAGGATTCAATAGCAAAAAATTTCATTGGAGAGTGAATTGGAGATGATTGAATTAAAGAGGAGTGAATTGCGGAGGAATCATTTATAGAAGCATAAAATAGAGAAACACATTATCCTATAAACTACCTATCTAGAGAAACTACTAGTTTAGATATAAATATTTGTAAGAAATTTCGATTAGTAGCCGTTGGGGCGTGAGTCGAAAAAGGCATTATTAAATAACGAATTCGCTGGAAGGAATCCGGCCGTTCCAATTGGAATAATTCATAAAACAGCCTTTGAGATTTCCATATTATTAACCGGTAGGACGGTCGCCGGTCGGCTTGTGACAGTGTTTTAATTGTTTAAATTTATATGTAAATCGTATGCACACTGCGAGGGATCGCGCATACCGGGCCGGAAAACGTAATAAGCATACACCTCGTAGATATTTATCATTCGAAACGCCCCGATATATTCCACTTATCTTTCATTAGTTTAACAAATAGCATTTTACAAATTGTGGTGTAATGATAGTTCATGAAATTTCACGCTATTACCTACGTGTGTTAGGTTTGCGACTATTGCCTCACAACACGTGTAGCATAAAACGTAATTGTAACTTTACTTCCAGGTGTTAACGTTGAATACATTAAATACTAGATACATATTTTATGTAAGTACGTGCTTATATCTATGTATACTTACATAAAAATACCGGGCACTCTATTTTATCAATTGGTTTTGATTTTTGTTATTGTATTCACACAGTATGAATCGTGAATATATTACTATTTTGTAGTTTGGGAAAACAAGAGATAACTAAAGAATAAAAAAAATAACAAATTCATATTGGTTTAGGGGCATATATTAGTAGTCCAAATGGCCGATCGTCAGTATGAGGTAACGTGTCGAACAATGGCGATATGTTGTTGTCGATGAATGCCAAATAAGATAATATAGTGCGAAAACACGCCGATGTACTCGTCATGCGGCAATTAAGATTCGAAAAGCGGCGGCGCGTACGAGAAATTCGTGACAAGAGCACGAAGATCGCCAGCCGATGGTGGTCGGTTTAATTTAATAGCGGAGGTTTTTTCTAAGCAATCGCTTGTTTGGTTTCAAATTTAACGCTTCCTCGTGTCGACTGTGTTCGAAAATATTTTCGGTTAATGCTGGGAGAAAGACACATGGTGATACCCTTATGAGATACATATTTGCCATGATAGTTCTCATAAAGACTGGACTCAACTGGAGAGAAAAATATTTTCAAAGATACAACTAATCACCCTGTATATAAGGCAGGAAATTTATTCAGTTATTTTTTTTTCGTCCGGACGAAAACAAGCTCGTAAAAGAGAAAAAATGTACCTTCCGAAAAGTCTCGGTAACAAACGCAATCAATTATCCTCAACTTTTTATGAACAAACAACCCAACAATTCTTCAAATTCCTGCCGGCATAAAAAATCATTTCACGTTCTGACACACAACGTTATCTTTACGACGTCTCGGTCCGCTTTATCAAACGTTATCAAAATATTCTTCGTGTGTACGGTTTCTGGAATAATAAAACGGACTTTTTTTTTCGTTCGAGAGATATAACTCTTGACCTTGACGATTTCGGAGATAAGCGAAATTCATACGAAATTTTTTTCGGTGCGTCTCTTCACGTCGGCATCATTTCTGTATTTCGTACATGCGAAGATTCGCAAGGAGATTAATGAAACGAATGGCGAACAGGTAGTCGTTACTGCGAAAAAATCCGAGACGTAACAACTCAATCTCGCTACTTTAGACGCTGTAATATTTACCGTTCGCACGACATTTAGATGTCCTCTTAGATCCTCTTCATAGAAGATTTCTCCAGATGAATCCTCTCCAGTTCAAGCTTTTTCAGTTGAATCCTCTGCAATTGAATCCTCTCCAGTTGAATCCTCTCGAATTGAATTCTCCCTAGTTCTAGTTGAATCCTCTCCAGTTGAATTCTCTCCACTTGAGTTCTCTCCAGTTGAATCTTCTCTAGTTGAATCCTCTGCAGTTGAATTCTATCCAGTTGAATCATCTGCAAATGAATTCTCTCCAGATGAATCCTCTCTAATTGAAGCTTCTCCAGTGGAATCCTATACAATTAAATTCTCTCCATTTAAATCCTTTTCAGTTGAATCCTCTCCAGTTAAAACATCTTCAGAAGAATTTTCTCCAATTGAATTCTCTCCGTTTGAATCCTCTTCAGTTGATTCCTGTCAAATTTAATTCTCTTTAGTTCAACTCTCGTTTTAGTTGAATCCTTTGAGGATCCAATTAAATCCCATCTAGTTGCATCCTCCCACTAGTTGAATCTTAATATTTAGATAGTATAATTAATAAATGAAAATATTCATCGCTATATATTTACGTGAATTCACTGAAACTCTCTAATAGTAGGAAGCGAATTTCCATTAATATAATCAACGAACTCGATGATGCGCTCGATCGCTCGCTCATATATTCGGATATTATTCGATTTGAGCCTCGTATATTATTAGTTTTTATTTTTTTATCTTATTTTTTTCAACGAGGAAACGCGACCGGTGAATGATAACAGATGTATCTGAGCAACAATCGTGCAGCGTCCGTTAAGATGGATTAAAAATACGCGGTATAGCGATGCCCGGTTGGAAATCTTATTCAGGCGTAAATAAACCTCCGGTTTATCTCATAACTTGTCGAATTCCGACGCGGCTAGAAAAGTTATTTGAATGAAATGTCGTCGATACGTTCCGAAGGGATATCTTCGCCGGCGTTGACAAGTACGACATGATCGGCGTGTACGATACGCCGCTTGATTACCATCGCTTAATTATTATGTAACAGTGAATTTTGCGTTGTTATTATTTCGAGGCATCAACAATGCGCGTCTTTTATTATTTTTTTCGAGGAAAACGACATCTGCATTCCATGTAAATGCCCGTCTATCGGTGTACCTTATGGAATATTAACAAACCAACCAGTCCGTCAGCATTCTGCTAAAACTGTATATTAAATGGAAAGTAAATTTTGCAAGGCAACGTCGATATTACCCAAGACACCATATTTGAGATGGATCCGTGGGCAGTTTATTCTAATAAACCGCGTTTACTGGATATACTGGGTGCTTTTCTAAAGATATATGTACACTTGGGGATGATTTTTTTTCGCTTATGCATATTTAACTGTTGTGGAAGTAACGGTGGCGTTCGACGTGTTTAATCTCGATACGATTATTATCGAAAAAGTAGGTTAAATCGTCGGTCGAGACTCCTAATTCGTTTCGCCTGGATATTTTCACGTATGTATTACTTAATTGCGTCTATGCGAATGTCTGCACACGCAATATGGAAATTATCACCGACGGTAATTTGTATAAAAAATATTTATCTAAGACGTGACCGCCTCTCGAACGAGAGATTTTTCGGTTGTGTTCGATTCAAATCCTACTGCAAAATTATACCTAATTTATTAGTTCGTTGTTCCTATTACGGCTAGTCCAGATATTTTTGTTTAATAAACATTTTTACAAACTGGGTCTCCGGTAAAAGAAAAATGCTCATTCTGGAGCTAACTTTACGCAGATTTAATGTGAATCTTTTCATGCAAAAAATGTTTGATGAAAAATTTAAATGATATATTGAAAATATTCGTAACAAGATCTTGTTAAATAAAAGATTAGAGTAAATCTAACCATCACAAAGATCTAGCTCCTTTAATAATTTTTCCTTAAGGTCATTTAAGTCAAATTGGCATAAAATTAGCCTTGGATTTTCCAATTTATCTTCTTAAAATGTAATCCTGGTGATTCATTAATAGTATTTTAATTATAAAGAAAAAAAACTTTTAACTTGCGCACTCCACAATCTTTAATTGAAGCGAATAGCGAGTCATTCAACAGTCCTGTTATTGTCGAAGGTACATCCTGTACATATTGTAAATTATAATTAAATTTGTAGTATCGGCTCGCGTATTAGCTTCACGTTTCTCCTCTCTAATCCATCGCCATTGTACGGGCGAAAATAATTGAAATGCATTCCTATCGCCGGCGTATCATCGAGTCCGGGTATTAAGTGACTTCATCTAACCCGTTCTGTTAAATATTACAACTGCGTGTTTCTAACTGACTTCTAACTGGAAGCGTAACATTCCAACGCGAACTCATTCCGGACAATCTATATATCTGGCCGTTTTTCATCTCTTTACCGGCCGATTAGATCGAACCAAATGAATGGGATCGATTTGTTTTTCCGCATTATTTGCATATGGTGGGTTTACGATACTCAAAAAGTACGGTGTTGCCGAATTGTTGGTTAATTCCGAGGTCTTCTTAAATCTCTCTAGCATTATTTTAATATATGCTCGTTGCTGCGGAGTCGCCTAAATGTTAGCCGTTCATAAATTCGCCATTAAAATTTACAGCGTTTGAAATTTAGAAGGTTAAACGCCGTTTAAGGTGCAACCTATTTAAATACAAATTAACTACAGGCGAATTGGCGGGATGTCGAAATTCTCCATCTCCACAACAACACTACGAGTTTTATTAAAATTTTATTGCACTCGTATTAACAATAATAAATGAATCGTTTCAGGTTGATTTTTTTCAACATTCTTGACCTTCTTGCCCATATTCCACGTACAACGAACAAAGATAGCGCGGCTTATCCGATATATTAGACAACATGAGAGAAAAACCTTCATAAGTGAACGAATGTACTTGACATAAAACAATGGCTTTCGTTCTCCTTATGTACCGTACGTTTCTCGTAAGCTCGCCAGCTTCTCTCTTAACGTGACAAGTGCTGAATAGAGATACGTTATTAATGCGATTCTCGCGATATTACGAAACCGAACGAACCCGTTAATTAATTTATCGGAATATTTTATATACTATTTTGCTCCGTTCGTTTTTTCGCCTAAATCCGCACGAATCGTTGCGAAATAAATTCTAATTAAGTTGGAGCATAATTAATAATACAATCGCCGCAGACCCACCATCAGAGGTCGATTCGTTAACGAGATAAGGAAATTGATGAAGATGATAATAATGGGAGATAATAATGACAGAGATGTAAATCGAAAAAACAAATTGGGATTGCCGAGCTAATCATGAAATTAGGAAATGAAATTAATCGATAGGTAAAGAGATGAGGAAAGAGGAAATTGGAAGTAATTGAGGAGAAGAATTAAAAATGTACACAGAAGTAGTTGAGAAATACAATAAAAATATACTTTTAGATAAGGGATTATTTAAGACTTTTAAAATTTTTTTCTACAGAAGAAATTAGAAATAAGTTTTACAAATTAGAATCCTGAATAAATCAATTAAATGTCTCATTAAAAGTGAGTTCAAATTGGAGAACAATGTGTACAAAGTTTGCTGTATTCGTGATGATATTGGGGATTTTGAGCTTGCTTTGTATGGCCTGTAATTGAAAAATGGAGTAAAGCAAGTGGAAGATGCGCGATGTGCCGTGAATGCGACTCTGTGTAAGTTATTAAAATAATTACGCATCGTTCTGTAATGTAATCATCGGATAATTGTCGGTTATTGGTTGTCGATATAATCTATATATATTTGCCTCGAGTAATTACCATAGTATGTACGGTAAAAAAGGGCATTATAGAGCTGTCCTACTGGCACAGTCAATCATTTTAAATTGAGTATTTCAATATGGGGTTTTTTTGTTCGCGTTCCTACATGGTCTCCCTTTCGTTATTAAGCAAACCGAAAGGACGGTGCAAAAAAGGAATATTAATAATAATTCGAGAGCAAAAAGCGCCGATGCCCTCTTGGAAAAATAAAATCGCTGGCAAAAAAGCCGTTTTTATAATGTAATACGAAAGTAATTACGCTAAAAAATCCACGTGTGTATACTTTAAAACACTGTAATGGAAGTTTTTTACGTGCCGCCGCGAAAAACTATATCGAATTCTTGCATGGGAAAATATGCGAGACACCTCGTAGAACACAGCGAACCAACGGAGATACCTACCTAAGTTTTATTTTTACTAAATTTAATTTTTAACGAATATTATACGTTAGCGTATTCTATGAAAAAAATCAACTAACTCGCTCCATTACGGTAATTACCGCTGTACTTACACGTACTTTATGCACCAGTTTTTTTCTACCCAAAACCGATAATTTCCAGAAAAAATCCGAGGCGTAGACTGATACCTATCTGTCGATATTCCATGCGTGCTCAATAGTACCTACTTTGCTTGTCAAAAATAATGAAATAATTACGATCCCTTGCTCCTCAAAAAAAACTAATAATATTCGAAGCGCTGATGGTTAATTGAAAAAATTACCACTAGTTAGGTAACAAAAGGATAATATGCGAATAAGCCTTTACTGGTGCATGGTTTATAAAATAATCAGTGATTACATATCATCTCAAAATCCCTTATTACAATACCATCATACTCATCTTAAAGTCACTTCGTTTTAGTACTTGAAGTCCATAACAAGTGACGCTATACTCTCTTATTTATTTAATTATTAATTTTTTTTCAGGAGTGTGTGGAATGGAAGATGCAAGTCTTGGCATTCGATCGTTTTAAGGTAACTTTCTTTCGGAATCTTCGCTAAATATACGCGCATACGATGGCGATACGGTCGGGCGATCGTGGCTCGCACGATTTAAGTAGTTAAATTAAGATTGTCAAGTGATAAAACCGATGCATATAAAAGATGGAGCATTGTGCAGCGCGTGGTGAATGACAGATTTAAGGCGAAGCGTTTCGAGTCACATATACCTACCGGTTCTTTTGCTCTTTGCTCTAAGTAATCTCCTGCAAAAATGGGTTTATTAATGACGGTGCGCGGCAAAGGATATTGGACGCATCCAAACCGGCTGTTTGTGACCTTAATAGTCGGTTAGATTTTGATTAATTTACTATCATTAGAAGCAGAAAAAATCCGGAGAGTTCGAATTTGCTATAAAAAATCTTATTACTCTTGCGTAATTACAATTCTAAAATTAAAATCATGCCGAACTCGTACCTACTTCTTCAATTAATGAGCTATAAAGAAATAGTAATTATCAAGGAGTGATTATCAAGGAAAGACTAGCTAAATATACCAGTAGGTATAAAATAACTTTTAAAAAATTGTAAAAATAGATTTGATTCATTTAAATCTGGATAAAAATGTATAAAAAGAGGATAATTAGGTACACAAAATAAAATTCCCGTGTATCGTTGCATCGCGTTGCACTCCGTTTACCATAAGGATTCGAGCCGTAAGTACAGAGGCCGAATTCGTGATGCCGACAATGAACTGAATTCGTTCGAAAGGAAGAAGGAAAAAAATCGGAATACAAGTTTAAATAGCTGTAACTATAAACATTTACAAGGCGGTGCGGCGGTAAACGCGGAAAACGTTCCTCCCGGTACGCTTACATGATGTAACTCTAACGATTTAAGACCCAGGAATGAGTCCTTTTACAACTCGCCACGCTAACGGTACCAGTAACTCACTATATTTTCTTTTAGCGCGGAATGGAGTCGATGTCGCCTCGGCGAACCGTTCGAAATATCGGTTTTTCGACTCAATAAAATATGTGCAAGAGATATAAAGTGAGTTCTTCGGTCGACAAATAACACCTACGTGTTTTTATAATAATGGTTTTATTAGTAACCTTCTTGGTAAAAGCGAACAATCGCGTTTCAAACGTTGTACGAGAGGAAACTGAAAAACATTGCTAACGAGAGTTTTAGAGCCAACAATGTTACACGTTACAACTCGGATGTGTCTGGTTTATTTTTTCTCCCTACTTTCTCTACATACTTACTTATTCAATTCAATTTTGGTGCTGATATTTTTTTTGAAGGAAAATTGGAAATTTCAGCACAATTTTATCACCACAAAATTGATATTTTCTCTCTACTTTTTCAAAATAAGACAAAATTTAATTTTAGACAATGCTCATTTATAGAAGGAGCCTTCCACATCTTTTTACAATTACAATATAAATCATTGTATTGCACATTTACAAATTACAGTGAATTTCCACCATCTAGAAGTAAAACTCAAATTTTCTCCCTACTTTTATCAGCTTCAAATTCAGGGATATTTTTATATGACATTTTTTTTGTATTATACACAATTTTAAAGCTATCCATGGAGGGTTTTTTTTCAGAATTTCTCCCCAACTTAATCATTTCAATTTCCCTCTACCTTTATCACCTTTAATGACATCAAAGATACAGACAGCAAGCAGATGATATGTGTGGTATTTTTCCACAATTCCAACCCAAATTAATTATCACAAAATTGCAGTGCATTATGTTATTTCCCATTCAACAATTTTAAGGCGAGTCATACACGTTTTTCTCACAATTTCATTACCTTCCACGTATAAATGACGGATTTTCGATTTGTTATATAACAAAATTTCGACCTTGACGTGTCTCCCACGGCAGTAAACAGAACTGGATGGCGAAACGAAAAGAGCATTAGCATTGTTAGAAAAATAATTCCGATTTTTGGGCAGGCGAAAAAAATAACTTATAAAAATAGTCAATTAAGTACTCGATTAAAAACCGTTTAAAATATTTCCAAACTAATTTATTTTCTCGGTATACATTTTACCTAATTAAATTCGGTGATTAGGCATGTGAAGTTGTATTTTCGTAAAAAAATATCTACCAATTAATTTGATTTATAGTGATACTTTTGATTATTTAATAACATTTTTAACATTCTACAAATTTATTCAAAAATTTATAATTTATTATAATTAAAAAAATATTTCGGAGTACCAGAAAAAAAAAACGAAAAAAAATTACCTTGAAAGAAAATCCCAGGGAACTGAGAAAACGAACTGTCACTAACAAACCAAACACGGAAAACGGAATGAAAATCACGCAACTGGTACTGAGGAGTCGAGTGGACTCAGAAACGTCGTCCGATCGCCCGGTGAGTTTACCAACCTTCGCAAGCGAGTTTCGCCGATGAACTAACTGATGGAAAGATGGAAAGTCGATGGTCGGCTGGTGTACTGGCGGTTTACTGGCAGCCCACGTGCATCTCGGACAGATTAAGAAGCAAAAAAACACTTTGATAAAATTTCTATTGCAGATGGAAAAAGTCGCGTTTGATGTTGACAATTGTTATTGTTATTGTTGTTGTTTAACACTTTCACTGCTTCAGTTAATAGGTTTTTTTTGATAAATTTTAGCTGTTATTACGATACGTTTAAAGAATTAAACGTTGGTGGAAAATTGAGAAAATTATCCAGCATACGCTACTGTTTCGCGAAATAAAAAGAAGTCCGAACAAAATAAATCATATTGTATGTTTCTCCTTTTAAGATCCACTTCTCGCTATTATATTAATGAAATAAAACGGCCGTGTGTATGTGTGTGTGTACCTAAGTTAACTACAAAGAATAAAATTCTCACGTGCTCGCTCGAAATAAATCAGATAATTTTTGTGCTATCTATAAAATCTAGTAATTTATCGTAACGCATTTCAACATTCCTCATCGCGACCGTTTTATTTAAAATTGTTTCCTTACCTACCTCTCGACGGTGCTCTTCATCCAGATACTTAAATACCCGTACGCTATAATATTCTTTTTTTCCAACGAACATTGTTCACAATTTATGAAAGGAAATATTTCTCGTCTTCTACCGATTGTCCCGCTCGTAATTCACACATTATTCTAAATCGATAAATTCAAGAAAAATTGTACTTTGTATGGACATTTCGAGGAGTTATAGGTATACTGTGTAAAATTACAGATATCAGTTACAGTATAAGTTATGAAGAAGTTTTATTTTAATAGGTATATTAAGAAATTCTATTTTAAAAAGAAGAAGTTGAATTGAGAGAAACTTTACGACATCCTCGTATAAACGTGGTAAAAATTTAAGAAGACGATTTATCGGTTCTCCGAGTGCTGACAACAAACATGATCGCTAATAGTTATAGAGGAAGTGGCTCGGTAATTGTAAATCATACTGTAGAAAACGCGGTTTAATAGTTAATACATTTATTTTTGAAGCACGTTCTCTTTTGCTTCTCCTCACTTAATGGATATGATTAGGCTAACTCGGCGAGCGCATTATTTAACCATCCGACTGTTTCGCTCGATGTGGAATATTTTTGCGGTTTGTTTTGATTAACTATTTCCTCGATGCACGTTCAATTTTATCGCCGAGATTATGATATAGTTTAGTTAACGAAATATCTGGATATTTTTATTTCGTTGGCGTTCGCGCTGCTCAAAGAGCCACAATAAAGACTTTAATTGAACCTAACTTGCAGCGAGATTTCATAAGTAGATACCGAGCGTAATTCAAACGGGGAAAAAAACCCATTCAACAGTTAAACGATAAATATAACGCACTAGAAATATTACTTTAATTATTTTCCACAAATAAATACGTATCTTAGCAGGTGCAGCGGGATTAAAGTTGGTCGCTTTGCGTTTGTTCGTTTATCGCAATTAAATAATCTTTGTCATATATATTGGTTTAATCTATTGTGGTTCGCGGAGAGTAGTCGAATCCGCCAGGAGATAATGATAATGGATGCGTCGTTGTATCGGCGGTCATTATGAAGTCCGTATTTATGAATTATACAAAGTAACTTTATAATAGCCAATTTCCTGATAAAGTAAAATAACTGCGCCGATAAACATACGAGCTAAGTTTTCCACTTTTACCTTTATTGCCTCTAAATAATCTACGCTAATTACACCATAAAATGTTCCCTACCTATCCAATTTTTTACACTTTTTACTTTGTTAGTTATACGTAATGCACGACATTTGTTACAACTGTCATTATTTATAAAATGTATAAATCATACTAAGCTCTTCATTTAACATTATTACATTTAAATAATCGACGCTAATTACACAATAAATCGATCGATCAGATTTTACCGTGGAATTTTGGACTTCTCGGCAATATGTAAAGCATGTCATTTGTCACATAATGCGCAAAATGGAGACGCGGGTGCATAAATTACGATGGGTAAATTGGATATTCGCGCCGACGCTGAGCCGGAGAGCAGAGCAGCATTGCAGGAAACGTCAGCGAGCGCGGACATAAATTGCAGATTAACTATTGCATTAATTGCATCACTTCTGCCCGAAGTGACCCGAAGCGAAATATGTAACTCCGAAAAGCAAAAAGAACAAGATGAGGAAAGCGGCCAATGAGTTGGAACATTTCGTCCCGTTAGTTGGTTATTACTATTAGAATTAGGAGGAAGCAAAGGGTGCGACGAGAATATTTTTTTATCTCGACTCGTATATTATTTTTATACAGGGAGAGCCAACGAATTGCCCATTATTGTTATTAGTCCATTGTTATTCCGTACTGAAATTTTGTTACCTGTTTTCTGCAATAATCCCACTCAGGAATTCCTCGAAACTACTCTATACTTTATTCTCTTTATCTCTATATACTCTCTTTACTCTCTATAATGTACTCTATGTACTCTCTATACTAGCTATACTATCTGCATATTTTCAAATTTCTTATCAATTGATAGAAATTAAGTTAGAGTTTTAAGGTACTCACTCAATACTCAGGTACCGACTCAATTATGTATTAATTGTTATTTCTCGATGAGGTTTCGGTGGGGATCCAAAAAGGGATTATTATTTTGGTGCGGAATTCCCGTGCACTGATTTTTTTTGTATATCATTTACATTTCAGGGATTTTTAATGGATGAGAATCACGAATTTTTGAATAAATAAAATCGAACTATACGAGTCAAATGGCTGCCATAAAATATTGACTGCCTACAAAACGAGATTTCGAACGGGCGTTAATTCGACACGTATCGACTGGCTTTAATTCTAAAACCTACCACGAATTTCAATAACTGTTTCTACCGGTATGTATCGATGACGCCATTTCGTTAATTCGGAAAAATGTTAATCCGCTGGTAGGTGCGAGAAAAGGTCAATGATCATGAAATCACAAACGTCGTTCGGACGCATTTCGTCATCTACACTGATAAAGGTAGGTACTTGAAAAATGGTAAATTAGGTATTCATTTTTGAAATTGTCGACTGTCCGTCGATATTGGATTTAATTGCTTTAATTATTACGAAACTAGATGTAGGTATACTTAAGCTGATTGTTGGACATTTTTCCCAATTACCTTCTTCTGGGAGGTCTCACATGTTTCATATATTTCCAGTCAATTAAGAAATTGTTGTATATTTTATAATAGCTGCAGCGGTGGATGTTAGATCAAATAATTTTCTGTGAAGCGTTCCTTGAAACATCGTTATCGTTACTGTACTGGGATATGGAACGTTACGATGTGCTTGTTAGAGTCACTTATAAAGGACCTTATTTTTTCTTATACTTCTGCGCTTTTTTTAGAATTTCACCGACTCGTCTTTTCTATTCTCCATTTCCTCGTTAGATTATTAATATATTTTTAAATCAAAGTAGCAAAGGATATATTGATTTAACAACTGATCCGTGAAGTGTACAAACTCAGACGAAATCGTATATGTGTTTATAAAGCCCCGTGGCTTTTTTATTATAGTTAGAATGTCGGTGGGACTTGCGCATATCAATTCATAGTCGTAACGGTGAGTCCTGGATAAAGCGAATTATTTTTTTTTATAATTTATCCCACTTCTGATTTTATCCCATTTCAGTAATTTTACAATACAATCTTAGCTAATTATCTTGTTTACTCAAGCCTGGACTTTATACGGGTTTTGGTATAGATTTTGGCGCATTCTATTTTTATGTTCATCGTCGATACTAACGAGAAACATCACCCTTTTTAGCTGAATGTAGGTTAGCTTCGTAGTGGGAAGGAGGATGGCGTCAAAATTCGGGGTAGACGGCGCGGAACGTCGGCGTCGCGACGTCGTGATTGTCTGCACGGCGTGATTCGATATGAAAACAATAATTTCGCGGGTCCTTTATAGTGTTTCCCTAGGAAAAGTAAGTAAACGTTACTTATATAATAATGCGGTGTTTTATTTTATTCGTTTTGAATGAATCTAATAATTAGTGATTTGTTGACAGAATGAACATAAAAAAAAAACATTCTCCTGTTACATAATATTTTTGAATTTTATTTCGTAAAATTTCGTAAAAAATATGTAGTAGGTATTAATTGTAGTCTAATTATTTTTAAAAAGTGTGGGTAATTTTTGGTATTTTTTTTCAAATATTTGTGCGAATTGTGAAATAATTAATAATTAAATTCTGCAAATTTTTAGTCGTAGGTACGGCGAAGTTTACGGTCCGGTGAATCAGAGAAGAGAAATTTAGAAATTAGAAAAATTTCATCCGTTGATTATACAATGTCAGTTATTAAATGTTGCTTCGAACGAGCCGAGGTGAGCGATATTATGGAGACCTTCCTGCAAAAATGCGCCGAATCTGGTTGTAAGTACCCTTCAATTTTTAATAGGTCTATTTATACTCCCTTTCCATAAATTATTCGGTATTTCCCATAAATTATGTACTAGCTATGCAACTCACTTTACAAGCTACTAAGGAACCATTCCTGTAATTAGTCAATAGTGTAAACGTCATGCACAGAACACCTTTTACGTCAAAAGTCAAAACTGCCCATTGAAATGTCAAATAAACTAAACCAAACTAACGTCAAACATCAACCATCAACTAGTGTTCGAATTGTTAAAAATAACTTGCATAATCAATAAAATACAACAACAATCTGCTGTAGAGCACTAGTAGCTAGCGTATAGAAGGTAGAAATTATCGCAAAAAAATGTGGAACGGTAATGATTCACAAATCGTCTCGCAGGTATAAATTCTATGTTATTTATTTTAGGTTGTTGCGGTTGTTGTAGTGCATTTAGGCCTAGGTACAAAAGATTAGTGGATAATATATTCCCTGTGTATCCTCAAGATGGTTTGGTCAAGTCGAATATGGAAAAACTTACGTTTTACTCGCTCAGCTCGCCTGAAAAATTGGACCGAATAGGAGAGTATTTGTATCAGAAAGCTTCCAGGGACATTTATAGGAAGAAATATGGGTTTGTATATAACTAATTAATGACTGTAAGTCGTGTAAGACCTTGAATAATTAGGTAGTATGATTCGTTTAAAGTTCAATACGATCGAATACCAATTAAAGTATTCATTACGACAATATTGTTTAAAAAAATAGTTGGAAATGCTTATGGATTCGATAAGTTTTGTTGACTCTAATATCGAGTGTTTTTATCATCTAGTTTCGTCATTATCGCAATGGAGGCGATGGATCAATTGCTTTTGGCCTGTCACGCGCCCACCTTAAATTTATTCGTCGAAAGTTTCCTGAAAATGGTCCAAAAACTGTTGGAATCCACCGAGCCCGAGTTGCAAATTTTAGCCACTCAATCGGTACGTTCCCTGCACTAGCATACTATTCCCTTTACAACATCTACCGCTTGTTTCCAGTTTGTGAAATTCGCCAATATCGAAGAAGATACTCCTTCATATCACCGAAGATACGACTTCTTTGTTAGCAAATTTTCCGCAATGTGCCACAGTGGAGAGAAAGATACTATCAGAGATAAAATTCGTATAGCCGGTATTAAGGGATTGCAAGCCGTAGTAAGGAAGACGGTTTCCGATGATCTTGTTGAAAATATTTGGGAACCGGTTCATATGGACAAAATTGTACCGAGTCTTCTATTTAATATGCAGGTATAAATGAACATTATCGATCTAAACAACAAATATTAATTGAAAGTGTTTGTTATTTTAAGGAGTCTGGTTTTTACAAGAAAGAAACCGAATCGATAGATGCGGGACCCGAAGATGCCCTGGATCCCCCTATGTTAGCTGAAACCTGTTTGAGAGAATTGGTAGGAAGGGCTTCCTTTGGTCATATCAGAGCCGTACTTAGACCTGTTTTTAGGTAAGTTTTTTTGTTGATACATTTACATTTTAATTGCACTATAATTTTAATTGTTTTTGACTAACACAATGGGCAATTAAAATAATAAAAGCCATTAAAATTGTTTATTAATGAGTTAACTCATCTTTTTTTATATTTCAGGCATTTCGATTTACATAAATTATGGGTACCCAATCAATTTGCTATTCATACTTTTCGGATAATTATGTTTTCCATTCAAGTAAGTTTGTTATAAAATAAATTACTAACATTAAACATTCACCTTTATACTCGTTATTTTTAGGCCCAATATTCCTACACTGTGGTTGAAACACTAATGGCACATCTTGATGATAATACTAAATCTAGTCCTAATATAAGAACCAATATCGCTGGCGTGTTGTCGAAAATTATCGCTATAGCTGCTGGGGAAAGTGTCGGTATGTTACATGTTTTATTAGAATTACGCTTAGTTAATATGTATTTCCTTAGGACCTTCCGTATTGGAAATTATTAATTCCTTGCTCAGTCATCTGAGAGATTCCGTTAGAAATGAAACGAGTCAAATGGAAGAAAAAGAATACCAAGAAGCTTTGATAAACGCTTTAGGAGAATTCGCTAACCATTTGCCAGATTATCAAAAAATCGAAATTATGATGTTTATTATGAGCAAAATTCCATTTCCTCTGGTGGACAATCAAACGCCAGCTGATAATCTCTTACAGAGTATACTGTTAAAGAGTTTATTGAAGGTATACCTACCACTAATTTCATCCTGTTTAATATTAATTACGAGTACTTTTGCAGGTCGGTACGAAATATCAAACAATTCATCTAAACACAACTTTCCCCGTATCATTTTTGGAACCTTTACTCAGAATGTCTTTAGCCCCGGATCCCGATATGCGATTGTTGGTACAAAAAATATTGCACACTCTCATCGATAGACACAACAATCTTGATAAGCTCTCTAAACCGACGTAAGTACATTAACATACAGAATCCCGGTTATTATTAATCGTTTTTTACTCTAGTGTGAACGTAGCTGAATTAGAACTAGTATTAGAGAAATCATCTCGACCCGACTTGATATTTATCAACAAACACGGCCCGATCATCTACGACGCCCTGTATACCAGCCTACAAATGGATACCAACGTTCCGGAAAACATCGAAGCTGTGTACACTACATTGGCTTTGCTCTGTGTAGAGTTAGCTTGCTCCGAGACCGTCATAGATTTGTTACAATTAACTTTAGGGTAAGCATTTTAAATAACTTTCGTCCCACGTTTTAACTGTTCGCTTCCAGAATACAAAGTTTAGCATTAAACAGCACCTCATTATCGAACGCTCAAAAATTCAACCTCCACGCCGTAGTCATCAGTTTATTGGCGTTGATACCGAACGTAGTCAATATTCAATCGCTCGCCGATTACGCCGGGCTGATAATCGAACAGCGAAAGCAAGAGGCTCCGCATTTACTGCCCTATTTGTATCCCGCGTACCCCGCCAACAGCGAGGTAGCTAATAAGCTTCCGCATCTGTTGGTCGATCAGGTAGTTACTATACAATTGTGTAATTACTACGATGTATGATGTATTGAATTGTAGATGGCGGTTTGTGAATACCTCAAAGAGAGCGGCATAGATCCCTCAAGGCTCCAACAGACATCGCCCTACGGCGCAGGCGGGCCTGGTTTGATTGGAGGTTCCCAACGTAACAGTTGGATCGAGAACGGTGCTCGTGGAAGCATTGTGGATATGCCTGTAACTGAAGTTGACAGTGCAGCTAGCTCTCCTGGTGTTCAAAAGGTAACTAACGACTTTACAAACGATTGTTGATTATAACGCGTTCTTGTTGTGTTTAGAAATATACAGAAGAGGAATTGAATTTCGAAAGTATGAAGAAAGTGCTGACGGAGCCTCCGGAAATACGAAAAGAAGCCGAGGCTGAGCGAAGGAAGATGCTCAGTCATACGTTTAGAACGGCCACGTTTTCTGAGCTCGTACGAAGGACTCAGCCTAAGGTAGTGTTGGACATAAACGAGAAAACATGATTTTATTTTGATAAATTTCAGCACGACGTGCTACAAAGTAAACTGAACGAAATATTCAAGTCTTTAACAGTGAATGGTAATAGAAGTCCCACTGAAGAGAAGAAATCGGGGATTCCCCCTTACGAGCAGAACTTCCCCGAGTTGTTTTACTATTGAATACGTGGATATGCTAAGGAATAGTGGTTTAATCAAGCGAGTTTAGGCAATCATGTTTTAACCATATCTATAGTTTAAACGTACTTACGTTGTGGACGAGGTGGTGATATCTAACTCATATGGTTTTGAATATTCTTATGGCACTTACTCGTTAAGTAATTTTATTCGATTACTTTTGTACTTTTTTTTTAGTAGGAAAAGGAACAAATTATTTTATGATTGTTGCGAAATTGTATTTTTCAAAAGGAAGTTACCAAGTCATGTTAACAACAAATTTTATCTCTTGTTGCGTGTTTAAATAAAATATATGGAAGTTGGAAGAAACAGAATCAATATTTCTTCTAACCAGAGTTTTTTTATTCATTTTGTTGTGTGGAAATTAATATTTTTGTATTTCCAGAACGAACCACGACAAGTGTGTCTAAAGTAAAAGACCACTTATAATTTTAAGAAGAACTGTCACTGTCAAAAACATCTGTAGAATGTAGGTTATATTGCAAATTTATCGAACTAAAACACTTTATTTTTCTTATAATTAAGTAATTTACGAGTAAAATGAACTAACATAACAAGCCAGCAGTAGAGTAGGATTTCTACCACTATTATGAGTTTTTTAATTAATGCTTTGAAAAATTTTTTGCACAGGATGTTTCAAGTGTTGTCCCTGGGTAAGAAAACGATAACGAATTCTCTTAGTATTTACGTAAAGCATATAGGGGGTAGAACTCTCGCAGTAGAGTTGGACCCGACGTGGGATATTAAAAATTTGAAGGAAGTCGTCGCTCCGAAATTAGGTTTGGAGCCTAATGAAGTGAAAATCATTTTCGCTGGAAAAGAATTGGGAGATGAGATTAAAATTGAGGTATAGTAGGCTTTAATTTCTGCTAAATTAGTTGTAATAATACGTTGAAATTGTAGGAGTGCGACTTAGGTCAAAAAAGCGTCCTTCACGCTGTGAAAATAGCGAAAAAAACTAAATTGCCTCAGCTGAACGATGGCTCGTTTATTGAGGAAAACGAAGATCTAAATTCGAGCAAACCTTTAAGCGAAACATTAGATGATTCAATGTTTTCGCACGAAGATAGCTCTTCAAGTAGTGCCATCATCGATAAAGAAAATTCTCAATCAGAAGCCAGTAAGTGTGCCCTACTAAATTATTCAATCGAAATCCCTTTATGGAATCTTGCAGGTACAAGTAAATCAAAAGTTCACTTCTACGTATTTTGCCCGACCTGCAAAGAAATGAAATCTGGCAAAATAAGAGTAAGATGCCATTTTTGTAAAAGTGGCGCTTTCACTGTTCACTCTGAACCACAAAATTGGCACGATGTTCTTATTACGAAGCAGATCACGGGAACCTGTGAAAATAGTCCTGAAAGCTGTGCAAATGTAAGCAACAAATCCATCTTCATAAACATCAATTTTTATAATATCTGCCGTAGGTTTTAAGCAATCGGGAACCCACATTCGCCGAGTTTTATTTCAAATGTTCAGAGCATACTTCTTTAGGCGAAGAAGATGGGGCTGTACCGTTAGATTTAATCAGGCCAAATCTAAGAGATGTACCATGCCTAGCTTGTGCAGATGTTTGGTATGTCTAATATTACTTAAATATTAATAAAATAATCTATTAATTTCAGCGACCCCGTGCTTGTATTTCCATGTACAGAAGGTCACGTAACTTGTTTGGATTGTTTCCGACAATACTGCATCACCCGTTTAACGGAAAGGCAATTCTGGCAACACCCGGAACTCGGATACACTTTAGCCTGTCCGGCCGGCTGTCCTGATTCTTTCATCAAAGAAGTACACCATTTTAGGTTGCTTTCTGAAGCTCAGGTGATTCTATTTGAGAATTTTATTGATTGGATTTACATGTTAGTTATTATAGTATGCTCAGTATCAGAGATTCGGTACTGAAGAATTCGTTCTAAGATCTGGAGGAGTGCTTTGTCCGCAACCGGGCTGTGGTATGGGGATTTTAGTAGATCCAGGTTGCAATAAAGTCGCCTGTATTAACGGATGTGGAGTAAGTGTTTCTACATAATTTATAATTCGAGAGTTGATAAAGGGTAAATGATTTTTTCTTCTTAGTACGTATTCTGTCGACTTTGCCTCCAGGGTTATCATATCGGTGATTGCAGACCCGCTGATTACGATTCTAACAGTAATTCGGAGGGTTGTTTGTATAACGTAGACCCCGGTAGAGCGCTGGAAGCCAGGTGGGACGAGGCCTCTAGGGTAACAATAAAATCGTCCACGAAACCTTGTCCTAAATGTAGAACCCCAACGGAAAGAGACGGTGATTTACTAAAATTTAGCTAGTGGGTTTCGAATGATATTAACGTATTTTTTAGGGGGTTGCATGCACATGGTTTGCACTCGAGCCGGTTGCAAATTCGAATGGTGCTGGGTCTGTCAAACCCCATGGACGAGGGATTGCATGGGAAGTCATTGGTTTGGATAACGCGCTATAAATACATGTGATATATTTGGGTGATATTGATAGGGATATTTATTTTGTAAAATGTAGATGAAAATTTATTAAATTTGTAAGTGTATTCTGCAATTAACTAGGTCCTTGGCGGTAATTGAAAAATGGGTAGTTTTAAAGGTTATTTATGTATCTATGGTATCCTTCTTTTCCTCTCTTTAATTGCATTCTTCGTGGGAAGTCTAATTTTTGTAGCTACATCAAGGAAGGTGAATCCTTATTCTCGTTCAAAGTTGTTGAAAAAAGGTAATAGGAATTTCGGAATGAAACTGTCGCAAGCCTCACGATTTGACGTGTAGATAGGTGACACTTTCAAAATTATCTTAAAATGTCTAACAACCCATCTAATATAATATCAGACATAGGATCAACTAGTGTTGTAGTAAAACCGCTAAAGGTCGGGAGTAACCAGTTTAAATGCAGCCAGTCGGAGAATAAATTGAAAATCGCCAGTAAGGGAATCAAAGAGAAGATAGTGAGCAAAGTGAGGTCTTGGAGCTGCAGGGAAAAATTCCACATAAATGTTAACGCTGACGTCGACTCGCACCTTTTGAAGAACCAGAAAGTCGAGGATACCGAAACCGAATCGATGGAGAACATAGCGGATTCGAATCTGACGCGCGCCCGCGACAGCCTGGAGAACCTGCTGAAGGAGGAGGTGCAGAAGAGCGACGAGTTCAAGAGCCGCTCGACGTCGTCGACCGGCGGGGACTTGAAGAAGAACGCGCGCGCGCCCGAAGCGCCGAAATCGTCGCCGGACACGTCGAAGACCGCCGGCAAGCACACCATCTGGGATCCGTTCGACAAGAAGAGCAGGAAGAATCGCAAGGAGCAGGGCAGGAAGAAGAAGAACAAGAAGCACAACGTCGAGCAACCCAAACAGGAGTGCTCGACGATGCACATGGAAGGAAAATCGTGCTTGGTGAAGCAGCGCGAGGAGAATAAAGAGACCGCCGACGATACTGAAACGCTCGATGACGAGTATATTTATAAGTACAAATATTTTCCGAAAAATAGTAAATCCGTTGTTTTTACGAACGAAGTGTTTGTGGTGTACTTTAATGGTAACGACGTTTTCGAGTCGAGAGAGCCCTTAAAAAAAGACGTCGAACAACAAGAGAGGAATAAGGAAATGAGGCAAGGCCATTTACTTCGGACTCAAGAAAAATATAACCTATGTCTTTATTAAATTTTTTGTTTAGCCCGTCCTCTTGCAAAATTTATGCTATTTTGAATGAAATATGTTGTATACCGCCCAATAATACGCCATAAAAATTGTTCCGGCGCCCTCTGGCTAAGCAGGGGAACTTAAAAATTGTTTTTTTTATTAAACCATTAAATTGCAGTTAAAACAACTTTGTCCATCAACATTTTTACACAACAAATAGAATCTCTATAAAAAAATTATTAAAACAACCGATTTTCTATATCATATTAGGGGAGTTTTAAAGGTATGAATACGCTTTCTTTCGGAATTAGTTGTAAATCATGATTCATATACGCATTCTTATCTATTATCAGCTCCCCGTACGAACTTCAACTTTTAAGTACGGAATGATGGGAGTAGCTGAGACCTCGACTGTTGAATGCGCAGTATTATAAGTAAACTGAGCTCAATCGGTCACTTATAAGCGAATTTACGCAAAAATGCTTGTCAAAATTTATATAAATTCTAAATTTATTATAAAATGTGTATTGTTGGTGTATTTTGCACAATCAACGAGCCAAACGGTTCCAGAATAGCCAAAACTTTGGATAATCAGGTAACTTTTTTTTTTGATAAGTTTGTGCTAATCATTTTTTGAACAAATGACTGGTATTTTTCACGTTTTATACTCTTGGAACTTGTCTTGAAATAATCCATGGGAATCACCTCACCTACACATTTTGCATTTCTCAATTCATTCCTCATTTCCTTATCGTTTACATTTTGTTACGTTTACGTAGAAGTTATTTGCTTTGTTTCGCTGTGATACCTATAAGCAAAAGTCCTTTATACGAGCGAATAAAACGTTCTATGGTTGACGTTTGCGTTGACTTTTGACATACTGTCACCTGTCGGTGGGATTCGATAAACGTGGGATTGCAGAATTCTGCACGAATTTTTCAAATTTTTAGCAAATCGACGCATGACCATTACAATTTATTACAGTGTTGGTTGTTTAATAATATGGCAACTCAAGTGTTCGACCACATTTCTCATGTAAACCTGCGATTTTTTGTTCGCCTGTATTTATAACAGCGAGTGTTTATGTCGTAAAGTCGGACGTCGGGATATTTATTTAACAAGTAAGTAGCAAGTAATATTCGGTTTGTCGATCGATAATTTTAATTCAACAATTGCGCTTCATCTTTTGTAAACTGAAACCACAAGAATGGAAATTGGAATTTGATATTTCTGGAATATCTTAATACCCCTGCGGTTGATGTTATAAATAAAGCTGCTTATTATTTAGTTGGATATCTTTTAAACCTTCGATTTGTTTGTTGTAATACTACAGTCATAATTTTGTAAATATCTAGTAACAGCGAGCATGCTTTCATCAATGCGCTTATAGTATATTTACGTAAATACTACTGGTAACTGGTAATATTTGAGAATTTTTTGGGGAAAATATTTTTGAGTTTGTATATGTAAGTTGTTTAATTAAGCTTATCTAAAAAGATTTTAATTTACAATGCAAATTGCATAATTAAACCAAATTGCTAACGTCTGAACTCAGTTTTAACAATTTTTTTGATTAGATAAATATTGAGTAGCAGAATGCGGAGTTCATTAGTTTGATAAGCAAAACGACCGTTTTCTATTAGAATTTTTTATAAAATTCAAAAATATAAGGTCAAAATTTTTTTTAAAAATTTATAATTAATTATATGATTTAAATCATTTTATTTATTTCAGGTACCTACACATTCAGAATGGCTTCTTACACAACATTGAATGGTAAGAATTTTTCGACTCAAAAACCCAATATTCGTTTAATAAATTGTTCACCATTGAAATTATTACGTATAGCAATGATTTAGAAATCAAATCGACCTTGGAATATAATTCAGTTAATTTTTTTTAAATAAATTTTCATTGTATCATACGTACGTACTTCAAGCATTGCAAATGGTATCATGTAAATAAGAAGAAAACAAACATTGATCTAAATTGTGGACAACAAAAAAGTTTAACGTTTGTTCACTTAATCACTCAGGCTAGACTCTTAAAAAAAGTTGTCTCGTGATGTTTCTGTTAATCAAAATTTATTTTTTTAGATTATCTGCAACCAATTTTTGAAATTTCCAATACAAACTCGCATGAAAACAATAATTTTCAATGCAGAGTGGAACAAACCCGATTTGTTTTTAGTAATTGGCTAGGTATTGCATTTTAATTTTAGACAAAAGCAGCGTGATAAGTTAAGGCGGATTCAAAAGTCAAGGTGTCCCAGTTCATTAGCCTATTCATGTATTTTTTATGATCGAGATCGATATTTTTCAAATCGATTTTTGAAGTCATTAACACTTTCGCAGTTTCTCCCTATGAACGTTAAAGATATTTTTTATCTAATCTGTAATTATAAAGTGAAACATTTTTATCAAAGCAATTATGTACTTAATGTTTATGTCTCCTATAGATATTTATTATGGGATAAGTAATTATTTTAATAGATTTATGGAATTTCAAGGCAGTTTTGAATTTCCTACGTATCTTTACATACAGCAATATTTATGTATTAGTTTTTTCGATCGATTTGTTTTCAACTAATCCAATTTACTCGGACACGAACGAGCCGATTTTCCTTAATAGGAAAATTAGTAGCGCTATTGCGACTTCGTCTACTGTCTTTTTCGAAGGTCGAGGCCTTGAACTCGAATAAACAGATAATGTGAAAAAAATTCTAGCCGATTGTTTGATTATTTGCGGCTTCTTACGTCAGGAGTACTCGTACCTGTCGCAGGAATCTGTATGCTACCGGTCGAATTTCATTTCTTACGTTATGTTATTTTGGAACTTCACCATAATGCAAAACTCGTAATGATTAATAAAGTTTTAAATACTTAGTAATCAGTCTTTTATTAGTCAGTTCTTTAAATAAATAAAACGTCTAATGAAACGAGGATTTGGATGTACGTAATTGTAGCTAAATTAATACGAATTTATCACTAGTTAATTCAGTATTTCAATGTGTACCTGACACACTTCTTTTGAGCTATAAAATCGTTTCTTTTTAATTTGGAACGACGACTAGCTTGCTATTTTTTTCTAGTAATCCATTACCTTATCAACAGGACATAAGTACTTCATAAAAACTAATCAGTATAAACAATATTATCGAAATATTGTTTAGGTCGCCGTAAATCAAATCGAGTATTTAATTACGTTAATACACTTTTTGTATTTCCTAATAATGTCGATTAAATGTGCATCGCAAAAAATCCTTTCCAATAATTCAATATTAATTCCAGGAATTTGCGTTTATAAATATTTTATCAGATATCTTTATCATTAAACGATATCCATTTTCCTTTTCGTAATCAATAGAGTTTTTATTGTCTCTTTAAATAAATTTGATTGATTGAATAATATAAAAATAAAAAAGAGTAGTGTCTTTATCAAAACCGTCCAACATACAAACTTCATTCCATTTAATTTCATGAAGGTATAACTCCCTTAATGAAGAATGTACTTAATTTTTATGAGTAGTAGGGAAGGCTATATTAATGTATTTTACAGGCGATTCGCCGAGGAATGGCGACATCCAAGAATTGGAAATGGAGGAGGAAGAGGAACAGCCCGTGGTCCATTTGGAGTTCTTTGACGAGATCCTCCAGACGCACGTCCTCAAATCGCTGAACATGATGAGAAAAAACCGATACTTCTGTGACGTTATTCTTCACGTATGTGCCTGACTGTGCCAAAAACAGCATATTTTACGAGTTTCAAATGATCACTGATTTCAATTCATGCCTTACTCGATATATGCCTTCCTGAAATAATGGCGTTACATCTCTCTTTACACCATTGTCGTTAATTAGATAGTATATTAATAGGAAATAAAAAATGTGGCTCGGTATTTGGGTAAGTAAATCGGTCACATTGTCGAGTCGATCTAGAGCGAGAGTGTATTTGTATTTAAAAATAAATCCTCATTGTCGGGTAACACCCACGCCTCGGCGTATTTTAAGTTAATTGCCGAATTTCGAGTAAACATGGTGTTAATTGCTTAGCTTCATTTATTGATCGGGGTTTGTTGTCGCGTTGTACTTGAATAATTCAATGTAAATGTTCGTGGGGTAATTGGAGACGTGCGATATTATTTCAATGGAAAATTCACGGAACTAATTCAGTAATATGACGATTTTTTCGCGTGACTATTTGAAACTGTAAATATGGGTATTGTAAACAGTCAGTTACACTACTGGACAGCTCTAAAATCATCAATTTTCAAATTAATTTTACCAGTAGTGAGTAGTTTTTAAGTAAATTAACATAGTAGTAGTTTAAATGAGATATATCGAAAGAGGAATCGTTTTTGTTTGCATGTAGAAAAAATTGTTACTCTTAAGCCTATATAGTTGCAGTTTGCGCTCGAGACCAAATCGATTAGGTAAAAAAATTACTTTTTTTCTATGACACATTCTTAATACCGGAATGCGTTTAAACTTTTCTGTTTTAGAACGATACGTGGTATTAGGGTGACGGTAATTTATCTTTTTTTTTTATCATTTTTACGTTAGTTTTTATTTTCTCATGATCATCTTGTTTCATCAAACGTATCACTAAAAGCCTCTACGAGCGTTACATTGTCGTTTTTTTGCCGTTTAGGTTGGTAACACCGAAATCCACGCTCACAGATCGGTGTTGGCCAGCGTGTCACCTTATTTGTTCGAATTATTCACCACGGACCAAGACCAGAAGAGGACTGAAAACATCATGACCTACAAACTAAACGGCGGTTTCGATCCGGCCGCGCTTCAAATTTTGATCGATTACGCTTACACCGCCAAATTGCAAGTCCATTACGGCAAAGTAAGTAATTCGATTCTCCTAATAATCAACTCTCGAATAACGTAAAATGTGTGCGAAGGTCAAAGCGGTGTTTTTGGCCGCGAACATCCTAAAAATGGACCGAGTAAGCAGAAGCTGCGCCCAGCATCTCATCATACATCTTTCTACGGAGAATTGCATCGAAATCAGATCGCTACCCGGCATAGCGAAGAATAAAGAATTCATACAGCAAGTTGATGCTTTCATATCCACTGAGGTAATATTCATACTAAGCCAGTTTCGGGTAGATCTTTATGGATACTTTGTGGGTTACAGTTTCAAGAAATCAGCAAAACCACCAACGTTCTGAACCTGTTCTGTGCTCGAATAGAAGTCCTGAACCAATCCAAGGAGGAAATGTCGTTCGTGAACGAGAATTCCCTCTGCAGATTGGTGCTGGAATGGATCAAGCGGCAAATAGCCGAAGATACGCTAAATATGTCCGATCTATTGGAGAAAACGTTCATGTTGTACCTAGCCATCGATAATTCCCTTCAAGACTGTTCAAGAGTTCCTTCAGGCGACATAAGCGATACGGAAATCGTCCAAGATTACAAGAAATTGTCGTTGAAAGACAAACAGGGAGCAACAAAACACAAAAAGAAGGTAAATAGATTCTTTACGAAACAATCCTCGCTATGAGTAGTGTAAAAAATTTGATAAACAGGTACTGAGCCAACCTTCGAAACCTCGGGTACTAATTTACAACAGAGAAATCGGCGAGGAATTGGAGAGCGAACTGGAACCCGACTGGAATCTAATCGCAACAACGTCCATCAGCGATCACAGCTTCCTGGCTTTGGTCACATTAGCGGGAAAATTGTCGACTCTCTCCGTTCAATTAAGGTACGATTATTGTCGGGATTTGGTGTAATCGAAACTTACTTTATTCATTAATTAGATTAAATACCCCGTCGACTCCATCGCCCGTACAAACGCCAGAAGCTAGCAGATCGGCTAGCGAGGACAAACCTGACGTTTACTGTGCAGTAGCCAATATGTCTTGCCAACGTTGCGCTCTCGGCTGCGGGAATTATAATAATACCCTCATTGTTTGCGGTGAGTTATTAGTACATGATGAATTTGTTCTCTTTGATATATTTGTCTCCTCCACCTCTTGACTTCACGGAGTACAATGGGTTGCATAATTTTCAGGATAAAATTTTTTGTCTGTAAAACCTCTGCCATATGATGTTTATCGTTATTTGTGCCGTGTAGTAAACGATTTTGTTCAACAGGTGGTTACGACAGGACCGAGTGCTTGAGATCGGCCGAGCAATACATTCCAGAGTCGAATACGTGGAAGAATCTTCCGGCGATGAGAGAGAGTCGCGGTCGATTCAAGATCGTCGTATTGAACGAGAAAGTCTATGCCATAGGTATGTGTGTAATGGAGAATTAAAGTGCCTGTAAATTCATTTTCGGTACATTTTAAGGCGGTAGTAACGGAACGACGGAGCTGGACACCGTCGAAATGTTGGACTTCTCGTTGGGCAAATGGGTGAAGTTGCCCAAAATGCCGTTGGCTCGAAGCAACATGGGAGTGTGCGCGTTGGGATCGCGTATTTATTGCATCGGCGGTTGGAACGGTCAATTCGGCATCAAGCAGTGTCACGTGTTCGATCCGGAGACGGCAGTTTGGTCGTCTATAGCCCCGCTAAATATAGGTATATATTTTTTTATTATTTTTGCGAACCTAATTTTAATTTGCGCGTATTTGCAAGGTCGTTATCAAGCCGGAGTCACATCCTACAACAACTTTATTTACGCAATAGGCGGATCAGATGCTTGGAATTGCCTCACGTCGGTGGAAGTTTACAATCCGGAAGATAACACTTGGCAGCAATCCAAGCCTATCATTACCGGTAGGAGAGGTTGTGCTTTAACCGTGTTTAACAACAAATTATACGTTATCGGAGGTAATTTAGTTTATTTTTGGTAAATACGGATCGATAACGTTTGAATGTTGAATTTTTTTAGGATCCGATGGTCAACATTCCTTGAGTTCCACGGAGGTTTTTGATGAAGAAACTCGATCCTGGGTATTTGGGCCGTCGATGAATACTCCGAGGGCTAATATGGAAGTTGCTGTTGTTGGTGATAGGCTCTATGCTGTCGGTGGATTCTCAGGTCAGTAATTTACGAATTACCTGCAACATAATTATACTTGAATATACCCTGGTTTCAAAATAACTGGCACTGACTCGTCTTTAATTTTTTTTGAAAAATGGTGCATGAGTAATTTGGCCACCGATTATTAGGGTATAGGTGAAATTTAGAAGATAATACTCCATTGTTTTCAAACTGGAATATCAACTCTACACTGTTAAACATTTTCTTTAGGTATAAAAATTAAAATGCATTATTTATATAGGAAAAACATTCCTGAATACAATCGAGTATTTGGACCTGAAATCGAACGAATGGACGACGTTTGTACCAAAGGGCACGTGTGATATGTTGAGCAGACGGAAACCGAGAAGTCGCAAAAATTCCAGGAAAAGCGTGTCTGAGGAAAAGAGCAAGTCCTCGTTGACTTCCTCAGGTACGCCGGCGGATATTATCGAAAACCCCGTTATGTCAGATGAAAATTCCACGACGGAAAAAGAGGTGGATGATGAAATTCCATAAAAATTGTAGTTTACGCGTATGATAATGCTTTGGTTGCCTCTCAGTATTTTCAATTAATCTGGGCATATTAACGACACACAAAACTGAACGATTCGATTAAGATTAATAGAATTTTAAAAATATACTTTGATTTAAATGAGCGTTATTAATTTTTTTTATCGGAAATGAATTAAAATGCCTAGATTTGTAAACTACAACATAACTATTTAGACTCATAAATTCTTCTGACATCTGAATAAACATATAATCTAATCAAAAAATATAAGTATTTTTAGGACCGTCTCTTTTTTAATCTACATTCGAACAGATAACTGAATAAAATTAAGTAGTAAAATATATAAATTATACACTCATGACTTAAAAAAATATACAAAAAGAGACGGTCAAAGGAAAACGTATTTGTACGAAAAAAAAAACAGTTTTATAAACATTTTTTCCATTACTTATAGAACGATTGATTTTTAAATTATACCCAAAATATAATCAGGAATAAAAAGAATTCTGAAAAATTTAAACCTACTTAAAAATATTTTTAAATTTCCTTTTTTTATATGTTTTTAAGACAAATCTCTTTTTTTTTCCAAGTGCAGTTTATAAATAGTGCAGAATAGTTTAAAGTTGAAACCCGAAATAAGGAAATTAATTATTGATACGTATTTGTGCAATCCTTCAAATTTATTTTATGGTAAAATTTGAGTTTTCTTAATCTGTGATATAAGTTAAATAATGTCTTATTTCCTAACCAAGCATATCTAAAAAAAGACTAAACTCGAAATTAAAAATCAATCGTTTTAGAAGTAAACTGATTTTGTATTATTTTGGCCTCTAGTAATTAATATCGTAAATAAATATAGTCGAAGCTGCTAAATTCCAATGAAATGAATATAATAGTATTTAAATACCGGTGAGCATTTAAATGAATTTGTTAATTATTAATGGAATCGGTGGAATTATGTTCCAAGTCGATTGGTCGTTTAGCAGCCCTATTAATAATTGATAGTTTATCATTTCATGTTTTATTGAAATCGTTAATTCAACATCAAATGCTAAAAATATATATTAGTACATAAAATATCTATATATTTTAAATACTCTTTTTCACTTGCAATAAATAACATGTTTATATCGGTTTAAAAAATTGTTAACATCTAATAGATTTGAATTATTTGAACGTCTTTTTTAAATCATTTATGAAAATTAACACTGAACATTTTTCTCCCAAATATCGCATAAAAATTGGCTAATAAATATTACCGACAATAACATTTGTTTAAATAAATCAGAACCAATGAAATGTTCAGTGCGTTTTCTTCCTAATCAGTTCGTCAATTTGTTGATGTAATTGATGGAATGTAGTTGATGGAATTGATGTTTTTTTGCAGTGATAGCTTCTTGTGAAAACAAAAATATTAACAGGTCCTATCTAATTATAAAAGATCGGTTTTTATATTCCTAAGTTTTTTTTGCCCAAAAATAACATCACAAAGATATTACATGTATTTTAAAATGTTACTTTTTACTCAAAAGAGCTAATTTGGAAGATAAATAACCGAGCTTATATTCGAAATGATTGAGGAAGTTATCACTTTTGAGCAGCGTCTTCTGGCGCACTCTATTTTCTATAATTTTTAATTTGTGTGTCAGGTTATGCAAACATCTGATATGCATATTTATACGAAATAGCCATTATTTGATATGTGTGGTTAATAAATAAATGTTTTATTATAAAAATTGTTCACAACTTATGATTCTGTCTAATGAGTCTTTACTTTTATACCTTTTTTGTGTTTAAACAAAAACCCAATTTTCACAAATCCTTTAATATAAATCAGTCGAGGTATTAAGAGGGGCGTTGAGCACTTCAACAGTCGTACCAATAAGCAGGTAGTCCTTTATGATGTCCGTCTAATCGTTTTCGACCCCTAACACGTAGGTATATGTTAACCCGTTCCAAAAATGATAATTTTTAAGAACATTTATTTCACAATAATAAGGATAACACGATATATTGATAGTGCCGTTGTGGATGCTAACGCTCGGGTGGATCGATTCGCAGGATTTCAAAGAAGCGAAATTGGACAGTCAGGTGACGAGGAAATATCTTCCTGCTTTAATGTCTCTGATGGTGGATGATCAAGTGAGATAGTTGAGCTCTAAATGCGTCTGACGACAAACGCGAAGCCGCCTTTACGGTTATAGTTAGAACATTGGGGGTCTGTTCCAGACGCTGTATATAGAAGCTTATTTACAAGACAGTATTGTATTTAGGAAATAAATTTTTACATATAAATATTGTTTTTTTTTAATAAATAAATAAAACGTTTGAAGGATTTTACATAAAAAGGCATTTCGTTTTGAGATTTCTGAAAAATTGATAACGATTATGCATTTATAAGTTTTTAATGACCGAAATACTGGTTGCCTACCTAATAGTGTCCATAAATCGATTTTCCATCGATAAATGTAATTCTGGTTGTCTAACTATTGTATTAGTAAGGCGCGAGTATTAAGTATCAGGAGTAAACCTCCTCACGGAGATGGTCTCCTAATACGAAATTTCTAATTCGCAAATATTTAACGTGAAATTTTCGAATGATCGACAAAATTTTTCTTCCGATTTTTACAAATTGCGTTGAAAAAGTCTTGCGTTTTTTTTTTATTAGGAATAATAATAAGTATTAATAATAATGCCCAAAATGATAAATTTCTCTTGAAAATGTGTTTTGAAAAACGACGATAGAATCTTTATTAATGCATCAGGATTCATCCAGGACTTTCCGTAGAAGTACCTCTCTCCATATAATAAATATCTCCTGTTACTAGACTTCCTTGCATATTCTCCTTGCCTAATATCCGAAATTAACCAATGGAGATCTACGAAAACTTGTGCTCAAATCTCGAAATAAAACGTGAATTTAAAATTTCGTATTAGGAGAACAGAATGTGCGAGGAGGTTTACTTATGACGCTTATTAATCGCGCTCCTGCTCGAAGCAATACATACAAAGGCAACCATTTAATCGAATTTCGGTAATTCTGGTTGCCTATCTATTGTATTAGTAAAGCGCGAGTAATAAGTATCAGGAGTAAACCTCTTCACACATTCTGCTCTCCTAATACGAATTCTTAAATTCACGTTTTATCGTGAGATTTTCATACGTTTGACACAAACTAGTCGAACTCCTAATATTTGTTTCTCCCGATCTTTTTGCTTTAATAGCTCCAGATTTTTACAAATTGCGTTGAAAAAGTTTTGCGTTTTTTTAATGAACGAAAAATACTAAGAATTCTAAAATCAGGATTAAGGATGTCATAAAAAAATTTTAATATTCTATTTTCGTATCATTTTTGTAATAAAGAATTATTAATAATGCCCAAAATGTTAAATTATCTTTGAAAATGTGTTTTCAAGAACGACGAAACATTTAGAATATTTATTAACGCATCAGCAGGATTCATCCAGGACCTTCCCTAGACGTAATCTCTCTCGATATACTAAATATCTCCCGATATTGAACTTCCTTGCATATTCTTATTGCCTAATATCCGAAATTTATCAACGAAGATCGACGAAAACTTGTGCTCAAATCTCGAAATAAAACGTGAATTTGAAATTTCGTATTAGGAGAGCAGAATGTATGAAGAGGTTTACTCCTGATACTTATTACTCGCGCTTTACTAATACAATAGATAGGCAACCAGAATTACCGAAATTTGATTAAATGGTTGCCTTTGTACGTATTTGTAATCGAACAGGAGCGCGATTAATAAGCGTCATAAGTAAACCTCCTCGCACATTCTGTTCTCCTAATACGAAATTTTAAATTCACGTTTTATTTCGAGATTTGAGCACAAGTTTTCGTAGATCTCCATTGGTTAATTTCGGATATTAGGCAAGGAGAATATGCAAGGAAGTCTAGTAACAGGAGATATTTATTATATGGAGAGAGGTACTTCTACGGAAAGTCCTGGATGAAATTTATCATTTTAGGCATTATTATTGTTTTATAGTAGAAATGATGAGAAAGTCGAATGCTAAAAGTTTTGTCGAGTTTATTGAAAAAAAAACGCAACCTTCTTCAACGCAATTTGTAAAAATCGGAAGAATAGTTTTGTACATCGTTCGAAAATTTCTCGTTAAAAATTTGCGAATTTGAAATTTCGTAGTAGGAGAACAGAATGTGTGAAGAGGTTTACTCCTGATACTTATTACTCGTGCCTTACTAAAACAATAGATAGGCAACCAGAATTACATTTATTGATCGAAAATCGATTTACGGATACTATTAGGTAGGCAACCTATTTATCTATTATATACCTCTAAGATACCAGAAATGCATTAGAAATGATTAAGTATGAACGATTTTTTATAAAAAATGCATTACATTAAAATTTTTGAAAAATTAACAAAACTGCTCCATTTTTTAATTGCTAATTACATGAAAACTGGTTGGAATTGGCGATTTCAAAATATATAAAACAAAACACTTTCAACGATATTTTTATTTTCTTACAAAAACTCACTATATACAAAAACGTTACAGGAGTAAAATCATTGTGTCGATCTCAATTCTTACACTTATTTCGCACTTCATGAAATTTTCCTTTTATGGTTTTGTATTCCTTTTGTATTCCTTCCTGTATCGAATTTCGTTAAGAGTCGATACAAATTCACCTACAAATCACAAATTATTACATACACTCCAAATTATAACATAACGCTTTGAAATGCATACCTGAAGAATGATATATTATTCTCTCAGAAATTCATCGATAAACAAAATGCCGAAGGCCGTAGATCGCGAGATAGATACAAAAAGGGGCGATTCCGTCTCAATTTCCATAGATTATTGAACTGTCATTTTTCTTAATACCATCCAATGCTTAATCAAGGGCAATCAGGAACCAAAGACAAAAAAATCTATCGGATCTCCTACAAACAATAACTCAATTATAACAATAATTAAGCATTATAAAACTAGCTAACCCTGCTGAGTGAACTGAAACCTCTTTTACGATACAACAGGTTGGAGAGAATTTCTTGATACTCGTACATGCTCTGTGAAGTTCCTGGGATTCGACAATTTCCTCATAAGCTCGCCGAACCTCTGCAGGAGCAGATGGAAGGTCTCTTTACATTACTGCAATTTTCTTCTCTCGAGAAGTCATTCCGAAGCGGATTAACAAGAGTCAAAGCCTGCAATTTTGCGCATTTAAATTAAGAAATAACCAAATTCGTTCGGTTAACTCGACTTACCTGCAGCACTGCATTACAGTATTCGTTAGCTTTAATGTTATTTAGGCCTATTATACAGGGGATGTACAACGATCCATCGATAGGTCTGGACAACTTCGTGGGATTCAACACATACTTCGTATCATTTAAAGAGGAATCTGTAACAAACCGTTTGATTACTTAATATTCCCACAATCATTATAACCCCTCTAACTATGATTATATCAACGCCCCTCTTAAGTGATAATTTTTGTGCAAAATTATCTTTATGCAAGACTTTTTCTACTCGATCATTTTTTCCTACGCAAAAAATTGACTGAATAGCAAAGTAAATCTAGGCACCCAAAATTAGAAGAATTACTGTCAAAATTTGGCAACGTCGAGTTTAGCTGACATTGACAATTTGACATTAATTTCACCAAAAAGAAAATAAACAAGTGCGTGAGTGATATTTTGGTACAATGAATCCTGTTTACGATTTTATTCAGAAAAATCGAGTGTTAGCATTGATAGAAAAAGCCCAGAAAACGAGTGCGCGTAACTTAGCTCTAGATGATTTCGATTTAACGTGTTTCCCGGACGTTCTAGTGGGTTGTCAAGGTCTATACTCCCTGAACTTAGGCCACAATAGTATTATATGTATACCATTTGAGATTTCACAGTTAAAAAATTTACAACATTTGTCTTTAGAGTATAATAATTTAGATAGATTTCCCGAAGCTTTAAGGAACCTTACCCAGTTGATAACACTGAATATTAGCCACAATCCTATGCACGAATTGAGCAGTAGCATAGGGTGCTTGGTTTCATTAGAAATATTATGGTGCAATAGCTGCTTGTTAACCCAAATCCCAGACGAAATAGGTAATTTATGGAGACTACAAACCCTAGGTGCAAGGCACAATAAAATTACCAGCTTGCCAATTAGGATTTGCGAGTTGATTAATTTACAGTAAGTAGTTTTTTTTCTTCCAGACCTGCACATTAATATGCAAATAATTTTTAATTTATGTCTGTCATGAGAAAGTTTTTATCAAGCGAAAGTTTCGCTATTGTGTAACGTCACGTCACTTTCTTTTTATCAAGTCATTGACTTTACATTCATTTTTCCAGGTGGTTAACATTAGAAGATAACAATTTAAGCAGCGTTCCCAAATATTTCGATAATCTACAAATGCTGAGGCACATAAATTTCAACAAGAACAATTTCAGCACCTTACCCTACAAATTCTCAAACTTAAAAAACTTAAAGTACTTACATTTACAAAATAACGAGTTCTTCTCCTTGCCGGAGAGGACCATCTTTGCAATGCCCTTCACCAACATAAATCTGCAGCACAATCCATTACAACTGGAAGATAACAAAGTAATTTAGTGATCATGACGAGATTGAATTGTGGTTTATTATTGATTTTTTAGATGTTTCCAAACGTTGTTATAACTGGAATGGAAGATGAAATACTCGATATGTTTGGATACGATTCCGATTCAAGTTCAGATGATTGGGATCATAGCTTAGACAGTACCGATTTGAACTATTCAGCCACAGACGAAGACAGTGATAACGAGAACCGAGAAGTTGTATCCCACATACCTTTGCTATCAAAATTTTTACTCTCATGTTAATTATCATATATGTATAATCAAAAAATATATATCGGCAGACCATACCTCACAATTGAGCGCAATTATAACGTGAGCATATATTTTTTTTTAAATATTTAGTCAATGATTGTAGTTCAATTGGTGCAATTGGTTTGCTCTAATCTTTATGTTGTAATATTGTATGTAATCAAAACATCTATTCTTTTTCGAATTGAAAATCAGTGTTTCTTGTCATTTATTGCATGTAATCGTATTATGCAAATAAAACAAAATATATAATTAGTTTTAAATTATTTACCTTACCTAATAATTTGATATAAATGAACAATAATAAAATTTGTTACTATTTACTACAGAATTTAAACATACTGATCTGGTGTTAAAAGTGTTGCATAACCAGAATTACTTGAAAAAAAAAAAGAAGAAGAATTAAACGATATGGCAACAGCGCGGAATATTCCTCTACTTAGAGTTTACAAATTTTATAATTTAACGGTTATCTTGTTTTCATAAACATAAATAAACTCGCCTAAAAGTAATATAAATAGTTAACTGTGTAATACCATTTTACTAATATAACATTTTTTAGATGTCTCTAAACGACTACGAGCAAGTAAACATTCTGGGCAGCAGCAATACATCAACAATATTCAAAATAAGGCATAAAACTTCTGGTCAATTTTACGTGTGGTATGTTATCGACTACGAAACATTCAGTAATCACCAACTAGTGAATATCGAAGAGAAGTTTCTAATAAGAAGCGAAATGCATCACCCGAATTTGCTGGAATTTCACGAAGTTATAAAAGAAAAATCATGCATGTACTTGCTAGTGAAATACTGCAAACAAGGCAGCTTGAAAGATCTTATGTGTAAGATTACGAACGAAAACAAACGATTTTCCGAAGAGTTTCTGTGCAAAATAATATATCAAATAGCATTCACCATCAAAACTATTAATCTTCTATCAAACATTAGCATCAAGGACATTTATTTCGATGATGATTATAACGTGAAGTTCTTTAACTTCAGCATGGATCCCAACGAGAAAAAATTAAAAAGCCCTAAAATATCTTCATTGGGCGGCATTATTTACGAAGCCTGCATGCTCACTAAATTTAACAAAAAGACTTTCGAAAAAGACCTTAAAACCTGCGATATTTATAAGAAAGACTTCTTAACATTCATTCAAACCATGCTGAAAGACAACAGATATTTGAAGAAAAACATCGACAAAATAATGTGCAATGCAACTGTACTATACAAAATCACCCAATGGAATAAACACAAATGCTTCCTACAAATAAACAATGATAAACACTCCGAATACACCGAAAACACATACGCTCAACAACTTGAAAACCTCAAAGAAAAAGAAATACTCCTGCAAAAGAAGGAAGCCTTACTAAAAGAAAAAGAACGCAAACTAACAATTAAAGAAAAACAGCTAGACGAATTAGAGAAACAATTCAGAGACACACTTAAAAGACCCAAAAATTGCCTCTGCTCCGATAAAATACCTAAAGAAAATTTAGACTCGACCTACGCGGACTCCCTAATAGTCCCGACCAGTAAGAAATTAAACGTAAAAGAAATCGTCAAGCCGCCAACATTCTCTCGAACCCTATCAGAGAAAAGGATCCGCTTCAAAGGCCACAGCCCCTTGAAAGACTTCAATTACAACTTCAACAGCAGAAGGAGCCTGAAGTGCGCGAAGTACCGCAAAGCAATCCAACAAAATAGCGACGAAGAGTACAAGAACAACCCCTATAAACTAGGCAAACAATTATTTGTTACTTGCGAAAAGGATATGAAAGTTACGAGTGAGGATGTGAAACCTCTACGATGGACCGAAGAAAACAAAAAGTACGCTTTCGAATTGCTCAGACTTATGAACAAGGAAAATAAAAGTTCGGAAATTAAGCATACAGATTTATAAAATGGGACAAACAGTATTAATCAGTATTAAGTAGGTTGTAGTTACATCAGATTTTGTGATGTTTTGCAATAGTTTAGTGCAATTTTTTATACAATATTCGCTTTATTTTCTGTTATTTAAGATGATTAAGATTTATTATTAACATCGTGCATGCAGTTTATTTCCATATTCAACCTAAAAAACCCTCGTTAACCTTATCTAGATTATAAATGAGGCGATATAAATTAAATTCATAATGTATTTCCGTAACTATCATCTACAATTTGGTTTAAAAGAAAAATCTAAGGCCAGCTTGGTGGCTCGCCGGGCTTCAAGGTTCGACCATACAGGGCGCTTTTGTCGCGGAAAAACGACAGCCTTTCCGTTTCTTTTCTATCTAAGTAAGTACCCAAGGCGAATCCGACGAAGGGGAAAAGCATCATGTAGACTTTTTTAGGTATGATCGGATACATCTTTGCTACGGGCGGCCTGAGCTTTATACAATTGCGTTCGGCTGTAATCAGCGTATATGGTACTGACGACGAATAAAGGAAGAACTGTTACTAGGCAGTACCTTTTGATTAAACGGCCAATTCCTAAGGCCATCTACAAAAAAATTACATAATTTTTTGAGGTTATATCGTATTTAGATTTAATTGGATCAATTCATTAATTGCTTGTAATGTACATATACTTACATAAACAAGGCCCAATTATATTATAGATTATTCCACTGATATTTAAATATGCAAGATTTGCTTTTTTTCGTACAAATATCTAATATTTCCCTTCAAATTTTGGTGAAATTATGACATCTGACATTGACAGATGATTGATTATAAATTTACTCTAAAATAATGGTCTCGACATAAAAGCTCAAGAGTACCCTAACACAAGCAATTTTTTAAACGCAAAATTATTTATCAACATTAGGAATCACTTTTTATTAATCAATATCGTTGAATACATTTCCAAACCATAAAACTAACATAAATAGTAACAGATAACAAAATATTGGCCTGCGATTAGGATGTTGTACAGTCGCATTTCAGGGAACTGGAAAATTGATAAATCTTCTTTACCGTTCGGAAAATAGATGGTAGCAGGAAGGAAACTCGGGTCGAACGACTGATGTTCATAAAGAATTCAAGCGAACAGCTGATTATCCAGCCAGTACAAGTGAAATGACAAGGTTATGTACTGAAGAAAAACGCGATTATGGGGTAGATTTATGTACGATATAAAGATGTTAGTTAGTGTAGAAAATGGCAGATTTAGATCCGAACGATTTTGATCTATTAGAAATAAAAACTCGTAGCATAGAACAAACTCTGCTTCCCCTTGTTAAACAGGTAAAATGCTCTATGGCTGCTCGTGAACACACTCACACAGGGCCCCCACGATAAGTATTTGCATGTGTACTTCCCGTGGGCGTGCTCTTTTGCTTAGCACTGTATATGTCAGTAGTTTTATTAGAATTCTGAATGTTTTATGTGTAATTTATATTTATAACCTGAAAATTTATACAAGAACCATATAAGACTTTAATTTGTCTCAAATACGTTGATAAAATAAGCGCATTTATTAGTTTAATTATATACAACATTAAATATTTAAAAACGTATGTAATCTATATTGGTTTCGTTATCATATTGATTTTTAATTTTCTACATGAATAGGCTTGATAATCCCAACAAAGTCTCATCCAATCTCATAAATAAACGCGGGATTCCCTTGTCAATTTGTCGCAATAGTTTTGCAACACCTTGTACATTAAATTCCTTGTAATTTACCTACAGCTTACAGCGGACAATTAGGCAAACCACTCGGGAAAATTCTAAGGCAATTAGTTTAACTATCCGGGCTCATTATGACACAAGAGAAAGACGTATGCAAATTAGAAACTCGAGGATTACTTCTTTTTCTTAGTTATCTTTCGCTGGGCTTTCGTGCTCTCGACTCGGTCAATTTTATTTACAATTAAAAGGATAAGAGTAGGTTAAAATAACAAAAATTATTCCACATTTTCACCTTTTAAATTTCCGTGGGAATTAATCTTAAAAGTTCACCTCCGGAGTGTAATGGAAATTTCGTTGAATTATGTCGAATTTCGGTCGGGTAATCCCCGTCCCGGCGCCGGCACCCGCCCGCGGGGTTACGTTGACACAAACCGGAGCGAAGGTCGCGCTTTAGTTTTTAGTTAATCCGAATTTTCGCTAATAAGGGGCCGGGCACCGGGATTGCTCGCTATTAATTTAACCGGCGTTCGTTAGCGGATGGGACAATTCTTCGGGGACGTGTAAAGGCAAATTTGTATAACATATTTCCAGGGCATCCGAAATAAATTTCCTCGACATCGAGATCGGTTTATAAATAAAACACATCGAATCCCATCAGAGCGAATAACTTATTCAGGTGTGGAGGCAATCCTGAATTTTATTTTAGACACATATACATACGCCTCCTCGAAAAACTGTATGTATAAACCGAAATGTGGGTTTCAACAAAAATCAGGAGAACCCGCCTTTATCGACGAAATACTTTTTACGCGCGATGAAAAACAGCGGGGGATCCTAAATTTCGAAAAAAAAACCCTTAGACGATAAATTTAGTTATAAAGAGGCTTGTTATACGATGCCGTAAAAGCCGGCTCACTGGCAGTCCCCAGCACTCCTGTCGGAATAATATTTTCACCAAATGCAACATAAAAAAGTACCTTCTACTAATATTTGACGTACAAAGAGCCCAGCAGTAATTTTTTATGTACCTTCTAAACGACGAGCGAGATAAGAGGATTCACTAACGTGGATTTTGTTCTGCCTCAGTTTTTGTTCCACTTAGAAGCGATTAAGCGCTGTATTCTTCTATACAGGACCATTTTTTGGAATTATGTATGTACAGGTTATTATCAAAAAGATTGGTAATAAACATACTCGTAATGGGAATCCCATCTGAGCTTTTTTTTCATCTGAGATTTTTCATCTGAGCTTCCCAGGAACAGACGATTCTATACATAAATCATGCGAATCGTGAAAAGCCAATCCTTAAGCAGTTTTCTCTACACAAATAAAAGCAGTTCCACAAAGAGAAGTTTACTAGAAGAGGAGCAAAAAACTTCCACGTCCATTTCGAAAATAAACAGGAAGTTTATTATGGATTTTCGTTATCTCTACATTTCAACGATTTTATGAGTACATGGCGGAAAAATGCACACAATACGAATACGAAGGATAAGAAAATGGCCGTCACGAACGCCACATCCAGAGATAAAACGTAAAAGAGCCCAGGTTCTTAAAAAGCGAAACGGGAATATATAGAGCGCCGAACGCGGAGGCTTCTATTCATCATAGACGTTTGAATACGTTCGTAGGCGATGAAAATGGTAATTGAACGTCTTCCCATTCAACAATTTCAGTCGTGTTGTTCGCCTTCCAACTTACTTGAAGCGCGGAGGCGTCGAGATAGTTCCGTCGTACCGGGATAACGAGAAAACAAATTTAATTTGAAATCGAACGCTTATTTTTAAATAGACCGTACCTTAGAGTTAAGGAGCCGGTCTTGGCGTCTCGGAGGACAGGTTAGATTAAAAGCATGCCGATGCATCGAATGAACGTTGATTATAACGGGTGATATTCCGCTCTCTAGACAGCATTATAGTGAAGAAACGTAAAACGAGATTATAAAAGCCGAGGCGCATTTATAGTTCCACCCCAAACACCAGCGCTTTTAAAGTTTGTTGAAAAACGAGCATTTCGCGAACGCAGGCTGTTAAAAGTTGTCAACGATGTTGACTGGTATAAAAAAAAGTTTGGCAAACAAACACCATCAGGCATCAGGCCATTATAGTAAACTGATAAAACTATTGGACGCGCCGTTTCTCTCACGTGGCAATTAGTTATGAAAAACGAAACGAAAACTTTATTAACCTCGTATTCGAAAATTATATTTGTACGGAGGCTCATCCTAACTGGATTCGAGCAAAAAAGTGGATAACGAACGAGGAAGCCATTAAGCTCCGGTTTCCTTATTTGAATAAACAAAAACTCCGGGCGCCATAACAAACGTCTCGCCCAATTAACTCCCTACAAACCGGTATTATATTTCTACCTATACTTCGCTTGCTCTTTTAAATCAAATCCAATGCGACCATCGTTAGTAAAATATAATAAGGATGCTTATAATAATAAAATAAAAATATAAATGGAAAGATGCCGGTACATTCGAACAACTAATATGCAATCCTTTAAAAGGTCTCTTTTTGATCGGTTTCAAATCCATCTCTTCCAAATTCTGCACGTCGATTTCGCTACCGCACAAACCCTCGTAACTCAACGTGCAACCCGTTCCTTCGGGACAATTCGAGCAAGGTTCACCTAGCAAAACTACCAACATGGACGCACCTGTGAATACAACAATCTCCCCGACTTACCGATTTTATACACCGGCTGACCCGGTAGGTTCCCCATGGGGCCGTAATTGCAGATGAAGTGCTCGTGATAGGAGGTGTTCCCTCTGCCTTGGGTTTGCTGGAACACCACCCTGGCGCAGCCGATTTGATACGTTTCCGCCCACACCAGTTGGGTGTACTGTCGAAGGGGGCTCACCAAACTGAAATTTAAAAGTCAAATAAAGGAGAGGATGAAATTGTTTGGTTCAAATTAAGCACGTAATAGTGGGAGTTTTTATTTTTAATTAAAGGACCTTTAGAGCGAAGTGTCGAGTTTTACTACGTAGATTAAAGTTGGAATTTGCTCGTTAGTTCAACGTTCGAGTGAATGAAAGTTATAAATTACCTTGCACTTTGATGCTAAAAGGGGTCTGTAATTTTAATGAAAAGCCGAGTAATTGGAGCGTTTCGACTTGTTTTATACGTTCATAAAAAAAAACTCACGAATATTGAAATGAATTGATGTCATCTTCGCCTACGTACTGGACCAAATCGTACCATCCGATAATAAAAGACATATCGCTGTTGATGGCGAAATTTCCTTTGGCGATGTTTTGCCCGACTGGGTACTTCAGGGTGTCCCTGCACAAATCGTGGGCGAAAATGCACTGGGACGCCCATCTGTGGGCGACCAAAGCCAAATCGGCGTCCCATTCCAGCTTCCGCATGTTGGACGCCATGGGCTGAGGACCCGGATTGCCTCTCTCCTCGTTGCCCAAGGCCACTTTGTTGCGTATCTGAAAACGGTTTACAGTCTGTTAGTTCCACCTACTGCTTTTGGTAAATACCGTATTGTGGGCGTCTAAAATAACGTCTATTTCTTCCTGGACGAAGGGAATGTCCAGGAAACCCTTGCAACCAGGCCCGGACATGCCGGTCTGGTAAATGCACATGGTGTGCTTTCCGCAAACTTTCGTCAACGTACTCGTTGTCGTGTCTATGCAACATATTAGGCAATAGGGGTTTTTCGGGTAGATGCGGTTCGTGAAGTTTTTGAACCACTTTTTAGTGGCGTTCCTTGTGAGGTACAACAACGCCTCGTCCGCGGTAGTTGGGGAAATAAAACAGTAAAATATAATAAAGCAGTTGTAAATATTCATGACTTTGACAGCATTTTGATTGACGGTCCAGAATAATTTATTTAGAAGAAGAATTTGTTTAGTTTTTACCTAAAAAAACTTTAGCTCAAAGTATATAAACGTTAGTTTAAATGATGCTCATTATTAGAATATTTTAAGGAATCAAAGCGATGATAATTAGTATCAAAATTGATGGTGATTGCAAACCGCATTAAGTATTATCCCTAAAGCTTAATCAGAAACTCCAACTTTCGCTGGAATTTGCATTTTAAGCGTTTCCTCTTCCGGCCCGCAGGTATTATCCCAAAAAATATTCAAATTATTCACGGTGAACGCAATTTCATTTTACCTTCGAATGGAAACTTGGAACTTCAACTTCAAATAAAGGCCAACTTATATTTTGGCGAATTTACGCTCGAATTATTCCGGAGAGGCCGCAATTTTTGATGTAGCTAACAAACAAGGTGAAATAAAAAAGTTTCCTAAATCCTATTCGAAGGTAGTTTAAAATTTTAAATTACTTCCTATTCATAAAAATCAGCCGTTAAACTCCATAAAAATTAATGAACGTTAAAGTCCAGAATTTCCTTGAATTTCAAGTTTCATTGAATTCATTGATGCAGATGCTTTGCAGTTTAATCAGGGTAAATTCGAGATTCGAGTGGTATCGGAAAAATGAGGGTCATTATCCGCTGAAATGGCTGAAAATAATCCACGACAGGATTTTCCATACCGGCGCGTTTATAAAGACGCTAAATTCTCTGTATAGAGAAGAGCTCGAGATGTCAAATCATACAGGTCAGTGAATGTAAGAATCGAAAGGCTCTAATCGAAGAGTGTAAAGCTTTTGAGCTCCATATTTCATCTCGTCACTCGAACGCCATCCAGAAAATATTGTTGTTCGTAAGATCAAGCGAATTCCAAATAGCACCGCGAGAATACGTATAAGTACGTTTAATAAAGCAATTTCTAATTGCTCGACGACGAATATAAATTCCCCAACTTGTGGCGGATTATTTGTGGACCTGTTAAGACGGTTGTAAGAGAGATGAATTGCCGAGGAGCTCCTTGATTACAGTTCTAATAGAAATTTTCTCCCGTCCTCCGGAGTTATTACTATGTAAATCATGAGAACGTCGTTTTCGGTTGCGGATAGTTCGTCGGAAGAATTTCTAATTGAAAATATCGATCATCGTTTTAATGGACGATTCGTCTAAAATCCGCAGTACAAACAGACAAATAGAGACTCGTGCATTTATTAATATTTCATTTTAATAACAGAGTTATATGTATTGATTCGAATAGTATACCTAAACAGTGTGATTCGTTAAAGTGCTAATAAAAATGTTGGTTTAACCGAGCTAATGATGCATCCTGTATATGCTAATATCGATTCGAGTTAATAATACACTTTTCGCTAAAATTTCCGTTACGTTTACATCGCATTTCAGCTATAGCGGTATCGCTATTTTCGTTCCGATTGTACCCTGGTTCTTCGAACGTAAATTTTCAATTTTTTAGCACGTTTTTAATTAAACTCATTGCGCTGCACAGCGAATTTCCGAACTGTGAAATATCGATTCGTTCGTTTTGCGAATTCCGGAACTTCCTATGCATAACATATATCGGTTTAATCGAGCCAGTTTTAAGTTGACTCTTCTCATTAGAGTTCCGCTTTTTTCCAGCGGGAGTCGAATTATCCAGGGATTTCCACACCGGCGCTACATTCGCTACAATAAATTGATAGATAGATTCGAGTGAATGTGTCAGAAATTTTCCGCATGTCGACTTTTCCTTTGGCGCCCTTCCAATAAGAAACAAATGGAACGGTCGAAACACCAGTTGACTAGCCTCTAATAAATAAGTAATTTCCATTTACAGAACGATTCATCGTTTGGTTAATATTTTAAAAAATCTTTCGTACATCAATAAAACTTTCCAACACCTTCATAACGAGCGTTGAAGATGTTGTAAATCGCTCCGATTCCTTTGCTCTTCGCTCTTCTGAGCTCGTTCTATTTTTTTGATTTAGAGCCGAAAGGGACGCCCCTAAACGGTTTCCGTCGATAAATCGTCGAAATCCACGCACAATTCCACGAGGTAAAACTTATTTTCATTATCGAATAAAGCCGTCGATGTCTTCTCAAATTTCTAATCTGGCAGGAATTCGCGCTCCGGTTCGTGCCCGGAATACGCAAGCATTACGTTCAAACGAATCCTATATAGATTATTTTCCCGAAATTCGAACCCTTTTAGAGGTGAATTTAAATCTACGTTGTCATTAAATCGCACAGAAATTCGATACGCCATCGCTGAAAAAACTGTTATTACAGCAACATCCAGGAACAGATAAAGCCAGATCGACAAATCAAACAAGTGGCGTGTGTGCATGTGCATTAGTGCATGAGTGTCTGTATATAGGTAGGTTATACATTTAACTTAACGTAATGCTTTAATACTTGTGCAAGGTAAAGGACGGGAGCGATTCCAAGCTGGAGTATTATCTACAGGCGGGATAATAACCGAAATTACGGGGGACTTGCGCGAGTTCTTGGCGCGAACTCCCGTTGATCAATAGGGACGCCGATGTCCCGGTCTCGAATCTCGAGTGCCACTGCAGTAAGCATAGAGATGGGACGCTTTCGGTTCCAATTTAAACGTTACATTACAGTTTCGCCCGGGTATTATACACCAATGTTCCTGCTGAGTCTAGTGGAAAATTGTAAAGATGGTAATACAATACCAGTACGAAATGATGTAATATTCTTTTTGGTGTATCTTTTGAATATTCAGACTAAAATTGAACAATTATTTCATTTTCCTGCTTTCTTTATATGAACCGTTTCAATCCTAAAAAAACTAGAATAATATAACACTAACTAACCCAATTTTAATTTCTTTCTTCACATTCCTGCTGATATCATCACATTTCGTGCATTTACAAGATTGCCTACTTAGACCGTTTCAATCTCAGAAAACCATTTCGTATCCGTAAATCTCCAGATGGTCTCCAACTGGCACTTACCGAGCCTCAGTGGTGTGAGCTCCCGGGGAACCAATCGGGATAACGTGCGCTCCTTCATTTCCTTCCCTCTAGCTACTGTTCTTTGATAACGGCCGGATAAATAACGAAACCGTCGCCGTGCGTTTAGTAGTCTTCCCGGAGCGGCCGTACACGACGGTTCACTCCGCCGCCGTTCTTCCATTTATAATTTATTATTTAATAATTTGAGACCCGGCGAATGAAATGCAACACGATGAAGCAGACCGAACGGGGCCTCCGAATCGAACGCGTCGCAACGTCGAGCGCCCCGCAGCTTTAGAGTAACGAAACAAAGAGAAAAACGTGTTCTTTTTTACCGCTCGTTATATACACCTGTTAGAATTGACGACCAATATCGCAAAAGAGGTCGTCGATTAAATATTAAGTTACCGAAATTTTTGATACGTAAGTTGATAATGAAATGAAACACCAAATAGATAATCAACGAGTGCATGTATAAAAATAATTGTTTAGATTTTTCATTAAACTAGAGTGAGCTTAAATAAATTTTAAATCGTCGTTCGAAACAAAGAAGATAACAATAATAATAATCATACGTACCTTAACTGTTGTGATAATAAATAGCAGTAATTTTATATCGTTCATTAGATTAATATCATAAACGTAGACATATCAGACGTTTAGAGCTTCAACTAGTCGATTAGAATTAAAGAAAAATAAATTTTACGATAATAAGTAGAACTTTAGATGAATGTGTCGTCGTTACATATCCAAATAGAACTGTTTAAATGATAATAATTGTAATAATAAACGAAGCGTTCGAATGCGCGCGGTTGTAATATAAAGAGTGGCCGTACAACAGCTTTCGACGAGACCATCATGAGCTTGAACAGGTCATGCTTGTCCAACAGAACAGTGAATGGCAAGGTAAATGTTTATTTTATTTCACCTAATTAATTCATGTTTGTACAATAAAAATATGCGGCAAACTCGATTCGAAATTCAAATCGAATAATGAGTTTGTCGGGTTTAAAAAGTTTTACCAGATTAGCTCTATTGATATTTTATTAAACGGCGAGTAAGCAAAGGGGAAAGATTAGATTGTGCATTAATCTTTTAAAGATTACTGTAAAAGGAGAGTGTAAGATACAGTGATTAATTTAAATTTAAAGTAAATTTCCAGCAATCGTTATTGAAATTGGACCTATGAAATTCGAGAATTTTAGATTTGTATTAAAATTCCCTATAAAATTGCAATAGTTTATAAATCTAGGCTAGGTTTAAATCAGAATATAATTAATCTTAAATTGGTTTAAAACAATAAATATATTTAAAGTATAAAATTTATTTGTAAAATACTTGTGTAAAGTCCGTTAAAAATTAATAGGTATTTAGAATAGCTTAAGGAGTGCCCAGCATTAATAGTCCGATTGATAAAATTTAAATACTTGTCGACGCGAGTATAAACCGCGGGATTACCGGAAGCGCATCCATCACCGGTAATATAAGATGCAATTCCGATTTGTTCGTCCTGGCAAATCAAAGGCCCCCCGGAGTCGCCGTAACAGACATCCTTCTGAGTAGTCGAGTCGATGCAAATCTTATAATCGAGACCTTCCCTTAAAAACGAGTGCGGTATTTTGTTTTTGCAAACATCCTTCTTCAAAATGCCGATATCCAAGCACTGCACCTTTTTGGGACTCGACCTGGAATATTTATTGAAAAACCCGAAACCGACGGCCGTCGCGCTGTCGCAGGAATCGGCAAGTTGCTTATTATTTAGCAACTGCAAGTTGATGTAACGAAAATGCGAGTTGGCTTTCAACGGCTTGGATAGCTTCATTAGAGCTATATCGTTTGTGATCAAATTACTGTCGTACCTTGGATGCAAGTAGATACTTTGTACGTTCACTACTGGACACGACCACTTCAAAAAACCATCCGGATGCACACATTTATCTAAAAGTAGTTACGGATTGACTTAACTCAATTGTAACAAGAGATGTCTAGGAGATTTACCTCTGATGTACGCAGGACTTGCATAGTAAAACGTGCAACTGACTTTACAATGCGCCGCTGTTAACAACCATCTCGGGTTCAACAAACTAGCAGAACAAATGGGCATTCCCCAGAAACTGGTCAAAGCAATTCCGTACTGTCCTTTGCTATCTTCGCAGGAATAGCCTCCGATAACGCGAGTTTCTACGTTATTTACCTGCTGTTGTATTCGCTCGCAAAACATTAATATTATCAAAATAGACTCGATTAACATTTTTAATTTACGTAAACGTCAATTTCATAGTTGTAGTAATTTTTCACCTTGACAAATATCATGTATACTCCACACTAAACTTTACTCAAAAATAACAGATAAGTAAAACCAAAATTTATTAGTAAAATCCAAACATTTAAAATTAATAAATATTTAGCATAGTTAAGAGAAAACCCGCCATTAGTGAGAGTATGATTGATAAAATCTAGGTACTTATCGACGCGAGTATAAACCGCAGGACTACCGGAAGCGCAATGACTACCAGTAATGTACGACCCAATACCTATTATTTCGTCCTGGCAAATCAAAGGGCCCCCGGAGTCGCCGTAACAAACATCCTTCTGCGAGGTCGAGTCGATGCAAATCTTGTGATCAAGCTCTTTTGAGAGCACCGGGGGTATTTTTTCCAGGCAATCGGACGTCTTCATGATACCAATTTCCATGCATCGCACTTCCATGGGATGCGCAGTTTTGGTGAGTTTTCTGAAGAGTCCGAAACCGACTGCGGTCGCCTTGCTACAGGAATCGGCGATTTGCTTGTTGCTACCCAAGTCTAATTTAACGTACTGCAAACGCGGGCTCTCCTTGAATGGTTTGGATAGCTTCATCAGAGCTATGTCGTTGACAACATAGCGAATATCGTATTTTGGATGCAGGTAGATGCTTTCTACGGACACCACGGGACAAGACCACGACAACCAACCGTCTGAGTCTATGTATTTATCTAAAAATGATTAGGAATGGACAGGAGATGTCTAATTTGGTTTGGAAATTTACCTCTGATATAAGCGGGACTGGCGTAGAAAATCGCGTATGCGACTTTACAATGGGCTGCTGTTAATAACCATGATGGGTTCAACATGCTGGCAGAACAAATCGGCATTCCCCAGAAACTTGTCAAAGCAATCCCGTATTGTCCATGGCCTGTACCGCAGGCATATCCTCCGACTATACGCTTTTCTACTTTTGTGTCCTTTTGCAGGCTGTACTTGTCGCATAATAGTATCATCAAAATCCACTTAATTAACATATTTCATTTAGGTGCACAATTTATAATGTCAATAATTTGGTAATACTTTGGGGATTTTTCTTATTGACAAATATCTGATAATAATCGTTATTTTTATTATACAGTGCCTTATTAATTAAAGTATTCTAACCTACGTGATTTCAAACCCAATATAATTAAGTGGTGTGAATGGTTCTTTATTCCAAATAACCGTAATAATGCTATTAAAAAACGTTAATGAAGACTCTGCACAACGGTACTCTTGAAATTATTTTCGTTAATTGTTCGTTCTTTATCAACCTAACGAAGTTACTTTTCCCGTTTCGTGCTCGTTGTGTGGGAGCTTTAAAATCCCATTGAGGTAGTTAAAAAACCAATTCGCAATCCAGGATTACGTTTAAAAATAACGTGGCCTGTACTGATAACATCGCGGGGGATTTGGAGCTTCGCCGAACGTAAAAACCTTGTTATCAAATTGTATATTACACGCTCCGCAGTCTACGAAATAGGGGTTTATTTTTGGATTCTTATATGTCGGTATCGGATTTTCCTATATGTCGGTATCGGATTTTCCTATATGTCGGTATCGGATTTTCCTATTTTGACCTATCCACGAGTCGTATCTTGGAAATTTAATGTAGAAAAATTCGCATATTTTGTGAAAATAGTAAAATATCCAATTTTCGATCCGGCGCCGGATATTCAAATGGTATTTTGCTTCCTCATTCGCCGCTTTTTTGAGCTCTAAAGAATAAATTTATTCGCTTATTGACAGTCTAGTTTGGGGGATGAAATGTAAATTTGTCGCTCTACATTTTTTTCAATTTTACCTTCTTCCTTTTCCAAATCGTTAAATTCCGATAAAAGCAATTTTTGGATAATACCCAGAAGCATTGATCGATATAGAAATAGGAATTTACCTGTAAAATTATACCTTTTAAACAAAATTTAAATCGATACTAAATTATACAATTGTACCAATTAGAGTATGTAATGAATATTATTCGAGCATAATATATTAATAAAATAATTCATGTATTTTTCGTTATCGAACTTCAAACAGAGTTTAATGACCATGAATAATCCTATACAACCACTTTTCATTAGCATTCCAATATTTCCAATTTAATAAATATATTTATTCGATAAATAATATGTATAAAAGTAAGTTTAAAATTAGCAAATAATTAGGAGAAACATTCGTAAAGCCGCTGCTAATAGTATGATTAATAAAATCCAAGTATTTATCGACTCGAGTAAAAACGGCCGGTCTACCAGTAGCACAATACTTGCCCCCAACGTAGGAAGCGATCCCGATCTGTTTTCCCTGGCAAATCAAAGGCCCCCCGGAATCACCGTAGCAAACATCCTTATCCTCATTCGAATCGATGCAAATCTTAAATTCCATGCCCTGCGTCATAAAAACAGGCAGCCTTTTCGTGCATGTTTCTTTATTCATGATACCGATGTCCATGCATTGCACATTCTTCGGCTTGACGGTGGAATATTTCTTGAATGTACCGAAACCCACGGCAGTCCCGTCCGTGCAGGAATCCGTAATATCGCTGTCACCATCGTAATTCAGCGGCATGAATTGCACCTTCTTATTCTCGTACAATCGATTCGATAACTTCATCAGAGATATATCGTGGATGATGAGGCGATTGTCGTATTGTGGATGGGTGTAGACACTTTCTATGGGTGTTACGGGACACCACCAAGACAACCAACCATCGGAATCAACGTACTCGTCTACAATATTATGAATTATGTATCCGTATAGATTTTTGGCTACCCAGTTTTTACTAGGAGTGTATTGAGTTTAGAATGTAGATAAAATTTGCTTGTATTAAAGCGAAAATTTACCTCTAATGTAAGCAGGAGTGGCATAGAAACGGGTGTAGCCGATGTTGCAATGCGCTGCAGTTAATATCCATCTGGAATTCAACAAGCTGGCGCTGCAAATGGGTAAACCCCAGAAGCTGGTTATGGACACCACGTATTTTCCTTTATCAGCTAGACACGAATAGCCTCCGATTATTTCTTGCTCTATATTCACTCTACTATTATCTAATTCAGTTTGGTGTTCTACTGCATCGTTGCGGTTTGCATAAGTTAATAAAACCAATATCGACGTAATAAGCATAATATTTTTCTAATTTAACTATTCATGTCGGTTGATTTGACATTTATCAGCGACTTTTATGTTGTCAGTCTCTTCGCTATACTGACATTAATTACTTAATATTATAGTAAATGCCATATTGCATTTACCACAATTTAAATACAAAATATGATGAAATAAAATGGGCCAATTTTGGTCATGATTTTGTTTTAAACAAAAATAAACTTTATTTTGAATGAAAAGAAGCACAAAAAATATGCAAATATACGACAGAAACGCGCAATTTTCTGCTTCCATAAATAACACGAATTATTTTCCACCGAAATGTAGTCAAGCAAAATAAAATAAAATAAAAAAGCGCGTTCTCGCCGCCAAAAATTATGGTTCTCTCCGCATATCTCTCGTTGTCATCCCGCAATTATTTACCAACAAAAAAAAGGGAAAAAAGGGCACGAAATAAAAATTAGACAACAAGAGAGACCAAATCCATTGGAACGTTTATCAAACTAGCGGGTTTGAGAAGAAAAATGCTTACTGTCAAGTAACGTTCTAGTTAAACGTGACGTTTATAGATAAGTTGTTCCGAAACAGAAAATGGAAACGTCGTATTTGGTTAGGTAAAAGATTGAAAAAAAATACTAGTATACACTACAGAGTGCGTGCCAAAGTAACTAAAATGTGCTACTAAATATAGTAGTAGAAAATGTAATTCAATTTGCTTGACTTTTGGTCGTGCTTTACGTGATATCCAGACGACTAAAACAATGCATAAATAAACAAACACCATAACAAAGTTTCGTTCGCTAACTTAACTCAACATAAGCCTCGCTTTTCGGTGTTTGACGGATTCGCTCCGACAGGGAAACTTTAATTGTAATATCGGATAAGCTACGCCTCGAGTATTCGCGAATGCACAAAACAATCGAGTTATTTAATCTAAGTTTAGAGGAGTTTCTAGCTGTTTGCGCGCCCCCCGCTCCAACAATCATCCCTATGTAAGGAAATATTTTTGTGTACGTTAGGGAAATTGTGAGACTTCGCGCCCGTCATTCGAGCAACAAGCTACAAGTGAAACTTTATCCAATTTAAATGTACTTTTCGCCTTTCAAAAGGTTATCTGGCTAGATGAAGACGGCTCCAAGTTTTATGGGGAATTTCGAGATGATAATAATATGACTAAAAGCGAAAAAAACGCGATGAAAATTCATATACAAACAAACTCTCGGAAAATTGCTTTTAAATGAAATTTCGTAGGTAATAAAATATCTACAATTCTTCGAATCGGAATACGCCCGAGGCGTTTCAATTTGAAATTAAATTGAAGAGGAATTAAACGAATTTTGTATCTCCGTCTATTTTTAAATCCCTTTATCTGGCGAAAAATGTACTATATTTTTTATATACGAATATAGAAAGCTTTGCAATACATTAATTACTCTCAAAGCGCACAGGGATTTACAAAATTTTTAATTATTAAATATTACTAAAAGTTTTTATAAAAATATTCCATTAGCGTTCCAAGCATTAATCTTCATGATATATTGTTTTTTAAAGCAACCGAAGGAGGCTTTTTCGTTCGAGTTTGATGGGACAGAATTCAGAATAACCTTTAAGAGTATAATTTATCATCTGCGCATACGGGGTGAATATATTTAGAAATATTCCCTTAATCAACAATAATATACTACATTATGAGAATAAAATGCATTAACGAAATAAAACCACCCTTAAAGCGTTTAAAAAATGCTTAATAATAAATTATCCGTGTAGGCGCATTTTTCGTTAATATAATTTTAGAAGGTATCTTCTGGGATCTTTTTTACGGGATCGTAATACACAATGCTCTCCGGGAAAAGCGGGCTTTCGCGTTATATCGGATCGGGAGCTCGCTTTGTTAATGATCCGGTTGGAACGGGGCCGGAAAAAACGTACTCCTGCTAAAAAAGCCCGGACTGTTTCGCAGCGAAAAATTATCATACAAATGTCGAGAAAAGTGAGGAAATTTTAATGAAAAAATTGGTTGTCTAAACGGTCCGTTTTTTGCGATGGAAACAGAACGTGGAAAGTTATTTTTTTCTACTTGAATTATTGAAGACTTACTTTACGTACAGTTGGATTTTCTCGGAAACTCGGGATATTTAATGTCGTTTTAAAAGTTTTGTTTGGAAAGTTTTCAATTGTGTAATTTTCAAACAATTTGGAGCGCTTATGATATTTTAGGTATAGATACAAAAAGTATTGTTTGTTCGATTTCTATAAATAAGTAATATGGACGGGAATAACAAATTTTATTAATGGGAACTAATAATATACACTGAATTTATTTACCAAATGGACTAATAATGTAGAATTTGTGGTTATATTTAGGTAGAAAATTATTAATTAGCTTTAACAATTTGCCAGCTGGGCACAAAATACAAATAATGATTAATTAATTACGCACTTACGTGAGTAATCAATTATTTCGCCATCGAAATAATCAATTACTCCTGCGGGCTTTTCATGAATGTTTCATGAAAATATTTCATTATATTCTATTTTTCGCGCTCACTCAATAATCAAAATTGTTATTAAATATGAATCTCATAATCAAATAAATTCGACAATTATAAAATGCGATTTATTAGTCCACATTAATTAGCATATTCCGGTAAAGAGAAAAGTTGTGCAATGTTATCACTTTGAATTGTAACCTTAGAGGAATTAAAACAATTAGGAAAATTAAAGATTTTTAGGGTGTGAGGAAACCTTCGACATATTAGCTTGCAGCTAACTCGCGCAATCTAGGTATACGTAATTTAATTGCATTAAATAATCGCAACGGTAAATGTACGTAATTCAATCAACCCTGAAATCCAACCTTCGTTTATTCATGCACGTCTTCCTAGCTTCACGATTAAAATATATCCAGTAATAATGCAATTCTAACTAAAAGCGATTGCATTATCAGCCGACTGAATGAATGAATGCACTCTCGTCTAAACCCAATTTACATAGTATTGCATTACTCATAGAGAATTTCTCTGTTTTATATGTATAATTTATACTATACATTGTCATAAAACCGTCGATAACTGCGCCCAACGGATTCACTTTATTATTTTCCCCACCGAAGGAAAAAAATAGCGCTTTACGTGACTGAATTTTCCGAAGATAAAATCGGAGCAAACTAATGCCATTAATGAATCATTGTCCGCGATAGCAGCCGAATTCCGAGCGATAAACCAACGTAGGACAATGAGGACGAGAGGGAGGGCCGGCTCAAAATCGAAGGCTCATTGTCTTCGCCTTGCTACACGACTAGTTTTCAAGAAACGAGACATTTGTAGACATCGGTAATGACAGGAGTCTCCGCCACATAAATCTGAACTTAGCACGAGCTAATTGTGGAAAATGATCGATTTGAGTGTATGAATTTCGATAATTAATACGCTCGATAAAGTGATGGTATTGCGCCTGTAATATATCCTGTATTTTCTACCATCGTCTATCGACATTTATTTCCCTAATAAATTATTAACCGAATTGAATGTTCTTATAAATCAATATACCTACCTACTTCTTGCACATAAAATTACACTGTCTTCTTGCCTATTGTCGTGCTGGATAGTGATCGATATAGTACGTTCGTTTCTCGGTCTGGTCGGGTTAATTTAGTGCAGAGTTTTTGTTGACCTTTGGATGGAATTTATCAGACACATTTGCTGGATATTCATTATAAAAGGGAGAAACCTTTCGCAGTAATTGACCCTCTTCCACCCTTTTGTTTTGGCGTTAAGCCAAAGGGACAGTGACAGTGGTTTATTCGTGATGGATGTGACCGCAATCATTTCGACTTTCTGAAATTGTCCAGTACCGTTTGTCGTACTGTAGTACTTTTAAAAGTAAGAGAAATATAAAAATCATCAACACAAGTAGTGTCAATGTTTAATATATTTTTAATAATCACTATTATTCATGACTTAAATAATTTCTGATGAATTAAAAATGTTATTAGATCAAATTTAGTGCATTAGTTAAAAAATTGCAATTACCACACCACCATATTACTTGTTATTTATTGAATCATTCACCTCAAATTTCTATTATTAAAGCCCAAGATATGAAACATAATATTATACTCGAGGTGGGCGTTTTTAAAAATAACTTCACCGTTACATTCGATATTAATAAAAATTATCGCAATATTTAACACCATTGTGCTAGTAAGTTTTACTTACTATTCTTTAATTTAAACTACTATATTAATCAATAGGATCAATTTATTGCTTTTAGTAAATTAAGTATTATCTATAGACTTTAATAAAAATAACTGTGAAGGTGTGCTTCAAGACAAATTTCGTTATGACCTGTGAAAAAGCATTTTCAACAACTCGTTAGTCTTGCATAAGCGACTGTAAATCTTGCAAATTGTTGCATGCTGGAATAAAGCTGTTGCGTGTTAACGATATCGGCGAAATTAACGAGAAATATTCGAATTTATTGCTTAATATAATTATAGTATTTTCCCGTAAAACCGTTTACGACGAATAAAATAAATAATAAATACGTCGTATCGACTAATATTTGTAACCATAAATCGAGTTTACAATCCCTTTCACAAATTTTTATTGGTCGAAAATCGAAGCGGCAAAATCTATTTAGGTTCCTATGTAAAATTTAAATGAAATTTACATGCAGAATACATAAATCCGATTGTATCTTCAGGGCTTTAATTTCTGGGTTATTCGAAACAAAAAAGCTGGAAATTCATATTGATAATTCAATTCCATCCGAACTACTCTCACGGAATTAATGAAAACTTTTAGCGTACATAAAACTAATTTTAAACTCGATATTTCCCTCTCGTTTTACTCTAAAATGGACAAAGTTTAAAATAGAATTACAATCCACGTAAGGAGCTAAATGATGTTAGGATACAGTAATCTAATAACGAACCTTTGAAAGGATTCGCATCTCGCATCGTAATTAAAATAAGCTTCCTGTACTTTCACACTAAACCGAAATATATTTGTTACCGATTTCTCAAGATAATTTATTACCTACCCACAATCCCTTCATAGAACATATCGGCTCGAAGGACCAAACACCAGCAATCGATAGTGGGGGAAGTTGAACGGAGAAAGAAACAATTTCACCGGATAACAAAGGGAGAAATACTTATTGGTTTATGTTTCAGATTTCGTCTCTAATAGAGCATGGCGGCGCTTCGACTCTTCGACCGGGGGCGGTGGCGAGGGTCGGACAAGCCGTCAACTTGGCCGTGGAGAGGTTCGTGACGGTGGGTGAAACGATTGCCGATGATTATCCGGAAGTACGACAGGGAATGTACGAAGCGTGCAAAGAGGCAAGGCAAGCCGGTAAGCATTTGAGGTTATGTGTGTGTTATACAAGGCTACCAACTGTGATTAACGATACAACGTTTCGTCATAAATGAACCGACGTATAGCAGAAAGGGCGAGGGTTGCGGGATTAATAGGTCCGTTGAAAATTAGAATTTCCTAATTGTAAAGTTTTAGTTCTCCAATGTGCTTAACGACACAATAAAGCCTAGAGTTTAACGACAATTTTCAAACATAGACTGGATTTCCTGAATTATTAGAAACTCCCATTGAAGAGTTAACTGAAATTGGACGTAGTTAATCATTAAACGTCAATTTCCTTCCAAAATTTCCACGGAAACGACGAAATTTCTCCGGTGGAAATTAGAAATGCAACGCACGGATTTCTCGAGCGTTTTGTTTTCAAATCCGGCCCGTATTCGAAAGGATTATTGGCGAATTCAATGCGGATGTGCCGCCATAAAATGGTGGATTACACGCGGATTAATTGCGTTAAGCATTGTTTATTAACGCGCGTTTTGTTAATATTATATAGGCATACATTTTATAACTGGGTAATAAAGTGAACGAAGCGTTGCGGCTTTAGATGTGCAATCGAGCGAGCAGTAATTAGTCGGCGATCGACTAGGTAAATTGCGGATTTGCATCACAAAAACGGGCAAAATTGAAAAATCACCGCGGAAATTCGCGTGATGAATTAGATAATAATGAGCGTAACGCCCAGGAAATTGTTTCAATGGAACGCTAATTGCGAAAAAATAACCCAAGCATGAAAATTCTGCATTCATTGCAAAAGTAATCAATTTTTCTAGGTGCGGCAATCGAACACATTTGCGAGTTACACGAAGAAGAAACCACCCCCGATAGAACAATCTTAGTACGAGCCGCCCGGTGCCTTTTGGGCGCCATCACTAGAGTTTTACTTTTGGCAGACATAGTGGTAGTCAAACAACTTTTATTTGCCAAAGAAAAGGTAATACCTAATAACATTTTTAAATTAAATATTAATTACAATCAATAACAACCCCCTTTCGAACAACATAATAATAATGCTTTAACTGGTATAGAAATATTCTCAGAATTTCAAAACTTCACTATAGGTGCTTTTATATTAGAAAACTTTACCTTAGTAAAATATTTTAATAAAAGACCTTGTGAAGTTTTAGTTTTACCTACAATATAAAAGGTAGATAAGGATGTAGAACGATTTTGATCGAGCGTGCATTATTTTGCAGGTATCGCATAGTTTGGATCGCTTGGAATCGGTAAATAATTTCACGGAATTCGTGAAAGCTTTCAGTCAGTTCGGCGCTGAGATGGTGGAATTGGCTCATTTGACTGGCGATAGACAAAACGACTTGAAAGACGAGAGACGGCGCGCCCAAATGGCCGCCGCTAGACAGGTCCTGGAGCGGTCCACGATGATGCTATTAACCGCCAGCAAAGTAAGTTTTTATCGTTCCCATCGAAACGGTAAATTGTATCTGGCTTTAATAAAAACCAATTATCTCGCAACGAATATTCGGGAGATGAAAATTGAAAACTGAAAACCGAAGGGTGATCGTGAAATATTAAACGCCGAGCGGTGAGATCCAAAAAAATTTAATATTAGGTTCACGTGGCAAGTGCATTCGCTCATTTTGCCGAATGAAAGTTTCATATCGAATAGGGTTCGATTATTACCTCGGCCATCACTTTAATTTTAGAGCTATAACCACATATATGGTGCTTCCGCGTGTTCCCTAATATACTTTTAGGGAAAATAAAATCATATCCTATATATTTTCCGTATCTTAAGTGATAGCATAAATATTTATAAGTATTAAAAAATCCCTCCTGGACATGGGAGGTCTGTTTTTAAGTAAAATTAATTCCATTTTAATTTTTCTGTAGGCAAGCCTGAGACATCCCGAATGCGGATCGGCGAGGGAAAATCGCGATACCGTTTTTTGTCAAATGAGAAGAGCTATGGATCTTATACATTACGTAGTAAAAGATGGTGTCTTAAATAGTGCCGATTCAAGTGTTCAATCAGTTCATAAAGACGGACTATGCGAAAGCGACAAAGGAACAGCATATGCCTGTATACAGCATTTGCGGTACCTACTAGAACATAGCAAAATCTCTATGGGTAAATATTACACAAGTATAAATTTTTAATTAATTTATCATCGAACATTTTCAGACCCTTCTTGTCAAGAGACACTTCCGACTGCTTTAGAGGCCGTCTTAGAAAGAACTCAGGATTTCACTGACAGTGCCTATACTAGCCATGAGCATAGGGAAGCCATTTTAGAATGTAGTGAAAGACTTAAATCCGAACTAGATCAACTACTAGGTCTTTATGCTAACATAGTGAGCACAACCTCCATTACATCCGAAACTATTTCATTACAAAACTATCTCTTCCAGATGGGTTACGAGGACGTCAACAACTGTCCGGAATTAGATAACTCGATGCAAGTGTGCATCAATTCGTCGAGGGATTTGTCGAGGCATTTGAGTAACGCGGCCGTTCACCAGGCCCAAGACTTGAGCACAGTTACCAAGCAAGGATTGGAACTGATGAGTGCCATTAGACAGGAAGCTACGATGTCGGAAATCGATAGACTGCATCACACCTCAAATGCCTTTCACGATTCCATTGATCACATTTTAGAGGTACACGCGGTCTCTTGCAAATACCCTTATCCTTACGATCTCGTGTTTTTTTTAAGGTTTGCAAACTTCTGAGAAACGTGGCGATAACGGATACGTTCCAAGTGACGGCGAAATTCGCGGAAATAAATCTGCGCGTGTACGGTCCGCAGGTGATAACGGCGGCGAAATGCCTGTCCGCTTATCCCAGCAGCAAAATCGCCCAGGAGAACCTGGAGGTCTTCGCCGACATGTACCAGTGGTTGATATCTGACGTTACCACCGTGGTGAAGGAGGTGGTCGATGCCTGCCAATCGAGGCCGGAAAAGCAGGTGTATATGTCGCTTCCCAGGCCTGGGGTAAGAAGATAAATCGTACATAATAAGATAACGTATCGATCCAGCTTTCGAGACACCTCGTTATTCATTTATGCAAATCCCAAAACATAAAAATTCTGATGTAGAAGAACTCATCAATAATAAACCTTACGACTCCCATTATCTCTCATAATCACGTTTTTATAAGAATTTAGAGTGCGATTTGAGTAACAGTTTGTATATGCCTCGTCAATGAATAAATAATGTACTGCAGGAAACTCAACTTCCACGAAAAAAATTATGCGGTGAGTTTCCAGAACGTATCGACGTTTATTTTCTTGGAAACCTTCTCTGTTTGCTCACCCAATCTGTTCGACATGATGAGCCCCGCTTAAAATACGATCAATCCATCATTATATGCGGGAGTTCCATATCTTAAACGCTTCCGCTCGAACGAGTCCATATTTGCTTATTTGAAATAAAATTGACAAGGGCGAAAGTTTATTTTGCGAAAGAAAAATGGAAAATTTAAGTAGCACGGCGACGAAGAATTTAACTAGGTTGACGGATTTCGCGTAAGGTCGGTCCATTTCATCCCTGCTGGGAAATCCGAATCAATTTTTATTAGCTTGAAAGATTTTGCGGAGCAGTCACATCGGCACCAACATTTTCCTCGCAACGTTGCCGGCTCATTTTTTTCTGACGAATTTTCTTCCAGTTAAAATAGTTATTTGTATTGTTAAATTGCGTTTGTAGTAAAGTTCTAAAGCATACAGGACCCTCTCTCTCTTTTGTGTATGTATATCCCAATACATTTTCCTCATTGTTGTTTTCTTGTGTGGGCGAGCGAGTGTTATCGATTTTATCAGGAAACATTTCGAGGAATAAGCAGTGAATATGGCAACGCTGCAGTGCTATAAGAAGATGTTTTCGTTGTGTAATTTTCAGTTTAATCCAGATTCTGCAACGATTCTCCACAGGAAGATTTTGATTTCCAATTCGCAAAAAAAAACAAAAATGTTTAAGTGGTTAATGTTTTCACAAGTTCGTGAAGATGATGTAAGAACATTCGAATTTTATGATTTAACTAGCCCCATTTTTCTTAAATTATCATAAATTATAGTGATTAATTAATGATGGTTTTCAGAAACACGGAACTACCTCAAAGCCGCTCAAAGCGGTGAGACTGGACGTAGCAGAGCAGGAAAAAATTGCTAAAACAGGCCTGGAAATGAAAATGGCGACAACTGAGATGGATGCTGAAACGGACAAGTGGCAGGAGAGTAACAGTAGCGCTCAAATAGAGGTAACTTAGTCGTAAACTGCTGAGTAAGTTTCCTATAATAACTCAAAATTTCAGGAAAATAATGATATACTCAAAAGAGCGAAAAATATGTCGGCGATGGCTTTCTCCATGTATCAGTTCACGAAAGGAGAAGGTGATTTGAAAACCACGCAAGATTTATTTACGCAGGCCGAGTATTTCGCCGAAGAAGCTAACAGATTGTACAAAGTAATCAGGCAATTTAGCTATCAGGTAATACGCTTATTATTAAATAATTCTTCCTCCTATCTTTAGTACAAAAAACTGCGCCGTTAAAAGATGTACAAATTTGTCACAAAACTGGCAAATTCCGTTCAATTCAAGGTCCCCGTAACAATTTCGGGAAAATCGATAAACAATTTGGCAGCGGAACAGCAAAAAAAAACTTCCCCGTTTACAGTTCTTTTATTATTATTGCTTTGTCGACGACGCCGAATTGGCCAAGAACAACAAAACACTTCCATTTGTGTCCCAGCACCGATTCATCAAAGTCGAATAATTTTGAATTTTAAATCACAACTGTGTAAATTCTTGGCAACTATATCTAGGTGTTTTCCACATGCATTTTGAACTTTTATTGATTATCTTGTTCCTTCTAATATCCTATATCCTATTTTAAATATTCTCTATCTCCAAAATTTTCCTTAATTGATCAACCTTCCGTTTGTCTCTTTTTCTGAAGGAGCATATTCTTATAGGTTCCTTGCGGTGCTAGCAAGAAGGAACTCCTGGCCCATTTGGATAGAGTTCCTACGTTCGTGCAGCGTTTGCAATTCACCGTGAAGGACCACACGGTCGGTAAAGCGGCGACTTTCACAAAAGTCGATAATGTGATACAAGAAACCAAGAATCTTATGAACGTGATTTCTAAAGTGGTGACCACTTGTTTCGAATGCGCCACCAAAGTAAGTATCGCTCCGATTGGGAGAGTTCGATTAGACTGCTTTTGGACACTTTTTTCTCTCCTGCTTTGGCAGTTTATGAGATATTCGACGCGTTTTGTCTATGCACACTTCGTAAGTAATGATTATAATTCATTGAAAAGAAAACTCGTCGAACATCATTTACATTTAGAATATCTTTCCGACGTTCTGATGGAATGTTTTTACTTAATTTAGTTCTCGATAGCGTTACCGCAAAGAGTTAGAATACCATGTGCAAGTTTAGACGGTAGATCATTACATGAGCAGATAAATTCGCAGGACCTACGTAGAATCGTGAATTATCAATTTTCTACACTACCAAGATAATAGATACATACGGTGATTTTCTTTTATCGTATCATCTAACGATCTCATTAACTTTCTAACTCTTTAATGTCTTATTAACAAGCTAGTAATTCGAATAACAAATGGTTATTGGTATAACTTTTATTCGTTTTACTTTTGTTACTGTAACATTTGAAATTAAACACAAAGCACGGAAACTAACCAAATCATTACTTTCTACTGACTGTGTCACTTCTAGTATTTGTAAATTTTTAGATTTAAGATTTGTTGTTAATGAATTGAAAATAATTTGTTTAAATAAGTGCAATTTAACACCATTTTTCGAGCACATTCATGCCTGATTGCATATAAGCTCGCTAACATTTTGCTCTTTTTTGATGAGCATTTGTGCAACCAAGCAATTATTTGTTAATCTTCACATATTACTAATATGTGCATTATGTAACATATCTAAAAAAAGTTATTGTTAAATAACTCATTAAAATATCAACTGTAATCCGCAGGGTTCAGATTAAACACGTTTCTAAACTCGCTCAATATAAAAACGAACTGAACACGACTCAACAGAAAATACCGATTTTTCACTTACTATCTAATTCTATTATCTCTGTACTTTCTTCTGTAGCTTTATTGATTGTGAACTATCTTTTGTTAGCATAATATCGGCCATCCGGACCTTCAAAATCCTATTAATAACGGAGCCGACGATCAGGTTAAAAATTTGATGGTGCTAGTTATTGTATTTGTGTTCGTTTTTAGTTATTGTGAGGTAGTCCAAGTCGTGTGTTTCGTATATTTATTTGCATAAAAATAGTACATGCAGTGAAATCTACTTGAAAGAGTTCATTTTAATGTAGCTTTCTTATCCATGTTTACCCTACAGTTCTCATATTTTGATCAATTCGTAACTGGGAAAAGTTCTCAATTTGGGAAAATTCTGTCAATTTACTTACTCTCGTATAAATATAATAATGTCATGTTGGTTTTTGTTGTTTACATGGGTGTACATATTTCCGTCATTTTGAATTTCCTCGATTTTCTTGAATTCTTTCCTCTATTTACTATTCGCTTTCTCTAGCTTCTTTTGCTGAATATCTTACGTGCATATTTATATACATTTAATTTGCATGTACTAAAATGCTTATTAATATAAATTTAGGTTTTAAATGTTAAATAATAAGGCAATAAATTCCAGTAAAAAAATGGAAAAATTAATATACATTTTTCAATCGGTTTTACGAAAAAAAAATTAGTTAGAGTAGAATTAAGATTGCAAAGTAGTGAATTTTAATTTGAGCATGATTAGAAAAAGTTCACAAACAGACTGATTGAAGAATGTGGAAAATGACTAACATATTTTTATACATACTTAATAATTATTATTTGATTGTAATTAAAATATCTCGTTGGAGAATTAAAATTGTATAAAAATATTAATTTTAACGCTTAAATTGGGTAATTAATTTAGCATCCACCTAATTTTCATTACCCAATTTACGTACGCGAAACTGATCGATTCTTTTTCAGCACACTACCCACTCGAAATAAAAACCAGCTCTACTCTATACAGCTAATTAATGTCCAATTAAATGATAAACACACTCAATTAAACCGAAATTCCTCTAATAAACGCGCTTTTTCAGCTTAATTCCCGCTAGTCTCTTCAGCCTCACTAACGTTCCCGTGTGTGTCTTTCTGTTTAGTACAAACTGGAGTTCCGCGGTGCCGGCGCCGGTTCGAGGAGAGGTTCCGGCGGCGAGGGCGGCTCGTCGAGCGCCGGCGCCAGCGGTGTTGACAGCAAAGGCGGCGGCGCCACCGGCACCGATCAGAGCTTATGACAAATGGGGATGTCCCGGCGCAACAAGGGAGACTCGAGGAGGACTCGGGTCTCCTTCTTGTTGTTCTAGGACGTCGATTTGCTTGAGGATTTGGCTGGCTTGAAGCGATCCGAGGAAGCGCGATCGAGCTGGGATTGCGAACGGAACAAACCTGCGTTAGCTGCGTTTACTTTTCATTAGTTTATTAAATGGCTTGCAAAAGTATTAATGTGTTAATGAGAAATTGGAGTTCCTTTGTTACGTTTAATTGTATGAAGATTTATTTGGAGTTATATTGCTTGTACTGTTTATAGTGCCTCAAAAATACTAAAATAATACTCTGCTAAAGGCTAATTCGTGTGTAAAAATTTAGTTTCTATTATTTCGTTTTTCAAACGATTTATTTGTTACATTGTGCCACAAATTTAAAAATTTTTGATACAAAATGAGTACAATAAAATGTGCCAAATTCGTTAATTTTCTTAAATTTTTCTTCATACGATCTGTGTTTTTTTTCAAAATTCTCGTTATCTAAATGTATACCATTTGGCATTTAAAACTTGTAATTGATAGTAGACAACATCGTTGTCTGTGGTAAAAAAGACTTGTCTATAAACAAACAGCTAGAACATAGTTTTAGTTTCTGATTTTCTAATAGCTCTGTTAATATAATTCAATCGTTTCTTGTTCGTGTCGAAGAAGATGCTTTGTACCTTAATACAATGTTGTTTCTTCATGTTAGGTAAATATAAAATTCTTATATCTATAATCAGATACAAAACATCTTCCTCCCAAGCTAATACATGATTTGCTTTCAAACTAGCAACATAAACAGGAGTTAAACAAAAAACTTCATATTTTCATAGGGTGTATTTGCTGATCGTGTTATTATTAAACAAAATAATATTAAGATTTGTGAGGACAAGTGTGTAGATTAAATAACGTATGTAACTGTCGTCAAACAATCATGAAAATGACTGGAACTTATATACCAATCATTTCTCTTACTCCAACTATTTCTGAACGTTTTTAATGTTGTTTAATACTTTTCTAGTATCCAATAAATAAAGGTTTTAATTGTTAATAAACTAAACTTAAAGTTATACCAGTAAAATGTTCTGTTCAATTTATTGTGGGTGTACTAAAATGTGTTGCTATTTCAGGAGTTTATTGTATCAAATCATTTTGTTTATACTTGTATCATTATTCTTCTGAAAATATTTCAATTCTATTGAAAGGAGTCGAAGTAGGCATTTAACCAATTGAGCATTCCTTTAATTTCTAATAAAGCATTAATAGATAAATACTCGAATTTCCGCGCATCTGAAAGAAATCTATCTACTAGAAATAAATTTAGATATTGTACTAATTATTGGTAAAATCTGATTAATACATGTTGTGCCTGTAAAGTAATAATTACAGTGAGCTACATATAGAGATGTTTATTAAAAAAAATAAATGTATTTTGTTAATGTATGTCGTTTTGTCTGTTATTTTCGTCGAAAAAAAATAGTTCCCATTTTTTAGCACAAAAAATCTCATCGTTGTTACTTAGGAACAAACCAACAATTTATTTTATTACCTACTAAAAAGATTTATATGATTTTACTCGTAGTTCTATTTTTGGTGCTAAAAATGGAATAATGTAGGTACTACATAAGTTTTGTCATAAAACGGAAAGCATTTAGTTATGAAAACTCATTTCAATAAAACAAATAAAATAACCTACTAATGCAATAACAAGCTTTTTATGACGAGACTAAAATGAACCATTTTTATATTCTCGAATTCTTGTTGTACCGGTTTAGCAGTAATTACAAAATAGAAGAAATTGAATATTTTCATGACCAGTAGTTTATAGGTTTTGTACCTTTGAAATTATATACCTATATAATTGTTACAATAATAATAACAAGAGATTGTTTCTGAGAATATGTTGGTGTTCAGGAAATATAATGATCAAGGATCAATAAATATATCTTGATTTAAATATATAATATATAGTGGTCTTATTTCAAACTTACCTATTTTGTACTCTCCAGAAGCCCATTTTAACCGCAATTAGTCCTCGAAAGAATTTAGGCACATTTTTAAGTAAATAAACTAAATAAATCGAAATAACAACACCTAACAAAACCGAAAACTTATAAACTGAGTTAACTGGCAAAAAATTTCAACATTCAAAATTCAAAACAAATGAATAAGCCATTTAAAATTCTTCTTTTTTCATAAAAAAATATTTTTACTTTTGACTCCATGATAAAATAATTTTAGTAAAATGAGAACCTTTAATGAATAACTAACAAATTACGGTAGTAATAATTCATCAATTATTAAAAATATAACATAAATGTTACAATATGTCATAACCAATAGTTACATTTTTTTAAAAACCCTCTTAGTAACAGGCCAAATTTAATCAATATGGATATCTAACCTTACTATTTTGACATTTTGACAATGTTGCGGTTGCGGTATTGTTTTCTTTAATTTCTACGTTGAAATAAGGATAATTAATTAGTAAAGAAATAAAAATTTCTTACTTTTTGTTCTAGTGTAGATTATACCAATTTTTCTGCAGCTATTAAATCTAAAACAACACTGAAATTATCAAGGGTAGTTAAATGGTGATGGTAATTAAAAAAAAATACGAATTATATAATATAAACATGGTTTATTAGATTACTTTTTATGATCAGTTCCTTTGTGTCACACTTCCAAAAATTCGGCATTGTACAAATATATCCATATCTCCATTTTTCCAATTCCTACGTTCTCTCTCTCTCTCGCTTATAAAGTCTTTCGTACGGCCACTAAAAACTTTTCATTAGATTTTAGCACATTAAGTGACTAACATTTAGTTCACAATGATGTAGCTTAAATACACAGGAAAGAGGTACATTCACTACCTTTGTCATACAAAGGATACAAAAAATCGAGCCAATCCTAAGTAGATATATCTAACTTAGTCACTAAAAAATTGAAATCATCGAATGCTAACTAATTCTATAAAAATATCATATAAAGGTAAATTTCGTACGAAAGCACCGCGAATTTAAGAATGAATTCAATTTTTCTAATTGGATTGATTTTTAGTGACCGAGCTTAGAGACATAAGTACTAACTAGAACAATGAAAAGCAAACATTTTTTTACAATAACAAAAATAATATCTAAGTAGACATGGAGCTTTTACTCGCCATCTGCATCACATTTAAAGCCCTTTTGAAATTTTTTTTCATTAGCCATCAAATTTCAAATTGAGCCTTCACTTAATTAATACTTAACTTAGCGTTAATTAATGGTTGTTTTTCTTTAGAATTTAAAATACACTTAAATATTTACATTAATACTGTGTATAGTATATAGATATACATATAAGTAGAAATATGACGAAAGCATCTATATTTGGATTAATATTTACAAATAAGTATAGGTACGTATATGTGGCAGGCTCACAATTAAGGGATGAACTATTAGGGCTGCTCTTGTAGTACAAAATATTATTTGGAACAAAGCTGAATAATTTTTTTAAAGTTATGTGATACCTTTTGTACTATGAAGAGCCGGATGAACTCAATAATGAACAGGCTATTTTGGACCCATTTGTAAAATAAAATTTAGTTAATTAAAACTTGCAATTTCATATTCGAAAAATCTAAAGCTTCAATAACAATAAATTTATGTTGGAATATACACTTGAAATAATCCTGATAATTCTGGTAGCTCGTACGTATACAACAAATAGACGAAATAATATTTAGTGCAAAATGTAATCTGTATTTACAATAGAGGATTTCATGAATTATTGGAAATTTATACAAGCTATACAATACATAATTTAGAAGAACATTTTAATTTTTATTCAAACACAATTTAAAACCAACTTAAAACAAATTCATTCCAATAATTCAATGCTATTAAATAATAAATTTGTATGTAACACACATATTATAATATATCTATCTATTTAAAATATAACACTCAAGATTGCTTGTATTAGTAAAGATATAAGTAGTACTTTTTATTATCTATAAGTAACACAGATATTCAAAACGTAGAGCAATAATGCATTGGCAAAAGTAACAAACGCAAATTTTTACTTCTAATAGAATTTCCTTACAGATAAATAATCTTCTATTCTCATGCATGATAAGTTTAATGGACCGATTTTGAGATTCCTAACAATGTTTTTAGATCAATAGCTACTAATTGTTTCCAAGTTAGAAACACACAAATCCTAAAAGAAGTAAAAATAAATAAAATCGCTCATCAAATTCTACGCTAAAATGAGAAAAAAACGTGCACATCTTAGCATTTCAATATTGACACGAATAAATATTCTTGAAGGTAACGCTTATACAAAGGTGTGTTAACATAATAGTATATGTTTGGTGTGTGCATCCTATCAGTGAGTTTTTTACTTATTTTGTTATTTCATATGGAAAATATATATATAATATATACTTTACGAATATACCTAAAGAGAGCTCGAACGCAATTTAATAAAGAAACTTGAAGAAGACCACGAAAAATATCGGCATTTGGATTCGAGCGAAGCTGCAACTCGTCGCCGCGTTCAACGTGATGCCCAGTATCTCCTGGTGGATGTCGTGCTCTGGAAAACGAATTAAAACAAACGTTATAAAACATTTCAATAAAATTTCGACAACGTATCCATAAAGCTAAATACCCACCGTTAAAGTTATCGGTCTCATATGCTCGGTACCCGTACCCATTACATTTGCCAGAATGTTTCATAAAAATTTTACCGACTATCGTTTAACTTTATTAGCTAGTAACGTTTTACGACGACCTTGACAGTATATATGCAATAACTACGATTTCCAATTAAAGTGATACCTAATAAAATTTTAATAAGGAAATTATTATAAGGTCTGGGGAACGCTACTCACTTCTATATCTTTGAGCTGGAAAGAGTTAATTTATATACCACTTTATTTAAGTAGGTAGATAATATTATTCAATAGAGGAACTGGATAAATCCTGCAATTTATTCACGTGCTACATTAGGATTTAATGGAATAATTTTTAGGTAGTATATTTTTTTTAAATGGCGTCGTCTTTAACGAAATTCTGATAGGTGCCTCTTTATAAATTCATGAAATGCTAACAGAGTAATAATATTTTTGCGTTTGGTTTATGTAGCTATTCATTTGCATTATCGTTATCACCGCGGATTACTAATTTTTTTACCGGCAAAATGGTATTGTTTTGTATTCCCTTTGAACAAGCGTCGCTCTTTGTGATCAAAATATTTTTGTTAACTAGCGAATGTGCCTGCATTTGTTTTACAACCCTTTCCAGTTAAGGCACAAAAACGCGATTTAAAATTAAAATGAATAATTTAGCAGTCTATTACGGATCAGCGGCAAACATATTTTAGAACCAACGATTATTTTCAAATCGACGATCAAACGACCACTTCGAATTCGCCGAACCGCAAGTGAAAAGAGCCTTTATCTAATTCCACCGTTCGAGAATGTTTTCGCAACTTGAGTTGATTTTCTGTAAAGCACAGCGCGACAAAAGTTCGGCGGAAAAACACTTAAGATAGCCTGGAATCACATGGAGGCATTCCCTAGTTTCGAGCTAAAATAGGTCGAAGGAAAAGGAAAAACGACCTGAAATGACTTTATTTTCCTACTGCGAATTTTCCTGTTTTCTGTACAAGCCGGCGAGTTCGGTAGTAAAGAAAACAAACAATTCCTATTGGATGGAATAACATAAATTCATCCATGTATATCTGAGGGTAGTAGAAAAACAATACACCTCAACTCTACATCGTGTAAACTGTAAGTATGTATGTATGTGTGTATCGCACGACGATAATAATTCAAACCATTATTTTATTTGAACAACACCGGATAGTTTCGGTTGCTCGTTCAATATTCGGTTTTCCAGTACTGTGTACTTCATTTTCATGTTATAGCGAAATTTCCATTTTAGTAAATATTTATTTAGCGGATTTCTGCGAGTTTGTACACCGAAAACACGAGCCAGTAAAATGAAACTACCTACCCACATATGCTAAACGACAAGATATTACACGTCGTTAGAGTCGGCGAAATAATTGAAACAGGTATGCTAATTCGAAATTGTAACTAAACCGAAGAAAAATAACGCAAATTGTTCAATTCTGCGAATGTATCGAAAATAATTAATTTAATAAGTGCTTACCATTGTATATGTGTTTTGGAGATTGCGGCCGGTCTGGATAGGACATGTCTGGATATCCCAACGATTCATTGAAAACAAAACCAAATATTACATAAAAAAATTATAAGATACCTACCGAAATTATTATTTTTTAAAGAAGATACAGTATAATAGAATCTACAGCAATCTCTGTAGCATTGTAAGTAAATCTTCTATCTGACATATACAGGGTGACTGATTATATCTGTGCCTCTTAATAGATTCTTACTGACCTGTGTCGGTCGTTTGAAACGTGAACGCCTCAGAAATGGGACTCCAACCGAATTTGTTCCTCGCCTGAACTTTGGCTTCGTAATTTTGCCCGGATTCTAATCCTCGAATTACGTAGCTCATAGATTGAACGCCGGGAGATTGAGCCGGAGCGGCGGGCAGAATTACGTCCCTCCAATCCGTTCGCCTGTCGATGAATTGCCGCCCGTATCCGTAGCCCACGCTGTACCCCACCGAAGCGTACGTTTTATTTTCCTGGAAATTAAATAACCAAGGCAATTACCTACTGCAGATACCAGCGGATCGGTCTTGAAAAATCCGCCGCGGTGATTTGGTATTCCGTTTTCGGCGGCGGATCAAAGCCGGGAGTTATTATTACAGCTTTCATTAGAGCGGCGTGCACGCATCCCATAAGTCAGTCGATACGGAAAATAAATACCCGTCCATCGAGAATGGCTTTTAACGCTTTTGGCCGTAACCTAAAGGGAGAATTGAATTACTGTGAGGGCGGAAGCGCCGACGGGGTTGTTCGCGTTCCAGGAAAGGTTAGTTGATCACGTTTAAGTGGAACATCAGTTGCTTGTCCGGATTAATATCGGCGCGTATGTTTTTCATTCTCTTTCAACCAGATATCCCCATGCGTTTTTTTATCGGCGATATGATGGTTTTTAATGCGAACGAATTTGCATGTGGGGATAATCATCCGCTTCTCCATTAGGCACTTCTTGCCGGTAATTTGTTCTTTACGCGAATAAAACTACTAATCGGTTTTAATTCTCATTAGATTCTGGTCGTGAGATTAGTTTGGATTTCCCTGAACTAACATATTCGTTTCATCTTTCCATAAAACGCTTCCTCCGACGAAACAAATCCGCCGCTTCGCTTTTAAATATTTATACCGTTTAATTAACTCTTTAGGTTTTAGTTGCGTATTTAAAGTAATTACACTAAAACGTGTTAAATTTTATGGGAAATTAGTTGCGCCATAATTATGAAATCTCGCTTTTAATAGTTCCTGACTGGGAGATTTAATTCGTCGTGGGGCTTTCGTTCGCCCGGCAACCGGCTAACCTCTGGGTTATTATCTAATAAAGTCGTTAAAAATTCAATTTCGTTTTATCGCGAACCGGGAAACCGGAATTAGTTAACTTTAGGAAAAAAAGTAATGTATTAGATATACATGTTGATAATCTTTGAAAAAGTGGATAAATCAATCAAAATTACCTTTCCAGGGCCGAATTTTCTTTGGCTTTGGTGGTGCAGAGGTTGTGGATGTCCGTCTTCCGAATTCGTCTCCGGTAGTCTTCTAAACAGCAATTTATATTCCTCGATGGGGCTCAAAGATTCCACCGCCCAGCTGATATTGTAACTATCCTTCCAGGATCCCCTCGACGCGCTGCTAAACTTAGCAGGATTCGGTTTTCCTGTTAAAAAAATCGAAACATCGATTACGCTCGGCTAACAAACTTAAATCGGCTATCGGCTGCAATAAATCTTACCGGTTAATTGAACGCTCTTCCTGGTTTTCCCGAGCTGGTTGTCCGCCACGCAAGTGTAGTTCCCGAAGTCCGATCTGTGCACTTTGCGGATGACGAGCGTGTGGCGGGAGCCGCGCGATTCCATTATTCTCCTTTCGGTGGTGTCTAGTTGCATCGTGTCTCTGTACCACAGGACCTGGAAAACGGAGAGCTCGACAAAAAAATAAAAATAGACGAACAAACGAACGCAAAACGGGAATGACGTTCTTTCGCATCAATCAATATTAGTTTAGAAAGGCCGAAAATCGCGGTGACGGGTTTAAACTGGTCCATATAAATTGCTTTTCCGTGTCGACCTGTTACATAGTTTTCCAGATTTTTAGCTGCATCCATTTAGCCTGACAAGTTCGCAAACTTAAACTGAACCAAGGGCATTTTGCACGAAAAATTATTACAGCTTGTTGTAGATGAGACAATACGAAAAATTCAGACAAATGCTCGATTAAAACAAGGATATAATTGGTCGATTTTGTCGAGCGCCAGCGGACAAACGAATTGAATCGAGCGCGAATTACACAGCCGGTAAATAGGAAAACTCGAAAGTTTTGTTTGGTACAGGCGGGTCTTTTCAAAACAGCGATCGCAACATTAACGTAACTGAATACAGCCAATTCTGAATTTCTGAATCGCTTTCTGATTTCATTCCGAACTAAATGTACGACTGCTTGCTTTCTTTCCCCGCTAATCGATTAAGTTAACTTTATGGATGGATTTTATTCATTCGCTACCTAAGAAAGTTTGGAGTTCAAGGAGAGTGATTTGTTTATTCGTCATCGAAGAAACCTCCAAAAAAACATTAAACTTCTGAAATTACAAAAAAGGCTCCAGCACGAACCTAATATAAAATTAAAAAAACCCACTCCTGAAATTCAAAAGGAAAAAAATGACAAGCTAATTAGATTATTTTTATACTAATTCGGAATTATATCACCGGTCGGAAATAAAAGAAAAACAAACCTCTCGGCTTGTTCTTATTGACATAAGAGAGATACAAATAATTGAGAACGAACCGCTCGGAGACTAATCATCTGTCGTTTGCAAAGGCCCGACCCGAAACGGGGATAATGTCGAGTCGTTCGTCCCTGTCATAATTTTTCATCGACGAAAAAACATTTTTCCGTGGGAGTTGCGACTAAAAAGTAGCGGTCCTTCCAGTCCGTACGTTCATAATCAATCCGGACGACGGCCGTGTTCCCGACCCGGGGTAAAAATCCTTTTGTCGCCCTGGTTCCCTAATTAATTCGGAATTTATTCGCCGTTAAACTACTCTCATTGTACGGACAATACTTGTTAAATTCGACGAAAATCGGGCATCGTCGTCGCTTCATATTTTATACGTAAAGTGGAGAGAAAGTTTGTTTTTATCGATGCTACAGCGAACGTAAGCGTTGTTGGCGAATTTATGTAGCAGAGGATAGCGAATCGCTTTTTTATGTAGCATTTGTCACTCAAATCGCCTGAGCAAAAAATTACTGACACCTTATTTTTCATTATTAAATATGACTTTTTACGTTCAATTGACGAGACTTTTATAAATGAGTGGTAGATATGCTAAGGGTTGAAAGATAAAAAATAATTTAGTAAGATTCGGGTTAATCTTGCCAAGATATCACAAGTTAAAATATTGCCTAGTTTATAAATTCGAATTTTTTTTTCTACAGGTAAATGTGACAATGTCACGTTATAAATTATCTAAGTAGTTCTCCCTAGATTTATGCTCGGTTAGGTTAAATGTGTTTGCTTAGAAACTCGCTGAGTTTATCATTTTTTCCTGCTTCGCAGGATTTCAAACAAAAAAACACCCCTACGCGTTTACAAATTTTTTACCCAGTCCCGCTTCCCGATCGACAGCGATATTTTCGAATCGAACCCAGTCAGGTTATCTGCTCGAAAGTACCGACAAAAAAAGTTAAGAATAAATTAAATTTCGTCGCGTTTTCCGTCCCGCCGAGCCGGCGGTCGAAGACAAGGGAAAAAATTCCACGCAAATACAAATAAAGCGTGAAAGTTCGATATCCCGCGTCGTTCCCCTCGACGTTGATGTATCGCATCGGGTACGCAACAGTGCTCTTGTTGATATCCCGCTCTAATCTCGGCCTTGCGGGGCCCCCCGGAAAAACGCGTAAACACCGGCGTGAAAAAGCCCCCGCGATTTTCTTCTCTTCGCGTTCGAACGCCTGCCGAAGGAAAATATTAATCATTCGGTATATTTAGGCGTTCTGTCGTGTCGGAAAAACCGGCCGGAGATAAACTCGGATTAATTAAAGCCACACGGAAAATCGTAATTAAAGTAGAGTGCTCGCATGATACCCGTTTTTTTATTTTACTTTTTTGAAGTTCTATTAAGATTCACCGTTCATTAGTGTATACAGGGTTAATAATATTTCCTTATTAAGTGGAGACTGAATATTAGTTGACGCACTTTAATATCACAAAATGATTTTAAATGCATATCCTGCAAGAATTCCATTTCGAATAATACCGGAATAAAAAATTAATAAATTTGTCTTCCGTACACTAAGTGAATTACAATACCGTTAATGGACTTTCGAAAAGTACTCCAATACCCGTCGATCGATAGTCGGAAAAAGAGAACTCGCGAAGTTTTCGAATAAATATATTTCCGGGAGCGTCGCGGCGCCCCGTCGGAAAGATTTCGCGTTGTAAATTTTAATAGGCTCGCCCGTGTTTCGGAGTTCGTTAATAAGTTTGCGAGGAAGCGCGCCTCGAAATGAAGTTGCGTCGATAAGTTAATCTTCGGAAACTGAAATAAATTAGCTTTTTCCCGAACTATCCCGTTCGAGTAGTTTTCGAATTCGCCCTTCGCTCACTTTGAATTTTCGCTTCTGATTACTTATCCTACTTTCGAAGTTCACATCAAAGTCACGCTGTTTGTTTATGCAATGTACCGCAAACTCCCTAATCTGTCGAAACAATTTTATAAGTCAAGTTACCAATTGCATCATACAATATTCAGTTGGCAACCTTATATTTTTATAATTATACAACATTCTAAAAAAGCTCTATCAAAACCAAATTACAGGACCGTCGTTCAGTAATTTCGAGTAGGGTATATTTTTTTCATGAATAAATAAACCGCCGCTCCCAGAGTGAGGCCTGAAATTTTAAAATTTAAAATTGTGAAAAGTTTCATACCCTCGTACACATGCCGACTTTTGCGCGATATAAATTTCTCGGAGTCACGCGATAGGTTCATATAAATTATAAACTTTAATGCGATAAAGTAAACAAGCCGCGTTATTTATTGTTTAAATTTACAGCTTGTTTTTAGAGTTAATTAACTTTTATGCGTAATTAAAGAATAAGCGCGACAAAAGGCGCGGCGATTAATATTTTAGGTACCTATGTAAAGTGTGTTGTTTTCTATTAAAAAATAATGTTCATGTAAAAATCCTATGGGAATGATTGGCAACACCTACAAGTTGATATCCTGTTAATATAATAACTTTTTAGAATAATGTGTATTACGAATAGTAAACTGACTTTTGGATTTGTTTTTCTTGTTTAAATAAAATATATTAAAAGCGTTTTGTGTTAACGCTTCAGTGAAATCGAGACTGGAGTGCAGTAGTTACGTTTAGTTTTATAGCAGTCTAATAGAGCGGAATTTCATGGATTTTTGGATCATTATTCAATTCCAGTTCACCGACGAATACATCGTACTATTTCCTTTCCATTTATCAATTCGTTTGTGCCGAACAGGCCAATATTTAAAAGCTCTAAAAACGCCGACGGATTAAAAATTAGCGAAAAAGTCGAAGTTTACAAAGTTTTGTCTATTTCCACATATCAACTGTCAAGTATACTTTAAATCGATCATTCATGCGGGAATACCAGCATCATTTATAGGTTTTTCATTTATTCGAAAAACCAACGATATAAATGGGAAAATCTAATTAAATGTAACAAAGAGCTTTCGGGCAATATCTAAATTAAACTCGCGCTCGTCGACGAAACCTGCCCGTTTTCCAAGATTTCCATTACGTTTTAATTCATCACGAATATCCGTTTCCTAGATTCAACTTCCATAAATCATCCACTATATCTTAGAAAAACCGCCGCTCGCCTGTGTTAAATAGATAGTAGTTTTTCACACACCCGCGCAATGGCATTACGAATTTCCGCCAAAAAAGTGCAAATGCATTGCCACCAAAAAAGGCCTAATTAAAGCTCCACATTCGTTTGCAGTTCGCCCACAAAGGCAAAAGTTTTATTAACGCCTCCAGTAGACCGCTTAACTCGACGGGTCCGCGTATATCCGGAACATTATATTAAAAAAAAATACCTGCCGAACTAGCATAAATATAACTAGCGCGACCCCGCCAAAACTGAAAACGAATTTTCATTAAAAACTTTCGGTACTATTATTAACAGATTTGCGCTAAGAGCGCTCTATAGTGAAGTTGATGAACGAGCGGTTTTATTTTGACGGGCGACGTCCCGACCTACGGGAAAGTTTACATTTCCATCCTACATGTTCAGTCACATGATGAAATTTCCAGCTCGGAAGTTGGCGGAAAGTTTTCTTTTGTCCCGGCGCATCTACCTAGGTATTTTACTTAAACAAACGCGCCGGCCCGAATAATTCCCTACATTATTAGGACATCAGAGAGATGTGATATTTAATGAGCTGTCTCGGATAAATTGTAGATTTAAATGGGATGTTTTTCTTACGATATTAAAAGCTATTCCTGCTGAAACTTCTACTATAGAAAAACTCACTTTAGCACAAAATATTTAATTTTCAGTGTACGAATTAATCGTCCAATATGCTAAAACTGTAGTTTTAGCATGTAAAAATTTAAAAATTTATAAATTTCCTAATTATTAAAAAATTGTAGTGATCGATTGGGGATTGCTGTGATACTTTTTTTAAACATTGAAAAACGAACGGGGACATTTTTATTCCGATTTTATTCAGATTACTGCAGATGAAACAAATTCGTTTCGGCGAAATTCGAAAACATCATTAAAATTTTAAATAAAACAGCAATTTTGTAGCGTGCGCATTACGGATCGTCGTTTATTGAAAAACTTTTAGTTTGATTAGCGATTTCGAAATATGAAAACAAGCGGATTTTCCGTCGGTTGCATAACGATGAGGCTCATGCAAGTGAAATTCACTGTTGCTTATAAACCGGGTCTTTGAAAGCGCAGTTTCGGGAAATGTAATACTTTACATTTTAGCCGAAAGAATTCATTACCTGTTTTGGAAAAATAACGAAATCAATTCGAGTCGTCGTCGCGCTGAAACGGCTCAACGCCCGAGCGCCGTAAGTATGCAAATTCGCCATATTTCTCCGGTATTAGGTTACATTTCGCCGTGAAAATAGTGTTACGTTTCTCATGTAAATATTTTCTTAATTTTCTAAAATAATATTTCTCTTTCTGGAATTTCCCGCGTCGAAAGTCCTACACACTATACTTTTTTCTGAACGATGAAAATTCTTTGAAGGTAATATTTACGGAGCTACTTTTCCGCCTGTTTTATTAAATAGAAAGATGCATTACATCTAATATATTTCTGCAGGAGAAAATCTTGTTACGAGGAGCTGTCGTAAAATTATTAAAATACTTCTTCAGCAAAAATAAATAGACCGCGCATAACGTATATAAAATACTAAACGAATACAAACTGAATTTCACTCGTAATTCCTCAGTTAAAAATATTCATTAAGCGACGTGAAATTTGCTCAATTTTCGAAATTCCATTAAATATACAACAACATTCGCGATTCCAGTTTCAGCGCTCCCTGCGAAGCGGCGCGACTTACCCTTTGTGTCTAATTAAAATTTCCCTTTTTAGTAAGGCGATACCATAGTATGTTTGGAACATCGACAGTTATAAAAGAGATAAATAATTGCGCGAGCGGCTCCGCAAACACCAAACAAAAATATCCAAATTCGAGCCGACTGAATAAGAAAAGCGTTTTTTCGCCGTCGGAGTTGCTTGTTGTTGTTAAAAAGCTCGAAGCGAATCGTCGTCACTCTTTCCGACAACCCTTACGAAGACAATTAGAACAAGAAAACAGCTGGCAATTTAAAAAACAATCAGCGAAACGATTAAGAAAGGGGTCGGGAAGTACGTGCAAAATGGTGTGACAAAACAATGGAAACCCCCGGGCTACAAAAACATCGCCTTTCCACTCATCACACGCGGTCCTAATTCATCATCCACATGGACAATATCCCTCGAGGTTTTTACTCACTATAATTCCTACTATCTCAGAAGGATCTCCAAGCTGACTCAATGAAATCAAATTTAAAAAAAACAGTCTGATTGTAATGAAATTGTTCAAATTTACCATCAACATTATAATTTAATGAGTACACGTGGGTGGGACAGTTTGATTTGAACGTGTTGAATCGGATCACAGTGCTTCTTGTTTTCTTCTAGCATTCAAATGCAAAGGAAGAACTTTCCGAGTGCGGTGAGCTTTATTCGATTTTCAAATGCGGAAAAATATGGGTGAATAAATAGGAGCAAAGGAAGATCGGTCGAGTTTATTCCCCGTTAAGAAACTCAATCGATGGCGGATTTTCTATCACATAATGTGCTTACCGACTGCTTTATTCGCTGATGATCAGTTCGGTAAAAGAATATTCTAAAGCTCAGTGTTATATACAAGGTGGTTGACTTTTGTGTAAAACAAAAAATTATTTACTACTGTATATGTAAAATGAATACTTTTTGAAGTATTCTCTTTTTGTCCGTAGCCTGGAAATATAAAAAAAAATCTTCTCTTTTCTTTCATTATCCTTTAGCCCAATATTTTATATCCTAATAAGAGACTTCCCCCAAATTCCGTCAGTCAAATATTTTACCATAATTTTCATGTAATCCTACGGCCCGATGTAAAATTCCCTATTTTACGTCTGCCACTCGAGCTTTCCTCTCGTCTTGTCAGTGGAAAAAGGAGATTTAAATCCTGTTATCGAAAGCCCGGTGTAAAAAAAAACGCTGACTCTATAATACAAAGCCAGTACGAAAACTTCCCCACATAAAATCGAACGAAAGTGTTTACTTTCTATTATAATTTTATTCAACATTCATACGAGGCGATTCGGAGGAGTTCGTTAAAATGAACACTCGCATGCGAAACGCCTAAAAATACAACGATTTCAAAAACGGGAGAAGCCAAACGAACCATTCATGCATGAGACGTCAATTCCTTTTAAAAGTAACTGTTGTTGTTTATTTCTGGCCCGATCCGAAAACTCTAAAAAAAAACAAAACATCCATCATCAATTTTCGCATGCGGCGATCGCTCCTTTTCAAAAAAAAAATCCAACCATGCGAGCTAAGAGGGCATCGAGCGAACGCGCGAAGAAAGCCCGTCCGAACCGGGAAAGTCGCTCCTCGAAAAGCCGACAATGCCTTTTTCTCTCTGTCGACTCCCTGTAAATTATGACGTTTATACATAAACCCTATTTTCCCTTTCATTTCTCATCGCCTTCAACGTAAATAACACGGTGACGGGTTCGCGCGCCTTCTCCCGTATGTTATTTACATCTGTCCGGATTCCGTCGGTTCTTTGTCATGTGATTTTTTATCCTTGCTCGTAAAGTAGTTTAAAAACTGTAACACTTTTATACAGTCGAGTTCCACTATAAAAAACACAACAGAAAAGCTTCCAATGCCGCTTATTGTATGTACATGCTAAATTATTAATAATATTAAGAATTAACAAACTAATCAATTACATACATAAATATTTTTAAAAAGCTTTTCTCAACTTAGTAAGTTCTTGAAACTACTAATGCATTTTTCATACAATTGAGCTGAATTTCATGAAGAGCGGGAAAATTTTATTAGGTTAGTCTGCAATTTATGGGATTAAAATAAATAATTTATTGCGATTTCGCATTCGACGGGGCAATAATTTTCGGAAAAAATCATCGCAAAATCCAATATATCATCCATTTTTGTGGTCGAAATGAAATGCAAACAATTTACGCGAACTGGCCATGGAAACGTGGAGCAATTTACCGGTTGCAGCATTTTAAAAATACGAGATTTTATTTGGACGAGAATTTTTACGAGCAGTTTAAGACATAAAAAAATAACTCGCGCAAAAAACTCTCCGGCGGTTTACTCTTTTTCCTTTCTGCAAATATCAATTAACGAGTGAAAATACTCCGGATAACGCACGATAATATTCGAAATTGAGATCCTCCAGTGCGGAAATTGAAAATTTACAAAGCGCCATTTGTAGCCATTTGAAACGCACATCCAGATTATCCAGTTTTACCTGCTCGCTTGCAAATCGGGATACCTTTTTGTGCGAAATCGCTGGACAAACAAATCACCAAATCGAAACAACACAAAAACGATCGCACTTCCAAAATACCAAATACTTTCACGCAAAAATTCCAAACTATGTAAACTTCGTATAGTAGTTATTACAAGCTTTTGTAATAGTGGGGTAAAAATTATAGTATTCTAGTCACGCGTGATGTATATCGATTCATTGAGTTATTCAATATATGGCAGTAGTTTTACAACTCGCCCAATCTCGTTAGACGGAGTGAGTGGCATTTGATGCGTCTCATCACTTCGGATTCGTGCATATTTAACCAGGGAGAAACCGTCCGGGGTTATCGCGGCAAATTCGCCTATTCAATAATTTAGTTACGCGTGCAATTTCATTACGAATTGAAGTTCGCGTCGGAGCCGTCGCGACGCCGTCGAGGTCCGGACGAAGGAGGCGATTGGGTCGCTTTTACGGAGATGGTCCCGGAGCGCGTCGCAACTTCAGACGGAATGAATAAATTATCTACAAGGGAGCACTTGTATTTCGGCATTTTGCATTCAATCTCTGCTCGTTGTTTTTTTCCTCCTTCTTACTTTCGACGGGGGTTTTTTCCTTCTCATTGTTTCCATTCCCGCTTTTTTTTTTCGCTGAATAATGGAAGGTGTTTCGAATAGAAATTCGGTTTAGATTGCGTTTTCTATCGAATTGGAAATTGCTTCCGGTTCTAGTGTAATTTAATGCTGGCGTATATTTGAATTGGAATACTATATCTAAGAATTTGATCGGTCGTGTTGACTTTAAACCTATTTTACCTATCAAATAAAAAAATAAACAATTCACCGTTATTACCCGAAAGGTCTTAAAAGAACGGTAATCGATAATCGAGCGTTAAATAAGTGAATGACTTCGGTACATTCCCTAAACAACAGTCTCCAGAGATCATCGATTGTCCCAATTCTACTTTTGGGCTTTCCACAGTTTGACCTCGAAATGGCAAAACGCCCCCCAAGTCGCGCGTTTAAAGGAATAGCAGAGCAGGTGGTTTTCGTGTTGATTTCGATACGTCAGTAATCCGAACGGCGGGAAAAACTCATTTTTTAGGACCCTTCCGGAAGAGCACGGGGCGCCGGAATGATAGAAACTTGACTGACAAATCGTCGGATTTTCGAAACGTCGGAATTGAAATTTTATCATATTGATTTTACTCGAGAAATTTACATAAGTTCAAACGGCACACGTTTTACAATCGATGACAATCCGCCAGAAAAGGGTAGAAAAATATGAGATATGAACGACAACAGCGCGGATACGAAATCAAAACATAATAGATATTTAAAGATTTATGTTTATTGTGTTAAAGAGTTATATTATAGTGGGTTTAGATATATCCTTTTTGGTCTAAAACCCGGCAGATTTAAATTGATTATAGGGAATGTTCTATTAACAATTCGCTTAATGACATCAACCGCACTGTTTAGCCTTGAGATGAGGGTGTTTTTAATCTTTATCGGATTGAATCGGGAAAGATGTTTTGGTGATAGGGTCCCAAAAATCTCATGGTTTTAGCGACACGCGGTCGAGGAACGGTCCTTTTGTTCGAGCCCAATGCCTCGTGAAACCCTCGACCGCGAATTTCAGGTGACCGGCTGGCCGCAATTTTCGTTAGGCAAAATCGGGGATAAAATACGCCGTTTCACTTACTTCTGGTTGACTTTCTCCGTGTACGATGCAGACGAGCTGGGCCTCGAAGCCTTCCGCAGAGTGAACGACGGGTCTCTCCACCGAGATTTCGGGCGGATCTGAAACAGAACAACGGGCGAATTGAATTATGTTTTTCGAACTAATGGCCTCGACGTCTTTTTCAGCGGTATCCCTACGTCAGGATAGCCGCTGAATAGGTTTCTATGCCGCCCACGAACATTTCATTATACTAATAGCTGTCTAGGAAAATCCAGCTTTTCCCGAAATTATTTCATTTCATTATATCGCCTACATATTAGTTTAGTATCCTCACTAAAACTGTTCTATGATGCCACAAGTTTACATATTTACAGCCTTGCCAGAATGCCAGAATGACTTTCTTCCACGTTCTATTATTTACATAATTTTACATTTAAACCCAGACTATTTTCTTTAACACAATTCTACTTAGGTACATAAAACGTTGTAAGAAAAGTTTAATTGTTTCCAACTGCGAAATTTCCAATTCGAGCAGAATCAAACGAGTCAATTAAGCAACAGCAATAGAACTTTCATTACGAATGGCATAATAATTAACCAATCAATATCGATAAGAAGGGAACGCAAAAAGAAGCCTTTTCAACTTGTTTTCCTGATATTTTTTCGAATTACCATAAACAATGAAATAAAAACGTCTTAAACTTCGTAACGAGTCGATGAATAAAAGTTTCTCGGTGCTTTCAAAGAGCCAAGGAAACTCGCTCTTGATGCGGCCGCACAACGGGAATAATAATTAAATCATGGACGATTATTATTCGTTCTATTATTTATTTTTCCCCTGGCCGTCGACTAAATAAAGCGAGCGGAGTCGAGTGGAAGGGAGACGAAGGGCCGAAACCATCAATTCAGAATCTTATCAGCAATTTTAAGAGGATAATGTTCTAATATATTTCCACTCTTTTGTGTATGTTTCGCAGAAAGATACCCCGGTGAATGGGTTGGTACACGTAAGAGGATATCATGCGCTTAAACATAAAAGAACCGCGATCGTAGATTAGTCGTTTGAAGGGCCAAATTTTATCAACAGCTTTCCTACACATATATCTTTATACAACGTATACAAAAGAAGATTAAATCACTCGAATGTTTTTGAACAACGCACAGAGTACTTGCGCGTACACGCGTATACAATTTTCTATTGGTATTTTAGTAGGTATTCAAATGAATTTTTATTATACAGTTAATTAACCCTACCTCTATAAGAAAAGTTAACAATGTTATCTTTAATAGGAGTAGTACAATAAGTACTCTATATCTATATACTTTTTATTGTGTAGTAATGGATAAAAATTACAGCATGTAATTGCACGCTCGTTTACTGAATGATACGTAATGATCGCGAAACGCCGGTTCACCCACTCGTTTTTTTTTTTCTTAGAAAATTAGGAACTGCGAAAGTTTCCAGTTCCGGAAACCTGGTAAATCATATTAACGGTCCAACTCTTAGTTACTCTAACCATCTTATAAGAAAACTTTTAAGGGTCATTAAGCGACGTATATACGAGGAATTGTAATGATTTTACCCGGAAACGCACGAAGCTTCTAATTTCGTGCGGTTAATTTGTCGCGAATGAAAAATTGCGAAAAATTTGATTAGGGATCGGCGTTAACAAAAGGTTACACGGCGAGAATATCGTTAGTCCTTCCGTTTAGCGGAGCTCACGGTTGAAGGGGCGCGCCGTCCCGGCATTAGCGAAATAGAAACACAAAGTCCGGAAAGTCCGGTTAATCTTCCGCTTGTTTAAACTCCATCGGTCTCTTCTCTTCCGCCTAGGTACAATTCGAACGTTCGATAGTTCTCGAAGATGATTACTTACTTTTTCGATGAGTTTCGAAACGCGTTTAAATCTTTTTCAACGGGAAGTGGATTTCTCATTCAGAGAAGATATTACGGGCAAGATTGTTTCCCAAGGATTTGTAACGTACCGGAAAAAGTAGAAGGAGAATAAACGAAATGAAGTTACGTACCTACGGGATTTCATTTTCAACCGAACGCTTTATTCAGCTAAATTGGAAAATGGTTATTTCACCTCGGAGACGTCGGATATAATTGCTAATTAATATTGATATTCCTTAAGAATATATATTACATTTTTTCTTGATTTCATTAATGTTATCCCTTCAGTAATAACTAAAGTTAAAGCCAACACGAAACTTTCAGTTGCCAATTAATTAAACACAACCATTACCTACAATCTATTTCGATATAAAAGCAAAGGTGCACTTAGAGTTTTAATCGTAGTTTTTTTTGTACTTTCGTAGATTTAAATCCGACACGAGTTGAATACGGTCGTACACTTAAGAGCTATTAAAGGGAAAATAAATACTAATTTATACCGACTGTAATACGTTGTTCGCATTATCCAAAACTTGTATAATAAATAACGCATAGTGAGTGTTAATTTAATAGGGTATAATAAGGATGCAGGAGCAGATTTACGCCGGGCGAGGACATTATTTATGTTCATTGCCGTGCAATGTAATTAATATTATCTTAAAATTGTTGGGGATCTTTAGTCTTATTTGCACTTGGGTACTAGCAAAGCGAATTGCTCCGAAGGGTGGTTTGGGATAAGGTAACAGTAACAATATATGTACATGTGGAGTCCTGATGATAAGAAAGTTTATCTTATATATTTTTGATAGAGAATTCTTCTACTTGTATGTTTGAATGTAAAACAATCCCGTAGGTTTTTTACTTATTATTTTAGGACATCATACCTAGGGCTATTTTTTCATCAGATATTGGTCATTTGTGTTGTCGTTAACTGTAATATACGAGACAGTTTATTAAAATAGATTATTTTTAGAAATTAGAGATAATGATACAGTAGCATGTTATAGAGTTATTAGTTTATAGTATAATTTTTCCTCGTTATATATACACAATTTCGTGAATATTCTAATAGAACTATAAGTTCATTTATCTTAATGAGAACAAAGGTAAACCAAATTATTTATATCGTGTGGAGATCTCAAAAAATCCAAACGAATGTGAGTATTTCCATATAATTTTTACAAGACTACTTTTTTTTAGTTTGTCTTTCACGGAGCGCATCGATGCGAAGATTTACGGTTTCAATTATTCTCCATTACGTAACGTTTAAAGCCCAACAGAAGCTCATCAATTTTTCGACCGGTTCGTTAGCGTGAGCAGAGCGTTGCCCCATAAATAAAAAATTGATGTTCCATTTCGTGTTTTCCCCTCTGTCTATCCTCTCTCATATATTTCGAGAAAGGCTCGTCCGCCGAGACCCCCATAACAGGAGCGCTGCCGGTCGTACGTTAGACCTAATCACGATAACCGTACTGTATTTGTTGAATATTTCGAGGTGGAAGTCGAGTACCTACCCGGGGATATATATACGCCGTGGAAGCGCGATCGAGCACTCGACGTGGACGAGCTTATATCGAGCTAATCGCCGCCCCGGGGAGCGGTTAGTTTGCGATACTCCCGACGCCTGTAAAAACCTTCCTGATTTATAACTCTCTTGCGGAGCGAACGTTCTAACTGGCCTTCCTGTTCCGCACGCCCAGGTATAACCCGAAAGCTCTCCCGGCCGGCTGCGCCCTTACTGACTTACGATCGGAAACCCGGCGATTTATCATGCGGACTTAAGTGATTCTGATTGAAAAATCCTTCATAAACTATAATTACGCGCCCGTCTCACGTATCCACCCTGCCCCTTAGATATATCTACACTTTTCATTTTTTTACCACAACGCTCCTGATTTACCATCGTTCATAATTTTAACACGTTACAATACTAAAAATTTATTGTAAATTTAAGTATATTTGAAAGCCAAGTGAACTGCTCAACAGTCGAGCTCCGACTGGTTCAAACTGATTACTATTTTACTGGCTAGTACGCATTATAATTGCGCAGACTACGCCTATTTTACAGCTACAGAACGACATAAATAGCTGCAGACGTGAACATGTTCACAGCTATTAAGAAAATTGCGCAGATCAATTATTTTCGACATTATTATGGCAGTTATTAGATTTAAATCCAGTTTTCAACTAGTTAGAGAATTATTTTAAAACGGTAACCCGTAGCGAGTTAAGTAGATATTAAGCGTGGTTGATGTGCAATAAAATATATTAAAACTAAACTCCCTTTTTCGGTCGGGGTCCATTCAGCGGGAATGGCAACTTTTGAAGTATAATGCTTCACCGAGTTAACTGCGATATTCGATTAACTCGAACGTCCTTTTATATATAAGTCGAAGTAAATGACAAATTTTCTTGATTTTCCCCGTTTCTTTGAAGCTATATAACGCACTCGTTCCCCGTAATAAATTTTACCTAAAAAGCGTTTGCGCGAAAGTCAACAGATGGCTTCAAAAAAAAATTGCCCGGAGATCGTTGTTTGATGAAAAAGGAAAAATACGTAATTAATTTTTGTTTACTGCTCGACGAATCGAATGGGTTTTCGCGTTTCGCTTTTAAAATCGCGCGTTTTTAAAAAAATCGAAATTTTCGGTTATTTTGCATAAGAGCCGTACATAAAGGCGGATTCTCTCTTAGTGTGCGAAACGAAACCGGGAGAGCTTTGTTGTCGTAAAATTCATAAAACATTCACCTATCCGACGGATCCTAAAGACTCATATTTCAGTCGACCTTCTATTATACTCGGAAAACTCGGCGAATTTTGAAAAGTTCGTCATCCAAAGGCGGCACTCCCTATAATTCAGACTTCCCATCAAACAATATATAAGACGCTCCTTAACCCGTCGGCCTTTTTATTATACTAGACTCGATAAATAATTAAAAGCGAACTTCCTTAACGAAAGTTTGATTCACTACATACAATTCCGTCCGGAGAATTGAATTTTGCAACTTCCCTATCAGCCACCTATCCCGCCCTCCTTTATAATTAATTACGCTAAGGCGATATTGGCGTTAATTATACCGTTAATCATTGCAAGAACGAAACGTCGAGAAATAATTTATGTAAACCTTAATGAAGAGTAAATAATCCGAAACTTTCGGTAATTGTGTAATTTCGAAAGAGGAAAGTTTGTTTGCCTTCCTTATGAACTGAAAATTCGTTATCAAAATGATTTCTCAACTCGCGATGTTTGACTGAAACAAACAAAACCCGAGTTGGGGAGGTAATTTATAAATTTGCGGCGGGTTATATTTCCTCTTATATAGGTAGTATATCGTTTACGGGTAAGCATTAATTCACATACTCTTCTTTATTTATTAAAAATATCATCATTTTGAATTTGATGCAAAAATGTGTGGGTGCATTGGTGAGATTAAAATTATAGTAGTTTTATATAAAATAAATTATTATTAAGGCATTTAAATGACAAATATTATACTTCCTATCAAATCACATTGCAGCTGCACGGTTAAAAATAACGACTCATTATACACCAGATTCGGCAAACCTAATAATAATAATAATAATAATAATATCTATACATATAGAAAGTGAACAAAATAATGAATCGCTTTTGATAACGTTGTAATTAAAACGAATGTTGATGGCGTCGAAATTGTTGACACTGTAATATTGTACGCGAAATTTGTCAACAATGAAACAACAGTTTAAATTATGAATGCTACAATTTGCTGCAATATTATTCGGAATATATTGTTATTGAAATTGCGGCGCTAACTGACTATATTGGATTGTCGGCGATGCGGTCAATACATTTTACCGGCAGGTTTAATTTAATCTATCAACAAACGGGGATTCGATTGTGCATAAAGAAACGTCTTGTGTTTCAACGGAACCGCTATCGAAACGAATACGATAATTAAACCGTACGGTTGCGAACACAAAGCGAAAGGAGAAAAACCGCTCTACTTATAAGTCTCCTTGTAGCCCCGTGAACCGTTTGTTTTAATTGGAAACTATTCCGTGTTCGCCTCCATTATGAATTGTTGTTTTTCCTTTGGTTCTTTTGGGGCTGAATCTGCCGCTGACGGCCGAATAATCAACGCGATTCGTTTCCGCTCTTTTGATGTTTCAATCCGACCCCCCGCGCATAATTGATTCCGTTTTTATCATATTTTTCTCGACACGCAAATAAATCTCCATCGAATTAGCATTTCCGATAATCCCTATGGATATGCGGAAGAAAAATAATCGCCAGAAATATTTACAAGTGTTCCCGGCGATATTGGCAAAAGGAAAGGAGGAATCTGATTTATTACCGAACGGCAATGAAAAAACATCCGACGTTCTTAAGGCTGCTTCCTATTCTCCATTCGTCGCTGGATTTTTTGGAGCGCGACATAATCCAAAAGTATTGATCCGACCTGGCTTATTCCTCCTATATAGATTATATTAAAATGCATCTATGACTTGTAAGATATATAAGATACTTTTCCTTCTCAAATTAAAAACGCTCTATCGAGGAGAAAATTATTACCTATAGTTAAAATAAAAAATAAATTAAATTATTAGGTAGATATAGAAATAAGAAATTGCAGGGAAGATTAGAAATGAATTTTTGCCTCTTCTCGAATAAATGAAATTACGTAGAAAACTATTACAATTAAGTTTCGTTCGGCATGATTAGGTAGTGTCAATAAGCCGGCGAATAATCCGAAAATGATTTCGCCGAAGATGGAACACGGGGGCCCGGTTTGTTTAAGACAAATAGTTTACTCGCCGACGGGTAAATCCTTTGAATGCGGCTCTCTATTATAGACGTTAACTTTGTAGAATATGCCCGAGAACTCGAAATGAATTCGGGCGCTTCCACTCATTACCTCTCTGCATCTTACAATTTCCATGCACAGTTGAACTACTTATAAGTAAACCGCCCCCGCAATGCGAGTTTTCCCCGAAACGGAAGACGGTTTTCTTAAAGCAACGGCACAAAACGGATTAACGAACTACGAAACGACGAAACGTTATTATTAATAAGGAACATGTATTAGTTACTATTATATTTGCGTAGAATAATTAACCGTACTTTTCCTATATATTCGATCAATTTTCTTCCTCTAGCAATGCTACATGCTATAAAATTAGTTTTGTTTTATACGGAGTGTTTTAAAAAAAGCGGTGGCATTCTTGCTACATTGTATGTAAATAAAATCGTTATTAGAATTACGTGAGTTCGGAAACCGAAAGTTCCCCGAGTGAACTTTAGACCTCCGCCTGGAAGTTTTATATTGGATTCTGAATTTCGATTCTGCATCGCTAACTTCCACATAATCCCTACAGTCACTAGCAAATAACACAAAGCTCTAAAAGCCAAAAAAAATTATTACTCTACTAAAAAATAAATAATGTTGTAATAAACAGCAAACTCCGTTTCGCAGGATTAATTCGCAAAAATTACATTAAAGTTTCGCTTTCGAGATAATATTACTAACCGAAAGTGGAGTGGAGTATTCGGGTAAAATATGCAAGATTAGAAAATTGTCGACGAAGTCGACTCCCGTCGAAAGTAAACCGACTTTTAAAGTTGTTCATAATACACGCATTATGAATTCACCCCTTCTTTTGGAGAGCATTCGCCTCTACGGGCTACTCGATAAGGATACTTTATATTCTAAATATCTTGAAACGCTCTTCGGAAAACTTTACATGTCGAGAGTAAGCGAAGACTAGGGGCTGTTATCTGGCAATCGCAGTTACAACGGTGAAGTACAATGCTCTTCTGTCCTCACCTCGAATTTTATATTATACACAGGGCTCTTAATAAAAAACTAATAGAAATATCTTGCAATGAATTAAATGTAATTAGTCAGTATGCGTGGGAGTTATTAATTTAATTGTTTAAAACACCACGTAGGTGTAATGTAATTTTAATTATCTTAAACTAGTCTCTAAATATCTTATGGTGATTATTGATTGATGCCTCGATTAGGAATTCACTTAAGCAAATAAGGTAACTGAATTAAAATAATTAAAACACGTCTCTCGTTCGATTGAAGAACAATTTAACGAATTGGTTGTTTTATTAATTCGCGGAATTAATTAATTTAGGTAAAAGCTCTTAATTTAGTCGAACCCTTTAATGAAGATTTTCCTTTAATACGGCCGATCTACTTACTAATTGGCTTGTAGCGTTTTATCGAACGTTTTCCACGGATTGACTAATCAAATATCTGCAGCATAACGAAAAAAATATTCAATGAATTTGAGTTAGAGATAGAACTGCGAAAAATCCGTCCGAATCGCGAACATATAAAAAAGGGTAAACGTAATAAAGAAAATTAAACGAGATCGGCGTGTATTTACGCGAACAAAACCGCTCCATTTTCAGCGTTTCTCGCGTATGCAAAACGATGTACATTGTATTATGTAATTTTACACTCATGCACATCACTAAAACAACGGAAATTATGAGGCGGTCGTCTCATTCGGAAAACGCTCCGTCGGATATAAAAGATTTTGATGAATTAAATCTCCCAGACTCGGTTACTTTGTTCCTCACACAACAGTATCACGTTTCGCGTGCGTGGTAATTTGTAATTGCAATTATCCTCGCCCTGGAATTCACAGTAGCGAAGAATTTTCCGAATTACCGCCGACGACACGCCACTGCTTTATCCATTAATACCGGCCGATATAATTAATCGCGTCCTAAATGAACTTGCATCGAATTATTGTAAACATTTACGGCGTTCGATTCAGGAAGATAAGCAAGAAATTACTCTCATTGTATTAACTCCCAGCGATATAATTTAACGTATTTGTATTAGGTACATTTTGTGGATTTCATACGTTTGTGTGTGCACCAGCTGCAGCGTGTAATTTGTATCTGACATTTTAACGGAAATATAAATTATAGTTCGTGATGTTTCACCCGACCATGCCCAACATCACGATGAGTTATTTAGAAAACTTGTAAGTAGAAAATGGACATGTTGTTGAGTACTTGCGGCTGAAAAATTACATACAAACTCGAAAATAGGTACGCAGGACGATAAAAAAAAAGTATTACACATCCACGTTCTATAATAACGTGTAAATTTGTATTCAGAATTGGTGCAAGGTTGAATTCGCATCATCGCACGATATCTTCTAATCGCTACGAGTACAACACCGAAGTTTTAATAGAAAACTTCATTACCGGCATTGTTTTATCCAATCTACCCGCTACCATCGAAAACGTGCATTGTTTTCGACTAATTTCAGTTAGGCAATCGAAACGAAAGGATATCCCAAGTGAGCAGAATCCCTAATTCCGGCGAGAAAAGTTATCGAACTGTACGTGCATAGATAAGTTACCCGACATATTTCAAATAGATTTGTGGCGTAGAGGAAGAGAAGCGGATTAACAATGGCGGATTTATAAAGCAGAAAGGAACTGAATGCTTTCTACGTTGGAAATTCGCCGAGATAAGTGGAATATAGGTCATCGCGGACCGGAAATTGTATTATCGATGTCGGGAATTTTAAAGGAACCGCAGCCGATAAGAGGGGGGTTGCGAAGGGTTAATTTGAATTACCTCGCGCCGGAGAGTACATGCACGCATGAGATGCTATCTAATACGCTTTTAGCTAGATATGTTGGTAATATGTGTACGAGCGGACGGTGCAAAAAGTCCGCCTAACCGGGGCAAAAGCTCCAGATTAAATTTCGAAGCTAAATCAAAATTTGGGTTTTAGGCTTCGCGAATTTTATTACATTAGATAACCGATTTGAATTACATTTTTTGTTAATAATAAACTCGATTTAGTCGAATATAAAATTTCATAAAGTCGAAGAAGAAGGGCTTCTCCATAAAGCGAAAGGGATTTTATTCAAAGAAACTCGAAACAGATAAAAACATGATGAAACATCGCCTCCTGCATCGCTCTCCTTTATTGAACAACATTTGATCGACGTGTCTAATCTGGAATCTTGACAGTTATGTTTTTATATTACGTTCACTGTTCGACGCCTCGTATAGATGAAAAATGTCGGCCAAGTTTTTCGGTTAGTTAAGACTCCCGGTTAAGGAAAGCGAATCGACCGGAAAAACGACGGGAAAAAATACGTTTCTTCTCAATCAAGTGTAATTAAATTTCACCCAAACCAAACAACCTGTGAAATCAGATTTCGAACGAAAAAAAAAAATAAAAGTTTCCGGACAGGGACAATTATAATTACTAACTATCGTATTTCGTTTGTAGCACATACAATTAAGTTATATGTATAAGAGTAGCGTAATTTTTTATTGAACAAAATTTCTATTATGTAGCATTGCGAATAGAAAATATAATAACGGTAATCCATAATAAAATATGATATTGTCGTCCTATACAAGTTTTCTATATTCAGACATTTCGATTCGATTCGATACCATTCGCGTTTTGATTATTAGAAAAGCGAATATACGTCGCCGGATAGAAGCGAATAAAAATCAAAATTGCATATAGCATACACACACGCCGGTAAAACTAGTCGCATTACCTAAATGCGGGATCATGCACGAACGATACATCGGAATCCCTTCAATAGCGTCGACGAAAATAAATATCGAAATTCCGTTGCATCGCAAACTGTATTGCAAACGTAACAACCATACAGCGAATAACGGTTTCGTGTTCATCGGTTGCATACGGAGGCGACATTGACACATTGTCACTACCATGCGAATTCAATAAAAGAGCCCCCCCAGGTCGGGCCCCGGTCGACGGGCGGCTCTTTTAAGGTCACTTAGAGCAGATAAAGCCGGTGATATATGTCCGCGTTCGTGCCGTTGCAATTGTTTACAAGCGGCTTAGAGACCGCTCTCTCGATGTGCATGCCCGCCGCACATTATACGGACAAGCGGCGGCTCCGCGATTTTATCTACCGATCCATCCATAATTTATGTCCGCCCCGATACTTGTTACAAAATATAGACGGGAAGCGTCGAGACGGCCGACGCTCAAAGGAGTGGAACTTCCACTGATAAATAATGTGATACAAGGTATCCTTTGTGAACTGTACGTGCTCCTTTGAATAAATGATGCGTCGTAAAACCTTTGCTTTCTTTACCATCGGGATTGCCAATATTGTTTTACGATACCGATACATATCAATTTGCTACAATTCTTGCCACCTCTAAATGAAACGCTAGATTATTAATTAACGAATTTAACTCGTCTATAATTCTCGACATATCCTGCTCATTGACATATCCATTATAATAATCCGTTTTCGAATTACCGATTGAAATATCGTAATTACGCTTACGTATTAACGCTTTTACGATTAAATTGTATCCATATCCAATTGTAATTCGAATCGAATAACACCTCGGTGCTTATGGAATATTAGATATAGCGCCGCAAGCAAAGGTAAAATAAAAAAAATATATTGTTCGATACTCTCTCTAGCAGGATATAACAAAGAAAGAATCCGCTCTGGTAGAAATTAACTGGGAAATCTTAATCTCGCCGGAGATTCATGAACACAATCGTCTGGTAGGAAGCTCGGGAAACGACGTCGGGACGTATCTGGCGCGTATTGCGGTCTTAAAGAAATTGGATTCGAAGTACGAACGTAAAACGTATAGCGGCAAAGAAAAGAACAATCTCGGTAAGTACGCCGGACGGAAATTTACGAATACGGCTATTACTAAATAACTAATCATTTTCCCCTACCTGCAGAGATCCATCCGATGTAAATTAAAAACTTTTAATTATCGTTAACATACTCATTAAATTATATGAAGGATATATTACTCAGAAAAAAGTCTTTAAACTTTACCAAGAAACTTTGCAATCACCACAAACAAAAAAAAAACTTTTCCCTCTTGCTCTTTAAACATTCTCCACGTAGAGATTACAACGCTACAACGTGGATATCTCCATAATCGATGAAGGTTATTAGCGGTTACCTGATATCCCGTCGCTTCAACTTACTCGACATCATAATCGGAAATTGTTGCAACATTAAACAGCCATTACGTAAGGCATATTAAACCCCAAAGTAAAATCTATTTACTACCAAACAGCGCGATTGTTATAACTTGACTGATGTTTTAATTGTTTTAACAATACCCGTATTAATTACATAATTTCAAAGATAATAAGAAAACAACAAATAAAAGTAGAGCGAATAAATATATAGGTATCTATAACCATCAACAAGTTATGTAAGCGAAGTACATGAATGAACGTATCTTGGGTAAGTTAATACCCTTTTCTAAAGCTATTAGAAAGTTATGTATGCCTAGGAACGAAGGAAGACGGAGGCAATTTTAGCGGGGCAATATGTCTTTAGAAAATCTTCGAGATGGTCCATCCCCGTTTGCCGAACTGCACTAATGCATAAGGGGGCTTCGGGTGGGCTTAACTTCTAATTACGGAATAGTTGGAAAGTTGCTAATACGCTGCGGTTTTCCAAGATTCCCGGACGTTGTAAATTATGGCGGACATTAGACGATGCGAAATTGCAATGTGGAGGTTTTTCGATATCTCTTCTATATGAAAATTCTAGAAATAGAGTGATATATGGCGCAGTCGTTCCGACTCTAACGTTCCCGCGTCGAGTCGAAGTCTCTTTTTTATTTTATTAAAACTTTCGGGAAAATTGCATTTTTATACAGGGGCTCGCGCTGATATTGCATAAACAAAACCGTTACCAACGAAACAATTTGTATTAACGATACTGAATGTTACTCGTTACGACATCATTAATATTTTTTTATGGCCCGAATCGAATATAAAATCCTTGCTTTATCTCGTTTTTGTTTGGCGTTATCGGATTTTCATTTAATCACGGCTTTATGGATTTAAAACGTTGTAAACGTCAATGATTTTACTCGAACGGACGATTTTTAAATGTTTTTCCAGTATTTTATTTTTTATGTCAATATTCGTTTTCACTCTGTCATATCGCCCAACAAGCGAAAAGCCCGCACAAATATTTATTGTTTCTATTTTTTCGGCTTTTGTTCTATTACTCCATATTTTACTGTCAACACAATTGTATATCCTAGTTTTATATATGCAGTATGTTGAAACTTGTAAAACCTTTTTTTGATATTTGTGAACGCTCTGTATATTAAGATATACAAGCTGTTTTGAAAACAATAGTGTAAGAGTGTAATAATTATTCCAAACGCTTTTCATCCATCAATCTCTCACATGAGTCCAAATTAACGAAATCAATGTACTGCTCAACACAAATTCATAATTCATTAATCCCTATCGTTGGCTTTGTATAATAATCGTTATACAAGTTTATCTAGCGGTACATCTAAGTTGTGTCAAAACACACGACACTCCAAAAGAAACGACGTTAATCATTCCGAAAAAGAAACGTTATCAATCATCTCCGGAGTGTCGCGTTTCGCGTCGTCGACGTCGTTTAATCTTTGCATTGCACCGTCGGTTTTATTATCGATATTACTCGCTCAAAAGGGCATTTACATAAAAGTGCTCGCGGACAAAACAATACGAAGAAATTATCGACAAACATACGGAATCGTCACCAATAACTAATCGAACCGCATAGCGAATTGAATCGGTTCGTGTGCGTGATATAACTGCGAAACGAGACGGGGAAAAAATCGCAAAAATAAAATGCATCTGTTTTGACGCCCGGATTAATCGCGCCTTCACCTGTAGTTGACAATATTTACGGCGCCATTCAATTTTCGTCATTTCGAAATAGAGCGATTTAAATGCTATCCCGCCACAATAGATTAAGATTACAAAAGGGAGATTCCACAATAACTCTATAGGTAAAGTTGGATGCGTCAGTTTATGCACGAATGATTTGTCGGGCTTGTGCATTTGAATGAATACCACGCGAATTAATTCAATTTCCATTCGCAAAAACTTCCTCCTCTGCTAATAATCATTTCATTATGGTAGGTATACCCGGTATATAAAGTTAAATTAACCGGTAGGTACAGTTGTTACTTATTTTTTAATGTTTTATATGAAAGCCCTGTGGGATTGAGAGTTATGAATTTCGTCCTGTATATTTGCACGCATATTAGGACGAGGTATGGAACTAAAATAAGGATTTTAGCATTCCATATTCGCCACTAAAGTAGATCATAGCGAAGCGGGAGGGAGAGGCGCTAGGTGGCCGGATAGCCGGCTGGAAACGGTCCGTCGGGCATTTTATATATTCCGGACACGGAACGCGATGTTTACTAACAGACTATACAAAAGGTCGGTCGACGACACACAATTTGCCGGCTTTAAATTATTGCGTACGGGCTCTCTTTTTTAACGTTCCCCCGACTTATTCCCCGCGCGACAATACGGCAATTTGGGATCGAAATGTTCGGAGTGCGGCCGATCGGGGAAAAAAAACCACGCCACGCCGAGCCGAACGCGAGGAAAAAGAGAATCGGTTTGATTTGTGGCTCGGCTGGTGTTGTAAACGGATCCGGTTAATACGCTAATTCCGTGTTAATAAAATCAATGGAACCGAAATTGAATGAACGAGAGAATACAGTGGAAATCTCACCAAATATTCGAATCGTTCTTTACATGCACTACACGTACAACAGGAGTCTCGTTAATAAACCATATTACATACACAGGAACGTAAAAAAATTATTTATTTTTATTCAATCCGTCACAAAGGCTCTACGATAATACAATACACAAGTCTAACAATGCGAATAACTACCGTGCATTATTTTTCATAAAAAAAACCTCTGTAGGTATATGCGTGACGAATTCTATTTAACAAAAAAAATAACCATATTTCATACGACACTAGTATAAATCACGTCGAAATTATACTTTTATACGTGTACGTATGCAGAACGCCATTATACACAATTCCAATGCTTCATTAAATATTCTTACTAAATTCGTACGGTTTTAATAGAACCAGTGGAATGGGGAAAATTAAAAAAAAAAACAGCGAATTAAGCGTAGCGTGCGCGATGACGTTACTTTACATATCAATCGTCCATAATCTAGCTTATCGGAATGAGACTTTGTCACAGCATTCGTGGTCCCGCATTCAATCTGAATATGTAAATCGGAGTAAGTAAAGGGGCAAATACGGAATGGTAATCGTCGCGCAACGCAACAATTCCGAATTATTAACGTTTACATCGATGTCGGCGAGTTAACTAAGTATAATACCTAGCTACTCATTATTGCAATGGTCTCTGGTATTAAACGATCTATCCGCAAATCGCCAGCTTCCATAATTCGAATAAAATCATTACTAATCAATATATTAATATGTTATCTGTAATGTAGGTATCATTTTGTGTTGTTGCAACTTCACAAATATTTATAACATTGTGAATAGGTAACCTTGTAGGTTGGTCAAAGAATGGAGTAAAATTTTTGCGACCGATAGTCGCGTGGGCATAAACGCTTTTACCGCCGCGATCGGAGGCAACAATGTTAGCGAATTGAAGCGATAAAATAGAGACAAATGCATCTGCGTATTGACGGTGTCTGAAATTGACAATATTTACGGCATAATTTGATTTCATTATTCCGAAGAGCGGATAGATAGAGCATGTGTCCGACGTAACAACGACGACCCGTCATCGGGGGAAACTTTGAAGGAGGATAATCGCACAGGTCGGTGAAGTTCCGCGCGCTGAAAGGGCCCCGCTGATAAATTCAGTACATTGGTATTGACAGGTAATTATTGGCCCATGATACTACTGTTATCAGATTTGCACGTGAATTACCTGCGTACGTTCGTCGGCTGTTGTTGAATAATCTTCAACGAACGTTCGCGTTTTATTGTCGTCTGTCATTGTGCTCGAAAATTTTACAGACGATTTCGTAAAAAAAATACCGGATAACGCATTATATTGGCTTTTTATGTGCCTATCGATTTCGCTGTAAAACCGAATTCGACGGATTTCATTTGGGCGCCGGATGAAAGAGTAAATTCAAACTATTAAATTTCGACAATGTAAAAAATGTTTCACTTGCAATTTTAAACTCCAATGAAATGTTTCGGTTAACGAAAGTAGAACAAACTTTCTGGTTGAAAGTTAGTTTAATGAGTAAAATATTTACGCGATGCACGAATAAAAGAAACGACAAATAATATTTTTCATACAACGAAAATTACTCCTTTAGTCTATAACCGACAAAACAAATAGGATGCAACATTTGCGAAACATCCACCTACACAACGAAAAATAAAATAATATAAAAAGTGGAGTGGAAGTCAATTATCCGTTGGCCGTGCTCGAAAAATCTGCCAGAAACTCCGCTTTCCGCACAAACATTATTTCGTTTGCTTACCTCTCGAGAACTGTAAACATCCGTCCCGAATAAATTGGTACGGTATTTCATTTTTAATATTGCGAGTCGCCCGGCTTTTACTCCGTTCGCTCTCTCGGTGTCGTACGCGTACTTTTATTAACTCGGAACTCTCTGCCGCCCCCGCTCCGGTGAAAGACGCGGAAAAGAAACCTACTAGGTCCCGTGGGTGCGTTATTACTTTATTAACCGGCACCGTCCAGAGGCGCTTTCCGGTTATCTCCACTGTCGCACTCAGCCCGTCTCTAAATATTTACGTCTCTACAGTGTCATTACGAGGAAAAAGCTCGGATAAAAACATATTCGGATTAATTAAGTCGACGCATTTAGCGCAAATGGCAGCTTTTTACATCGTTTCGCGCTCTAAAATCGCCGCTCTAACACCGAGGCCGACGTGAGCTTTTCGAGTTGAGCTACATGATACATGCGCTTTAAGGTCACTTTGAAATTAGTAAGAAGAGTCATTCTGAGCTCGGCCGTCACTCAATGCACGCTAATTTATATTAGACATAAATATCGATTAATTAAGCTAACATTTCCGAATTAACTTTGGTAAGTATTAACCGTATCCTTCGGCAATAAAAAACGCCGACCCGATTGTTATTTAATTGAGCCTAAAATCTAATTATAAAGTTTATGAGGTGGCGAACAACCTTTCCGCTTTACGACGAAATTATTTATGACCCTTTTATTCTCTGACATTTTGTTTGTGCAATTGTTCTCTTGATATTTTCCTTTGTGCCATTGGAACGACGATATTCGAGCTTTCATAAGGTAAGGTAACGCGAATTAATTATTTGAATACAATTAAGCGAACAATTATTTAAATTAAAGGACGCGTACGAGAAAATCAAAGAGATAATATCATTTTTGTTGGTTTACAATGGGGCGCTCTCGCAGCTGGCAGGAATTACAAATAGCCTCTCGCATTATACTGTATTTATTTTCATATGCACAATAAGGGTATTTAGCGTTAAAAAACGCGACTTTTGTGCAAACACGATGCGTTATCGGGGCAAAAAGTACGAAATGAACTTATCACGGAAAACCTACGCTTGCACCGGATGCGGAGTTTCATAAATAATAAGTGGGACTAATTTGCATTTGCTGTAAATAGTTTTACACGTGCTTGTACTCTACTCTCCAAATTTAAATAAACATATTTGCTACATAAAAGTAATTTTTAACCGAGCACTTTTACAGCAATATCACTTGTTTCCTGTCAACTTTAGTCAAACTTTTCGGTTATATATATTAGGTACTTGTAAATTCGTAATTCATCCCCCGTAGATTAATATTTCGAAAATCTATGTACCTACGCGACTATTTTTAGATCACAAACTTGGTTATGAGAAACTTCGTTTCGACTTGAAGGCGATAAAATTTTAATTTAGACGCGGCGTATAAACCGGCTCCTCCATTTTTAGTCATTACGTCAAGGCATGCGGAATAATATTTAGAAATTTAATTTAATATAAAGTAGGTGCAAAAGTTGATGAGACTTAGAGCGACGGAATTGAATTTCAAAAAAAACGATTCGAATATACCAAACACGTACAGGGATTTCGCTTTTCGACTCGCATCAAATTACTTTTATACAGGGCGGATTAAAGTAATGATTCTATGTATGGCTTTTTTATGGAACACGTCGATCGATGAATTGTAATTTTACCGAAAATTTTATGTGAACTTCACCATCTGCTTTTATGTAATAATGAAACAAAGATAATATGAACCGAACCTCTTTTTTTAACCTTAATCAATTCGACTTCGTTTGATTACAATGGTGAATAATGCAGAACCTAATGAATGTATTTTGTAATTTGTTTGAAGAACATTAACTAAAAATACAAGTCGTTAGGTTTTATTTGAGTAGAACTATATTAGATATATTTTTTATTTACGTGCTCATTACGGTTAAAGTGATAAAATTAATTTCCCCACACAAATTAATTAAGGTAGGCATTACAGAAAAGCTTTTTCCGAGTGTAAACGAATTAAATAAAATCCTTACCGCTGGTATCCAATGGCAAATTAAATAAGTTACCTTTTGAAAAGCAGCCCTCGGATAAAGCGGAATCGGCGATACAAATTTATGCAAAGAAACCGGCACAAAGGGGGATTAAAAAAAGACACCTAACCGAAATCCGAAATCGAGATTTCGCGCAAAATGAAGGTGTGTGTATAGAAAGGAAGCCGGCTCGGTCGGCGTCGTCGGCACGCAAAAATAATCAATTTTAATAATGGGGCTTTCAGCGAAATGACACTGATGCATTTCCATATTATTAGAGTGTTCTTTTTTGTACTCGACGCGGCATCGGTAAAAAAAAGGGTTCGGTCGACTGGATGAAAAATCACCCGACACGTTCCAGAGGTGTTTTATAACTAATCCCGTAAAATTGATATGTAATTTTTTTCCATTTTCCCTTTTCCAATTTACCTAATTATAGCGGCGTTTGTAACTATTCCACACAATCGGAAAAAATCCTGTTACAGAGGTGTAATTGAAACGCGCTACACTACGGCATTTAAAAAAAACTGGGTAGGTATAATTTTCCGCTTGGTTTACGACATAAATTCGAAATCATTATTATACGCCGTTATATTATTGTTTGAAAGTTCGGCGAACGTATATTGTCGGCGTGTTTATACAGCGGTCCCAGAACGTACTTGGTGGATTTCTCTAACACGTGTCAAGAGACGTCTGGGACACTTGGGAAATGCGATGTAAGATGCCCGAGGAAAAGCCACGTCTAGGGTTCGCGGGCGTGTATCAGCTCCGAGAGAGATTTACATGTATATTCAGTTAGGCGGCAGGTAAATTAGGTTAAAAGCGGCGGGGACATTGTTTCGCGAAGACATCGAGCGAAAGGGAGACGGATAGAGGGCGACAAAGGGGTCGGGCGAGAGGATGATGGGGCGGCGATTATCAAACTACGGCTGATAACCGACCTGATAACCCGACATTTGCATTTATATTCGAATTTTGATAAACAACGAAAGCTGTTACAACGTTATACCGTCGTTTCGCTAAGTGAATTGTTGCGACATCCTCCACGCGGCCCAAGTGAGAAATAATTCAACCTATTTCAACCAATATACTACATACAGGGTGACCCAGGGTCGCGTTAAAGTCCCATAACTTTTTACCTAATTGAGATATCGACTTGATTTTTTTTTCAAAAGGTAGGTACAATAATACTGCATATTATTAAAATAGTTTCGTCTATATACAGGGTGGCTCAGTATTAGAAATTCACTAAAGTTACCTTTTTTTTAATGGAACCCCCTATATATTATAACATTTTTGAATTCTTTAGTGAATTTTATTGTGACTTTATGTACCATACATTGTACCTAAAACCAATCGTTTAGTGGCAATTCGAAATTTTCGAAAAAAGTAGAGGTTTGAAAAAAAATTAATATTGCCGCTTTTGTAAAACTTAGAAGGTCGTGACTCTGGGTTATTAGTAAACATGAAATGTACTACTGTGTGACATGGATTCATAATTGAATACTGTTTGTGTTCTTAGATATCGATAGGCAAATTTACAAAATTTCAATTAAAGGTAACTTGATTTTTTTAAATGAAACTACCTACTTTTTTGTACACCATCTTGTAGAAAATTTTATTGCCTTTCTAACGATATAACATTGTCAATATTTTTACCTGCTAGTTTTCTTTTAATTCCGGAATTTCTTAATTCCGGTAATTCGCGGTAATTTTCAATTTTCAATAGTACTGTTCAAACTGGCTAAATATTGTAAATTAAATTAATTTAAAACAAAAATTTTATAAAAGATAGTGAATTATAAAAAAAGTATACAGATCAATCAATCAACTACAATTTATTTGATTATAGGGAGATAATGATAATGTACAAGGAAAAATTATTGGTATAATGGTAAAGAACAGTTTTTTTGATAGCACAATAATTTTTCTTACAGTAGATGCTCAAAGATATTGCCATTATGTTCGATGCATACGTCCAGTCGTCTTAAAAACGAATTTTTGACGCGCGTTAGCATGTTTTGATCAATTGATCGAAAAGCGTCTCTTATCCGGATCTTCATGTCGTTAGCTGTTGTTGGCCTACCCGTTCCCGCGATTTGACACCAATTGATTTTTTCCTATGGGGATTTATTAAGGACAATGTCTAGTGTTAGGCCGTGAAAATTACCGCGAATTATAAGAAATTCCGGAATTAAAAGAAAACTAGCAGGTAAAAATATTGACAATGTTATATCGTTAGAAAGGCAATAAAATTTTCTACAAGATGGTGTACAAAAAAGTAGGTAGTTTCATTTAAAAAAATCAAGTTACCTTTAATTGAAATTTTGTAAATTTGCCTATCGATATCTAAGAACACAAACAGTATTCAATTATGAATCCATGTCACACAGTAGTACATTTCATGTTTACTAATAACCCAGAGTCACGACCTTCTAAGTTTTACAAAAGCGGCAATATTCATTTTTTTTCAAACCTCTACTTTTTTCGAAAATTTCGAATTGCCACTAAACGATTGGTTTTAGGTACAATGTATGGTACATAAAGTCACAATAAAATTCACTAAAGAATTCAAAAATGTTATAATATACAGGGGGTTCCATTAAAAAAAAGGTAACTTTAGTGAATTTCTAATACTGAGCCACCCTGTATATAGACGAAACTATTTTAATAATATGCAGTATTATTGTACCTACCTTTTGAAAAAAAAATCAAGTCGATATCTCAATTAGGTAAAAAGTTATGGGACTTTAACGCGACCCTGGGTCACCCTGTATATGTTAACTCTAGATATGTGGTTCTGTATACAGGTTGGAGCACATACAGAGTGGCACCTGTGATAAACATTTTAGGAAAAACGGGACACTCTGTATAAATATAATTAATATTAAAATATGCAGCAAACTAGTATCTAATACTAACTAACTTGTGAAGAAGTTTTTTTGGTATCATCAACAGTAATAGATATATTGAGCTTTTAAATACTAATGTACCATCCTTTATAATATAACAAAGCTCGATAGATACGTTATTGTAGAAAATACTAAAAAATAATATGAGAAACTTTAAGCTCTTTAAACAAAAAATGAAATAATCCGCAAAATTGTTATTGCGATTTTCAAAGATTATCATCAAATCTATTAAATATGAAAAAAATTATATCGTGCGATTGCGGTGTTTATACAACGTTGTGTTAGAAGTTTGTATCAATTTGTTAGAAGGAAAAGTTTTTCGTTCGGGCGACTTACTGACACAAGACGCGAACAATGCTTCGCCCGTCAAGATGATAAATTCGCCCCGGCGAACAATTATCCCGCCATTTCGCGTGCTTTTTTAACTATAAAATTCCGAGTTCTTCTAATTATAACATGATTAATGGTTGTAGTGTTTAGGAATCGACTCGCCGGGTTGAAAAAAGGAAAGGGTTTATTAGCTCAATTTGTGCATTCTCGGCGTTAATTTTAGTTTAAATAGCTCGTGAAACGCGACTAACGATTCCGCTTTTGGATTTCCAGACAATAGAAAATGCATCGGAATGAAGATGGTTAATTCGATAAAGGGGGCCGCTCTTATAATAGAATATTTTAACGGAATTAATTCGATTAGAAAAGCTAATTGCGATTTTAATCTTTCTATTGCCGGCTAGAGCCGCCGTTGCTATTATCTCGACACATTTCGCGCAACGAAATCCTCTAATAAATATGTATATATGCAAGAACATAATACACCGGCAAATTACATTGTCTTTTAAAATGAATTTTCACCACGACCGAACGCGGATCTTCTGTATTAAACAAATACGCGCCTTACTACACGGACACATATGCGGTATACGGACTACATTGTTATTGAAATTGTATGTGCACCACTATGAGCTCGAAAATAGTTTCGGTTTAATACTGCTCTTTTCGTGAATTTTCATTTGAACTAATTTATTAAATAAAAAACTTTAATTTCTCACAAAGAGTTAATAAGATTTTAAAATAAAAAAAGGTATTAATACCAAAAGCTAGGTAAGACACAGGTGTATTTCATGAATGAACACGTCGACCCGATATACACGCTTCACGAATACATTCTACAGAAAATTGCTTCGTAAATTTGACATAATTCATAATAAAATAATCGAAATACCGCCATCATCGTCGGGCGTTCTTGCGTAAAGACATAACGAAATTTCAGTTCCCGAGCTCTTTGTGTAATTACCATATTTTCGGGGGTTTCAGATCCGACCAACTACATCTTCGGAATAATTTGAATTTCAGATATTCAGATGAGGACCCTTCCGCGCTTTCCTACAAATTTTAGCGCCGTCTGAGAGAAAAAAAATCGAGTCTATATACGGGGCGACTTCTTCGGCTCAAAAGAGCGCTCGTGGGGCGGCAAAAAGAAAACCGTCGACCTCAAATTAGTTCAATAAACGTCACGCGGCGAAAAGGAGCAGAACGAGAGGGCCCGGTAGTTAGGATATGATTTATAAGATCCTGAGGTGAGTGAATCTTTTGTTTTCCCACCTTTTACGTGACCGAGGCGAGATGTAACGCCGTAGCGAGGGTGTCGGGGAGCCGTTAATCATTCGAGGTGCCCGCTTTAATTTGCTAAGCCATAAACTAGATTGAGTGGTGAGCGTCGTTATGCATACCTTGGGACCTCTTTTGCTTCCTTGCACAATTTCGGTTTTAACGCTAGTTACCCCGATTTCGCGGCAAACTCCTTAATCTGGCAACTTACATAAAAATTTCACCTACATTTTAACACAATTTTATCACAACAAAATATGTATGTATACAAAATTAATACATATTTTATCATACCTACAAAAGGCAACATGGGAAATAGAAACGCGAAAGACTACAGTAAATTCAAAGAAACTCTTTGTTATTTTCCCGTTAATTAACGGAACAATGCCAGTACGTTATCAAAACGAAACAAATCCCCAGTTTGTCCCGCTGAATTAATGAAGATAATGCGAGTTATTACGTGTATAAATACGCGGAAAACGCCATCAACATAACTTCCACATTACACGAAAAATGCGTCCATCAAAATTGCATTATTAAGCGGCCGAGAAAGCGATATAAAATTAAGTGAAACGTGATTCGTATGGTTTCAACGTGTTACCTATGAGTGGCCGAATGGTTTCCTCGTTTCCTGCTGCAGTGACGCGAATTTTTATGAGCAAAAATCGGAGCGCTCCGCTCGAAATTGAGCCATCGTTATATCTACTACCTACTGCATAGAAAACACCATGATCCAAAATTTATACGCCTATACTTAACGAATTCGAAAAATTGCACCCGCATAATTCTTCATTACTGACGGTAAACGTTCGTTAAACGCGATAACTCAGCGAGCGTACGATATGAAATAGTAACGTCAATCGATTTAACTATATATTTTTAAATAAACTTCACCGAGATAGGGCGAGTGTAAAAATCTCGCTGCACATAAACCAGCATGATGTAGAACATCAGGTGTTTTCGAACAGAACGTTCTCCACTTAAAAACTATTTTACAACAACGAAAACTTCACGCCAGCTAAACTCCTGGTATAAATTTCCGCAAATTGGTTTCTTAAACGTAGGAAGGGTTTTCCAATGGACGACCGCTACATATATTTTGTAGCTTTATTGCCCTAAATAATGGTTGCGAATTAATGAAGCTTACTCGAGTACAGTTGGTGTTATGGCGAAATTTAATCAGCTCATTTTTACCCTGTTGCCACTTTATTAATTCAACAGTAGCCTTAAGGAAAACGTCAATTAGGTACTAAATCTTCAAATTCCACTCAATTCCACCCTTTTAAATGATTCTTCCGGGGCCGTTTTTTTAAAAGATCCGTTATCTACGCCTCCGGAAACCTATAAATTTCAATGGGATTAACGGAAATCGATCCTCACCATAAGCCCGCAGAAAAACGATTGTATCATCCGATGCAATTAAAACTCGCGCCAGTAAATATTAGGAGTAGTACAAAAAGAATTTGGTAATATTCGCTTTAAAGCACTTTTCCTCGACGTGTTTTCAGGCAACGAGAGAGATATTTTAGTTATCTCTACAGCATCACTGAGGATGAAATATAAATGGATCGTAAATTAGTTGTAGTGTTATATAGGTATATACCTCGATCCCAGATTAATTACAAAATAATTATCTATCGTATTTTCCTTTGGTTCTCTCATTCCGAGATGTCAGTCTCGAGTTAAGTTCTCCGTTCAACTATTACAGACACTTTAGGAATTTCAGAGGTAGAAAGAAGACTAACGTATAATGAGATAGAACTGTTTGTAATAGACATTATTAAAGTTAATTGAAATTAAATATTTATTGTAGAATGTTTATCTATTTGCAATCTAATTGTTGACTATTCATTACCCAAAATTTTCATGATTGCTTTTATAGCTTCTCTATCGAGCGGTTATTGAAAATTGTGAATAAAGGAAACATCACATATTTTCAGACTGTACTCTCAAAAAATTAAACAAAATGTATTCGATTTATCGATCTAACGGGATGATGTAAACTAAAATTAAACGTATTGAATATCGGTTTTCGGCTGTAAATGAAACGTGGTTGAAATTATTTATAACTGAAATAAAACGATTAAAAAATAATTCAGTTATTGAAACTATAATTTTCGCAGTCGGTCGGTCATAAACAACGATATCAATTTCAGGACGATGGTCCATATTTTAATTGAATTCAATTTTTCGAAAGAGGGATGGACATAAACAATAATTGAATGAGCGGACTGATTGGCTAAAATCATAGCGAAATTAAATACCTACCCGCAGGTTCGATAAGTAAAATTGATTTGTTCCGATTTATAACATACAGCATGTACTTTTACTACGTGCATTTTTTAACATTCTACAAATGTGTTATGGAAATTTTTCATAGCAAAAATGGCGCGTATAATTCCATAATTGTATTATTCACTTTAGAGTATAACTTCAGACAGGCAGGTATTTCGTTTTAATGACACCGACATGACAGATTCTGATTGATTTACCATTCGCCCATACACCTCAGTTTCAGTCGAATCGATTGCAGAAATATTTCAGTTTCACCGACAGCAATCATACTATATCAAACGAAATGAAATCTCGGAAATTTCACGGGGAGTAGGAGCCTTGATTGCGAAAGGTTATGTATATTTAAACGCTGCTTCAAATGCAGACGTGTCAAAATGCAAAGTCGATTTCTAGACGAGACGTCTAATAAAATAAAATCCCCGTTGATAAGCAAATTAAATAGCAATTCCCCAGCAAAGTCGATTATAGTTTCGCAATTTTCCGATTCGGAACCTTTGTAAGATTTTCCGCTCGATTTGTGGCCTTATTTATTCGACAACGGAACGTCTGAAGTGCATGGAAGTTCGCCGCATTGTAGGTAATAGATTCGGAATTATTTACTAATCTAGTACCCAAGTTATTTTCATTACGGAACTTTCTTGGTAAAAGAGGAGTTCGCGATGGCTGTTTTCCGCTTCAACTTCGACAATGTCTGTGAACTGGGTTAAACAAATGCGATTCTGACGGCTAACTTCGAACGAAAAATGCGACTTACATAGCACATGCAGCACGATCTGCTCGGAGATGTCTTCGCCCACGCCGTTGCTGGCCGTGCACTGGTATATCCCGGCCTGGTGGCGATCGACTCGATCGAGCGTGAGATACGGCGATACGGCGGTCTGCACCCCGTCCGGCAAGAGGTTGTTCTTCCGCGACCATGTCACCTTCGGCGTCGGATTTCCCGATGCTTTGCACTCCAATTTCACCGACGAGCCCTTTTTCACTTCCATGCGCCCGTTAGAGCTCACGTAGTGTATCCTCGGAGGTACTAAAACAAACAACCACAAATCTAAAATACTGATGTCTTATTCTATTGTAGATATCTAGTTATGTGAAAAATATGAGAATATCAATAAAACATTCAAATTTGCTCTTAGAAAGCTCCAAGAAACCCAAAAACCGACTCAATCAAATTTGAGAACCGCTTAAGTGAAACCTCCGGGGAAAACTTTTCCATTTTCGAGAGTCAAACGGCATTTAAAAGTGATAGACAGGCGGGAAAGATAAAAGAGAATGCCATATTATCGTGATGTATTAAACCCCAAAGGAGGTCCTGAAAGGGATCCTCCGAATATCTCGTTGCGAAATCGGGATAAGTTTGTGTCAAACTTGTTACGGCTGTACTTATTTCGTTGCCGTGGAACTTGTGTATGCTAAGTAGGAAGTTAATATCGCGCAATTAAGCGAACAGGATGGGGAATTGTTTTAAATTGGCGTCGGAGTGATCTAATTTAGAATTTATAATGCTATTAAATGCGCTAAAAATTAACGAAAAATTCGATGAACGAGCGGAGAAAGTATTTAGAGCAGAAAAGAACCGACGCTACATCGTTATTCATTTTAGACAGACTCTAAGGAAATTTATGCACTCTTTTAAATCTCCAGTGAGATATTAACTGCCATTTTATCGCGGTTACTGGCCTAAAAAGGAAGATTTAAAGGTTTAATAGAGATTCTCGTGACATAAAGTTTTAATTAAAAAAATACAAAAAAAAATTGAAATCTATATGAAAAAATTGAAATATACGCTCGTATAGTAGAGAAATAATGCAATATTTATGCACAATTTAGTTTCCATAAAAAATATATTGTATATACCTATAAAATTTAATATAAACATAAAAAAATTGTTCATGGATTATAAAACAATTTTAGGTGCACCTATTCCGAACAATGCGATATTTCATGGACTACCGATTTTTCGATCGAGAACTGTGGAGGAAGATCGGTCAAACAATATCACACCTCAACGGGCATTGTCAAAGCCCCTAAAGCTGTCTTTTGATATTTCACCAGCGATGGAATATATACTTTATTACCTGCCTCGTCCTAGGAGTCCGCGGCCTTTTCTCCGAGCGTTTTTCCATGGAATTTTCGATGACAGATAGACGTATCGGAATGTCAAATGTATCGTGAAATTATTAATCGATTTTCGCAGCAAAACTGGATCTATACTAAGGAGCGAAACTAGAACGAGGCTATGGAAACGAATCCCGGTTTAAAAATGTTGAAATGAAAATTTTTCCACCAGATTTCCACTCGGGGATATTTTAGAAACCTCGAGGTTTCACGTTTAATTGAAATAAGCACTTTTGTACGCCGATGGTGAAAAGCACACTCTTTTATGCACTTAATAATTCCACAACTGAAATTAAATGCCAGGAGAAAGAGTATTAAATTCTCCGAACAAGGCGATTTCCTGCGCAGAAATATTTGATTTCTAATATTTCCTTTTTGAATACTGGTTTTGTATGACTTGATAGCATTTGTATAGTACCTATGGAAAATCTGATATAATATCGTAACGTAATAAATATTTTATGCAATTCATTCTACCATTTATTTGTTGTTCGAAAGTGGCGCAAGTCAAGCCTCTATAGCTATCTTAGTTATACTGTAGGTATAAAAATCACTTAAAATTTTGGTGGAAGAGTTGAATAATAAAAAACTAACACTAATAAATAACAAAATTGCCAATTAAGTATTTTTGTAAGAGCGTAAAAGTAAATAAAGTATTTTTGGAACAGGATAAAGGAAAGAAAATTGGTAAACATATTAGTCATTCGAGTCGGCTTGTACATGTTAAAATGGCAGAAAATAAATCATAACGTAATGACCGTGGTTCGACGATGAAAACTTATAAATTTCTCGCTAAACAATAAGCTCGCAACCCTATTGCACACATTACGATGCGATATCAGCGGTTTTGCGTGACTTAAATGTTTCATATCGCCGTGATGGTCCGACCGGCGAAGAAAAATTGCTAATATACTCGTGAAGAATTAAATACAGTATGTCGTAACGATAAATTCCGGCCACAAAGCGAAATACTCCTTGACCGAGTACGAACACAATACGTAAGCTTTTATATGACATATTCGCCCATAAAGATGCCCATATTTTCGCTCATGTGCGCAAAATGAAAATAATAAAGTTGGTTATTTATCGGCAATACCAATTGCTTATTTACCCTCGTGAGCTCTCCGGCTTATAATAAGGACAGGGAAAGCTTCCAGAAAATATAAAAGGTAGTTTCAGATGATATATGCCGACAAACGATGTTGCATAATTTTTCTTTACTACACAAATAATAATTCAACCGACCATTGGTGTAGTGATTTCATGAAAAGGTCCTTAAATTTAGTTTCGCTGAAATAGAAAAGGTTCTTGCACATCCTGCTCCGCTTTGGGGAGTTGTTGTATTTTTTCTTCCATACAGTGTATCGCGAATTGCGAGAGATAGCAATATTTTTCGCTCAAGGGACCAATGAGATAAACCTAGGACCCTTCGAGGTGATAAAATTAGGGCGAGCGGAGCTTTATTAGAGGTCTGAAGATCCGTCCGCAGACCTTTTTCCGTTCCTGATAGCGTTAAGAATTTTCCCTCTTTAACCGGACGAGGGTATAAACAAAACCATTGTGTATACGTGAGTTTTCGAATTAACATTTCCACATCGCCGGGTTAATTCGAAAAAAATTCGACCATAATTCATTCGAAGCGTATAAGGTGGAGATACATCATAATAAGAGCAACCCATTTAACTCAAAAACGAAGATAAGAGCGTTACCTCTATTGTAAGTATGGATCCATTTAGACTCGTTAACGTTTTTTCTTTTTTCGTTCGCTGTACTTTGAACGCAAGACATCGATTTTCCATTAAAACTTACCGAGTATTTCGACGGTGTGGGTAATTTCTCTCGGCTCGAGTGTCCCTATCTGGCAGATGTAGTCCCCCGCGTCCTGCGGGCCCACTTCCTTAATCTCCAAGCTGTAGCCGTGCACCAGGTTGACTCGCGTATCTGGCGTTACCTTCACATTACCCGCCGATAGCACTGCTATACCCTTTTTCCATACAATCATATAAGGACCTGCAATGCAAATACAAAAAAAATATTAGTTACTATATCGCACGAATTTATGTGTGCGTTTCGTTGCTAGTGAATGAACTACAAGCGTGAATAATTAATTAGTTATTGGTAGTTTTAATTCATTTAGTGTTTGGGCGTTTTGGGTATCAGTATTGCCACTCAAATAAATCACAAGTATGCGTGTTAGTGCTCCATATTCTCTATGAAAGGCACCACAGGGAATTCGGTCATTATTCAGGTAAAAAGGTTATGTATACCAGGCGATTTCGTATTCCACGAATTCCAGATAATACGTTCGAGCATGATATCCCGAAAGGAGATCGAAAAAAATGTTAAACCCGTGAAAAATTAATTCGATAATATTGTGCAAGAATATAAGCGACAAATTAATAAGTTGTTTTCGATGTCGGTGCGGTGGTAGCAGCTTTTGTGCGGCTTTATTAATGAAACGAATTGGAATTGCAGCTTTGAGAGCGAGCTAATAATAGAACAGCGGCCGTTAAGTTTCGTGTTCATGTCTGGAAAGCTGCAATTTAAATTATAAATAAGGGAAATACAATGGTTGAATGTATTGTTCAACGATTTTTTTGTCATTATACAGAATAGAGGTTTTTCGATGCAATTTGAATGAATACAGGAAAACATATTTCTGCGAAATTTTAATTAAAAAAATTTCGCATTGATGAGGCAGATAAAAAATTTATTAACAATACAATATACATTGTGAGGACCACACACCTCGGTTTGTGACTTAAAATCCCTTTAAAAGAGTTCAATTAGCCCTATTATTGGGATTATTCGGGCAATAATTAGTGGAAAAAAGTACGTGGAAAGAGAGCGCCGCGGCGCCCGCACATCGGGCGATAAATTAACGTGAAATAGAGTTAGAGCGAATAAATTTGGAGTCGGGAAAATTGTTGGCGCAAAATCGAGCATCAGATGTTTTTCGTAGTGATTCGATTAAATCCGAATTACCGCGCTCGAAGTCGAATTTTTTTTCCTTGACCGCGGCCGTAAAGACGTCAGACCGGAGTTGCCGGCATTAACGAGTCCGGGAGTTCGCGCGAAGAAGCGCGCGAAAATAAAACCGAAATTTATGTGATTTTCGAACGCTTTGTTAAAATTAGAGTGGGTTTTTTAGGTCGATTTTTCGTCGCTAGTGGCTCCGGCTTGCACCTGATGTAATAGGGAGATTTGTTAAGCGGCCTGCAGGATAATTAATTAGGTACCGAACATCGATCAGTCTGGCAACTTCCTGCAGGGGAGCGAAGTCGAGCCATCGGATTATTATCTCACTAAAACCCGTAGAACGGAACTTTATATTTTATTCACGACGTTCCTATAAGTTATTTCCAATCCTACATCACCCGGAACACAGTACGCTCTTAATTACACCGCTTTGTACGCGTCGAATCGTCCTGCACATGCAAATGGAAATCAAATCAAGTACATTAAATCGAACGGCGCATTCATTTAAAAACTTCATCCCAAAGTTCCAAATAAAATTATAATTCTCCATTAAACGAAGTGTTTTCTCCCTAAAACATTTCTCCGGTGAACGCTCGTTCTTTTTTTTTGTTTTTCCCTCCTCTAATCCCAAATCGCCTCTTAATATGCAGCAAACGCAATCGTACACTTTTTCTTTCGCTAGGGACATTTAAATCACTTCGACGTCCATTACTACGATTTCTCCTTCTCTTATTATTTCCCGGATTCGATGTGCGTTAAATTGGCCGATCGAAATTAGCACTTAACATTTATTTCTTTCCATTTAGTCCTAGTCCGGAAGGATAATGTACTTCCAGTGAATTCAATCAACTATGCTATACTTACCTATATTAAAGTAACTGTTAACTATTGTATTCGTATTACTATTATTTTCATGTCAATTGCCAGTTGAATTAGTAGTAGAGTGGAAAGTGCTTTTGCCATAAATTCCTGCTTATAGGCGGGTTATAAGGGGAAGATATAAATTTGGGGCGGCTGGGAGAACTCCGTAAAAATTTGAAAAATCGCGGAGCCACTCTCACGCGAACATCTATATCAAATTAAACAGCATCCTTCTCGAATTGCATGATGAATGTTTTAGAGATGTTTCCGAGTATAGAAGAAAAAAGCGTTTTCGTGTATTCCCGTTCGTTTTATTGCATTTTATTCGGTTCGTTATTTTTATTTTACTTTAGATTTCGCCGTCTTGCACGATATACCACTCCGGCAAACATCGTGCAAATTGCTACATTAAAACGGAGTGTGTAGAGTGTTCCTCTTGAATACTTTTAATGGCCCATTTTCTGTCTTAATATCGTCGCTGTTAACATTAAGAGCCCTTTCGCATCTTTTCTAATACGAACATATTTGTTATACATTACACTACTTTCGACATTTGACAGTTAAAATATATTTATTCTAATCAACGTTACCAGATCTAGTACAAATTTCATTTGATCTATAATCATTTTTAAATAAGTAATCTTTCTAAGAAAAAATATATCGTGTAGAAATTTAATCGATAACTATTCTGATAAGTTCGGTGCACGATTTTCCTGGAATGATTTTCCTCGATTCGTACTGTAAAGAGGCGAAGGAATATAAAAGTGAGGACAGCAAAAGATAGATTTAAATGTGTAAAATACGGGTTTAAAGTGAACCGTAAAATCGGTCGGTGTGTATGCGAGGGGTCGGGCGAAAATGGAGTTAAGAAGTTGATTTATGTATTGACTTTCGAGATCGTACTTTTTCCGAAACTCCTACCAGAAATGACGAATTTAACGATTGGATTTCGCCCGACTTTACTGGGCTGTGCAGTTTATTATTAACGTCAGTTGCAGGCGACGAATTTATTCATGCAAATGCAAATGTCCGTATTATTCATTCATGCTCCGTTGCTGTATTGTGCAATGGCATTCTTAGTGGACAGCCAGAAAAATGGTGATTTGGACGTCGATTGAATGTCCACTTATATAAAGGGATTTTATCAGTGCCCTGATGTCAATCTAACATCTCGGAGAAATATTCCCGATTCCACTAAATACGTTATTCCTAATTATGTTTATATAGGACCAAGAATAACACGGACCGAAATTCGATTGTGTCTGTAGGACTCAATTATTGGCGCAAAACGTGCAAAATCGGCTCTCGTCGAGTTTCAGAAGCGCTTCAATACCAATCGCTTATTAATAACAATAAGTATCTTAATAGAAGTGGACATAATTAGTTTTTTTTAATTACCAAAATTCGTAAAGGAGTAGGTATAATCCAGAAACCGTAAGAGATTAAAGTCAATAATATCACCTGCCGTTATTCCTGCACTTATAATAAAGTTTCGGCTTGCCGAATTCAAATTAGTTCCGGAGTTTATAATTAAAAAAGTTTTGCTTATTCTAAAGGACGTGCAGTGGATTAATAAATAATTCGGTTTGTCGACTTGCTCATTTTTTCTCCGGCATAATGCCATTTTACGCCCAAAATGCTAAATGAATTTAGCGATTTTATGGGCGAGGTAACCCGAATTAAGCCGTCAACGACATTATAAAAAAAAACTCTATTTAAATGTAACAAATATTTCGAAACAACGTAGCAAATGCTCACCGGCGGAAATGATTTTTAATTTAGTTTGGACATTATCTGTCGTTCAATGATAAAAATACAGTCGTTTGACCCGCGGGGGAAAAAGATATTTCGCTAGACCAAAACCTAAGTTATTTTATACCGAATGAGATCGAAACCGAAGCTCTTATATAGCCGGATTTCGCGGATTTGGGATTTTATATTTACGGCGCACGAGGCGAATAGCGTTCGAGCAACAAATAAATTCCTTAAAGGGCTCTTCGAAATTATAACCCGCCGAAATTTTAGAGTCGAAAATCACGGTTACAAAATCATTCGTAATAAATCCGAGAGTCCCATATTCGCCGAAGTTTAAACCAACTGGAAGTTTAATCTATTTCCCGAAAGTATTGCGCGAGATGAAAGGACCTCTTTTCAATTGAAGCTACTCCTCGATTAAGTGATCGAAGCCATCTAGACTATTCAACGACTAATCTTATACAAGGATTTTTGTCAATTACCGAAGTTCGGAAGGCTCCAATTCGAGTCGAGGTGGAGCGCAACTACTCGAACTCCATTCGATTCGATAACTTTTTCCTTCGACAAGAAGACCAAAAATTGCACCTAATAAACGCCAGGAATTCTCGCACCGACAGAAAAGGTAAAAATAAATATTTTTTAAACACAATTAATCAAGCGCAATGGAATAAAACAATGCATTCTATTTGTTCTAAAATTTAATTAACTACTTCTTTAGAATATTGATAGGATTTTGCATAAAGAATACGACTTCTTGTCGGGTAAAGAGCGCTTCTGTCATGCTCTGTTATAAATGCTTGGTAAGTAAGAAGAGCGAATAAAACAGAAATCGCTGTATTAATTTTGGTAGTCAGTGTTTTTTTTGGCGTAAACGAGGTAAATTTATGAAGTTCATTATTTCGGCGAACAAGTCCAAACAAGTCGCATGTGGGGGGGAACGTAGACAAGAAGCCGAAACGCCGCGTCCAATTAAACGGATGAGTTATGCTCATAATCTAGATTAAAACAGTCTCTTTGAGCGGTTTATTTCGAAAACCAGATAAAATTGCTTGTTTCAATTTAGCCCGGAATTGTGAACTTTTTTCCGGCCGCGCGCGAATATTTTATCCGGTTAAAGTCGGGTGACAAATGGCCGTAGACTCGGCGAATCGCATTGTTTAGGAACAATTTTTATATTAAAGTTTTTTTCTTGCGGCAAAGATAAATTGCTTTAATGAGCAAAAATTTGTACGAAACGACCTCAACATCTATCCCTTAATTTATTATTTATTGTACGTATGTTCATGTAACGCAACGATTCCTGTCCAGAATAAAGAAACGATTTATTCAACATGCAATCATTCTTACTCCAAAGTCTCAATTTCCGAGGATATATACGATTTAACTGATGACAAATGACCTTTCGCCGGATTCGCAAAATGATTGCGATAGTTTTGAAATAAATTTTGGCGCGGTAAAAAAATACGAAAAACTCCGATCGGAGGTAATAAAGTACGGAAACCTTTCCGAACTTCTTTAACGTCAAGTGCACACCCGCCCTAGTGTCGGCAATATGCGACAGAACAAAGACCGTTCCTCGTCATAAAATTATAATTTTATAAATATAAATCATTCGCTTTTTTTTGTATTCTATTTTATTTCGCTTCTTCCACTTACCATAAACTCCTCGACCGGGTGCGTATAATTCATAATTTTTTTCATCGCCGGATGAATCTCTAGATATCCATTATATTAAAAATATCGTGTGGACCAAAAAATTTCTCTTCCGAGTTGCCCTATTTAATTCTTTAAAGAAGTACTTACCGGGATTAGAGACATCGCATGGTAGCACAACAGTATCCTTATCGGTGACTTTAAACACCTGGCTGGACGTCAGGAATGTCGGCAGAGCAGGTGGGTCCACTTTGATGTTGGCCTGCAGGAATCCTGCGGGAAAAAAAGCGCGAGATAATCAACTATGCTCGGCGTGAATAAAAGTCGTTGTTTCAATTTCAGGTGAAACGGAATAAAACAGGAGCCGGGGAGCGGATAATAAATTATTACCGACCACCGACAATAATAAATTTGCGCGGGATATCCTGCTCAAAATTCGACGAGACGCCTCAAAGTTTTTCGGGCAAAGGTGCAAGTGCGCCTAAATTTTTAACTCGCTTCATGTTTATGATCGCGGGCGCCTCGCAACACGTTACCAGGAATACAGATGGCGGCGCGAAAGGCGGCTATAAGCATCATCGCGACCGCCTAACGATCCTTTTAAAAACTTTATTGGGCGTTATTTACTCTTAAACTCCCGCTCAAATATATTTTCCTACCGAAAACAGAAACGCGTTCGAAGAAAACTCTGCACCTAGTTTAGGTTATATAGTTCGAGGACATCTTATCACTCGACGGGAGGACTCTATATCGAGCGCCTGGAGGGCCCTTTCGACGACGAAGTCCTGTAATTCCCGGAAAGCTCGCCTCGCCTACCCTGACCACTAATATCACCAGAGCTTCGCCGAATTAATGACTTACTTCACCCTCGGGAGGATCTACCGCATACAATTCACCCGTTTGACACACTTCCAATACAACTCATTAACAAAACAAAATCATACACGATTCGATACCAACTGTTGGAATATCGCAATAGTTCATTCCCAAATCTATTTGAACTACCGTATTTGCGAATAGTAATGAAATATTGCGATGTTGCATTAGTAGAATTGTCGAGATTTTTGGGGCAAAAGTGTTCGATGTAATTTGGATAGAGTAATCATTAATTGCAATTTTACCGGGCGAGCGCCTGTATTTATTGGAGCGAAAAATCTCGCAATAAAGAGGGGATCAAAACAAGCGATTTTATCTGCACTCCGCTCACGCGCTCGATTTGTCAATTCCGTACAACCGGCGAAATTGAACTTATTATTTCTGCCTTCTTTATCGGCTTTCCTATATCCTCGTCCGAGCCGGTGTCGGATCGACCTCGTAAATTCGCAATAAAAATAAAAATTCTAACGAGTTACATTCGCGACTATAATAACGGAATTAACAAGCTTTTCTGGAGTTACAAAGGCGTAATGGAAAAACGACACCGTGATAAAATTTGCGCGATGGCAAAAAAGCTGGAAATCCGATACAGTTTCGAACAATGGAACAATTTGCACAAGGAATTCCAAACTAGGCGATAATTACGAGCTAGTTATGTAGGTATGAACAAAAAAATCAAAACGAGTTTCAGTTTACTTTTACAAATTGGCTGAGATTTGTTTTATTTTTATCTTTACCTGTTATCATTTACCAGCACTTCATAATAATAAACTACTTCAATATGTACAGAGATAGAACAGAGTGTAGAACTTAAATTAACAATAGTTACACCAAAGGAAACTAGAAAATTAATTAATATTTTTCTCTTGCAAATTTTTTTAATAAAATTCCAAATAATTAAAGAAGTTCATTTTCTTTCATCGTTTTTTTTCGCAAGTTTGAGAAATTCGGTTTCTCGTCTAAAATCTGAAAGCAATTAATCTAGTTCGGGTTCGTCCCTCCTTCCCTTCCATCGCCGAATTTATCACTTATAAATCCCCGACGGCGGAGTCCTCGATTCAAATGAATCAATTACTCAAAATCGGCCGACTCGACTTTTTTAATTTATTACTTTTTTTTGTGATTATAATTGCGGTTAATTAAAAGGAGAAATAAAAAGCTTAATCAAAATGTAAATGCACGGCGGCCCGGCCGGATTTCTTTATCAGTTCGTTTCTCTAATTCCTCGCCTCCTTTATGCAAAACCCCTGATTTTATTCAAAACAAAAATAAATCGGAGTTGCAGCCGGGACCGCAGGGGGTGGGCCGGCCGCTTCAATTAAACCTGATTAATTAATTAGCGTGGAATATTAAAATTTCCTTTGTCTTCCTATTAACTTCGCTGTGTAAAAATTTGTCACGTATATGTTAAACTCAAATGGCGTTTTAATTTCTTAGTTTAAAAAAATTCCCCCAATTTATTTTTACTCTCCCGAAGGGTTCTATTAATCACCCTGAGTCTGATGATTATATAGGATGACATTACACTGATTAATTAACACGGCTCTCCATAATTTGTCAAAGAGGTTTTTCATCGTCCAATTAACTCCGAAAAAAATTATTTTCATACCGAACATCTTGAATGTTCGTCGGATTTTCCGCTGTAAAATTTGTATCGCAGTTTAGGTAAATCCAAATTGAACGAGTTAGTCTTTTATCAGCACGGGAAAGTTTTGTACAAAGCCATTCGTTACACTCGCATTCGGATGAGAATATACCTTGTTCTTACGGAGATATATAGATATATTTCTTGCATTAATCTACAGGAGCATCTTGCATCTTCTACGTGAATTATGGAGATCCGGCGCGAAAAGGAGAATATGCATTCGGCGAGTAACAAATCGCAATGTGGTGGAAAATTCGCGGCAGAAAACCCTTTAAATTATCGTTTTCCCGCTTACGCTTTCGTCTTAATTTAAATACGAGTACAATTTCGAATTTCGCATCTGGCGCAAAAATTATTCTTATTGTCCGATACGCAAGGCATTTATTTACTTTCCTATACGGCGAATTTATCGGAAAATCAATGACATAATAAAACTCCTTTTATACAGACACGTTTCACGTTATACCTACATTTCGAACTGATGAAGATAAATGGGATCGTTTACATTGTCATACACCTTTTAGTGCCGGAAGGTGAACTTCGAAATATTTCTCTCCATTTTATTTTATTCCGCATCGACATCATGCACGATGGAAATATTTACATAAATATTCAACTAATAAATATTTAACTAAGTAGCTGACTTAGACTGATCTCATCCAATATTTTAAATCAAATTTATTATTATAATGTGGCGAAAGAAAAATCTTTGCAATTTTTATCTTCTAAACAGACATTCTTATATGACATATTTCAGTTTTATGGGATAAATATAGAGGTTCCAAATTGTAATGTAATAACTTTGTCTGGTCTATGGACAATGGCCGGTGCACTTGCAGTTGATTATGAAAGTGACGAGACCAATTCGTGAATTTTCGAAATAAATACAGTGATACATTAAGCGTGCTTTTCGTTTATCGCTTGAATTTATTGCGCGGGGACTCGAATGGAATGGCTGGTTAAATTATTTATGTGGCCGAAGCACGATAGTAATAGTCACGTTAGCGTTTTTTTTAACTACGCTAGTTCTTATGTTAATTTATTATGAAAAATACCATTCTATTGTATCATGTGTTAATGTTTTTAATCATCCGTGTGTACTTTTTTCCGTGCTCCCCCGGAGCGAAGTTATCGCCTTGTCTTCGTTACACTTGTGCTTCTAATAGCACGCACATTTGCATTCATTTCAAAGGCAGAAATGGCAAATACGGAGATATTTAAATTTATTAACGCTTAGTAGGTACATAAGAATTTTTTTTAGTAGATAAAAGTCCAGTAAATCAAGGTGTAAAAACATTCGCTGCAAAACCGACGAATTTCTGAATTTCCAAGCTAAAAATCGACCACATCAGCCTTCGAAGCGAGTCGTCGAGGGTCCAGCCGCACGGCCATAATTTCATTTGGCTAATGAAGCCAAGCCGGTAAATACGTTATTATATGCAAATGGCGTTCCTCTGAGCTGAATAATTTCGACTTCATCTGCCGAGAAGGCCGTTACCGGTCTCTCGCCCTCGGTGCATCTAATCCAGCTAAGTAATTTAAAGAAAACCGGATGACGCGACGGTCTATCGAACGCGCTTCGAATTAACCTTCCCTTTAGGGCGCAAAACACGCGGAATTATGTATTATTACCACCCAGTGCTTGTATATATCATATTGTCGTTCACTAACGGTCCGAGGAATTATGAATTGTCTTATATAACTCTTGTTGAAGCTGCATCATGGCCGGTGCAATTCCCGTTTTTCTTCTGCCTCGCGTAATTCCGTTACGCCGGAGTATCTGCTAACAAAAACTGTCAGGCTCACTGTAGATTACACGTGGACGACAACAGAGAAAACAAGTTTAAAAACCCACAAAATAGTAGGTGAATTTTTCACTGGGTAATAAAAAATATGGAGGAAATATGCAACAATTATTTAACACACCAATTTCGATTGATTTGTTCAGTATACCATATTATTAAAAAAGAGAAGTATAATGCAAATAAACATTACTAAATGTACGCTATTCTACTAGATATTCTAAATTTGTGATTATTTTTATCACAAAATTAACACAGCAAGAAGATGATGCTGGTAAGTAGTAGCATTTTGCTCGTTTGCATAAAGTTGAAATGAGATAAAGCGAAGCGAGTGTTGTATAAGCGGGCACTTTTATCCCGTTTCCAACTAAAACTATTTCTTCCGCTATTCTATCATTAGTTTTCGCTCTAAATTACACAATGTACCTAACTGAAGTGCTTATTTTATGGCCGTGTTTGCTCTGACGAGCGAACTGCTCTCGCCCATTTAGAGCAAGAAGATAGTAGGAAAACAATCTTTTAGAATGAAAATTATTTTTTGTATTCATTACAATAATTATCTAAACAAATTTGATAATATAGGGTCTTCATACACCTACCATTAGTCGTAATTAAAATGTTTTGATAAGATGATGAAATTCTGCACTGCGTGCAGTTTACAACGTAAAAAGGAGAATTTAAAATGTAGATAAGGATTTATTTCAATTTTCACCGCCCGGATGTAAATCTTTTAGGCGAAGTTTATTCTTTGCGAAGGACAAACTAGGGCAATAAAATGTATATTTCCATCGTAGAAATTATATTTATTCTGGTGCATTTCGCAATCCTCGAATTTACGAACACACGGCTGTAATTTCTCCATATTCTCTCCCAGCATTTCGGATTAAATTCTTCGCAATCAAGTTTATTAAATTTTATAAACACCGCTCAGGTTCTTTTCATTATTTGCATACGTTACATCTGTGTAAAATGTATGCGCATTCATAGAAATTTATATACTCCATATAAATGTATAATTTTATTGCAGTATTGCGCTTATAAAGTTCTTATACCCCGTTTAGGTAGATATACAGTGACATCGTAAAGTATTCTCATCCACTAGACGTGTTAGTTGGTAATTAGACCAAAAATTAGTCATTTGTGACAGATGACTTTATGTAGGCACTATATAATCCTGTTTGATTAAAGATTAGCACACGCCTCTGGTGCAGGTACTCGGCGTTAATCGAAAATCCTTGTAACCCCCTTCCTTTCCGTCGAGCACATACATCGATACTTCGAGAGAGCACTTTCGATTCATTACACCTGCATCTCATTCTTTTTCGCCCGCCAGTTCTCTCCCTTTTCGCGGCGCCCCGGCATTCCCTTCTCTTTGACGCCCCTAACGCGCCTTCCCATAAACTAGGTCGAATTTTACAGTCGAAACGAAGTTCATTGTTTCCGGCAGAAATAACCTTTATTAGTTGATACCAACTGTTTTTATTATTAAGCCGTTGGAACTACCCTAGATTTAGTGCTTTGATAGGCCGCGAGGTAGCGCTGTTTTAAAAGCTTTGTTTTTAATTAATCAGTCGGTATTAGATTCGTCGGTATCGTTGCAGTAATTTAAGTAGTGGATCATAAAAACCTGGAATAGCCAGGAAAAACCTTTTCCTGCGCTTAACGTTGTTACGTGTTCGTTTTGTTTTACTTTTTTTTTTGGGGGGTAAACTAATCGCGTATCGTAAAATGAGTGCATATGCAAAGTAAAGCGGATTCCGGATTGCATTGTGTCCATGTATAGGGGTAAACGGGAAAAGAGGGACTGGCGGACGCACGAAACACAACTTTCGACGTTCATTCGGCGAACACAGCACGGAACGTTTAATCGGGTCAATGTTGCCAATTATTCGCATAGCCTTTAGAGCTTTTTCCGAGCTCGAGTTAATAGTACAGCGTATCGAAGGAAAGGCTATAAATTGTTTATTTCCAGTCGGAAAATACGCGGAACAATTCGTTTTTCGTTTTGTTCCCTTTGATAAACTGGAACAATCCACGTGGATTTTTGCGTTTTTCGACGGGTTTAATTGCGATTTTAGATTTACCGAGGAACAAGCCGGGAGATTCATTGCTTTCTTTGAAAAAAATATTTTCCGATATTAAAACCGTTTATCTCCTATATCGCGTAAACTCTGAACACAACAACCAATCGAAGTGGAAGGGAAGGGAATTAATACGCACGTACGCGCGATTTTTTTTCCAATTTAAATAATGCATCCCTTCTCCTCGGGCAAATCCCTCGAACTGCTTCTAAATGGAGTTTCTTTTTTTTCACGCTGACCCTTCAACACTTATTCCCATTCTACAGTTTCTTATACACTCTTTATTCTCCGGGCGAACCGCAAATAAACTGACCTTTTCTAAATAAGATCGAGATGGCGTTCGAGCGTATCGTCGCATTAAAGCTCGGCCGGTCCAGTAAATTTCAATTGAAACCAAAACCCTTATATACCGCTTAAATTATATTATCTACCAAAGGAAAACACTGACCGAAATTCTCCCGCATATGTACTCTAATTATTTAGCATTAACAAGTAGGTATCTGAGAATCTTATACTTACCTACTGGTTTGTGAATTTAGAACCTTTTCGCTTGAACTCAAGTGTTGAAAATGATGTTTTTATTATTAATGAGAAATTGCCGCTTGAAAAACTCGCTACTATATTGACTTATCAGGTAATTTGAAGGCTTAATGCATAATTACGTCGGGAGTAGGCGCATACCTATACGCGGAACTTAATATTCCGGGCATCAATCGTCGGAAATGTTTACACACAGCTTACGACGATCGAAGCGTGTTCCCCATACAAAAGAACGTGAATATTCCACCCACATTAATTAACCCGTCAGAATCGTTTGACTAAAAAGAGAACAAGCCGCGAAATTACCTATAATCAAAGAGCTATGTGTACGTTAAGTACACGTGTTATGAGATTTGGGTAATACAGAAGCATACTGGGTGTATTTATAGATTGGTAGTGTAAAAATAGGTCGAAAAGTTCTTGTAAGAAGTACCTAAGTGTGCACTTGAGGAGAGATGAGAGTTGCAGAAATTTTTTATGAGTTGGCTCCTGCGTTTTTTCACATAAATGTTTCAACGCCCTGTGTATATGAATCCTTTTTCGAGTCAGATCTATAAATAAACACACGAAGAGCGGCGCGTGAAGAATTGTATTTTTTAGTATACAGTCCTCAAAACGGGGTCACATTATAAGCGGGCTATTTGTATTGCATTTGTCTTTACGATTGTGATGTTTGCGCAGCGGCTTCGGCGAAGTCTTCGGCACATATATAATACGCGACCCTCGTCTTGTTATGCTAAACTAAACCAAACATAGCCGAAACCTTCGCTTCAAACAAAAACAACAAGTTTTCTCGCTTTGTTTTCGCACGCGAAAACGTACGGCCGTAATACACCTTTCGTCGCGACGCCTATTTGTTGGCGTTCACTAAATATTGTGCCCTTTGTAGGGCGTTGTGTCTTAACAATTCGTCAAATCGCGTAAAGTGCTTCTTGTGTAATAAACAAACAACGGGCCGCTTCGGTGAAACGAATCGTTATTGTTCAGAATATTTTTTGCGAATGAAATTTCCTGTTAAAAAATACGTATTCAATTTGTGCATTAATGGATTTTACCTATCATTACCGGAGTAAATATATACGCGTGGAGCCTCGGGATATTACAAATAAATAAAATATACGAAAGCGCTTCGATGGATTTTCATCCGCTTATTTTCTTTTTACACGATTTCTGTTTCATATGTTACAAGGTTTTTCAATTGAGGGAGGAAATTAAATGTCGTTGCAGAGGATCGAATTATCCTGCCAAAAGGACTATAAATTGGAAAGGAAATCCCAATTTTCTTTTGTAGGAAATACCATTGTTATAGATAAACAATCGTTTTAAACAAACCTTACCTACTCCACTAAAACCTTATATACACTATTTTCGAATTAATGAAGATAATTAAAAAGGTTTCTAATGCACGTTGAGAAAATCCTACCGGCATACACTCGACGAGTTAAAACGGAATTTGCGTTTTCACATAGTCCCGATTCTGCATGTGACCGCACGGAGCACACAATTTTAATTATTTAAGCCTTTCATTCACCGGCTCGCATCAACCGTCGAGCTTTTGCGCTAGGCGGCAAATTTGGAATGCTTGCAATTAAATTTCCCGAAAGATTTTTACGGAACCATCCACCTCTACCGGCTTATCGCCGCTTTTCGTTGTCCCGCCAATACAATAAACAATAAATTCGTAAACCAGTCGATAATTCCATCCGATATATACGAGTAAACAGCTTTTCTAAAGAACTCCGGAGCTTCACGTATCATCTGGCAGGTGCACGGAGCGCCCCTTTTTGACATAAATGTAAATCCCTTTCCCAATAAAGTCGCAGGGGCGGTGTGTGCGAGCGTAATCGCGAATACGCCGCCTCGAGTCTTAGAATTTTTCAATTTCTAATGTTTATACAAGCGACTTCGAGTGAGCGACTTCTAATAAATCGAGAAGGAAACGAGGTAGAGACCCAACTAGATTTCTAAAATGTAACCACAAAATTAAATTTAGTTATTAAGTAAGCTTCATGCTGCTTGAGAATATTACATTTGCTTACCTATAGGTATAATGACATCGTTAGTGTTAAATTAATAGGTTTTTTTCGGGATTAATTACATTAACGAAGCATATCCGACAAACGCGGCAACTAATCCGGTTGTTTTTTGTATTCTGATTGAGACGCCCGCAGGTGTTATACCCGGACTAATCCGGTTGCGAGCGGGGGGCTCATTGAAAGGAAAGAAGCTCGCGCAGTAACGTAATATGTTTGTCACGTCGACTTTGTTTGTAATATTGAAAAGTTTCCGGCAAAAGCAGATGCGACGTTCTCATAGACGACTACTGAGCTGATACAAAAACGATACCGGCTCGGTTGGTTTTCCCTTTATATCCTTTGTGTCGACGACGAGAGAAGGCGACGATGGGGTTGCGAGAAAACGGAAAAATTCGCACATACTTACGTCAAATGCGCCTTTATGTATTAACAATGGGAGCGGCTCAATAAAAATCGAGCCGAATTAAATTTTTCTCCAAACAAAAGTTTTCTCATATTCCGGATTCTATCTAACCCTTTTATATTCATTGGAAATTCACGTAACGGATTCTCAAACGAAAAGTTCGCAATTGCCGACTTTAAATCATGCAGTTTACCCTTTCAGGCAGCGGCTAGGTTAACAAACTCTTGTATATCTCATGAAGAAGCGGTAAAACGTGACCCTTTTCGAATATCCTGTCAACGAGGAATATAGATTTCGGAGAATATTATCCACTGCGAATTTTTGTTTACCGATGACAATAAAACGAGTTTTAGCTAGAGCAAATTCCCCAGGTATGCGCTTATAGAAGACGAAAATAGGAAAAAGAACATGTTTCAGATCGGCGATTGGGGGCGAAACTGGTAACCGGGTGCGTAGATGTTTTATGGTGAATAAAACCAAAAAATTCCCTTTTGCCGTTCGACGCGACGTTAACTGCTATTGAAATATATTTATTGCGTAAAACAACCGCAAATAAAACGGCGGCAAATTGAATAAAAATACGGGCACATAAATTTACTACGTCGTAAAAATATACAGGAAAAAAATCGGACGGTTAAGAACATTTTCCCGTATAGGATTGTATTTGTGCAATATGCACAGAATTTTTCCAACCGAATGAACTGTTGCACATTCCATCAAACACGCCTCAACGTTTGCGCAAACGATTTTGCTAACCTCTATTTAGAGTATTTAGTGGACATTGAGCCAATTAAATAGGCAGGGCGAATGCTTCGAACTTATTCGAATTCCACTACCTACGTAATATTAGAATAAACAAAAATACGTTTGGAAATGCGAATCCTATTAATCCAGAAAAATAATCCCCCTTTAAATCCCCTATCCGGAAATTAAATAAAATTCCTCTACATTGCACACACATCAAAGAGCTTCCACAGAATATGGCTTTCTGAAAGTCCCGGACCCCCTTTCAATTAGTCAATGCCGAAATACGTACCCAAATTTGTTTTATCTCCACCAGGCAAGATCAGAACAATATATCATCAGTTCATACATCAAATAAAAAGAGTAGGTGCGGATCAGAGATAAATACCATCATAAGAATATTTTCATTCATGCTTTTAGCGGACGAGTTTTTAAATTTTGGTGGATGTGAATTCAATTCGTATGTAGTAAAAGGACGTAGATTGGTGGATGCTGTATTTATTTTTGGTGGAGTATCTACGTCGATATTTTGGTGTATGCTATTCGAATTATTGGCGGAGGATTGTGTTTAAATTGTTGGTGGAATATTCAGAATACGTTCCTGCGCTATCGCGAAACATTTTAATTTTGTTGGCGAGGAAATCTGAAGAGATCCTTTGTTTCGAATATCGTACGCGTCAATAACGAAGGATGCATACCCCGGAGAATATTAAAAAACTTCCTCCGATTCCCGCCCGTATTCCGATATAATGATCGTTTCTACTATCTAAAAGAATGCGAGAACGCTCCTCTGACCGATTGGTCTAATTATGGAAAAAGGAATCTCTTCCTCTATCTTCTGTTTTTTTTGTTCATCAATACTCCTTCTCCTATCTGAGCGATTCTTTTGTGATAATTTTTTTGTTTCGATTTTACGGCGGTTAACAATAGGGTAAAGTTATTCATCGTCTTTTATCTCTTTTAATTGCTGCATCTTTAATATCCCAGCGATTACCAGCAACTACCTTAAGCGTTTTAAATATATTACCCCAGTTCAAATAAGTAAACTATGCAATATTTTAGTAGGTACACAGTTTCGTAATTGCGTTTCATGTAATTTCCATACTACGTATATTTGTTGTGTTTAGGCGAACTGCATGCATAAAATCGACTCGACGTTATTTTAATGTTTGATCAGACTTTCCGGGTCCAGTGTGTCGTATCTGCGTTGCATCTACACCGTTTTCGAGCGAAAGATATTATCATAGGATCCGCATTATGTAAATAGAACAAAGAGATATGCTAAACGAGCGGGCATATCGGACAGACCTGGGATGATATATATTCTTCAAAATGTCGATATACGAATCCCAAACAAATCGTTAAGCCGGATAATTAATATCCTTTTGTCCGGCGTTCGACTGGAATACAACAAAATATTCCATGCGAAAGAATTCCTGGTAATATGATAAATGGGAATTTGGAAAAAAGTAGTTCGTTAAATTTCTTCGAAGTACTTACTAAAATCCGAGAATCTTATAGACCATTAGGGTGTTACTCTTGCTTTTTTCTTAATTATTACCGTTCGTTCGAACAGATTACGTTTCCAATAAATCCTCTTCGATCGTGAAATGGAGCGAAAGACGTTTCAGTCTCTTTCAGTGGAAAGGCAATCTCATAGGCTAGTCTTAACTAATAAAAACTATATGCATCGAATATCCCGAATTGTACGGCCAGATTTTATTTACTGGTCTATACGTGACGAAAAGCGGGAAAGAGAGTCCGTTAGCGAAGGAGAGGAAAGATGTTATCACAGCCGAAGGCCGGACAATGGGCCGGGAGCCCTCAAAGGACAAAGCGGGCCCGCAATTACGTCCCGGAATAATCAAAGACTATATCCTGTAATGGGACGAAGATTCGCTACGGGGATTTCTGAAAGCCGGCCTCGCGCTGAATATTCCTTAAGCCTCGGTATATCCCTTCCGATTTAACGAGCGCCTCATTTAAACCTAAAAAGAACCTGCATTAAAGTTTTATCAGTCACCCGAAAGGTTGTGTGTCATACCTTGAGGGTTACATGTGTAACATTCAATAGAAAACCAACATCGACCTCTTTCATGTACCATATTTTCAATTCAACTATACCCTCGGTTACTACAAACATAAATACTTTACTCTTTGACAAACGTTTGATGTACAAACAATTGTATTTTATACACCTACTTGTAGCGAATATATACGTTGTAAGTTTATATAACAAGTGAGCGATAAAATAAGTTAATAAATCAAACGCTACCGATACAATTTTATTACCAACTGACGCGGTATATTCGATGGATAAAGAAGTATACGTATTAAATATACATTATTAAGTAGCTCTCCCTCATATATACCTATATACTCCAAAACGGTTAAATCAACAAAACTAAATACTTAATTTGATAGGAAGCATTTTAGCCCTTACCCTCGGATATAATAATCGAGCTTTTGTTTAATATTCCATTAAGCCAAAGTTTGTATTAGCAGAAAGATAAAGAGCTCACGCGCGTACGCACATAACTTAGAAATTAAATTGCGTGACCATGCAACATTGCGTAAGAAAATGTTACGGCGGGAAAATTCCGGTTTATAAATAGAAAATTCGATAAACTAACGCAACTATCACCGCTGCAGCGTTTTAGGGTCTTCTGCCTTGAATTCGCCCTAAAAATTCGCCATCGATGGTTGAATAATCATCCTCTTTGGAGGGTGAAATTGCAAATTTTAGTTGTTGAATGCTTAAAATGCTGGCATCCTGTTTATGAAGTGGAATTTTCAAATATGTGTATAGTCGATAAATTGAATATGTTAAATATTTTTAGAGCAATCGGGAATTAATTATCAACGTTATTTAATTTTCGGATTAATTAGAAAAAAATATGTAAATTGTTGTTTAATATATTCGAATTACGATGTTTGTGTTCGTTTATAAGCGAACGAAACAATAAAATACGAACTATAAATTTTGAAAATGGCGAGTTAATTAGTTCGAATGAGAGACATATAATTATATGTGTTTTATTATATTGGCATATAAATTATTTATAGATAAAATTCAGTCACGCTTGGCGTTACTAATTTATATTTAATGACAGTCTAATCAAAATTTACTAGTTTACGAATATTGCATGCATCATTGCGGTATGTGCATATATTGCAAGAATTCAAATAAATCTATATAATAAAAAAAATCTCCACGATATTTAATTCAAATGAATTAAAATTCAAAAATGTGTTCGAAATTAATGTTTACAACACTACATTGAAACGTTTTTTTCGATTGAGCTAGAGTAATTTTTACGCTATTTACCTATACACTCCGCAATTAATGATTTTTTATAAACTTAATTGAATCGACCGGGTACAATTTAATTTCGCTATACGATAGAAATGGCTTTTCCAATTTAAACGTTATCTGGTTAATAACATTTCCCATTTAGAGTTCAAAAAAATTTTAAAATCACAATTTAAATAAGTAGAATTTAAATATCCCCAATCGATAGACACTAATAACGAACCAGCGCCACTTCCTCCCATCGAAAATTCGATTTTGCATTTTGATAAATATTATTTGTGACAACTCGAACTTCGTGAAGTACATCAAACGTGACACCCAGTCCCTTTTTTGCGCGCGTATAAACTTCCATTGAAGCCGAAGTTGTGATTGTGTTCCGCCAAGTTTTCCGAACTTACATAATGTTTTTTTTTATATACTTCAAGCAAACCCGCATTTCCATAACGAAATTCATCGGCATTCTTCGTTTCTGATGAATTCGATTTAAATTTCCTATAATCAGATCCGCTACGTGTAATCCCTGGGAATCTCAACTCGAGATGATAAAATCGCACGCGAAGTCATTACATCTTCTATTCTCGAAATTAATAAGGGTAAAAGCAAAGAATTTTGCTATTTGTATTACGATATCATAATAAAATATAAGCAACTTTTGCATTAAGATTTGCATGTATGTAGATAATAATACATCAGTTTCGCCGTCTCGCTGATGTAATATACCAAACTGGGCAAAAGTAGAGCATTCGCTGTTCTTATTATGATTTCTATTTTGTCAACTAGGAAATGTTCCCGCAATTTAATGGTAAAAGAGTTGGATGCGCTTTGGGCTTAAAACTTGTTCGTAATAAACAAACCCCGCCGGCTAGACTGAAAACATTTCCCTTTATTTATCAAGAGACGTTGAAAATAATCAGGCTCTGTAGCTAGCAGACTCAGTTACATCAAATTAATGAAGCAGAAGAAGAAGTTAGTGAAAAATTTTCCCAACCCTTAGGTACATACGATAAATGTCTACTAATTGTGAGAAAATGTTATTTCTCAGAATTTATTTTGAGTGATTAAATGTTCTGTTATATATAAATATTTCGTATATTCTTGAGATTAGTGTTTGAGTGTAACTAAAATTGGGAGAAAAACATGGTTGTTTTTAAGCGATTGTGCGGCTGTAACAAGTCGAAAAAGTGGAAATTTCGCCGACATCTTCATCTGTCACGATTGCTAAACTCCCAATTGATCGTTCCGCGGTAACGTGGAAACAGAGAAAAACGTCGAAAATGCGTACGCCGGAAAAGCTAATATAATTTTTATGTATTAAGGGGACGATAAACGAGCGGAGTCGACTCAAAAAAATTTGATAAAAATGGCCAGGCGAGCTTTTAGTTTTATGAAACAAGGCATATATTGAGGAAGGAAAAAAATATGTACGTGACGGTTATATCGTGTTTTTCCTGTCAGTTGAAAATGATTGTAACATAAAGAATTCCAATGGGGAGCGATAAATTCGACAACAAAGGGGGTTTTAATACCGCTGGTATATCAAATCGTTATAATAAAATTATTTCCTTTTATATCTTCTGTTAATATTCATAAAAAAAGAATATAACGGTTGCAATAATATCATCTTTTGTATTCTCTTGTTAGGTTTTCTATCTAAGCGGCGTTCTTTGTTTTATAAGAATTCTATAGATTCGCTAAGAACTCCTTTTAGTGTTGCTTTTCATATTAACAAGAAAAATAAATGCCTTAAAGAGATTTCCCGGAAGGAATATAATTATAGGAAAAATCTTTGAAAATAAAATTGCGAGCAATAATATTAAATTGGATGAATTGACTTAAATGGACTAAATATTATAAATAAATAACAACAAGTAAATATTTCGTGTATAACTTGACGTTGAATTACAATTAGTATAGCCTATACAGCATAATGTCGACCGTCAAGTTGACATAGCTTAGCGAGTGTATGTCTATAGGTACACATTATTTTGAATGTTACAATGTTAATATACCCACCCATTAGCTAAAATTACATCGAAACGAATTTACGTTAATGCATACTAAATAATGGCGTCGTCCTTTTCGGGGCGCTTCGTATCGCTGTCACTATGTCAACGCGTATTATGCATAATGGATTTAATGGGTAAATTAAGCGAGTAAAATATTTAAGGAAATTGCGGGTACAACGGAGGAGCGAAAAGGTACAAAAAAAGCGTGCCAACGTTTGTATGCCGATAAAATGGAGCTACTCTTATGTAATCTAATTGTAATTCCGGGCGCATTCTCTCTAAAGTAATCCATACGAATGGACTTTTAATTATCCTTTAAAGAAACAATGCGAAGGAAACGGGAGAGCATTTTCGAAATTCCGTTTTATCGGATACACCACTGTTTATAATTGAACAGAAATTTATACTTCCAACTTCGCGATCCGCCCACGGCTTTTTGCGCCTTGAAAATTAAGCTCCGAAATTCGGCCCTCGAGGAAAAGACAGAAATTTATGCTGAGGTTTCGGTAATTAAAACATGTACTTTGTTGTTTGTCGGAGGAAGAAATTGTTTTTAAAACTCGCCCCAACTCCCTTTTATAGTATATAGAGAAAACAAAATCGAAACGGGCTATACATCCCGGAAATGCGAAGTCGTAAGTCGGTGTTCATAGGTTTTTAATTAACGTTTTTCGGTTAATTTAATTTTCGAGGGGAAAGTTAACCGACATAAATTTCTTGTTTGTTTCCACTGAAAGGATTATTTATTGAATTTCCAAACTGTAGTTAAATTTACCAAGAATTTTATACAGGGTATTACAAGTTTAACCCACTAAATTTCCAGCTCGGAATTATTATAATTTGCTTACTCTAACATCAGTCAGGAACTCGTATATTTTCAAGTATTCATTTTAATAGAATCCTTTTGGTTCTTTAAACAAGGAATGCTCTGTATATCCCCCTGTAAAAGCAATCTAATACTATTCAATTTACGATCTAATTTAACGATAGAATATTCGGCGTAAATTCGCGGCGAAACGAAAGAGTCCTCCGCTGTATAAGTGGAGTTTCGGGCGTAGAAAACCGAAATAACCGTTTCGCCGGTGCGAGAATATGTTTCGAAAGTAATATTCGCCGGTAAGTACGAGGACCCTCCGAGAAGATGTGCGTTCCTGAATCGCCGGGCGTCCCGGCGACCGCTAATGGCGGCGCTAAGTCACGACGCTCGTAACGAAGCGACGCGGGCCCGTCTCATATTGAATTTTTTATAGAAAGTTAACCGGGAAAGTTTAGAAACGGTAACTGCTTACGTTGAACTTTCGAAGCCACCTGAGCTTAGGCCGAGCGCCGCCTTCAAGCCGGCCCGGATCGCCGGGAAATTTAAAAGGGAATATTTTCCGGCTAAGAGACATCGAATAAATTTTTATTTTTTCGCAACACGGCGAATATACGATCGGCACGCAATCGTTTTATTGGCGAAATACGGATATAAAAATAAACTTTTGCCTAGATTCTGACATGCTAAAATTTCACTTTAATATCGAACCACTTTATGATATGAAAATAATTTACCTACAATGTTTCTTTCATATACTAAGTACATTAGTACACAAAAAGTACTTTAGTATAAAGTTTGTTGTCAATTTTTAGAACACAGGAAGAAAAATTACCTATAAAAGAAAACGAAGGAAAAAGAAAAAAAATTAAACCCGGTTCGAAACTTATGATTTTCGCGAGGGCGATAAATTCCAATAATATAAAATGCGGAACTGATGCAGAGAAAAGCGGGAAAACGTTTCGAAAGCCAATATCGAGAGGTCGCGACCTAACCCATAAAAAATCGGACTGTTCAGTATGCAATAGAAGGAGCGTTAACGACTACCAACTACAGATTTATCGGAGTTTCCGAAAAGTTAGTTTCCGGATATTTTTTTATAGTAGTATCATTTCGGCGAAACTTCCAGTCAGAGGCGTCATTTTGTTTTACGAACCGGTCGAATAGACATTGAACTGTTTGTTTACTAATTTTCTACGGATAAAACACTTTACAAATAACATTCTGATCGAGTTTCGTAAGTAATAAATAATTAAAAACAAGTCGAATTCATTTCATAAATTACAACCTCGGTAATGCACGTGCATACATATTACAATTACTAAATATTCAGCGTGATACATGTTACACACAATAGTCCATTTAACGGGTGGTCCATTAAGACCTATACATATTGAAAAACCCTAATTTACGACTTCGAAAATCACCCTTAAATCATTAACTAACGACCGAACAGCCCTCTCCCCTTTCACCAACCCTGCATTACCGAATTACACACGAATCGGAATTACTTTAAAGCAAAAATATGCTCTTGGACTTTTATTTTCTGCTCTTCTCAGGGAACATTCCGAAGTTGGTAAATTTATGAAACTCCGCGGCCCGGATTAGACCCGGCTTCCATTCGAACGGAGACGAAATCGAATTTCATTGCATATTAATATAAACCGCTCCGGTTCGATTGGAAGTACAAAAGAGTACAAAAGATAAAGGGGATGATTGAAGATCCGACGTTTTAATAAGTCCGGAGGAACGGAAAATTATCGAGCTTAACGCGACGAGACCGTATCAATTTTTCATCGTTTTTCCGTGGAACGCGTGTTACTTTGAAGTTACCGTGGACCAATGAAAATCCGGATTCCGGGTTAACTTTATGTAGAGCTCGTTCCGAAATTATTGGCTTTTACGACGAGCAATAATTTATAAAAGTTAATTTATGCGATCGCTGGCGCTTGTACCAATTAAAATAGTGCAGTATGTATGAGTGATTTCTTTTAGGTATACCTAAAAATGTGGACATATAGTAGTAATTTCTACACCGATATAAAAAAAAACCCGACCATTAGCTAAATCGTCGCAAACATTCCGGCGGTATAGAAAGTATTAGTTACACTCGAAATAATATCGAATTTCTCTAATTCTTCCGTTACAGCCCCGCAGACCTTAAATTGCGTCTTATTGTCCTCCGAATAAATGACGCTCGAAAACACGGGCGTTCCACATCAACCGGTGTCCGTTTTCAACAGATGTAGAAACTCGATTTGATCGCTATCAGGCCTGAACCGGCTCCCGAGCACTCCGTAAAAAATTCTTGAATTCACCTTCGGAAGACCGAAATTTAAGCCAATGAAATAGTGCACTTACATCTTACTTGTACTATTTGCTTGTAGATAATATGAGAGCTCAAAAATGTATCTATTTATCATAGAGTCAGAGATACTATTGAGGACCTCGAGTGGGGTAATATTGTTGATTTAAACTACACTATTGTACTCAATTATAGGTAAATTTATCCCTTGCTAAGTCACTAATAAGCGAACTGTGAAGAATTTTAATAAAGTTAAACTGGAGTATATGAATGGAAGGAACATATGCGAATCCGCCACTGGTAGATTCCTTCCTGTACAATTGTCACATGCACACAAAAGACGGCACTTACCCAATTGTGCCGAACCATTGGCAGGTAATAATTAAGAGCACACTTGGGTTCTTGTATTTGTTGTGACATCAATGTCAGAATCTCCCCCATCGGGCGAGCCGAACCGGCACAGAACGCTCAGTCAAGAGATCTCTCCTCGCCCCATACCCACCCTAATTTTCGAACTCTTTGACCTTTTGTTCCGTGCACCACTCGACGATTTATCGTCGACGTTCGATTGGGAAACGTTTGTGACGTAGGCGGGGCCACGGGGAGAATTTTAATGGAACGTACGTGTGTGGTAATGGCGAATCAATTGGCTTTTTTTTCTAAGACTTACATTAAATTTCACATATGTTAGCACCGCCGGGATAATTAATAGCCCCAAGGGGGTAGCAACGGAAATTTATTTTCGGAATAAGGTATTCTAGTGACCTATACATATATTTTGATTTTTTATAGGATTATCTACTTGTCGAATTTGTGTTTTTTTCAACACAACAGACTTGAAAATATAAATTCTTTCACCTTCATTTTATACAATAAATTACTAGATTATTCAAAGTTTCATTACATCAAAATTTGTGGATTCAAAATTACAGTATATCTGGTATGTCTATTAATTATTATTTTTTTTAAATTTCATTGCTGATATCCGCATTTCAAACAAATCCCCACGCACAAAAAGGCTCTAATAATTAATTTTCGGAGCGCATGCATAGAAACTTGGCATCGCCACGGCATTGTTTTATAATAGAGCACAAATGACAAAACATTAAACCAGTTAATGCTCGTTAATTGCACCGACTTCGGACATAAATTTTGATATAAACGCAGGTAAATGCTCGTTTCGAGAAACTTCTAGCGCTTCAACGTTCCAGAAAACAAGTTGGCACGCCAGTCGGTTAAATACAATTTCGCGGCGAATGGGATAATTTCGTATACGTTCTGATTTGATTATGATAGAGCTGAATGGACTAAATTTTTAACGTGTGCAAAAGCGCTCGAGTAAAAACCTGAGTTTTATTTCGTTGTGCAGGCCATTCGCGAATGCGCCCGCCTTCTTTAGAGGTATTCCAGTTTAATTAATATTCAAGGAGAAAAGAGGAAATGCGATTGCGCCGTTAAAATTTGTATTCATTGAAGATCCATTATATCAACTTTTCTTTTAATAACTTCTACTCTAATTCCTAGTTCGTAAATTCGCTCGAAATGCGTTTTCTATTAAGAAGAGGAAAGCCGGGGCGGGCGTGTTTCGGCATTTAACAAGAATAGTAACGAAAATTGCGCTATAAAATAATGACGAAATCGAGTTATATTCCGTTTGTATTTCGAACGTCCAATTATGAATTAAAATCGCCGATGAAAACTACGTCTATTTAAATGTACATCTAATTTCCACTTTCCGTTAGGCAGTATTTATCAGCGCGTTTAGTTTTAATCAAATCAGACAACCCAGTTTGATAATACGAAACTCCAATTCCACTATGTCTACATTGTAAATTATTCATAAATCATTTCGGTTTAAATTTATAAAGCATTTCCTTATTAACCAAATATTAATCCGCATTAGAGGTAATCTTGCGCTTTACTAATATTATGGGATTTTCTACCCATAATCGATTCAAAACTCCCCTAATGTTAATCACTCTTGATGAAATAATGATACATAGTAATATCATACACATTAATGTATATTATAGAAAAATGACCATCACAACTCAGGGTTCCCATGGACAGGCACTTTCATCATCACTATATAGTGAACATTACGCGATTAACTAAGGTCGAATATTACGTATAGAACGTATTACGACCGTGCTGACGATATTACGATCTCTCCAGACATCTCATATATGAATTTCCTAAATCATTATAACGGACTCTATTTCCTCTCACCGTGTAATATTACCCTATAACTAACGTTGGAACTGATGCAATAAATCGGAAAGTTTCTCCAGCGAAATTTGGCGAAATTTTAAAGATAAATCTAGTGATAGCATCGCGGAGATTAGCTATAAATCGCATTCCGAACTTTTCAATACATTATTGTCGCAATATACCTGACGAAATTTTAGATTTACGTTCGATAAGTGGATTGTTAATTTCGTAATATTTTTATTGGTTCGATTTATGCAAATCGGAGTGCCCGAAGGGGAAGTTGAACATTGCAAGATTTTATCGAACACGCTCTCCCGACTTATACCTTCTATCGGTATAGGTATAAGAACTCCGGGTATAACTGCCGGGTTTCTCGGGCAAAAGTGTCCGCCATAACCCCATTTGCTAAGTTACGTTCATTTGATTGTTATTGCGGAGCGAACGGGTCCTGAATAGTTAACCAATTGGCCACTGGGATCAACTAACTATTCGGGACATCCCGTAGTAATTCCCAACCTGTATTACAAACATGTCGATAATAACATAATTTTTGTTACAATGCCCATGCATTAAAACGTCATTTTATCGGTAGTAAATCGCACTTGCGGTCACGTTTGCTACAGAACCATTTATCATATTCAAAAACGTCGAAGCGTTAATAAATTACTAGTTAGAACGTTTAATAAGAATTGATGATATTTCCGATAGAATTTATATCCGATAATTTTTTGTACTAATTTATTCATTTCCCGTGTATTAAATTAGAGAAAAAAGCGTTTTGTATTAATTCGATTGAGTGATTTATTGCAATGATAATACGAAATAATTATGTTTTCAATGATGAACGATTCATAAAAATAGCTCTAAGCAGATGCAAAAACTCCTGGATTATTAAATCGAGTTTTTACACATCTACAGCAGCTCGTACCGAAAGAAATGTGGGTTGGTTCGTTAAAGAAACGAATTGGTCTGGCTCCCTTCGTTCGAAATCCCCCGAAAAGCATTAAAATAATATTAAGTAATCGTTAGCATAAACATCGCATTATTCAGCTCAAAACTGTTTATTTTTATGTTTTTGTTTTCCAAAACGACTTTCCGTTCCGCATCTTTCAAAATACGTTTAGCATTTTTATTCGCTCTGATATAAGAAGAAGGAAGCGATACAAAAAAAGTCGGGAGCAAACTGCATTTTCTTACTGCCCGGACTTTTATCCTGTTTACCGCGACCGTAAACTGATTCAATTTTCTTTAATCGGTTCATAATTTTGTAGCACCTCAAAAATCGAATGCGTCCGATTCATAAGATTAGACGATTTTACTTTATTTTTGCCTTTACCTGAAGACGATGTAATCTCGTTTATAACGAATCCGCGATGAAAATTTTATCGCGTGATGACCATGTTTAAAGTTAAAGGAAATTTTCCGCGCGATAATAACGCGAATTATGCCGAGTTTTCATTTATATGTAAATTCGATGACTTTAATTCGACCTGAGAATCACTTAGCGCTGAAATTATTCATAACTTCTTCGCCTGTGGAGAGCCGAGGTCTTCGGTGCTCCCCCGCGTGACCGCTTAGAATGCAATCCGGCCCGACCCCCACAGTACACACTTCGGAGACGGTGTTTTTTCGCCAAGAGTAAACTTCATTTCGTCTCATCGGAGAGACTTTAAAGTGATCATCAACGAACCGTTTTTCTTGTGTATACGATTATTTTTTTAATATTCCCACTTCCTGCTAATATATTCACCAATTTAGTTTTCTAAGGGTTCGTTTTGCGCCCGTTTTCTTATAAGGCGAGTACAATAACTTACTCGCATCTTGATCGAAACGTTTTTAGATTGTTTCCAAACAACAAACTTCTCATTTCCGCTTTTTCCTCCCTGTCAATTTCCAGGCATCTACGGAATAAGGTTTTTTTTTCATCGCTTTTATCTGTCCTAACATATTGAATTTTTACCGCGAATTATTATCGAAAAGGCGAGGCAGAATTTGCGGGAAATAAAAGTCAGCTTTTCATTGAATACTTGAACGAGTATTAAAAATTTAAAATCCCTAATTAAACTCTTTTAGGTTTCATCTATACCAAAGTAGCTTTAACTCCAGTGAAATGATATCAAAAAGAGCATTTACTTAACTAGCCCTTTATTCATTATCTCTATAAAAAAAGTAGATATAGAATTAATGATCTTTAAAAATATCACATAAAATTTAGATCTTTTTACGGCAGAAAATTATATATTACGAAGATATATCAGTTCATACTCTAGTTATGCGAGTACATGGACAATACGCGAGTTCTTGAACTTGAAATGATTGGAGTGGAACTATGGACAAGTTCATTTGAGCAATTAGGGAGACAAATGGCTTGAAACTGTAGACGGATGCCCTTTGTGTGAGTTAGGCTAGATCATGGAATGTGTAATGGGGGGAATCGAAATTCGATACGGATCTGTAATTCGAATCTCCATAACGTATTCATTTCGAAAAAAGTATTCCTTGTTTATACAGTTCATGGGAATTTTTTCTCCAACAAGCGCTACTGTATCTAATACAAAAAACACACAAGGAACGAGATATTTTCATCTCTTATTTTCGTACAAGCCAATGAGGAAAATCGATATACAATAAAAACAATAATTTTCATACAAAAGAATTTTTATTGTTCAAAAAGTAAGTACCTTTAACAAAAAATAATTTCCTATTTTTTTATCAAAACTGCAATATATGCAAATGCTAAAAAAATCTAACCACACAAACGAAATTCCAATCTTCCTGCCAAATCGATACGACATTTTATATTCCTGGATTAATTTAGCTAGAGTAACGCGGTGTATCCAGAAATTCCAATAGGAATTCCGACGGAAACGGTCACGTTAAAATTCATCAAATCATATAAAATTAATTATCGAATTAGAATTTAGATTAAAGACATCATAAACGAGGACAATGCGACTACACCGCGAACTTAATATGAATCACACGGCCCAATATGGGAGCGGGTATTGATATGGGGATACCTCGGAGTGTTAATTTGTTTTTCGGTTCTTAATTAATTGGAAGAGGACATTAATTAAAATTGCTCCACAAAATGTTTCCGAACTTTTATTCCGAATTTTAATAAGAAATGAAGAGAGAAAAACGAAAAGGAGAAGTTCTTGGTGCAGTTCGGAGACAGCTAAACCGGCGAGAATTTATGTCAACATTACAATTTGTAACGAGTTAATCACGGCTTGTTAAGCATTTAGGTTTAATTTAACTGAAATAGTTTCTCGGGTAATAATTTTAAAACTGACAGTTTTAGACAGAAATTCTTCTTTTTGTTACTTATCTCATCTGATTTATACTATACTATTCGTATTTTATAACTATACAATGTATTATACTTATTAGTTTTATATTTTTATTTGTTACAAATGTATAAAAAAGCGCGTTTAAAAATTGTATAGCTGAAGAAAAATCTGTAGACTTTAATAAAATTACAAGTCTCCTTACGCCTGAAAACAATGTTATTAAAACTCGAGTTGGATGATTAAAACTGAGAGCACCATCGATACAAAAAAAACGAATTAAAATTCGACGACATCTCCGCCTTACGGTTTTCCTTATTACGGCTTCGCGAACAAACGTAGCAATCATTTCTAACGGTTACGTTTATTATTCGTTTTCCTACGAAAATAAAAACGATAACATCCGCCAGTTATCCGGCAAGAGAACTCCCGTAGAACAAGCGTAATTGAATCGGTCGGATGGCTTCTATACGCGAAAAAAGTTTACCTATAAGTTTATCGCATCGGCGAATGCTCGATTTCGCTGTAATTATGCTCGTACAATTTCCAATGTTTTTTAAAAACTGATGCTCGAATAGTTTAGTTTGGAAAGGAAAAAATAGTGGTATTGAAAATTGCTGCTGTGGCTTGTTTGGTCTGTTTGAATCCGGTTGAAATTTAGGTACACAAAAGCGAACCGAAAACCGACCGCTTGTATATAAAGGTGTATCTTCTATTTTCCCCGAAACCGCATTCTACGTTTCATGATTGCGCTACCGCCGAAATCAGGTAGTAGTTAAGTTAGTTTGAGGTGGAGCAGGTTTCCAGATTTCAATGCATTTCCGATACGTTCGCCGAATTCCATCAAAACTGGAAGGGAATTAATCATAAGCACGTGCGACCGGCAAAAATCGCCGTAGAATTTGCGAGTGCTGTGGATGCATCGAGTAATAATTTTAGGGAGTGTAAAAACAATCCATCACGAAATTAATCGCTGTAAATGTATTAGTTTCAACTGTCGAAGCTATTAATTTGAATACGCCTGAATATCAATTAATTATTAATAGCGAATTTAATTTCCAACATCAGTTTGCGCTTATCGGTCAGGAATATTATTATAGGTCATGTGTATTTTACTGGGGAATTTGCTCTCAGAAAAAAACATTAAGCTAAAAAATTATTCTACTATATTTTCGAGAAAAAAATTAATTAACGACTTGCAACGATTGAAAATTGGTAAAAAGTTCGTCGAATGCGAACTGAAAAATATTCGACCGTCGATTTGTCAGTCGTCGAACCGAATAAGTTTCGCATTCCGTCGTGTCGACGCTCTTTTAGCCTATTTTTTGCCTTTGGAAAAAAGTAAAAAATCGTGCTCACAGCACGGGATTCGGACTACACGCCGTCAGCCATATAAAAGGCGAAAACTAGTCTATTAAATCAGAACTTTGTTGGCCTCCTGTTTTTTTCTACGACCGCAGTTTTTTCTATCGTTTTTTAATTCCTCTGTTTTTTCGTTTGGGAGAACAAAAGCGTTCTAAGTGATCCACTTTAGTAAATTAAAATTATTTAAAAACCTTCTTCTGTTCTACTCGGACGCAGAAACGTGTAACTAAAGCAAAAATGATGAACATCAACATCAATTACCTGTATTTACGGGATGATGGATGAATAATATATTAGAGTCTAAAAAGTAAAGCTTCCGTATATTCTTAAAAGACCAATTCATTGGTTGAAAATTAAGTATAGCTTTTTATTTCAAAGAAATGTATAGAAGAATGCACATTATAATCTGGATAACGTTCATCCGCCCGACAGACGCCGAATCGACCGTCCCCCGGAATCCGGAGGATTAATAACCGGTTCAATAAAAGTTCTCAAAGTAAATTTCCGTTACCGGTCGCCATTATATTTATTACTCGATATTACCCGTTCTTCCGAACGATCTGCCGGAATTCGTTATATTTAATATATTTATCTTTCTGGATTTATACACGGGTCAACGGTTGCTTAGTCCCCCTTTTACGTCGTATTTCACCGGTTCCTTTCCCAGGTATTATTCTTTTGAAGTTCCTCTATTCAGGCAGGATGCGCGCTTTTCCTCTATATCTTCTATCCCAACCAAATCTTTCCACGTTTTTCATTATATTCTCCCAATAACTCCCATCTCGCAAAAAAGATTAGTCACTCGTAAATAAGTTATATTGCAAATAGTTTAGAAGTAGTAAATAAACTGATAGTTTCCTTCCCTGTAAATCTTCTGTAAATGACTGGGTGTTTAAAATGTTGGTTTTTAAGTTTCGGTACGTCAATTTGTAGCTAATCTAGAAACTAATTAGTTCTGGAAGCCCGACTCGACGTTTCGTATTTTATTTTCTTTTAAAGCGCACGGAGGAGTTTGAAGACATTATTATTAATTTGAAAAAGTTGGAATGGTTTATCGCAAATTAAAGAGGCAATAAACATTTCACTCGCAGCATACCCAAGCATTAAATCGCCGCCGATAAATGAATCTGGTGAAGTTTAGTGTATTTAGTTGGTCGAAGAGTAGGAAAAGAGTCCTATCAATAATTCGTAAGTCGAGGGTATCTTTTTTTTCGTGGCCATTCCTCGATAATTCGAATCGCTTATTTGCTCATCGTTAATTCATCAGGTTTTCAACTCGGTAATTGAAGTACTGATAAAACTATAATTTAAAACCCTAAAGTCTCTAATAAAAATAAAACTTTGTCGCTATAAACTAAACAGGAAAGTCGAAGTTTTATGCGAACGGCAAGTTGTAAAACTTGATTTTACGTTTTTATAACTCGAGTATAAAATATTAAAATTTCTAGTTTGAACGTAACACCAGTTTTATGCTCACCACAGGTAGTTTGCGTTTTTATTTTATAGTTTTTACTTCATCAATACGAAATTTCCGTTTATTAAGCCATTTTTCTACCTTTCCCAATTTATAAACTTATATTCGGGAAATAACAACAATCCTACTCACTTTACCAATGGCATACAAAACACTATCCAAATCTCTAAAGCCTCAGCTATAGCGTATTCAATCCAAGCGACTTAAGAAGAGGAATCCCAATGAGATTCCCTGGAATTGAAGGTGGAAATCATCCGGAGATTCCTTTCCCTTTTGTATTGCCCGAAAACTAAAACATTCTGCGAAGCGCGTGCTTTTCCTGACCCCTTCCTGCGAAACTTCCCGTGCGGCCATTTATCATTCCGAGAACGAGCCTATTCACAGATGTCTCTTGATTAATATGCGGCGTATTAAGACTCATAACTCGTGAGATGATGAATTTTCTCCTTGCGTTGCGTGATGTTCGTTGCCGCTTAAACCCCCCAATGCAGCAGGACGAAAAGTCCTCATCGATTCCGTATCAATTTCGAACTGCACTGACCTATTTTAAAGGTAAACAATTATAAAAGTTGTATCGTTTGATTTCGGACAATTTTCGAGGCGTTTTCGTGATGTTCCTCCGTTAGATTCTGACGCAATCACGAATTTGGCGAAGATTTTATCGCTAACTTTTCGTATTGTAAACTGCAAGTGTGATTGGAATGATCGTAAATGCTTCGGCAAGTAATTCTCGCTGATCGATATCGTCAATAACCGGCAGAATCCGTCGAGTTTAATTATACACGCTCCCTTCATAAACGAGCGACAATAACGGCGGGGAATAGTATGTGAGGCTCCGTTACTCATTAAAAATTTAACGGTTTAGAGTATGAAGCCTTTGAGTGACACATCTTGGGTAAGTGGGAACCTCTTTAAATAAATTATAATGCCGCTCGTGCGTTTCGGAAAAGTGAGGATAAGAGCGAAATGAAACTTTAATAGTTCGATGTAATGGATAGGTATGCAGCAAGCTGAATAAATTATGGCCAATTGATGAGCCCCGTGTAAGACGAGGATCCTTTTGCGGATAGGATGTATGTGCAGCAGATTAAATTAGACGAATTTCAGCTCGATTTAATGATTTCGCCGAGAAAATACGAAGTTTCTTCCACCCCTAAAACCGCACATATAATTTAGTAACAACAACCCCACAATGACTAACTGGTTAATAATGCACAATGTAAAAATCCGTAGATAATAATAAATTATAACTCCATTTGATTTTCAAGCAACGCCATCTGTGCGGTTCTCGCAAGGTTGATGAATTTTTTAGTATCGCATGACAAATCGCTAATGCACTTTCTCCTTCGCTCGGTGCGTGTTTCCTCCCTTTATATTTATTTTATGTCCCCTGTCGCTGGACCACCCCATCAGTAGAGCTACTTGAAAGAGCATTTTGAGCGGAAGACAACTGCCTAAGTACGTCAGAGGCGCAACAAGCAAACATTTTATGGAAGTATAAAGGCGATATAAAATGCACAAGGAAAATACGGATTCATTTCAGGATCGCAAATCTCAGTGATTATTCAGCGTGTTGTGTTGTTTCATGATATTTAGGGTTATACTGTTATAATAATAACAGATATTAGTGGTTTTAGTAGAATAAAAAAAATCGATTATTGATCAGATCTATACATAGATCTAAATAAAATACCTTTTTCGAGATTGATAGATAATCTTGTAGATAAGAGTCATGTTGGTTGTCCTGTAAGGGCATTACAAACAACGTGCTTGAATATTAGTACATGCACAATTAAGCTTATCAATCTAAATGCATGTTTACTTGGTAGGTTCATCCATACACGGAAATGTTGTATTATATCTTACTCAGCCTGTTCCTGGTGTATTCCCGTTTATTCGTCATTGTTCGTGCGTATCTTCGTAAACAAATTAATTATTTAGTCCATTAAATTTACTTAATCTGGGATTCAAGTGCACTTGTTGTAATTATTATAGTAGATAAGGTGTTGTTAATTTAAAACAAACCAGGAAATTAAAACGGATTAAGATAAAAGGATTAATTAGGGATGAAATTAAATCGAAAAACGTCGACGTCAATCTGTCCAATATCAAACGAAATCCTCTATCAACATCCCATAGTTCGGATTGAATAAAAACCATCGAAATACAGAGGCTTCTTTCAATACCAGACCCCTTACTTTGTGAAATCCATTACCTTTCTGATTTAATTTTCTTTGAAGTTCAAAAGGGTTCGCAGGCAGTTAACGTTTGGACTAACACTCGAGCGGACGTAAAGCGCTCGTGTAAAAACAACCTAATTGTATTTGTCGATGCAAATTTTAATAAAACCAAAACCGACCCGTGAACGAATCGTCGGCGCGCATTTCGATGATAATATCGTTTCCCCGAAGTCGGAATTAATTAACGAGTCGCGCTCGCGGCGCGCCCGTCCGATTCTCCTGCAAATTTCATGTGACGGTATAAAAGTGGATGTGCTAATTAAAATTTTCGTTCTCATAAGTCTTTTCTTGTTCCAGAAACGCTACTGTTAACTATAAGCCACCGATTCGACGTTTTCCTATTAAGTCCTATTAAGGAAATTTCTACATTCAATTTGAGAAACTACTTGTCGATACTTGAAAACGTCTGTTGCTCCTTATTGCATTTGTAATAATCGAAAAATACTTTCTTAGGGTAAATAGCAAAGCTTATTCAAGCTCAATACGAATATTTTCTTTTCGTATACTCTCGGAATCTTGCTGATTATATTAAACTAATGACTCTATCGCTTGACAACAGTCCATAAAAACGAACATTTCCTACAATATTTGGCCAACAATTATACGAATATTTTATAACCTACATTTATAAAAAAATAATATCTAAGTTGCATTAAACATATCCTAATCAGATTACATCTTGGGGCGGTCATTTCCATGGCGGTCACGCATTTTATACGACTGGCCGCAACTTAGTCTTTCGGAAGTATATTCGATGGCATAAATAACTTAATAGCCGGTCATCGAGTTTCGAACTGAAAGTTCGAAAGTCCCCCCTGTTAGATGTCGTTAACAGTAATCCCGGTCATAACGATCATTTTATCCGCAGCGGCGTTCGAGTAACGGCACTTTTATACCCTCTTGCCGAACGGGAAGTTTAATTAAAAATTTATTAGAAGTAAAGGAGGAAAAGCGTTTAGGAAAAGGTAAAATGTGCAATTTTTTATGGGTAACAACGTGGATTCGTTGGTCTCTAAATCATTCATTACTAACAATGTTTCTATCGTGTTTCTACCTTAAGGGAGGAATTTTTTAGAAAGCAAAACTGGATAATTTCTATGAATATATCACGTAAAAATGGAAATATAAAAATCTAACGTTAAGGAGAACTTAGTTTTAGAATTGCCGATCTCTAATTTAATGCAATTTTCCCTATCAACTTGATCTATTTTTTAGAGATCGATAAGTAACTGCACCCTTTAAATGATTTCAAGAAGATTATTGACTATTCGGTATTATAGTGGAAAATTCTAGACGAACGCCTTTGGTTAATTTAATCCCAGTGGTGGTGGAAGTCGCGTGTAATTGCCAATGAATTTATATTAGAAAGGGCAATAAAATGGCGCATTTCTACCATAACAATACAATCATAATTTATCAGTGTTTTTTCGGTTTTCGTGACCAACAATCGTAAGTGGGATATTCCGTTTTGGGTTTTCATATTTTTTTTCAGTCATGTAGTGGCACGAAGTGTGATCTCTTTAATTAGATTAGGTTTTTTATACGTTCGGGAATAGCAAACAAGGGAAACGTTTTGGTTTAATAAGGTGTTTTAAGAGTATTTGTATGTTTTAAAAATTTAGCTGAATTTTCTGGTGATAAAATAAATCCCCATAGAAATACAACAAACACAGAAATACAATTCGGCTTAATAAGACAATAATTGCTCCAAAGGACTCCGCCGCTACCCCCAGAGATTATCTATTAACCCCGATTTAAGATAATCTGTTAGAGAACATCTGCCGCTTCCTGATGGGATATCTGACAACATCAACACGCTATTGTTTATTAAAGAGGAACGTTTTGAGCAATTTCAAACACTGATATACTTTCACAATCTTCAGGCGATCACTGTGGTTAAGAATTAATCATTCGCACCTCGTAACAATTTAATTGGGTCGCAAATCTCTTTTAATTTTTCATTTAATTAATTAGTGACGCCTCAACGAAAAACTACTATGACAGTCTGTTTATGTTACACGCCTCTAAAAGCTTAATTTCTGCGCCACACCTACACAATTATTATCACCGCGCTCCTATGTTTAAATAAATAGGGGTTTTTGGGTAGGTCGTTTCGGGTGCAACTCGTAATTCTTTTCGATTTTCCGTTGATTTAATTACCACCCAGAATATTCCGAAGTGAAAAAATAAATTACGGATGCCTTTCAACCTGTTCGTTTGCGTACGGGACTTACCTACCCAAAAATGTTAATGAAAAATTTTAAGCATTTTTTCTCATTCCGAGTGCGTGCTTTCCATACCTGCAACAAAAATGTATTGATTAGTTCATATTTCAATTAATTGACATTCAATTTATTAATTATTTAGGTATCTACTCGAAACTTTCGTTGTTTTTTCTAGAATGGACTGCAAAAACTTGGTAAACACATAAATTATTTAAAATCGACTGGTGGTTGAAAATTAAATATGCCCTGAATAACATTATAAATATTTGAGGTGCATGCGACGTTATAGAAGATATTTTTGTTTACGAGTTTTCCTAAAATATTTCATTTTAGATAATAATCTTATACAGTATAATACAACGTTCACATGCTGCAACACTGATTGGACCAAACAAAACCAACAACAAAAAAAATGTATATCGAGACCTAATTTATCACGGCCCTAAACTCTGAGGGATTGTAAGCGTTTTCTTCGATCTCGAGCGCCGAGTAGCCACTATTGCCTTTCCCTACCCTTGTCTCACAGGACGCGTCCTTAAAATCTTTTTGCATTCAACGAGAGACCGGAGCTCCATTTTGCCTAAGTTATTTATCTTGCATTTTCAGGCGAAACTCCGGCAGGCGGATAGAGAAAGAGAGCGCTCTATTTCGATTGGGAATATATCGAGAGGTCTCGAAGACACCATTTGCACTCCCCCGTTCAAACCGTAAATTCACTTACAAATCGTCTACACCGAATAACGTCAGATACACGATCCGTACAATCCTCTGAATATTAAGTTAATAGAAAAAAAAATCGAGCCAGCTGTAATTTCGACCAGAGGAAATTAAGAATTTCAGCGTGTTCATCGCTTAAAAACGTAAGCGATTTGTGCTCTTTTAATGCGCCGCTCGCGATTCGCATCTCAATAATTAGAGTAAATACAACGCCCGGAAAAACCGACTAGTCAGAGGGCAATAAAAAAGTTAAGTACCCATCTAAAAGCTAGACGAGCCAATGCGGTGTTACGGCTTAAAAAAAACCGTATAAGATAACAACTCGGTCAACTTGACCGCAGCGGATTCATTAAGACTGCGCCAATTTAAATTTGCGAAAAATAAAAGCGAAAACCGCCCGTGCGGCTGGTTGAGGTGTATTAATAAAATTTTGTAACTTCTTAGTAAGGTTTGTGCAAATGGTTTTGACCGAATACAATACGTTCCCCTAAACGGAATTTGGGCTGTAACACACAATAGTGAAGTGACGTCGACAATAAGCGTTGAAATATTCCGAATTCGTTATTGCGTTAACGTCAACGCGTTCGCTCTAAAATTGTTGGCATTCCTCTTATTAGCGAAACTTGAGACTCGTAAATCGTCGTCATATCATCTTAGAGGGCCCCTTTCCCGCCCTCATAATTCGAAACTAGGCAGCCGTACATAGTTTCATATTTGCCGGGTGGAAATTGAACCGAACTCGCTCCGCGCGAAATGTAATTCTCCCGTTTCTAATTGTTCGTGTTTCGTGTAGTCATTTAAATCAAACGCGGAAGTCAATTAATTGATAATGAGATTAGTTTCTAAACTGTTCCATATTCCCCTAGCGATTTGAGTTTAAATTCCCGGTTAACCTGGCGAAGAATGCCTACGTATGTATCGAAGCTTTAATCTTAATTCCAGAAAAGATAGACTGGGGGTTAATTGAATTTTACGTCGGGGTGCGGTTGCACCTTAATTAATTTCAATTTTTTTTATTGTTGGCTTCTTCGTCGTTAAAAATGAAAAAAAAAACAAAGTCGCTTCATTTAAAAAGTTTTCTCTTTAAGGAAAACAAGTGGATGTTTTTAACATAAAAAATCGACTTATAAAACCAAAGTTTTGTCTTATTGGAGAGTTCATGAAGTCAAAAAACAAGAAATTTTAGTCTTATTAGTGAAACAAAATCGATTACAGTTAAATTTTTAATTAAATAAAAAATGTTCAAAATGTGTAAAATTGTCAATATTTCATCCGGGATAATCGAGTAAGTGAACATCGTTAATAGGAGAATTCCTGAAATCCAATCAAATCGAGTGTGCCTGGACCTGCGATTGCCGGATTATCCAGGCCCCCACGTCTCTCGATTCTTCGCCTCGTGCTCGAGTCATAAACCGGGCGGAAATTACACAATTCCAGTTAGCGAACGACTTGGACCTGTTTCAGGATATAGTCCTCAGAAGCTGCTTGATGCACTCATTTACGACTCTTCGTGTTTCCATTAACACACACGAATCACGAACGGCACGCTCTTAACAATTTCCTACAATGTCGTTTCCTCGATCGGGAATGGAGCGATTGTACAACGAAAATTCGTTTATATTTTCGACGTCTCTAACTGTTTTGTCGAAAGGAAATGTTTCCAATTCCGGGCTGCTTTTCGAAGCGATAATTGCACCTTGTTTCACTTAGTTTTTTTTGCTAGTTATACTTTAAATTCCACGCCCCTAAAATTTAGTTTATATATTTACAACGCAATAATCGCATTAACTAATGAAGGGTTTCCTTGTAAACTAATTAAAAGCCCTGTTTAAACGATATTATGAATTAGTCACACTATTCGAACCCCTTTATTCCCGTGTTTATCCAGGACTTAACATACACCGAAAGTTTGAAACCTCTATTTACCTGGGCAAATCCTGCGGAGCCCTTAAGTGGCAGAAGAATCTCTTCAGCGGATTTTGTATGCTAACCCAATTTCATCTTATCAAATCACTTAAATACCCGCAATCGGCTCATTATCGCATTGAGATGTATAAATCACACGCCGGAGAAAAGTTCGAGTGGAAAGTTTCCCGTTTACGAGTACTTGTAAACGGTCCCGAAAGAAATAAATCGCTCCGAAGTTCCACAACTATTTCACCTGGTGTACCAACGGCGACCCGTAATAATAGTTGTTGTTAGTTGGCGAATAATGGCGAGGCGATCTTATAGCTGCGAGGCCGGAAGTCGGGTCACACATGCCTTTTCCTCGTTTTCACCCACGTCCGAATAAGCAAACTCCGGTGTCAACCGGCCCGACCGCGGCACGTGAAGAATTTTAATCACCGCCGGTTTAATTAGATAAACTATTGGTACAGCTCGTTGTGCTCTTAGATTACTACTTAGTCACACTACTATACATTGGGAATAATACAAAAAAAAAGTTGGTTGTATGATTGAAGTAAAATAACAGGAACAAATAGTCTTCTTAAATATACCATTTCATAACAAAAATTCTAAAGCGTATTTTGCCATTAAATATTCAAAAATTTCCCATTTCAACAAAGAAGCACGCCAGGTATAACTACTCACAAAACTAAAATATTCCTATTGATAATAACCGAATACATATACTAGTGGATAAATTAAAGAAAGACTTCGAAAAAGAAGAATAAGGCAAGTTGGCATATCGATCGGTGGAAATCTGAAAAAAGTAATTTTTTTAAATGACTGCGCGAACGACGAAAGGAAAACGGCAAACAAAATAATCATCGAATCCGGAACGTATTCCGTTATCTAAGGGGTTATAATAAAGCCGAGCAAAGGGAAAGGGATGGTAATAAGCTTCGGGAAAAAACCGGCGACTCCTTCGAATAGCGACGTTTATTTATTTTTTATTGAAAATTTTATTCCTTACCCAATCGAGTAAACACGCTTTATTGTCATTATAAAAACTTTCGCGAGTTTAGTTCGTTTTATGACTGATGATTCGAAATGTTTCCGCACAAACAAAACGAATTTGTTACAGATCTTTTTATTTGTTTAATATCACTATTTTTATCCGCGTCGTTTAATAACAATCTCCACGTAAATATCAATCTTGCAACGAAGCAGTGCAATCAATTTGCGTTTGCATACAAAATTAATAAAAGGAGAAAATAATTATTTGTCAAATAAAAGCGGAGATTGTATCTGAAGGTAATGGAGGTTTGCCGTGTAGTGAATCAATATTTCAGACGTATACCTTATAAGGTCGAATTTTCATATTTCCCTGTAATTTATATCCACCTCTACCAACTATATACAGTTACAAAATAAAACGGTGTAATAGCTAGTTTACGTGGCAAATCGTATACCAGGATGATGTTTTGGAAGCCTTCCAATATCTAACGGCACCATTACACCGAACAAACTAGAGAGAAAAAATCACTTATAGCAGTAAACAATCGGATCGCTTTGCCGATTTTCAATATATGGGTCACCAGGTCTTATTTGTATACTCTTCATGTTGGCTTTCACTAAAAACCACACAACTGCGGGAACAGTTAATTCGCCTAATACACGAATTATGATGAACTTCTGGTAGGAAGGTAAAGTGATGATTACATTGTACGTGATATCGTAGCCAGCCGATGTGGAAGGCCTCCACTTTTCGTCGAGCCATTGTGGTTAATTGCAATCGATTCGAAAAGTTACTTTCCGACGTCCGACAATGCCCGCTTGCCAAATACTCATCTGTGTAGGACCTTATTGTGTCAACTCCTGAAACTTTCTGATAAGCGATGCCTCTGGCCAGACGTGCACCTATGGAAACTCCATTCCAAGTTGTGTATCTCGTACATGAAATATGTTTCAACTCAATGGGAAACTTTTATCCGCTTCATATGTGCAGAGATTAAGTTTTTTTTATTTGCTGTCGAAGCTGAATACCCACTCATGTCAATATACCATCCCGATCCGTTCAAAATAAAAATAAGTCTGTATGCATTTATGGTAGCTAAGGCGCATTGCATAAAGAAATCCTCTGGAATAACTGTATTTGTTAAAAATCTGATAGAATTGTGCCTACTATGAAGTGAAGTCCAATGATACATTTTTTGTTTGTGAGTTTGTGAGAGTAGAATTATTTTGTGCCTATATGTTTAGATGTCGTTTCCTTTTCGATTCAATCTCGAGGGTAATACAACTAGGATTTGTCGAAATAGCTGGTAGGTACTCGAAATTTTCCTCAATTTGCTCGTACCCAATTCAAATTTAATGCAAAACGTAAATCTTCGTCGAGTGTAACAACGTAAGTAGTTAGAAGTTGTATTTCGCGGTCGAGATCTGTTAAGTTGCGAAAATCTCCGCTTTCCCATTTCAAAATAATGCATACGAGTAGGAAACTCGGCGAATTTATGTATTCGCGGAATTAGCTGGGACAAAGTGCGATATAAGCCGCTTCCACTTTATACACTGCGACGCGTAAACGTTCAACGTTCAAAGTTATTTGCATTGTATTTCTTTCGATGTGCAATTGTACGATTCCCGTGCATGCACAGTTTTTTATGGCATTTTCCGCAACATAAACTCCCCTACTATCACACACTTTTTATGTAGTAGTTGTTATTCCCTCATCTGAATAAGATATACCTCTTTTATACATTTTGTTTACAGTTAATGGAATATAAATAACATTCTTGTGGGTTACAATGCGCTGATTGTGGAATAATGGATAATGGAAACGACACTGACAAAAAGGAAACTCGTAATTCAATTAAAATTTGAGAGGTTCGCGACTGAACTTCCGGCGAATTGATATTATTTTAAATGAAGAGATCGCTTGTCGTAACTAACAGTTTCTAAACTTCCAACTCGGTGTAATGGCTCCGTTATAAACTGTTTAAGTTCCATCAAAACTTATGTAATGTAAGTTTCAATATAACAGCACATACTTAGTTTGGTTTGACTATATTTAGGGCAATATTAATACTTGCATTATTACGCTTTTCTGTCAATTTTTCAGCAGTTAGAGGCAATTTACTCATACACCTAAATTCACAACGAGACGTACAATCATTTATTTCATTCCTGTAGCTACAGCTCCTATAAAATTACAAGAACCAGTCAAAATTGGTTAGTCAGAAAATACACGAATTCCCCGAGGCGCGACTACATAAATATTCTATTTTGTTTTCGCCCTATTTCTAAAATGAAATTTCATTTCGACGTAGTGCTGTAAACTCTTGCAGTTGCTTGCTTTTTTTCAAATTATACCATTCGAGTGAGACGAGAAAACGAAAAGCACGCCCACAAAATTGGATACACAGTCACTTAAATTCCAACTAGGAGCTATTACACGTTATAGTTTTTATTTAAGAAAAGTCCTACCTTAATTTAAAAAGTCTGCACATTATTTTATATAACTATTTAAACAATTTATATAATAAAAAAGTGTTATATTTATTATCCAATTTATCCGACTTCTCGAAAGAGATATTTTACAGACATCACTCATTAGTATCTACTAATGTATGAGTCATAAGAGTAACTATAAAAATTAATAATTTATACAATCAACAAGTATTGTTATTAGATACTCGATTATTTATATACGTGGTGAGAACATTAATAATCCATTAATTAATTATTAACTCGGAAGTTCCAGTAAATTAAATAATCGATATATGGAAAGTAATGAACTCTATAACTAAGAAACAACTAAGTTGAAATCATTTTATGAATAGGTCTACGCCGGTATAAGCGGGTTCCTTTTGAGGTTTCAATTACATTTCGACAAAGTTTCGCACAGTTTACTCGACAGAAACTTTCAGGTAAATACTGTAGTTAATGGTAAAAACCCTCCGAAAGCGGTGATACCTTCTCCTTCAATTTTACTAAATCCCGCTCATTAATTTCATATGAAAGTAAATATCAAAATAATGAAAGATAATAGTATCTGGCAGGAAAATTGAGTTCAACCCAGCATGTATTGGCCTATCTCCAACAGCAAGAGGCAAAATAGGTCACTAATTTCATACAAAACGAATTTTAATATAAGCTTTGGCACTTTAATGCCCTATAAATACCAGCCAGCGCCCTTCGGGAGGCGCTGAGGAACGCACGCCGGTGGAAAATAAATCTTCCGTCGAGAACGAGAAAAAGTTACGTCGCGAGCCCGGAGGAAGATAATCTCGTATTTGTGAAGTGGATAAAAATAATGAATTACTGTATTGTGACTTATGTCTTCATTCCGGATGATTGATTTCCTCTTGTGTTTTTCCCTCGTTTTCAATTTCACTCCGGACGTTTGCAGAACGAACGAAATCGCGAGACGAGAAAATGAATAAGTACGGGGGACTTTTCATCGAACGCCGCGGCGCACCTAATACATTAACGATCAACGAAATCGACAGGGGAATATTCCCAATCGATTCCACCTTGCGAAAAGATTCGCTCCAATATCGGTTGGCGAGCGGCCCGCAGACGGACGGCAATGCAAACAAAAACCCCCATTCAGTCCATAGTTCCATTATGGCATAAGCCCCGGATAGCACGAGTTGCTGTTTATCAACGATACGAGACACAGTGGCAATATAAAAAGTCCGATTGCCGGGGATCAGACTCCGAAATCCAATCAGTGTTTAGCAATCAGCGGTAATGGCGATGGCGACGTTTCCAAATCTATCTCTATTTCAGAATTGTGGATATAGGCGTTGCCGGTATCACCTCAATAGCGCGATTTATCGGCGTATCCTATTATTGTTACACATATCTTGTATATGAATATTGTATTGAACATTTAAGTTGTCATTACAAAGTCAATAGTATTAAAACTCAATTAAATCAGTATTAAATCTCAATGTTCGCTACTACAGGTATAAATTTTTTCAAATGTATTTACAATAATTATCGAATCTACCTATATTACAATTAATAAAACATCCAATAGTCTAATTAGACCAATAGTCATGTTCTAGATTTATTTTTTATTTTTTTTAAACTTCTCTATTTTATAGTGTACTTAATTCCATCATAATTATAAAAAATAAATAGGAAAACATTTTTAAGAATGGAAACATGCCACAATAAAAATTGATCTGCTTTGGTCATTTTAGCAGCATTAAATTTATATAAAGGCCGAACGTATCCCCATATATTGTAGTAGGGTAGGGCGGGGCTAGTTGAGCATACGGGTAAGTTGTGCAATCGAAATATCTCGCAAACTATTCACCGTACGCATAAACATCTTATGGCGGAAAGAAGGGGTCGGGGGAGACCTAATCACAGAGCTATTGCAAGTGGCGCCTCGACAAGCGAGTAAAGCCCCCGTGCGTTTTGTTTTTTTTGTGACCAAAAAGTAAAAACGTCGTCTATCGCAAGTTTTCGTCTGTATTAGTCAAATATTATCCGTTTTCAATGGGGTAAGGGTTAATATTCCAGAAAATTATTGTACTTTTGATATGTAGAGATGTTCTGGTTATAATTCTTACCATTTCTTTATGACCTCACTTTTATTTTAAAATTGCGGGTTGGGGTTAGTTGAGCAACTACTGCGAAATTTACCAGGAGAAAGTTGGATTCACTGCCAAGCTTGCAGGGAATGGGCACAAATAAAATGTCTTCCAGGTGCTATGGTCTTACTTTCATTTGTATTAATTGCAACAGTAACAACGACCAAAACTTGCTAATATATTATTAATATTTTTTTAAGCTATTTAATTCTGATTTTAAACAGAAAGCTCGTAAATTACTTTAAGTTTTGTTGTTTTGTCACTAAATCACAATAAATAAAGAGATAATTATAAAAATAAACATATCCTATATGTAAACATACCGTTGCTCAACTTACCTCACCTATGGGGTACATTGAGCATACTTGACTTTCTGCATTTAAACAGCTGTAGCTCTTAAATTCAACTAGTTACAAAAAAGTTACTATGGACACTTTTGTTAAGGGATAAATTACTAATCCATCAAGCCACATAACAAGTCATTCACACATATCATTGATGAGCTATATACGCTAAAGTGAAAAGTTGCTCAACTAGCCCCGCCCTACCCTAATAAAGGGACGAACAATAAACTTTAAATCACCCTTCGACGTATACGTTACCTGAAGAGTCAGTAAAGGTGTAATTTAACGATTTAACGCTCATTAACGCCCATTAGAGCTCGATCGGAGGTTTCCAATGAAAATGAAATAGTCAGTCCGTTTTAGCGCCATTGCGGCTAATGCACTATGATTAAATTAGGTTTATGTTTGAATCGTAAATTTGGAAAATTCATGGCGTCTCATTCGAGGCGGAAATGCATAGCAACGACATTAGCGCTGTAAAATGCTCGTTTCGTACCTGCCATATACATGTAGGATGCACACAAAGATTTTCCGAACTCACAACCTAATAAATGCTTTTAAAACAGCTAGTTAATCTAATTGTGTACACTTTTAGTAGTTTTTAAAGCATTTCTTGTGCTTCCGTTTTGAAAGTTTGAAGTTAATAAATTATAATGAAGTTTTTATTCTAGTTTAATTCGCCGCTTTATTCCGCGACTCCTTTCAGAAAGCTCGCAACAAAGCGCGAATTTTCGAGTGCTCGGTACACAATATTATAACGTTATTATTTTACCTAACGAACTTTCCTGGACGCTAATTCGATTTTAATTAGTAATATTTTTCGGCTTGAAATTTTCAAAAAATCCGGTATAAACACTTTTCTATACCAAAGCTGCAGGTATGTCCATAAGTGGAATTAAGAGTATAAAAAACCTTCTATTATACCTTTATAAATAGAGTAAAGTTCAAATCAAAAGGTTTGAGAAGGGATATTTCCAACAAAAAAATCTCCTTTGTCTGTCGATTGTAAGAATCCTACAAGGGTGGCTCCCCCTACAAAAAGATACTTTTGATACAGATCTCTTAATCTTCGGGCTAATCTTGGCTTTTATTCTCTCGTAGCGTTATTGCCGTCAATTCCGTTTGAAATGTTTATCCCAGGAATACCTACTTATCGTTTCGAAAACATAACTTCGATTCGTGCAGGGAAAATAATTAGGTACCCGATAAGGCAATCAAATATTTTTCCATTAGTGGCGTTGGAAAAATAACTATTTCACACCCTAGCGCTTTCATAAAAGTTAACTAAACAAAACTGACAAGCTATTAATAGCTCTTTGTATTATTGTTAAAGTTTCAATAAGGTTTTCGCGGTCGTTAAACGCCCGCAAGCGAAGAAGGGCTTTTAATGCACGCTTCCTTGGTTGTTTATTAGTACTTAAAACGCTTAATTACTGGTAAAAATAACATGAGTAATAGTTTAATGTAGTAAACTGTTGAATGAAAGTGTTTTAATAGAGTACCGTTTAATGTTTTAATCAATCGAATGGAGTAAATTTAATTACATTTTACCAACAGCAAAAATCGCTTTCAATTTTTGATTAAAAGTTATTTAATTATAAAAAATTAAAATACCTAACCTACCAGTAGAATTCAGAAATTAAATTGATTAAAAATAGGCGTTATTCTCTCCGTTCTATTTGCATAACAATTTATCAGCGATCGATTCTTCCGCAAAAGCTCCAGGTATTTAAATGTCGCTACAATAAAACGCGATTGAGTCCGTTTGAAATATACATGTCAAAATACGGGCGTTCTTTTTTAGCCGCGGATTCACTGTGTATCTAAACTTCCCATTTGTATTCAAACGATCCGCAACATACATCAAATAACCATCCCCTAAGCTTCATTTCGTGTTGAATGGTTATTATAGGTTCGTCATTTATCATTCCCCCATCCCTAAAATTTATACGGTGTATAAGACACTCGGGGGTGTTAAGAATTGTGTAACTCGGTTACTAGCTAAATATCGAGATTATCCGAACAGCCGATAGGGGAGAGGCCGTCGCTGTTTGTACGCGATTAGTTTCGCGTCATCCAGATTTGCGGAATTAATTATAGAAAAATATCAAAGTTCCTTTCTATTTATAGAGGGGAATTCGTGTTTCGACGGGGTTCGAATTAGCGCGGGGAATTGAGATCAAAGATCCGCCCGGGGCCGACCTCGCCCTGGAAGTGTGGAAATGACAGAAAGAAATCGAGAATCACTCGGCCTGGCCCCCGTTATTCATTAAACTGAAATATTATCCGACGCCGAAACGATCGTCCTGGACTTTATTAAAAATAATAAAACTGATGAATTGTTATTTGGGGCTTTCCTTCCTCTCGATGTTCCTGCGACAAAGTCGATTCGATTGAGGCTCCGAAATTGATGATGAACAGAAAAAAATGAGATTTCTTCCAAGGGAATATCTGCTGGTATTTTATTAACTAAATCGTAAGATTCATTCTTTATGTTGTGCGCAAGTTCTACAGCCTTTCGATTCGATTCGATTCGACGATACTAAATTATATATCTAATATTTGAATATTTAAAGCGTTTTAGAGCAATTCAGCTATTTAGACAATTCAATTATAGCATATAAAATTGGACTGCAATGCCCATGTACGGCTAATTTTCCGGTCGAGCATGTTCCGATCGGTTTTCTGTGGTCGGGCCGCCGTCGTCGCCGGGGAACTAATGCGGTCGCCGTCCTAAGAGACTCAGAAATCCTCCTGTGAACTCGTAATCACCAATCAACGTATCGGCAATGTTACGTCAATTGCACATTAAACATTCAACCGTTTTCATGCCGCGTGGTTATGCAAGAATATTTATAAAACGCAACCAACAAAGCTCGTACAACGATGGTAATCTCGATCCAACATGTCTCATCATAATATATTTTAATAGCTTTTGAATCAGTCAGTGTCGACTAGAGGTTTACACGTTACTGATAAATAGGGTTTTCAAGCGCTAATTTTTCTGTTGCATGACTCAGTAAAAGGCCCTCTCGAGTCAATTATGAATGATTTACAACGTACTTACATAAAGCATAGTTAGTGCCAATTAACCAGCATCGCAACGTAAATAACGCTAATCCGAATTAAACAAATTAATTGGTTCATACATCGAGTGGTTGAATATCATATTGTGTTCGAGTTATTAGCGATGGACGAACGAACAGCCCAGCGCTCATCGCATGTGTCAAATAAAGCTCATTCGCAGTTCAATTATTCTTAAATGAATCTAATGATGTGCGACAAAGCCCCGCTGAATTCGTGTAAATCTCTTAGGATATATAAAAATCGTTTAAGTTAACAAGCATTGTCTAATTAAAATCTATCAGAATCTCATTAGTGGTGTGCTATTTGTTAAATCAATGGGCGAAACACAGACTCGTGTTTGCAACCGCTTTGAATAAAAAAAATGAAACAGTTCTGGTAACCCCCGTGAGGATACGCTCCGAGTTAAGAGAGTAATACCAGTTATAGCGAGACTATTTACATACACATAAATCCCGGTGTGGTTAAAGCTAGATTAAGTTAGAGTTCGCATCGAATAGCGTTCAGGGCGAGAATGCGATGTTACGTCGGATTTGGTCGGCGGTGGAAGATTGTGTGTGAGCGTGTGTATGTACATATGTGCATTGAATTTATACCGGCCACTGAACGCGGAACGATCGACTTTCGGTCTTGCTCTTATTTACAAATAGCTTTATTTCGATTACGATCGAATGAAATTCCATTTTGTCCACCGGCGAAGCTTTTTTCGTTTTACACTGATCCTGCATAACAACTAACACTAAATCCGGAAACCATTGTTTAAAACTGCTTTATTAAAATATCCACCTATTGATTTCAATAGCTTGTAGGTTAGTTTATAATAGAGGTTTATATTTAGTGATGAAATAAACTAATAAACAACCGTCATTGCGATTTGCCTAAAGGAAAATCGCCCGCAATGCATTATACGTATATTACGTATACGAATGGAATTTGATGAAATATGTTCAGTTTAATTTAGACGAACTTGATAGTCCCATAATAGGTAAAGTCCATTAAAGTGAAACTATTTCATTTTGATACGGAATACGTGGGTCTGTATTTGCAACTTTCGGCCACAGTGTAAAGCTTTTGATGAATTTATTTCAAACTTTTTAGCAGAATCCCGACAACAGTCACTTAAACTTCCATTATACCATACTGTGGCGCTATTTTGAATTATATTAAATCGACATTTTGATATTTCGCATTTAGAAGCTCTCTGGCGTTGTAATATTAACCCAAATAAGGGCCTAAATCATCAGAATTACGGTGTATTAAGTACGAAGTTTCGAGGTAGAAATCTTCACTTGTTGGGTTATTTCTGAAAAGTTTTTCGCACCGCTGCTGCTTAATATATGACCTTTAGCCGGTTAACTTCGTTTAAATTTAATTAGCGGGTTTATCAGTTAAGGGAAAAGTTGATGTTTCGGCCTTCATCAAGAAAGTTACTACCGGGTGAAATATGACCGTCTCTTTCATTCGAAACACCTCTCGCCCGTTCTCTAATTGAGCCTGTAATTAATTAATATGAATTAATCGTCAGTTTTATTTCGCGTTTTACTTCCAGGTACTTCCGAAACTATCCCGCTACATAAATATTTATTTTTAGCAAAGTTTTATCATTATAAATTATCCGAATACGTTTACTTGTACATTAATTTCGTCTAAGTTTTCGTGAAAACTTTCCAACAACTTTGCTTGGAAAATTTCTAAACGTAAACCTGAGAAACTGCATTTAATACAAACATGATGTATAGTTACTTACCTATATTGGAGTTTATTCTTTATTCATATCGATTTTATGGTTATCTCTAAATACGTTTTGCTTGCGTAATTAAATCCGTTAAGCAATTAAAATCATTTGTTAGATCGTAAAGCTCATTAGCTAAAGAATATTTTTCAAATTAAAAAACAAAGACTCAGGTGGTAATTTGTAGAATCACCTAAAGCTGGAGTCAAACAATTACCATAAAACTTTCCTTCGTTTCGTAAGTAGAAATGTAACGAACTTTTTTAACGGATGTCACAAATCATATTTTATTCGTTGCTTTAATTCGTTAATTAGACGAAGCGTCGCCCTCGAATCGACTTCCCCATTTCACATGGTTAATAACTTTAGCGTTAATTAACCCGCAGTTTTCTATGCGGTTGTTAAAATTATCTTACAATTGGAGAGTGTGAATTATTACGTTAAATGTTAAATAAAGCTTTTATTGCCGGCAAATATGTACACCTATAACGTTAAGAAAACAATTAAAGTTATAAAAGCCGAAGCAATTAACTTATACACGTAACAGCTTTTCCTACAATGAATATTTTATTATTTCCTTTTGCGTTTTCACTATGTGTTGTTATTTATTTAACGATAATGTAATTATTTTAGGGGAAAACAAATTTGCTAATACATTTTATTTTCTTATTAATAGTGTTATACAAGATAAATTGTACTAGACATAAAATTTTAAATTAGATAATATTATTCTTACAGCACATTTACGAATTTACCTTTTAAATAAACAAAGGGGAAAAATGACTTCTAATCTCCCCAAAGATTAAATAATTGTTGAAAATGTTTTGAGCAAGAACTTTTTAAAAATTTCCTGAGTCGACACAAGGGAAATTTTCTAAATCCGCCCGGGGCAAACTGGAAGACAAAAATTTCCGGAATATTCTTGCATATAGCTATACTCTTGACAAAATTAGATGTGAAATTCACCGTGTAATTTTTCTTATCTAAATCCGAATGACTTTATACCGGACTAATACCCGATATTTATCAATAACTGTTACACTTTAGTATGAAATTGCATCGTCGTAGTAGCGAGAGCAGCGCTCTCTTCCGGTTCGATGGAATTTAAAGGTTCCAAAGCGGAAATAACCCGTTCCCGGAAAATCCCTCCTCATGACACGACAGTACATTATAGTAAACTTGAAGGAGTTAATCCCGGCGAAAGCTTAATTAGCGCTCAAATTGGAAATGACATCCGATTTCCATTTCGCCGGAAAATCCGAAAACTTCCGACGCTTCGACTCCGGCGTAGGCATCTGCTACGCTTAATAATAAACGAATTTTTTACCAAAAATTTTCAAAGCAGCTTTTTGAACGACCGGCGTGAAAAATATAAAATTTTTACGTCGAACATCAAAGTTTATGCACAGAAGGAAACTCAAATGAAATACCTCGAAATATACAGACTAATTGTTTTAGGAACGAAATTCTTCACGTTATTTCGGTTATTTCAGCTCGAGGAACGAAGTGAATATATTAAAGCTTTTGACTCCGGAGTATAAATTTGTTTACATTCTAAAACCGCCTCGATTACGTCGGGAATGAAAATATCACCGCCTGACGGTTACAACATTTCGAGATTTATGGCTTTGAGATACCTGAAGCTCGACTACCTGAAACGTTTATTTTCGGATTTTCGTGGACGTAAAAACTGCTCGGGTCCCCGTTTTTCCGGAAAGATACGCTTGAATTATTAAAGTTTCGATGACGGAATGCAAAAATTCAGACTGAAACGTTGATTTATAAATGGAATTTAAAAACGCTAAACCAGGTTTTTAATTAACTAAATAGTCTACACCCTAAGATAACACTACATTCGTTTTCAATATTTGTTGAGGATTATTAACAGATAATTAAATTGTGAGTATTAAATGAAGAATCCTCAACGCTCTATCAAAGTATAAATTATCAAAGGCTTTACATGAAATGACCCGTTTGGTCAATAGTGTTCAACGTAGAACTGAATTAAAAGGCATCTCCTTTGCACCTGAATAGATTTAATATGCAACGGTTTCATCGGTAAACTACTCGTCGACTGATAAATTAGTTACGGTTGTTGTGACGAAGGGGATTATGGGTACGAGATTCGTTTGAAGTCGAAAGTTCGAGGCTATTTTTACATCGAATTAAATCTACCTCACCCGAAAAATCGGGGACATTATTAAAACTGGATCGTGAATCCATTCGGAACGTAGAAACACGCTTCGATTACTGCTAACGTCTCAGGTTAAATAATTGCCTTATGTAATAAATCATAGTCTATTGGAGCTAGGAAACTTAATTGGTAATTGGATTCGCCGTTCAGAACATCGACTAATTATCCGATCGGATGCATATGTCTAATACTCCTCTAGTTTCTACTAATTAATGTCGATACGAAGGTGTCACAAACAGGGATTAAAAAAAATCGTAGAAATTTAATTACTTGTAAATTGCCTAACGCAAATAAAAACGTGCGCGTTTATTTTTATCGCGACATTTTTAAAATAGCCCTCTTATCGTTAAAAGGAACTATATTGTTGACATTGTGTTAACTGGAGGTATTAAAAACGAAAAAGATATTCGTGTTTACTATAGACAGAAATAAAGAAAAAAGGCATAACGTTAGAGCAAATATCCTTGAATAAACTTAGAAAGCACGGAATGGGTGACTTTGCGTTAGGTCACAACAGGGTGTGGCCGCTGATTGCTGATATGTTTACATGACTCGCCCTTTTGTTGTACTGTTAACTAGATATACAAGCTCAAAACGACCGTGATTTATTTTAATAAAAAATAAATATTAACCCGTCGTCGCCAAATAACACGAATATAATGAAAACTCAGTTAGGATAATAGAATGGAACAACAAATTCCCCTCGACGGATCCGCTTTAAAACCTCCATAGAATTTAATCGTTTAAAGAACCGAACTCTCCATCACCGGTGTCATCTTCCGCCCCGCCGTTTTTACGCGACACGACGTTCAGGTTAAAACAAAGAACGAAGAATCAATCTCGATTCCATTATAAATTGAATTCGACTTCGCGAAATAATTCCGACATCTTCCCCGCATTCCGACGCGCCCCGTTAACATTTTTCATCGCGAATAACGGCTCATGAACCACCGAAACCACCATCTTCTGTGGTATACATTTCAGCTTATTATTGATAGATATTGAGTAAATAAAAGAACGCTTCAATCAATCTGTGGATCTTGGTTGATAATTCGAGTTAAAACGAATTTCACGCTTCTGGTGCCGAATTAGCACGGAGACAGAATTGATATTTACCTACTCATTATTAATAGGAACCTGTGTATACAGGGTGGCCAAATAAGGATGGCTCTCGGCCATATCTCGCAAACTAATTGTCATAGAGACTTGCGGTAAAAAATCTTATGACTAAATCGGCAAAAAGAAAATGCTGGAAATAATTTTCAGGTCTCTAAAATGGCCGCTAGGGGGAGTATCCGCCATCTTGATTTTCAAAAGTCATTTTTTTCAAAATTTTCCTTAATAAAGGTATCAAAAATGTGTTTTATTTTGATAGTTAAGATAATTTCGATTATTTTTTGTTGTATATTTTTAACTCTATCTTTTAAAATAAAGTGGTGGGGGTGGTTTGAATATTTTGACAAATAAATGTTAATAACTTTTAAATGGCTGAACCGATTTTCAAAAAAATGAAATTGTTGAAAAGGGCTTTCTTTGGTCTATAATTTACGCTATATAAGATATTATTTTAATTGCTTGCTTGGCCGCAAGATGGCGTTTTTCGACATTACTTCAAACAACACCGATTTTCTCAAAAAATTTAAATGCAACGATATAACTTTTTCTTTGGAGAAAAATAGTCAAATAATTACCAAACAAGCCTGTGAAAACCGCATCTCGATATCTCCTTCCTAACCTAAAATATATCTAAAAAAAGAAAAAATCAAGAAAATGCGTATATTTTTGGTGCACTACCAATATAAAAGTCTCTAATTAGCGTTGTTCCATCCACAAAAATTATCAATTTATTAATAATCTTCAAGTATGATATTTAGAAACACCAAGCTAAGTAATATTCATTCAATAATTATTGGATTTCCCTTCTATTCGCACTAGTTGAGAACAAACGAAATAAACATGCCGTGGAAAATAAAAAAAAACAAAAGATCTAACTAACTAGTCTACAAAAATGAGCTGGGCATTCATCGGGTTGGAAATACATATTTCTTTGAGTTTCCAGACGAATATCTTCCAATAACCCAGGAAATTCGTTACGTAGATAATTTAGAAATATTTGTCCGTTGAGTCGCCCATTAATAAACCGGGGAACAACAACTTTCACCTAGTATACAACAACACACGTTGATACCAACGTCCTTAATTATTCTGGACCTGCTGCGTCCAGTTTTTTGGTTTTTTTATTTTCCACGGCATGTTTATTTCGTTTGTTCTCAACTAGTGCGAATAGAAGGGAAATCCAATAATTATTGAATGAATATTACTTAGCTTGGTGTTTCTAAATATCATACTTGAAGATTATTAATAAATTGATAATTTTTGTGGATGGAACAACGCTAATTAGAGACTTTTATATTGGTAGTGCACCAAAAATATACGCATTTTCTTGATTTTTTCTTTTTTTAGATATATTTTAGGTTAGGAAGGAGATATCGAGATGCGGTTTTCACAGGCTTGTTTGGTAATTATTTGACTATTTTTCTCCAAAGAAAAAGTTATATCGTTGCATTTAAATTTTTTGAGAAAATCGGTGTTGTTTGAAGTAATGTCGAAAAACGCCATCTTGCGGCCAAGCAAGCAATTAAAATAATATCTTATATAGCGTAAATTATAGACCAAAGAAAGCCCTTTTCAACAATTTCATTTTTTTGAAAATCGGTTCAGCCATTTAAAAGTTATTAACATTTATTTGTCAAAATATTCAAACCACCCCCACCACTTTATTTTAAAAGATAGAGTTAAAAATATACAACAAAAAATAATCGAAATTATCTTAACTATCAAAATAAAACACATTTTTGATACCTTTATTAAGGAAAATTTTATAAAAAATGACTTTTGAAAATCAAGATGGCGGATACTCCCCCTAGCGGCCATTTTAGAGACCTGAAAATTATTTCCAGCATTTTCTTTTTGCCGATTTAGTCATAAGATTTTTTACCGCAAGTCTCTATGACAATTAGTTTGCGAGATATGGCCGAGAGCCATCCTTATTTGGCCACCCTGTACATATGTTGTGCATGTTAAAATTTAATTTTCTAATTGGGTCGCGAAGTATATTCCAACTATGAAGTACAATGAGCTTTACAATCAATTATCTGGTTTTTCGCGTTCGGAAAAATTATAGTGAGCAATTTGGAGGATAGAAAATTAATTAACCCATATACCATTTCCGCTGTACATCGAGTAATATTCATTAAAATTGTAAATTCTATTAGACGGCAATCTTAATCGAGCGCCCTCTGCGTTCGCCCGGTTTCACGTTTCCAGAATTGCCGGCAATTTGTTACGACTAATTAGATATCGGAGCGAAGTTGTGATCGGTGGCAGGTAACTAAGTTCAATTGGAACGGTGAAATTTTGTATTCCGGACGCCGCTCGTCGGAGGAAAGGCGACGGCGGTGCAGGAGGCCCTCCCGAAGCAGTGACCTATGACGTTGTCACGTGTCGAGCTTCAGTCGGTAGATTTCAAATCAAATCACTCGTTCGCTTAATTAAACTGCGATTTTTTTCTTCTCTCTCCGCTATTATCCGAATCCTGAGCCGAACAACGGGAGAATTAGGTGTAATTAACGATGTTAGTTATGAAAAAAAAGTTCGTTGAATATTTCGCTAAACAAACGTCCGCGCGAAAATATTGTTGCGATTTACATACGCTAAACCAACACGGTCGGGAATATTTATGAGTGTTGTGAAACAGGTTAACGTTATCCCGTATTTCAGCTGAAAACAGACTCGTTTACATATGTTTTTTTTTATCTAAAAGTACATCCTATTTATAATAATTAATCCAAATAAATGGTCGGAATAATTATAATAGTCTCTATCATTGCATCTAAATAAAGGAGCGATAGTAAAGTAAATTGGTTTTAATTAAGCGAAGCGAAAAAATCCGCTGAAGAGCAAACAAGCGCGTTGTAAAACTTTTACGTACTACAGTCTTCGTTTTGCAATGAAAGATTAACGATAATTATATTTATGTTTTCAGTTGGGAGAGCTCTCTACGACCTACACTTTATTTTATCGCTCAATTAATGTAAGATAGAAAAGGGCCGTCTGAGAGATACTGTTCAAATGTAATTAAATGCTAAATCTCGGGAGCAGGTATGCATTGAATATTTTATATTTCAGTTGGGAGCTTTTTTACTATCCGGTTAATTTAATTCTACGGCAGAGTAGCCAAAGTATTATTTTTACGAATCTTGTTTTCCACTCGGTTATTTTTCGAATTAAGAATTTCAAGAAAATGCGATTAATTGAGAAAAAATATATATAAAACTCGAACGATTTTTATTAAAAATATTTCTTTAAGGACTGATCGTGTTATAATCAATTATGTACTGACCCTGATAAATTGAGAATAAAAGGAAAATCGTTTGATCGATTGATTTCCGAGCTATCAGAGTTATTGGCGATTTCCGATATCGACACTTGACCTTTCCATTGGTAATCAGAGAATTTCCGCCTAATTTTTCACTGCTGTGCTTTTCCATGCTTTTATGCTACAGCAAACACTAATGTAGTTTATAAGAATAAAAAGCCTGCAGAGAGATTTTTGGAAAAATGGCGAATTTAACCTAAAAAAACTAATCTATTAATAACTGAAACAGCCGATTGACTGTGAAAATAATTTTTAAAATCTATAATTTAAAAGTCTAAATTTAAAAGTTTTATAAATATTTTACGCCAGTTTAAATGACTTTTTGATGTTTCAATTTATTATTGGTTCATACAAACGAAATGGCACTCTCGGTAAATGGATTTAGAATTAAATAATAATCCATCAATAACGTTCGTTCATTTCACAATATTTTATTTATAACCACAAAAAGGACAATTTCCTGGAGATTTTTCGGATGGCAAATTAAAATTTATCCGCGACAAATTAAAACGCATTGTTCTATGTGCGTTAAACAATAAAGTCGTTAAGATTCAGATCCGGATCCAGAGGGGCCGAAATGTCAAAATTAATTTAAGAATCCGCGTTAATGGTAAACAAAATTTTATCTCATTAAAAAACGTAAAATCGGAGCGCCCGATTCGTCGAGATTGGGTACAAGAATAAAGTCATAACTAATCAAAGAAGCGACGCTAACCTCCTTTTCCCTAATTTGGCAAAGCTTCTAATGGCCTATATTCCGTCGAGGGAAACCGTGAAGGGGATGAATAATGTCATTATCCCATAGTCAAAACCCATCATTCGATTGAAATTGAAGGAAACGAGAGCACTTAAATGTTAATTTAAAATTTAAGTAACTTCTAAGAGATTATTATTTCAACTGTATTCGTTAGAGATTTATTGATTTGCCTTGTAAGTTGCTCGTATTTTGTTCTTGTAAGCGCTCTATATGCGAATATTTTTGACTGGTATAATAAAAAACTTCCTACGATATTCTCTTTGTAAAGAAGACATTTACCAGGCTTATCTGGGGGTTAACAAATCGAAACGATCAGCGGCAAAGAATAACACCCAACAATAAACGATTTTATTACAGGGCTTATAAAAAACCATTTCTGCGTTCTGGAGCATCATCGTCTTTGTCGTAATAATAATTTCTCCAGTCGACTCGATAAAACTTTAATATAAACCGGTCGTTCGAACGGTAAATATGGAACTGCCAAAGGGAACGTAATAAAAATATTCGTCGATCTATCGTTGATCAACAAAAAACCCGTCGGAGAGCTGAAGGAACTGAACGCATTGAGATTCTGCCAATGGGTTTATAGCACTGCTTATATTCCAAATTCAATAAAGATCCGGCATAAAGAAGCGACGACAAAAAAAATAAGGGGAGATATAGAAATGCAAAGAATCCGCGCAAATGAGAAAATTCTAGACGCATATATTACTCATATAGCACCAATACAATCCAGCTATATTTAGACGAAAGTGCAATTAAATTATGTGCATTATCGAAATTGGTATTATTATTCCACCTATGCTGCTCTATTAAAGTAATTTTACCTGTTTATGGGTTAGTATAAAATATTCAAACTATCCAATTCGAGTTATTTCCTTGTGGCGATGAAATTTCCATCGATCGGAATTCGCATAAATCCGCGAAAATACCGGGAAAATCGAATATACGTCGTTGTCGTCAGCGCATTATTAAGATTGATGCTCGATATAAATGGAAAACTGAGCAGTATAAATGGCCACCTCACTTTTGCTGTTGACTGTTTTATTTGTATTTTAATAATAGACCTTTTACGTGCCATTTGATATACGCGAGAAAGTTTTTATTTTTCGATAGTTTGTTTAGTGCTTGTTTTTCTTCCTTGAAAGAAACTCCTTCAGATCCGGAAGGCAATTTATAGTTTTTGTATATCTGATTTATCTACCGAAATATCGCAATCCTGCTAACAAATGCTGTAATTTATGTCCCGAAATATCATCTTACGTTGATCGGTAAAGTTTGATTGCTACAAAATTGGCAATATAGTGCAATATAGGAAATCGTTTATTATACAACAAATAAATAAAATAATGTTACTATAGATCGACAAAAACTATATTGTTTGACCAAAATAGTGATAGGATAATTTAATGATACAGATCGTCAAGAGTAGCAGTATTGCGAGAATGGTTCATATACGATTATTGTCGATTTGAAATACTCTAATGCAATTACGATAAATAAGTACTCATATTTTGTACTGACGGGAATATTTTTTACTCGGCTAATTTAATACCGAGAATTCAAAATGTAATATTGCCTGGTATACCTGGGTTTTTCGAGAGGTAGTGATTGTTTATAGAGCACCAAGACTGGAAAAACTTTCTGACATTTATAATACTTGGAGGGCTCTTTAAACTTTAAATTAAAATCCGCCGTTCTCTCCGCCTTTCTCCGAATCATGTCTTTGTTTCTGGCTTTCTGGGCGAAGGCTTATGCACTTGCTCGCCCGCCAAGTTTCCGCTATCCTTGAGGATTCCTACTGTTCGCCAATTTGCTGGAAATTATTTATTTAAGGCGGTCGTTGATGAGCCGAGGGTTTCGGATATTTATTTCTAGGCCCTTAGTTAGACTCTTCTTTTAATTAGTTTCCAATTTACCGCTAATTATTATTAGTATAGGTATAGTGAACTATTACAAAGTAATTTAATCGGCAATCTATCAGATTAGAGATGGTAATATTTTTATTGAAAATTTTCTTGTCCTTTGCGGGTATTTACCGAACTTTTTAAAAACTTCTTAAAAAGTAAAAGAGGGCAAATTTTAATAAGGTTTTAATATCCTTACAAACTTGGTTCGTAAATTCATTAGGCTCTTGAGGAGTTCAAAAAGTCGTTAAATTTGTCACGTAATTACGGAAGACATTTAAGGCATTACCTACATATTTACATTCCGGTTAATTCGAAATTCCCTAATGGTTTTCGAAAACGACCGAGTGATGTTTAATTATATTTCTAACGTATATACGGTAGACTCGTTACTTATTTTCTTTGCGGCAATTAAACCACTCTAAACCGAAATTACCTAATTAATAGGATGTAAGGTAAAACCGGCAACGTTGCAAGTTTACTACTTTAGTTTGTGGAAGAAGTAAGTTAAATCTAAAACTCATCCTTGATAGATAAGAATAAATTTAGACTAGTTGGTAATATAATATTCGACGTCGAGGCACTTTTCCAATATAGAGCTGGAGATTTTTAGAAAATAAAGTCGATTTGCGTATTTTGTCGCAGGTGAAAAAAAAAGGGGAAAATTGAAGGAACCTCGGCGGTGCACACTTTGCACCGAGCAATCGAAATAAAAGACGTAGTCTCGAGTAAAAAGGAACGTTACAATTTCTCCGACGAGGAAAACCCCGAGGTATTCGCGAACGGGTCGAATAAAGCAGTTTTATAGGTACATAAAAGTGGAATAAGTCGTAACCGCAACAAAAGAACCGGCATGCAAATCCATAGGAAAAACTCACCTTGTAATAGAAAAGCCGGAAAAATCACCAGAGTCGATAAGGACGACCGCATTTTCTTTTCGGTGTTCGTCGTCTGGCACTCTCTCGACGATAAATTTAATGATCACAATGTTTTCCTGGAGAAACGATCAGACACTTTATAGAGTCAAATCGGTGGAGCACATTTACATCGACTGTCTTTATCAGTTTGTAATTTCGCTCGAGAAACTTTGGCACATTTTTGTTAAACCGCTCGAATTTCCGCTGTCTGATTCTAAATTACTTCTTCTTTTACCTGAAAACCGAAGAAAAACTTTTTTTAATACTTCCAGATAACAAAGGATTTCTTTTTCATCGTCGTCACAAAGAATATACGAGTATCATTCGAAAATTATTATGAAATGTTGCAAAAAGTGGCATCGAAATTTCACGCTAATTTACCAAACTAAACAATTCCATATTGAAATTTAATGTAAACAGAAGTGTAGGTATACAAATTAATGTTAATGGCTAATTAATATCGTTCCAATCTAAATATTCGCAATATTGTTTGATTTGCCTTTTTCAAAAATTGTTGTTCTATTAATTACCATAATTAGCTCTATGGTAAAATATTGTGCAAATTTTCAACTACAAAGAACACTCTGCAAATTCTCAATTATTTAGTAAAACTGTTGCTTTCGTAAAACAAGCATCCTGTATGTGTGTAATGTATAAAACATCGGATGAAATACGCGGAAGGCAACGTTTACAACTCAACAAGGCAACAACAAACGATACTTGAAAATTCCGTTTAACGAACATCTGTTATAGGCATCCTAGGCTTTTGGTTTGTGTAATAATTATGCATATTTTGTTGTAATCTCAGTATATATTTAACGCGTCTCGCATAATTGGATTAATAACAAACTGTGGGTCCTCGTTGGTGGGCGTGTAAAATGTGATACACGTAAATTTGGTAGGAAAATTATGTGTATAATTATATTACGCTAAGGTGGATAGATACACCCGTCTAGTTAGAGGTATGTAGGTAGTTGGAACGTGTTTATACGAAACATGTTGTTTTGAAAACCTAGAGGCCTATACGATGAGTTCGGGAAGGCAATTCGGTCCGAAGCACCGCGGGGAATCTTCGAAATTTCAATTAATTAACATCCTAAAATATACGCCCCAGGTGAAATCTTTCGACGGCATATTAATTAATGATGAAACTTGGGGGGTGATTTTTTTGAATTGACTTTTTTTTTGAATGCCTGATGGGAGAAGAAACACGCCGTGCCTAATCAGAGACGTACATTTTTATCGCTCGATCACAAGGAAAAATTAAAATACTAATAAAACACAAAAGAAACGGGAAATTGTCGGGAGTTTCAACCTATATTTTTGATAAACATTAAAGAGTAGAATTTCCGTTTCCCTTGCGATTGAAATGTGTATAAACCGTCTGTTACCGATATAGATTTTTACTACCGCGAAACTTTATTAAAATTTTATTCGATCCATTTGGAAATGCGCCGTCGAAATGAAAATGGAATTTCTAGCGGAAAGCGTGGAAATTCCGCGTTTTGACATACATACAATTTTCCTACGTGGCCCTAGAAATTTTCGCACATGAACAAAGAACGGAAAATTTTTAATAAAATTCACAGCGTTCCAGTTAATTCCGAAATATCAATACAGATTATAGGATTATAAGCGGCACGCAGCCCAAAATAAATAACGATTTTATTATAGGGGTTGTTGTTACCAAACTTTTAGCCGTAATCCCTTCGAACACCCTTCCATGAAATCGAACGAAAAAACGATAAATAATTCCAGCATTATCAGAGAGGCGACTAATTTTTACAACTTACAATTTTATTGTGTTTGAAATATGGATATGAATTAATCATCAATTTCTCTAATGTTAAATTTATAGAAAATGATATCCATGCCTAATGTGCTTTATGAATAATAAATCGAACTTCAAGCATTTACCGGCTTCGGTATGTCATTTTATAATTTAAATTTCATTTCCAATTCAGATCAGGCAAATCAATTTTTTTGTAAATATTTAATAGAATAAATATACCCATTTTGGATTTCTTTATTTATTAAACATTGATATTTTATTTACAATTATCATAAATATAACGCGCAAATATACTTTAAAACGAATTACAGACAAATTTCGAACAGACGGAAAATTATCGTCCCGTTTAAATTGATTTTATTAGCCAAATTGCTTACCGATTTTTATTTGCTTGATGTGAATTAATAATTAATTCGTTGCGACGTTAATTTTAGTAAATTAAAACTAATAAAGTAATTAACTCGCGCATGTGGCGTTTAATTCCAAACGGGCGTTGTGTTAACTCACAACATTTATACTATTTACATATGTATAAAATTAATCCCACAATAATTACATTATACAGAATCTATGAGTTGAATACCCCAACCTCGCGAAATATTCTTATCTTATCTTACAAATATTTTAGTAAAAAAACGATAAAAAACCGGTTTTTTTCGGGATACTTTGTTCAAATTGATATTAGTTTATTTATGTTATATAAATATAATTCAGGGCGCTACTGCTCGAAATTTTATCATTTTTTTCGAGAGCACCGCGACGGGCGGCACCGAAAAATCTAATAAATCTTCCAGTAAAAATTCTCGCCGTCGAAATAGAAAAGTCTTGAATAACAGTGTGTACCGAACGAACAGTCAGGTATAATAGATCGACGAATTTTTATTACTTTTCCGGAACGCTTATAAATCCGTTTGACACCCCCCGACATTCCAGTTTATTCTTCTCTCGCCACCTGTAAGGCTCGTTAATGCGTTCCTTTTGCTATAGAAGATGATGTTTAATTGGTAATAAAAATGACTGGGCAACTAAATTTTAATGAGATCCTATTGATGCGCGAGATATTTAATGATGGAATTCGGGAGGGTTTTTAATTATGTATTAGTTCTGAAAAAATTGGTAGGCGTTGAATATTTTTTTAGACAAAAATTAGGCTTGTTTATGAATATTTCATGTGCTACAGATCTATTCGTATACCGGAATTTTAAATAACTCAACGGTTCATCACGTTATAAATTAATCTTCACTTTAATTGCATCATTAAAACGCCCAAATTATTTCCAGATGCTTTCTTTTACCATCAGTTAGCAGTTCAAAAAAATCGCTTAGAACAAACTAAAAATAACAAAAATACCAAAAATAGTTTAACAACAAATAAATTTGTTCATAATTTTTGAGCAAAAAATAGTTTGAAAAGTACTTAAAAATTTTTTTATAACATTCCATTTATTGTAATAATTTAAAAACCTACTTTCGGAGAGATTTCCCCAATTAAAAATCCTTTTTCGAGTTTACTCTGCTTCGATCACCACTGCGTAACTTACGCGAAACAGAGCGCTCTATTCGATATTCGGGCTCAAATTCAGCAAGTCTCGTGCCTACAACGACCATCGCCGCGAAAGAACTGTCGCTCTTCGGCCGCATTTCGAAGGACCGGATCGGCGGGCGCACGCGCACCGCCCTTTTTATCTAGCCAGGACCTACCGATGAATATTTTAAACTTGTCAAATACTTGGTCCGTATTAGCAGATGAATTGTACAACACCCCCGAGGCGCTCCCCGGACGAGAAAAATGATTTTGTTTGCGAGAGCGAAGAGGAACCGGTGCCGATGTGTCGATTACGATTAGCGCCGAACGGGCGACCGATTGGCCCTTAACGCGGGCGCCGCGACGCTCAAAATGCCTCATTAAATCCAGAATTGAACATTACTCATTATTTCACAACCTACAAACTTTTGTATTCAATGCGTGATTAATTAAATCAAGGTTAAAAGATTTGTCTATATTTTTATAAATATTTTCCATTTTCTCAAAGGTTCAAAATTCGCCTTTAACAAGTATGTAGGCGAACTGGTGGTATTTCGATCGAAAAATATGTATATTAAAACAAAGGGATTAGGAAAACTCGGCGAGTTGTTTTCAAAAATAACCATACGTCCGGATGGGAAAAGGAAAACGCGCCGGAGTTAAGACGTTTGAAAAGCCGCTCAAAGCCCGGTAAAATGTATTTATTAGACGGTTAAGGTGTCGTATATGGAAATGGTGCGGTGCGGAGGGCGCGGCCCGAGATAATGGAGTCCCCGTTAAATCCTTCGCACAGCCGGTCCAGAATAAACACTCCCAGATTTCGGGAATCGTTGTGCCGTGAAATTCGTCATCGTTTTCCAGGCAAATGACTTTAATGAAACAAGTATCCAATATAAGGATTATGCGCGGATTAATATTCATTGCCGTTAAATAGAGAACCGGAGAAATCCGGACGGGACAATACATCGTCCTAAATGTACTTTTAATCGCGTTATTGTCGAATAATACTCGATTAGTATTCGCTAAAAATGCGCATTTATATTTAATTTACGTCTAGAATTTTATTTCACACCTTTTTCGCGACGAAAATTCGCCAAGTTTAACGAAATCTCTCACCTTGTACTAACTGAGATCCAGATACTAATACATCTTCCCCTTTAATACAATGTCGCGCGTTCATAATCCCAATTAAAAGAGCTTTACAGCCATTATATTGGGTTTTATTAATTGATAAACATCTAATTGAATAGGAGGATATAAATTCACATCGTTAGATATTTATGGCCGAATTCAGCTAATAGAATAACAAAACCGGTAATTAATTTACCACAATAATAATTCCGACGTAATGATAATATAGTGGCAATGGAAGAATAATTGGAGGTAATGATGATATAGGAGCAAAGTAAATTATTCGCCGCATAGACTTCATTTTACTAATATACTATAGTTGGTATAGGGCGTTAAGCGTTTTGGGTGTATATGTACCTAGTTAAAACATGAATATTAGGGTGCTTAAATAGCGAAATAATGTTGTTATTAGATAATAACTATATTTGTTTGAATTAATAACATTTCCCCATATTTTTTACCAATGATTTTAATGAAATTTTGTCGGAATTTGCGGTGAAAAGTAAGCAATTGAAATTTCCTATTTTAAATAAAATTAGATATGAAGAATGCATCAGATGAAATGAGCGAATTTCCCGGAATTTTTCCTTTATTCAAATATGTATTATAAACGTTGCAGACTCGTCTTCGCTAGCGCGTCTTATTAAAAAATCTGTTTGCTCGTTAGCAATGTAAAAAATATCTCTTTTTTAAAGCCCGGAGCCGGCGCGGCGTTAATGAAATGCAAAGATCGTGCCTTAATGTTTTCATTGCCTTCATAAAGCAGTTAGAGAACCCTCCAGAATTGCAGCCACTTTTAATCCAACAAATATTATAATTTGTCGTTTTCAACGCATTTTTAACGTGATTTATTAATACAATTTCGCCTTAATTGCTATTTAGAAAAGGCAAAAAATTGTACGGGTATAATGATGGATTCTTCTTATATATTACCCTTCGCAGGAGATTAAATTGTATCATTTTGTAGGAGAAAAGTTTGTTAAAAATCATTTATTCGATATAGCATCAGGTTTTTAAATAATTATAAATTAAAGTTGGCGATTGTTTAAACTCGTCTAAAGTATTTTCCAAAGAGTGTACATTTCCGTAATTCAAAACTTTAGAAATCGAATTACGGTAGAAAAACATTACCTTTGTGACGAACGGCATAACTTTCTTTTGTGTCTTTCTTATTGAATTTTCTAAAAAGTTCGAAATTTTGCCAACGAGACGTACTCGCAGGTATATACTTACCCTTCGACGATTTCGTTAGAAACTTATCGAACTGTCTTTTTTCCTGCAGGAGAATTTTCCCACTCGAAAACAAAACGTACAATAAAAAATCAAATTAAATTCATCTAGCGGAATACAACACGTTTCGATAGTTTTCTAAATTACAAGACGAAAATCGAAACACCATTTAATTTTAAAACTTTCCTCGATGATTCTCCGGTTCATAATAAATTGATTAATCGAAGTGTTAGAAGATCCTGAAAACAAGTTATCGAAAAAGTTTCGTTCATCCCGTTACTTGCCTTCAATGTAATGAGCCTGATATTGATAGTGACACTTAAGAAAAACTGGAAATAAAGTAAAAATTATCTAATTTTAGTGCTGAACAAAAAACCAAGTGGATTTATTACTCTCTAAAATTAATTAGAGGATACTGAAAAAAATATAATTATAAAGTAGACTATGTATGTATGAAATAGAGTCAATTTTCTTAGTAGATACCATAAATACAAGTTAGAGTCATAAATGGAACATGGAACTAACAGTTAAATATCTGGTTAACAGAACATTTACATCTTATTTATACATCCTTAGGAGCCAATCATCAACAATACTATTGGCATGTTTATTCTTATCAAATAATTAAATTTAACATCAATGAATTGAATAGATTTCAGTTCTATTAGACATCTTCATACATATTATAAGGAATGAATTGAAACACAAACTAAAATGTATACGAGATCTGTTATTCAATTGACCGAAATGCTTATGATTAATGGCACAGAAAACAATTTCCATTGAAAAATTGACGTGAGCGCAGGAAAATTTCCCGTTTTCGGAGAACGTTCGACGCAAATATTATGTGCATACGAAATAACTATCTGATGAAAGGCTGGAATTTTCAATTTTTGTGGGAACGCCGGCGCTGTTTTTGATATCCTTGCGTACTTGTACCAATCTAATCATCGAGGCAATGGATTCGAGACTTTCTCATGACGGTTTTTTCCTTATCTCTAAGCGCGCGAAAATCATTTCGATGCCGCAATTTCATTTCCTTTCGGATCCTCTTTACACTCAGAAAAATAACCGCTACTTTTCGAGCACCAACAAAAATGCTTTTGCTAATATTGTGCTCTATAATATGTTGGTTTTTCGTGTAGACATAATAAAGTTCATTTCTATTGATCGTTAAGAGAAATTTGCAACAAAAAATTGCACTATTTGAAGTGCTAATGATGTAGATTGGTATTAGAGGGTGTTGCAAGGAAATGGAAAAAATGATTAGGTGCAAAATGCATTATACATTTGTAATTCCAGTAATGCAAACTCGTAAAGACTCCAAACCTCCTTTAAATACAGTATCGTAAACCGAATAACTCAGTTAGCCGAGGCCATAAATTTATAGACCAACAAGACGAGAACTTATACCATAGACTAAATAACCTCGTTAGTAAAGACCCGAACTTATTATACAATAAAAAGAACGATAGTAGAGGCTTTACAATAAACTACTTTGATAATAAATGGAACAAATTCTCCTGCACTTTTCATACATTTTATCTAAATCTACCTATCTAGTAAGAAAACAGTTTTGGACCAAACCCTATCGAAGCGCACAATTTCCAATAATTGAAGGAGAAACATAAGGATCAACCGAAACCCCACAATATCCATTCTATGCAGACATCAATTTCAATAAAAATACCGATGGATAAGCCGCATACGGGGGGCCGAAGAGGACCTCTCCGACGGTATAAAACCGGAGTGTTCCCTCTTTTTACATCGACACATTCAAGTGTCGATATCAATAACTGGTTCAATACACTCGCGTTGCTCATTCGCCTCCTTTCTGCCAAATGGATGAACTGGTTTTTCTATGGAAATGTTGATACTTTTCCCATCTTGCTGTTGGTTCTAATAAAATTATTAATACAAGGCGAGCAGAGGCTGGTACAATAAAATTTGAACCAAAAAAGTTGAAGGTGTAATTAATTTTAAAGAAAGCATAAAAGTACAAAAATTTATTAGGATTGTGGAAAATGAGGTCATAAGAAAAACCAGGAGAATAAGAAAACAACAAAGCAAGTAAATGAGGTCAGCAATTTAACCCAAGGGTGATCGTTTTTATTTCATAGTGCATTTTATATTCTTTTTTTAGTTACAAATACGAAAATTCCTATCTCGGATGTGTCGTCGGGGCTATTTACACGAGTCGCGCGAACGTCGAAGACGTCTTCCGATTTTTTCCTTATCAAAAGGAAAATAATAAAAAGAATTATTTGTTAGCGCGTATGGCTTAAGGACAGAAATCGGCGGGAATTAGATATAGGTGGAGGTACAAAAAAACGGAACGGGGAAGAATGGTAGTCGGTACATATCGCGAATTCAATTTCGATCGCCGCCTCCGGCTAGTAGTTAGCTGGAACGTCTGTTCCACGCTTTTCCAGAAGACGATATCGGTATTAGATTTTGTTTTATTTCGTCGGATCGCAGCCGAAGCGACGCCGACGGCCGTAATTCAAAAATCCGCAGAGCAAACCCTGAGAAAGAAATTCACGTGGATAACTCATACATTATACCTACCTCTATTTATAAAAAGAAAATCTGCATTAATGCACTTTGAAATAAATTGATCATTGTTTATGAATAAGTTGTTCAGTGTACTTTTTTCTACGAATAGAATTGCACTATAGTGGAAAAGAAATTAGTATAGCAAGTATAAATAAAAATATGAATGCATCGAATAAAAATTTGAGCGATTTTCCGCATTCGTAATGTTTACATACGGAAGCCCGGAGGAGGCAAAACTATAAGACGTCGAGCGTCATTTCGCTGTTCGACTAGACTCTTCCGCCCCGGCCTGACAAGTGCGCATATGGCAAGTTATTAAAAAATCTCATATTCAACTTTCGATGTGACGTCGCGCTACCCTCCGGGCCGTCCGGGGGCGGCGTTCGCGCGCCCTTATTCAAACGTACCCGCGCGAGGAGACGTGCACGAGGAACCCGAAGAGCCCTTATCTTTTATTTGGAAACTTGGTCCGTATCTGCCGCCTGTTTATGTCCGATAGAACGCAGTCTGTGTTTTATATGCTCGAAAATTGCTTCGGCTCGTCTATCGGGGGTGGGTTTTATCGCGCTGTTTTTTTCCCTATCGAATCATCATCGATTATAAAGAATAACGCTACAGTTTTTGTTTGCTTCGCGAGTTATTTATTTACTCAACTATTTATCACCATTTATAAAACAGAATGAAATTTAACACACATATATTACTACATCATTACTACTACTACTACTCAACTAGTATTCATACAACTACTATTTCCTTAAAGCTACTTGTATTTCTTCTAAACTCTTCTGCTTGGTTTCAATCAAAACAAAATACACGGCTACAGACCCGACGATCATGGACCCCATGAACAGGAACAAGCTGACCGTTGATGATCCCAGCGCTTGTACAAATTCAGGGTACAGATAAAACTGCATGAAGAAACCGCTGACGCGCTGCATGCTGACGAACACGGCTACAGCGGCGGTTTTAACCTTCAACGAGAACAATTCGCCGAGGAAAATATGCTGCACGGGCGCCAAGCCGACGTTGAGCAGTACCAGATGAGCGATCACGAAGGTGATGTTGAGAGCCGGTATCGGCACCACGTAGTTGTAATGCTCGGTAACTGCCGAAAATATCGCGACTGGTGCTAAAAATAAAGCTAGACCTATCATGGATGCCATCAGACAGAATTTCCTTCCGAGTCTATCGATGAGGAGGGCGCAGATAATACATCCCAATAGTTGAAGTAAAACTGAAACATATTTTAATTATTATACAGCAAATTTGGTTTAGAACTTTTAATGCTTACATGATATAATTAGGATGGTGTCGATTTGCAGATCCACATCCTCGTTTTTAAAATACTCGTAGATATAAAACACGAGGTAATGCACCAAATAAACTCCAGATAGATTATAGAGGACCGTCAGGAGAAGCATAATCAATATGGATTTTATCCAGCCGGTTGGTAGGTAATTCGGTGTTTTAGATTCTTGTACATATTTCAGCTCAATTTGTGTCAATTTGTCGACTTCCTCCGATTCGTCCAAATGAGTTTTGTGCCGTTTCGTGTAATAAAACGGAGATTCTCGAGCGACGAAGAGGAACAGAACGGCGAAACATACGGCGAACGTTATCGAAGCGGCTGTATATGCTGTGTACGCAGCGTAAGCCCCAATCATGCGAAAAACTATCGATCCGATGTAATAAAAAATGCCCATCAACGTGATGAGCAATCCTCTGCACGATTCCTCCGACGTTTCCCCGATGTAAATGGGCAAAGCCACTAAAACTCCTCCTACGGACAAACCGGCAATGACTTGTCCAATAGACACTACTGCAACAGACTTAGCCAAGTGGAAAATTACGATACTTGTAACGTACGTTACAGTTGTAGCCAATAGTGTTATTTTCCTTCCTGTTAGTTCACAAGACAGGCCGAATATGACAGTACCAACTAAAGTACCGATTGGCATGCACGTGGCTATTATACGCATATTATACTCTTCCACAAAGGTCACTTTCATCAATCTTTTTACACCGAATGTAAACCAATTGTCAATCGATGCTACTAGAATCATTAAAGAGCACCCTGAAACAAAAAGTTTATATAGTTTTTAACTCTTTCATTGCCTTACTACAATAACAATTTATTTATCTATAATTTATGTTATTGTATTTATAAAGCTTAATTGAACACACTCCACAATATTTATAGAAGGGCTAATAAACTTACCTGCAAGGATTGCTCCTATTTCTCTAGCCGTCATACCCATTTCAACGTCGTTCTTTTAATCACTTTAAACTCAAAATGGAGCACGTCTCTCATGTTACTCAACTCATATTGTGACCAGTTAATAATAATTAAAATACCTACGGTTACTGCTGTGGCCGATTCATTATCGCATTATCTTGACCTTGCCTGTACCGTAAATCGGTAACGCTGCGGTCGTTATATCAATCAAACAATTAAAAGGAAACGGTGTTTTATTAGAAATACAAACGGTTAAATATTTTTTATCATCTTCCAATTCACTGTTACATTTTTCCTAGGTGGAACTCGCAAAAATGATTAGATAGTGCACGCGGTTACTCATTAATATCATATCAAATTGCAGCGAACTTGGAACTTAGCACGCGAGCCGCTAATGTGCAGATCCGTATGCAAATCGCAGAAAGAATCGAACTTGATTTACAATATTAGAACTCCAATTTCCAATTGTGTATCATAAAATTACCGGCACGTTCGAATGCGACAGCCGACCAGCGCCGCCTTCCCGTCGATTCGCCGGCGCCGCCTTTGAAGCGCCATCCAATATTTATCCGGCCGTTCGGACACCTGGTAAAAGCTTTGTGATTTAGCAATTTGTGCGGCGGCAGATTGGGCTGTTACACACACAACATACGTGCCCATACACACACATACACACACACAAAAAGATACCACTAGCATGTTTCTATTAAAACTCCGTTTGGTTTGTAGAAATAGCGCATTAAAACTCCAAATAGTTACGCTCTGAACTTTCAGTATAAACATTATTAAAGTTCTCATCTTTTAAGTTTTTCTAATTTATCGGGGACGTTGCTGAGGAGGGTACGCAATGTACTAGCTAATTGAAGAGGATTGAAGTCGAATTGATTTATCGTAAGGCTTTTCGGATCGAAGTGTTTGGTAAATTCGATTCGAAACAATGCGGAAAAGTGGTTTCTTGTTTCATAAAGAGTGATCACGCAGACCACTCGATCAGTTTGCGAGGTGAATTGCTTTAATTAGGGGTCACGGAGTGTCCTTGTGTACAGTGCGTTTAAAAACCGAATTTTTATTTCTAAATGTAGTGGAACTTCGATATAATTCGAATTTCAGTCGGTGCGCTGTGTAGAAAATGATTCAATTAGACTCTAAACCGAATGACAGATGATCCTCAAGTTTCTGGATAGTGCAGCGCGTAGGAAAGCGGCGATCACTTCGGCAAACTAGTTTTCTCTCATAATTTCTAGGCAATTAAAATTTAGCAAGTATATTTAGTGTGTAATTGATATTCGGCTGGCAGTGCGCGCTTCGAGCTAACTAACTTTGTTAGCACCCCTTGCCTTGGCGCGCCCTTAGGATTTCGAAATGACGTTTTCAACGTGAACCTTATGTAATATTGTATATTAATTACTAATGTATCTGCTATTACAATAACGAAATTATGCATGTTTATTACTAGTTAGTAGAGCAATATAGATACTCACTACATTTGTTACTGTTAATTACCATATTAATACAGGCGAGAATAGTTTGGTTTACTTTTTTCTTGTACTCCAACAACCATTAACAGCAATTTCGTCATTTAAGTGGCTTAATTGGCGTAATCGGCAGTTTTAAATCGATCGAAAAATCGCATTGTACAATGCAAATTTCGAAAAAATGTTGGCAAACGCGCAACGTTATCCGGTTTGAATTAGAGCTATCGACTAAAAAAAAGTAACGACTGAATATTTTCCATGCAAAGTGCACGGCAATGGAGCCGTGAAGTGACTCAGAACATTTAAATACATAATGCAAGACCAGGTATTCTCAGAATTCATGAATAAAACTCATATCCAGCAATCCGACCGTTCGAGGACTAAGACGCCCGCTGAAAAAGGCGCGTCTTTATCTTCGAAGCGTCGCTGGAAGGAATTATTCTATGACGTATTTTCGCCGGCCCTATTGTCATCCTGCATTATGAAAAGTCTCTATTACTTCGTACTTTAGTCGTCCCTTTGTGTGTTTTTGCTCGGGGAGCGATTTTTTTTTGTTTACCCTCATAAATTCCCCTTTAAGTCGGCGGTTAGTTTGCACACTTTGGTATGTAAAAGAATACTAGTTTCACATAACTTTCATACTAAACCAATTTGATGTCCTATACCCCAATGGTGTACAATCAGAAACTAATTAGAAAAACTTTAATTTGATTCTCTATCAAAAATATTTTCAATTACATTCATCAGTTTATGCTTTAAGTATTTTATTTGCGCTAAAAAGGCGCGAGATAAGTTCAAAGTTGAAATATCCGAGGCGTTTCATAAAGATTTATTTAGGTATTTGCAGAAATTCCCTATTACATTGATTTCCATAAATAAATCACGTAATATTGAGTTGCTCTCGTAAAATTGAAACTTACTGGGAAATAGGTTGAATAAAAATTTCCCAAGCGTAGCGATATTGAAATATTTACGATAGAAAATAAATAATTTAATAGACACTTTAAGTATAACACCAAAGTCGCGTATAATAATTTAGAAAATTAGTTTCTTTGAGCAAACATAGTTTCAATTTAAACTCTTTTCTATAATTAAGCGAGTAGTAAAAGCTTCAGTGTGTCTCTTTCGGGTAAGTTAGAAGATTTGACATATTGTAGGTATACACTTTAATAAAGTTGAGTAAACAAATTCCTGTAGCACTCCAAGTTGAAATTATTTCATTAAAGACGTTATACACCGGCGGACATATCCTACTTGCGTATTCAGCCACAACTTCAGACGAGCTTCATTCTACTCACCAGGTTTCCTTAACTTCACTTTACCAAACTAATTTCCTGCGGTGATTTATACCGCCAACCATCCTCAGGATTAGTATGATAAATTAGTAATCAACATAATTAGGTATTTATTTATATTACAATCGAACGCTTCCTCATAAACGTAACTGGTTGACAATATATGTCCATCCATTTTTTTGTTCTAAAAAAAATCCCATCAATTATTGGAGAAATCCGCTCGTTCTCAACTTTCGGTCCGCAATATCAATTCCCTTACTCGACAATATCTCGGAATTGGTTAAATTAAGGGGCCGCTGAGAGTCGAGTTCGGTCCGTCAGAAAGCCCAATGATATATGATTCGGACGGCACATGTGTTTACATGTGCGTCTGTCTCTCCTGCGATCAGCATACGCCCCGGACATCTTACTTTGTTCCTGCTAAACTAACGATATTCAAGTGCAATAAGCTCTATTCATGATAGAAACGACCAAAATTTTTTTGTTATTTCAGTGTGTTATGAAAACATAATTTAGGTGTACGAAATTAAGAAATTAACGTATCCTTTTGAGGATTGTTACGCTCGATGGTTGCGTATTTACGTCGTCGAACATCGATCACTTTATAGATTCGTCGATTTCACTCCGGTTATTAATAGTTAATCCGTTATTTGACGCAAATGCTTTAGTTTGTAATCGTCGTTGAAACGGTCCGATTACGTCCGCGGTCTGTTAAAACTTGTCGAGGGCGCTCCGGGCGCCTTTGTACCGCGATAATTCGCTTTGAACTTTATCGAAATTAAATATCGCTCTAATAACATTCTATCCAGGAAATACGGATTCGCAGTTTTTATTTCCGATATTCTTTCAACCGGAACAACGACGAGTAATGAGTAATTTCGGACGGAATATTTTTAAATTAATCACCTGTTAATTAGGATCGTTTTAATGCCTTTGAACTATTGTACTTACGAGCCGGATTTCTGGAATCGAACGAGTCAGGATCGTCCGGCCGAATTAATTACAGGATTTAGAATGTCCTGGGGTTCAGAGCGGGGTAGGTGGATATCTGCGATACGCGGTGTCGAATACAATCCAGAAGCCGAAATATATTTTCGACGTAACGATAACAGTCGTGGGGAACTTAAGCCGATTATACAAAATATTAGATACAATTTGTTAGAGATTAAGAAGGGATGTATTGTATACCTCTATACCTACAAAGGCATCGATTTTTCGCTGGACTTATTCCCTATTAAAACCAGACTTTTGTTTGTAATACAAACTGTTATGTTTGTCAAAACACTTACCTACCTATTGAGTAAATAATACCAAATAGGAAATCGAAATATAACCGATAAATCAAAATCTATCCGATAACTAATCAGCGTTGATAATAATAATAAATGGAGTTTTCGGTTAGAAGAAATTTAATCAATCAAATTTAGGTTGTACCGAAAAAGGAAACGAAAGATTTTAAAAGGCGACGAATCGACTTCGAATCTCGATTTCCCAACGGAAAGCGACCGAGAGCAGTTTCCTGCACACCTGGATCGGAAATCGACGACCCGAATGAAAAATAGAAGCCGGGAAAATGTATTATTTGTCACTGCGTTTCTGTATATGTATGCACATCTGAAGCACTGTGTAAGCAGAAAAACTGTAATGGCCTGAAATGTACTTGTTTTTCTTCAAGGGGCTATCAATTTTAGTCACCGCCGGTATAATTCATTGTCCGCACCGGCGGGAAAATACGCGCCAGGAAATTATTTATTGATTTAACTTCGAAAATATCGTTAAGAACACATGGCGAAACGTATTTTGCTAACATCAAAAAGACAAATAATACCAAATTTATTACGCCAGTACTTCTTGGTCTCATTTCTTAACACAGGGCGTCCCAGAATTATAGATACTAAAGCAATCTTTTTAATTTTCATAAACATTCCCTCAAATATTCGAAATTTACTCTCTATAAACAAATTTGATTTTTATTGGCAGTTATTTTTATAATTTAAGGAAATAGGAAGATTTTTTATAGACAATCTCTCTGTATAATTCAATATCTCCTTGTCAATTGAGCTGCATTTAGACCGAGGCGTATTAGGTATTTAATTTCAGGAATTCTCCTCGAATATATAGGTCAGTTAAGCGGGAGTCGATAAATAAGGTGTCAATAGGTCAAACGTGACTTAAACCCGAAAGCCTTGTTCATAATCGAAGTGGAAATAATTTAATTCGGCATGAACGCATAGTCACCATATTGGAATCGTGATTCGATTCGATTAATCCGGCATAATTTGTTGCAAAAGCGAAGTGCGATTATGCAGCAAGTGGATTTATCCGACAAAAACTCACGCACCTCGTCGATTTATAGGCGATATTTCTCGCAAATATCGATGCCAACTGTTGAAATTTTGGTTTAATATTCATCGCTTTTGTACATGCAAGTTCAACAATTTCGAGATATTTTTTCAATCTAATTTAATCACCAGTCTTCTCTAGGGTATAAAAAAACTGTGAATTTTAAAAATTGATATTTTCAGAGCACGGTCATGGAATTATATCCGACTTCTAGTCCTATTTAAATTCAACTTTTTGAAGGATTATTTCGCTCGTAGGGCTACCTTGAGTTAATTAATTTAGTCGAAATTAACTCCATAATGAGGATTATGTTGGTCTCTTCATGCGAATTAAAATTATTCGTCGCCGAATCGCCGGATTTAAAACGGAGCGGACGACGAAGAAAAGGAAAAAAGCGGCAACAACAATAAAGAAAACGAAAAGCGATAATTATTATCCGCGCGACGTTCCGCAATCTCTGGGCATAAACTCGATTTATTTTTGCTTTTGAAATTTATCATCAAAACGAGAAGCATCTGTTTTTGTAGTATTCATTTAATTAGCCAAGTGAGTAGGTATAATGTTTTTATTTTTCATTGCAATTCTCTAAAACGGCTTTAATAAAATTCTCAGTGATGTTCGGAATAATACCGTTGCAATTAAATGAACAAAGCTTTTAGCTATTGTGCGCAACTTAACAAAGCCTCTTTTACATTCGCTACATCTATAAGAAAAAGAAGTCTTCTTCGTCGCTTTCTAATACAGATATCGGTTTTGTAAAAGCAATGAACCGTAGTCGAAACATGATTCGGTAATCTCGAAACGCTCTTCCGAAAGATTTGTTTTATTGTGACTTTTTTATCGATTCATTTCGCAATAAAATCGTGAAATATTGTACATTCTCAGACTCCGCCGCATTCGGAAAAATACCTATTCGTCCGAGAAGCCCTATTACCCGCTCCGCACCGAAATCCCGAAACCGTAAAGGAAAACCCCAAGGAACTTTAATGTCGCTCTACAGGAGAATTCCTAGTTTAAACGAATGCAATATATTTTCCTTAAATTACTCGAATTTTCAAAGTAGATAAAATTTAATGATTATAATGCGAATCAAAAAGCAATAAAATCGCAAGCGCCACTGACTGACAAATTGAATCTACAAAACATATTTTATATATCCTTAGTGTATATTTCTAAATTTACGCGTGCTGGCGCAAAACAGTCTGAATTATTGTTATCCTGTTTGCACATACATACACCGGATCTTAAAATACCAGGAGGTTTCTCCGGCGAATGTATACTTACATGCCTAGTTTTGTTTGTGCGAGCTAACCGAGTGTTTTATGTGGCGATTAGTTGCAGAAGGGAAGTCCTATTAGAAGCCGCAACGCCTTCTTAATTATGTTGTCTCGGTGTTTATTACGCAATTATGCAGTCCCTCGCCTCAAAATCAAAACACCCTCAGGTAGGGCGAAATTTATTGGATGCAGGGAATTTAATCACGCATACGCTAAATATCATCGTCGACCGACGTTTGTCTTATTAAAATTCGCAGCGCCCTTAAATTTGTCGTCAGCATTTCAGCGATCAAAATGAAATACAGTCATAAATATGTTCGACGAGTACATCTACCCTTGACCCTCTTCTGTTATTATTCGATTATTTAGGGATTTAGGTACATCAAATTTTCTACAAAACACATTAAATACACTCCGGTACGCTCGCCCTGCTTCCGTCGACTCGTGTGAACAATATAAATAGGGGAGATTATGCCCGGTGTACGCTCCGAGGGGGGATTGCTTCCCTCTCTCCGGAGGGTGAATCCGCACGACTTAATTTTACTTTCGACTATTCGAATTTGCTTACAGCTTGGGGGTCAATTAATTTCAATTTTATCCTCTACAAATTCGCTAGCGCGAATTTAATAAGTTCTCTTAAAAATTAATCAATTTGGAAATTCCGTCCACAATTTATGATTATTCAGTAATTTGTAGTTTTTGATCCTAATCCTCTAGGTAGACTTCAGTATCATTTTTGTTTCATTGTGACTTTTCTATCCTATTCGTATCGATTCGTATAAATTTACATATTATAAACACGAAAATCTTTATTTAAAAGAGCAACATCAGAATCAAAAAATCGTTTGTCACAGTTCCAGCTCCATCAGATCAAATTAGCCGAGTCGCGGTCCCCTCGACATAAATAAAATAACGCTACAGATTTCGAACATAGATAATATATCAATCTTTATTGGTAATAAACGTCAGATATTCTATTCAACCCCGCTACCCTCTCCGCATTAGTATAATAAAATCGTATATCTAGCCGGGCATTTTTTTTCACGGACCGGTTATAATAACGCAAAAAAATCTCTCGAATAATTCGCCATAAATTTCCCGAGCGACGCAAAGTTTTTCCACCGCTACATTATCTAAACTCGTCTCGGGTTCGATTCGAGCGGGTGGAAGTACTGCTTTATCGCTCCTTATTCCGCATTGTGGCCGATCATACACCGGCATCTGTAGTGCCCAATCCGGAAAACCGAATTAGTTTTTCGATGAATTATATAGAGAGTGAGAACGATCTATTAACGGGGAGCAAGAGCGCCGGGAAATAATTAGAACCCTGCGGGCTATCATTTCCGACCTCTTCTGCTTATTAAGGTACAGCGCCCATTAGCGACGTCCTTATATATTCTGTTATAAATTTCGTTTCTCTCGGAGGTAGTTAGGTAGTTTGGACCCGATTTCCCGTCTTCCCGCTGTCCCCACGAAACCGAAGAAAACTCCGGGAAACTCAAAGAATTGGAACAATGAGTAATCTTTGTACGACCAGTTCGAGAATTACGACCAGTCGCTTTCTGTCGTACATTGTACACAGCATTATTTTGTGCATTGTCTTTATTCTGTCATATATTGTTTCTTACTGTTATTATACATTAAATGGTGCATTATTTTGCAATGAATTGGTCTTTATTCTGTCATACATTGTCTTCTATTGTCGTGTTCTGCACGTTATTCTGTAGTACTCTCTTGTAAATAATGCGTTAGGTATTCTCTATAGCATTGTCTTATCATTTCATACATTACACTACATTATTCTGCCATACATTTTGTCTCATACTGCAATGTATTCTACGCTAGCGGGAATAAATTTAGCTATATAGTTTGTGGTAATAGATATTATTTCAGTTGTTTCTTCTTAACATGCAAAAGACTAATTCGGTTGTAAATATTTTTGCATATTCCGTAAGAGTGTCGCCAGAATTTCGCTCCCATGGGACCGATTAAATATAAAACTCAACGTCCATTTCGCAGTTTTTGAGTGGTTACGAAATTGTTTCGGGGGCACTCCATGACACCGAGCGTCCGCTCTCGTCCGCTCTCGTCCGCTCTGTTGTTATAACAACCGTTTCCGCGAGTGAAACATGATTGAAATCATAGTTCAAATTTACTCTGTCAACGTTGACATAGGTCGGGCGTGCGGGCGAACAATGTTTCACTTCGGAAAACGCTTATTACTCTCTCCTGCTCAGTTGCCGGGAGATGAATTTGCACTGGTAACCCAGTTTTATATTACATTTTAACAAGAAATGCTCATCAAATGTCGAATATTTAATGCCAAAACACCTAGATTTTGGAGCTATCTGAACTACATTTACAATTGAATGCAAATAATGAGGATATATTTTGTTTGTATAGGATAAGACTTTAATTCTATAAGATTTACAGGTCGTCGGTGATGTATGGCATTCGAAACTGCAAGAAAACTGGTATCAATTCTGCGGACCGCTAATATCTCTGCAAGAAATTGTTAATAACCGAGCCAGACTCGGTAATTTTCCTAATTTGGCAGTAAATTCCAGAAATAAGGATGGGTAAAGGAACTTTAATGGTGCTCGTGCACGCGCGACCAGATAATGGCAAAGGGGAGAAGATATCGACCATTGGCGGCGTTTCCTTTTCTTACCGACGCCGACGTCGCGTTGAAAATATTGGCTAATCATCTAAAAAATTAACGAGAATCGATAGAATAATTTTCATGAGGATCGTTACATTTACATTACAGGGCATTGAAGGTCAATGAAAAAAGTTGGATGGATGAATCCATTATTTCATACTTAATGATTTTCTTTTTTTGTTAATATGCACATTAAATTTCCATCAAATAATTTTGTTTGATTTTTTAGATGATTGTACACTTTCTAAAGATATCTAATGATTTATGTTCCTTAAGTGTAGCCTTTAGTGTAATTATATTCATTTGTGAGTTGGAAATAAATTAAATTAGCTTCTCCGCCGCTGTTAAAGAAACGTAAGCAAACTGGAAGCTCCTCTTAGCCCAACACTATTAAGAAATTCGGAACAATTAGCAGAGTACAATCATATTTTTTTGTGTGCGTCGAGTTGTCACAGTTTAATGCTTTCAAGCTCTTTTCATCAGATGTTCCCGCTCTTGTCTTCCAGTTTAATTAACAGAATCGAGCATTTTCATATTCTTAAAAAAAGATACTCTTTAGTTAATTAATATTTAGGTTTTCGTCAGTTGATTTTTTACATTTTTAGCATTAACGTTAATAATTCGTAACAGGCGCTAAATTTAATTTAATTAAATTGAATTAGGCGTAATTTTTATCCAACAATCTCCCTTTTAAAACGTTATCGTACGTTCGAAAATGCTCTAAAATACTCCGACTCGAATTAATCTCATCCAAGAATTTTAATTTCGTTGTGCATGCTTTTCATCCTATACGAGCCGAGTTTTCCTTTTGCTCGAAATTTATTTCTTATTGATAAATCGGACCCTTTCGCCTTTTATTAATTGTTATTGTTCCCGGCTTTTATCTGCCAAAACAGAAAAGCTTAACGTACAAATTTTGTTTTTTAATTAATTTTTCGCTGAATGGGCTTTTATGCGTTAAAATTTTAGGTAAAAAAATCGCGGCTCGTCTAAAAAAAATGAATCGCCGGCGTGATTTATCGCAATGGAAAAATTCTACACCGCTTTTTTATAACAACATTAAACGCAATTTTTTCTATGCAATACACTCAGGTTGTAATTGAACTTATGAACATAAAAAATTTAAAAACCTTTTACGTTACCATTTTAAAAGCTGTTTGTCTATTCAACTTCATTTGAAATCATAGGTAGGTATATTACTGAAAATTTACCTAATTATAAAAATAGCATTAATAAAAACTGGAGGAAAAAGATTTTAATGAGCAAACGATGTATTTCTGTAAAGGTCCTTTCGCAAACCTGTTCTTTTATTAACTTGTCTCTTGTTAATTATTTCTCTGGCTCAGGTTCACATTGATTTTTTTGCTCATTTCTATTCGCTTTGCGGATTTCGCCCAACTTTTGAGCTATACAGATAATTAATTTACAGATAAGTTCTCATTGTTGAAATTTAATGAAAAAGCTCTTCGTGGGTTTTATTTCTCCTCTTATGTTGAAGCCTCCAAATAAACTTTATATTTGATTATTAGAATATTTGCACTGCTTATTAAAATTTAAAACACCCAACTCGTGATTAAATATTCTTATTAACGCGCTTTTTATTTTTCGATGCAAACATTTTTATTTTCCTTGCGAGAATAAATTCGCATTTCTACCGCCTCAACCGGATACTGTCCGTCATTGATAAAACACAATGGAGCGTCGAAAGTCGGGGGGTTATCGACGCTAAGAAGAAAGTAATTTGTGCACTTTTGTCATGCTAATATTAGAGAAAATAGCGGATTTGAAACCCCCTCGTGGATTCCCATGCACATGTAAATCCAGCACGAGACCCCCATTTATCGCAGAAGCCGAAGGGTTTTCTTTTTCGACCGGGCTTTATTAAATTTCCCGGAATAATTGACAATGCGAAAGCAAAATTTATATTATAATCCAAGTTTCAATTTTATGCGAAGGCTCAATGGTTTTTCTAAACTTTTCAAGCTTTATTATAAATGGGTTTAGTTAATTGGTGATATAAAGAATCATCTCCTTCATATTCTACTCTCCATTATTAAACTTGCTGTATTTATTTATGTATATTACCTACAGATGTTTCTGGAATGAACTGTATGTGGCCTTTACTATATGATTAAATATAATATACGTTCAGTTAATAATTAAATAAAAGGTTGCATAATAAATAGTAAATCAGCAATTTGTACGTAGGTGTATAATTAAATTAACTCCATACAGCGTATAGTTAATTACGAAAAATGTTATATTATAGATAGAAAAATATTTGTTTAATTGCCAAGTAATATGCGAAAATGTACACAAGAGAGGATGATTAAAAAATACTCGCGTATTTGTTTACATAAATGTGAGCGATAGACATATACGGTAATTTTTACTAAATTATCAATAGCAAACAACGTATAACCTTTAATTAAAAGCGAACGTTTACTATTTAAAAATAAAAACCAATAACAGTTTTTTTTCTGCTGTTTTCCTCTATAATAAGACATTAAAAGCTCTGCTACATAGTCTGGAAGAAATTTATTACGGACATAAGAAATACACCCATATCCTCTAATAAATAATGAGCTTGCTTTTATATACTTACTTACTAATGTTAAAGATATAAAGTGTATCACTCGATCGTCCTCAGCTCATTATTTGCTCCGCCATTACGACCGGGAAGGGAGACTATACACTGCGAAATCCAACAAAAGACAAAAAAGAAAAACACATAATTGCCAGGAAGCGAGAGAAGACGAGGAAACGGAAGGAGAACAAGTGACTATATGTCTGATCCTTCTGTCTATCCGTCGGCAATAGTTCTAGGTTCCACCCCCACATGTTCTTAGATAATAAGGGCCCATCAATTGTCGTTATTGATTTTTCCGCGAATGCAAGCCGGAAAAAATCCTATATAATGGGGCTATTTAAACGGAAAATATATCTTTTAAACTACTCGCTTAAATGGGAATTTTTGAAATTCTAATTCGGTTAAGAGTAAATTCGTATTTTTTTGGAGTTGCGAATTAATAGGCGAAACGACCCTATTTTCCCTATTTTATTTTCTTCATAAATTTCCTCTACCAAATTAGTTAATCGATGGAAAAACATTTAGTTAAATTCATTCAACTTAATTCGCAAAATGCTTTATTATAATATCGAGTTGAGAAATTTAATTTGCTCGTTATAAAATGTTCCATGCATTTCTGCTTTCGAACAAACGGATTTTTCCTCCACTTTATAGCAAGTTTATACCGTTTATCCGAGTTTGTGCAACAACTCAGCTTCATTTTTTTCCGTAATCAACGGAACGGATGCTTTGCATGTTATATTTTCTCTTTGCTTATTTTTAGCTCAACTGGAATCTTTGTGATAAAGGAAAATGCATACAAAATGCATTTGCCTGCATAGAGAATCAACATAATTTTATATACCAAATCGAAAATGAAACTAAATTGTTTTCGTATACTGGGTGGGAAATTAGTTTGTGTTACGCCTATGAGGAAACACGAAATAGTAAAGCCTAGTGAATCGAATATAACGTTGTATATGAAAATGCCGACAGATAGGAGAAATATTCGTCGAATACGGCTTTTATATTTCGGGGTCATAAACCCACAGTAAAACGGAAAAGAGACTCGATTTGCTTACGAAAACGTCCCATCTTTAAACGTACCGAGCTTCGATACGAGAGAATAATGAACACTCTTCTTTTTTTATTTTTTTGTGTCGGATACACGATACTTACCCTCGTGTGTTTGCTTTCTGATATTGTACGAACGTAAATACAAAAGCTCGCAAAAATGGATTCATTATTTTTTTCGCGATACACATTTCGCAGGCTTAATTTAACTCTATGCGAAACGTAATACTATTTTCTCTGAGCTCGACCATTTTAAACCAGCTCTATTAGTGGATTAATTACAGAAAAAATCCTCGCTCGATTTAATACCGATTGTGAAATATAAATTCGCTAAAAATCCCCTGTTGTCGGTCGTAAATACGTGAAAACAAGAACGATTTTGAGACAGTCGTATATCTTTAGAAAACATCAATTCTTCAAAAAACAGGATTGGATTGCACTCAATTCGAAAAAAACATTTATTTGCTTACTTATAAACAAATAATGGTAACTTTACAATCTTCCAAATTTCATTTGTAATTCAGAAGTTCCACCAAAATTTTATTAACTTTGTAATTTAAAATAAAAATGCTGAATTCGTCCGCCAAAATTTAAACTTTAGTTTAGGACAAAATTCTCAAATGTGTTATCCGCCAAAATTTGAAATATTTCTGTACTCAAAACTGTCGAATACGGCCCTGTGAAAGGGATTGCAAAAAAGTCATTCGAGTTTATTGCTTCGCCTGACTCACTTACAAGCTAATAAAATAATAATGGCGATTGATTCGGTCGCAAAAGGACTATCGATTTGCGATTAATCCTTTTTTTCCGGTCTATATATATTACGACCGCATATATTGTTATTAGTTTGTTTGTTTGTAAAAATATTTTTTCTTCAGAAGTAGGTACATAAAGCGCGGTAAACAGTTTTAGAAATGCCCGTCAATTAATAAAATTGAGTATATGAAGCGTGTGTGCTATTAAAAAGAATCCTCGCGCGAGATAGCGAAATAAGAAGAACTCGTATTAAACGTGGAACTTCCTCGCTTCGTCGACGAAGGTCCAAATGAAGCGCTTGTCTCCTATATTATATCATCGTTAGGCATTTGCATATTTCCGTCTGAGGAGCTCGTTCTACGAGGCATCATCTTATGTTGTAGCTACCGAATTAATGACGAATTGTTCCCTTATTACGTATTATTAGGTTATCCGAGGAGAGAAATGCGATTATTCCGAAGGCAGTTCGTCTTTCCAGGGAGTTTCATTAGAATTTCAAAACGGTGTGTATACACTGCGATATCAATTTTGCACAGATTGAATATTCTTCGGCGGTGCTTTATTCCGGCGCCGGATTTAATTTCGGATCGATTTTCTATTTTGCACAAATATCGAAGGAGTTTAACTAATTTTCGAATATAGGTACGCGCATTAAATAGAATGTTGGAAGTTTCGAAAGTTTTGCTAGATATATAAGACGTAAAATACAACATAAAATTCGAAATGTATTTGCATTCGATGTAGAAGTAGAATTCATTATTATATCATAAAAACGGATATAACTTTCGAAATAGGATCGAAAGGACCGTAAAAGTGAATTTGTATTCAAGAAAGTTTTTCACAATTATTCATAATATCCAGAAAACCGTTGAGCTATACAGATACCTAGAATTCTTCAGATCTGCCGCATAAATGAATATCGTCTATCTATATTTATCATAGGCGTCTCTTAATTTTATACTCGTACAATTATTTGAAAAATATATTTAAATTCTTCAAAGCATTTGGAAAAAAATCTAGGTGTGTGATTCTTTGACGAACAAAAATTTCTCTTCAAAGTTCCTATACAAGTTTTTTAATTGGAATGCAGCTTATAGAAAAATAATCCCGTTTCGTTACATGTAACAAGGCTTTAAAGCGAAGCTTTGAAGAGATGAATTATAATTTATTTTTAATACCGCTCCTTTTTCATAGAATAAATTTTCCGACAAACATTTTTAAAACACCCTATATGTGAAAATAAAAATGTGAGTGTAAAATTTTTCCGTCACCTCGCCCGCTTACTGGCTCTAAAGGGCGGGTAAATTAATGATTCAATTAGTAGGTAGGGTAGGCGATATAGCGTTTCCGATATACCGAACGGGTCGCGAAAAAAGGGCCGTTGGGAAGGCTGTAATTTGCAGGGCACTTCGCTAGCGTCGAATTTATGATAATAACGCGCAACGTTATCGTTAAAAAAACAAGATTAAAACGCAATAATTTTCGCGGCGGGACCGTTCAACTTGGTTATTAGATCGTTTTCAAAAATAATAAGTTTCCGTGGCGGTTTCAATTAATTTTATACTACTCGCTATCAGATTAAATATGCCCGGTGGACCAAATTCTATAACGAGAGTTAACAATAGTTTCGAGCATGAATATTTAAACCGCATTGGCTCCTTACCGAACCCAATATCGAAGTCAAATGATGAAGCTCAAACACCGGAAACCCCAAGACCTAAAACTACTAGAATAATAATCGAGGTGCGTGTGTATTTATACAGGATTACGAACGCACTTCAACCGTGAAAATTTCCTGCGCATAAGTAATGAATAGTTAATTCGAAAAAAAACATTGCGATTCGATGAAAATCCTTTACTCGCTTCTTCTTTGTACTCCCAGCAGTGGCCGTAGCGCAACAACTTGGGAATGCCATTCCAGATGCCGCCAGTACGACTCGGGGGAGCGCGAGGTCTTCGAAACGAAAGTACACACGAGCTGTGGAGGGATATAAAGCGATACGACGTTTTCAGAGATTTGCCCGAGAGCCCTTAAGTACACAAAATCCATATAAATGTCTCGTTATATTCCGAACTCCAAATAGTCGCTAAGATAAGGTGTACACTTCCTGTGACCGATGCGCTATATTGAAACGAGGCACTTTCCTACAAATCGAATTAAAGAACGTAAAATTGATATTAACGGCAATATGCGCTTTTATTGGGCAATTTAAAGGCGACAAATAAAATATCTTCGATAATAATTATTTTTATAACGCCGCCGGAACGAAATAATTCAATTATTTTGAGGTATTGCAGCCGTCTGCGAAGTCGAAAACACGAACTCGCCGCTATAATAATATAAGAGTGTAATAAAAATAAAACGGGGACGTTTCTAAGCCATTATCAGGTATAAAGACAGGTCAAAAGTTCACTATTTCAACTCGACTGTTTGATGTAGATAATAATTTCGAACCATATCGCATTATGATAATTATAATTTTAATCACGCAGGTTAAGTACCTCAGTTCTTTCGCAAATCGCATTAACCTTCCTCCTTTTGAAGTTAATTGTTAAACAGAAATCGCGTTTAAACAGCGCAATTCGGCGTTAATTTCCAATAATGGAGAGGCGTCGAGCGTTTCCGAAGCTCTCGCCGCTCCGCCTTTCCGATGGAGATGAGGCGAATTTGTGCCTCAAAGAGCAATAGGTCGAGAGACCGACGTCACGGCGTCTACCTCAAGAAATTCGATTACCTTTAAATCGACGGACAATTCGATTTCGTATTGTTTGCGAACATAGTTGCACCGAGATAAGTACATAGTTTAGCTGTAATTCCGTAACCGTTGTCTCCTAAAAAAAAAAAAAAATCCAAAATAAATAATTTGACGTTGAACGAAATCGGTTCTAAATAAAAGTGGTGTGTAATGGGACAACCTGTACAGGTGTTACGTGAAAACGGCGATGTTTTACGATTTCCGACAAGCTTGTATCGAGTTCCCCGCAAACTCATATCTGTAGAAAGTGGCGCGAGCGAAGACAATCAAACGAGTTATTTGCGCTAAAAATCTTTTTTTACGGCCGCCGTTACGAGCTCTTCGGTTCGTGACCTTAATTTTCTCCTTCCTTTTTTTTATGAAGTACCGAAAGTTTTATTTCCGACAATCTAATGTTATATAGGGAACGGTCGCGTGCGGGGGCGCTCGTTAAATTATTCGCTAACTAACGCGCCGTTAAATTTAACAGTAGGTACGGTAATTAGAGGGAATTTGTTCGAATTAACGGGGCAAATCGAGTTATGTTAGAGTATGTAGTAGAAGCATCTCTGAAAGAAAATCAGAGTGAATTTCTCCATTTTCTTCTGCACTATTGAAATTCTTTAATAAAACTGCCTTTGAGGCTGAACATTTGCATTAAAGGAATGGCATATCTTTTTCTACGTTACATCCGTTGTGGGAATATCCTCAATTTATTTCGAAGGATATTGGCAGAGTTGAACTAGCGAAAAGGAAACATAAATTGAACGCGACATTTGTCATTTAAGCTCAATATAATTGACTACAAATTAAATAAAAGTTCGATTCAATGCACGAAATTATTTTTCTTAGAATCAATAACGCCGAACGTCTTAATAATTTTTAATAAAATCGCGCGATCGAAGAGGGAAATTCCGGTTCTGGTCAGTATAAATCCTGTCTCGACCGATTACTTTCCTCCTTTCTCATCAGTATAGAAGGCATTCCGCGGAAATTTGATTTGATTTTCCCTTAAATGCAGAGCGAAAGGCGGATTGAAAAACCGCTGACCGACCGGACTTGCCTTTTAACAAAGTATAAAATTCGATTAATCCCAAACAACATTTCCCGAACAAGAAACGCGAAGGGCGAGCGGCCGGGAGGCGGACAGACGACCGGCGGAAAAGCTCTGATCTCCGCCGATAACCCTCTTCGCCTTTGGTTAAACCAGGCTGTCCTTCTCTTACGCTCTTCCGGTTTGCCGTCGCCGAGCGAAATAGCCCACCTTTCAGACCGTCACTTAACCCAATTAAATTAATGAATGTTGAAAATCTCTCCATCCACCTTCGCAGGTTCCACCGGCTCTTCTCGTCTACGCCGCTTTCGAGTCGAGAGCATTTCACTTTTTCTTTGACACAAAAAAAAAACAAGTAAATTAACTTTACTTATTATGTGTAAATTAATTTGTATAGGCGCCGGGAGTTTTAAAATGTCGACCGGTCCCTTGGGTACCGGCAAACAGCACGTTTAGGAATGTATTTTCGATGAAATACAAGTTTCGGAACAGCTTGTAATTGCGAGGAGGGATCCGTACGTTCGATATTTATTTCCCCGCAACTTCGGTCTATTAAACTTTCCAAATATTGCGAGGCAACTTTCTAATACACTGTCGCAAACGTAGTCGCCCGGACCAATAAATAAGAACTCGGCGGTGTAGACGAAATACTCCCCAAGGAAGAGGCCCAACTCAGAGGTGCCGCGTTTCCATGATGATGTAATGCAGTCGCAGAAACGTAGGTAGATTTTGCAATCGGACGATTGCATGCAATCAGGATGAAAAGTTCTTATGCAAAAATATGAATTGATGATGAATTGAAATATGATTGAATTTTTAAATGAATTGTAGAGTACAGACAATAAAGCGAATTGAATTGGAAGCGAGTAGATATCTCTAATACTGTGTACTTCGGGTCATTGATTAAAGTTTAGTTGAAGTTTGGCCTATTACTCAATATACTGTCGTGCGATTATAAGTGAAAATTCGGTAATACTACGCCTATGAAATTCAATACAATAATATCGAATATCGAAACAGACGGATTGAGGTCTCGAGGACCGCCTATCAACTTCTGACGTTCGAACGCGTTTTCATATTTTCTCATAAGTTCGCGAATACCGCAAAAGTCAAATTTCGAATGACGAATGGTTTTTCACAAATTTTTTCGTCGGAAAATCGCCTCACTTTTTACACGATGCATCTAATTTATTACATAAAATATTGCGCGTTAGTTGATTTTGACAATTATTTCGTTGTATCTAACTAAAAATGACTATAGAGTGTTATTTCGCAATTAATTCTCTAATTAAATTTTAAACTCGATTTAACGTTTAATCGAATTTGTTAAACTAAACGTTTCATTGAAAATGATTGATTTTCACATTATATTCCTGTGAAAGGTACATACATACATTTTTGGCGATGCGCCGTGTCGATTGAAATTCAAACATTACCAAACATATTGCCAGATCGGATAACTTAGTTTTCCATTATGTGTGCGCATCGAATTCGATTTCGGAAACGTCGAATGTTGAGGAAAAAAAAGGTCATCGAATACGGAATTCCGATGATTTTCGTTAATAAATGACGTGAAGTTTTGTATAACTGCAGTTTTTGTACATTAAAAGCGGAAATTATTTTTTATGCTTCAGCATTCGTTTGGGAGAATCGACATTGTTTGTGGAATTTTCCAAACGGGCGTGTTCAATTGTTGATTAATTGGAAAATTCAATCGGCAGATACTGCTCGAAAATATGTATTTTTTGATGAAAAAGTCATCCTATAAGTTAGCTGGAATAAATATTGCGAAATGCGTTTATTCCGAGTTATTTTCACGTCGATTTTTTCGTACGTAAAAGACGAACTATTCAATCGACAAACTCGGTGCAAATAGGGGAAGTTTCGTTGTTATAGGTCATTTTAAGCGACAAGATACGGCGTAATAAAAAACTTCGGTCGGATGCGTCCTAATTCCGAGGAAAAACCGCAGAAAAACCCGGCAACTCGCATAAAAATGCAAATATTTACGATGCTCTTGTCTCAACTCGCAAAAATAAAAAACAAACATTATCATTTTTCTCGAAGGCACTGCGAAAAATAACGAGATAACAGGGAACTTTTAACGTCCTTTCGTCGCTCATCTTCAAACGAAATTAGTCATGGAGAAACTCTCTATAGTATTAAATGCATAAATACCTAGTTATTTTAAACTATCCCCTAACGTTTATGTGGGTACAAAGAATTATTTATACCTTCTAAAAATATTTTGACCAGGAATATCTTAAGTTAAAGAAAATTAATGCGCTCAATTAAAGATCCGGCGTGCATATAATTATCCCTGAAAACCCAGAATCCCCGTAAAGCTGAATAATTTTCCAAAAAGCTGGCTTCATAAAAAAGTATATCTAAAATTTTTTATGGGTCCCTTAACGGCGTCTTCGCCGTGACCGGTTCCTCGATGAATATTAATCGACGCTTATCGAACTCAATTAGAAAGGTATCGACGGCCATTTCCATGAAAAAACCATTACTTCTTATCGACGATTGCTCCGCCGGAGCAAACAGACACCATTTCATTTACGATCGGACCTCATTATTCGGCGAAACGAAAGAAAGAAAGGAAAAAAATACCGCGCATAAAACAGAAAGGGAAATTTAATCGAATCGGAATTCGTTCATTACGAACTGCCTGCCAGCCAAGTCGCTGCGATGCGGAATTGCGTAATTCCGCTTTAATGATTTTTTCGTGATTAAAATTATTAACAATATCTATATTCTACGATCTACTCCAACTATTAATAGATCCATCACAGTCGATGATGTGTAGGTATTTTCATCTATGATCTGGTAAGTAATACAATTGATCGGGAAAGAGTAGGTACGAAGAATTTTTCCACTTTCCGTAAGATAAATAATGGTCAGCACTTAGACAAAATTCGATTCTCGCTCGTCGTTTTTCTCCCGTTGTTTTTCCGCCCGTATATAAATCGAACGCGTAACGGAAAGAGAGAAAAACGCCTTTCCGGCTTTCCTCCGTGTGCATTTTGGAAATGCCGGTCACGCGTTTCGACCGCCTCGCCGTCACGTGACCGATACACATGACTAATGTATCTTCGCATCGTGCCGATGTAAATCATACGCGATATCGTCGATCGAATTTACTTTCGGGATGTTAAGGTATTTATGTTCTGTACATGCTGCGATTAATCCATAATTTCTAACGAGCTGTAAGCTGGAAAATTGATATATCATTCGCTCCCCTTCGGATGATTTATTTTATCTACAACTTCTGATTTTCCAACTCTATATCGTACATATTTGTATACCTACACGTTTTAAATTATAAAAATTAGATATTCTAGTTTATGCTTTAATAGATGGCTTTTGGTTTAGTAGAAGGAATTACTGTATAAGAACATCAATTAGTTTTTGGACTAAAAATTGAAAAAAAAACACAAAACTTCTCTAATAGTTGCCCATAAGTAATAACGAATTAAATTATAAAAAACCGAAATTTCGTTTCTTATTAACGTTTCTAAATGGATGTCGCTTTTGTAGGACTCACTTTTATCCCTCTTTAAACTTTTCGTAAAACTCCCGGGCCTGAAACATAAAATACATATTTGTTTAAATGCGTATTTTCCTACTCGGAGAGAAATTTAGTTTGTCAAGGCCCGGATGGCGGCTCTTTCTAACTAATTAAAAACAAGTTCTAAGTTTATATACAAACTGCGTTCACTCGACTAATTTCCTTTTTCAACAACCTTTTAGGATAATCTTGTTGCTCAAACGGGCGCATTGGAATTAACGGGGAATTTTATTTAAGAAATCTTGGTGTAGATGTACAATACAAATAGCGTTTCTTTTAGATTTTGTTATCGCTTTTCGTATTTATGCCGCCCGCTCGAGAGCCGCTCGACGTATAGAAAAAAATTGAAATGCATCTCGCTGAAGCCGAGCGCATGAAATATGTAGGAGTGCGGTTGAGAAGGAAAGGCCAAACTTGGCTCGGAATCCCGCATACCTGCCGTTATAGGGGCACCACGGTATTTACTCATTAGTACCACTACACTCACCTACAATTTCACCAGATATTAAATCGGATGCCTTTCTGTGCCAATCCAGAACCGGATTTTCAATACGTTTCTTTTGAACATACTGTTTAAAAAATATTTCTCGGTTTAATCATCCAAGGTTCATCTCATTTTAAACTTAATCAAATGTCAAAACATCAAAACTAAACGAAACAACTTTGGTCTTTTGCGCATCGTAAAACAAATAAATTTTGGATCAAAACCCAATCGAATAACATTCCAATATCGATATTTTTGAAACAATATAGTATATAAAACTACGTGTTCTATAAAACTAATATTCAGGAGAAAATCCACTACCTTTCGAAGAGAGGAACGTATATTGTAGAAGTTATTGTAGTTTATAGTAAATAACACAAAAAGAGGTTTGCGATTTGATCGATTTTCGTGCGGTACGTGCACGTGAAGTGAAATTTGTTGCGGGCGTTCGACGGAGCCCGGGATTTTGCGGTCCATCCCTGTCGAAATTTTCGAATGAAGACGCGAGCAAAAAGGAGGGCATAAAACAATTAGTCGTCTGGAAAATGCCGCGAGTCGGGAAGAGTATTCCGGCGACGTCATCGACCGCAGTCACGTTTCTTCGGAACAATGACCAACGAAAATATTTTTATTGGTTTTCGAAACGGAATGTCGTAGAATAGAACGTAAATTAGTCCAATTCGCGGCGTATTCAGATTTCGTTTGTCGCCCGAAAAATGTACCGACATTTCCGCTCCTTGGAAATCTCATTCGATTAAAGCGAAGAATACGGTGACATTTCAATTGAATTTCAGATTATTATTGTTAATAATGAATTAATTGAAATTAGCAGGCTTTATCGTTGATAAAATTTTTGTTTTATAATTTCCCGTGCGCCAACATTATGAAACTAATATAATGACGCCCATTTTTTGTAATTTCGAACAATAATTCAACAGCAAACATTACATTCAATGATGCAGCTGATGGCTCTCGAAAATTACGTTTTGTTTTTAGAAGTTAACAAATTCAGATCGATTATGATGAAGTGCAATATCATGTGTATTTTACAAGTTGTTTTACCGTACACGCTGTACATGGAACGTTCCTGTTTGTTATGTTTAATAATACGGAATTGTTGCTTTTGCGTCAATTTTTCCTTTCCGATTCGTTCGTTTCGCTATTTTCGCGAAAAACCACGGACGGTTCTTAATATAATATATAGTTTATTACTAAAAACAATGGCTCGTATATAAATTCGAATTTAAGTTTTTGCGAAAAACGAACTTACACATATTATATAAAGCAATTTCAGTTGGAAACTTTCAGAGTGTAGAAAGGAATCGGCAGAGGCTGGCATCGTGTGGGAATTGTGCAAGCCTCGGCCTGTTGAAGTGAAAATGCTTGTCGCACTTTGTTAGGTATTATTTCTTCTCAAGTAATAGTTAACTTCTTCTGCAGTTTTAAAATATAGGTCTTCTTAACTGAAAAAAGTGTTTTTTTTTATTAGGTAAATAAACAGGAGTTTTCGTAAGCAACAAACTGGTTACTTTAGTTAATATTAAATTGCACTTACCTTCAAAAACGTGAGGTAACGAACGAGAAATTTATAGCGTATGTAATGAAACGAGTCGTGAAAAATGGCGCATTTAAGACGGTCGAGGTATTTTTACGATAATGCCAGTTATAAATACTCACACATATTTTTCCTTCCTCCGGAAACGTAATGGTACCCTAAAAATTTTCATTACAAACAGTATTAGCCAGATTTTCTATAAAAAAAAGCAGAAGTTAAAAAGTTCGCACAAATTAATTCAGAATTTATTTTTCACAAAACAAATTATTTCCAAATATCAATTGACAAATTTAGTAACAAGCAAAATCAATAGAAATAGGTAAGCAGCAAAAGAGGATTTACCGCCACCAGATTTGCCCAATTTCAAGTGCGTAACCTTCCGGTGACCGATCAATTTGTTTATAAACCGCAGCTCCTTGTCCACCCTGTAGTTCATCAACGGAAACGAATCGTTCACCACCAGAGACACCATTCCGAACACCATAGCAGCATTACAGGTCAGAGGGCTCCCGACGTCCGGGTGGGCTTCCTTGGAAGCCACCGTGCAAAACGACACGTCGCTGTCGTAGGTGCACCTGCCTTCGTCGATCAGCGATCGGTAAGCCTCCTCGCATTCCTCGTCCGGCAATTTCACCACCTCCAAGCACTGCACGTACTGCGACCGCTTGCTCCTGATGCCCCAGCCCATGGTGGTTACGGCGGGGCAGAAGCGATGGAAGATGCCCGACACTCCCGACTTGGGCAGGATGGCGTAGGTCACGTTCGGCCCTTCGAGGACCGGCTCGGCCAGTCTCAACAACGCCCCTTCGTTCTCGGACAATCTGTAGCCGGTAATATGGTTGACTGCGCCCGTGTAGTATTGGTATTCGCTTTGCTTCTGGTCCATGAATTCCTCTGTAAATTGTTAGAATTTTTTTAATTCAGGAGTTAGTTAGAGTGAAGATAATAGAGTGTTACCTATTCGCCACATTTCCACAGCAACATCAGGGCGTTCTTGGACGTTTCTTACGCAATTTCCAGCGGTCAGTACGAAATTTTCGTTGAGTAAAACTCCAGAGCATATGTGTCGGTAACCATTGAGACCGTCCCCTTTTCTTAAGGACACCATGATTTTGCTCGGTTCGTATTTACCTCTATTGCCCTTGTTGCAGGCGGACGTTAAGGATTCGATGTCTCTTTCGAATAAGGGACCGGCCAAATTTTCATGAAACTTCTCGGCTTCCAGCTTAAGTTCTTTCATAAATTTTGTAGTTTCGATTGGAAGGGCGGTCGTATCTTCATCCGGGTGTATTTCCCGTGCGCTTTCAGATTCAGTTTCTGTTTTAGTTTCTGCTTCTGGAGATGATTCTTCGGCTTCGATTTCAGTTTGGTTCGAAAACGCGCGCGATATCGTTAGAAAACAGACTAAAGCAATCACAAGCTTCATGTTTCACCGTGATGTTTCACGAAAGTAACTCGACATTTCAATTGATAGCTTACGTCGTTGATAAAACATAAAACAATGCACGAGTCCAAAGGGAACTTATTTAAACTGTATTTTGTAAAAAATACGAAAAACGGAAAAAATTTCGAATAATATGCGCAAACGAAATTGATTTGTAAAAGGGTGGTTCTTTTAATTCAATATAATGAATTTAAGTCCTATATTTGATAATTATCCGATTTTGCGGAAATGATATTGCACTGTTGCTTATTCCAATTCTGTGTATTATTTTAATTAATTAATTTTAATTAAGTAAATAAATTTAATTATGTGATGAGAAAAAATTTATTACTTATTATGCAAAATGATTTATTATGCAAAATGATTTATTATGCAAAAATTTGATAATTGTGTAGTTAACCTTAGAGAGTGGCTATTTATTTAGCGAAATAAAAACAGAAAATTTATTTAGACAATTATCTGATAAACAAGTTTATCGGAAGTAATCAAAAAGCTACGCATAGAAACAGTATTCATTGGTATTGGTAGAATATTGGTAGAAGTTTTCCGCAATACAAGGCAAGCGATGTCTCCGTTTTCAACTATTTATGTATAATTAAACGTGCTGTTTCATGCGTGATAGGATTTAAAAAACCTCGAATCTACATTGTTGTCAATTTCATTCGCCGAACGGAAGCGAAAGTACAGGTCCAGTTCAGTTTGTACAACGTTTTGTTTAACAACGATATTTCTCTTCCAAATAAATTTTATTCAGCAACACAAATACACAATGAATGGTAAGTTCTCTGTTTTATCTGTACACACTATAAATAATTTCCTATTTATAGATCAATCGCCTGTATCAGTGGGCCAGTTGTTGTTCGATTCGTTGACAAAATACGGAGATAAAACATTATTGGTATGTAACAAGTACCGGTCAAAGCAGTATAAATTGACCTTCCAATGGAATTAACTACGCACAAACTAACCAAGTCTCTAAGTTTATAGCCGACACCGGCGAGCGAGTGACCCATTCGGAACTGTTGACATGGAGCGTCCGGGCGGCGCTGAGGTTGCGAGAGGACGGCGTGCGTCGCGGCGACATCGTCAGCACTTGCACCGACAACCACAAATACAGTTGGATACCGTTCCTGGCGACGCAATTTTTGGGCGGCATCTCTGCCAATTTCAACTCGATGTTGCCCCCGGAGGAGGCCGTCCTGCTGATGCGGTCGATCCGGCCCAAAGTACTCTTCGTGTCCAAAGATGATCGGGAGTACGTGGAGAGGTGCTTGAAGGAAGCTGGAGTCGATGCGAAATTGGTGGTTTTCGGGTCTTCGTTTTCGGATTATATCGCTCAACGCGACGATGAAAGCGACTTCAAACCCGCGACAATCGATTCTGTAACCGAAACTGCCGTCGTTATTTTCAGTAGCGGTACTACCGGTTTGCCTAAAGGCGTTTGCCTCAGTCACAACTCTTGGTACAAGATAGCCCAACCGATATCGATAAGATATACCATCAATGATGATGATGCATACGTATTTTTATTTTGCAGCACATTATATTGGATCACAGGCATTTTCAACATAGTCAGGTCTATCTACACTGGAAATGTTTGTGTGGTATGCCGAAAATTCGACACAGTGGAATGTTGGAAATATATAGAAAAATACAAGGTAAGTTGCATTTTCATTAGCATTACTGCAAATTTAGTTTCATAAACACTTTATTTACAATTGCAGTATATTGTATTTAATTTTAGGTAACGGTAATGTTCATCGGAACTTTCAGTATAATGGATTTCGTTAAAAGCAAGCCGGAAAACATCGACGCTAGCAGCCTGAAACTTTGTTATACAGGCGGTTCGCCAGTAACCGTAAATATGATGAAGTCTCTTTGCGAGGCTTTACCCCACACGAAAATCTTGCTTTTATACGGCATGACCGAAACGACGGGAGGTTTTATGTCGTTCGACCCAACAGATGACCGGCAATATGAAATGCAGCTCGCCAAGCCTTTGTCCTCCGGTCTGATGCCCGAAGGAGTCGAATGGAAGGTATTTCTTTCATTATCTAATTTTATCGAATTCTAATAGGCACATTTTGTACAGGTTGTAGATGTTAACACAAACAAAATCTTGGGTCCTAATGAAAATGGCGAACTAAGGGTGAAAATGGAAATCTTAATGAACGGATATTTCGGAGTGGATTCCTCCGAAGTCTTCGACTCTGACGGTTACTTCAAGACCGGAGATATCTGTAACTATGACGAAGACAAGTGCTTCTTCATCGTAGACAGAATCAAGGAAATGATAAAATACAGAGGTTGGCAAATATCGCCCGCTTTTATAGTGGACGTGCTGCTACAGCATCCGGCGGTTAGCGAGGCCGCTGTGATCGGTATACCGCACGAGATCGACGTCGACCACCCAATGGGAATCGTGGTGGTAGATAAAAAAACGACCGAAAAAGAAATAGCCGATTTCGTAAACAGCAGAGTTACCGACGTGCAAAAATTGCGAGCCGGCGTCAGAATCGTCGAGAAAATCCCCAAAACGGTCAGCGGGAAGGTCAAAAAGAGCGCCCTAATCGAGTTAGTCAAAGATATAGTATAAACAATGTATTCTTTTGCTTTTTAATAAAATGGAGGTTATATAGGAGAACTTTAATTAATTCCCACATTGTTAGGAGTAAATCAAACGGAAGTAATATCACAAAGCCGACGCGCCAACACAAACGATGACCCCCGACCGTCGCGGAACTACCCCGAGAAACTTGTTTAATCTTAGAAACTTAGCATAGTTAGTGAGGTAGCAGTAGCCGGATTGAAACTATCCGAGTCGTCCCCTTTCGTGTACTCACTTACCCCATTTCATTGATTGCAAATAAAATCCATCGGGTTTGTATCGCCCGATAGAGGGGGTGCATACGATTAACCGAATGTCCGACGGAGTTTCGCAAACTTCAGGGGTAATCGCCGGCTTCCGATATATCCGGGGCGATATCGACAAGTGGTAACTGCACGGGGGTGTTATGTTTATTGTTAAATTCGTTCTGCTGATTAGATACTTCCTACTCGTTTCGCTTGTATACGTTTACGAACTTTCTCATCAGCTAAAATGCATTCCCAAGAAAATTATTTAATTTCCAAATTAATTAATGTTTTATATTTAATTTGTATTATCGATTTTTTTATAAGGAATGGATGAAATGGGTTATTAATTCATCGGCATTTATGAGTAAATTAGCTTGGACGAAACTCTTCTCAACAGTTAGAACTCCAAATTGTAGACATTTTCTGGAATTCGGCCGTTCTGCTGGAAACTATACAGATCTTCTTCTCTCGGGCTGTAATTTCCCAGCAATTTTACGGCGCTTTTAAAGTTTAATTGAAATCGAGATTCGAAACGGAATAATTAAGAAAAAGAAATTGGGAGAACGGAGGAAACGGAAAAGCGTGAAATCGGGGAAATGACCGGCAGGTTAGCGAGAATTAATATTTCTGGCGTTCTGGAATTTAGGTGAAACTTTTTACCCTCGTTTCGCCCGTTCCTTGAATGTAAATTGTATTTTGTTTAGCGACCCACTCCAAACCTCACTTAAATTTCATCGAATTGTATTCGACGCATTTTCTTCATTGTTACTAGAATAACGCGCTAAAGAAATCAACGCAAAGCATCTAAGTAGCTATTAAATTTCAACACAATTTCCAATTCTAAACTAATTAATTCGAAGCCGATTTGTCAGATACACTTAAAGCGAACAATGGGCCAAGTAACATTTGTACATTAATATGTTTCTACCAGATGATGTCTCTTAGAAGACGAAGAACTCTACAAGTCTCCAACAGACCCTTTCTTTCCCCCTAACACATTGATATCACTTTCAAATTTGATTCTTCCAATCAAACAGACACGCAAAGTGGAGAGAAAATGTTTACACATTAATTAAATTTTATCCCAATATTTATTTATTTAAATAATACGTAGATAAAGATTAAATATAGAAATAAGGATAATATTTACACAATTATATAATTATCTAATACGTAGGTTCTTTTTTAATTGTTGGTTCATATAGGTACACTATTATTGATGGAATTATCAAACAGTTAAGTTTGGAGAAACGGTTTTTAGTTCAAACTTGTTTTATTAGGTTTATTAAACTAAATTAATAATAGAGTCGGTTGCAGCTATAACCTACTTTGTGAAGTTGTTAATTCAGCATCGAAGTTGGCAAGCAAAAAAATTCTAATCTATTGTATAAGGCGATTAAATTAGATCCCAGAACTAACACGGTTTTATTATAGGTGCTCATATTTACGATTTCGTTTCAATAATCATTTTGTAAACATCCCTTCTTTTGGTTTTGGAAGTAGCAGTCTTTGGTATACTCTCCACTACTCTAATACCAGCTCTTAAATGCTGAAAATCGGAAACTCTCTCATTTACATATTTTACAATGTCATTTACTTCTACGTTGTGATAACCATTACGTAATGTAATTACGCCCATGGGATCAAAACCATCATTGACATTTTTACACGGTGCTCCAATGATTACAGCCTCTTTTACTGCTGGATGAGTTTTTAGAACTTCTTCCAATACAGCCGGCAGAATGTGCCAACCCTTATATTTGAACATTTCTTTGATCCTGTCTTTTACAAACAAGCAATTACTCTCATTGTAACTAGCCACGTCTCCGGTTTTTAGATAACCCTCCGAATCGTATACAGATGACGAGTCCATTTTGTAGTAACCGCTCATAAAATGGTCCGCTTTCAACCTCAATTCGCCTTCTTTCCCGGGCCCAAGCTTCTCTTCTGTATCGACATCTACAACCTAAATCACTGTAAGTTATTTACAGTACGTACAGTTATTTGCAGTATGTACCTTCCACTGTAGTGAACTTAGCACTTTTCCGCAGCATGTGGGATACTCGATCTGCAGCTTGCATTCTTCGTCATTCAACGGATCGAAACAAGATACCGGAGTTCCGACCTCTGTTTGACTGTATACATTAAGTACTTTGGCATTGTAAAAGGTGGTTCTGAGGTCACTCATTAGCTTATCGTTCACGGGAGCACTTCCCGTTAATACTACTTCCAAAGAACTGCAATCCCCATCTAGAGGTTTGCTGTTCAAGCAAGCTGCAGCGTTATAAGGTGCTAGGAAAGTGTATGTAACCTAAAATTTAATAGTATAATACATTTAATTTAAGAGACAAATACCATCTATGTATAATAAATGTGGGTGATTATACTTACTTTATATTTTTTAAACAGTGTCCAAACATTTAAAGCATCGAACTTTTTGCTCAGTATAAAAGCATTTCCATTAACTAAGCAACTATGGAAAAACACGTGAGTGGAAATCCAGTACACTGAGAAAAACGTATTGTACATAACGTATATTAAAAATTTTATTTTACCATTTACTATATATTTTATTAAATTTTATAATATTGTATTCTTGACGGAGCAATATTTTTATATTAAGGAATTTTAGTAAATAATATATTAAAGGAAGAAATATGTATATGTGATTTTAATATAATTTCTGTACAAATACAGTATTGCACCAAAGCGATTTAATTTATTAATAGTTACTATTATGAATTCTTAAAAATTTGATACAATTTTGTTGCGAATGCAATCCCGTATTGTTCTCACAAGAGCTATTATACTTTTTGTTTGTTTTTAATATATAAATTTGCAAAAATATGTATATTCTTTACAACAAAACGTTTATTCATAATTACAATTTTTCATATTTAGAATTTTCATACAGATTTGTTGTAAGTGCAGTCCTTATGGCACTTTTTTACAGAAACTAATAAACTGTCTATTTGTTTTCAATATAACTTTGCATATAATTGATACATTCATTACAGCAATACGCTTATTTATAATTACAATTTTTCATATTTTGAATTTTAAAATAACTGTTATAAATGCAATCCTGTATTGTTGTATTCACAAAAAATATTAAAAATATACCAAAAAGTTATTAGTACTTCTATCCTACTTTACTTTAGTCTACTTTATTATTCAGGGTGGAGACTTAATTGTTGGAATAAATTCATTATTTCGGTTACTGTATATATGTATTTATAGAAAATCCCGAAACACGTGAAATTTTAATCATAAATTGGTATTCTTCAACGTGAAAATGTGATCCCTATACCATCAACTCCCTTCGAGTAACAGTAACAACCCCTAATTTTTTAAATGGGCTTTAAGTATGGGCTTGTGATATATCGTTTGAAAAGTCTCCTCATTCTCTATTCAAAAATGTTATTGTTTTCCAGTTTGTTTCAAAAACAATAATTGTTCATAAAAGTATAAAAAATCTCATTAATCTTAAAGAATCTCAATGGAGTACCTAAATGTTCCAAATGCTCACCGCGAACTTGGCAACATCCTAATCATAAATAAAAATTTCTTATAACTTGAAGTAACATTAATATTTTCATGTTTCATATTTTTTTACATTGTGAACAATTAAGTATTATACATATTAAGTGTATAATAGCTAATTTATTTAATCAGATAATTTTATTTTTTTTGTTAATTTTTGAAATAAACTTACAGTGGAAAAGCAATAACATTTTTGGATAGAGAATGAAGAGACCTTTCAAACGATATATCTCAAGCCCATATTTCCCATTTAAAAAATTAGGGGTTGTTACTCGAAGGGGGTTGATGGTAGGGAGGGATCACATTTTCACGTTGAAGAATGTCAATTTAAAATATAAATTTGACGTGCTTCGGGATTTTTATAAATATTATGTACAATAACCGAAATAATGAATATTTATTCCAGTTAAGGTCCCACCCTGTATATTATCGTAGTTATCCTGTGTTGCTCTATAATAAAATTTGATATCGTATGAATATTACCTATAATAAATATTACGTCAATCGGCACTCAAATAAATTTCAATTTCTCAAATTTCCCTCTTTAATTTTAAAATTTCCCGCCGTACACACCACAGGAAGTTCAGAATTTCGTCAGGATGATCGGTAACGGAAAGGCGCTAATGAAAAGCCGCTAATTTATCCTCGTGACCAGTGAGCGCGACCGCGTGGGGTCTTGGGGGCGGGGGGGGGGTCGCGTGAGCGACGCGAGACGCGAATTAGTGTGCATCATTTTAAGAAGCCAAAAGTCCAAAAGTGGAAGAAAAAGCGTGGACCCGGTGGACCGCCTAAAAATGAGTGAGGAAAATTCAAGTAAGTACTCGTTACAAAATTATTTTCAACTTGACATCAAATTGTGAATTACTAGTTAATGAGTAGGTCAATTGTTTTATTTTATACCAAAATTTTAGAAATAACCACGTGGTAATTATCGTACCTATATATGTAGGTACCACCACCTGTAGTATGTATAGATACCTACCTACTTACTTAAAGGTGCATACCAATAAATACTTGATTGAATATGATCAAATTTTCACAATCAAAAGTGTATTAAATTAATTAAACATAATTAGATAATAATTTACGTATAAAAACATGCCCGCAACTGATCTAATCTATCATGCTACAACTGCATCTCACGCACTATTTATAGGTTTTATTAGAAACATGCCATACATCTATTCCTAAATACACATACAGTATTGTAAAATTCTCACATTCGATATTGTAAAATTCTCACATTCGATATTGCAAAATTTTACTATACTTTATTGTTAAATTTATTATAATAGTACAATAATTTAATTATTTAGTGCAATCAATTCTGGAAAATTGGGGCTTCTCGGACCTGGTTCCAGTCTTTGAAGGCAAGTTTATAAAAATTGTGTTTTCACCTGCTTATCAAAGTCTTTTTAAATTTTATTTATAGAACATTTTTTAAAATAAATAAATATAAATTTATATTTATTTATTTAATTTCTATTTTGTATTAAAATTAAGTTACAAATAAAAAACATCAATGCAGTAGATAGAAAGAAAACAGTAAAACAATTACAATACTTGCAATATTATTAATTTCTAATTGATGTTTTATTTTTAGACTTTAGCTGAAGTTGATGAGCTGAAAAGAAAATATATTGAGCGGGCTCAACAACTATCCAGAACAGTTCAACCCTTCATAATTGTGTGCGGCAAGGATGCCGATATCAAGGTATATATTGCAATGAATAATACATTGTATGATCTGGGAAATATTGTCTCGGCAATTGATGCGGCGTTTAAAATCCATTTTGCCCTCAATTTAGAATTTAACGTAGCCTGTGCGCCTATTTGGACATGGTTACAGACCTGTGTGTATGGGATCCAAACCGAATTTGACAAGCAGTTCGGATCAGTGGAGGTCTTCAAGGCGGAGTTTAATAAGGTCGTACTGTCTAACTCTTTCTGATTAACGCTTCTGATATTATTTATATTAGCTTTTTTATTTATTTTTTTATATTTCTATATGTGTTTGACACATTACAATATAGAAAGTTTCGTATATTTAGAGACACCGTTTTTTTCAATATGTATAGAAATGTATAAGAGAACTTGTGTCTTTATCATAGATATCTAATATCTAATATTTTTTTATTATTATAAATTACATTTTTGTAGTTTTTACAATCGGAATTATGAAGGCTGTTCTTTTCTCAATATCTCTTTTAAATAACTAATTGTAAGTCTGATAACATTGACTGATCAACAAGTCTGATTTACTTTGTAATATACGTTATAAGTTTGTATGTATGTAAGTTATACGATTTATATTATTAATAATTTATATTATTTATAATTTATAATATTTTTGTACCTACCTGTTCATGTGCCATAACTTTGCCTAATAACTTTGTCTAATGTATGTTTTTTATTGTTCGTTTTTATTGTTTCAGTTTTATTGTTCAGTTGTATTGTTCACAGTGTTATTTTTATTATATGTTCAAATTTTGTATATCAACGTTTTTAAATTCCCCTACACCATTTCCTTTTTCACACTGGTATTGCTGAAAGTATAGCAATACTATAAATTGTTTTTTAATATACCAGAATAGCTAAAATATACATATTAATTTACTTATCTTAACAATGCTTTATTGTTGAGTAAGCGATACAATATATTCTGTAATTAGCAATATTACATATTTCATTTTAATATTTCAGAAAAGTAAAAGTAGACATTCAAATTGATGATTTCAGCAATACATTATTTGTAAATCAATAAGAAAATATAATAGAATTTATTAGATTACTATTGCTAAAATTAAAATATTGGATCTTGGCTCCAATAATACTAGAATACGAAAAGCTAATATGAAAATATGTTTAAAACAATAATTCGAGAATGTGAGGACTTAGTGTTTAATATTTGCTTGCAACAATATGATTTAAGTGAATTTAAAATATGTTGTGTTCGGTTTTACTATACCATATTGTCAGTATATTTAAATATATCATATCGCATTTTGAAAGTAGCAATAAAAATGTATTCATTTTAAACAAATTGAATGTTAAAATTTAAAATACAAAGCAATACTGTTTTGCTAATAATAATAAAAAAATATTGTTAATTTTAAAATAAAAGTTAAACATAAAAGTATTTTAGACATAACTATACTGAGTGTCTGTCACATATACTGCAATATCTTATATTAAATCATAATAGAATTCTATTTAATAATACAATACTTTTTTCTCAGTGTAGAAAGAAGCAAAAATAAGGGCCACCGTAGGATTTTTGTACGTTAGATTCATTGCACAGACGTTTCCTCCGCCAACTTTTATTGTCCGATGACTTAGGCATATGCCTTTAGGTAACCCAGTGGAGCCGCTGCTGAACAACACCAAAGCCAATTCTTTGTGGTCGATTTTCTCTGGACGGAAATCGTTTTCCTCTGGGTGTTTTACAATGAACTGGTCAAACGTTGGATATTTCGTACTAGCTCCGAATACCACAAGTTCAGGCTTCAGGCCTGCTTTACTAAGGCAACCCTCCATGAATTCCAGAGCCTCTTCTGATATAAACATCAGCTTTGGTGGTATTAAACGGAGCAGATGCACCGTATCCAAATGAGACATCGACGGATCGAAGTTGGTGTTAATAATTCCCAAATAATGCGAGGCCAGTACAGGTAAAGAGCTGTATTTTTGATTGCGTGTGCATGTAGCTATGATATCACCTTTTTTATACCCTTTCGCTTTTATTGCCAAAGCCGTACGTACGCTCAAAGTACGTAAATCCGAGTAGGTTACGGTTTCATTCGTTTCTGGAACATGCTGGAAAAGTTTTTAATAATAAAATTGCCCTACTTCTTTTGCATTTAATGAAGTAATCCAATCCTCAAATATACGAAGGGTTAAAACTTATTACGTTTTTACATATTAATTTGTTTGACACCACATTTTTTAATTCTCATACATAATAACTAAATTAATTTTATTTTAATAGTAGTTTATTGCTTACCATACAAACGTTTTGTGAATATTTTTTAAATGCCTCAAAATAAACTTCTCCCAAACTGGCATTTTCATCTATATCTAAAATTTTAATTAAATGGAATTTATTATTAATTAAATTGAGGAAATCGAACCATTTAAATTAAAATAAAATAGGTACGTACCGTTCATCATGTTGTTTATCGGGTGAAATATGGCGTTTGAGTAATATTTAATGTTTCTATTTCTTTTTTCGTTACTTATATTTATAGATAAAATAGTGAGATTTTAATGCAATTTTTAATGCAATAATATGTATTTAACGATAAGTAGAGTTTGAACATTTAAAAATGACATGATAACATGCACTTTTAAGTAAATATAACATGATGTAACAAGCGTTGATAAAATTAGTAAACCAATTATATACTTCAATAAGGTACTTGAATTTAAAAAAACAAAACTATTAGATAATTGATACCTTAAAAAATATAAGCAATATCGATAATATTTAAACTTATTTTATATAATTTATTCGAATATCATTTTGTAAACATCCCTTCTTTTCGGTTTCGAGGTGGCTGTTCTTGGAATACTCTCCACTACTCTAATACCAGCTCTTAAATGCTGAAAATCGGAAACTCTCTCGTTTACATATTTTACAATGTCATTTAAATCTATATTGTTGTAACCATTGCGTAATGTAATTACTCCCATGGGATCAAAACCATCATTGACATTTTTACACGGTGCTCCAATGATTACTGCATCTTGTACTGCTGGATGAGTTTTTAGAACTTCTTCCAATACAGCCGGTAGGATGTGCCAACACTTATATTTGAACATTTCTTTGATCCTGCCTTTTATAAACAAGCAATTACTCTCATTGTAACTAGCCAAGTCTCCGGTTTTTACGTAACCCTCCGAATCGAATACAGATGAAGAGTCCATTTTGTAGTAACCGATCATCAAATGGTCCGATTTCAACCTCAATTCGCCTTCTTCTCCGGGTCCAAGCCTCTCTTCAGTATCGACATCTACAACCTAATTAATTATTAGTTAGTATTTTAAGAAATGTATCGTACACCTAATTAAATATTGCCACATTTTTAAATTCTGTAACAGTATAGAAGCGATATTGAAGTAGGTATTACACTACCTTCCACAAAAATACACTCCTCACTAATCCACAAGATGTGGGATACTTTAGTTGCAGATTGTACTCCTCCTCGATCAACGGATCAAAATAGGATACCGAACCTCCGGTCTCCGTTGAGCCATACCCGTGAAGTATTTTGGCATTATAAAACGTGGTTCTAAGATCTTTCATAAGCTTCTCGTTCACAGGAGCACTTCCCGTTATTAGTAGCTTCAAAGTACTGCAATCCGCGTCTAGAGGTTTGCTGTTCAAGCAAGCTGAGGCGTTATAAGGGGGTAGGAAAGTGTACGTAACCTGGAATTGAATCAATATAATGTAAGGTATAAAAAAGGGGCCAGGAATAGGTTATTGTTCAAAACAAGATATTTAAAGTACCTAGACTGAGAAAAAAGTATTGTATTATTAAATAGAATTCTATTATGATTTAATATAAGATATTGCAGTATATGTGACAGACACTCAGTATAGTTATGTCTAAAATACTTTTATGTTTAACTTTTATTTTAAAATTAACAATATTTTTTTATTATTATTAGCAAAACAGTATTGCTTTGTATTTTAAATTTTAACATTCAATTTGTTTAAAATGAATACATTTTTATTGCTACTTTCAAAATGCGATATGATATATTTAAATATACTGACAATATGGTATAGTAAAACCGAACACAACATATTTTAAATTCACTTAAATCATATTGTTGCAAGCAAATATTAAACACTAAGTCCTCACATTCTCGAATTATTGTTTTAAACATATTTTCATATTAGCTTTTCGTATTCTAGTATTATTGGAGCCAAGATCCAATATTTTAATTTTAGCAATAGTAATCTAATAAATTCTATTATATTTTCTTATTGATTTACAAATAATGTATTGCTGAAATCATCAATTTGAATGTCTACTTTTACTTTTCTGAAATATTAAAATGAAATATGTAATATTGCTAATTACAGAATATATTGTATCGCTTACTCAACAATAAAGCATTGTTAAGATAAGTAAATTAATATGTATATTTTAGCTATTCTGGTATATTAAAAAACAATTTATAGTATTGCTATACTTTCAGCAATACCAGTGTGAAAAAGGAAATGGTGTAGGGGAATTTAAAAACGTTGATATACAAAATTTGAACATATAATAAAAATAACACTGTGAACAATACAACTGAACAATAAAACTGAAACAATAAAAACGAACAATAAAAAACATACATTAGACAAAGTTATTAGGCAAAGTTATGGCACATGAACAGGTAGGTACAAAAATATTATAAATTATAAATAATATAAATTATTAATAATATAAATCGTATAACTTACATACATACAAACTTATAACGTATATTACAAAGTAAATCAGACTTGTTGATCAGTCAATGTTATCAGACTTACAATTAGTTATTTAAAAGAGATATTGAGAAAAGAACAGCCTTCATAATTCCGATTGTAAAAACTACAAAAATGTAATTTATAATAATAAAAAAATATTAGATATTAGATATCTATGATAAAGACACAAGTTCTCTTATACATTTCTATACATATTGAAAAAAACGGTGTCTCTAAATATACGAAACTTTCTATATTGTAATGTGTCAAACACATATAGAAATATAAAAAAATAAATAAAAAAGCTAATATAAATAATATCAGAAGCGTTAATCAGAAAGAGTTAGACAGTACGACCTTATTAAACTCCGCCTTGAAGACCTCCACTGATCCGAACTGCTTGTCAAATTCGGTTTGGATCCCATACACACAGGTCTGTAACCATGTCCAAATAGGCGCACAGGCTACGTTAAATTCTAAATTGAGGGCAAAATGGATTTTAAACGCCGCATCAATTGCCGAGACAATATTTCCCAGATCATACAATGTATTATTCATTGCAATATATACCTTGATATCGGCATCCTTGCCGCACACAATTATGAAGGGTTGAACTGTTCTGGATAGTTGTTGAGCCCGCTCAATATATTTTCTTTTCAGCTCATCAACTTCAGCTAAAGTCTAAAAATAAAACATCAATTAGAAATTAATAATATTGCAAGTATTGTAATTGTTTTACTGTTTTCTTTCTATCTACTGCATTGATGTTTTTTATTTGTAACTTAATTTTAATACAAAATAGAAATTAAATAAATAAATATAAATTTATATTTATTTATTTTAAAAAATGTTCTATAAATAAAATTTAAAAAGACTTTGATAAGCAGGTGAAAACACAATTTTTATAAACTTGCCTTCAAAGACTGGAACCAGGTCCGAGAAGCCCCAATTTTCCAGAATTGATTGCACTAAATAATTAAATTATTGTACTATTATAATAAATTTAACAATAAAGTATAGTAAAATTTTGCAATATCGAATGTGAGAATTTTACAATATCGAATGTGAGAATTTTACAATACTGTATGTGTATTTAGGAATAGATGTATGGCATGTTTCTAATAAAACCTATAAATAGTGCGTGAGATGCAGTTGTAGCATGATAGATTAGATCAGTTGCGGGCATGTTTTTATACGTAAATTATTATCTAATTATGTTTAATTAATTTAATACACTTTTGATTGTGAAAATTTGATCATATTCAATCAAGTATTTATTGGTATGCACCTTTAAGTAAGTAGGTAGGTATCTATACATACTACAGGTGGTGGTACCTACATATATAGGTACGATAATTACCACGTGGTTATTTCTAAAATTTTGGTATAAAATAAAACAATTGACCTACTCATTAACTAGTAATTCACAATTTGATGTCAAGTTGAAAATAATTTTGTAACGAGTACTTACTTGAATTTTCCTCACTCATTTTTAGGCGGTCCACCGGGTCCACGCTTTTTCTTCCACTTTTGGACTTTTGGCTTCTTAAAATGATGCACACTAATTCGCGTCTCGCGTCGCTCACGCGACCCCCCCCCCGCCCCCAAGACCCCACGCGGTCGCGCTCACTGGTCACGAGGATAAATTAGCGGCTTTTCATTAGCGCCTTTCCGTTACCGATCATCCTGACGAAATTCTGAACTTCCTGTGGTGTGTACGGCGGGAAATTTTAAAATTAAAGAGGGAAATTTGAGAAATTGAAATTTATTTGAGTGCCGATTGACGTAATATTTATTATAGGTAATATTCATACGATATCAAATTTTATTATAGAGCAACACAGGATAACTACGATAATATACAGGGTGGGACCTTAACTGGAATAAATATTCATTATTTCGGTTATTGTACATAATATTTATAAAAATCCCGAAGCACGTCAAATTTATATTTTAAATTGACATTCTTCAACGTGAAAATGTGATCCCTCCCTACCATCAACCCCCTTCGAGTAACAACCCCTAATTTTTTAAATGGGAAATATGGGCTTGAGATATATCGTTTGAAAGGTCTCTTCATTCTCTATCCAAAAATGTTATTGCTTTTCCACTGTAAGTTTATTTCAAAAATTAACAAAAAAAATAAAATTATCTGATTAAATAAATTAGCTATTATACACTTAATATGTATAATACTTAATTGTTCACAATGTAAAAAAATATGAAACATGAAAATATTAATGTTACTTCAAGTTATAAGAAATTTTTATTTATGATTAGGATGTTGCCAAGTTCGCGGTGAGCATTTGGAACATTTAGGTACTCCATTGAGATTCTTTAAGATTAATGAGATTTTTTATACTTTTATGAACAATTATTGTTTTTGAAACAAACTGGAAAACAATAACATTTTTGAATAGAGAATGAGGAGACTTTTCAAACGATATATCACAAGCCCATACTTAAAGCCCATTTAAAAAATTAGGGGTTGTTACTGTTACTCGAAGGGAGTTGATGGTATAGGGATCACATTTTCACGTTGAAGAATACCAATTTATGATTAAAATTTCACGTGTTTCGGGATTTTCTATAAATACATATATACAGTAACCGAAATAATGAATTTATTCCAACAATTAAGTCTCCACCCTGAATAATAAAGTAGACTAAAGTAAAGTAGGATAGAAGTACTAATAACTTTTTGGTATATTTTTAATATTTTTTGTGAATACAACAATACAGGATTGCATTTATAACAGTTATTTTAAAATTCAAAATATGAAAAATTGTAATTATAAATAAGCGTATTGCTGTAATGAATGTATCAATTATATGCAAAGTTATATTGAAAACAAATAGACAGTTTATTAGTTTCTGTAAAAAAGTGCCATAAGGACTGCACTTACAACAAATCTGTATGAAAATTCTAAATATGAAAAATTGTAATTATGAATAAACGTTTTGTTGTAAAGAATATACATATTTTTGCAAATTTATATATTAAAAACAAACAAAAAGTATAATAGCTCTTGTGAGAACAATACGGGATTGCATTCGCAACAAAATTGTATCAAATTTTTAAGAATTCATAATAGTAACTATTAATAAATTAAATCGCTTTGGTGCAATACTGTATTTGTACAGAAATTATATTAAAATCACATATACATATTTCTTCCTTTAATATATTATTTACTAAAATTCCTTAATATAAAAATATTGCTCCGTCAAGAATACAATATTATAAAATTTAATAAAATATATAGTAAATGGTAAAATAAAATTTTTAATATACGTTATGTACAATACGTTTTTCTCAGTGTAGGTAAACTTACTTTATATTTTTTAAATATGGTCCAGATATCTAGAGGATTAAATGCCTTGCATACCATAAAAGCATATCCATTAATTAAACAACGATGGATCAGAATATGCGTAGATACCCAGTAAAAGGTAGCAAAACTGAGCACTACGGTTGGATTTTTATAGGTGATATTCGTTGGGCCGTCATTTTGCCCGCATATTTTGATAGTATAGTGACTCAGGCATATGCCTTTCGGAAACCCAGTGGAACCGCTGCTGAACAATATCAAAGCCATTTCCTTGTGGTCGATTTTCTCTGGACGGAACTCGTTTTCCTCTGGATGTCTTATAATGAATTGATCAAACGTAGGATATTTCGTACTAGTTCCGAACACTACCAGTTCGGGCTTTAGTCCTGCTTTACTAAGGCATCCCTGCATAAATTCCAGAGACTCTTCTGATATAAACATCAGTTTTGGTGATATTGAACGGAGCAAATGCACCGTGTCCAAATGGGACATTGCTGGATCGAAGTTCGTATTTATAATTCCCAGGTAATACGAAGCAAGTACAGGTAAAAAGCTGTATTTTTGATTGTGTGTGCATGTAGCTATGATATCACCTTTTTTGTACCCTTTCGCTTTGATAGCTAAAGCTGTTTGTACGCTCAAAGTACGTAAATTCGAGTAGGTTAAGGTTTGATTCGTTTCTGGAATGTACTGGAAAAGTTTTTAATAATAAAATTGCCCTACTTCTTTTGTATTTAATGAAGTAATCCAATCCTCAAATATACGAAGGTACAAACCTTTTTACGTTTTTACATATTAATTTGTTTGACACCACATTTTTTTAATTCTCATACATAATAACTAAATTAATTTTATTTTAATAGTAGTTTTATTGCTTACCATACAAACTTTTTGTGAATATTTTTTAAATGCCTCAAAATAAACTTCTCCCAAACTGGCATTTTCATCTATATCTAAAATTTTAATCAAATGGAATTTATTATTAATTAAATTGAGGAAATCGAACCATTTAAATTAAAATAAAATAGGTACGTACCGTTCATCATGTTGTTTATCGGGTGAAATATGGCGTTTGAGTAATATTTAATGTTTCTATTTCATTTTTTCGTTACTTATATTTATAGAAAAAATAGTGAGATTTTAATGCAATTTTTAAGGCAATAATATGTATTTAACGATAAGTAGAGTTTGAACATTTAAAAATGGCATGATAACATGCACTTTTAAGTAAATATAACATGATGTAACAAGCGTTGATAAAATTAGTAAACCAATTATATACTGCAATAAGGTACTTGAATTTAAAAAAACAAAACTATTAGATAATTGATACCTTAAAAAATATAAGCAATATCGATAATATTTAAACTTATTTTATATAATTTATTCGAATATCATTTTGTAAACATCCCTTCTTTTCGGTTTCGAGGTGGCTGTTCTTGGAATACTCTCCACTACTCTAATACCAGCTCTTAAATGCTGAAAATCGGAAACTCTCTCGTTTACATATTTTACAATGTCATTTAAATCTACATTGTTATAACCATTGCGTAATGTAATTACTCCCATGGGATCAAAACCATCATTGACATTTTTACACGGTGCTCCAATGATTACAGCATCTTTTACTGCTGGATGAGTTTTTAGAACTTCTTCCAATACAGCCGGCAGGATGTGCCAACCCTTATATTTGAACATTTCTTTTATCCTGCCTTTTATAAACAAGCAATTACTCTCATTGTAACTAGCCAAGTCTCCGGTTTTTACGTAACCCTCCGAATCGAATACAGATGACGAGTCCATTTTGTAGTAACCGGTCATCAAATGGTCCGATTTCAACCTCAATTCGCCTTCTTCTCCGGGTCCAAGCCTCTCTTCAGTATCAACATCTACAACCTAATTTATTACTAGTTAGTATTTTAAGAAATGTATCGTACACCTAATTAAATATTGCCACATTTTCAAATTCTGTAACAGTATAGAAGCGATATTGAAGTAGGATTATACTACCTTCCACAAAAATACACTTCTCACTAATCCACAAGATGTGGGATACTTTAGTTGCAGATTGTACTCCTCCTCGATCAACGGATCAAAATAGGATACCGAACCTCCGGTCTCCGTTGAGCCATACCCGTGAAGTACTTTGGCATTATAAAACGTGGTTCTAAGGTCTTTCATAAGCTTCTCGTTTACAGGAGCACTTCCCGTTATTAGTACCTCCAAATAACTGCAATCCGCGTCTAGAGGTTTGCTGTTCAAGCAAGCTGAGCAGTTATATGGTGCTAGGAAAGTGTACGTAACCTGGAATTTAGTCAATATAATGTAAGGTATAAAAAAGTAGCCAGGAATAGGTTATTGTTCAAAACAAGACATTTAAAGTACCTAGGTAAACTTACTTTATATTTTTTAAATATGGTCCAGATATCTAGAGGATTAAATGCTTTGCATACCATAAAAGCATATCCATTAATTAAACAACTATGGATCAGAATATGCGTAGATATCCAGTAAAAGGTAGCAAAAGTGAGGGCTACGGTTGGATTATTATAGGTGATATTCGTTGGGCCGACATTTTGCCCGCCTATTTTGATAGTATAGTGACTCAGGCATATGCCTTTCGGAAACCCAGTGGAACCGCTGCTGAACAATATCAAAGCTAATTCTTTGTGGTCGATTTTCTCTGGACGGAAATCGTTTTCCTCTGGATGTCTTAGAATGAATTGATCAAACGTAGGATATTTCGTACTAGTTCCGAACACTACCAGTTCGGGCTTTAGTCCTGCTTTACTAAGGCATCCCTGCATAAATTCCAGAGACTCTTCTGATATAAACATCAGCTTTGGTGGTATTGAACGGAGCAAATGCACCGTGTCCAAATGGGACATTGCTGGATCGAAATTCGTATTTATAATTCCTAGATAATACGAAGCAAGTACAGGTAAAAAGCTGTATTTTTGATTGTGTGTGCATGTAGCTATGATATCACCTTTTTTGTACCCTTTCGCTTTGATAGCTAAAGCTGTTCGTACGCTCAAAGTGCGTAAATCTGAGTAGGTTAGTGTTTCGTTCGTTTCCTGAATGTACTGTAAAAAATTACCTTTTAATCAATTTTTTATACCTCTTCGAATTTTTGGAAAGCGTTAAAATTATGAAAACTAAATAATTTTAATGATCTTTAAAAAAAATCACTGTTAATTGCTTACCAGACAAACATTTTGAGCATATTTTTTAAATACCTCAAAATAAACTTCACCCAAACTTGCATTTTCTTTTAGATCTAAAATTTAATTAAATTATAAACAATAATAAATAATTTGAAAGTAATGGAATAAATTTAATAAAATTACTGTACTTACTGTTCATCATGTTGATCGTCACAAGAAAAAGTGGTGTTTAATTTTTTTAAGATGATGACTGATAATAATTAGTTAAAAATAATTTGATAAGTCTTATCAAACAGTGAAATTATGCAATGTAATCGTAAAAAAATCGTAAAAGTAATCGTAGAGCTATCGTAAAAATATTTTTTGCCATATTTAATTTATGAGGATAACTCACTTCTTGATTGTGGGAAGTGAGAAAATATTTAAAAAATGTGGAGAATCTATGGCATTGTAAAAGGTATAGATTTAAAAATGGCATGATGACATGCGCTTTTAAATGAATATAACATGATGTAACAAGCGTTGAATAAGTTAATTAACAAATTATTCACTGCAATAAGGTACTTGGATTTAAAAAAATCGAAACTATTAGATAATTGATACCTTAATAATAAATATACGCAATATCAATATTATTAAGAATTATTTTATTAATTTGATTCGAATATCATTTTGTAAACATCCCTTCTTTTCGGTTTCGAGGTGGCTGTTCTTGGTATACTCTCCACTACTCTAATACCAGCTCTTAAATGCTGAAAATCGGAAACTCTCTCGTTTACATATTTTACAATGTCATTTAAATCTACATTGTGATAACCATTACGTAATGTAATTACTCCCATGGGATCAAAACCATCATTGACATTTTTACACGGTGCTCCAATGATTACAGCCTCTTTTACTGTTGGATGAGTTTTTAGAACTTCTTCCAATACAGCCGGTAGGATGTGCCAACCCTTATATTTGAACATTTCTTTGATCCTGTCTTTAATAAACAAGCAATTACTCTCATTGTAACTAACCAAGTCTCCGGTTTTTACATAACCCTCCGAATCGTATACAGTAGACGAGTCCATTTTGTAGTAACCGCTCATAAAATGGTCCGCTTTCAACCTCAATTCGCCTTCTTTTCCGGGTCCAAGCTTCTCTTCAGTATCGACATCTACAACCTAGCTTATTATTAGTTAGTATTTTAAGAAATGTATTACACCTAATTAAATATTGCCACATTTTCAAATTCTTCAACAGTATAGAAGTGAAATTAAAGTGGGTTTACACTACCTTCCACATAAATACACTCCTCACTAATCCGCTAGATGTGGGATATTTTAATTGCAGATTGTACTCCTCCTCGATCACTGGATCAAAATAGGATATCGGACCTGCGGCCTCCGTTGAACCGTACACGTTGAGTACTTTGGCATTATAAAACGTGGTTCTAAGATCATCCATTAGCTTTTTGTTCACAGGAGCACTTCCCGTTAGTACTATCTCCAAAGTACTGCAATCCGCGTCTTGAGGTTTGCTGTTCAAGCAAGCTGAGGCGTTATAAGGCGCTAGGAAAGTGTATGTAATCTGGAATTGAGTCAATATAATGTAAGATATAAAAAAGTGGCCAGGAATAGGTTATTGTTCAAAACAAGATATTTAAAGTAGGTAAACTTACTTTATATTTTTTAAATATTGTCCAGATATCTAAAGGATCAAATGCTTTGCATACCATAAAAGCATATCCATTAATTAAACAACAATGGATCAGAATATGCGTAGATATCCAGTAAAAGGTAGCATAACTGAGCACTACGGTTGGATTTTTATAAGTGATATTCATTGGGCCGACATTTTGCCCGCCAATTTTGATACTATAGTGACTCAGGCATATGCCTTTCGGAAACCCAGTGGAACCGCTGCTGAACAATATCAAAGCCAATTCTTTGTGGTCGATTTTCTCTGGACGGAACTCGTTTTCCTCTGGATGTCTTAGAATGAATTGATCAAACATAGGATATTTCGTACTAGTTCCGAACACTACCAGTTCGGGCTTTAGTCCTGCTTTACTAAGGCATCCTTGCATAAATTCCAGAGACTCTTCTGATATAAACATCAGCTTTGGTGGTATTAAACGGAGCAAATGCACCGTGTCCAAATGGGACATTGCTGGATCGAAGTTCGTATTTATAATTCCCAAATAATACGAAGCAAGTACAGGTAAAGAGCTGTATTTTTGATTGTGTGTGCATGTAGCTATGATATCACCTTTTTTGTACCCTTTCGCTTTGATAGCTAAAGCTGTTCGTACACTCAAAGTGCGTAAATCTGAGTAGGTTAGTGTTTCGTTCGTTTCCTGAATGTACTGTAAAAAAATTACCTTTAATCAATTTTTTATACCTCTTCGAATTTTTGAAAAGCGTCAAAATTGTGAAAACTATATAATTTTTATGATCTAAAAAAATTTCACTGTTAATTGCTTACCAGACAAACATTTTGAGCATATTTTTTAAATACTTCAAAATAAAGTTCACCCAAACTTGCATTTTCTTTTAGATCTAAAATTTTAATTAAATTATAAACTATAATAAGTAATCTGAAAGTAATGAGATAAATTTAATAAAATTACTGTACTTACTGTTCAGCATGTTGATTGATTATCAGAAGAAATGTGGTGTTTGATTATTATTTATGATTTGCTATTTCATTGCATATATTTATAGATATTATATAGTGCACATATGAAATAGTATCATACAAACAATAATTAGTGATAAGTATTGTTTAAAGATGGTGTAATAGCATGCACTTTTAAATGATATCTTTCTCATAAAAAGCTTATTTTAAACTAATAATACATTATTAATGAACAAAATTACTTAAATGTGATATTTGCATGCAAACATTTTCTTGCGACTTTAATTAATTATAATGAACTATTTGATATTCATTTCCATAATTCACTATTGTATCTAGTGCAAACAATTTTTGGAATGGGGTTTATAGAAATTTATCAAACAATGAAATTATGCAATTATGTAATGCATTTATATACCGTGAAGGAAATAACAAATACGAGGGAGTATATTTAAAAGTTTTTTTTGTCATATTTGATTTATAAGAATAACTTAGTTCCTGACTGTGGGAAGAAAGAAAATTTGGAGAATCTCTATTAATTTTATATTGTCTACACTAGATTGAAATATTCTCCTTTCCATCGTACTATTTCCACAATCCCTTTTCTACTCTTCCGATTTTTTTTTGGTGTCCATTTGCATCTTTTCATCTCCACTGATACATCTCCTACATCCACTTAGTTAATACAATTCGGCATTTCCCAACGCTTTTTTATCATCTCCGCCGGCGGGTTCCTGTTTTTCGCCGAGTGTAAAATTAAATTGGCGCTTCGGCGTGCTGAGACATCTAATAGAATCAGTTTTCAGCATTTATAGACGGAACAAAAAAAGGGACCGGATTGAAGTATACCTATAGGGTATAGGTATATCGGCAGCGCGTTTGTGTGGAAAGTAACGAATTTCTATCATCCGATTCCGTTCGGTTCGTCGACTAACTTTGTAGTTCCAGCGGCCGGAGATCGGTTTATTCTATAAAGTGATCGAGCAATTGATTACCTTCATTCAAACTAAGACGGCGTGCGCGACTCTGAATGCGAATTTCAGTCCGCGTAGCCGGCTTTCCTTAATAAGGTTTCGCCGAGTGGATAATTCGTCTTTGCCAAATATGTAATCTTCCGCGTACAGACTTTCAGCTTAATTACACTACCTGAAAAACTTTTGCTATCTTCGCCGAACGAATACATTTCGTATGCTAGAAAATGCTCCGCCATCGCAGTTGGATTTATAATCGCGCTCCACTTAGATAGCGAATATCTCGTTTTATCTGCCTCATTTGAAACTGGATTGATGGAAATTCACTTTTATTGCATAACAAAACATATTACATTACTTACAATACATAATTCCATATAAATACTATTTTAACACAAATAATAAAGGAAAAAGAGGTCCTACAGGCAACAATATTTGCCCTTCCTGACCTAAAAATCTAGTAGTATATAAAGTGAATTTTAGGATAATTTGTGTCAAAAAACAATCAGGCGATATGTCGATATTTTAAAAACAATGTACCAGCAATCTCGTTCACGAAAACATCCACTACATTAACATAAATTAGCGGGTATATTTACCAAATTTACCTAACTCTGATTAATGATTAATGGCTTGTAATAAATCGGAGGTTTTGGTTTTTGCCGTGACGGTTTTTGGAATGCACGAAACAAATTTGATGCCGGCTCTTAATTTTTGATAATCGGCCACTCTCTCATTGACATAATTCACCAGGTCCGCTTCGTCGATACTCCCGCGTTCGTCGTTCAATTGGACAATGCCCATCGGATGGAATCCTTCTTCACCGTGAGGTGTCCCCACGACAACGGCGTCCTTGACGGCGGGATGGGATTTCAGCACGTTTTCTATCACGGCCGGAATCACGTGGAAACCCTTGCATTTAAACATTTCTTTTACTCGGTCTAGAATGTATATGCATTTGTCCTCGTCGTAGTAAGCTATATCGCCGGTTTTTAGGTATCCCTCGCTGTCGTAAACGTGCGACGAGTCCATTTTGTAGTAACCTTTCATTAGGCTGTCGGATTTAATTCTCAACTCGCCACGCTCGAACGGGCCCAGTGGTTTTTCCGAATCCAAATCCGCTATCTAAAAACAGTAAGTTTTATTGGGGTTTTCATTGCGTATAATTACTAATTTACCTTCCACTGAATACCGAAGGAATCCCGGAATTTCCCGCTGGACATTGGCTTCTTGACCTGCTCTTCGTACTCAAAAGCGGGATGGAAAAAGCAAATTATCGTTCCGCCGAATTCCGTTTGGGAGTACACGTTAAAAACTTGACCCTGCGGAAAAGCTTCCCTGAGATCTAGCATGGTTTCAAGCGTTAACGGGCAACTACCGGTCGCAATGTACCTCACGCTGCTCACATCGCAACGTTCCGGTTTCACTTTCAATAACTCTCTCGCGAGATACGGAGGCAGGAACATCGAGAACACCTGGAGATTATAATTAAAATCGTAGAGGTCTACTTGAGAAAATTACCCTACCTTATATTTTTCTATAATTTTCCACACGCTCTTCGGTTCGAATTCCTTGCAAACCACCGTACCGTTCCCGTTAGTGACTGATCTCGAGAAATTGATGTGCGCGCTGATCCAATAATTGGAAGCAAAGAGCAAGGACTTGACGGGGTTGGGGTTGATTTTGTGCAAGACTTGCGCGTCTATTTTGAAGCTGCGGTGACTCAAGCATATACCCTTCGGCAAGCCGGTGGTGCCGCTGCTAAAAGCGATCAGCGCAGTGTCATTTTCATCGACGATTTCCGGATAGAAAGTCGATTCGTCCTCGTCGGCCCGAAGGTATTCGAAGAACCTGTCGGATTCGAAGACGACGATGTCGACTTCCAAGCCGGCTTCCTTCACGCATTCCTCCATGAATCCCGAGGATTGCTCGACCACGAAAAGGGTCCTCGGCTCTATCAGTTTTAGCAGGTGGATGGTTTCGGTTCGGGATATTCTCGGATCGAAATTGGCGGTTACTAATCCCAGGAATTGCGCTGCTATGATCGGAACCATCCCGTATTTTTGATTGTAAGTGCACGTACTGATGATGTCGGTTCTTTTGAATCCTTTCTTCTTCAATTTAAGGGCCATTCGGACGCACAACGAAAGAAATTCATTGTAGGTGACCACCTCATCTGTGTCAGCAATGTACTATAAAACAAATCGATTGAAGTTAATTGTGGGAAATCAATTAAAATTTAATTCAAACATACCATTAAATTTCTTTCTTTGTATAAATGTAACGCTTTGAAATATATTTCCCCCAAACAGAAGTTCTCTTTTGAATCTAAAAAGTAATTATTAATGGTTAATTGACAGGTAATTATAGATTGTATTGTATTGTAAAATTGTAAACAAGTTTTATAAACGGAATTTATAATAATGTACAAACAGAAAGAAAATTTTATGTTACTAAAACTTCACACAAATTATTAAAACAATAAACTTTGAATCAATCTTACCTGTCATTTTATTTGTATATTTTGTATTGTATTAATAAGTAAATGTAATAATACGCACGTGTTGTACCATGTGTTATAATGTATCATGCCAATACATTTATATATTTTTCTCTATTATCTCAATTACCTATTTCCTATCTTTCATTATTTTTATAAGATTAAAAGACGAGACAGAGAGTTTACACTTTGATCTACAAATATAAGTACAAATAATATTCTCGATAAAATTTCCGAACTTGTTGCAAACAAAGCGATTTTTTAAAACATAATCGAGGAGTACACTTGAATCTAACACCAGTAAATAACTCCATCAATCATAAAACGCGATAAATTGTTGCCGTTATACACTCCCGGATTTTCATTAAAAATCGAACCGTCCCATAAACTAAATCGACAATGCAAACCTTTAAATAATAGAACACGTTCAACACGTTTCAATTTATCGTTCCGTTTTCGAGACGCGCATTCTTGTATAGATAGAGCACAACTTGCTTTCTTTTTATTCGAACGCTCCTGCCGTTTTGGGGATAAAGAAGCTCTTAGCTATTAGGAAACAGGAATACGGCGTTTGTTTTATTTTCAGCCGAGTGCTTTATATGCGAAATCCCGTCGTCCCGTAAACTATCGTGTACTATTCCGTAATCGATTCTACGAGGGGCGTTTACGAAGTATTCCTTGTAATGTATATGATCATAAATTGGTATAAATGTATATGCAGGGATCAAACAAAGCGCATTAGAATTGCTTCAAAGAGCGCTGTGCTGGAATGATCCGAATTCGGTCGAAGGTTACAGGGACTAAAGGTTTTCCGGAAGTTCGCCCGGAAGACGCCAACACGCCGGTCAAGTATGCCGCGGTTAAGGATTAATGACCGCCTCCGGACTGCCCCGCATTATCACCTACATATATCAAGTGCCGCAGGACCGTTTTAACTGCGCCCATTAGCACCGGACGTTCAAAAATGTGCTACTGGCTATGGACTTTTTTTATTAATTTTAATAGCACTGGAATATGCGAGGTGATTAAATTAATATCTACCTATGCGCATAGCTAGAATAGCATAACAGGCGAAATGTGCTGGAAAAAGTCTTCTCGATGTTTTAATGCAACTAATTGTGGAATAAAAGAAACACAATGCTCGTCAGGAATGATTCCATTCCGCAATTATTGCGAGTAGAATACTACTCGAGATTTCAATATTTTGAAATTGTTCCGCGGAATGGCATTGTATATTCCGAGGAAAATGAAAAACGTTCTCGAGTTTACGAGTTAAAATTAATCTTCCCCAAGACTGTATTCGAAACGCAACGACGATCACGGTCGTGTTCTTTTTATTGCGAGCAATAATGGATCGTGTAAACTTTTGCTTGCTTATTCTTGCGAAATGTAAATATATCAAAATGGTAATTCTGTAATTTTGCGTAAATTTTTTGTAAAAATCCCCCTGAATTAATTATAAATAGGTAATGTCGAATATCGAATTGTCGAATATCTCAATTTACAGTAAAACCCCTAAAATAACAGCAATAAATCTCTTTGCAGTGCCATCCCTTCGCTAGATTGACTATAAATATACAGTATACGGTAGATTGATTCGGATTTATATTTGGCTAGTAATTTTACGGCAGAAGTCCGCTTGATTAGTTGGCTGACTGTTAATAAGGGTTTCGATAAAGTTAACAGAAATTATTTCTGATTTTAGGCCGGACCTCTATAATCGAATTATACATATGGGTATAGGCTAAAATCTAGGTACGGACCTTGAAACTGCCAAAAACCACGTACCGTAGTCCGTCCTTCGTTTTACATTAATTAAGACGGCAAGATGGTAGAAATTTGGGTAAATATAAAATAGACACGGCTTTATGGAGGAGGTAGTTATACGTTTAGCTCATTAAGAGTACGAGTGGGGTTTTAACATAAATAAAACTATGTTAATTTTGCAACTAATGCATGATTCTTGGTCCGTAAATTAAGGATACCTACTTTGTCCTGCAATAAGGAAAAGTTTATCCCAAATTGCATCGTACTATATGATAATAACGTAGCGTACAGAGTTCATTGACGAGGATATCTCTATAGGAGACTATATACTACTGATAGTATGATAATACACTGCTTATTTAGATCAATTTGGTGCAAAATATCTGTAAGAAAATTGCAGGTGCACTTAGGTACCTATTTTACATAATTAATAAAACAAGATAACAAGGCGTTAGATAAAAATTCTAGGCGTGGATAAATAGTAATTAGGTAGGCAGGTAGATTTATTTGAAATGGAAATAGGCAGTAGCATTTGTGCATTAATAAATAGAGTAAAAATTAGCATTTGAAATTCGACATCAAATGGCACGAATTAGTATAAAATGAACGGGATATTAAAATAACGAAATTGGCACTCGCATGTACAGCGTTTAAATTAACAATTTATTCATTTTAATAGGAGCAAATGGAAATTTGTAAATTTTATAAAAAAATTGCAGTCAGTAGGTTAAAATAAAATAAAAGTAAAAAGTATTACACATATTGATCATTTTCTGCATTAATGCACAAATTCTCAATTTTTTTTAAACGAGTTTTACAAAATCACCACATGAAAAATTTTAAAATTTTAACTTTTCTTCTTACTATTTAAACAATTACCTGTACCTCGATTATTCAGCCAATAACCAAATAACTTACAAACACAAGGCACGCTTTTGACTTTTTAACAGAAAGAGAAGTGACCTCAATTTTAATGTTTATGTTTGAAATGGGAAAATTATAGTGTACACAGTTTATTATGTGTTGGTTTTAATTTGTAATTTATACCCTCATTTTCCGCGAGTCGTGCTAGATCAAAGGAACCATGTTCGATTCAATTAAAAGTTTTATTAGCTACTGGTATTTTAGGTATCTTCTTGTTACAGATTTATTCATGGTAGAGAAATGGGAAAGAGCAGCATTTCGTATCCTTTTAATTGTAGTTATTTAGTCGTAGATATAAGTTATATATTATTATTGCTCTGTTTATACAATGTGTGTATTTCCTAGTCAGTTTTAGATATAATGGTACTTTTTACCGTTTTGATACTGTATGTTTTTAATACTACAATATTGTTGGAAGCTATTAAGGCCTTTTCTGGCTGGATAAATCAAAAAGATTTGTCAAGGTTCGAACACGAAATTACCTTTTTGCCTATTAGAAGATAATGGCTTTTTAATAAATATAGTAGAGAATCAATTAGAACACTGAATTGTATTCAAAAATAAGTACTTAAGCCACTAATAATTTCTCAATAATAGTACAAATGCGTTGTGTTTACCATAAATTTTATTTAGGCACTTAATAAACTTCTTACTTGCCATAAAGTGTTTTCCTATTAATCAAATCCTGTCAAATTTTTTCTGTAAAATGTTTACTAATTTCCGGCAATTGTAAATTTATAAAAGAATCACAAAACTTTAGATACCAGATATTAATAGGTAGGCAATACACAACACAAACAATAATTTTATTCTATTAACTGAACAATAGAAGGCCATTAACAATCATTTTTGTCAAGGTCATAAACCTGTCAGCCATCACTAACTTCACACTTTAACTTCTGTCAAAATTTTACACAACATCGATTTAAATTTCAAGTTTTAATAAAAAACCTTCTAAAAAGCAAAATAAACGCACAAACGCATCGAAAATGAATTAAAAACCAATTCCTTTAAATCAAGTACGATTTGTCCTTTTATAATGTGCGAAAATGGTTCAGATTTCACCGATACAGTTGATCCGAGAGTGCAGGTAGAACTAGAAAGATTAAATAATGCCACAGATGAAATCAACAAGCTCGAAGTGGAACTGGACGAATGCAGAACTAATTTTAAGCTTCTCCTTTGCGAAAGCACCGTTAAAATAGATGCTGTACGTTTGAAACTAGGCATGTGCGTTGAACGAGCCAGACCCTATTACGAGTCCAGATTTTACGCCAATGAGGCATTTAAACAGTCGCAGCTGGCTGCTGGCAAATTCGAAAAGGCCAATAGCGCGCACAGCGCGGCTAGGGAAATGGTGTATTTGGCTGAACAAGGTCTCGGTGGTCGAACACTAGGTACTTTTAATTCAAATCGTTTTTTAAGCATTGTGTTGAAATTTTCTCTGTATGTAGATCCCGCTTGGCAAGAGATGCTTAATCATGCCACACAAAGAGTCAATGAAGCTGAGAGAGATAGGGGTTTGGCCGAAACCGAACACAGGATTGCTTGTGTGAAACACGAAGCTGCTAATGCTAAAGTACAAAGTTTACAAAAGGAGTTGAAACGGGCCATTACAAAAAGCAGGTGATTGTACTACTTTTAATTCGTACAGTATTAAGTACACATCTAGAGGTTGTACTTGTTCTGATATGCTTTGAAATTTTATTTTTTTTATAGCGGGTTTAAGTTAATAAGTTTTCTTCTCCTCTAGTTTATCAATTCGGAGATCTTTAATGCAAATGAGTAATCTTTTATCTCAGCACGAATTATTGTTTTTGTAAGTAAATTTTATATTTTGGGTTTAGGGATTTCTGTTTGTACCGTCCTTTTGCTACACTTAACTATCCTATGTAATGAACACTAACAAGTAATACCGACATCCTCTTTGCTAAAACATTGTAGACCTTATTATGAGATGAAAGCTCATTTCAACCAACTTCTCGAACAGCAAAAGGCCAAAGTACATAACTTGGAGTCGCAAGTATCCACCGCTAAGCTGTCCTATTCGGACGCTTTGAAAAATTTGGAGCAGATTTCCGATGAAATCCATCAGAATAGGAGGAAAGTGTCTCTTCTCGCGGCTAACTTCGCCAGCGGAAAGCAGAGAAGTCTCGACTCTAATGTTTCATTGATGGAGGACGCACAGGAGCTTATAGATGATTTTAAAGGTCTTCCTCAAAGTTTAGGTGATAGATCTAGTCCGATTGTTTCTAAATGCGATGATGTTGATGGCTATCGAAACCCAGTATTCAACGTGTCTCCTACATCGACTTATTCAAACAGGTTAACTCCGTTTATAAAGCTTTGTATTGCCTTTAATGGTGTTATTGTAGTGAAAGAAATGACCAAACGAGCATTGCGCAAAGCCAATCCAGCGAATGGACTGAGATTAATTTGGACAGTTCGAGTCCGGAAGAAAATTACCCGGAAAAGAAAAGCGGATTCGAATACAGCAAACCCCATTTAACTCGACAGAAAACACTACCGAATCCGAAGTTAGAAAACGAATTTTCAACCATCAAAAACAAGATGAAGCTCGACAATACCATAACGAATTGGATCAGCAGATCGTCGGTTAAAACCGAGGAAATTCCGATGAATAGCAGTGAGTAAACTTCGAAAACTCGAGGGTATTACGAATTAAAATTTACCCCTTCAGGTCGCCGACAGAGCCTCGACAATCTTCTAGGCCCGACAAGTGAAAAAGTCAAAGAAATATTCTCCCAAGGTATAATGATGTTAAACATCGGTTCCCTCACCGAAAGAAGAAACAGCGAACCCAAACTGGGGCTTATCGAAGACAGAAATCGGAATGGCAGTATTAAAAAAATTCCCAGTCCTTTAGAAAAAACCCTCACCTATCTCGCAGTCGAAGACGACAATTCCGATACCGAAAGCGTATCGAGGTAAGACGTTTTATTTACAAATGTTTATTTCATTACAAATATCATTTCAGTAGCGTCGATATGTTGAACGAGGACCAAATAAGCTCGTTGATGTTGGACCCTAACGTTGTTTGCGAACAAGTCTTGGGCACTCCGATGGCTGAAGTTGTGTCCTTACCTTCGTTTGGATCTAGTCAATGAACGAATCTATTTCGCTTACTTCTAAACTCAGTGTGATGGGATAAAAAATGTACCTAACTTCGTTGTCTTTCATGGCGTTTCGAATATCGAAAGAAGCTAAAAATAGGCAGTTTTAACTAGCTTAATTACATCGGCAAACTATTTTTCCATTTACTTAAATATTTTAGTTCCTATAATAATTGCAATCTAGTCATTAAATAGTAGATGTTTATTATGGTTTTGTTTGATGTGAAACGGGGAAATAATCTATAAAAAGCTAATTTCGTAGAGTTTAAGTTAGTAATGTTCTGCCTTTAAAACTAGTACTATGCAATTAGTTCTGATGAATACTTACATATATTATCTATAAATCAGAAGTGATAAAAAATTAATAATGTGGACTAAATAATGTAGCTATAATCAACAATTCTTATGTGGTAATTATATTAACAAGCAATAAATTATGAGATAAACAATTTTTTGAAATCGTAGTTAAATGAATTCATAATATTGCTGCCTTTTAGTCCACAGTGAATTGAGTATAATAAAAAGAAATATATCTATAACAATTCGTGAAAGTGATACATACTTACCTCTTTTTTAAACGAGTATCAGGCAATACTAATTTTATTAACATAGAAATACTAATATTCCGGTTTGGTAAAATTTAACTACTAATTTATTCTACATATCGATTAATTTCCTGATACTTGTTTTACACCTAAGAAGCTTTCCTTGTAGATCTATGCAGTCACTGGTCTCTAAAGCAATATAATCCGTGTTATAACTTGTTATGTATTTAAGACTCAATAAAAAATGTATTTCCAATTACCAGAATTATTTATATTTTAAGAAATTAGAAATATACAATATATAAATCCTATAACAATAACATATGTACAGTATAACATAAAGTATAGTATAACATAAGTTGCGAATCACAAGTATCACTCTTTCTCTAATAATCAACTCTGAAAATACTCTTTCCTTTCTATCATACTATTAAAGATTGAATTACATTTTTGACTCGCACTGCATAACAAAATTGACAAAACATGATATTTCTGTATAATACTTTGAGGACTTTTTTCTTTTGCCAATATGACAAAACATTAATAACACATTTACAATGACAAGAATCATCAAATTTTCATGCCTTCAAAAAGCTCTTTCCTTACCTAACAGTACGTAATAAATACTCCGATTAAAGATGACCCAAATCGTCCTAAATGTTTTACATCATTCCTAAGCTAATATCATTAAATTAGTTCTTCAGAGGATCCAAGCTCTCCAGCGAAAAATCATCGTTGCCGAAACTCAAACCTCGGCTAAATCCAGTCTAAAAAATACCATAGAATCACCCATCAACGCATTAATTAAACCAGTATATTACCTTCATTTCCAAAATCCTCTTGTCCAACAACCCAATAGCGTTTTCGATATCCTGCGGGGTGGGCGCGCTGCCGAAGTCGCCCATCTCGAACGGATCCAGCGCTTTGGTGCCCATCGAATTGGGCGTAAAAGGCGTCGTCCCGAACAGATCTTTACTCGCGTCGTTATTAACATTACTGTTTATCGACAGAGCCGTTCGTCGAGCCGCCTTCGGTGGCGGCGCGATCAGAGGCGGACTAGAAGCGGAGCCGTTGGCGGGATTCGTCTCGAACGATCTGGGATCAAAATCGTCGTCCGGGTCCAATTCGTTGAACAACAACCTAATTATATTCGAGTAATTATAGCGTAGATTCAGGCGAATATGGAGTGCTTACCCTTCGAGTTTGGTTCCCACTGCCGGGGCGTTATCGAACGATCTAGGCGGTACCGGCGGAAGGTTACCGTTGGATATTTCCGAGTTCAAATCCAGCAATTCGCTGGTGTTGGCGGATCCGTTGCTCGGCGATTGCACGTGATTCGATTTCTCGTTGCCCAATTTGATTTCTAAGATGTTCTTGATGCCGTTGTTCCGCAAGTACTGGTCCAATTCGGCTTTGATGTTGGCGAAGTGGCTGATGTCGAGCAATCGTTGCTTGTAGACGTTGTTCTCCTGTTCTAACCGTTTGATCTTCTGCTGGGTGACCATGGCGTGCCGTTGCGATTCGAGGTCCTTTCCGGACGACTCCAAGAACCGCTTGTAAGCCAATTCGAACGCCTGGCCTATCGTCAGCGTTATTTCTTCGGCTAGTTTATCGGATATGAACACGAAGCACTCGTGGGTGTCTTCCGCATCGTTGTCCACTAAAAAAGCGAGTTTGTGTATAAATTATTCGTTAAAATGAGTGGTAAATCTCTTACCTTGATTGGGCTGTTTGGCGATGAACGAAAAAAACTTCTTCTCTCCCTTATCATCAGCGCAATACGATATCCTGTGTAAAGGGAACTGGTGCATTATATTATGCGAGCGGGGCTCCTGGATAGCAACACCATCGATGCTTATAGTTAATTCTACTTTTCTCGTTTTGGCGCCGCTTTCACTCTTTTTTAGCTGCTGGTTGAACCTTAATTTACGTATACCTTCTTTGACTACTTCTATTCCTGTAAATGAGAACAACAAATCAGAACGTGCGCATTTAAGGCGATTGTATCTGACCTTTCGGTTGATCTACTACGATATTGCCCAGGAATTTGACGAGGTACGCTATGTGGCCCTTTTGCAACAGGTCGGGCGGATGGATCCACTTTCGTTCGCCGTTCGTTGTGCCATTACTGGTCTTTCCGTTGAATTTGCCTTGAGTGTTCTGAGCCCATTTCAACAGGGTCGACATTCTGCAAAGAGAAAATCGGCGCTTAGATTACGAAACATCGCTCGGATTTATCGAAATCGCCTTAAAATTCGCAACGATCGACGTTATCCCTATTGAATAAAACATCGAAATTACTGTTAAAATCGATGAATAGAACGGTACAAGTACTGAGTACAGGCTGCGGAGCGACAGCGACAACTCGACGCTTCGTTTGAGCGAAAGACTGTTGACCTAATCGGTCTCTACACGCCTTTTTTCACCACAAACTCGCTTATTGTTTTGGTAATACCACTAGCGCATTACGTAGTGACTCTGCGCTAGACATTTATCTAAAAGAATGCAAATTCAAGCGCTGCTTCCAACAGAAAACCTTGGGCATTATGAGTGCATAACGGTACTAATTTTATATAAAAAAAAAACGAATTCGTTAGAAAAGTTTCTTTTCATTAAAACGTCCTGTTGCATTTTTAATCGACAAGTACCAGTCAATGTTGTAAGCCTATTAAACTGCAATTATCGAGTACCATCCCATTATGCTCGTTCGCTTTAAAAAGTATGCTAATGTAAATTCGAGGCTGTTATTTATCTATCTACGTTTAACATTCCATTACACTGTATAGTCACAGCCTTCAATAGGCGTACTAAACAAATCGCTAATTTGAAAATAAACAAATATAACAATATGATTAATTCCGTGTATTAGGTAGATAAATGTATTATTATTAAACACCTTATTCTAAATTTTTCTATATACATATGTATATTGTTTTATTATTGTTAAGCGTCGGTTTCATTACTCTTTAGAAAGGTGAATAACTATTATATTTAGATATTAATTGATAACAACTTCCTAGTAGGGATTGAATGAAATTATTTGTTTATTTCTGAAAGTCACGTTTGATAAGACAATTGAAATATTCCCCTCGATAGTGATCAATTTTTTCATTGTTCCAGACACGAACTGGTAAAAACAATAGTGATCGAATGCTAAACAGCTGAAATATTCGATTTGAACAAATTCAATAACATTTATTATGGATAATTTTGAAAGCCTAATTCATTCGTAGCATATTTGGGTCTAACAGCATGTTGTATTCATCGAAAATAATGCATATACGAAACACGGACCTAGTTTTGAAACGTAAAGCATTGGAAAAAATTACACAGGAAATTACAATTCCACGGAATATAATTACCTACATCGATTTTAATCTGATGACATCCTGTCTGTTTAAGTCGAATTTAATGCGAACCGATTTAATTTAAAGCGAGTTATTAATTGACGAAATATCCACCAGGTAGTGTTTGAGGAGAAAAAATAATCTAAAAAACCATTTACGTAATAGAAAATTCCTAAGCAAACAGAAAACGCGTTAAAAAACCTGTATGTTATTGATACGATATTATCCTGCAATATTCCAAGAACGAGTTAATTGTGTGTGCAGATGTTCTCTCGGCAAGATTTTTTTTCCTTGGCTCTTTTAATAATTCCTTGACATTACCTGCATTTACAAGCGACTTTCGATTTAAAACTATTGTCGTAAGTCAAATGCAACTTTAAATAGTCGATAAGACATCACTCACTTCGGGTTTTGGTATTAGGTGAATGCAATAAGATTAATTTATTAACGAGTAAAAATCGATTAACATTGATTAAACGCCCACGGTGCTATATAAAATGCGAGATAGGAAACGGAATCGTTTATACCTACACAAAATTCTGAAAATTCAAACACGACTATTGTGTTAAATTGGCTACCTGATGTATATAAATATATGAAAAAACTCTGCGGTTTTTTTATAAATTTGCAGGACTGAGGACACAGTTAGAATACCATCTGCCAGCCCATTGTAACAATTGCGAATTTTAAAAACGGTAAAACGCTTAAGCATTTCGTCACAAGTGCGTTAAATTTGGTTGTGGTCTCATTTTTAACACTATTTGCTCGAATTTCTCTTCCGTTTATCACCAATTTTATGGTTTTTGAATGTTCAAAGATACCTACCTATTTTTTTTATCATCTTCATTGTGAGTGAATGAATGAAAACCCAAATAAATGCTATAACTGTAAGCGCGTCGTTGAACCAAATGTAGTTTTTATGTCAAGTGAAATGTGTGCATTCTGCATACTAATGCAGTCGGTACGGCCATTTTCACAACTTGCTCGTAAATAAATAATTCTCACTCATTGTTACGTCTTTGGTAATGAAAGTTTCCTTTAATTACCATTGTTTGTAATGACGTGAATATTAAGCAACGGAACTAGACAATAATTCGGGTTCAACGCCACTTTCGCAATCTAGGTAAATAAAAAATGAGACGAAATTTCATCGAACACGCCCGTTGTTCGATAAACATCCGTGCGTTGGGGCTCAATGGGAGGATCAGTTGACTTTTTGCACCTAAACTAGTACGGAATATGTTACAATTATGAATTCAATTACACGTACTTTCTCAATTTTCATTTCACTGCGAACGTGAGGCAATTCAAATGGTTATATTTAATATTAAAATTGCCCGGAGTGCTTAACCGACTTTAACCTATAAACCGGCGGGGAAAGTTAGTTAACATTGAGAATTCCGTTAGTACAGGGTTATTCTATTTGCTATTAACTGCAAATTGGTTTTTCTGTTTTAAAAAGACTCGATGAAAAACCTGCTAATTTTAATCGTTATTGGTTGAAGAATTTCGGAAGCCTTGAAATTGGATTTCAAAAAAAATTTCCCAAGTTTCACACCCATTGTGTCTATAATGACTTATATTATTGGCTATTACTTATGTTAATTGCAGTTATTGTAAACTGACTAGTTGAAAACCTTTGTTAGTTATATAATATATTCATAAAACATCTAGAGAACGCAATTAAAAAATTTAATTGTGTATAGTGGAATTGAATTGATCAAATTTTCAATAGTTTCTTCCACGCTGTAAAGTGGAAGCAGTAAAAAAAGTAGAAATTAAAAAAATTAAATCTTGCAAATTAACAAATTAAATTGCACTGATTTCACCATTTCTGTTGATAAATTTGCGTTCCACACATTTGAATCGTTTACAAAAAATATATCCTCGAATCGCTTTAATAATTTATCAAAATTACTAATTAAAATGTCGTTAGAAAACTTTCATTTGTTGAAATTTTAAAATAAGGCTGATATAGCTATCTCGTTTACTCAAACAGGTTATTTTTTGTGATTTTTTTTTCGTAAATAATTCGTTTCGAAATTAACCAATATCAATAAATTTCCAAAAATAGTTATAAGCGAGATAAAAACGCGATTAACCTATTACCTCGTAATTAATTTTAAATAACGCAAATATCGAATATTAACGATTGCTTCAAGGTTTACGATTTCGGTAAATTAATGAATAAATTCATCATTTTTTACAGCTGTTTTTCGCCGATTTAATTTGTTTACCTTTTATTATCCTTAGCGCCGACCATTGCCATATAGGATACTCCCAAACTGTAACTAAACTAACGTATATCCGTCGGTGTGTCGGTGAAATTCTACAAGGCACTTTCACTACAAACCACAAACTAAGTTAACTAAAACCAAGTAGGTATTATACAACGGGTGCTCGCCTTAAAGTCCCCTCCGACGCTAGAAGATCATGCATTCGAAAGGCGGAGGCGGACTTTAAGCCGAGCATTATACAATTAAATCGCGAAAAATATCCACCAGAGACGGATATATCAGCGCAAAAAACTGTCGTACCGGTCGACTCGGAATGGAAATCGGGTCCGTACCTGCTGCTGGCCGCTAGCTCGAGCTGGTGAAGTTGAAAATTAACTGAACGACGGCGACGACTGCGGCAGTGGTACCACTGTACCAGTCTTCTTGTGGCACGGAACACCACGTACCACGTGCTATCCGGAATACGAACAAAGGTTTAATTTAATACTCGACAATCGACGATGTGAGCGAATAGATAGATCTCTTTCGTCGGCATTGTAGACCTTGAATGGCTCAGTGGAGGTAGAGATGGATTCGATTTTCCCGGCGCTATAACCATCAGATCTAATTGAATTTTTTGTAGATTACCTGGGTATTTTTGTAGCGACGAAAATAAGCAATTTTAAACCCCTCGTTTACCCATCAGTATATTATAAACGAATTAATTTTTATAATGCAGAAAGCTGTTTCGACATAACAATATTGTTAACGTCTTTATTAATTTCTTTGGATAGAAATAGAGTGACAAAAGCAGGCCAGCATGAAGATAACGACATAATGCCCCGTAATTTTTCAATTAGATAAAGAGTAAATAATCATAGGAAACTCGAAGTAAATATTGAAAGTGATGAATGCATTGTGTATTAATAATTGGATATTTTATGACACTTTATCAACGAATCTTCCAAGAATTAAGTGCTCTAAACTGGTGCAAAGAAACACCCCTCTTATTTTCACACCTTCTGCATTACATAGATAAATTTTAGTTGGCTATTTTTTATACTAAAGAGACCTTCAAGATTAAACTTTAGATTAGATAATAATAAGCAGCTGGAATTACATAACGCACCACATTCTTGGGAAATACCTATATAATTTGAAAACTTCAATTATAATTTATTTTATTATTCTTTATTAGGTAGATAGGTATGGTTATGCACGATTGATAGAAGTAATGTATGTTAATTAAATTCTGCATTCCATTACTCGGTGCGATGCTTCTCTAAAATTGTTTGTTTGCTAATAATATAGTAAAAGAGATTAATTCAGCATCGTTACGTCGTATCGTTGTTTTAATTTAAATCCTACTTCCTCTACGCCCAAATTATTTTTGCATGGATATTAAAGCGAGAAAATTAAATAGTGGGTTTTCTAAACTATATTTTAATTATAAATTGACTTTTCATGAATGTCCAATAACATTTTGTACGATTTTTATGCTTAATTACGTAGATTATAAATGAATTAGGTCGTTCTTTTTGTATAAAGCCTACCTTGTTAATTGACTAATTAAATTAGTTAATTAATTAAATATAAAAGTAGTTTCTTAAAAAATATTAATAACCTACTTTTAAATATTGAAATAAATTAAAGAAGTTTACTTACATTTCTTGTAGGAGTTGTCACGAATCAAATCAATGCAGTCTTTAAATTAATTTAAACAGTAAATTTTCGTTGATTGTAATTCGAATTGAAATTTGTATAAACAAAAATTATCTCATCACATCAAAAAACACCTGTTTTGTTTCAAGTAGTTTGACGTTTGAAAATAGCTGACTGACACAAAAGTCAAAATTGTGCCTTTTACTGTGTGAGGTTTCAATTTAACTTATAACAACTATTGGAAGCTGCCGAGTAAATTGTTAAAAACATGAAAATAAGTTGTCAGTACTGCAAATACCAATTTTCATAAGTTATGTATGTACTTTACTCATTCAAAAAACATCATCAAATTGAGCCGCTTATATAAACTCAATAAGCAGTACCTTCTTATTGACTAATTCACATACCTACGATGGAAAATACGGATTATTCATTGTTATTCCATTATTAAAATCATAATAAAAACCTCCTTATTAAAGCCCAATAGTTTGATATTCCATGCCCTTTGCCTGTTACTTATATGCGTATCTATAAAAATAAAAAATCAATACTTTAGCGTTGTGCAGTCGTCCTAAATTAGACGAACTTGTTCAACTCATGGTTAGAGTATATGCAAAACCACTAACAACATATGTTTACAACTGGTATAAGGCATACAAAATAACAAGTTTAGTATTTCAAAATTTTCAAACAAGAATCTTTTTAAAATTCACTGTGATACTAGGAGTAAGATAGTCAAGACATAAGGTGAGTCTATGGTAACAACAATTTTTCATTTACATAACAAATTCATTCAACAATTTAATAAACTAATCACAACGAGAATCAATTGAACCAGCACACGAAAGCCAGTTATTAAAACAAATTGATTCTGAGAATGATAAAATTCTAATTATCTCCATAAATATTAGCAACAGGTCTCTATCTAGGTACATAATATTTTATTTGTCGATAAAGCGTTTAATAAATAATAAATTTTCTACATACATTCGGCGTATAAAGATGAAAGTTTCGGCGTACACGGGAATGAATCTACGAGGAGAGGTGAGAGAGAGCATCTCTCTGGACGAAGACGATCTCAGCGACGTGGAAGACGAGGTGTTCATAAGAGACGGGAAAACGGGATACAAGGTACATTTAGAGCGCATCGAGGCCCATTATTAGGTGCTATTTATTACAGTTTGCTGATGATTTAACCGTCAAACGACCGCTAATGGCTACTCGAAGAAATGGAACCCGGTCCGAGGGCTTGAGCACCTCCAGATTCAAACAGAAGCCCATCTGCAGGGACTTCTGCAAGCCGTGTTGCTATGTATTCGCAGCGCTCAGTATATTAATTGGTAAATCACTCACTTAATTTTAACAGCTGTAATATTGGGGTGTTTCCAGGTTTAATAATCGTAGTGGTGGTGCTAGTTTCGATTTATCCTTTGCCGCTGGACAAGCTTAAAGACTGGTTGATAAAAAAATCGCCCAAAGCGGACGATTCCAACGCCAATGAGCTGTTCCCTTGCGATAGTTTGAAAGTAGTAGACGTGTGGTCGGCCAGTTTGCCCAAACTTACGACCGATTCTCCTGTTCGAGTTCTGGATGTCAACGGGGATGGATCTGATGATGTTATTTTCGGTTTTGGCACAGGTAAATTTCACAAAATCTCCAGAAAATAGGCTCATTTTGTAATCGAACCTTTAGTCTTCATTATAGCATGTACTTCATTATAGATTCAATTTTCAGGTGATAATTATAACACTCTGCCTCCTGATATATTTTGCCCGGTGTACATGGGCGTGCCGCATCCCTGCGAAGGGGGAATTATAGCTCTAAATGGTTTAACGGGCGATATAATTTGGAGACATTGGTTAAACGATACAATTTTTTCGGTGCATTGCACGGTGGATGTGAACGGTGACGCGCAGAACGATTGCCTGATAATAGGAACAAAAGGAGTAAGTTTGCGATTTATTCAAACTGCAATATATTACAATTATTTCGTAGACAATAGCAATGGTTGATACCAAAAACGGTACGACAATTTGGGTTTTAAATAAAGGAAAATTGGACGTGTTCGTGGCTTCTTTCATTCCGGATCAAAACAACGATTCGATACCAGACATTATTGCTTCGCATTCGTCGTTGAGCAGTAAGTTTAATGTTCGAGTTTATAGCACGTTTAATTGTTCATTCTATAGCTGAACGAGACGGTCATTTGGTATTATTGTCCGGTAAAACCGGCGAGGAATTGAAGAACGTAAGAACACCCGGAGACGCCAAAATATTTTACATGCCTGAGATACTCGTACAAAATAACAAATCCTTCGTTATATTCGGCACCGGATCTCCCACAAGTGGAGGAAATTTAACAGCCGCGCCATTTACGGACATTTCTATCGGCGTACTGGTCAGTATGCAAGCCAATAATTGCACTCTACAAGCTCATTGTCATTGATTTTTGTAGAGCAACGCCACTAAAAACTTGTACGAAGACAAATTCAAAGGCGTACTGATCCAATCGGTGCTGGTGGATATAACCGGTGACGGCACGCCCGATATAATCACTGCTATGTATAACTCAACTTTGGTGGCTATCAATGGCGAAAATTTCAAGCAAATTTGGAATTACACGGTGCCCGGTCCCAATCCCGAAACCAATATCAGTCCCACGCCTGCTTACTTCAATTTCGACAACGTTACCGATTTTCTGATCATTTACCAGAAATACGACGATATATTGAACTACAATTACACCCAAGTAATTACATATTTCAGTAAAGTATTCACTACTTTACATGTTTGTTGTTTTAGACTTTTATTATCGATGGTAAGACCGGAACGCCCATATATAAACCCATAACTGGCGGTGTAATAACGCAATCCAGCGGTTTGAGCGTCAGTTTAGAATCCCACGGTTACGATATGTACTTATTTTGGACTTCTGAATGCGTTAAATTCGACAAAACTCCATTTAAAGGTAAGTACAATACATAAATAATATTTACAACTATTTTAACCCGCTTTTAAGGAGTTAATGATGCTTATGGGGAGTGTTTAGAGCACAACAACAACACGCTAGGTTTAAAATTGAACGCTTTAAGTCAATTCCACCAACCCCCAGGATTTGTCATTTACAATTCAAGTAATGTTACAAGTATTATTAGAATTATTGCTTATACATTAACGGTCATTTTCTAGTGGAAAAAGTGCAAAACCAGCTGAGCAGCGATGTATCCGCGATAAAGCAATTGAAGGAGTATTACAAAGCGCATTCGAAAATCCACATTACCAATCAGGGCCAATCGGAAGTGAACGAAAATTACAAAGTCGATTCAGTCCCAATAGGTATCAAAAAATACGGCTCCTCGAGTTTTAGACACAAAGACAGGAAACCCCCGCAAAATTACGTGGACGACGAGAATTTACCCGAAGAAAGAGTAAGTAAACAATCGTTTCCTACAAAACTTCATTCTTAATTTAAATTGTTAAAGGACACACCTCTGCTCGACCAAGATTACGACAATTACTACCCCTCCATGGAAGATCCGATCGGGTACAACCCAATCGAGGAAAGATCAAACAACAGGGACCCCCGAAGCAAAGATAACAAACTGAACACCACGAAGAAGAAGAACCTATCGGAGAGCCCTAAAGGAATATACGACTTTGCCAATGTTCTCAGGTCTGAGAATCGCCTTCTGCACGATGTCGACTACGTCCCTACGGAGATTTTGAAAGATACCTACGTGAAAAACGAGGAGATGCGGCTGAGGAAGTCGCGGTTCGAGCAAAGAGACGTCAACAAGCACGTGGATAAAATCAAAGAGAAGGAGGAAATACAGAACATCATTAAGAAGCAAATCGAAGAGGCCAAGAAGAACGAATCCTTGACCCTGTGGGACTTGGAATCCGAGAAAGAAATGAAAGAATGGTTGGACAGACAATACAGAGGTAAAAGAGAAGCTAATTATACCTCTGAAGGACGTGTTAAAGTTACATCAGTAGGTAAGTAAATTAGATTCGCAATTAACAAATAGGTACCCAAGTTAAAAAAATAATTTAATTCGCAGGTGCTATATTGGATTCTATTAATAAATCAAACGCGTCTAATTCATTCGATGTAGTTTTCATAACTTATTGGCAACCGACCACGAAAAATATGCAAGACTTCCTACAGCAGGCCATGCAAGAATGCATACAAGATAAATTCGAAAAAGGTAGATAACACAACAACTCTACTAATTTCATATAATTAATTCTCTCAATTACAGATAAAACATCGCACGCTTACCAGAAAACCACCGACAAAGAGCAACGCGAACTCTTCAGAAGCGAGTGTCTTGAGGAGCAAACCAGCCTAAGCAGCGAGTTCGATTTCTTCAATCGCCTCAACCGGCTCAAACTCGGCCAAATGACGGTGTATCGATTGAGAATCGAGTGCGATTGCGTCAATAAAAAACGCTGCGCCAAATTTTTGCCCAAGAGCCAGCAGAGCTGGCCCAGTTATTTGGGTAAAGCAGGCGATGGGGTGTTCCTTACCAGGGCTTGAAACTTAAAACGCTCTGTTTAATAACTAAATGAATATACATTTCTTTAACCAAACCGATTGATGTAGTTCAGTCGAGTTTAAGAGAAATAACGCTTAATAGTTCAATAATCTTAATTAGTAATGTAATTACAGGTGGGCGAAGAAGTTTTGGTACGTAATTTGGGATAAAAATCATCAAATTATGTGTTATTGAAATTTCCTTGTTGATCGGTACAATCATAAGAACTGTATTTATCATTGAATTCTGCTCCCATGTAGACTTTAATTTAGATTTCGAAAATGATCAGCCTTGTAAAATAATTAATCTAAGCATACTATATTAGTAGTAAAAATATTTTTATATTTTGTATATATATACCTACCTTATTGGATAGTTGATTAGTTTTAAGAGCATAATTGTACAAAGTAGGTACTTATTAGTATATATTTCCATTGACAAAACAATCAATGTTAAAAAGCTTAATTTGAGAGAACAATAAACATTTCAACAAACCTCGTTACTTTACTAATCGCCTTGTTAGGAAAATGCCTTGGTATATTCGCAATATCCGAAATATTGATCAAATACCGACAGTATCTATGACTACCATCATAATATATCAAATTATATAACATACTGGCTTTTTATTTTAATAACCAGCAGATTTATCGAACGTTTTGCACAGCATATTACAAAAATATTTTTTAAGCATGCCTCCGGGACCGAGACAATGTTTTCCCTACAGACCTAATGATTTCATGTACGGTGAGTGAAACATTCGCGGGAATTTAATACATCAATTGCTCATGTTTTACCCCAAATTGCAGATCCTGTCTTTACTGTATCAGGACCGGTTGACCATTATAAGGCCGTTTTAGCAGCCAAAATGTCGACTACAGAATACGTAAGTGTTTCAAAATTCTTTACGGCAATTTCTTTAAAATTTCCCCGCTTTTTTCAGCAAATATGCCCCATATTTCCCAACATGTTCTCGGATTTACCGCACCATCCGCGGGTGCAGCTAGTCAAAAGGACACAGAAACCCGTACCCACCTTCCACGAGCTGCAACAGCAGATTAAGCAGAAGAAAAAAGATCCTTACATGCAACGACCCGTAGACGTTAGAGGGTAATGTTTCCTATTCAAGATCTTCTTACCGTAACTATTCAATCTCTCCCACAGTTCGGATAGGTCGAAATTCTCTGTCACGGTAATGAATTATCCCATTCAGGACGTCCTTCCCTTCCAACACGCTCCGACTTTCACGATCGAAAAAATTCAAGAAAAAGTCACCGAAGTCATCGATTCAAAATTCAAGGACGCAGAAGTCGAGACGGCGTTCAGGGAATCTATGGCGCAAACGGACCCCTGGGAACCCCCTTACAAAGTAGTCGGAAAAGGGGAGCCGGAGGTGTTAAAATTAGATTTTTTGAAATGGGGTAAACTTCTGCGAACACTTAAACACTGGTGAACTCTTAACATATGTCTCGTAGGTAGCGGTCTACCAGCCGGAATGCACGAAATAAAGCTGATAGAACGAGCCAGAATGAAGAAAGCTTGGGAAAAGCACATCGACCAAGATACCGGCGACAAAGTCCAGTCCAGCCGACAATTTAAGGAGTACATGCACGCATTGGAAATGGACGAATGGGCGTTCAGGGAGCAGGAAATTTCCGAAATACAAGAGCTGCGCCTGCAGCTGTTGGAGAATATGCTGAGCGAGATACACGAGACCAGCAACGCCAGGAACACGGAGAAAATGCAGCACATCGTCGAGAGGATTCAAAAGGAGAAGGAGGAGAAGCTGGCGAAATTGAAGCACAAAACGTCCCGGGAACTGCGGAAGCTCGAACTCGAGCGCAGAGGCTTCCAGAGGAGATACAAAGAGATGAACGTTATCGAGGAGCACACCGATAAAAAGGCTGAAATTTACGCGCCTCTGATGAGGCACGGCGAACATCCGAAACGTTGGCATTTGGTCATCGATGAAAAACTCAAACAGTACCGAGCCCGGTTTATTGGTACGCATTTTTATGAATACATCGTCTCGGAAAGTATCTAAATAATACTTTTTAGGCGTGGAGAATATCAACACTTTGCCCAAGTGGATCCACACAGCTACGAAGATAGACAAGCACACTTTATACAGCAATTGGCCCAAATTGCGCCTGTGCATAAGGGAGACGAAATGGACAGCACCTGTATTAAAAACTCTTCACGAAGAATTGAAAAGTAACCAAAATCTAACTCGTTAATTCAACTACAACCGTTATTTTTGCAGACCTAAGAAAAGGCGTAGAAAAACGACATCTATCTCTAAGAAAAAAAATAACATTCACATCCGAAGAATCTCTAACACCAGAAATAGAAGGCGTACCGAAAGAACAAGAAGCACAATACCAAGCCGTCGTACTTATACAGAAAGTTCTTAAAGGACGGGCTTCCCAAGCAACAGTAAGTACCAATTTTCATTTAAATATTTGCTCAATTTATTTCAATGCACTCCGCAGATCTACGAAGGCAGAGACACTTGCAAAGAACTCATCAGAGAATTGAAGCACTCCAAAGGCCTAATGAAAAACCAGAAAGAACGCAAACGAAAGAAGAGATTAAAAGTGAAGGTGCAACAAAGAGAAGAAAACTTACAACTGAATCTAGTAAGTACCGAATTCAAAATCCTCACAAAATCGATTCAACAAATCAATAACCAACTCAGGTGGAAAGGCTTCAAGGATCCCTGGGCCAACTCCAAGGCGTCGTGGTCGGTTCGCTGTTGGACTTTTTGAACAAAGAACTGAGGAGGCTGCTCGAGGAGCGCAAAGCCCACGCGATGTGCCTCTACCACGAAAGAGAGCGGTACAAGAAGGAGGCGGTGGAGGCCGGAAGGCGACAAAAGGAGTTAAGAAGAAGAAAGGAGCACGACGAAATGTTCAAGCAAATCGTGAAGATCACCGAAGAGAGCGTCGACGTCTACCTGAAAGAGGTGATCACGGAAGGAATGCAGTTCTGTTCCAAAGAAGAAGCTGCGGAGTATGTGGAGAAGTTAGCCGTACAAATCGAGAAAGATACTGAAAGCGCATACGAATGGTAAGGTCGCAGATAAAAGTTGATAAAGTTTATAAAGCGAGGTGTTTTAGTGACACAACGATTAGCGAGCAAGATGAACTCATAGCGAATTTGATTATGCACTTCTTGCTTCCCGATGTCGAGAAGAAAATCATTCGGGAGAGAATTTCGAACGTGCAAAGTCAACGTTTGAAGTCTGTCCACGACGCGATTTATTCGAAAATCGAAGATTTACCTGCACCTGGTACATGCGGAATAAATCATTGAAATTTCGGAATAAAATTCGTTGTTCTTTCAGTATGGCCTGAACCGACGCCCGAAGAAGTCGTCGAGGAATTAATGGACGAGCTCAAACAAAAATTAGACGAAGAATTAGAAGTTATCATTAGAGAAGAGGAATTACTGGAGGAATTAGAACTAGCGGATATCGAACCCAGTACATCCCGGGTAATTATAATTTATTTACAAAAGCAAAGCTGTTAATATGAACCTTTTTTCGCAGGAAACGACTAGCCGAAAAAGCGCTATCAGTTCGAGGAAATCTACAAAATCCACGAAATCTGCGATATCCGCGAAATCCCGAAAATCGAGCGCGAAAAGTGATTACATTGATCCTATGGAACTTTACATGACGCATTTGCTGAAAGAATCCGGCGAATATGAGGGCGAATTTGAAATGGTTCAATACCAAAGAGGCGATCAATCAAACTTCAAAACTGCCACACTGGCTACCATTCCAGAAGACAACGAGAGCATTAAAGAATAATTTACACAAATTCCGCTTAATAAATAACGTATCTTATAATGAAAGAAACATTATAACATATTGGAAAATAGTATAAATTAAATACAAAAAATAAGCACTTAAACTAGTTTATTTATTTAGCTGGTGAGAGTAAAAAGAAATCTTCACATAATATTTCCTAAACGTTTGTAATCGATTTTCTCTAACTGCACTAGAGGCCTCAATTGCTCTGCGAAGATTCTCATATCTTCTCCTATAGCATCCTGTCCTGAGGGAGCCAGTACGGACAGCTCGACCAAGTAGCTCTGCGATATCGGCTCCACGCTCTCCGGTTTATTACCGCCCATTTTGAATATCTTCGAAACGGTTATCTTCATCCTCCCTTTACGAAACATGTACCCCCTCGCTATGTATTCAAACTCTATACGACATCCTAGTTCAGTGAGAAATTCGAGTATCGTCGAACTACAGGCCATATCTATGCTAGAACGAACTACCGTAGGCCTGTTTTTGTCCCCCAATTCCTGCTGACCGATGTACCGTAGCTGGTAGGGAGTATCGCTCACGTCCAAAGCTCTCCGCACTCGCAGGGAAAATATAGACATAGGCATCGGCGTGGAGGCGGCTGTGTTCGGAATCCTTAGAGAAAAACATATCTCGTGATCGTGGAAGCTCTCCGGGCCGCTATCGACGTTGTCGCATAAGCCTCTTAATCGATGCAGCAGAACTTCTACGTACTGGTCCAGAACGGAACCTTGCAGGAGATATTCCTGATTCGGGATTATGTTGCACTTTAACGCCGCGCTGAGCGAGTCCATAGCATTACCCGGTAACGACATAATTAGCGAAAATTATAGTCCACAATATACAATGTTTACAAATAATTGTGTTGACAAATTCGATATAACCTCACTTTTAAAGTTACAAATGAACTAATTCGAGTAAAATTGACATAAGTGACAGTGACACTAATGACACATGTCAAAATTGTCAATGTCGAAACAAAAATAAGCGATTTGCCAGTCATCGGTCTTGTTTGACTAAATTTTTCTTTTAATTGAAATAAAATAAACCGAAATCTGCATCACAATGGCACAAATGGATGCAGAACGTGAGAAGAGCCTCCAAGAGTACAGAAAAAAATTGTTGGAGCACAAAGAAGTGGAATCCAGGCTAAAAGAAAGTAAGCGAAATAAACACATTTAATAACCACAGTTAATTCGAATCGTCGGTTTTAGTGCGAGAACAGCTCAAAGATTTAACTAAGCAGTACGATAAGTCAGAAAATGATTTGAAAGCCCTGCAGAGTATGGGGCAAATTGTAGGTGAAGTTTTGAAGCAACTGACAGAAGAGAAATGTAAGCCTCGTAACACTACCACCATTATTCATAATTCATTTAAACCTTCATTTTCAGTCATCGTAAAGGCAACAAATGGTCCTCGTTATGTAGTTGGCTGCCGTCGTCAGTTGGATAAGGCCAAATTAAAGGCCGGCACGAGAGTAGCTCTCGACATGACCACCTTAACCATAATGCGGTATTTACCGAGAGAAGTCGACCCGTTAGTTTACAACATGAGCCACGAAGATCCAGGAGACGTCACTTACTCCGCCATAGGAGGACTTTCCGAGCAGATTAGGGAGTTGCGAGAAGTCATTGAACTGCCTCTCATGAACCCCGAATTGTTTATGCGAGTGGGCATTACACCCCCGAAAGGTTAATATAGAACATTGTGTACTAAACTAAAGGCGCAGGCGAGCCTTGACCAATACGGACTCCAGCCAAGGTGTAGTTCCGATAAATTACAGTTGAATTTCTTTTTAGGTTGTCTGTTGTACGGGCCGCCTGGTACCGGTAAAACTCTGTTAGCTAGAGCTGTGGCATCTCAACTGGACGCGAACTTTTTAAAAGTCGTATCGAGTGCTATTGTAGACAAATACATCGGCGAATCGGCCAGGCTTATTAGAGAAATGTTCAACTACGCCAAAGACCATCAACCGTGCATCATCTTCATGGATGAAATCGACGCTATCGGTGGTCGTAGGTTCTCCGAAGGTACATCGGCCGATAGAGAAATCCAAAGGACGCTTATGGAGTTGCTGAATCAAATGGACGGATTCGATTCGTTAGGACAAGTAATGTTTAATGTACCGTCTGATTTGTGTTGTTAATTGTTCTTTGTATTAGGTAAAAATGATTATGGCGACCAATAGGCCTGATACTTTGGATCCTGCCCTGCTCCGGCCGGGTCGTTTGGACAGGAAAATCGAGATTCCTCTGCCCAACGAACAGGCTCGACTTGAAATTCTGAAAATTCACGCGCTTCCTATTGCTAAGCACGGGGAAATTGATTATGAAGCTATCGTTAAATTGTCGGACACCTTCAATGGGGCTGATTTAAGGTTGGATTATTTTTACATTAGAAATTATCTGATGTTTTGATATTCTCTTTTTGTAGAAATGTGTGTACTGAGGCAGGACTTTTCGCCATTAGAGCAGAAAGAGAGTACGTGATTCAGGAAGATTTCATGAAAGCTGTAAGAAAAGTTGCCGAAAACAAGAAACTGGAGAGTAAATTAGACTACAAACCTGTGTAAAATATTGGAAATTATGCTTTTGTACTGGTTAGGCTTTTTCTACTTCAATTAAATGAGTTGTTTTTTTGAATAAATTAATGAACCTTATAGTATGTCTTGTGTAAGTACTTTAAGAGCCGAAATAAACATCTAATTTATAATAAAATAAAGTTATATATTTAACATGTTTAAAAAAAATAACAAATTTCCTTATACATTAACAATTTTTTCTAATATCTCCACTTGCTTTCTGAGACTCGCATCGTAACCAACGCCCCTGAGCCTTTCGGCGTGCTCCACTTGCTCGGTTAATTTCCCGATTAAATTTCTCACATCGCCAGGCACAAACTTGGCGATGATGTGTAACAACTGAAAATACGCGCCGGCGCTGAGCACCAATTCTTTCTTAGCTGCCAGCATTACGCAATGCGAAAATTCGGCCCTCGCTTGCGGATACAACGGCGAAAGGCACATCGCGCTGATCAAACTCACAGCCAGTTTCCCTTGATGATGGTGTATGTAGAACTCGAACAAACCATACAGAGTTTTCGTCACGACGAGCTTCAAAATCGGCGCCGATGTCGTACTTTGTACGGTATCACAGAGGATTTTAACGACTTTCTTCACGTCACTATCGGATTCTTGGTGTCTTTGTATGAAATAGTAATTCGAAATGATTTCCAGCACGACGTCCGCGATGGTCTCGCTTTGAAGGGCTTTCAAAAGCGGCGATTCGTTGGTGGAGAAGTACCGCATGTATTTCGTGATTAAATCTTTCAGCACTCTCAAGATAAACGCGTCGGAGTCGTCTTTAAGGACCGCCAGGCCCTGGTAGAATGAATTCCAAGTCTCTTTGACGCAGTTTAGGATGAATTTGCGAGGGGATTTGTCGCGTAAAACATCGGGTGGAAGTAGTAGAGTATTTACGAGTGATGTTAAAGAACTGGAGACGCTGTTTCTGTTGTAAAGCAGCGGGGAGCAATGCTGGAAAGCTGAGGAAGTGTAGAAATATATGCGTGAAACTTTTGAATCAGATTCGGAAGTTTTCAAAAACTGATCAAACCAGTGGACAATGCTCCCGAAACAACTTTCGCACAATACGATTATATTCTTATTTTGCCTGTGATTGCTTAAATCGCTACCTAAATATTGTATGAGAGTACTGATGGGGTCTTGTGATGCGTTTAATTGTAGCTTAAGATCCTGAGGGAAGTAATTCAATTCCGTGACAATTTCGGTCAGAAACCTACAAGGTTCAGTTGAAACTAAACAAAACTTAAACCACAACTGTATAATTAAAATCTGTAATGGAGTGTTTAACTGAAAATTTATCATACACCTCTTCGAGTGGTCAGCTAAAATAATTTCCAAAAAACTCAGGCAAATATCAATGGGTAGGTTAAAATTGGTGAAGCAAGTTAGAATTTCCCCGCGCATTTTCGGCTCCATCAGGTACATTTTACCTGCTATTTTCCCTACAGAACTAGGCGCTTTGTAAGCGTAGGCGAGTTGTTTCAAAACTGGGTAAACAAATTCGATAAACCTCCCCGACCAAAGACTCCAACAATCCGGGTTTTCCACCCTTTCTAAAACTCGCAGCAAAACTTCCACTCCTGCAATCATATCAGCGTGATAGCACGACAGCAAGTAACTCGTCAACCATTTATCCAGGAACATCCATTGGTGTAATTGCAAATTCGAGCTGTGGTTTAACATCGTTTCGAAATTACCAACGAAGAGTTTCACTAGATGGAAATTATTATCGCTCCCGCACGCCTCTCTGATCCACGACAGTAAAATGTCTGCAGGTTTTTCTATCGATAAACCCTTGTTCACCTGCATAAAAATCTGTAAAAAAATTACGTTGTTTATTGATAATAAAATCGTGAAATTCAACTTACGAAGCAGGTAAGTAAGTTCCAAGACAATGGACTCTTCCTCTGCTCGTGAGCTAGCTCTCTGAATACATATAAAATCTTATCTACGACATCTTGGCTACAATTCAATGTGCTCAGGCTCGAGAATAAAAATATCACGTGAACCCTTCCGATGTCGTTCAATTCTTTCAGTTTCTGTGATCCCAATTGGGAATATATACGCCCTTTAATTTTAGTCCAATGGTTCTGATATTCGTTCAAGTGATGCAACAAATACCCTGTGAACTTCTCGAAATCTTCATTGCACTTTTCCGGAAAATAAACTATATTGTTCAGTGAATCGTATAAATCTACAGCGCTTAAATTCGAATATTGTTTATGGGAGATATTCATTCGCCTTCTGTAGAAGTCCCACATTATCCGGTATACTTCGATGTTGCCATTTTTGAGCCAGTAATTGTTGAGTAAAGGTGTTATATATTCAAAAAGTTGCATCATCAATTCACTATTAGCGTCTGTAAGGAAGTTCTTCACTTTATTTTCTAACAGGTCAAAATTTGGTACAATCCTCGAACAATCGTTGCCCTCATATTGCCACTGTTCGTTAAATAGTTGTAAAGAGGCCACTTCTGCTAACAACCATATAGAGAATAGAGGATCTTCATCTGCCATAATGCTATTAAATAAGGTCCAAAATGCATTTTCGATTGGCTCAATTTTTTCGAACAATCTCTGAATGATTAACCAAGAGTTCTTCAAACATGTACAAACAAATACTCTTTTGGTCTGCCTTTGGTAACTCATTTTACTCAAATCAATTAAGTTGCTCATCAAATTCTTAGACATATTTTCCAGCACACTCTTGTCCTCGTCACAGACCAAGTACAGTAACAAAACGTAGTATTGTATCTCGAGGAATGTATGAAAGTATTGGTAAATGGGATTATTAATATCGTTATATTTTTCACTGGTTAATTTAATAACGAATTCATTTCTCATGGATCTCACAGGGTAAATGGTTTTAACAATACATTTTAGTATTTCTTTTACTTTCTTCTTTAAATTCTCTGTTTTATTTGCGTTAATACTTATTTGTATGGACTCCCTGATGATTTGGAATGAGTGATTAATCAATTCTCTGCCGTATTTCATATCGAACGTAGGAATTTCGTCGTTCAACGCGATATTTTGAAACGAAAACCATTCTTTTCGTATACGCTTCCCTAACTCTTCAACGTATTCCAAAACTTCTTCCTTGTGCCAACGATTTGTTGCAATGTTCACGGCCATTGCGGTAGGCATTGGCAAATGGCGAATAAAATTTACTTCGAAATCATCGCGAATATCTTTTTGGTCGTTCTTTTCGCAACAAAATAACAGTTTTTGTTTACAAGGCATGTTTGCATTTTTGTTTGATTTGTTTACCGCTTAAAATCTGACACTAGTGACAAATGACATTGGCATATTTAATAACACTTCTTTCTTTTGAGACTTCATCTATTAAGGCTAATCAACCCATTTTTTAAATTTAAAAGAAATAAAACCCTCGTTGATTTGGAATATTTTTTACGAAACCCTAGAAACAACAAAATAAATAAACATAAACTGTCAAGTGGCAGTCACACTTGTAGTTTATATAAAATTTTATTTTTGATTTTTTAAAGGTAATTTATTCGAAAAATAATATCTATTGCTTGCTAATTAGCGCATTTTAGGATTTTAATTTAACAATCAAAATATGGCAGAGAGTAATACAGAAGACGTCGATATGGTGACTGAAATTACGAGGCAAGTAACAGCTGCGGGGCCCAATAGGGCCAAATCCAGTCAATTGTATCTTGCTCTTCAAGAGTCTGCCAAAGAAAAGATAGTAAGTGTAAACTCCCTATAAGATTTCGAATAACTTCCACTTTTTCCAATCTATTTCATCCTACTCTAAATTCTAATTCTTCTGCACTAACAACCGTAATTTCTCGTGCTCCCAAAGGAGACTATCGAACAAAAATTTGTTACTTGTTAAATAGCAAAAAACCAAAGAAGCTAGAAATACTCGATACCAGGAAATGACCATGGCGCAGAGATACATCTGCGATATAGTCGCATCATATTTAAACATGGACACGGCCGAACTCATAGAATACATCATTGACGATCAATTGCACATGGATCTAATGGACGATTTTGTAAAGAAAGATACCGGAAATAAGTGCATTTTGTTTTACTACCAAATGGGACCGCCTTTCGGAATCGGTATGATATTTTACATGAACGTACATTTTGGTACAATATTAAATAAAATTTGCGTGAATCTTGATGGAGAATATCTTCAGCCATCTTCCTGAGAGCCTTAAAGACCTATTGGGAACCTCGATGTTAGTTGTTTGTGTATTTAACCATTAGTTATTTTTAGAAACTGGACGATTAAGCTCCGCGAAGGATCCAATCATACGAATATTCGTGACCAACGGAGTGACTTATCCGCTGAGAAATAAAGCGTTTGCGGTATACAAATTAAACAACGTTAACATCGAAGTGAAGAATATAACCGATGTAAGATTAAAGTTTAAATTTTCGTTTAAAGGCACCTCGATTAACATGTTTTAGGAAATTTATACTGTATCGTTTGATACTCTGGATGGTCAGGTCAATTTTGCGGCGCTCGCTTTCGATGTGATGAATAGGCTGATAAAGCCTACTTTGGATGTGTATACCCAATGGGGTGATTTAACTAAGACGGAAATTGGGCGATTGGCGAAACTTAATTTCCACGGCGATTTCGAATCGTTCATAACTTTTCTTAATAGTATGCATTTTAACAGGTTACCGGTTTAAGATTGGTGAAAAAAAATTATTTGTTTAGGAATCAAAAACGATTTGAGCGGAATAATAATATTCGATTATAGCGAAGAAGATATAGGACAGATTGACGATAGCGATAAAATGGAGAAAGCTTTTTTTAATAAACCGCTGATTGCAAGAGTCGAGGGAACTGTAAAAAATTGGTATAGAACTATAGAAAGGGTAATGATTTTCGTTTATTTATTCAACATCCTCACTTATACTATACACGTAGAGCATAGTGGAATTTAGGCAGTTGAGAAAAGAAGGCGAATTTGTTGGTCCAATAGCAGAATTGGAATATTGGCGAAAACAATTATGCAAATTTACTTCGATGGTGGAATTTGTGGAATCGTCGATTGTGAAAACATACCTCGACTTCATAAAATTCATCAACAACAAAGAAATATTGAAGGTAACCCGACATTTCTTTTGCTCTCAGCGAATTTTCTACAACTAAAAACATTCATCTAGCATTGGAAAATTAATACAGAACAAGTATACATCACGCGAAACGACAGTTCGGACCTGGTGAAATACTTGTACGTATTGGAAAAATACTGGGAACCATTCTACAGATTGGAACCTCCATTATTGGCCCCGCACGTACCCCCGCTGTTAGATACAGTTCGAATGGTTTTTACCACATCGAAGGTTTACAACATTGGAAACATCACGGCTTTCTTGGTGAAAATTTCCAATCAAATGATCAAGAACTGCAGGGAATATTTGAATTGCAACGACACCAAAACCGTTTGGAATCAACTAAAAGTTGTCGTTCTAGACAAAATTAAAGTATGTATCATTAATTAACAAAAAAAAACTCTTTTAAACGTATCTTACAGGTATGCTTGGATTTATATCTGAAATACTACCAATGCTACAAACACACGAAGCAAGTAATGGTGGATCTGAAAGAAAAGGCGCTGGATTGTTCGGAGATGTACATTTTCGGTAAATTCGAAAATTTCAAAAACCGTTTGCAGAAAATCGTTTACATCTTACAAACGACGATGAAATACTCCATATTGAAGAACAGCACGATCGAGGGCATCGACGAGTTTTCCGACAAATTCGTGGAGTATTTCCGGACGATTTCCCAGAAACCGTACGACGCGCTGAATTACAGGCTGGTCGAATTCGACAACGATTACAACGAATTTCGACAGAACGTCGTCGACAGCGAATGGGAATTGGAAGAGTTTGTCGCGAATTCTCTCGCTAAGTTGAACGATATTGACAACGTTATCAGGCTAATTAAAAGGTTTACAATGAACGAGATAGCAATAAAAATGTACTAAATTACTACGTATAGGTTTGAGAAATTAAATTTGGAATGCCTGCATTTGGAAGAGAGATATTTGGAAGCGATGGTGATGTATAACAGCGAATTGGACTTTTTGAGAGATCAGTATAACGAAGAAAGGCAAAATCCAGTTTTGGGTAAAAACATGCCACCGGTTTCCGGTAGAATCTACTGGATTAGACACTTTTACAGACGCATGATAGAACCTATGAATGTATTCAGAGAAAGAACTCGGGTAGGAAGTTCAATTTGGCTACCACAGCATATCAAGCAAGTCCTCGTTGTTTATTTTTCAGGTGATGAGACACCGTAAGGTTCAAAAATGCATCGCCCTCTTCAACGCCATGTCGTTTTGCTTCATCCACTACGAAAACATCTACCACGAGGCTTGGTACAAATTCGCTGGACAAGTGCGCAATTGCCTATTGGTGCCCATTATGGTCAAGCAACCAAAAACGAAGAGGTACTACGTCAATTTCGACGATTACATTATGGAAGTTATAAGAGAATCGGAGTACGTTTACAGGCTAAACTTAGGTAAATGTTGTTTCCTTTACACAAACACTTCTGGGGCACCTTATGAAATACTATTTATTTCAGATGTTCCAGATGTAGGACAAGTTTTACTATTTTGCAAAGAAAAACTATTGCATTCATTCGAATCGGTTAAAGCTTTGGTAGAAAGGAACGATAAAATTAGAGACAGTATACCTCTTCTGTTCCTGCCTATGATGAGATCGCATTTACTAAAAATGGAAGACGCTTTTATACCGGGATTCGCCACTCTAACATGGACTTCATTGAGGATACCTGAGTTTTGCGAGCAGGCCTCTAAAGTCCTGGATTACGTGGAGACTTTCATAAAGGACGTCAAGGATATGAGGGAAGCTAGAATCGACGAGGTGCTTGCGAATATCGCCCAAATCGAAATGGGATACATTCCCAACGAAGCTATCACTCCCAACGAGCTTTACAAAGCAAATATTGCATTGAGATCGACATTTAGTAAGATTATTACTGTTTGATCTGGCAATAATCATTGTATTGTTGTTTTTTAGCGACGGAATTGGAGGTGAAATCGAGTGCTATCGAAAAATGCGTCATCGATCTCATCAATAAATTCGTCAGTTGCGTGGAGGAGCCGGAATATCAATCTTCTAAATACAACTGGATGGATCCCGAGAGGGCCGTAAAACCCGTTGCGTCTGCTTCGGCGCTTGTTATGGGAGAAGATGCGGGTAATATTTAGCGCGATGAATAAATTTTCCAGCGTAAAATTTTCCAATTTTTAGCATTCAAGGAAATAGACAGGAACGATACGGAAAGCTTGTCTGTCATTCACACGAATTGCATCGAAATGTTCGCCTATTTCAACTGGAAATTCATCGATACTCTGGTGAAGTGCACCAAACTTTCGTTGGAGAATATAAAAAAGAGGGTTCTAAAGTAGAACTTACCATACTTAATTATAATTTTGTATAAACACGATTATCTTTCAGCGCCGAGGATTACAATCCTATAATGGTGACCCATATGATTTTGCAAATACCCACGAATAGCATTAACCCTACGTTGGAAGAAATGCAAGCAGCTTTTAGTAGAACTTTGAGCGCTGTCTTGGAGACTCACCAATACATCACTTTGTGGGGCCACGTCAAAAAGTCTGTCATAAAACAGACTAAAAAAGGTAAAAAAATACAACCCTCCTTCGAAACATTTCTCACTTTACCATTTTATCCAGTCGAAGAAGAAGTCAAAGTTAACAATTACCACAAACTAGTCACCGAAAACAAAGACATAATTAGAGTAAACATGAGTCTTAACGGAGTGATAAATTTTCTAAACGACGACATTGAAGCTGTGTTGAAGGTAAAACAATAGTGTTAACACGAATCGAGCTTTCATTCTGTTTTTTTAATCAGAAATTCTTGGAATGGGATTTCCTATGGGCCGAAGACCGAGAAGACCAAGTGCAAAGTTTCTGCGACACGGATCCTCTAATTGTTCAGATATCCGAGAAATTTCAGGAATACGCCAAAACGTCGGAGCGAATAAGACACCTACCTGAATTCGTTACCGTTGGTCCAATAAAAATTATGTTGGGTAACTAATTAGATAACAACCTTGATAATCGTATAAAAACATGTCTCTTTTAGAATCGTTTAAATTGGGCATATTGGTGGAATCCGAGACGTGGAAGCACATTTTAGGACGGAAATTGATAACGAATTACAAAGACAAACTCAACGAAATGGTTACTTTCATAAAGATGCAAGAAAAGACGTTGAGCAAGACGATTAGAGATTTGGACGATTGTAGAATCGGCATGAAGTGCTTGGAAGTAATCAGAGAGCACTTTATCGAAATGGACATGGGATTGGTGGTTATCGAAGAAGCCTATGCGATATTTATCGGCAATCAAATCGATATTTCCAAAGAAGACATCGATCAAGTCGAATCATTGAGGCTTAATTTCACGAATATGATCAATCACGTGAGTATACAACGTTCAAATTGAACTCTATACAAGCATCTAACATGTGTATACAGTCGAAACAAGTGCAAGAAGAGATATACAACATCCAAGGTGTTCTTCTCGAGGAATTGACTAAAGGAGTAACTAAATTTAAAGAAGAAGTCATTAAGTTCGATATCGATTTCGAAGAAAGGGGCCCCATGGTGCCTGGGTTGACTGCGAGAGAAGCCAGTGATAGGGTGTTGTTCTTCCAAGATCGATTCGATGATCTCTGTTCGAAATTGGAGATATTCAGTAGCGGTCAAAAATTGTTTGGTTTGGAAGTTGAAGATTATCCGGTAAATTTCTTCCTATCGATACTAATCGATACTAATTATTATTTCTTCAGATTTTGAATAAGAGAAAGAAGGAATTTAATCTACTAAACAAATTGTATGGATTGTACCTTGCTGTAAATCGCAGTATTGATGGTTATTTCGATATACCCTGGTGTGATGTGGATATCGAAGCTATCTTCGAAGAATTGAAAGAATTCCAAAATAGGTATTTAATTATTTTTCTCCTCATAATATACACAAAGAGTAATTTTATAAAAACTATGATGCAGGTGCCGAAAATTACCCAAAGGTATGAAAGATTGGCCGGCCTATCTAGAATTAAAACAGAAAATTGACGATTTCAACGAGACTTGCCCATTATTGGAGCTAATGGCTAACAAAGTAAATACCATTAAATACTAACAATCTTTTACAGTAAAATAACAAACCAATTTTTAAGGCCATGAAAGATAGACATTGGAAACGGCTCAACGACCTCACCGGCTACTTCTTCGACGTGGAGAATCCCAACTTCACGTTAAAGAACGTGATGGACGCGCCGCTGCTGGACTACAAGGACGACGTCGAAGACATATGCATTAGCGCCGTCAAAGAGAAGGATATCGAGATGAAATTGAAGCAAGTGCAAACCGATTGGGCCGTGATCGACCTGACTTTCACCACGTTCAAAACGAGAGGCGAACTCCTGCTGAGGGCCGGTGATGTCGGCGAGATTATTACCCTGCTGGAAGACAGTTTGATGGTTTTGAACTTTTTGCTGAGCAACAGGTAGGTGTAATAAATGCTGTTGGTGTGTGGAAATTTAATTGTTCTTATAGGTACAACGCGCCTTTTAAAAAGGAAATTGTCCTATGGGTGCATTTGTTGGTGAACACCTACGAGATATTGGACAAATGGTTGTCTGTTCAAAATTTGTGGATATACTTAGAAGCCGTGTTTGTCGGCGGGGACATTGCCAAGCAAATGCCTGTAGAAGCGAAACGTTTTAGCGTAAATTTACAAATCTACAACTAGATATCGTTGATTTAAATCGATTATTTTTAGAATATCGACAAAGCTTGGGTGAAAGTGATGGCGAAAGCTCGCGAAAAGCCCAACGTCGTGCAATGCTGTATGGGAGACGAAACGATGGGCCAACTCTTGCCACATTTACTCGAACAATTAGAGACTTGTCAAAAGAGTTTAACTAGCTATTTGGGTATGCATTATTATTCTATTCTAATTTTTTTTGAAAATGAAATTTTTAGAAACCAAACGATTGTGCTTTCCGAGATTTTTCTTTATCTCGGATCCAGTGCTGTTGGAAATATTGGGTCAAGCTTCGGATCCGAGCTCCATTCAATCGCAGTTGGAGAATTTGTTCGATGCTGTTTTCAAAGTACGAACACACAGTAATGTACAAATTTACTAAATTAACAAAATGGTGGTTGGTTTTAGGTAGACTTTGATCCTAAGAAGCCCGATTCGATAATTGCCATGAGATCCGCTAATGGTGAAGTGGTACCGCTGGACAAGCCTGTACAATGTACCGGTGGCGTCGAAAAATGGTTGGGTAGCCTATTGGCAATGGTCAAAGAAACCGTAAAAACTGTCATTGCTATACAATGTCAATGTTTCAAAGATCCCGATTACGACTTTATCGGTGGATTCATGCAATTTTGCGGACAAGTAAGTCGCAATTTTTAATAATTACACGTTAGTAAAGCATAATTGTAGGCGAGTCTTATGGGAATGCAAGTGTTGTGGACCAAAGACTCTGAGGAAGCCATCAAAAAGGCGAAGGTTGATAGAAACGCGATGAGAATCGCCAACGAGAAATTCTTAGATATTCTCAACGATTTGATCGACCTAACATCGAAAGACATATCGAAATTGCAAAGAACTCAGTACGAAACTATGGTAACGATTCACGTACACCAAAGGTGCGATTTTTATACGTACAAATTTACAATTCTTCCACAATTCTGGATACTTTCAGAGACATTTTCGACACCATGTGCAAACTGAGAATCAAAGATCTACTAGACTTCGAATGGCAAGCGCAAACTAGGGTGTACTATTCCGAAGAGACCGACGACAGCGAGGTGAGAATCACCGATGTAATATTTTTCTACCAAAACGAATATCTAGGAATTACCGAAAGATTAGCCATAACTCCATTGACTGATAGATGTTACATTACCTTATCTCAAGCGATTTGTAAGTATCCTTATTTTATCATTAGCCAGGCATTAAGAACGCAATTTTTTAGGGATAAATATGGGAGGCGCTCCCGCCGGTCCTGCAGGAACCGGCAAAACCGAAACCACTAAAGATATGGGAAGGACTCTGGGTAAATACGTCGTGGTGTTCAATTGCTCGGATCAGATGGATTTTCGTGGTTTAGGAAGAATATACAAAGTTAGAAATTGATTAACTCTGCGATAAAGTATTAAAAATAATTAATTTCAGGGGTTAGCTCAGTCTGGAACTTGGGGATGTTTCGACGAGTTCAACCGAATTGAATTACCCGTGTTATCCGTAGCGGCCCAACAAATTTATATCGTGCTATTGGCCAGAAAAGAAAGAAAACCCTCGTTTCTCTTTTTGTAAGTAAAGCGGTTTTGTCGTTGAATTGTATATTTTAATAATATTTATAAAAGGGACGGAGACGACGTGTCGATGAACATCGAATTCGGCATTTTCTTAACGATGAATCCCGGTTACGCCGGTCGACAAGAATTGCCGGAGAATTTGAAAATCATGTTCAGGAGCGTAGCGATGATGGTGCCCGACAGGCAGATCATCATTCGTGTGAAACTGGCCTCTTGCGGTTTTAAAGACAACGTTCATCTATCGAAGAAATTCTACACATTATACCAGTTGTGCGAGGAACAACTTTCTTCACAGGTAAAGGATTTGTTGAAAATAGATAAAGTTGCATTTGAGATCGCTCGATTTTCAGGTGCATTACGATTTTGGTCTTAGAAACATTTTGTCCGTACTCAGGACGCTCGGTGCGCAAAAACGAGCGAATCCCAGCGAAACCGAAGAAGTTGTCGTTATGAGAGTACTAAGGTACATTATAAAGTACAAAATATTCTTTTTGAATAAACGTTTATACATTCCCAGAGACATGAATTTGAGTAAACTAATCGACGAAGATGAGCCGCTGTTTTTGTCGTTGATCGACGACATGTTCCCCGGCGTAAAAATCATCCCGAAAATATGGAAGGATCTGCAAAGGGCCATAACTAAAGTCGTCGTCGAAATGGGTTTGGTTAACCATCCTGCTTGGAATTTGAAGGTGGTGCAGCTCTATGAAACCGAGCTCGTGAGGCACGGTTTGATGGTGATGGGTACGAAAATTGTACGACTTTCTTGCGCTTCGAACATTAATTTCGCGTTTACTTAGGTCCCACTGGAGCCGGAAAAACGCAGTGCATGATATGCTTGATGAAATCTATGACGGAAAACGGTCTCCCTCACAAAGAGATTCGTATGAATCCGAAGGTAAGAAATTAACAATATAAAATTTACAATTTAAACTGTAGAGAAATTGTAGGCTATTACGGCTCCGCAAATGTTTGGTAGACTAGATGTAGCCACCAACGATTGGACCGACGGGATATTTTCCACGCTATGGAGAAGAACGCTGAAATTCAAAGCAAACGAATACTGCTGGTAACACGGAATCCTTTTCGAAAACCACAAATTCTTCTACAGCAATTTTACAGGCTAATACTAGACGGACCGGTAGACGCGGTATGGATCGAAAATCTAAACTCCGTCTTGGACGACAATAAAACTTTAACGCTAGCTAACGGCGATCGTATTGTAATGGCGAATAATTGTAAGCTCGTCTTCGAGCCTGATAATGTCGACAACGCGAGCCCGGCGACGGTCTCTCGAATGGGCATGGTGTTCATGAGTTCTTCGGTGCTTCCTTGGTCGCCGATCCTCGAAGCTTGGCTGAAGACCAGACCGAGCCCGGAGGCAGATTACACGAGAAACCAATTCAGAAAGTGCTACGATTTCATTGAAAATCTAGTCATTACGAAACTTAAACCGAAGATGTTCATAAGACCGGCTGTTTACATTCGCCAGTGCTACGATGTACTTCAAGGAATTTTGGATATTTTCAACGAACCGAGTACGCTGTTACTTCTAGTGATTCGATTGATTATTCTAATTATTGATTATATGCAGAGGCTTGGACGGAGAAACAAGTAGAACGCATGGTGCTCTTTTCTATAATGTGGTCTCTGGGGGCGCTTCTCGAGTTGGACGATAGGCAGAAATTCGAGGAGGGCGTACTGAAAGGTTTGCCGAAAATGGATTGGCCGAAGTGCTTGAGTCACGAAAGTATATTCGAATATTTGGTCAATCCGGATACAGGCAAATGGGAACATTGGAATGCAAGGTAAATCACCAGAGTATAATACCTCTTACATAGCGGTTAATACACGACTTTTAGGGTTGAAGCGTTCGAGTACCCAGTGGACCAGGTTCTAGACTATACCAGTATTTTAGTGCCTAACGTCGATAACGTGAGGACTACATTTTTGATCACGATCATAGCGAACCAAGGAAAAGCAGTTCTTCTAATAGGTAATAAATAATGCGACTAGCACTAGCGGAATTTAAAATAAGAATTTTAGGAGAGCCGGGTACCGCTAAAACCGTCATGATCAAAGGGTTCTGTCAGAGTTTTAATCCGGAATATCAGCTATACAAATCCTTTAGTTTTTCTTCCGCCACCACGCCCAATATGGTCCAGGTAATATGTTCATTGTTTCTCAATATTCGCAAGACGATTACACTTCTTGATTGTACGTTTTAGAGAATTATAGAATCGTACGTTGACAAAAGAGTAGGCTCGACTTACGGCCCTCCAGCTGGGAAAATTTTAACCATATTCATCGATGATATCAGCATGCCGATCATTAACGATTGGGGTGATCAGATCACTAACGAAATCGTGAGGCAATGCATAGAAGCCGGAGGTAATTACATTATAACTATGGAATAGTTTTAAAACAATAATATAAATATATTAGGTTTCTACAATTTGGATAAACCTGGCGATTTTTCGTACATAGTCGATGTACGTTTTTTGGCTGCCATGATTCATCCAGGTGGAGGTAGAAATGATATACCTCACAGACTGAAGAGGCAATTTAACACCTTCAACTGTACTATTCCCAGTCAAGCGGCTATGGACGTCATCTTTAGTAAGTTCTATATAGAATTTATTAAATTGTATTTAACAAATCGCTCAATTTAGGCCAAATAGCTTGCGGCTACTTCTGCGAAGAGCGATTCAATAGAGAACTGGCGGAGTTTCTGCCTAAAATCATACCGATGACCAGGCACATATGGGAAGCTACTAAAAAGAAAATGTTACCCACACCGTCGAAATTCCACTACGTCTTCAATCTCCGCGATTTATCCAGAATATGGCAAGGAATCCTAATAGTGCAGAAAGCTGAATGCAGTACTAAATCGAAAATTTTGAAATTGTGGAGACACGAATGTTGCCGAGTAATTTCCGATCGGTAAAAAAATCAATACTCGATACTTATACATCTATTGTGACTCTGTGATTATACCGCAGTTTTACCGATTTTTCGGAGCGTATTTGGTTCTGCGAACTGTTGAGGAAGCAGGCCGAAGCCGAGCTCGAAGAGGATTACGAATATTACTTGAACGACGACTCCTGGTGGGCGGACTTTTTCAGGGAACCCCCAGAAGCCACCGGAGACGAGCCCGACGATTTCGATTTTAGCGCTCCGAAAATTTACGAAGAGGTATTGGACTTCGATTATCTCAAAGGAAAGCTGCTTGACTTCATGGAGACGTACAACATTGAAGTGTCCGGAAGGAATATGGATTTGGTGTTCTTTAGAGACGCTTTGATCCACCTTTTGATTATCTCCAGGATAATTAGAATGCCGCGAGGAAATGCCCTTTTGGTCGGCGTCGGTGGGTCGGGAAAACAAAGTTTGACTAGACTTGCCACTTTTATAGCAAACTACGAAGCTTTCCAAATTGTATTAACTAGGTAAAAATATAAATCATTGTCGTAACTTTTAACCTTGTTATAATCGCTATTTTAGATCTTACAATATGGGTAATCTTATGGATGACATGAAATTTCTGTATCGTCGAGGAGGTATGATTGGCACGGGCGTTTCCTTCATTTTCACCGACAACGAAATTAAGGAAGAGACCTTTTTGGAAAGCTTGAATAACATTCTGAGCTCCGGAGAAATAGCCAATCTATTTCCGAAAGACGAATTGGACGAAATCCAAAACTATTTGATACCGGTCATGAAGAAGAAAGACCCGAAGCGAATACCGACAAATGACAATTTATACGATTTCTTTATCACCAGGGCGAAATCTAATATACACGTGGTGTTGTGTTTCTCGCCAGTACGCTCCATGTTCGTCTCGTAGAAACGTTTGTTCTAACCGAAATTCGTTGATTTTAGGTGGGCGAGAAGTTCAGGAAAAGATCGCTCAAGTTCCCCGCTCTTACGGCCGGCTGCACGATCGACTGGTTCAGCAAATGGCCGCTGGACGCTCTAATCGAAGTAGCTTGGCACTTCATGGAGGAATACGCCATTGTCTCGACGCCGGAAATTAAAGCCGAACTAATCTTCATGATGTCCGAACTTCACGATAACGTCAACGATTTTTGCGACCAATACTTCAACAGGTTACAAACAATTTCTAAATACATTATTATTTTTATTCATTTTTGTATTGGTGTAGGTTCCGGAGAAGAACTTACGTTACTCCCAAAACGTTTATATCGTTTGTGGGCGAATACAAAGGAATATATCAGACAAAAGTGGACGATATCGCGGTACTGGCTCACCGAATGAGAACCGGCTTATCCAAATTGGTGGAAGCGGCTGTTAGCGTGGACGTGCTGCGCAAAGATCTGGCCGTTAAAGAGGTGGACATGGTGAAAGCTACGAAGATAGCCGAAGGTGTCTTGACGTCCGTGTTGCAAGCCTCCGAGATGGCCAACAAAATCAAGGAAGAGGCCTTGATAGTGAAGGAAAGAGCCGAGACTCTGGTAGCACAAATTAGTATAGATCAAAAGGAGGCTGAGGCTAAGTTGTTGGACGCCAAACCCGCTTTGGATGCAGCTGAGGCGGCATTACAGGTGAACTACTCGTAATATAATTTAATGCACATTTTGAGTTGATAATTTATGTTGTTTAGACTATTAAAGCGGCTGATATAGCGACTGTGAGAAAATTGGGAAAACCTCCTTATCTAATTTTGCTTATCATGGACTGCGTACTGATATATTTCAAAAGACACTTGGATCCCGTCAAGCCGGATTACGATAAAATGTTCCTCACGGCAACGTGGAGCGAATCGTTAAAAGTAAAGTTTGCAAATTGCAAAATGAAAGAATCTGCAAACGGTTTATTTTCCAGGTCATGTCTGAAACTGGTTTCCTGAAAAACCTTCAACAATACCCTAAAGACACCATTAACGCCGAAATCATCGATTTGCTTGTGCCTTACTTCACTAACTCAGTGTATACTTACGAAAACGCCAAAACTGCTTGCGGTAATGTAGCAGGTTTGATATCCTGGACAATTGCTATGTCATCGTTCTACGACGTTAATAAAGATGTACTACCTCTCAAGGTAAGTATCATAGAAGCTCTCCAATATATTTATTTAATTGCACATTTTTAAACAAGGCAAACTTGGCTATTCAACAAGGCAAACTGGAGAAAGCTCAAAACGAGCTAAACGCTGCCATGGCGCTGCTGTTAGCCAAAGAAAAAGAAGTACAAGCATGTCAAGACAAGTACGAAGGTGCTATAGCATTCAAACAGGTATTATTTTCTACAACATTTTGCTTCAAAATTATACCTAATTAAATTTTTCTGCGAAAAAGCGAATATACGATGAAGCGGCGAAGGTGAAATTTAAGATGGACGCCGCTACAGCTCTGATAAACGGTTTGTCCGGCGAAAAGGTGCGATGGACGGAGCAATTGGCCCTGTTCAAAGCCGAAACCGAAAGATTGGTCGGCGATGTTATTTTATTGACCGGGTTTTTGGGTTACACCGGTCCGTTTAACCAGGAATTCAGAGCGTTGATGCAGCAATCGTGGATTGACGCTTTAACTAGGCGGAAAATACCCCTAACACTTAGCCTGAATATCATTGAGAGCTTAACCGATTCTGCTACGGTAAGTACGGAATTTCGCTAATAAATGTTACTTATATTGAATTGTATCGTTTCAGATTGGAGAGTGGAATCTCCAAGGATTACCAACAGACGATCTATCGATACAAAACGGAATTATCGTAACGACAGCGTCGAGATTCCCTCTCCTAATAGATCCACAAACCCAAGGCAAAATATGGATCAAGGAGAAAGAAAAAACGAACAATCTAATAGTTACAACGCTTACGAACAAATATTTCAGGTGTGTAAATGCACAATAAACACTTAATACTTCTATTTTTTGTTGTTGTATAGGAATTTCTTGGAAGATTCGATATCGTTGGGATACCCGATGTTGCTCGAAGACGTCGGCGAGGAAATCGATCCCATATTAAACGACATAATGGAGAAGAACCTAGTCAAAGTCGGTTCGACGCTGAAGGTGAAAGTGGGCGACAAAGAAGTCGATTTCAACGACAAATTCAAACTGTACATAACAACCAAACTGGCCAATCCGAAGTATACGCCCGAAGTGTTCGCTAGAGCGTCCATAATTGATTTCACCGTCACGATGAAGGGCTTGGAAGACCAGTTGTTGGGCAGAGTGATTTTGATGGAGAAGAAGGAGCTGGAACAAGAGAAGACGAACCTGCTGAAGGAAGTGACGGCGAATAAAAGGAAAATGCAGGAACTCGAACAGAACTTGTTGTACAAGCTGACGACGACTAAGGGTTCTTTGCTCGACGACGAATCCGTCATTATTGTGTTGAACGTAACCAAAAGTACTGCTAACGAGGTGAAGGAGAAGCTGATCGTAGCGAAAGATACCGAAATTAAAATTAATTTAGCTAGAGAGGAATTCAGACCGATAGCAAACAGAGGAAGCGTCTTGTATTTCTTAATCGTCTCGATGTCTTTGGTTAATTTTATGTACCAAACTTCTCTAGGTCAATTTTTAGAGAGATTCGATATTTCCTTGCTCAAATCGGACAAATCTCCCATTATTGCGAGGTATGTTTCTACATTTTTTATATGGATTTTGTTCGGATATATGGATTTTAAAACACTTTTTAGGCGTTTACAAAACATCATCGATTACTTAACGTACGAAATATTCAAATATACAGTAAGAGGAGTGTACGAAGAGCACAAGTACATGTTCGTATTGCTGATGTGCCTCAGAATAGATCTGGAAAGAGAGGCGATCGGTCACGAAGAGTTCCAGAACTTCATCAAAGGTGGAGCGGCCTTGGATTTGAACGCTTGCCCACCGAAACCCGCCAAGTGGATAACGGATTCTACATGGTTGAATGTAGTGGCTATATCCAGCTTGAGGCATTTTCAATATATTGTAACACAGGTATAATATAAAATATCACAATTTAAGTTTTGCAAATTGCGAAGTTCCTGCTCAATTCAGGTGACCAACAACGACAGAAAATGGAAAGAGTGGTTCGATAAGGACGCGCCCGAAGAATCAATGATACCAGATGGTTACCATACTCTCGATACTTTTAGAAAATTACTACTGATAAGGTAATTAAATTAATTAACGTTAAGGATCACATACGAACGATTATATTATAGAGCATGGTGTCCCGACCGGACGGTCATCCAAAGTCGAAAATACGTTTCTTCCTCGCTGGGCCAGAGATTCGCCGAGCCTGTTGTTCTCAACTTGGAAGTAATTTATTACGAATCGCGAGCTCTGACTCCCATCATATGCTTCCTGAGTATTGGATCGGACCCGACGCCGTTCATCGAACAGCTGGCTAAGAAACTGGAAACCCCCCTGAAGAGCATATCGATGGGACAAGGTCAGGAGGTCCACGCGAGGAAGCTGATTGAAGGCGCTCTGAACGAGGGCTATTGGGCGCTGCTTCAGAATTGCCATCTGTCGTTGGACTACATGAATGAAATTTTGGGGGAGCTGCTCGAATTGGATAAAGGAACCGTCGAATTCAATCCAGATTTTCGATTGTGGATTACCACCGAACCGCACGATGACTTTCCATTGACATTGCTGCAAATCAGCATCAAATTCACCAACGAAGCCCCGCAAGGCATCCGGGCTGGATTATTGCGAACTTACAGTTCAATGAATCAGGTAATAACCAGAAAGCAATATAAGATATATAAATTATCGCTGTTTTTTTATTAGGATTTACTTGACTATTCCGACGCCTGGCAATACATACCCCTGGTTTACGCTATATCTTTCTTGCATACCGTAGTGCAAGAGAGAAGAAAATTTGGACCTTTGGGTTGGAACATTCCCTACGAATTCAATTCGGCCGATTGGTTGTCAAGCGTGTTATTTCTTCAAAATCATTTGGACGATTTAGACCCGAAAAGAGGAATTAGTTGGCCAACTTTGAGGTGTGCGATATGTTTACACAATCCATAATTTACTACTACATTTATATTTCCTAGGTACATGTTGGGAGAAGTTCACTACGGAGGCAGAGTGACTGACGATTTCGACAAGAGATTACTGAACACTTTCTGCAAAGTGTGGTTCAACGAAGGAGTTTACTCCGACGAATTTAACTTCTATACAGGATATAAAATAATCAAATTCAAACAAACTTCCGATTACGTGGATCACATTGCCAATTTTCCGGCTACGGATCCGCCGCAAGCATACGGATTGCATTCTAATGCCGACATCACGTAAGATTACTGATGCTCCAAAAGTTTGGATTGATAAATTTTTTTCACAGATATCAGACGAATACGATAATTGCCATGCTCGACCAAATATTGGCTATTCAACCTAAAGAATCTGGAAGCAGTACTGAAGAATCTCGAGAAACTGTGGTTGGTCGATTAGCAAAGGATATGCTTGGTAAAGTTCCGCCTAATTACGATCCGTTCGAAGTAAAAGAGAGGTACTATCGAAAATAACATATTCCTCTAATTTATTGCACTAAAAATATCGTTAAACCTTTAGATTGAAAATAATGGGCCACTTAAGCTCCCTAAATATATTCTTAAGGCAGGAGCTTGATAGAATGCAAAAAGTCATATCGCTCGTTAGATCTACTCTAAAAGACTTGCTACTTGCTATAGAGGGGACAATTATTATGAGCGAGGTACATGAACAAACATGCAGTACCACAAACTGTTTGGTAAAACATTTACAATTGATTGTAGACTCTAGAAGGCGCTTTGAACATGATTTACGACGCCAAAGTACCACAACTGTGGTTGCGTCCATCTTGGTTATCAAACTCCCTAGGATTTTGGTTTACCGAATTGGTGGAGAGAGACGATCAATTTAGAAACTGGACGTTTAACGGGAGACCTTTAGTTTTCTGGATAGCGGGTTTCTTTAACCCGCAAGGTACATCGAGTATTTAATCCATATTTAAAGCTTAATCAAAACTATACTTTAGGATTCTTGACTGCAATGAAACAAGAAGTGGCCAGGTCGCATAAAGGATGGGCTTTAGATAATGTCAAATTATTTAACGACGTTACTAAAATGTTCCTTGATGAAGTGATGGAAGGACCAACTGTAAGAACTTAACTCGTCGAGTAGAAATTATAATAACCGCTTTCTTTTACTTGGTAGGAAGGAGTTTTTATCCACGGTTTATTCCTGGACGGTGCCGGATGGGATAGGAGAGGCGCCAAACTTACCGAAGCCATTAACAAGGTTTTGTACACGTTGATACCTGTCGTTCACGTGTACGCCCTTTACAATTACGAAGTGAAATCGAGTAAATACTATGTGGTAAGTTGATTGTCAATAATTACGCGAGGCGCAAAAATTCATGCGAAATTGTGAATTATTTTAGTGTCCCGTTTACAAGAAATCAAGGAGAACTGGATTAAACTACATCACCACGCTTTACTTGTCAACGATAAAGCCTCCCGAGCATTGGGCCCTGCGCGGCGTCGCATTGCTGTGTAATATCCAATGATTTAGGATTGTAAACGTTTTTATTAATTTTATTAACAGCAAATAAATATTTGCAATAATTTACTCAATTTAGAGCTTTTCAATAAGCTCTATGGTTCACATTGGGTGAAGGTGAGCAACTGTCAAAAAATGACATTTGAAATTTTTTTAAAAATACCCAAATCCCATTGGTCAACTTCAGAAAATACTCTTCAAATAAAGGGAAGAAGCATAAAAAAATAAAAAAAACTACACAAAAAAAAGTTTTAATTAATCTAAACATTAATAATATACTAGCTACTACTTATGTTCTTCTATAAACGTAATCCTAAATAAATTAGAAAAAAAATGTAAAACATTCTATAATCATAGAAATAAAATTTGCAATGGAATTTGCAGCGCTCGCGCGCCTACAATAGATAAAGTTTCAAAATAATGACCACTTATTCTAAAAAAATGCCTGAATTTATGAATCCTGCTGAGGTAAATTCTTCTTATACGTTTTGACTTGTAACTTATTACCAGCGCTCTGTCGTTTATCCAATAAAGAATCGATTTCATTCTTTTGTATGGGCTTCAACGTGGCATTTAAAATTTGTTGTCCTCCACTTTTCAGAACGACTTGGCCGTTTTTCACCTCTATAATCCCCTGCTTGGCCATGGCTTTCATTTCGTCTTTAGTAAGTATGAATTTTTTAACTTTTACTACCCTATCTCCCACCTTTCTGCTAACTGAACTCGTCGCATCGTTATTAATAGAAGCTAACGTAGATTGTAGTTGATCTGCTGGGTTGTCGATAGAACCGAATCTAAAAATAATACTCTTATTACACGGTTGTTTTTTTTAAATGGTAGAAAACAAACCTTGTAGGGGCGCTGTGGATTTTCGTAGGGGCGTTTTTTCTTTCGTACATTTTAGTGCCTTCAACACGAATGATGGGCTTGATCGATTCCTCTTGAGCCTCCTCTTCCTCGTCTTGCTCTTCGATTTCTTCCACAGCTTGCGTTGAGGATTCTACGGTTTGTTCCAGCTCATTATCGAAATCCGGTCTCAAGAATTCTAAATCGTGAATTTCCGTTTTAATATCGTTATCAGGCTCTTGTATTGCTAAAAAAAAACCAACGATAATGCTTAAAAACCGAGGTGTGATTGTAACTTACATCTTATTCTCGAATTGGGATTGTTAATATCCTCTATGGTGTATTCTCCCACTTCTCCCTCTTCTTCCAAGAACTCCTCGTCTTCTTCTGAATTTTGACCTTCAGCGCCCATTTGCTGGATGCTCTCCGACAACACCTCCTTTTCGATCTGCTCCTCGTACTCCATTTCGGCGTGCTTCAGCTCGTGCTCCTCCAATTGCTCGGCTGTTTCAAAGCTGTAATCGCACTTGTCGCAGGGATGGGGCAGGCCCGACAAATGCGTCGTGATGTGCTCCTTCACCAAATCGGCCGATTCGAATTTCATGTTGCAAATCACGCATTTCAAATTAACCATCGAGTGTATAGCGCTGTGATTAACCAGCGACTCCTTCTTCTTGAACGACATGCTGCATATGTCGCACTTGTGCTGGCCCAAGTGGTCCCAGGAGGTTTTTGCGGTGTAGTGATTGCGCATGTGCCTCGTTAAATGGTGGCTGAGCAGGAAGGTTCGTTTGCAGAGTTTGCAGGGATACGGACGTAGTCCGGCGTGGGTCGTAATGTGCCTGGTGAGTTTGATGGCTGAATTGAAGCTCTCCTCGCAGTAATTGCATTTGAAAGGCTTGTTCTCGCTGTGTACTTGTTGGTGGCGCTCCAATCCCTACAATGAATATTAATTAGGAATACTAGTAATTAGGGAGTTATTATAGTTACTTGCCTGTTTGAAGACGAAACTTTTGCTGCATATTTGGCATGTGAAAGGTTTCTCTTTTTTGTGTTTTTGCAAGTGAAGCTCTAAATAGTCTTTAGTTAGGAAGGTCTTGTCGCATTCTAAACAAACGTATTTTGGCGCGTCGATGTGGGTTTTCTCGTGCCTCCTTAACATGGATTCCCGCAGGAAGGATTTGTCGCACACGACGCATTGGTACTCCTTGCTCGCGTTGTGAGTAAGTACGTGCTTTTGGAGTTCGTATTTGGTGAAGAATTTGCTTTCGCACTCGTCGCACTCGAATTTCCTCTCCCGAGAATGATTTTTCATGTGAATATCGAGGAGTTGTTTTAAAGCGAACGTTCGATTGCATGAAGGTTCTGTACACGGGTAGCATTCGGTTTTGACTTGGGTTACTGTTGTTTTGTTTGTTGCAATTTCGCTGTCGTTGGTTTCGATGTCCTCAAATTCCATTGGAGTTTCATCTGTGATCTGATTATCGGCAACCTTTCCGATTTCTTCGTCTTCTTCTTGCACTATTTTGATTACCTTGTACTCGGCTGGTTTCACTTTAATTTGAACAACGTTTTGCATGTTTGGCTTCGTAAGCTGGCCAGTCACAAGGAACAACTTCAACGCATCATCGACCTTTTTGCAATTTGCTTTGAATATGTAAGCTTGGCTGGTCAAATTACGGCATGTATTGCATATGAACTGAGGCATGTTATCATTCTTTATCACCTCTATGGCAGTGCAAGCCATTATTTGAAGAGTAAGAGACGGTAGTGGAACGCTTACGTCTGAGCCTTTGGTAAGTTTATCGTGGATATTTGTCAAGCAATTTTCATCGTCAGTTAGACAAAATCTGCAAACTTTCATTTGCTTCAATATATTTGATCTCTCCTCCATTTTTAGATACTAAATTATCTAAAAAATTCAAATCAAAACAGCCTATATTTTTATGTACACTTTTTGACTTGACAATCAGAGACATCTAGATCTAACGCGACAGATGACGCTGACATGTGACATGACAACTGACATTGACAATTTCAAATACGTTCTTTTGTTTGAGAATATTTTGTCAGTTTCATTTGACTCACTTCAAATTAACGAATCGAATTTTCAAATTTAAATCCTGTTTTATAGAAGAAAAAATTGATTTTATTCAATGAGTAAAAAACTAATCGATGAAGAATTTGAAAGTTTACAACTCGATCGGCCCGGGAGTGGGAAAGTACACATTTATAGAAAATATCTGCCGACAAAATAAGCTGTGTTTTTAATTTTTAGACTCCCCTACAAATTCAAAAACATTCTATCGATCCGTCATTTGAAAATAAACCCATAGAGAGGAGTTTGTACATTTTATCGTAAGTACAAAATTTATTTAGGTTGGTACTAGTATAAATGGTTATTGACAAATGACATTGACATACTCTTCTTACCAACAGAACGAATACTATAAAAAATATAAACAAACAATGAATTTTTAAAAATGTAGAAAATAATGTAATTTGCAACCTTAACATTACTTTTTTAAATTATTTTGATTACAATGCAATATATTTGAAAACAAAATACCCTCTAAAAACATGAATCCTTCAATGGCACCTATACCATCACAATCCGAACAGTGGCACAATTTATACATGTACATTTTTAATTTAGTCTAATATTATTTTGGTTTAATTATTTCTTTTAATAGGAAAGGAGATGTTGTACAAAAACTTAGTGTGATCCAAAATCTTCCAAACCTGCTAAATGATGATTACAACGGAACTCTGACCCGAATTATACCAAAAATACAACAAGAGCTGCCTATGACATCCTCGATAGAATTTCACTTGATCACAAGCAAAATTTATAAAGTACTTATAGAAATGAAGCTGGATATTAATTTGTTAAAAATAGTATTGCAAGGCATTGAAAGTAAAGATCCAATTGTAGCGGGCGCTTGGAACGAAACACTTGTAGAAACAATTACTTTTTTATCGGAAGCGGCTGTAAAAAACGAAGTAAATGCATCAGTTTATCGTTGCTTGTTTAACCAAATATGTTTTGTTTGATATTTTAGGTGCTGCCATTTGCTATAAAACAATCACAATTGAATAAACCTGTTACTGCCAGAGTGAACAGCTGCAGAATGATAGGAAAAATTGCTATACATCCTCAAGTATCTACATTTGAGTAAGCTTTTTCTAATCATTGCGCCTCGATTCAGCTTAATTTCTTCGATACTATGATTGTAGCGTTAAAAAAGAAATAGTTCCTGTGACCCAAAGTCTCTGTCAGGATTGCTTATATGAAGTTAGAGCCGCAATGTGCTCAGAATTGTGCAATGTTGCCAAAGGTTTAGCGAACGAGAAGAACGTAGAAGCGAGCTTATTGACCTGTCTTGTCGAGTTATCAAATGATGAAAACGTGCAAGTAAGGGCAGCGGCTGTGAATGTTGCTGTAGCACTAATTCCTTATTTAAGTCAAGGTATTTGCTGATAAATCAATTGTATTTACTATACATGAAATTACGTTAAATTGCAGAAGCTGTAAATACTGCTGCTGTTCCCCTAGTAAAACGACTGTGCCTTAATAGTTTAAGTGAAGGCGACATGACCTTTGCTGATGTAGCAAAGAATTATGGTAAAATGTTGACTTTCCTTCAGCATCATCTGAACGAAGAGGACGGTTTGTGGTTTATCAATCAATTTGTGGAACTATCGAGGAAAGGATTAGTGTTAGTACACGAGGATTTCGAAAGCGAACCACTGGTAGATTATCAATTGATTTTTTAGTCGATTTTATTGTTAATTTTATAATTTCAGTCGATTAATTGTCGAGTTCACTGCGCAGCTAATCTTGCTAATGTCGCTTTTTTTGTACTTAGCGTCGTACCAAACGAGAAGGATAAATTGTACCATGCATTTGAAGAACTAGCCGCTGATCCGTGCTTTATCGTAAGGAAAACTGTGGCTGAAAATATCTTTGAGATCACTAAAGCACTGGGTCAGTATTTGTTCAGTAAAATTGAGTAACCATTTCATATAAAAACATTGTTGTAGGTGCAGGATCACAAGTTATAATACCTGATATCCTGAAACTAATTAGAGACGATTCTGAAGAAGTACTAGACGTTTTAATTCCTAATATCGGTAATACCTTTACTTTTCTGGCTAATGCTGGATTTCTGTCGAAAGAACAAACCACTCAGACCACTATAGACATGGGCAGAGCTCTAGTGAAGTGCCAAACAGAGATATTTAAATATCACAATTGGCGTAGAAAGAGGTCCTTCTTAGAGCAATTGGAGAAACTACCAAATTGTACTCCATCTGATTTTATCCACCAACATTTTACTCCGTTAATATTGAAACTGACAATAGAGGTGGTAATTTATTATTATGATTCTCTGTAAAGACGAAATATTCACTAATTCATTCAAACTGATTAAATATTTTAGGGGGCTCGACCAGTGCGAACACAAGCAGCCAGAACTCTTTTGTTCTTCTTGAAGCATAATGTAAAAGATAATCACCGAAAGTGGATCAAAGAAAGTTTAATAAGCACTTTATGCAATTCCGAAAGTTGTTACAACAGGCACATATTCGTTAATATGTGCCACGAAGCAATACAAGTATTCAGTTGGAAATATTTCAAAGAATCATTTTACATTCCTCTTCTATCTTTAGGAGGTACGATGATAGGCGGACCTATTGCTCACCTTGAATTCTCGCTCCTTTTCTAGTACACCTTTCCACGCATATAGATAGTAAAGAAGCGAGAGTTCGGGGTTCATAATATCTATTGTAAGATTTATTTATTTTTACAGAAGATCCTGTATCGACAGTACGATTAACTGTTGCTAATATGTTTCCTTTGTTGAAAAAGATGCTTATGATGCCGCTGGATCGTCAGTTGCAGACGAAACTCGATCATGTAGTCACGAAATTAGAGGCAAATGAAAAGGACAAAGACGTGTTGGCTATATTGAAGGCAAATTCGAAGATAATGAAAAATCCACAACTTACCAAACCGGAAGAATTGCTCGAGGAAAAGCGAAAAGTGGAGGAAGAAGATAAGGTGCATTTGGGGAAGGCGACCAGCAGTTTGGCTCCGATGACATCGAGAAATCGAAATATCTCTTCAGCGGGTAAACTAAATGCTTTATTTAGCACTGCAAGCTGATATTAATTATGAATTATTAGTTGTGAGGGACTCAAAAAACCAGAGATCGAATTCCAGAGGCCAATCGAAATCTTCGTTGAGTACTAACTTAATGCAGATGAATCGGGCGAGTAGCACCCCGAGTGGAACATTTATAAAGTGAGTATATTTGAACTTTTCAAGCGTCTTAAAATTCCATCGCTTTCTGCTTCTATAAACTATTTTTCTTCTAGTGAAATGAACTTCTTAGACCAACATTTCTATACAGACGCTGGTGTCGCATTGCCAGAGTCTGCTTCTTCAACTTCTATTAGATCTTTAGAAGACGATTTATCGCTATTGAGCGTTCAACGTTCCCAATTTATTAACGACGAGGTATCGACAATATCTGTAGAAAATACAAACATAGAAAATATGTCCGATGACGACCTGATTGAGTTAAAAACGTATACTACGAATATTACGGATGATGTTAAGGTTGATTTGGAGAAGAAAACTGGCAATTCAATATCAAAGGGTTTCGAAGAGCACGTTAGAAAGAGGAACAAGAGAAATTCTTGTTTTTTTGCCAATGATAATACCCAGAGAAATAAATCTGTGTTGAAAAGGAGAAGCCTTAATTTAACAGTGAACGAAACAAGTAGAATTCCTGTTATTATAAGAAAAAATAAGATAGGAATAGAGTCTTCCAAACTGAAAATCACTCCAGTAGAGTATGAAGAAAATAACGATAAACCACAAAATACTATGTGCAATAAAAATGGCAATATCAAGAGTAGCTTTAGCAATAGTTATAAGAAAAAAGTGACAATAACGAGTGATAAAAATTTTACCAAAGCGTCTAATTTACCTGTTTTAATAAGGTAAGCAAGCCTTTAAAATGACAAATTTTTAGCTTACTTCTTAGCTTTGCTTATTTTTTTTAATGAATACTTAAACCAAATCGAATGTTAATATTTTTTTTTTCAGAGGCCCACCGCAAAAAGACGGCCAGTCTGGACAAGTTACCTCACAAACCCGTTTACAGAAGAGCAATTTTACCTCTTGATAAGCCGTTGACTGTAACTTTATATACGCTCATTATTATTATTATTATATCCGAAATGTTTTTACAATTATTCATATTTTATAACGTTTTATATTTAAACAAATATTGTACAGAAAAGAGTACGAAATTTTATAAATATATTTTTAAATTTGCGAAAGAATTTTATCTACCGCTTCCACGAAACTGGGCAGTACTTCAGTCGGCGGCGGTTGAATTTTGGCCTCGTCCGCCGTTCGGTATTTCCCCGTTTGAACTAAATAGCCCTGCATGCCCACGTCCATTGCGCCCTTAATATCGTCGTTAACGTCCTATTCGATTCGATCGATTACGTAACACTCGATTCAGTTACAAGTATACTTACATCACCTATCATTACAGCCTGATTGGGGGGAATATCGCCGAGGGCCGAGAGAAAGAACGATGCGTTCGGTTTGCCGATCAATTCCGCGGTACATTGCGCCGAATACTCCAACCCTTTGATGAAACAACCCGGGCCCAGCGCAAGCCCATCGAATCTTCTGTAATACTTACCCTCGTGTATGGCTATCAGCTGAGCGCCGTTCTGTAAGTGCCTAAAAGTATTCGTAAAAGCCACGTTCACTCCGCTGCTTGGATACTTTATACCTAAAAGCGTCGTTCAGTCGCTCGTAATGAAACTCACTCGGAGCCAAGCCTATGACCACGGCGTTCGGGTTTTCGGGCTGTGTAGGAAACTCTTGGAAGTCCTCGAGCGCCTCCGGGGCCAGCATCAGCATGGGCCTCAGCTTCCGCTGTTGGAGCAGTGCTTTAGCGGCGCCCAAAGAACTCACGATGTCGTCTTTGTTTAGTTCGAAGCCGATGCTCTTTAGCTTCTCGTGCAACACTCGTTGGCTCTCTTTGGTCGTGTTCGTGACGAATTTTACGTTGAGTTTTTGCTTTGAAAGTCTAAATAAACAGAAGTAGTGGAAATCGCTTAAATTTAATGGGAGAATGGAAATTTCATACTTTTTCAAGGCATCGATGGCTCCTGGAATGGCTTTGTCTTCGATGTGCAATGTGCCGTTTAGATCTATTAAAACTGCTTTAATCATATCCGGATTACTTATTGCCTTGTTCGTGATATCGATGTCGATTTTAAACGACATAACAAAATGAAAGAATGAAATAATTTGTCAATTTTCCAAAAATAAAACATAGGTTAGAATCGGTTGTTATGGTTACATGTTACATATGAACTACTTCATCACAGCACACATGACGAGGATGATGTGTGTATTGTCCTTTTGACATATGACCTACCGAAACATTTTAAATCATTTTTTGTACTCAAATTTGCGATTCCATTGCTCATCTTTTGAGAAGAAAATTCGCGAGGTACAAAGAAAATGTTTATTTGGCGGTATTACACATATCACAAGTATTTGAAATAACGAAATTTAAAAAAAAACAAGGCACATGAAAAAATAGCAAATTAAAGGATATTCCAAGCTTGATCCAGATTTTCTGGCGTAATTTAAGAGTCGGCTTCCACAAGGGCCATCACGGTGAAATTAATGTCCTCTGAATCTCTTGCAATGAAAGCATTACACACCTTAGCAGCATCCTAAAAAGTACAATATTAATATTTTATGTATGTTATTGTGTGATTGAAAACAAGAATTTACCTCCAGGAAAGTATCTCTGGATGTTTTCCCGTGAACAATAGGAAACTCTTTCCTACCATCTAATTCATACAGTTCGCCATCTTTTTCTACTAAAGCTACGAAATGGTGATTCACTTGTTCTTCTGGGTTTACCTAAAAAAACAAACAATAATAACATTAGGGATGCACAATTTGTAATGAATTATAATAATGCTCACTTCAGTTTGACCTTCCATTGCTAATTCCTGATGTGTGTTGATAATTTTAAATGCAATATCTTCGGCTTTAATTAATATATCGCCTCTTTCTTCAGGCGACATATTTTTCGATTCGCTTAAAAGTTTCTTGAACGCCCCTTCAGATAATTGGATTCTAAAATGTTTTTGAGGTAAAATTCAAGTTGTACTGTTGATAGGCGTGCAAATTAAATCTTACTTATCATCATTATTTGCTATACTGTGTATTAAAGCAATGGTCCCACAAGCATTAGACACTTTCTGCTTCATATACCAGATATTAGGGCTAAGTTTCTGTCCTTCCTTGGTCAATTTTTCCTTTTCTTGTTGGGCGTATTCGTAGTACTTACAAAAACCAAAACTTAGTTAAATTAGATACGTTGTTATTAAAAATATAATATTTTACCTTTTCGCTACAAGGAAATAGTAAAATAAGAGCATATACAGGCCTAGGGACCCAAGCAAGAGTATCGGCGTCAAGACCATAAACATCAACAATTTTAAACTTTTCTGGAACTCCGAGAACGTGCATAAACTGCAATTCATGTAAAAAATAGCAAATAGTAATTAATTATTTATATACGAGCTTACCTTATTCATAACCTGGAACAGAAAAAAATAATAGTCGTTAGTTAGATCGGAAAATTATTTGGTATGATTGCTACTTACATCTGGATTAGATTCTAATGGAAACAGAGACATGGCCATTAATTCTTTCGTTAAAAGTAAATCAGTGAAATTAAAATTTAAAGAGAAATAACAATCGATATTTGCAAAGTCCGACAAAACCGAAAATGACAGGAATTGACAGTGACAGATTATCTGAAAATGCCGGTCGCCGGAAGAACAGAACACAAAATACTACAAAATGCAGAATAAAAAGATGTGAATTATTTAATAAAAAAAGAAGATAACCTCAAAAACAAGTCCATTTCGTCTAATTTATAATTTTCGTTTTTGTAATTTGTAAATACTCAACTCATTCATCTCCACAAGTAAATAGTTAACATTCTTAATACATGTGTAATGTCTTCAGTACATTAGTGTTTTATTAAATCATTTATTTTATTAATTTGTACCAGGTAACCGTTTTTGAATATTTCAATTCGACATGTTTTCAGAGAGCTCTATCGGTAATAAAATAATGAATTTAATTATATATTTTATCCAAATAAATGTTTTCACATTTCCAGATTACGATTACGAGCTCACCATGAGCCAGGAGTATTTGAATCTCAATTTAAATGATAATGGTCCGGAAAAGGTTTCTCGAAGCGAAGCTTCGGGCTCACATGTTGACGAAAGAGCCTTACGAATGATGGTATATTTACCTTTTTATCGCCATTCTATTCTTTGTTTTGATTATGTACATTGATTTTATACAAGTACGTATTTATTTTCAGCAAAAAATGGGTTACAAGGAAGGCTACGGATTAGGCAAGAATGAACAAGGCATAACTAAACTCGTAGATTTCAGTTACCAATTGGGCAAAAAAGGATTCGGCCTTAAACTCAAAAAAATTGAAGACAATATGGAAACGTGGGATTTCAATAAAGATGTAAGGTATATTTTTTACTACTGTAGAAACCACAGAAATGTTTAATACATACTTAAGTTGAAACCTTTTATTGGTTTCAGGAAGTATTTGTAAAAGAAAATTTATCTTGGTTGAGCAGCGACCGCCCGTTGAATTCCAGTTTCGAAGAAATGTGTTCTTGGATTGAGGAGGGATCACCTATTACCGATATTAACACTCAATCAAACTTCTGCGATGAGAAAATCCTAACCGAAGTAATTAAAGCAAAGGTTGAGTATTTCGTCGAGTATTTATCCATGTTTAACAAGTTTGTTGCAGGACATATTTGATGAAATGGACGCGTTAGAGCTCTGTCAGGCTAGAGCTAGATGCAATCCCTTCGAGACGGTTCGATCGGTCTTTTTCATGAACAGGGCCGCTTTGAAAATGGCTAATATCGATGCAATCACCGATTTCGAGTTCACAAATATCGATAAAAACGTACGTTTCATTATAAATTCGAATGTGTTGAATGAATAATGAATCGACAAGTATGTAAGGGGTCTTCACATTTTCTTATATTTTGCGTTAACAGCAGGTTTACAACGTGTTTGAATTTTCAGGAGTATTTTAAAGACGACAAAGGCCCATTTTACTTTGCCGATGTGTGTGCGGGTCCTGGGGGTTTCACTGAATACATCCTGTGGAGGAAGAAATGGCTGTTCAAAGGCTTCGGGATGACGTTGAAAGATGATAATGATTTTAAACTGTACGAGTCCTATTGTGCATGTCCTGCTACGTTTCAAGCTTTTTATGGAAAAGACGGCGATGGCAATGTGTGCTCTCCAAACAATATTTTGGATTTTAAGGAGAAAGTTTTGTGCGAAACTGGGGGAAAAGGAGTCCATTTTATGATGTCTGACGGGGTAAATATGTTGTTTTTAATCAATAGGTATATTGAAAGAGTTTATTTTGCAGGGGTTCTCAGTGGAAGGCAATGAGAACTTTCAAGAAATTCTCTCGAAAAGCATTTACCTTTGTCAATGTTTGGTAGCACTAGAAATAGTGAGATCTCATGGACATTTTGTTACTAAATTATTTGATGTTTTCACCTCGTTTAGTGTTGGTTTGTTGTTTTTGATTTACCATTGCTTCGAAAAAGGTAGCAAATTAATTTTCGTTTATTATTCGAAGTGCATAATATTTTTTTGTAGTTTCTATTATAAAACCTAATTCTTCGAGACCGGCAAACAGTGAGAGATATTTCGTTTGTACGAATTTAAAACGAAATACTCCATATTTCGAAAATCTTAAAAAGTATTTGTGGACCATTGTGAATCAATTATGGGAAAGGAATGATCCTAGTATTGTAGATATTTTGGAAATTGTGCCCTTGGAAGTTATAAAAAAAGACGATAAATTCTTTAAGTATATTTTCGCTAGTAATAACTGGTATGTTTGGTTTATACAATTATTATTTTTATTTATATAAAATGTTTTATTTCAGTGTAGCAACGTATCAGACATTTTCATTGAGGAAATTAGCAACATTTTGTCGAAATCCGACCTTAGTCGAATGTAGACAAAGCCAATTAAGGAAGGAATGCTTGGAATTTTGGAAAATTCCTGATAAAAAGAGAATACCTATACCTCACCTAAATCCCTCAGAACTTGTGAATACTATTTTTGATAAACTTGGTAAGTTTATATTTTTAATATACAAACATTGTGTATAATCTATGAACTCTTTTAGATATAATGTTAGCACCGCCTAGAGAAATTGTCCAAATCAAAACTTTTAACGAACTTATTGTGTGTTTAGAGGATTGGTATTATTTTCCTTTATTCAGTTCACTTAATAAAAATAACTGTAATTTTTATGCTAGTAAGTTAGCAATTTGCATAATACATAAATCAATTTTTTTAAATACAAAATGTATATTTCAGGTACATCATATTCTAAGGTATACAGATTACAGAACCAAAAATGGGTAAAAATTAAAAATATCCAATTATCAAAACATACTCTGTGTTATGGTGAATTTGTAAAAGAAACGTGCATTACAAAATCGGAAACTAACAATGAAATTGAAAATGTGAGATACAGTTTACATATCATTGATGCAATTCAACTGGGCGATTGTAATTTAACGAATATGAATTTTTCTAAAAGGTAAAGATTTTTTATTATTAACAATAAGTAATATGAAAGGTTTTTATCTGTTTTTAGACAAGAAATGATTGACACTTATTGTAAATCTTTGAACAAAGAAAACCAACGCAATTTAGCTAGAATTCGACCAAAGATGGTGGATAAATTGGTAAACATTTCATCGGAATGTTTAATATCACGAGAGGAAAATGGTTTGTTTTCCAAGTTACCCTTGCTTGGATACAATTCAATTTCGGAAACTTTTATCGTAAACTCGATATTGTTGTTTAAAAATAATTTGAGTGAGTCGTTTGAATTAATTAATTCATGTCATACAAAAATATTTGTTGCAGATCAGCCTTTTTCATGGTCTTATGTATTAAGAGTACAAATATTTTTAAAAGACAAGGTGAATGAAGAAGGTGTCTCTTTAGAAGATATTTTAAACGAAGTAAAACGGAGATTATGATTTCATAAGTTGTACAATATTTTTGTATAAAACTAAAATATATTAAACTATAAAGATTTGAAAGAAACTTATAGTAATTATAATTTTAATTAAAAATACGAAATCACAGAGCATTCAAGGTTATGTTTACTAACATGTCAAAATTGTTAACAGATTTCTTCTTTCATGCCTCAACTACTAAGGCTATTTGGTTAATTTATTTTTGTATATAACCTACAAGTAGTTCAATTACAACAAACAAATGTCATTTACCACTTATTCAAAAATAAAAATTGTGAATTGCATCTTACCTCTATCAATATTGATAAATATCGAAATATAATCAAATATAACGATTTGTTTACAGGAATGGCGACTTTGTTTGATGTCTACACGTTACTATGACTGGTGATAAATCCCGAATAGAACGAGTAATTGATGAAATTAATTCAAGAAATGCCAAGAAGATCGCTTTGTTGTTAGTTATAGGATTTGCTTGTTTTCATGGCATCTTGCACTTGAGATTTGGTACGTAATATCACATGTTAATCGAAAGTAGACGATTGAATATATAATGCTTTACAGGTACAAATTCTTGCAAGTGGCTTTTGTCTGATGGACGTTATAAAGCAGACGAAGAATGGCAGCCGTACGGATGTATGCTACACTTATACACGAAAATGTAAGCGTGCTGATTAGTAATTCAATACTCTACAACTTTTTTATATTTTAGTGACACAAGACGATGCCTCCGTTACATAGCTTACATTGGCTTGGAAACAAGATTCGTTTTCATGGGAGACACTAGAATAGCTGAACTCTATCAGTCATTCATAAAGCATTTGAATCAAGATGAAGAAACCAGTCAAAAACCGCCTAGTCAATTTACCAATTTAACCCACATCGATAACAAAATGAAAATCAGGGTGGATTTCATTTGGGCGCCCATGATTTCGAAACAAATGGTAGAAACATTCAGGCGAGTATTTAGATGAATTCCTAAATTTCGTTTAACTAATGTACATTTTTTAATGCAGAAATTGGATTCTATCTGACCACCCTCCGTCGGTAATAGTAGTGGGTAATGCTTTGTGGCCAATACAAGTTGCAAACATGTCAAAATTCGCTATAGATCAATATCAAAGAAATATTACGAGACTGGTACAACCTATAGATCTTTTGTACCAAAGAAAAACGAGAGTACTGTGGGCACTACAAGCACCTGTAAACGAAGAGAAGCTGAAACCTGACCAACAGTTGATTACAAACGAAATGATAGATGAATACAATAAGGCAGCAATAGAGGTTTGAATTTAATTTTTGATTTATTACTAGCAATTTTTTAAATAATTTAAATATTTTAGGTGTTGTCTCACTCGTCAGCGGATTTATGGTGGAGTGCCCGTTTGATCGGTCAAGGGATGATACAAGAAAGTTCGGATGGAATCCACCTGGCTCAAAGGGCTCAAGAGCACAGTACTCAGATACTTTTTAACATGTACTGCAATGACTACATGAATTTTAACGACGGAACCTGCTGTAGTTCAGTTGAACCGAGGACCACCCTGCAAATTGTCACTTTCGCTGTGATGGCTCTATGGTAACAAACACAATTTAAATATTTAAACGCGACCTTACATTGAATATTTTCCAGTGTCGTCGTAACGTTGATAATAGTATTAAGAAGAATAGTTAAAAAATTCAGAGGCGGTAGAAACTACGATTACCAACGACTTTCCAATGCCGAATTCCAATCACAGGTATCCTCTAATAGTAACTATTACGAGCTTTTTAAGGCTCTATCCACGATGACGCTGATAATGGCGTACTTTTTCGTATGCGATCGTACGAATTTCTTCATGAAGGAAAACAAGTATTATTCGGAATTTAGTTTTTGGTTGCCGATCGGTTACATTACAGTATTAGGTTTGTTCTTTATGGAAGAAAGTAAATTCAATAAGGTGCTCCACCCCGATCAATTGAACGAGTGGAAAGGTTGGATGCAAATAGTCATATTGGTGTACCACGTCACCGGAGCTTCCAGAGTTCTTATGATTAGCATGCACATTAAAGTATTAATATCGGCGTATTTGTTCTTGTTAGGTTACGAACATTTCTCTTACGTTTGGTACAGAAACGACATAGGTATAGTCAGTTTCTGTACGATGCTCTTTCGGCTCAATTTCATGACTGTAACGTTGTGTTTGATCATGAATCGACCATATCAGTTTTACTATTTCGCTCCTCTGTTATCGTTTTGGTATGTAATGGTATATTGCTTTGTGGCGTTTCCACCGCACATTACGTCCCAAAGTTCCGAGAACAACGTGGTGCAATATTTTTATCTAGTTATTAAGTTTATTTGTATGTGTTCTGTGATTACGATTCTGTTTATGTCGGAGGTTTTTTTCGAAAAGATTTTCGTCACCAGGCCCTGGAAGGCTCTGTTCGTTACCACCGATGACGATATACACGAGTGGTGGTCGAGGTGGAAATTGGACAGGTACTCCGTTATGTGCGGAATGGTTTTCGGCGTTGTAATGATTCTGTCTCAAAGGTACAACGTGTTCGATGATAATAATCATTCAAATTTGTTTTCGAGGGGTATAGCTTTAAGTTCTACGTTGGTAGCGTTCACTGGTATAGGTTCTTATATTATGTTTACGTATTTCTGTAGAAATGAATTGGAGTGTAGCGAAATTCACTCGTACATCGTTTTTATTCCGATAGTTAGTTATATTCTTCTAAGGAACGTATCGGGGATATTGCGAACGAGGTACTCGAGTTTGTTTGCTTGGTTCGGGGAAATTTCATTGGAATTGTTCATTAGTCAATATCACATTTGGCTAGCGGCCGATACGCACGGTGTGTTAGTACTTATTCCGGGTTATCCAGTTCTAAATCTTATAATAACAACTTATATATTCGTTTGTGCATCGCATGAAGTTCATAATATCACCAAGGTTTTATTGCCTTATTACGTTCCCAACGACTGGAAATTGGCACTGAGGAATTTAATTTTGTTCCTTGGTGTATTAGTACCAATCGGTATCAATGATGGAATGTTTTGACGAATCTATAGCAGTCTATTTTCAGTAGTAATTTATTGTAACAAAAACTTTCATTCCAAAAATTATAACTTATTCTAAAAATAAGAGTATCAAAACATTCAAAACACAATGAGAAATATCTATATTGTTAAAGTGATATTGTGGGATGGGTAGGCAGCAAAAACTTTTTCATTGTGCTTGTAAATACTAGTTTTTGTATGTGCACCTGAAAGGAAAAGAAATAAATGAATGAATGTAGAATATTGTTTATACTATATTTACCATAACTTAAATAATCCCTTATTGGTTTTCCTCACAAAAATTAAGAAACTCTTGTAGGCCATCTGTGTCGATCAGGAACTGCTGGAAAGATTCGCGGATTGATCTTAAAAATTGTCTTTGATCTTCCGATAGAACTGCTTCAGTAAAATGGATATTTTCGAGTTTCTCCAAGTCTTCCTGTTCGTGTTTTCTATTTTCCGCGTGACTTATTGCCACTTTTTGCCACTGTTTTACTTCCTTTTTAAGTTTTGATACGTAATTATCCGGATAATTAAATTGACAATCGTTAGTTCCTTCATCTCCTTTTTCTAACCATTTTTCTTCTGAATCATCAGCAATCTCTAAATTAAAAAGAGATGAACGTCTCTTCGATGAGCTTACCCTAGGGGCTCCTACAGATCCTTTCAGTTTATCGTTTTCCATTTTTAATGAGTTTTATCTTATAAAGGTATATCTTCGTTTTTCTGCATTCACGTTAAATATAAATATGCAATTTCATAAATTCTTAATACTCACTGTAAAAATATTAAAAAGTAAAATGTTTAAATTTTAACGAAACTCCAATAATGACATATATGTCAAATATGTCATATTTCAAAGCTACTTTTTACTTATTTTCTTTATGGCCTCTGACTTATTATTGCATATATGCAAAATTGAGACATTGACATTAAAATAGTAGATTATTAAAAAGAAGAAATAAAATACATAACCCCGAAAAAATGTTTAAATTTTGCAATTTTTACAAAAATTATTATGGAAAAGGGTTGTTTATAAAAATATTTAACCGTCCACTGCGAGCAAATCATAAAAATTTCTCGCAATCCCTCGATGTTGACACCAATGTGGCCAAAGATATTATTTTATACAAACATGATAGAACTAGTTATTTTAAATTGATGAATGTCGCTGGATTCGTGCAATTCGGCTTCTGGACTTACCTATCGTTTACAGCGTTTTCAACCTTGAGGGATATTCCCGTTGAACCGGGCAGAGGAACCCGGTTTTGGGAGAAAGTCAACTTGGGCGAAAGCAAGTATCGATATGCCATATCAGTTGGCTCAGGACTCTTAGGTAATCCTCTTATTTATACGCAAATAATAGATAGTAGAGCAAAGATGTTTGTTTTAGGTTGGGGTATCCTGGCCCTAACTTGGATGTATTCCCTACGATCAGTGAAATACCTGATTCTTCGTAAAGGCGGTCAAATGGTAACAATTGGCACTTACACTCCGTCAGGAGGGAATCGACTGATGAACTTAAACTTGAAATACTTGAGCGCCTTAGATACAAGATCGACTGCTAAAAATTACATACCTTTAAAAGTACAAGGACACTCATTTTATTATTTAGTAGATATGAAGGGAGAGTTTAGGAACGCCAAGCTGTTTGACCACACCGTTGGTATTAACAGAAAACTTTTGTAAATGAATAAAGGTTTATTTAAAAAAGTCTGTGTTTTTCCATTTAATCGAGTAATTGTTTGTTATAGAATGGACTACAATTGTCTTGTGTGAAGTGCGAGTAGCCACGTCTCAAGGATTTCAAACATCTGGGGATAGAAGAGTAAAGTGAAGAAATAGCAGACCAAATTCGTAAAATAGGTAATTCACTTACAATTTTTTTAACAGAGAAAATTTCGCATTGGGCGTTCCTCTTGTGGTCGCCGGTTTTACGGTTTTATTTTTTCTTTTCGTCGCGATTACTTCAATAGGAATGGGCGGTAAGGATTGAATCCGTCTCGACCACCTTTGGGGCGTTTTATCTCGCTCGCATTTGATCCGCTTGTAGGGCAATTTGGGCCCCCCGTAGCGGATAACTTTTAATTTATTCCTCGAATTTTCTATCATTTTTTTTTCAACGTCAACGAGTGTCAGGAAAATTATCACTGCCAAGTAAACTAAAACTTAGATTACTTCCTTTGAGACGGCATTGTTGAGGATATTTTTCGCGAATTCAAATTTATGTAAAAGACGTTTTAACTTTCGAGCACAATGCGCTCGTACGACAGGCCGACGAACAATTAGGGAATTAAAGGGAGGAAGTTATGATTCACCCTCCTACATCGTTTTATTGTGTTCCTTGTACTTTTTCGCAGAGAAAAGTTTTCTATTGAACAATGGAAGTCGGCTAATTACATCAAAAACGCGGATCCTTTTGAGTTTTCTGCGGGTTCCATTTTATCTTCTTAAGGGTGATATTTTTTTATGATTTTTAGATTGGTTTTTGATGTTATCAATGAACTTAATAGGATTTTTTATTAGCCTGGTTATTGGATGTTTTTTAATTGAATTTTTGCAATTAATTAATGTTAATCAGGAAGAATGTTGGCTATTTTATTGTAAAAACGTTCAGTTCGTCACAATAGATAATATAAAATTAGAAATAAGCTTAAAAGGGTCAGTCTAAAGTTGATACATAAAATATTGCACAGTCTTTACAAAATCGCTTCTATGGTAGTAATTTGTGGTAATGCCCTTTCTTGCTGTTTTCGATTACGTAAAACGAGTGCGGTTTGCCGTTACCGGGGAAATATTTCGTAAATTTCGACTTTTTCGGTTTGCTCGGCACGTAATAGGAGGGCTTCTTGGGTTTCTTCTCCTTCGGCGGTTTGTCGATAATGTCGTTCCAACTCTGCGACTGCCTAAAGTCCACCACTGGATATTTGTCCGAGTACACATTTCTCCCTGCGGTTAGTTGTTGCATTAACGGCAAGTTCCAGTGGTAGATTTTCGCCGGTCTGCCGTTGTTCTTGAATCCCACAGGTAGATTCCTGCTCTTGCTGTGTATATCCAAGGAATTCTGGGCGTTGTGAACGTAGTAGTGCGGATGCGGCGGCAATTTCACAATGAACATGTGTGAATCGTCTGATCGACTGTGATGTCTCGATTCCACCGCTAATCGCTTCTTGTGATGGCTGTTCGGTCCTCTGATTTTTTGTAGACCTAATTTCGTTAGCAACTCGTGGTTCTTCGTCGACGTTTGTTGCTTGCCGAGTGATAGCGTTGTGCAAACGATTACTATCACGGCTGTCGTTAATATTACATTCCTGCAATAACAACAAAAAAATTCGATTAGTCTACGTTGTATCTCATATTCTTACATCTAACAGTATTTTTATTGCACACAACGAAATTAATTACAATCGAAAAAAAAAAGCAGAGGAGCGCCTTATTGAACATTTATTTATATTATTTTTCCGGCGAGAATTAACAACTCAATAGTCGACGCACCTCTTGTACGCGTATGGAGCTTTTTATGGTTAGTAAAGAACGCGAAATTTAATTAGCGTACACTTTGGAATACATAAATGTCTGTGTAAACTAGCTTGACGAAACTGTTAAAGCATATTCCGGCTTATTTGCTCACATGTGGGCTTGGTGCAACTGTGTGCTTTTTAACTTCACGAGCATGATTTTACTTGTGCAAACAACAAGAATACCTCGACGGGAAAAAATCGTGAGACCAGGCTCGTACGAATTTTTATTCAAACGGTCACACGAATGATCAAAATACTGGTACACCCGCTAATAAGAGAAAGCATTTTAGAAGTATGCTAGAAAAATTGCGTTGAATTGGAACATCAAAAACACGAAGAACGGTTCGTTAGAATTTAACTTTATACTCAAATCGAGTTAACAGGAGAAATTATCTTCTATATTAAACTTAGCGCAGATAAGACCACAAAGCGACTCCGGATAAAGGACAACTTTACAACTTGCACAAACTGGTAAATTAAATTTACTCCGCTTGCGATTCGTTTCAACAGGAAATCAAAGCTTTTAAATCATTCGTGCAAATACGTTTAGTATAATTATAAAGTTTCGTTTTTTTTTAATCTCAACTTGCTATTTACTTTGCGTTAAACTAACCATGACGTTGTGTTTTTCAATTTAATCGAATAATAAACGAAATTACCAGGAAAGTAAAAACAATAAGAAAATAAATAAAAAGGTTTAGCTGAGCGGATGGAGTGATGATAATGCCAGAAAGTGAGATTGACCTATAAAGATCGTCTTTTTTTGTTCCACATCGTTGCTCTTTAATATCAACATTCAATTGATGCTGTTCAAATATAGAACATTTCTTACAATACTTGCAAATACAAATTGTATAATTGATACCCACATAAATCATATCGGTATTGAATTATCGAACATAGGCACTCCCAACATCTAGCGGTTATTGAACATTTTAACAGCCGCACCGGATTGATTTATCGCCTTTTGGCCATCGGAAACGGTTAAAATATCGATCGCCGCAAATTAGACGGAAAGCACATTCGAAAGGTACCCATTTTAATGTCAACCTGTTGCATAAAAATAATATATTACCCGCAGTACAACGCGCAGGAAAGGAACAATTTACGCATCTAGTTTCCACAAGTTTAAACTAACTGTCGCAGACGATGGAATTTATAATCCCTGCATTTAATCCCGAATTAAATCGATCCCATTACGACGCCAACAGTTTACAGGATGTCGCAGGAATTTCATCCGAAAGATTTTTTCAATAACGGAAACGTCTTCAGTTTTTTATAAATATTTCATGTGCAACTATCTTAGAGCTCGCTTTCCTTTCAATTGGATTTCTTGGAAATATGAAATAGCTCTTTGATCTTTCTTTTTTCCTTCTACTTTTATATACCTTTAGAAATTTCTGTAAAGGTATTTTTTATTTTATTTGAGTCTACGAGTTCTTCTCTTTATTCAAACGTTGATTCAATTTTGATTCGGGTTTTTCATCGTGTTTGTTCTTATCTATCTTGGTATTTGCAAACCTCTACTAGAGCTATAATAATTTCCAGGATACAACAAGAATTTAAAGAACACCTATAATATTTCCTTTAACATTCACTCTCTGTTAAATCCTCTTAAGGCTAGAGCTTTCCATCCTGGTCGGTACGTTTAAACAATACCTACCACGAAGAACCCGAGGTGTTGTGAGTGCAATAGAAGCTAGAAAACGGATTTTTTCCGTTTCGGGGTATCTCACGAGTTCTGTTTGGAATTGCTGGGTTCGCGCCGCGCCTTCTACACCGCCGGAAGCCAATCGAGAAAAGCTAAAATGCCGATTCCACTTGACGCGCCGCGCCGCATTCAGCACACACACAACTCGCGAAACTTCAGATATTCGCCTCGAGGCGATAATATCATGGGCATGGGAGCAGTACGCATTGGGTCATTAGAGGTCACGTATGGTGGAATACCCGGTGCCCGGTCCGTTTGGTGCCGTTATAGTCCAGGGACCCGCGATTCATAACAGTTTCGTCTAAGTGTCGGCTATTTTGTAATCATTTTTCATCCAGCGATATTCGCGTTACGTTGCACTCCGCGTTCGGAGAATTGAGCCTTTTAGGAGGCGTAGATGTATCGCGCACGTGGGCGGTGCGCTCAAATAAATCGAGATTTAAACGGTTTAACGATGGCAATTTAATTAATTTAAATTACACTCTCTCTACTCCAGTCGATCGTAAGCGATTGTAAGTTTGATGTTGATTAATTGCCGAGATTTTCACAATTTCAATACACTTTAAAGACTTGTAATTGAGCTGAATTTATACTCGGTATATAAATTGCGTCGTTAATGAATTGGACTTTTCCGAAATATATATTCGGATCGATTGTCCGATTTATTTGTCGAGTCGTATTGATTGGCTTTTACGTTTATTTGCACTAGCATTAAAGAAAGTACGAAATCGTCTCCCGTACCCTCCGTGTTCGACCAACTGCGAAGTTATCGAACAAAAGCGGGATTATCCATATAATACGACCAAACAAAATCGGGGTGACGAATGCTATCGCGACGAGATGATTAAATCGCTAATGCTTCGTGACATAATCAAAATTTGTAAATAAGCACATACGAGAACGCTGTTGCACCGCATAAAGGAGCGGGCCTACTTTTTTTCGGACGGCAAATTATAATAGGAGGATAATTTATTACAAGAATCGAGCGCTTTGGCGTGTACTAATGATGTCGAAGGCGGGTGTACCGCAAGTTTTTCGGACGACAAACGAACATTAACGGAACACACATGTTCGGAATTCGACCGTTTCGGTTGTTGCTCGAATGATTTTTTACACAGAAAACGCATTCGTTAAGTCCTAACGGACCGACTAGCGTTAATTACATCGAATTAGACGACGACCAGAACCGAGAAATTGCGGCGAAATCGAATCAAAGTCGCTTCCCATCTTCAAGTGGGGTTATTAATTTCAATTTTACTATCCACCACTTGAACCAGTCGCTTGTATATCAACAATTTATTGCGGGAAAGTGCACTTCTCGAGCGCTCTTAGAAAAAATTATCGCGCACTGAAATTAAATTTAATGTCGTCCCATACAAAACAGTAGCTCGAATTGAGCATGCAACAATTATGCATCGAGTGCAGCGTTATCACTGGAGGCTCAGATTTTCATCAAAGCGACGTAATTGCTTAATAATGGCGTTACAGAAACAACCGGGTTTGATCGTATACGTGCCAATATAAAATTAACGCTTACACGCAGGACGTGGGAAATTAATCGAATTTTCAGTTAACATCATCAATACCTAATGGGCACGTACGGAGAGCGGTTCGAACTAATGAGAGATGAAGTACTAATGTATTCAGTTAATAAAACATTCGAAGATTCTTATCCCAGAGCGCCTGGTGTGTCAAGGAAACGCTCGCGGAAAAGAACAGAATAACCAACGAATATATCTAATATAATTTTGTAATGAGATCCACAAAGAGACGCTCTTACGCCGGGCTTTTTTCTTTAAGGTTTCGCGTCGAAACACAGCGGGGGTCGTATTACGAAGGGGAATCGAATGACAACCTATAATCGATACATAGATACAGATAAACTACGGCGATTCATACCCGAATGGCTAGATTTTTCCACAAAAGCGCGAAAGGTCATTTCCAGGATCGGCGGAAGCCGTTCGGAAAATGAACCGCCCAACCGCGATGAAATATTATTTCGTTAAAGAAAAGCGAGGAAAATTGCCCTTTTTTTTATTCGAACGAGGAAATAAGAGGAAAGGAAACCAACTAAAATACCCTCTTTTAACCGGTCGAATTCGTCTGAACCTCCCAAGTAATAAATATATCGACTTTATAGGCCACTAAAGATGGAAAAATCCGCTACTAATGTTTCGAATTTAACGCTCGAGCGAAGTCTTTTTAGTCATTGCGACCGACGAAAATTGGTAAACACGTACGCATAGTTGATGGGTTTTTACGGCCGTTCAACGGTGCGTCATCTTATAAAATATCTTGATCGCTGGTAGCCCACCCAAACTAATAGCAAAAAGATGCTCCGAAATTATGCCCATCATAAAAACTTGCAAGACTGGCCCTCGAACGTAACATAAATGGTATACATAACTAGTTAATATCTCGACGGAGTGGAGGGCTACAGGAATGTTCAGGATGAAGATATTAATTCGATTAATAACTAAGATTTTGATGAAGAGTAGCTATTATACGTATAGGAAGAAATCTTTTTACTTATTTCTCGTAAGTATATGTGGCTTCCAATTTTACCGTTTCGAGTTAAGAAGTACCTAATTATCACTAATGATTAATATTTGCTGCGAAATTAGATCGAATTGACCGGTAAAATACCGAAACAACTAGCCGTATTATGCACTAGCAGCATCGCATACAAGATTAATGATAATGTGTTAATTTAATAGCTATCTAAACCCCTCATTCATAACCATAAAACCAACAACTAAACGCTTATAAATCAAGCTCTTTCAGTATTTTTTTGAGACGTAAAACACCGGTAATAAAATCGCGCAGATCCATTTGCCTGCGATATGAAGTCATTACGCTTAAGACAAAAATGAAGGAACTTCTCGTTATTTGCGATTCCTCTCATTAGTATCTGGAAAGCTTCGAAACCGGCGGAATTGCAGGCTAAAATCGCGCAAAACATGTAATAAAGCGGCTCATTACGCGGACTTGGCACTATAAGTGTACAAAACAAACCCGATTGTTAGATGATTGTAGAAGATAGAATTGTATCACAAAAGCTTCCTTCCCTCAACAACAATTGTACCAGCGAGTCTATCTTTCACATATCAAATTAATAACTAAAATTAATGGTACTGTTGATTAAATTTTGTGTTACCTATATTCTGAACAAACTAGTATCTTCTATTAGCATATAAACACGATTGTAGCTCTCTTACTATTATTATCCAGTGTTATCTACCTTGTTAAGGGCGAACCTACCTGTGAATTAGGGATGTTTATTTAAATTTCGGTATCTCTTTATACCTACTTTTATGTGTTTTTCTTGAAGTTTATTGGCGGTTTGTGTGAGGACTGTTTGCAAGTTTGAGTGGGTGTTTGGGGAAAAGAGGGTTCAGCTCGTATATCCCTTCGTTATTCCCCTGTTTGTACTAAGCTTTTATGGATTGTGTAAATGGAGCAAATACGAGAATGATCGAAATTGAAGTAGGCTCGTACTTATTGCGGTGGAATTTTGTTCAGAAACTGGCTGAAGAACTGGTCTTCGAGTCCATATGAAGCGGTTTGACCATTTTGAACGAAAAAAATTGGTGTGTTGTTGACCTTATTCCGGTCGCATGCGAACACCCTTTAACACGTCTACTGCCTAACGATAAATTCAATAAATTCGTTCGGTTATGATAGGAAAAACTGCAGCGAGACAAAGTCGTCTTCGTGCGTGCCTGGTGGCAGTTCGGGAAACGTTTAAACGCCGCCGTATAAACTTATTACAGCGTACGTATCGTTATTACATTCACTATACGACTTCAAATTGGATTCTAATCTGTTCGGATGGTTTATGACAGTCGTAAATTACGTACAGAAATTGCAACTTTTCGTTTACTATAATAGCATGTGTAATACCGCGATTTATCGCGTCGGAATTAGCTAGATTTCAAACGTGATAGGTAGTTATTTTCAAACTTCAAGCCGAATCAAAATCAATATAATAGTGTTTATAGCGGCGGGAAGAAGAATGAAGCTTTAGAAAATAATTGAGTAGCACTCGACGTTAGTTCATTAGAAGTCTCTATGCAATTAAATTCATTTTGCCAATATAGAGGCGAAGGAAAACAATTCGCTTCCTTCATAAGTGGTATCCAGGAGTTACGAACGAAGTGAGCGAAAGATAAAAAGGAAATAGGAAACCAGGCGAAAAATCGATAAATAATGGCCAAAGGCTCCAAAAACAATGAAGCAATAAGAAAGTTGTCAGGTGGCAAATTCGAACTCGAACTCAAACAGTTCAAATATGAATTTACCGGAGCATAAATTCACGCGAAAATAAAGAACAGCGACTCCTTTTAGATGAAAAATAACGAGGTGCGTTATGAGGCCCGTTCACAAAGAGAACGGGAACTCGGTTTTCCCGTTTCTCTAATTAGATTCAAAAACAAAACTATACAAACAAAATCTAATTTAACACATTGCAAAATAAAAATTGTCCTGAAACGAATCCGAGGAAAACGAATAATTTGAAGCAATATTTTCGGATATACCTGGAAAAATCCTTATCGATTTTTTTGTGAATTTCAAAGCGACAATGTCTGAGTAGAATCATTAAATATTAAAAGGCTAGTGTAGTATTCCAGCAGGGTACGTATCACACCAATCGAACTTCGGGGAAACGCCAGGTTAAAAAAATAACACTCCTGCGTATTGTTCTATTTATGTTCCACTTTTATTCGAAGAGGAAGTTGTTACATGTGTGCTTTCGGTTCATGTTAATAATGAATTGCTCTTATTTATGAACGCTACACTTTTCCGAGTATTTTAAGCCGGATTTTTTATAAAATTTTTTAGTGCATTTGTCTACACATAATTTTTTACGATAAAATATTAAAAGTGGATAAAACGGTTACAAACATGTTTAGTATCTGGGAAAATTAATTTTCAAAACAAGATTCGAAGGAAGTTTGAAGATAAGATAAATCGAAAATTTTTTTTTTATTTTGTTAAGAAATGGTTCGAATTGGGATAAACCGGATGAAATGCAGAGATTGCTACCGGTTGACACTATTTTAGGACGGATAAAAGTAGAATAAGTAACGCGGATTATACGAATAAGGAAATCTGGTAACTGTGTTGCTTAGAAATGCTCTTCAGCATTACACACCTGCTAAAAGTTTGTGAATTTATCAACTATTAATTAACAAACTTCTAAAACAATAAAATTGTTTTATATCTACTTAAATTATTTCACTAAAATTCGTAGGAATTAAAATGTATGATTAGTTTTAATATTAAAAAAAAATATTACTAAGTTTGAATTGAACTTACTACATGTATACATAATAAAAAAAGTAAATTAACTCACCTCAACATTTTCAAATCTTATTGGTATATACTAGAAAAAAATCTAAACCAGGAAAATCTTCCGGTGGAAAAAGCCTCGAATGATATTTATTATTAGTCGAATGGAAGGAAACACTAAAAGTTCGCGTTTCGTGCCCGCAACGACGTAAAGTAAAGTGCACATGCGATGGGCTCGGATCGCGCTCGACCGGCACTCGGAAAGAAAATAAACACAGCAAAACGCTCGAAAAAGGCTGAGCCGACGGCGGTTCGGTCGGTCCTCCAAGAGAGCTCGACTGCGAGAGTCCGGAGTCGAAACGTCGGGCGTAGGTCGCAGAAGAGTTCTTCCAGCGAAAAGGCGACCACCACCTGACGGGTCTCGCCGATAGTCCGGTCAATTTCAGTGATTTCAATGGCTCCGCTACGGCGAGCAGGAATTTTTTGCTAAATAATTCGCCTCCAGGGCGCTTCAACTAAAGGGTTGAAATATGGCTTAAATACATACTCCTGAGGTACCTATTAGGTGGTAATGTTATTTAAGAGTAGGAAAGGGAATCTGCCAAAAATTTATGTCCGTCAAAAAATCTGCCAAAGTTTAATTCAAAAATTTATTGGGAAAAAACTATTCTGTATTTTCTCAACGAATATAGGTAGTAGGTTGTAGGTAATAGAAAATGAATTTTGGAACTCCAAAAGTATCTATTCATTTAAATTTATAAACTTATGAATGTTTATGAATTTATGATAATTTTTCATTTAAAATTCATAAATTTGTAGCTACTACTACAAAATAACGTTTCAACAAATTTGCTACTTAACGGCACTGATGAACGGTTAAAATATATAGCAAAATTATACTTAAAACGTTCTGTTTGTTCACTTCAAGAAAAAAATCAGAAAATTATATGTTCACAAATTTAATTATATGTAGGTAAGTTTCAAAAATCCACTTTTCGAAATTCGATTCAAAAATTTCACACCGAGTGACATCTTTCGACGATCATTGAAATTAAGCTTAGATGCTTGCAGGAATTTCAAATGGGAACGTGTTAGCTTGCTAGTTTACTGTACAGACGATTCCTGCCGCAAAAGTAATTTACAGAACACATAAATAATAAAATAATAAGGAAATAATCCTAGGTATTATTCTACGCCTGTAATAATTCTCTTTATATTACAATTGTGGGAATACAATGAGGTGATTTGAAAGGCTTCTAAAATCGCACTGGAGCTCGGTTAATTTCAAATCCTATATTCTGAGTTCTGAGCCGTAGATTCCTCCTTATAGTTTCCACAAATTAACCCTGCTATCAAAACTACCTCTTCAAGAGTACCCTCAACTACCCTTACTCCGAGTCCTGAACATCCCTTTACTGATACCTTGAGATACCATTATACTAACCCCAAAGAAATCAAATTTACCCGTAAAAATTATGTTTTCTACCCTATTTTATCACGTTTAAAATTGTGTGATATAATTAAGATAAGAACAATACTGTCCTTTAATTAGTTTGTCTTATCGTAATGCTTATAAATGTTCATACCATTTACAAAGTAGGTAAATATTGTCAAATTATCCCAGAGATACTATAGACGTCTGAAAAAAATGGTGTACAAACGAAAATTTGGTATATTTAAGTAAGTGCTTTAATTTCAAATTCAGATACTCAATTTTTTCATCGGTTTTTTTCTCATCTTGCGCTATATCAATATTAATAATTGGATATGTTGTTATTGGGATTCCGCTCGAAAGAGGAGAATAGTTGGCGCCGCGGCGCCAGCAGTCTCAGAAATTTTTGGGAGACGTCGTTTGGAAAAAAAGGTCCAGTGAAAGTGTGATAGTGCAATCCTTACAATCCGGGAAAAACACGAGCATGTAAGGTCGCTAATTACAGAAAAAACAATGCATATAGAAAATTGATTTTTGATTGCCTGATTTATTTCTACGTTTATTTAAATTTCGCCTTCATGATAGTAGCTTTTTTAAATTATAATCAATTAAACGTCCGAAACGTTGTAATTTTGAGTATAGCAACTCGCCTCAATCGGAATTAATTCGACATTGAAGCGAGAATTAAATCTTGTGCGATTACAATAACAATTTTTAATTGATCGAATTGCTTTCGAATTTATATTTTATTCTAAATTGGCGAGTTACGCATTTCTCTGTCAACCAGAAGGCTCTTCGACGCTTCGCGATCGAATCGATCGCAAATGATATGATTATTAGTAACGTTTCGATAAGTTTCAATAAGTCAATAAGACTATGGCGTGTGAGAAAAACGGTGTGGAAAAGAATGGTGAATTGAAATCCAAAGAAAAAATCAGAGAGTAAGTTAATTTTATAGGTACTAAAAAATAAATATTTGGGCAGACTAAGAATGTTTTAAAACTGTGTTATATGGATTTAATTTTTTGTAGAATTTGGTTTAGAATTGTTTGCTTCTAATGTTTACACTAACTGTCATTTTTAATTAAATTAATTAATAATATTTAATATTTATTAATTCAATATTATTCGATAAATTTTTGTAAACATTTTTATTTAAAACGGTGAAATTGAAAATCTCCAGACGAAATTATACATACAAAGAATGTTTAGCATACAGCTGTAATAAAATAATTGAAATATTTCATAATGTGTCGTAAACGCCAATGATTAATAAAACGATTTTTATATCTACAAGTACACAAATAAATTACCTGCTCGTATTCATAAACACTGATAAAATTACATTTTTACAGGGCCGCCGATCAAAAACCTAAAAAACCCAAAGAACCGTCCCTGAGCTACTTCAGATTGGTACGTTCAAATTCCATCCCCCAACCCCTACTAACCTAACCTCTTACAGTTTGAATTTGCCACAACTTTGGACAAATGCTGCATGCTAGGCGGGGTGATTTGCGCCGCTATAAGCGGCATCATACAGCCCTTTTTGATGGAGTTCTTCGGCGACGTGACCGGCGCCATAGTCACCTACGCCACCAAGTACGATCCCGAATTATTCGAAGATGAATTGAACGAAATCAATGCTGATCTTGAGTACGCTGTACTCCTATTCGCCATCAAATCCTGCGTTAGCGGTCTGGTAGTCATTATAGTTACCTATTTGGCCACTGTTTTCTTCAATTACAGCGCCATCCGACAGGTATGATTTTAGATGTATTAGAGAGAATCGCCCTGTAAACTTTTAATTGCAGATTTACAAAATTAGGAAGAAATTTTTGGAGAAGACGCTCGATCAGGACATGGAGTGGTTCGATTTGAACAGAACGGGGGATTTCGCGACAACGTTTACACAGTAAGGGGTGTGTAACGTTGGTTTCTGTGTGTAAACGGTTTTTTTTATTTTAGGAATATATCGAAAATCGAGGATGGAATCGGAGATAAAATCGCAATTTTCATATATTTCGAATCGTGTTTCTTGGCTGGAGTTGTTATGGGCATTGTAAAAGGTTGGAAATTGGCTTTAGTTTGTATGGTATCCATGCCGCTATCCACCGCAATAATGGCTGTATTATCTTGGGTAATCACGTTAGTTTAACCCTATTTCAACACACAATAAAATCATACATAAAACACAGATATCAACGAAATTTTCCGCGCAAGAAATGGAAGCGTACGCCAATGCCGGAGCTATAGCAGAAGAAGTACTCAGCTCCGTGAAAACGGTAGTAGCGTTCGACGGTCAAGACAAGGAAACCACCAGATACAACAAACATCTCGTCTTCGCCAAGAACAATAACATCAAACGCGGGTTCTTCAGCGCCCTCAGCAACGGCTGTCTGTGGTTCTTCGTTTACGCTTGCTACGCTCTCTCCTTTTGGTACGGCGTCACGTTAATCCTGGAAGAAAAGCACCTTCCGATCGAACAGCAAGTCTACACTCCCGGCAACATGGTGACGGTAAGCGATTTTCCGCAGGAAAAGTGTAGAGGAAATAACGAGAGCTCGGCGCTTCGCAGGTGTTCTTCTGCGCTTTAATAGCCACTTGGAATTTCGGACAAGGGGCGCCTCTGCTGGAGACGTTCGGAGCAGCTAAAGGAGCCGCTCAGAAGATATTCGCTGTCTTAGACAGCGAACCTAAGATCAAAAAGGGCGCCAACGCCGGACGGAAATTGAAGAAGTTCTCCAAGCACATCAAATTCGACAAGGTCATCTTCAATTACCCATCCAGACCGGACGTTAAAGTAAAGGAAATAATCCAACGTTTTAGATTGATTGCTAATACGTTAATTGCAGGTTCTGCAAGGATTCAATTTGCAAATCAATCACGGCGAGACTGTAGCTTTGGTGGGTAGCTCGGGATGCGGAAAATCCACTTGCATACAATTACTCCAACGATTCTACGACCCCATGATAGGAAAAGTTGGTCATTACGCTCTCATTTAAACGTTCTTTGAAATCATTGTTTTCCAGATAAAAATCGACGATGTGAATATAAAAGATTTGAATCTACCGTGGCTCAGGCAAAAAATCGCCGTGGTCAATCAGGAACCCGCGCTGTTCGGCACCACCGTAGCCGAGAATATCAGATACGGGAAACTAACGGCGACGCAGAAGGAAATCGAGGAAGCCGCGAAGAAAGCCAACGCTCACAAGTTCATCATGTCCTTACCGAACGGGTACGAAACGCTGCTGGGAGAACGCGGTTCCCAGCTGTCGGGGGGGCAAAAACAGAGAATAGCCATAGCGAGGGCTCTGGTGAAACGGCCGGACATCCTGCTGTTGGACGAAGCCACTTCCGCTTTGGACACAACCAGCGAAGCAGAAGTCCAAGCTGCTTTAGATTCAGTAAGTTATACTAATCAATATACTAAAGTCTTACTAAATTTGTGATAGATTAGCGGTACTTGTACGACAATAATCGTCGCCCATCGCTTGTCCACTATCAGAAACGCTAATAGAATCGTGGTGGTGGACGCCGGGAAGGTCCTGGAAGTGGGATCTCATTCCGAGCTCATGGAAAAGCAAGGAGAATACTACAATTTAGTAACCTCGCAGGGTTTAACGGATACCAACGATGAAGAGGGTGTGCAATCTCAAATCAAACTCTTCGTTATTTGTACTCATTTCATTAATTTTTTAGTTCATAGGAGGTTAAGTCGGACAACAAGTGGTCTGGCTAAATCGGTTAGCGAGGAATCCGAAGAAGAATTTGAAGAAGAAATTATCGTAAGTTACTTAGAATTGAATAATGCGTATTAATTACCATGCGATTTTAAGGAAGAGCAACCGAAAACCAAAGGAGTGTTGGGAAAAGTCATGAAAATCAACAGAGCCGAATGGTTTTACATATTCTTGGGCTGCTTGTCTTCTCTAGTAACAGGAGCTTCGTTGCCTGTTTACGGAGTTGTCTTTGGTAACATCATGGGAGTACGTTGATGCAACCAAATTACAATAAACGAAAATCAACAAGCGTACATTTTAGGTTCTAGCTAACGATAACGATGCACAAATCAAATCCGAAAGTAACATGTATTGCGTTTACTTCCTGCTACTGGGGATTTCCACTGGAATCGCGATGTTCCTTCAAGTAAGACCTCTAAAGGGTCGCGAGGATTCGAGAATTTGATGCAAGTTCGGTTCTTCCAGATGCTGAGCTTCGTCGTAGCTGGCGAGAAGCTGACGTTGAAGCTGCGCGCCGACGCCTTCAAGGCGATGCTGCGGCAGGAGATGGGCTGGTTCGACAGGAAGGAGAACGGAGTGGGGGCGCTGTGCGCTCAATTGGCCGGCGACGCGGCCGCCGTGCAAGGAGTGAGTTTCGTCTCGATTCGATTAAAAATTAAAACCCGCCGGCGATAACTCTTGACCAGGCTACACATTATTTTTAGTAACGTTTTTCACTAATCGCCGATTAGCTATCAATTAGGGGAGATTGTCGCTGCGAAGCGTGGCGTGATAAATTGCTCATCAGGAAATCCATTTCGTTTACGCAAACCGTGCGAGATAAATTTTAGCAAGGTTATCCAATAATTTAATTGGTGTGTTAAAATTTATCTCGAATTGTTATCACAAGATGTAACGAGTAAACACCACTGTAAAGGAAACAAATCCTTCACAAGTATGTTTAATAATTATCCCTTTCAGGCGGCTGGTACTCAAATCGGTACAACTTTAAATTTCTTATCGACTTTCGTATTGACGTGCGCTTTTTCGTTCTACTACGAATGGAGGATCACTTTAGTGTTATTATCCATGTCTCCCGCCATATTTTTCTCCATATACTTCGAGCAGAAAATGATGAACGAGGACGCTAAAAAGAATCAAAAAATGCTCGAGAAATCTGCTAAGGTAACTCTCTACAACAGCAATTACAACGATGATATAATGATTGTTATAGCTCGCTGTTGAAGCTATCAGTAACATACGAACAGTAGTATCGCTCGGTTGCGAGAAAGTCTTCCTGGATCAGTACATAAACGAATTGCTGCCGTATTTGTCTGTAGCTAAAAGAAAAACGCACATTCGAGGAATTGTACTCGGAATGGCCAGGAGTCTCCTCATGTTCTCTTACGCTGCTGGTATAAAGTACGGAGCCAATCTTATTATAGCTGGAGATATAAATTACGGAACGGTTTTTACGTAAGTCTTCTAACTTTATTTTGTCTACGAAAAGATTGATTTAACTGTTCAATTTAGTGTGAACGAGGTAATGATCGTTGGTACTTGGTCAGTGGGAAACGCCATGTCTTTATCCCCGAATTTCCAAAAAGGTTTGCTGGCGGCATCCAGGATTATAGCTCTGTTAGAACGAGTGCCTGTTATAAGAAATATTTTAAATCCCACGACGACCTTATGGGTGAGTTTATATTCGGAATTGCTTCGCTCACATACGAGTCAATACGAAATTCGTAGGACGACGAAAGCGTGGAATTATCGCAAATATACTTCTCCTATCCCACGAGGCCGTCAACATCGATTCTGAACGCTTTGGATCTCTCCGTAATGAGAGGAAAAACGGTAGCTTTAGTGGGATCGAGCGGTTGCGGCAAATCGACTATAATTCAATTACTGGAACGTTATTACGATCCAGGCTACGGGGACATCACCATAGACGGAGAGGACACCAAAGACATGGACTTGAAAACCCTGCGGTCCCAAATAGGCATCGTTTCGCAGGAACCCAATTTGTTCGATCTAACCATTGCCGAGAATATCGCCTACGGCGCTAATTACACTACAGTCGATATGGACGCCATCATCGAAGCTGCTAAAGCTGCTAATATTCATAAATTCATAACTCAATTACCGCTGGTAAGTACCTATGCAATGTTATTCCAGTATGAAGAACTGGTGAAATAGGTTTCTAATGAATTGTTGGTAAGTTTTCATAACTAAGAAATCGCATAATTTGGTTATGTAGTAGGTTAAAAAGGGGTTTTAAATTCAGGGTTACGAAACGAAAATAGGAAGCAGGGGTACCCAATTGTCCGGTGGACAAAAGCAAAGGATCGCCATTGCAAGGGCTTTGGTGAGGAACCCAAAGATCCTGCTATTAGACGAGGCTACTTCTGCTTTGGACAACGAAAGCGAAAAGGTACACTGACTATTATCGATTACCATTGTTTTGTGCATTTCTCTCACCTTCATATCACCTTCGGCGAGCTCATAAAACTTATTTAATTAAATGTTTACGTTGCCACTGCGTCTTTTCGCTTCGCAGATTGTTCAAGAGGCTTTAGATAACGCTCGAAAGGGTCGTACGTGCATCACGATCGCCCACAGATTGACGACAATCCAAGACGCGGACGTAATTTGCGTCCTACAAGGTGGTTTCGTCGCCGAAATGGGAACTCACAAGGAATTGCTCGACAAACGCGGTTTATATTACAAATTTTACAAACTACAGTCGGTAGAAAAATGAGGAATTGTTATAGTACGGAGTTGAATAAAAGTTTATTATAGTAATAACTTTCTAAAAATATCTAATTGGTGAATCCCACGCAGAAAAACCGGAATCCATGCGTTGTAGGAAAATGGCACTTATGTTACAAATATTGTAATTAATGCACTTTTACGAGCGCATAAAGTTGCATCGTGCGTTTCAATATGTCAAGTGCTTAGTTAGCGTCAGCGTTTATTTGAATTTCTATTGCGAAATGCCTTCCTGTTCAATTATACCACTTTTATCTTTGATATAAAATAATTGTATAAATATAAATAATCGATTATTTGCTCAGAGGTATTATTAACGATAGGTGTTATTAAATGAAAAATTTTATGCAAAAGTAATTATTTTTCATCCTGTATATGTTGGAGTTATTTGTAATCGCCCTGTATACTAAAGGAGTGTTTGCATGAGTGATCGTTGTGAATGTTGAGTGATCATTAATCGCGTGGATATTTTCTTCCTTATCTCACGCGTTAATAAAATGTATATCTTTCTTTCTACACCTTATTAATCGGATTTTATTACATAGTAGGCTGTGGTTCGCACATAAATGTCAAATTAATTATCAATTGAACTAAATGTTCATTTTTAAATATTGTTAACATTTTATGGAAATTTAAATAAGTAAATGCAATTAAGCGTTGAAAATTTTAATCCTTGTAATAGTTAATTAACTAAAACTATTGTAAGCGATAGCAGTAAAATTGTACACAGGTAAGCATATTTACATGCTATAAAATGAGTTTTTAGTTATAGTAAATTAATTTGTTTTTGGTGAATAAATAAAATATTTTGGGCTTTAAAATAATAATAAATCTTTCAGATTTATACAGCAAGGATTCACTCAAGAAACATATTAGGTATGTAAATTTTAAGTTTTTACTAAAAAAAAAATGAAAAATAAGTGTTGTACAAATAGTGATAAAAATACAAATTATGTGACTTCTTATTTTAAAAAACGATGCAAAATGGTATAAATCATTGACTTTTAATAATACCCGCTTGATTTACGAGTGGTAGAAAAAATATTGTATGCAACTATTCCTGCAAAATAACACACATTTCCTGCGTGAAAAACGACCGTATGTATATTAGGTTAGAGGGAAAAACATCACACCGGTAGATATAAAAAAACAAAGAAAAAATGTTTAGGGGTGGCGCGAGCGGCGCTCTTCCTGCCAGCGAACGTCCATGCAAGCAGGAAGGATCGACGGCGGCGGCAGGAGTGAAACGCTTGCGCTCTCGATGTGTGTCATCGCGATCGCGAGCGGATCGCGTCCCCGTCTTTGGTTATGTTGTAATACATTACAGCATAACACGTCTAATTTATCATGTGTAATTTTCAAATAATATTATCATCGCGTTATCAACCTTGGACTGTAACCCAGAGCACGGCGGTCCGAACACGCTAGAGTGCACTAATGTCGAGAGACTATTTTAGTCCAAATTGATTGCGTTGGTCCGTCCGTACCTTAGTCGAAGCCTTTAGTCCCGAATCCGCGTCCGAGGCGGTCGTTTTTTTATTTTCTATTATAATTCCTCGTTGTGATCCGGTGTGGTCGAGGGGTGTTCCGACACCGCTCGCGAAACGAAACCGCCAAAATTCCGCGATCAATCTACAATTTTAGTGATAGTGATAGTGAGATGAGCTACAAGGACCGCGGCTCGCCGATACTGCTCGAAAGTGGTTTCAAATCGTTTTTAGGACATCCCGGCCACAATTTTCCACTATTGAACGGTGAGTTTTTTTCCGAAACATGTGAGTTATTGTTAGACTGGCCGCCTTTTCGGGTTGCGCCTGGTCGCCTATGCGACCAATAATTTTCGCTTTGAATTATTTCGCCGGACTAATTTTATCTCGGACGGATCCTTTCGACGTTTTCGATCGTTTATTCTGTTATTATTTGGCCCGTTCGGTATGTTTTAATTAATGAATGTCCACTTTCGTTTCCTTAAACATTTTCATTAAATTCGAGCCCAATACAGCGACAGTCACATGTTTTATAGTAGGTCTCGCATGCGCACCGTTCGCAATGTCACATTATCTTATTACATTGGCGGTGCCTTCATTAGGTAGACTATTACCTAGTTATTACAAACTTTTAGGTAAATTTTCTAATTCTAAATAACGCTTCTGAAATTTTAACAAAACAATGGAATCTATTGTTGTCTCTAAGGCTAAATAGTCGTTATAACAAATAAATTGTTTGTTTATATTTACATTTCAAGTATACCTACTTACTGTGTTTATTCAATTAGTTTAAATCGCCAATGTTTTGTCAGGCGATATTAGTGATACCCTTTTATTCACCAAATATTACTATACGAGGTCTAAAAAAAATTAGTTTAAAGAAACATTGGGTTAAATTACCGCGTTTTATTCTTCTCATTAACATACCAATCTTAGATTTAATACCCACTTCACTATTAAGAGTATTGGAAAATGAGTTTGGCACCAGATAAAGGAAAGCAATTATAAAAAACAGCCAAAATGAATGAGTACCAATAGAAGTTTTTGTTCAGAGCCAACGTGGATTAAATCCAAAATAATTAGCTTTGATTTTTTCAAAACAATAAGTTGTGAACTTCAATCAAATTAAGCTTTAAACGCCTCGTACTTAAAGACAACTCTATGCACCTCTCAGGGAGATTTCTTAATAATATTTAATTAAGCAATAGTTCTAAATGTATTGCATTATTCTACATACTGGTATATTTTTAAACTAGGTGCTAATTAAAGTTATCTATATTTAAAAACAAAACGCCTTGGTTATATTTTTAAATACATCATTTTGTACGTTTGTCTCCAGTTCTTAATACATTTTTAAACAAACAGAGATGATTTATGTCATGTAGTTTGCAAGTAACAAAAAACCATTAGGTACTACGCACAAGGGGTTTAAATGTCAAAAATATTCATTCGACTCCTAAATTTGAAAATATTTCGAATCACTATCCAAGTGTTTTTGCTCATTCTTTTCAGAAGCACATCCCTCAAGTACTATCAAGTGTTAATTATTAATTAACAAGTATTATTTATGTGATAATAATTTGGAAATGTATTTTACAGCCGAAATTAAACCGTGCTCGTAAAATATATTATGTTCGGCATATAAATGTTTATTATATTCGTTTCAAAATTATAATATATTAATTAAAATGCGTATGCATCACGATATGTTAACCAGCTTTTTGACGTGAGACCGCTAGACTGTGTAGTTAAAAATATCCTAGCTCGGGTCAAAATTTCAAAATAAACCATAAAAATATGAAAATAAACATCATGCCAAAAATTTTGAATCTATTAAAAAAACTGAAAGATTATTACAATATACTGTTTTTTTAACAAATCCTCTCCATCAATTGAAACACGCAATTTTCGGCAAGAATTCACAGATTTATTACTCACAAATGTGCTTCGTTTAACGTATTAAATAATTTTTTAAAGATGCTAGTTGCATGCATGAAACCGCAATTATTTCATTTTCAATAATAGTATGAGTTTTCTAATAAAATATAAATATGTACTCCCAGCAACGTTTTAGATACTGTGCATTTTAGGCACGTGCAGTGCATAACAATTTTCTTATCTATCTAAAAAAATTCATCAGGTACCCAACTTCTAATGACAGAGTAGTTATTAAGCTAGTCTGGGAATTAGTTATATTTTGTTCTAAATATAACAAACCCACTGAAGGTGAGGATAAAATCAATAATAGCATATGCACAAGAGGTGGATTTTACTTCTACAATCTCCATCATACATATTCATCAACAACTGGTTTTGGATTGGCGTTTCTAAAAAACGTTGGAAATCCCTTGTGATTACAATGAAATTCGGCGAATAATTTACAATCGCTGCATTCCTAATTGTTATTAAAATGCTAGATTTGTTTCGTACGTTTGATGATGTCACGTACAGAAACATAAAGAAATAGAATTGGGCATAGAAATAAAATAGGCTGTCGACCGTAACGAATGCAATATCGTTAAAATAGTAATTCACAATTTATAATTCTTGGGAGTATTTTGAAAATTCAGATGATAATCTGCCAACAAGCTCTAAAAATAGTTATCTGCTTTATTTAAAATTAAAACATTTTTATTCGATGCCACCACTGGTGAGCAACGTATAATAGGTTTCGTTGCAATGAAATTTAATATATTATTTAATTACAATTAAGCATTTGTTATATAAAACGTGATTTTTTGTTGCACTTCAACATTCAATTCTAACCTGTAATTATTATGCTTTTTCTTTTTATGTCAAACTGTTCTTATTGACACGCTCGGTTTTGCCTCATAATCATAATGTAATTTAACTCCCATCATTATTACCCACTTTGTTACCAAACCCCTCGTTATCAAATAAGGATATTTACGGTATACGCGTATAAGTTTGTTAAAGAGCCAAATACGATTAATTTTATTTTAATTACAATAGTGAGTAGGTGTGTAAGTTTATCAATGTACATACATATGTACATAATGTATGCATGTATAAGTGTATAAATGCAGTTACCAATTTATTAATCTCTGTGAAACTGGTTCAAATCGGTTCATACTACATAAATTTGTCGACTCAATTTAAGCGCGATTTAACAACATTGAAATTAATTAAATTTAGTCCACCCGGTATATCCTTATAATACAGGGTAACCCGTTTTGGAATAATAATTATGTATCTTATTTGACATCCAATACTCGTTCGAAATCGAATTAAAATTCCTTTTATCCGTTTATCAGCCGTACTGCGTTCGCGTTTTGATGGAATTACAATTATGTTTTCGAAAACGCGACTCCACAATATATCAGTCAGATTTGAATTCGATAAGATTTTTTTGTTACTTTACGTACGTCTCAAATCTTATCGCTCACGTTTCGAGTGCTTTAATGGAAGGAATTGTAACTCCAAATACAATGTTTACCCACATATTATGATAAGAGTAAGGAGGTAAAAGTAATATAAAGTTATTAATAAATTTTAAGAATTGTAATTTATAAATGAGTAGTATTTTCATTGCAAATGAGTTTTTTACGCATTATCCAAAAAATACTTATTTTTACGCTAATAATTTTGTGTTACACCTTATTCCAAGGTCTGCATTTTTATCTACTAGTTAAAGGTTCAATTTTTTTTAAATGACCACATATAGAAGTAAAAAATTATTATACCTTATAACACAATCGTTAATGACCCATTAATTCATGAATTAAGGTTTTTAATTGTGTAAAATCTTTATGCTGCAATTATTTTAAATATCCTTAAACTTTTGCGGAAATTTTCATAAAAAGTAAATACCCGCATCAGGGAAATTTGATAAGCATATTTTGTAGATATCGCATCAGATAAAAATTAATGACGTGTTTAGCTGTTAACGATTAGCTTGAACTGTCAATTGAACGTTGCCCGAAATTGTTTATTATCGGGCAAATTAGAAAAATTAATGTTGCCGTTTAATATTAAAACTTTAACGTTTAACATTTATGGCGAAATTATTCCTTTAAAACTTGCCGGGAGAGTTGGTAAACTTCTTTTAGAGATTTTTTTTCAATACGAAGTTTTTTCGCAATCGAATAAAGGAAGTAATTAACGGACATTCTGTGATGAATGCTTTGCGACGATTCTTTCAACACGTTATCCTTAGAATGGTATTTATAGAGTATTTTTTTAAGTGCCTCGCGTTCCGCTATTCATTAAATGAAGCCTTTCCGCAGCACATAAATGTATAAAGATAGGGATTCCAATTCTGATCAATTACTCAGCTTTGCAAGGACGACTAATGAGTCTTTTATTAATTCGTTTTGTAGGATATAGAATCAATAAAGTTGCTAATACACCTCATAGGATAATTAAAATCTGATAATCACTTAGGAGAAGAATTTGTTTTGTTTTTGACAAGGATTATTGATTATTGAGGAATTCCATTAAATTCGCACGTCAAACAGATGGATAAAAATAACAATCATGTGGTCCAAATAAAAATAGCCAAAACACGAGAACCGGAGTAGTAACTAAAACATTATTTTAACCAGTCGATTTCTGGTAGTTTCGCTTGGCACGAGCGCTACCGTTTTCCATTCTAGTTTTTTTTTCGTACGTAGACCGTACGCACCGACTTTTCCTAACGAAAATACAAGCGTAAAACGAAATAACTTCGGCATATCGCTCGATTATTTTCGAGCGCAGAATTCGATGTCTACTAAAAATACACCGGCATTATTCATACAAACGAATCTCATGTGATTCGTTCGGTGTGTAGGGGAAACCAAGGCATCCTGCCAAAAAAAAATCCTTTAAAACTAAAACTCCTCGATTATAACTCGTTGGATACATTTTTACAGGAGTTTTTTTAGGAAAATTCGCTACTATAATATCTATAATTTTATTTAATTTCTCATTGTATTTCTGTAATAGTAATGTTTAAATAAATTGCCATATTGGGAGAAAGTAAAGTACTCGTGTAGGTATAGTAGTTTTCCATGAGTAAATAGGAAAATAGTGTTGATTTGTATACGAATTTTATTGCATGAATTATTCGTTTGATAAAAGAAGGTTTTGGACGCTGTCCAGAAATTCCCGACTAAAGAGCATCTGCTTCAATCACGGATTTTGCATGCTGCGAGTATACTGTTTTGTTTTTTAAATATACTTGCGTAATAATTGAAAATTTCGTTTATATTTCTGTTTACTTGTAAATTAGAGCGATTTTAAAATTCATTTATTTATTCAGGCAATTCTAACAGTCAACTGTTCAAGGAAATTTTCTAGCAACAAACGTTAAAAATTCACTATTACACGTTTAAAAACTAGATAGTAAATAATCCTTACGTTCACATATTTACTCTAATCTCGAAGTATTTTTATGTAACTTTAATTATAAAAAAATACTACTTACTAGTGTTGTATTCTACCTAGAAATTATCGGGAAACAGTGATAAGAAAACTGGGTCGAACCTTTTGATAAATGATAAAATAGTGTGTGATTTATTTTGCAAGCCTGTATACATATTTACGGCAAGCCGAAATTTCAAGAGGTTATCATTAACGAAATTTAATTAATCATTACAACATTAATTTACCCTGTTTTCGATAAATTGAAGATTATTAAAATTTCTCCATGAATCTTGCTTTAGTCACATGAGAAGGTTGAAATGAATTTTTACTATCCGAACGAATGAAGCGGCTCTATAAATATTTTTCCACACAGTCAATGAAATTTTAATTAGGCGCTCCTACGCCTAAATTTTTTATAGCTATATCCTTTTAAACAAAATTATTTTCCTGATAGGTGGGTTGCAAATCACGTTTCTCTATTCTATTTCTGTTTTGAGTGCCATGTATTTAATTATTGGAATATTTAGTTACACAAATATCTCTTGTAGGTTAAAAATATTTAGAATTTTCATTAGGAACATACTATTAGATTTGTGTGGATTCGACAAATTTGAATTAATAATTAAATTTAATTAAATGATAGCTGCAATGTATGACAAAAAACTGTAAATGTAAAAATGGTTATCAATGTTTTATTGATTTGAATCGATTTTTTTAAAGTTTGTTATCCAAACATCATAATATTTTGCATTAATTTGAACGATTATTACGTCTATTGCAGTTTTATCGGAATTTTTGGTTACAATGTACATATACAACAATTTGATAAAAAAATTGAAGATCAGCAAAATCTATATGTCCTTGTTTTTTATTAGACGAATTTTTTTAACTTAGTTGAAAATATTTACAAATATTAAGCAACATTTAACATCCGACAACTTCAAATTTCATATTTATATAATAAATAGATTTGCGATGAGGTTAGTGATAATTTTTCCGCGTTAAAAATCGCAACTTTGCGATGAAGTTGTATTTTGAATCGCCTAATATCTGGAATAATCGAGGAAACAACATGCAAAGTTTTTCTGCTGCAATACCAGGTAAATTAACCTTAATTTCAATTCGTATATTTTTTAGATATATTGGTATAAGTGTCATAAATATTTATGATACCTACATATCTACCTACTTTTAACAAAATATTTCAAGAAGGTATTACTTAGGAAAATATATTTCTATTTTGCAATTCATATTAAAAAAAACTATTTTTTTTCTAATAATTAGAAATAATTAGAAATTAATATTTTTATTGAATTTATTAACATAATAATTAATTATTTAAACGATAATAATAAGAAAATTATACACCACACCTTACATTAAATCAAACTAAAATTTTATTTACAAATATTATTTTATTAGGTAGGTAATTGAATAAACACATTTTATTTTCAATATCAAGAAATTGAGATACCTCCTGATTTCTTTATTCCTGTTACATCCAACCTATAATTTGTCATGGAGTGTCCTCTTTTTCCTATTTTTCATAGAATGTGTTTACTCGAACATTTATAATTCTCAATTGTCCATTAACAACACAAGCACCAAATTTAAAATTATTTAAAACTAAGCAAAACAGAAAAAACCACTAAATAATATGGATCCTGCGCAAATTTCTCCTGACCCACAAGCAGCACAATTTTCCATGTAAATCCCCAATTATTTCGAAAATCGATAGAACACACCACTTTTGATGCACTTCAACAATCATTCATTAATCGGACTAATTTCAAATGCACCCACTTCCCTGCGAAATTTAATGATTTACTAAAGGCGACATGAGGAGGCAGCCATATTGTTGCACTTTAACGCAAATTGCAGGAATACGTTCATTGCATTTCGTTATTCGCATGCATTGCGCCGAACGTTGCCGAATCGCGACTGCAAATCGCCGCCAGTTAATGCATTCAAATTCAAAATTTATTTATAAATTGACCTAACGAATTTCATTCAAAGCAATAATATAAATTAACCGGTCAACGTGCTGTTAATCCCGAGCTACAACAGCAAATGTCGCAATAATTCTGATGATCCGGCAACAGCGCCGTTTATGCGCTTTCTACCTATTTTTCCGAAGCGGTAATTCCTAATTTCTGCTGTCCTGATAATCAAATCCCACCGAATGCTCTGACGTTGAATGCAATTGCAACTGCACCTTGCACTCGATGCAGGAGTTAAGCGAGCCGATCGGCGGCAGCTTATCGCTCGTTCGCTGCATTTCGCGGCTAAATGCTCTACGCATGGTGCTTGAGCAATGATCAGGATGGATTTTTGCAATTGAATCCGCTTTGTTTAGCAGGGATTTTTGGAAGATGTTAATTTTGTAATGGCCATTTAGATGTATTATGTATTGTGTGATTAAATATTGTTGTATGAACAAAGGAAAATAATTGCAGGAATGAATTATTTTGTAAATTGTGCAGTAGGTGATAATGCTTGCAGGAAAATAATTTCTGATCTGTCAATAAGAATATAAATGAAAGATGTTATGAGCTTTTTTGAAGCTTCATGAGCTTTATATAGATTTTTAAAGTGTACGTAGGAGGAATTTGGATTGAGATGTGGTATGTGAAGATTTTCTTTCAACTAATTTTAGATGCCGGTAAATTTCCTTGCGATTTCTGGTTCAAATTCCTGCAGCCAACGTGACACTCGAAGTTGTTTTTCACTCTTCATTCATGCCGAGTTTATACAACTACCAACGTACAATGCTGCGCGTTTGATTGCCTATACGTAGCAGTTAATTGTTGCAAATATTTGCGGATTCGAACTCTTTCCGTGCGACCTACATTAATAAAAACAAGAAAATAGCAGTTTGATATGCTCACGTTTATTTCTAAAACCGCCGAGGTCCGCTGTTGCCACGCGTTTTCTCGCATTCCCAAACGGCGAGATTTTAGAATCGACCGTCCCCAGCAGGAATCCGTTTTGACGGTCGTTTGCAGCGGGATTCTAGTAGTTGCCAACGGCTCGTATTTTTAGATCCTTGTCTCAATCCAAACGATATTTGGATAGATCTGACAGCGACGCCGCGTAACCAGCATCTCCTGTTGCCACGGCAACCGCATGGGCGTCGCGCTGCCTTCCACGTGACCGTTTCGCGCGTTTCCCGACATGTGACCAATAACCAAGACTGATAGCGCTCGTAATAAAATTTTCGTCCGGCGTTACAAAGAGCGCTTTTTCGATTTGTCTATCGCAAACGTACCTCATTTTAATCATTTTCATCTATCAATCGGCGATTTTATTGTATGTAGGATTGTTGTAGGATTCGCTCGCAGGAACAAATTCGCTATCATGAGAAAAATTTAAATGCAATTTAAATCTCATCTCGATGTGAATTCGCGATAGCGCTAATTATAAACAAATATCCCCTTACGGTTAGCAATTTTATTAATATTTAATTTCGCTTAATAATCGGTATTTACTTTGTGGTATTAGTGTTTAATTTGCTGGGAAAACCTTCGGGTCTGCATACATCGTTGGGTGCATTCAATACCGCCATAAACAACGCATTAATTCAGTTTTATCGATATGGCATGTGTTAATTAAAAGCAACCCTTGAAGCTAATTAATTAATTCTAGTTAAGTTTAATTTCTAAGCAGAATGTTGAACATATTGCTCATTAATAGAAGAGTAAAAGTTTATTTTAAATCGCCAGGATATTTAGTAGGTATCTAGTAACCTAGTATTCAAATAGAACTCCCTATAACTTTTTTACATCATCTGTATGGTGTAAGCGGACCCCTTAAAATCGCAATCTGAAATTAACGCATATTCTGCATATTAAATACGCGTTTGGAAGAATTCGGACGGTGTGGTCGGTGGATTCGTTGGAGAAAAAAAATAAGTAAAAGTGATTTCGTACGGTGACTGTTGCGCGAAGACGCCGCCGCTACGCTACGTCGGGGTCCGAATTACCAAATTTTCACGCACTTTCTATTTCGCTGGCGTTTTGACGTCACGCACACAATTAACCATTTTTGGGTCCGCACGTTTCCGACCGGGGTCAATAAACCGATCCGAACAGTACTTTTTTTCAATGCTTTTTGTTTAAAAATTATGAATTATAGTGCTGTAGTTATAATAGTCCCAAAGAACATTCTTTGAGTAAAGTAGCTATTCGTCCACACAATTTGCTTGGTATGGCTTTCTATGGAACATACCTTAAGGAACCCTTCCCTAACCTACGCCAGGATAATCAGGAACGATTGTATGATTGCTTGATTATGCCTTTTGATAAAGAGAAAATTTGTAAAAACAACCATAAAGAAAATTTAAGTGGATTTCAAGTAAATAATCAGTAAAGGAACCTACCCTAAGAAACCCTTCCCTAACCTACGTCAGGACAATCAAGGACGATTGTATGGTTGCTAGATCAAGCCTTTGTAAATGAGAAAATTTGTGTTTTAACAATCATAAAGATTTAAAGCATGGATAATTGATAATTGCAAGTCGATTTCGAATAACCAGCAAAAGAAGAAGATTGATGTCATATATCCGAGTAATTACGCAATAGAAACTGGCACTGCGTCGAAAAAGGATTATTCGCTTTATCTCTAGCGGAGAAACGAGCGCGATTTTGTGATTTTACACAGTATTCGCGATCTCCTCCACCGTTTTTACTATATTTAGTTGGCGAATTTCACTTTCACTCGCCGAGTTACATTAGTAGCATCGTCGTGTTAAATAATTATTCAGATAGGAACAGAGAAACCGACTTACTCATGGATAACGGTCGTTTTACCGGTCCTGCCGACGTCGAATTGTTATACCTCTATATCCTTTCTTTATTCTTTTGATTGATTATTAATTAACGCATTTGCCAATGGCTCGTTCGAATTAACTTTAGCTTATCAATTATAGGTAGGTACTACATCAATAAAGAACCTCGTTTATTAAGCGCTACATACTAAAATGTTAATTAACTGTTGATAGTTGATAAGTAATGAAAGTTGAACTATAATTTATAATTAGAATGGTACAAAACACCCGGTATATGAATTGTGGAAGGTCCAAAAAAGTGTCCGGCTTTTTATTTGTTTTGGAAATCGACCAAGTCGAAAATTACTCTTCGCTGCCAAACGTAATTTCACCTAACGCCAATTATTATAAATTTAATGTTTCATGTAACTGCTACACCCGTTTAATCCACCACGGACATATTTATTACTAGCGATCTCTTAAACGCCGATTAGGCCGACGCATGATCGCATTATTGGGCACCTGTTCCGATCCAATACAATAACTATTTATTTTTGTTTCAGGTAAGGATCATTAATTTGTTTGACACCTTGACAGTACCGTAAAGTAAGTAGGTAAAGTAAATTAATGGTAATTCATTACCTCTACTTTAATTTTATTGTTTATTTAAGTTGTTTAGAATGAGGGGTTAAATTTGTTTCTTAACTTTGGTACGTTTAGCTGTAAAATTCTGTTATAAGTAATGAGTAGGTATATTAAGAGTAATAAAGTGGTTTATAGCCGCAAAGTAACTGGACAAAACCGCCAAAGTGCTGAAGGTGAGTATGAAAAACCGATGTAATTTAACAACAAAAGTTCGCCGACGGAGAGAAAATAGGCATACCCGCGGAATTGCGTCCGATGAAAGTGAAACGCGATTCGAGGCGAGTCGAGGCGAGCGAGCGGTTTTTTAGCGGTTCGAGCCGGACGGACGAGTCGCGTCGAAAACCAGACGCCTACGTTCGCGTACGGAATACCTACGTTTCGCGAGACTTTCACTTTTATTCGACGGAAAGAAATGGCGAGACGTGCATAATTTACGAGCCTTTGAAATGGCCATATTAATCCGAGATGCGTACCGGTTTTGGCCTAAACACCCCCCAACAATTCCTCCTAAACTATACACCAGCAAATATTACAGAGTATATTAAATAAGCAAAGAATCCACCCTATACAGTGCTTTTCAAGGAACCGTCCATTAGAACTAACTAAAACTAAAACTTTAGGAGTAAGGTATACTTAATCAATGTTGTGAGTTTTTCTAAAATATTTTTAACCATATGTGACTTCCGATTTTACCGGAAGTAGATGGCAACTTCGTTATTTCAAATAGAAAGTACCATATTTGACATCATTTTTGATTTTTTTGGAAAAACGGTCAAATGTATTTTCATATCTCTAGTATAGTAGGTAATAATGCACCTTGAAGTTTGAAATTTGGTGAAAAAATAAAAATAAAAATCGACCTGGTTTGGGATTTGTGTCCAAAGTCGCCTATTCTCGAAAAAATGAATTTATTCCATAATTTTAACCTCACTCTGTACCTATGCTTATACGTTCTATTCTGAAAAGTATATTGAATGTGCCACGGGCGCCCCTTCACGTTGCAGTACAACGTGAGAGGATCCCGTCCACGTGCGACCCGGTGTGCTCGTAACCAACCCCTCGCAACCCTTTTTTCCCGACGATCGCGGTACGTTAGTTTCGTGCGATTCTCAGACAAATCCGGTGGTGAGGACTCGGTGTTCCTTTTGGTGGATATTAAACTTGAAGTTTCGACATTCCAGTGATACAATTACGGTTATTATAAAAATATAAATTAATCGGGTTGTAGTTATTCAAATTTTTTAAAGAAAAATGTTTTATGTTTTTTATTTAAAGTTTGATTTTTAAATTTTTCTAAAGCAAAATTTTATATTTTTAAAATTAAAATTCTATTTATTTTAGCAATTCTATATTATTTCTTTTATCACTGGAAAAAAAGTATTCTATTATACATATCTATATTAAACATTTTATTTTACCATTAAATTTTATTATATTTTATAATAAAATAAATAAAATATATTATATTTATAATAAACTATAAGTTTAGACATAAATATACTGAGTGTTTGTCACATTACTGCATTATTTTACATATATAAAAATAAATCGCAAAAGAATTCTATGTAATATTACAATACTTTTTTCTCAGTAATAAATACAAAACCGAAACATTAAATTGTTATTAATTAAATTGTTTCTTCATTCATTATTAATTTTACTTTCTATATTATTTGTTATCCTCCCATTTAAACGAATTTATTTATTACAATTTTCGTGCATTGTCAATAAAATAAATTCCATTTTACAAACCAATTGCAAAATATGTACATATCTGCATGTACCTATTCTAATAACAAAACAATCGTTTAAAACATTTTTCTCGCCCGTTTAATTCAGCAGGTATACACTCTAAATAAAAAACAAATCCAAAGAAAACCGCTCTCAAACCATCTGAATCTCGACGACGTTTAAAATTGCGGCTACTGCTTGGCCTCGGGACAACTATGGATATTTATCCATAAATTATCCTGAACAGGAGTGCGAGCGCTTCTACAACGGGCGGCCCAGCCCCAGCACCTCCAACGCGGAGTGCCACCCCCCTTGGGGCAGGCAATACGCGCCCAATCCCTTCTACGAAGCCAACGGGTTTTCGTCGATGCAGAGATTTTTCAATAATGCAGGTAAATTCCAAATTTCAACATTTATTATCCAGAAATGAATATTTCGACGCAATTGAATTAAAATCGTTTGGTATGGAATTTCGTGATTATCGTTTTTTTGTTCAATTGTATTATTTCTCCGCTTACTTTTCTTTCGGGTTTCATCATATTGTGAAGCATTATGCAAAACTACTCCGAGATAATTTTAATAATTCATAAAGGCCCGGCGTTAAACCGGACTACATTATGGTAATAAATCCGTAAAGGAGAAACGAACCTCGGCGATTTACAAAAATAATTTAATTTTCTTAAAACACTTAATCAGCGAAGAGGTGTTCCCTAGGGATTGTCGTTTATAATTTAATCTAAATATCTTTTGGAGAAATCGCTCACATGATATTACAATTTTCCCCTATAAAGGAAAGCTTATTTTCCAATAAACGCTACTCTTGGGGAATGTCACTGGCGTGTATTTATGAGATAGCACAGGAAACATTGTATTTTTTTATAACGCTTTATGAAAGCTCTTGATTTAATTGAGTAATTTTTTATGTAGCTGAAGCAATTTTGCTTGATAGTAATTTTAGTACGAATATGTAATGGAAGGTAATAATTATTTTTAAGAAGAGTGCGTATATAACACAAAAATTTCCTTTTCTATTTTTTGTGCAATTTGAAACAAACTGACAAATTTTCATAAAATCATAAAATGCACGATAGTAATATAAGCCCCAATGTTGGTAAAGTACACGAACGCTCTCAGAAAAATTGGATTCTCCCACTGCGAGACTCCTGCAAATCGCAGGAGGCAGTTCGCGCGTCCGAGCCGAGGAGAAAGAAAGAACAATAACAAATCGCCGTCCATCTCAGTCGAGCTATCGTTTCCGGCATTTGCGAAACCGAGAGTGTTATTTTGTTTAGCTTTGGCCGTCCCCCACGTCTGTCGCCCCCCGTCTTCGCGTCCGAGCTTCGATCCTCATCCTCGTCCAGTCGCTCTCCGGTCGTACCGTACCGCAGAAGAGCGTTCAGGTGTGCGTGCGTACCCGTACCGGCGAAAATTATCGGTTGTACAGTACGAACTTTCGGCTTTTCTAAGTGGGTGTGCGGCAGTTAGCATGTGTTAAGGCATGAGTTTTGTGGTACCGGCGAAGGAGATGGAGTACCAGCTGCCGCCGGCGCCGAACGGCGCGCCGCTCGGCCACCAGGTGCCCGTCGGGGTGATGCAGGGCACCCTGACGCACGTCCAGGCGCCGCAGCAGCAGGACGAGTCGCAGAGATGGACGCAGTACCAGCAGCTGTGGAGGCAGCACGTCTATATGAACGGTACTTGTCTCGTTTACGGTGGAGGGTTTTTTTTGTTTATTTTTTTGATGTTTTGGTTGGTAAATTGTGGTTTGTGATCATCATTTTTGTGGAGACGGGAGATGTACATTTTTTTTAATGGATAACTTTACCTAACTTGAGAGAATCGTGAGTTTATTTTTACAAAAAACGTAAGGGTTAATATATTTTTAATTAAAAAATATAATACAAATATGAGATTAATTTAATTAATTAAAAATTAGATATGATCAATTTTTAATTCAATTTTCTTTAAATATTTTCAAAACCCTACCCCACTTTTAAATTTTTTTTGTTAATAATATTGCAATACTTTCATTAAATATTAATTAATTATCCCCCCAACAAATTTCATTATTTCAATTATGTAGGTATTATAATGGAATAAAATCGTTTCATGATCATTATTTTGAATCGAAATTTATATGATAAAAATGATGTTTTTCCACTTTTTAGGATTCTTATTGAAGGCGATATATTTTTGGCTTCGTTAATAGTTTGTAGTAACAAATTTTATTCTAATACATAAGGTCAAGGCTAAATCCTCAAGAATTTCAAAATAAGAAAAAATTAGGAAAGTAGCCCTTCATTGATAAAAAATCCTTATTTCCAAGTATTGTGTGGCAAAGCCATTTGGACGCCTTTTAAAAAAAAATTCTAATTTTTTTATGTCGTAAAAAGAAAACTATTACTATGATTTTTCTTTTAATTTTCTGGATTTTTAGTTCTAAATTAAATTTGACCGAATTTGGTTGACCAACTTCACAATTTTTGACCCCCATGTAACAACCGAGTGCTATTGTTGTTGTGGCACGCGCGTTAAATTTCTGTTTCATTATTACGCGCGCGTTAAATTTGAAATTTGGCGAAGGTTAAGCTCCGTGCAAGGCACCTACTACGCAGAGTTCGGGCGCGTTTTTGATTGAAAAGAAAGTGTTAAACGAGCACCGTAAAATTACATTTATGAAACGAGAGGTATATCTGTGACGGTTCAGTTTTCGACGTGAATGACCCCTGAAATCGGCAGCGAATCGACGTGGAAAGACCGAGACATTTTCTCCAAAAAATTTTACCATTCACCACCACCCACTGTAATTATTTTTTTTTCTACCATTTATTACACCGTGACAAACACTCGTATAAAGACTAACTTGTTAACTGAAAACGAAGCGAAAAAAAAATAAAAAATCCGGGAATGGAAATACTCCGGCGTTACAAAACGTCTATCTAACTATATAACGACTGTACACCGACGGCCTTGAATAGATATTTTTTTCGCATAATTAAATATCCGTCGCCCGAACAGATGGGAAGTTGGAAATAAAATAAAACGATCGTTTTGTACGGGATCTTCAACGTGACGACGCGAATCGAATAGGCGAATAGGCGAAACTTTTAGTTGTGCATCCTAGAGAATCGCCAAGGTCGATAGAGAATCGAAGAAGTCTTTCCAAACGACTGAAATACCTGCTGGTTTCTTTCAGTAAACGTCCGAAGAAAATCCAGCCATTTTAAAATCGCATTGTGTAATTAGCGCTTAATTATTTCCTTTAGTTAGTAGATTTGCAATTGGATTGAAAATATAATAAAACTGCTAATCTTTTCGTGTTTACTTGCCTAGCTCTAACAAATTTTATCTCAAGTATACGAGTTTCTAAATTCTCCAAAATTTGTTAAAGGTATGTTTATATTGTGCGATTTAAGGCACTTGTGAAATTCGGAGGTGTATAGAAAGTAAACTATATGGAAATATAGGTAGATTCATTAATTAACTCCTTAATTAAGTCAAGTTTACTTTGTTTTTCGCGACGAAAAAAAAAAACGAGGTCGATTGGCCGTTAATGTCGAGCACCTCTTGCGGTTCATTTGGAAAAGTTAAATGTCAAATATGGGTAGGAGTGCGATCGTTTTTTTTTTATTTTTCGGCGGAGTGAAAGCTGATGTCGTTGCATAAATAAGAGCCGAAAATTCATCTCCGTCCGAGATTTTTATCTTGTCGCAATAATAAAAGCAAGTTCGCGAAATAATTGCATCCAAACGATTCCCCTGCATGTAGGTTTACAATGAGCGATTATTGTTGTCTTGTTGGGTTTGATTAAAATCTGCGAGAGTAGCGAGTTTGGTTTTTTTTGTAAATTAGTTTCTGTAAAAATATCGCAGGTAACTAAAAATAGGACGATGCGAGTTAACTGCGCTCTATGATGGGAGTAAATAAATAGTGTATAGTAGTTTAGAAATTTGTGAAAAATCGTGTTTTGAAAATTGCTTCTCTGGCATTGAATTTTTAGCGATTAGTCGATTTGTGTCTATTTTTTTTTCGAATTGTTCGTTTTTTAAGGTCGGTTTAACACACCTCACATTGTTCATTCTGTAACATAGAGAATAGGAAGCGAAGGACGACCGATTTGCCAACGTTGTGGATTAAACAAATCCATTGTGGTGTTCTATTTTATTACCATGTTTGTCAGAAAATAGTGTATGTTTAAAATGTTACAAACGATCGGCGTATCATATTTCAATTCATGCAAATGCAATAACAAATCTCCCTAATCCTAACAATGGCGAAGGAACAGAGCGCCTCCACCATTTTTTAAACCAACATCTCTCATCCAAATGGCGATTAATATTAAACTTTTTGTGTAAACGATTAAAAATACCTTAAAACCTTCGACATTTACCTGCATATGGCGATCTTTTCCTCTCGGTTTCGAACATTGTCGACTCCACCGAATCGCAGTAGGCGTTTCGCAACATCGCCGCAAGAACAAAAACAGTCGAAAGCGATTTCTGTATCCATCTCGGTTTCGAATGAAATTTACAAGCTCCTAACAGAGAAAGAGACTAGTTCCACTTGCCGATTCGCGGTGAGCCGATAAACTTTCTCCAAACTGCCACGAGAATCGAACTTCTTCCGGGATTGGGACACCGCAGTTTTATTTTTCGCGGTGTTGCCGAATCTCCATAGGTACCTCTAATATGTATGCTTTTATAATCTTTCAAATTACGACCTAATAGTCTCAGGGGAATGAAAAACCCGAGGTAATAATCTCTATTAATTCAAGACAATTTTAAAAGTAATTTCTCAAGTCATTCTCTAGTTATTTTCAAGTCATTTTTAAGTCATTTTCGAGTCAGTAATTAAAATTTTCAAATCATTTTTCAAGTCATTTTCATTTCGAGAAATTACTCAATTATACGACATGGAGACAATTTTCTCACCATTTTCTTATAAGGAATTGAAAAGGGGAGATTGAGAGAGAGGTTCATTAGATTAAACAATGAAATTAATACTTCATGATGACATAAAAACGAGTAATCAATAATAATTTTGATTTTTGTATGTGAACGATTTGTAAAGGCGATATTGCGGTTGTGCTTATGGGGAATCCCATTTAGTATCTACTAATTATATTTCATTACGGAACGCTAATTGAACGACAAACCGTAAAAGTAGCAAGAAAATCGAGTTTTACGATAGGTTTTTTTTATATTAGCAAAAAATGCGTTTCCCAGAAAACCGTTTTATACTTATTTCACACAAAACCAAACCAATTACAAATGGTTCATTTATGTGACTATTAAGTAAATTTCTTAACAAAAATAACTTCGTATTCACTCAATTACAATAATGACTTTTTATGTTATCAAAGAAAATATTTTCAATTAATTTTCTTTGCTCTTATTGGTACTTGTAATTATTAGTATTTTTTTACATCTTAACTACTCTTCTTCCCACTTCCATTTTATCGATTGTAAAACAAACGACTGTATTGTACTCACTATACAAACCTAAATATTCAACCCAATCAACGAGCGATTCCAGATCAAAACGCGATTTATCACAACAACAGTGATTAGTGGAAACGATGTAAATAATTAGAGTGTCTACCCAACCGTTATCGGTTATAGTAGTGACTAAAAAACAACTAGGAAGAACGTACGGACTGTGTATTATCGTTGTTGCGATATACGTCGGTCTTGTTCGGTGCAAAAGCACTTTCATTTTCGCTCAATCGATGAGTTCAGTGGGCCAAATATTTCATGAAGAACGAGCACAGAACCGTACCGGCCCGGTTTCTGTTTTAATCCTACGTTAATTGCTCAACAATTATGCCGTTGACGTACGCTTTACGTTATATCTGATATCGGCAAATATTTGTTGAATTTCTAAAAAGTTAGGTGGATTTATGGTGGAATTTTTATGCAAAAACGGTCTTTCCGGCCTTCAAAACGTATATCTATTACAATTTGCTTTTAGTGCGTAAAGTATATGAACATGTTAATTAGACACTTAGGAATATTTAATTATTTTACATTGATTTTTTGATCAGATATGTGTAGGTGTACAAGGAAGCTATCAGTTGTGTCCTCCTCTTTAGATGCTTTTTTAATCTCCATCATTTTATTTAGTCCCTCATCCATGTAACATTGTCTAAGATTGATGGACGCGTTCACATCCATATAAAGGTATATTCATTCATTGTTTGCGTAAAACACAAACGACAGTCACATCGCAAGTACATACGTATCTTTTGATCAGATCAAAATTATTGTACACTTAGAACAGTGACAGGAAATCGCTTATTAAAAATATCCTCGAGTTTAACGGAGATAATAACAGTTGAATTGTAAATAAGATATTAATTTATTTTACTTATTGTGAGTTTTTTACCAGAAGGTAAAATGCTAGGAAATAAGTATTTCTAATGCTAATAAATCAAATTACCTTTTGATTAGCGTAGGTTTAGGAAAAATTGGATCAGGAAGACGCGCGATTGCTAATCATCTTTTCCCATTGCTCACCCACAAAAGGAATTGCAAAAGAACATAGCCGAACAATGCGCGTGTAAATGTTTGTTCGAGCCGGTGTGGCGGAGCGTTCTTTCGATCCGCCGCGGAGAGAAAGTGCAATTAGTATTAGTAGGTAATTGTCGAGGCGAAGTGTTACAGCCGACAACAACGCCGAGACACACCGATGAAGTAATTGTTGCACAATAGCTGCTTATTCTTTTCCGCCTAAAAACGCTTCTTCGGCTTTTCTTATTCTCTCATAGTGAATATTTATGAATTGTACTTTGCGTTTGTTGTATACTTAAGACACATTGTTGTTTTTGTATTGCGTGTGAACGAGAAAACTAAAATTTACCTAATTAATATGCCTAAGGATTATCGCACTTATAATCTTAATCGAAAATCATTGATTACTCGTAGATGATTAATTACTTTTGTACCATTTTGATCGAAGCAATTACACTTTTGGGGTTGGTATTATTATCTCTCAGATATAAGGTCTGAGTATGCCACAGTTTACCTAATCCTTATCTAAAGGTGAAAATGAAGAATAATTACATTATAAGAATTTTCCTCTTTAAAGCGAAGGTGATAACTGTTAATTAATAGTTTTCTAATAATTATTACTTTTTAGTAAAACGAACTTTATAATTTTTTATTAGTAGATTGCGATTAGTACCCGATTTTATCGCGTTTATAGAAAATTATAGTTTTACGGTTAGTTCCGATATATCCTAGTTCATTAAAAAATAACGACTACCGGGTCTATTTATTTGTTAACTCTGTTTTAATGAAGTATTCTGCAGAGTTTTAGACGGCCATTTGCAGGCTTTTTTGAAAAAATTCGTTCACCTTGGTGCGACCTTCGGCAGCAGGACAGTCTAGGCATTCTCGATTCTCAACCACTTCTTAGCAGATTTTTTTTACATAGATTAACTTACCTGCCAGTACTAGACTCGCTAGACAAAGCCGCAGGTATTCAATATTGTATGTATATCAAGCGAGCTTAGTTATAGTCCGGAAGCAAATTCTCATTATTAAAATAAATGTCTAAAATGTGTCTATATTTATTCTTCTCTTCTAATAAGTTACAACATAAGTTTTGTCCTAGTAATTCTAGTATTTATGCTGCTTATGAACACTTTTCTTTACAATTTATTATTTTTGGAGAATTTTCTTCAGTATTCCCTAATTGTTGGGGCTTTTCTTGAAGACTTTGGGAGCTGATAATCGCTCGGACTAAACGTGCTTTCAAGCATACCAGCAATACTTAGCAGAGTCAAAAAACTGGTTATAAATTATTAGCATCTCCCGTTCATGGACAACAACTTTTTTTGACGTTAATATTATAGTATATGAATACAACCGATAATTGTTTGTCTATTCATCTCTATTTAGATTTACCTCGAGGAGGGATTCGCAATATTGCTGCTTACCGAGTATACAGCATAATAAAGATATTTGTTCAAAACAATTACTAATATTAATTAAGTTTTTTTCGTTTAATTTATATTGGTGATTTTCGTTGATTTTTATTATTTAATAAATCTTTTTTGTTCCAGGTACGTCTTCTCAGTAACGAGTTTTCATATGCACCAATCGTAAGTACCTTCATACTTCGATTTAATTTATCCTGTGGATATTTTCATCATAATCGTATTTTGAAATCTTTTCATCACAATTTTTTCGTATTTATCTAAGTATCTACCTCCAGTTTATTAGTGCACTTACTAGATACATAATTGTATGAACATCATGCCTAGAGCCCAAGCAATTGTTTAAAACTAAAATGTACTCGAGATAATGTAAATAACTATGCTAAAAGATTTTTTAATGAATTCCAATGCATCAAAATTTCGATGTGCTAAATCGGGATAGTACTGATTGTGGGAAACGGTAGTACCTATTTTATATTAGCGCACGCGCCTTGTATATTTAATGCATGATTATAAATTAAAGTATCGAAGTTGGTCGGTGTCGTTGAATTATTATCAACTCGGCTAATATAACGCATACATTACGGTAGAACAGCCATCAGTCATTTTTAATCTGTCAATTAGGGACCTAGAATGGGAAGCGAATAAAATGGAATGTCAATTAAATTTCAATACGGTATTGAAACGATACTAAATGGTTTTCTAAATTGTGATTCCAATCGTTCGGATTCTGCTCGGAGGCGAAAACATTCTACTCGAGGATAAGAATATAAGGAAATCCAATTCGATTTGCTCGCATTTTGAATTGCTCAATTTGTGCGCTCGTTTTTACCTAATTTTAAATACTAATAGCATTTCCTGCAATGGCAAATTTCATGCAAATGGCATCAAGAAATTAAAATTTCTTCGTTATTGCCAAACACTTAATCCGGCGGTAAAAGTCGAAGGAAACGTAAACATCATATAATGCAATTTTTCCACTTTTTGCACACAAACACGCATGCATCTTACGTAAGGCACGTCGAAAATTCGTGCTGAAACGTCGGTGAAAGAGTACTCGACGGATGATTATTCATTTTGTTCCAAATTTCAATAACCAGTTTCGAATACGAAAACATTGTAATTAACGCAAAAATGTGTGAACGAAAAAAAAATGAAAGTGAATTAATTGATTAGCGGGTATTGAGCAAAAAACCGGTACACTTGTTTCAAAATTGGGCCAAATCTCGACCGGATTTTCTTCGTGTGCCTGGTAAATTAGGGAAAAGTGTCTACAATGAAACACATAATATTTTAAATAGTAACAATATTTCTTTACTCCCATAAAACTGAACAATGATGTTGATATTTAAGCAACATTTACTACAATTAGGTAGTTAAAAAATATTTATGTCGTATTCATAAATTCTAAACGTTAATCTCGCGCACGATCTCTACATAGGGTTGTCTAGAAATTTGCTGCTCCTTCGAACGAATGATTAAATTAATTCTATTTTAAATGCATTTCTGTGTTTGTGTGACTTGAATAGTAAAATCGAACGGCTTGTCGACCTACGAGAAAGCCGACGAGCGTGAGCACATTTTCTTACATGTGCTCTATTTGATTTTTACAAATCACCAACTGGATTACCTATGCTTGTTTGTTAAACGCCGGTCATCTAGCATTAGAGAGATTGTGAATAGGTTTACACAATAAATTCAACGAGGTAAATCTATCTTTGAAACACTTGGAATCTTTGAATTTGAGACTACATGATGATCGCTGAATTGAAATTTTAGTCAATAAGAGGGTTAATTATCTACTACAATTTGAAACAAAAGTCAACAAAAGTTTTTATCGTCTATTGTTAGTTTTAATTTTTATAGGCATTGAAGGAATTGTAGGTAGTCGTGGAAAAGTAACACAAATTATTAAATTTACTCCTAAAGTATGCCTAAATAATATACAATTAATTTTACTGTCGCTCGTATAGCAGCAGTACTTTCGTGTACACGCAAGTAGGTATAAAGGTATATAAATAATTCAATTTTGAAAGACATAATTATTATAAAGCGTTTAATAGACAAGTTACCTTTCGCAGGCATGCGAAAACGAAAATAAATTGAGGTATTTTAAAAGAATGTTACATGTTTAATTCGAACACGTCAGTAATTTATCGACCTTGTTGCAATGGATCGAATCCGATAAGGTCGAAAAAGTTTCATCATTGAATAAGAAATGCATTTAAAAGCCAAGTTTAAGGCGAAATTTCTTTTGTAACTCATCAATAAACACTCGCAGAAAAATGAGAAAAAATTTTAAAAAATCATAAATCGGGAGAAAAAAAATTAAAAATTGTACCTCATTTTATATCAATTAAAGTTTTAGGGTAAATTCTTTCTGTTTATGTTGATTAAATGATACTGAACGCACCTAATTACAGGCGCTATATAAAAGAGTTCCAAATATGTTGTATATTCAGTAATTTTCTACATGGAATTAAATCTGGAATTCCATCGATTCGATTAATAAAGATATCATAAACTGATGTAATAGTTTGGCCGTTTCCACGTGCTAAAATCCATTGCGACAGATACACAGATACTCGGAACAGTTTCGATGTCGTAACGGCGTTTCCAAGTAGACTTCCACTCAAATGAAAGTAGGAGAGTCGGCCTCGCCAGTGGGTCAAACCAGCCAAACTCGCACATAAACGAGCCACAAACGGGCGCGATGCAACGCTATTCGCGCCGAAGAAAGTGAAATTCCACTTCCTTTTCGCAACGTCGTCGCCGACGAAACCGAGCCCCGTCGACCAGTATTTGCTTTTTTATTTTATTTCATTTTTTCTGTTTATCGTCAAAATATTAGGTAATTTTCGAATAGCCGACGGCTGAACGACCGGTTAGCACCCGTTACGTGGAAATTTATTGCCTGTATTTGAATAGGCTAATAGAGGCGTGTAGGTATTAATTTGTCGAATAGAAACTTTTCTTTGTGGTGGTATACCGGTAGTCTTTCAACAGTAATAGATAGCTAAAGAATCAAGATGTGCAAATTTTATATGCAACTCGATATCAATTCAATAAATCGCCATCAAACACCTTATTAATCTGTAATAAAATTGAATTCTACAAGACAAGAACCAACTGAGCTTCTTGTTTTTACTGCGCATATATTACCTTGGCATTACAATCTATTCCTGTCGATCCGTAGGTCCCAAAAAGATGCTACACCCTTTATACGATACAGTGTTTCTCTTTGTTTAATTAGGCAATATATAATTACTTAGATATAGTACCTCATTTAAATGAAATGGGTGTTTTCTCTGTCTGTATAACTAAGCAACACTTTCGCTTTCATAAATACATAATAAAAAAGTGTTAATTCTTATTAACATATTTCGTTAACTATTATAATGTTTGACTGACTTTTATTTATGTTAGCTTTGTTTCAACAACTTGCACGTACGTTATCGATGCTGGTGTAAACTTTTCTTGGTAAAAACCTATTAGAATAGATGTAATGCTACTAATTTCTGATTTTAATTACTTGCAATTGTGTATGTATTAAATTACAGGGTGTGTTGTTGAGAGAAAACTGGATAAATTTTCTGTCTTGATTGGCTATTGGAGTCTTCGTGATGTTCAGAACTAGTTTTGCGGTTATTTCATTCCTGGAAGGATCGATAACGTTGGATTTATTACGACAGGCGATACTTATATTCTCTACACATTTGTATTGTATTATAGGCATATTGTTTTTTCCGCGGTATTGAATATCCCATAAGTGTCCTTAATTACACTAATATCAATTTATCCTCCTTCTATAAGATTTCTCAAATTTATTGGCTACAGCAGGTAACCAAAATTTTTGCAAAAGATGACGAGAAACCATCCTCTGTGTACATTACCATTAACTATTAACACTTCCTACGCGGATTTTTGAATAACAATAGTCTTTCTTTTAATAATAGGCCATTAAATATTATTTATGATCGTAGTTCGAGTTGTGTGCTTAAATTTTTTTTAAATCCTTGGGCCGAACGATATACATTAGAACGACTTATTAGACATTGGCGTTGTATTTTACATTTGCAGTGTAATAAATGTTGCTATTTACTGCACATTATGTTCAATAAAACCGGCAACAACGTCTCATTTTTCTAACGAATCGCGCCTTCGATAGCGGCTTACCAGAAAGGTAACTCGTTCTGAATTTAAGTGAAAGTGAAATTTATTACTTAATTCTTTTGCCAAAGATCTGGCCATTTTTCGTGCGCGTTAATCGATCAATCGATCAAACAAAGTGGATAATCGATTCATGGTTTTTATCGTATCTTTTGTTGTAATTTACGGGCGAACGTTTACCAATGTTGAATCGTGAACGACTTTGTAGTTGAACGTGACATCGTTAATGATTTATTAAATCTCTCTCGATTTCTGATGGATTTCATCCAAATCAACCATCTAGAAAGCTTATTATAGCAACTATGCACTATAGTTATTTAGCTGCTATCAAATTAAAATGTGTCATTTACATAAAAATGTTTAATGTATAAGCCTTTTTTGTGAAGATATCCCAAACTTCTTACTTCTTTTTTGCCATTAATGACTTACTGTGTGCTAAATAGGTAGGTAATGGACTATACTATTAAATGTTGGAGACTTTTTTCTCCATTTTTTTTCTAATTTTCGTTCTAACGAAACCCAAATGGTAGCCTTCTGTTTTGACTTGTTCAAGTTGCACGTTGATATGCTGTTAGCCTTGAGAGCCTCGATCTTCTATTTTAAATCTAATCTCTTGGATTCGGTTTGACCAGCGAAAATATACCTTATCTACTTTCGTTGTCGTTGCTAAGCAGCGTGTTTTCAGATATTCTTCTTTGAAATTTGCAAAATTTCTATAAGATCTTAACGATTTTATAGTCGTAAAAGATTGAATTCAACAATATAATTAGTTATATCGTTCGCAAAAATAAATCCATTCATGTTTAGGCGCTTCCTTTTTCGAATTCATTCATGAATCACGTTGAAATTTAAATAGAGATAATTGTCGGTCATTCATTAATTTTAATTACTAGAATCAGTATACCGTTTTAATCAGTTTTCTAATCATTTAACCACTTCTGTTTGTACTGTTCGTAATTGAGATTTTCCTGCCTATGTTTGTCTAGGCAAGGTAGGCGATTTATTGCATCTATAAAACAGGTGTAATTATAATTAATATCTTTATGCATCTTTTATATACAGGGTGCTAAAAACTCCTGGATACAGTACTACTTAATACACTGCAGAGACGGATTCGGTGCAACTTTTGCTGGTCAAAATATTTTAGAGTAGTTAGAATTTCATTTTTTTTATATAAGTTTTTCTCTTGTTAAATTAATTTTATGCTAAAAAATTCTCATTATCTATCTAAGGAAATAGAGGTATGTTACCGGTCAGAATCAATAAATTCTTGTGCGTTAATATGTTTAAATTAATTATAAAAAAATCCGATGGTAAAATTGGAAGCCGAAACGCGGAAAAGGAAACGCGCATAGCCTACTAGTTCAGTAGAGTAGAGCATAAAACCGCCTTGTGAGGTAATAATGCAAGTGGGTAACAAAGAAGTGGGTAACAGTAATAGTAATAGTAACAGCAATAGGTTCGATGATAGGCAAGTAAGAGTGCAGTTGCACGGCGCGCCGCAGCGACCGACAACTTCCTGAAAGTGAAATTGAAGAAAAAAACCTGAACAAACCGTCGAGCAATGCACATATCCAGTTATGCGGATTATTGCGAAATGCAATTTTAATCAAGCAGTCCCATAAATTTAAATTAGAACTAGTCGTACTTAGGAAATAAAAATATCACGATTTTACGGAAGTAGGTACGCTGCCTGTTCGATCGAAACGTTTTTTTTTTATTCGAAGATAAATTTATTAATTGTAACCATAATTATTTACATGTGCACGAACTCTTTCCATCCAAAACAGGTGCGTTGATTCGTTCCATTTAATCGATATCAACACGTTACATAACAATAATAATAATACATCAATCGGTTTTTGGTTGTTAAACTAATTATAGGATCGGACTTGACCAACAAAGACATACCTATACGCCAATATGCGTTCGATGCCGGTTAATAATAATTCCTCGCGTGCATTTAAATTTTTTCCTTTCTTAAACACGTCCTTACGTAACGCGAATTTTAAATGGCGTCGGAAACAACTGTTCTTAATTAAATTAAGTATGCGTTAAGTATAACTCAATTATTTACGTTTTCGGTGCGTATTATTCTAATCTAATTGTGCATCGAATTAACCTCCTATGAATTTTATCGTTTTGGTCGTAAATCATGCCGAGGCTCGTCGCGCTTCCTGGTTCATTTCGCGATGGAAATCGCTTGAACAATGCGTTTCGCATCCGACGCTGACCCGATTTCTGGAGCAAACGCCGCCGATTGAATACCATGCGAATTGGATTTCGCACGATGTCGAACCCCGCTTAAGGGACGGACGCAGACGGCTCGCTTTCCTTGTGAAAGTGAGAGTGTTTTCGCTCTCAGAGAAACTACTTTGAATGCCTCTCGTCGACTGTCTTGTGCGTAAATCGCTAAACGCGATTAAAAAAACTAGATTACGATGAGTAGGTGGCAATTGTAAATTAAATTAACCAATTGAAAATTCGTCTCACAGAAGAAGTGGAGCAAAATTTAACAAACTAATGTATAAAAAACCTACTTCTTGCGCCTCGTAATAGTGACAAAAGTGCTTGATCAAATTAGCTTAAAACGAAACGTTTTTAAGTTGCGTTTAATGAGAAAAAAACGGAAAACTTTTGATCAATAATGAATTATTTTTAAGTTACGTGTTACACCAGTGTACCGCGTTGGTTTTGGGTGAAATGAATCGTTTCTTGTTCGTTCCGCGGTGCAATTCTGATGCCTAGGAATCAGGAAGTGATTGCACAAATCAATGAGTACTTACAACGAAAAAAAAAACAATATGGGTATAGTTACGCAATCCTGAAATATCTGTGTATATACCACCAGAAATAATTATTCGATACGAATAATTTTTATTATATCTATCCACTATAGGTCGATTGGTTTTATAGTTTTACAGCCAAGTAGGTAAATAAATCAATGGGTTTGTTGGTAGATACCAACTTTTTGCGTAATAGTGATAGTACTTTTTTTTGGACTAATAAACTGGCTATGAAAATTGTTAGCAAAAGTACCGATTTCCTTCCTTTCTGGCAAATTATTTCGTATTTTTGTTTCGGTTAACATTGAATCCCACAATTATTTGTGACATTGCGCGGGAATTATTAACTGCGTATCTGTCGAAACAAATGTGTTCTTTTTTTTTTCGACCGAAATTAATCATACTGTAGTTCTATTCACATGCTTAAATATGACAAACTTTAATACGTTTGACATTGGCAGCCAAGCAAGTCTAATAAAAACGCTGAATTTATGAAAATTACCTATTGGTTCCGGTTCGAGGGCTCCGAAGAGTCACAAACATACAAAACTTTTCCAAAAAGTATGTAGTTTATTGGAAATCTTATATGTATTGGCAACGTTGCTTTATAAAGTTCCCAATGAGCTTTTGGACCAGTTCACAACCTATCCAATCCCATCCGATTTTTCTATTGCACAATTTTGAGTCAAATTAATCTAATTTTGCGCATAAACAACCAGCGAACTGGAAAATATTTCATTTGCTATTCCACATCATCCGTTCTTTTCGATTATTGTCTTCGAGTTGCTAAGCGAAACCTTGAACTAGAGTCCTTGTTTTATGTAAGTTTCCACGTTATTTTTTTCGTAATACGTGCAATTACACGAATTTCATTTCGTCCAAGGTTACAGCAATTCACGGCCTCAAGATTTCAGTCCGTTTTGTAATTCTAATCAGCCGTACTTGCACTTGCACTTGCATTTTTTCGAGCGCGAAGGCAATTTAGCCTCAGCGTTTTAGCCGAACAGGGAGTGAACAGGACGATTTTAATACCCCAAACTCTACTGTTATCCTTCCCCCAATAGAGAAGAATTGCTCAATATTGAACACCATTTAGATAACATACCGCCTATTTTTCTAAAAGTGTTTAAAACATTTAAATTCTTTAAGTAGTCAAAAAACTAATGCCACATAGCAGTTCCGGCGGATACGTCTCTGTAATATTAGATCCATTTTTCAATAATTATCTAGTGTAGCATTCGAACACGATTTATAATCACAGTGATTTGCATCTTATAAATACGTGCAATTCATTCATAGAACTCGACGAGCTATTTTTTTTCAGCTTCCATTGTCTCGAATCGAGCTGAAGTCTTGGTTGAAAAATACTAAATTTACATTTAAAATTGGTGGTTTTCAAGGAGACATAATTTGTATGCAATTCAGGAATCGCTACTATTTAGTATTTAGTTCATAGTACATGAATAATCTGATTATAGGAAGATGTTTTAGCAATGGGAAAAATGATTGTAGATTAAAAGGCCTCTGGAAGATCATTTAAAATTTGTTTAATCAATTGTTATAAACAATGAATTTAATTTGATTTAAGTGAAATTTATTTAATTGGCAGTTTTTATGAATTATCTGTTTCAAAACTGTACGTTCCTTTCTCTTAATTAATTTAAATCGGCAATACTTCGTATTAAATGTTGCATGGAGTCTTTCGAATTAATAACAATTAGCTTGAATAAAATTTTAATTAAAAATTTTGAATAGTTGGTTTTTGTTGAAATTGTATCTACCTAAGTTTGTTCGTAATAAAATTTTCCGAGTCGGTTGTACAAAAGACATAAAACTAATGCTTTTTAGCGGTCAGATTTGAACATATTCCATCTCATTGCGGTACTAAAACCTTTCGAACGAAGGTCGTGTACCAACATAAAAAGCTAAATTTACAATATGGGTAGTCACGCGTTAGTTTAAATTGTCGTAAATTCCCCCGAACCGTGGAAAACTCGGATATTATAACGACCCGCGCTCGTTTTGTCGTAAACGTTTGTTGTGGGCAGCGTTTTTTGACTTTTTTTGAATTCCCCTTTTAAGATAATTGCATATGAAACCGAGCCGTCCCTGTTGGAAATCAACAAACTGCGAAAGTTGCAATAAATAAAGTGTTGTTAATAATGCCTGCACGTTCATGTCGCCTCTAAATCTAATTCTTGTTAAGCAATTAATAACGTTGTAGCAGTAACTCGCAAGCTTATCTATTTTATTTATTTTCCAATTTTGCTCGTGGGCAGCAAATGGAATCGTAGGAAGTGTTTTCTAGGAAAAATGTAATTAAATTTTCATTTATGACAAGTGTCATTTTACAATACATAACGAATTAATAGTGCACAGTTTAGATTGTTTGTGTAATGAAATTGTTAGCGAGAGTAAAGCAAATGAAATGAAGAAAATCCAGTCAAATTAGGAGCGTAATAAAAGTAAGAACAGATTATTAAGATTATTGTATAATAAAAACCTATTTATGTTTTGTTATAAAAAAAATCGGATTTTCCAACTACCGGGGGATTACCTACTTATTATATCAATCTCACCATTAAATAGTAAATTAATTTTAAGAAAATAATTATTCTTATTTCATCTATTCTTATGCGATTAATCCCAATGCGCAATTTAATTGCTTATAAAAATTCTCATCGAACTTCAATTAGCAATATTTATAGCCGACGAAATGCGAATAAAACTTGTCATACTCATAAATGCTATTTATAATTCCATACACTATTAGAGTATCAGCCACTCTGACTAGGTCCCAAATGCAAATATATTGCAACTAATCACAATCGTTCTGTGTAATTGTACTTCCAGTACGAATAAAGTTAAGAGGGAGTTGAAATAAGCCATTGATAATATTTTCTCACTGTGTACCTACCATTAGAATTTTGATATTTGCAATAGTATTTATTTTTTATTTCGCAGGAAATAGTAAACCCCCGCACACGCACAGCCATGGCCACACGACGATCAAGGATCTAGCGGGTAGTATATTAGGCGATGATAAGAACAAAGAAGATGGGGAGCTTTGGAACACCGTGGAGGCGCAAACGGCCTTTCTCGGCCCCAACCTTTGGGACAAGACTTACGAAACAGACCTTAAGGTAAGTCCATACGGTTTTTCCGGTCGAGTACTTTTGGATTGTAACGAGAGATTTACGATTACGATGTTTTAGTACGTTGATTTGGACGAGTTCCTATCGGAAAACGGCGTTTCGATGGACGGATTGGGTACCCATAGCTCGCTCGGTCCTTTAGGTAGTTCCCAATCGGTACCCAAAAAAGAGCGATCGCCCAGTCCGAGCGATTGTATGAGTCCCGATACTATGAATCCACCATCACCTGCCGATTCAAGTGAGTTCTTATTTAACTTTTTCATTAAATACATCTATTAATGTTGTATATTTACGAATCTGGTTACAGTTTGTAATAAATTAAACTTTTCAATACGAATTTTGGAATTTTGTAGTAATATAAAGGTTTAATTTATTACAATTAAGCCTTACTAAACTTCAGAAAAATCTCTAGACATTACGATATTCCGATTAACACAGGAATGTCTAGATAAGTGTATTAGGTGACTCTTATTATTGATTGCATATCGCAGTATGATCTGGATAAAATGCAACGAAAAATTCCTGTGAATCACCTGTTGGTCAGAATTGGAAGCGACCCGACTAGATTGTTGTTACAGGCAATGAGAAATTTAGTAAGGCCTCCAAATAAATTGATCATTGTGCCGAGTAACACAATACTAATGTCTAAAATACAGTTTTTTCTGAAGCGTTATCTATGGCTTCGAGTTGTCGAGACTTCGATCCAAGGAAGAGAATGTTTTCAGATGATGATCTGAAACCGCAGCCGATCATCAAAAAGTCCCGCAAACAATTCGTGCCCGACGACCTCAAAGACGACAAATATTGGGCGAGACGGAGGAAGAACAACTTGGCGGCGAAGCGGTCCCGCGACGCCCGTCGGATGAAAGAGAACCAGATCGCCCTAAGGGCGGGATATTTGGAAAAAGAGGTTTGTTGTTTCTTCCTAATCCTGAAATTCCTTCTCTATTCTCTTCACATTGTTTTATTTCATCCTAATGGGTTCATCTTCTTGCAGGATTCAATCCCATCCTCTTGGATTCCCATCCTTTTGAATTCCTCTCCTCTTGAAGTCCTCTTGGATTTTCATCCTCTTGGATTCTGATCCGCTTAGTTCTATCTCCTTGGATTCATCATCTTGGATTTTCATCCTTCTAACTTCATCCTCTAGCATTCTCATCCTCTAGCATTCTCATTCTCTTGGATTCTCATCCTCTTGGATCCACATCCTCTTGGATCGTATACTGTTTAGATTCATCTTTTTGGATTTTTCCTCTTGGATTCTCATCCTTCTGAATTCATCTTCTTGATTTATCGTCTTGCATTCTCATTTTCTAGGATTCTCATTCTCTCGGATTTTCATCCTCTTGGATTCATCTTGCATCTTTATAATGTATGCCCGCCATCAAAATATTAAATACACTATTCAATCCATTGGAAACCCTACAGAACTATCAAATAATTCTGTGATATGACTGAAATATTTTTCTGTTGCAGAACGTAGGTCTGCGTCAAGAATTAGAACGTATGAAAAAAGAAAATTTGATCTTAAAGAACAAATTGTCGAAATACGAAGACGTCTAAGTACCTGAGGGAGCTGGAATTTTCCTCGAGTTTTTCATCGTGGGAAGTCGACCGTACGCTCGCCCGACTCGATAACTTACTTATAACAGTGAAATTTAAAATAAAGTGTTCCTTCAGGAAACAACCAAACATTTGTATATAAAACATACACATTATGTAGTCATCATGTAGTGTTAAGTTTATTATTTGTAGTAAAAATTTATTTTTTTTTTCGTTATTAGAAATTCCTCAAGCGGAAATACTTGGCTCGTTTATTAATTGAATATTACATAGTTTCGATTGATTTTCTCTAGCGATTTACGTTTAATTAATTCGAATTTTTGTACATTACGATCGATGCTTGTTTTTTATGGTTATTGTTTTGTTGAAAAATGCCTATCAATTGGCATAAGTTTAAAGTTGTTTTATTTAAAATTGAATAGTTTAAATGATATTTGTAGCGTTAAATTTTTTAAAGGGCTATTTTTATAGATTGTTTAATTTAAAGTTAGAAAATTTAGGGTGTATAATAGTCGCTGAAATTTGATAATGCAGCTAGAGGATTTTGATCCAGTCATACATGAAGTTACCACTTCCTTTTTCGTTTTCTCGTTTTTTTATAATATATTTTTTAACTGTACTTCGGTCACGAGACGTTCTATATTAGAATCGACCTTTAAAAGATGACATTGCCAAGTAATTTTCGACAAACACAACTCAAAAACCGATCAGGAAAAAAAAACGAAGTCTGCCTGCAATTTTTTGGGTAGCGAATCGTCTGTTATTACAATGTAGACTATTTTTTGTTGATTGTTTTTATATTTATATAGTCTATTTTTTGGTTGAAGTTAATTTAGAGGTAATTTTAGGTAATTATGATAGTAAAGTCGTAGGTATGCTCACAAATTTGCAGTGATAGAAACGTAGCACAAATACGAGCTACTATTATTAGAGAAAAAACAACAATTATTAATTAGTAGATATTTTGGAATTATTGCTCCGAGTACATAATTTTTTTGTATATTTAAAACTACTCGATGAACATGACAAAATGGTCCGCGGAATTTACTTAAACAGGTTTATGAATATGTACTTATTGCGTGTCTGGAACACGCTAAATTACGTTCAATTTTAATAACAAAGTGGGTTATTTACTTAATTAGGAAATAATTAATTTGCAATTCAGAATATTGTAACCTCTCTTCTGTGATTCATGTTAATATTATTTATACTCGTCCAAATGTGTTCCATTTTACACCGGTGATCTATAAATTATTCTGATTTAATTCTTTATCCTATTTTCTTTTGCTTCTCATTTATATGGTATAAGAACTATCCCTAAATGCACCTTCTTACTATGTTATTTTTTATTGTATATTATCATTTTATGTAAATTTTCTTTTATGTATCTTATGCACGCTTATTTTTCTCTCTACTTATTAGGTGCACTTATTCTTTTTTCTTTTCTTATTCACTTTTTCTCTTTGTACTTCTTATTTAGTCTATTAATTGATATTTTCTGCATTAAAAAGCTAAAATAGCCCGCTTTGTTTGTACTCTGGGCTAATTCCAGTTTTATTTTTCACTACAGAATTATTTAAATTAGTTAAGTAGGTACTAAAGACGGAATTAACTATTTTAATTTGAATTTAATAATTAGAGATAAAATCGCATACGATGGCCTATTTGATTTTGTAGAGTATCTGAAGTAGGACAGTTTCGTTTTGTAGTGAAAAATTATTTGATATTACAGGAGCGCGTTCGGGGAGAGAACGGGCGAATGTTTCACCCCCCCGAAAAGTCTGATTCCATTTTCCGGGTCCGGTTAATTCGCCGAATTCGGCCGGAAATATGATAATACGTTAATAAACAATATATTTTCATGTAAACTAAATAAATCGACGATGATATAAAGGAACTTTCGCCCTAGTACGACCCCCGAGGGCGAGCCAACAATATTGAGGTTGATATTTTTCGAATACAAAAGTTGGTTGTCGGTGATTTCACACAGTGATATGTAAATGTTATATAAAAATTATAAGATGTTACCGTAATTATATTGTCGTAAATCAGATTTTAAGTGTAAATTTATAAAAAACGTAAATCTCCCGCAGAAATATTGTTCCCCGAAAATCGGGAACCGCCTTAATGGCATGCCTTACGATTTTTGAATTTAATATCTTTTATATTTATCGAGAGTAATTGTAAATTGTGAAACCACATCAACGGGTTAATTATTATATCGTGGGATTATAGGAAAATATAGGGTCTTTATTGTGATTTTAGGGACCCTATAAAAATAGCGTGATAATGATAAATTAAATTTATTATGCTATTGGATTTTCCGATGTTTCCAGGGTATATGTAAGTACTGCGTTTTTTTACTAAAATTTAGTAAAATATCCGAAGTGCTTACCTAATTAAATTTCCAAAATCAGCGGGTACTTCGTCTATTTTATTAACCGATAGATTTTCGATGTTCGAGTTATTTTTCAGCGGTGAAAACTGTTTATACGTATTTACAAAATGTTACTGTTAAAATTATACTATATTTATTAACATAATTTTACATTACAATGATAAATGTTAAGGCCTCAATGTTAACCATTTTTGGAGAATATTCTGAATTTTATAGGACGAACGCAGCTTCCTTATACGCGCGAGATGCGCGAGCCGTGCATTCGTAGTAGCGCCAATCCCTGTGTAGATATTATAAAAAAAGAGATAATTTTAAAACTGTAATTGCTATTGTGAGCATTAAATGATAAAAAATTGCTGATTTTTTTACCTATTTTTCCATAAAAATCCAGTACCAGTGGAGCGCGTTAAAGACAGGTAAGTTCATCTTGTGATATGCTCCCAAATATTGCCTTCTGGAGCTGGAGGACAAATTATTGGGTTCTAGAGAGCATAAATTTCATCATTTCTTGAGTAGTTTATTTACCAGATTCTAATGAATCTTTTTTTATATACATCCTCCCAGAAGTTTCTTAATTATTTGCCCGTGTGAATTTTGTAGTTTTTCTTACTTTTAATAAATGTTCTATTAGTGTAAAGCTTTTCATTATCATTAAAAGAGTGCATTTTTGCTGACATATCGTGCATTTTATACGCCCAATATCAGTTAGCATAAAATACCCGGTGGTACCTAAATTCCCGTTTAATATCTATCAAATTTATTAGTCATTCGTGCACCAGGACCATAAATCGTCTTCGCGAAATTATCAACGTTGTGTCGCTCATGCAATGTCGAACTGCGCGGCGATTATTTCGAAATTTTAAAGCGAATGTACCGGTGGAAAATAATCGATGAATGGTGTGTGTGAATCCTCGGAGTTTTCAGGAAAAGGCGGACGACGAAAATTCGAGTTCACCGACCTCGGCGATCAGATCAACCGGCTATCCCCGAAATTTAGGTCAACGAGAGAATGGTTTTCCTCTCGCATAGGTCGAGGTGTCCGGATTCGCGTCGGTTTTTCACGCCCTGGCGGTTACACAGAAAAAACCCATCGACAAATTAATTTGCTAATTAAACGGATCCAGGCGGGGAGTTTGTCCACTAATTTAATTTATTAAATTTCAGTTTTTAACCTACAGTTTACTTATATCGATTTTCCTTTTGGAATGCCGGAGGGGGAAACTGAAACACGCTATGCCCTGTCGACTTTCGCGTTTGGGAAATCGCCCGTAACGAATGGACGAAAGGAAAACTCAAATTTCTCTAATTTTTACTTCACACAATTTTTTTAGAATTTATAAAATACTGTTATTAAATTCCTTTTGCTAATCTACATACAGGAAACTCTGTATATTAACTACATACTACCAATCGAATTTTCTTAGATAAAAAAATAAGAAAAAACTGTTCAATTAAACAACGTTTATTCAGAATGAAACTCTTAATAGTTTTACCACAACTTTTATTGGAAATACTTTCAAACTCCCATTTTAACCTTCAATTAATAATAATATTACTACAATTGCATCGTTAACGATTCTCAAACAATACATACATTTTTCTTTCTTTAACATAGAAATAGAATTCTCGCCTTTTCTCATAATATGCGCACAAATGCTAGCAATTTCCCGGGGGATCGTGCAGGAAAATTTCGTCCGGGCGAAGCTGGAAAAGCGCTCTCTGTGAAACACTGGTGGCAATCTAGTGGCGTCATCTACGCGGTGTGTAAACAGAGAAACAACGTGACAGGTCGGCAAAACTCTGCGATTCGCGAAGAGTTTGAGAGTGGTCGGTTATGAATAAATTTCGGGGTTGATCGGCGGTGATTTTTGATTTTTCATTCGGATTCGAACTGGTCAATCGCGATGTTTCCGTTCGCCGGCAGCCTTTGCTTCAGGCCTAAGCAGGATTGGGTGGTCTTCCTGCCGACAGTTGGAGAACGTGCGAACTGCAGCAAGGTTTGAAAATTGAATTTTTAATAAAAACTAGAGATTTTTTACTCGATGAGTAGCTGGTTTGTAATCGTTTGTTATCTTGGTTCAGTAGAGATTTGTAAAGCGTTCTGAAATGTTAAAATATGCGTTTAAATTTATTGAAATTAATTGTTATTTAAATGGGCCTCACCTGTTGAAACATTTTATTTATATTTTTCAACCATTAGTTTTATTTTTTTTTACTCTTTGCTTGAGTAGTATCTCCTCTGATTATACGATAAATCGAAACGAGAAATACTAACATTTTTAAATTAAGCTTTAATAATCGAGTAAACAAACATTTTTTATTAGAGAATTATGTATGCAACCCATCATACTTTCATAAGTGTGCTAGGTTATATAATAAATACTGCATGTAAGGATTTTCTTACAGCGGCTCGTTGGTCTAGGGGTATGATTTCCGCTTAGGGTGCGGGAGGTCCCGGGTTCAAATCCCGGACGAGCCCAATTTTTTTTTTTTTATAATTTTATTAATGTGACTCAAGAATTATTTGACAAATAATAGAAATTAAAATACACGACTGCACCTTTTTTATTTTTTTATTAATGAATGTTTAAATTTAAAACATATGGTTTAAATTTTTTAATTATTAATTTTTTTTATTTATTTTTATAAAAGACACAATAAAGATTAATACAAAAGTATATTAAATATTTTTTATAAATATTATAAAGTATGTTAAATTTTACTATAAAATGATCATTTGTGAAGCCAATTTGCATGGCTCGTTGGTCTAGGGGTATGATTTCCGCTTAGGGTGCGGGAGGTCCCGGGTTCAAATCCCGGACGAGCCCAACTTTTTTAAGTTGCTTTTTTTTATACTACTATTAACAATACAATTTTTCTCTTTTCTCACTCAGCATCCAACTATACGAAATCGACCAAAAACGCTCTGTTTTTTTACACATCGCTCGCCATTAATTTTTAAAATTTCTATGATCGGTTTGCGGGTTATAAAATTCTCAGCGCCGATTAAAAGTTTCACGGCCAATAAACCCGCTTTATAAATGATACACATTTTTAGTATCAACTCAAACAAAAACCGCATTCCGTCAGTCTTTCGGAACTCCATTAATTATTAATAAATTCCGCGGCGCGCTCTTCAAACGTCCCGAGACGGCATCAGGAGATTTCCAGCGGATCCGCATTAAATATGAACGCGTCCTGTTGCAATTTCAGACGCTGAACTTTCGGGAAAAATCAGCAAGCAAGAAAATACGATACGATAACAGTTTAGTTTTTTTTGAGAATGCTAGAGGTGGCCGTCCGTTCTTAAAAGGAACTGTTACAAGTTACTCACTGTATACTATCGATTTTCTGGTATGCAATGCAAGCCTCCCGGTGGTGTAAAGGTAAACTAAATGAATTAAGTAAATAAAAAAATCGGTTCGTCGCCCGCCGGCGGTTGGTACGTGACGGGCGTGAACAGTCCTCGTCTAAAAAGGACCTCCGTCCCTCGGGATCTCAGGACGTTAGACTGGTAACCTTTTCAGTGCGCCTAAACTATCCGCAATTATAGGGTTAATCCCGTTCGGTTGATCTCTCTCGCCCGACTTCTTGACAGTTTGCGAATGACGTGTCTCGGAAATATCGGAAAGGGCTTCCTATAAGTGACGTTTAGGGGCGAACTTTCCCAAAATTGTACATGTAAATGGCGACTGCCGTGTACGAGATAGTTCTAACTCTACTCGGCGTAATCGAGTTCCCTAATAGTTGAAGGGAATATTTCAGGCAAAAGTTATGCGCGATGGATATATACTTCTAATTTGTTATAATTGAGTCTAATTTGGAATAGTTCGTAAAATAACAATGAACTCGTTTAACGCCCTGTTGGACGTTTCGAGCGAATTTTTGTTGCCAACTATTCCTGTAAACTTGCAACGAAGTTTTCGAATTTTAAGCCGAACTTTGTTAGAAATGTGAAATTAGCCGGAAGGCTTTATATGTTGGTGAATTAAGCGAGCAAACTTACTGTTTCTGACCTCGTCCTAACACCTCCAGCTAAACGTTAGGTTTCTGAGCTAAGTGTAGTGCTTAACTATGTTCAGGATCTTTTTAGCGCAGATTAATATGGATTAGAATTTCGCCGGTATTGCGTGTTAATAGGCGACAGGTACACGCGCCACTTGATCCTTTGTTGATAATCATTACAGGTGTTACTTTTACACTGTGCTCTAATAGCTAAATTTCGTGGCTACAAAAAATGAATTTTAATAGAAAAATGGGCTCCATAGCTGCAATAAATCATGTAATAGGAATACATCACTGAAATGAAACTCACATTTACTTATATTATATATTCATATTAATTCGATAAAAAGCTCTTCCATGGCATTTGCGATTCTGTTACAACACAAAAACGTCATGTTTTTTATTGCTAATGAATCCATTACTAACTACTGCCTACAGCCAATAATTTCTACAGTAACTAGATATATGTTTAGCCCGCGAGGATACATTAAAGCCCCTGTTAATACATTTCATGTTCAAATTCATTAGGCCAGTCATTATAAAAAATACATTTTTTAGAAGTATTTAAAACCTTATCCACTTAATTAGCATTTTACAAAAATACTATTCTGCTCCTTATTAACTACTAATTTAGTAACAACAATTCTACAGACAACTAGCATTAATTAGAAATTTCTGTAATAAAATTCAAAGCGTGTTTAATTAACAGGGCTGTTACTTTGTTATGTAAACCAAGAATACAAGCGAAAACAATGATTAATTAACGGATTTAACCTGCGCCCTTTGGCGAATCGCAAAGGAGCACAATAACAACAACGTAAATTGATTCTACTGCCAAGTAAACATATTTTCTATTTATTTACTTTCCAGTGAAAATTCGAGTTTATTACCGATTTCTTTGTCGGGGAAAAATCCGAATGAGAGGGTGTATTTGATATGATATCGTAAATTCCTGATCTGATTCATTTCTGTATTTCGTCGGGCGATCTATTACAGATCAAAGGAAAATGCAAGTTGCAATTACGATTCAAGAAAAACATGATTTTCTTGTGCGGAAATGCGATCAAAGCAGGCGACGTTAGCGAAAGAAGAAAAGAGGAGGATTAACTTTTCCAGCCCTCCGAGTTTCTATAATAAGCAGCGCCCGGAAATATATTCTCAATGGTAAAAATTACCGCGAATTGGAGTTTTTTTTTCATCGTTATCTTACCTTTGATTTTGCACGAGAATTCGACAATAAAATTTAGAACAGACTGGAGTTCTTTTAAGGGCGCGTTTTTTCTTATTTTTTAGTTGAAAATTTCGCGGAAACGCAATTTACGAGAGGAAATATTTCAGTTGATGCTTGAATCAAATTGTTTGCCGACGATTTTTCTTTACCGAGAGTTTTTTTTTCTATTCAATTACCAATTAAACTTCCTGATTCTGGAGATATACAAGAATGATGCTGATACCACTCGTTATCATTTTTAAAAGAATTGTTGATGTTTTATTTGCTCTGATGGAAAGAATCTCTCTTTAATAACGATATATGTAAGTTTTCCTAAAGGCATAAGGTATCTCATGTTTTGTGTCTCACATGATTTCTTATTTACGAAACCGCTTTTCAATTTCCGTTGAGAGTACATTTTCTCTCGAGTATTTCATTTTATTTCTTTGGCAATCCTTTGAGTTTTTTTACCAAACTTGAACCCGTAATTATAAAAGGAACAGCTTGAGTAAAGAGACAATTTGCTAATAACAATAATAAATATTTGGTGAAATTGAATTCTGGCAACTTTTATAAGAAAAATCATTTCGAAATTGAAGCGAAACACCCACCGCCCAGCTGTTTCTATTTGGACTTACATTTTCTATTATATCATTTTTCCAAGCAAACAAATTATACTCTTCGACTATCCGAAGCGCCTCTCGCAAAAGGTTTATATGGATTTCATACGGGAAGACCGCGCTCCGGCAAAAATATAAAGCAAATGTCGTTTTCCATTCCGGTCTCCACCGTAAGCTGATTTTCTCCTCTTCCATTATGTGGATAAAGAAAACTGAAAAACCTGCAGCCGGCGTATAAAGCTTTGCGAACGCGTATACAGGACCTGAATTTTTTTGTGCTCCTGCAAACATCAAACGATTCCTTACATATGACAAGAATAACGCGATCATTAATCTCTATATTTCGGACAGGATTCGAGCAAGTCGAGTTCCACCCTCGGTTTATTAACAGCCGATTTCCCGGTATAGCGAACACGCCGCGACCGGTCGCCGGTCTGATCAATACGTTTATCATCGACTCCCGTTTGGAAATTCCGAGTTCCTGCTGAAATTTTCCTGCTGGAATTCCGGCCCCCGTATTTCTCCGGACTGGTATCGGTTCACTCCTCGACGCTCTGCCCTCCTGGTCGACGCCGATCGGTAATCGACAACGTTTGATTGGAAACCGGTATTGACAGGTTTTTGATAAGCCCGGCCGGGAGAAGAGGGCTCGACGGGCCGGGTCGTGTTTCGGAAATCGGTTTTTTGTTCGATTGCTTTGTTTATTGATGAAGATCGGGTCGTTGACGTGACGGTAATAGGGCGATTCGAGAAGAGCAAATGCGTTTTTTGTTATCAAAGTTTTTCGCGATTGTTCGTAAGATTCGGTGGGAAGTATGGCGGCAACATTCTCTTCGTTAATGTGGTGAGCTTTGACGGTATCTAATGAGCTTTTTAAGTTCGACGACCACGATTTCGAATTAATGCCGCATCAAAGGCGAATTTTGTTACGATCCGGGGTGGATTTTTTTCCGGGAAAGGCCGTTGAACTTGCGTGGGTAGTCCTTATTGAAAGTCCTTATATACCGTAGTATATCAGCCCTTCACTGTATACATATAGTACATATACGGATCGTGGAAATGAATCGAAATTAATATTTTAATACACCTGAAAGTAATGTTGTAAATTCCCATAACAACCATTAAGTAATTAATTTTTTTTCACATCTATTACTTTACCTATAAATATAAATATAACAAATATAGAAAGATTTAATTTCCTGCTCATCCCTGCAAAGTAATTTCAGCTTTCTCGCTCGAAGAATTATTAAATTTTCGATGGTTCCTTCGGGAAAATCTAATTATCGGAGTCACGTTTACCTCCGCCCAAAGTGAGGGTTTCCGATCGAGATGTAGCAGGACAGCAGGAGCGTTGGGGGAGAGTCGATACGGGCGCGTTTCCGCGAAACCTTCGAAAACGTCGAGGGAAACTCGTATCGAATAAATATAAATCGGCGGCGGTCGAAAAAAAGCCCTGAAACAGGAAAAGTTTCGGGACGATCCGGAGGGTTCATCAGGAATTCGGTTTTTAAAGCGCTGACGTCGGGTTTCTAGACTCAGCGGAAATTTTATATTCCGAGGCGTTTTGTTTTAGGTTGTTTGTTTGCATTCGGGGAAAATTGAAATTTTAGTTAAATCGCCGCTATTAGGAAAATTTGCTTGCAGTGCAGAAGACGCGAGAGTTTGAATTCCGGGAATGGCCAATTATTCGACACCCTATAATACGAGCGAAAATAAGTTGGTTTATAAGCTGAATTTAATTGGAGATTTTCATATTAAATCGGCTCAAAATAAAAAAAATCTGCGAGATGAAAGACTGTTTATCGAAAAATCGAAAAAATTGAGCAATAATTTAAGATATACGATTTTTTACAAAGAAAATTTTATATTTATTTACGTTTTTTTCACAAAGAAATTTTTCTGCAAAAATTAAATTATTTAAAAAATGTAAATTTTGCAAAAAAGAGTGGGCTCGTCCGGGATTTGAACCCGGGACCTCCCGCACCCTAAGCGGAAATCATACCCCTAGACCAACGAGCCATGAGGAAAGATTTTCAAATAATCGCATAAAACTTTCTTCTAATAGGTTTTAAAAATTTGATACTTTTAAATTATTGTTTAAAACACAAAATCATCATAATCAATAATTGTTTAAATGATCAATATTAAAATCATATTATTCGTTCAAAATAAAGTTGTTAAAAGTATAAACTGAAATATATGCAACTCACTATACAAGCTTACATTTTTTGATTTTTTTTCTATCGAATTAATATTAAAAAATGTATGACATTGACATTGCCGTTGACATTGACATTTTCTATTGATTATACATAATTATTATAATATATAATAATTCTAATCGAATTAAGTATATATGTATTTAAATTCATTCATTAAGATTCTGTTAATTATTAGATAATATTCTAATTCAAAGTAAATATCGCTGTACTTATTACAATAATTACCCCTCCGATTCTCCTATTATTAAAGCCATTTGTCTTGATGTTTGCTAAACAGATTGTCTTCGTAATTTACGATGTCAATTAAATATCAGTTCTCTAATGAAGAGGAAATTATTACCTTCGACGAAATAAATGAATTATCGAGCAGACGGATTTTGTAACCAACACACGCTTTTCGACGAACTCCATTCCGCTTATTAAAATGAAGTTGTTCGGAGATTTCGGCGAAATTTCCATCCCGCTTTCTACAGTTTTCCACAACCCCTTCGCTCCCGCCCGCTCCGTATAAAAGTCCCGGCTTTGTCTTTACATCCGATGCCAGGTTTATTTGACAATTTGAGAATTTCTGAGGTAAAGAGATGAACTTTAATTAAGTCTCGTCGAAACCGCGCGAAATGTGTTCTTGCCGGCGAAATTCTTATGTAAGTTTAATTATGTATGTCGATTGAATTTTCTATAGGTAACCGAGCTTAATCGATAGTCCAGATAAACCGGAATTCGAACTCTTAACGTAATATTTGAGCTGAAAATTGGGATATCCACTACAGATATTAGGTAGGTAACCTTTATTAATAATCGACAGTATAAAGTACATATGCTACTAGAGGATTAGAAAAGATTTTTTTACGGAAATTATAAGAGTTTTTTCAAAAAGTTGGAGGAAACAAAAAGGCAGAGGATAAAAAAGACAAAGACTTTAAAACGAATTACCGTTATATTTACATTATAAAGAAAACAGTAAGCTTTTAAGCGAAAAGCGAAGACGTATAATAAATAGAACCGTGGGAGTGATAACCGGGAGTCGGGAGTGCGGGATATAGTCTCCAGCGAACCGTAGACGAGCAGCGGCAGCATCCCTTAAAACTCGCGACGTTGTCCGTTAAAGGGTTATCGATCCGGGGCGTACGCTGTATACATATAGTCTCATTTCGGGGATTTAGGGGGGCTCGCTCTTTGCCTTCTCCATTCCCTACCAGCATTAATTTCAATTGGGAGTCTCCGCTAACAGACAGGCCAACTCGCGATTTGCCCGGTATTTTTCCATCACCAAAAAATATCGCAAAGATATATGATATACACCTAATAAATCTAACTAAACACTCGCTTTATTGTTATAAGTAAAAACAAACATAATAAGAAAATGAACTGTATTAATTGACATTTCGCGAGCTGGTCAATTATAAAAGAAGCACTCCAATGACGTTCATTTCAGTATTCGTTTTTAATTTTGAGTCCGAGTAAATCCCTGCGAATGAACCAGGTGAGCCGAAGTTTAAATTAATTTTTCGCGTACACAAAGCGCGAGGAAATAACGTAAAAGTCCAGGGGTTGGCCTATACAATTTCGACAAAAGTCCGGATTTGCGTACGAAATATAGGTGATATTAATTAATAGAGAGGCATGTTTTGGAATTGTGTAGGTACAGCAACGGGGTTTTGCGCGGTTTTGCGCGGATTTTTAGGCGAACGGTGTACATACATACCACAGTCGATAAATAAAATCGGATTGAATATATTCGAAATATTCGAAATATGTTTCTTTTTTATTTGTGAAAACCATTCGAATCAGAAAATTTATTGTAAGAAAGCTCGCTGAAAAGCTTTTAACGTTTGGTGGGAACGATATTTTCGGGATTTTCTGCGGCTTATCACCATATATAAGAGTACAAAAACGTCAAAATAAATTTGTACTTTTGTTTGAAACCTTCGACGGGACGTGGATTTATTCAGCAAAGAAAAAGAATACGTCTTAATGTAAAAAACCATTAAGTAGAACGTTACGGTCGTAGGATAAAAAAGAAACTTGTTATTTTTTCTTTTACATGGAAATTGTATTAAGCAGTAAAAAAATTCTTATTACGCTGTCTTTCATCCACTCTATTTATTTTACCTTAGACAAAAAACAGTATGAATTGAAGTTTTTTTTGATAACCCTCGTAATTACGTAGAGAAAAGAGGTCATAAGGGTGAAACTTTCCATTTACTCTGTACCTAATACTCCGTTATCAATTTGTCAATACGCCTGTGCCCTGAGCTTAAAGGGATAACGTTTTTTCTTCCCTTCGAATATGGGGGTATAAAAAGCGATTTTGATTCACGGAGCTTTAGGGGTTTGGTATAAAATATCGACTGGGATAAAATAAACAGCGTACGCCGCCAGGAATCGTGTGTTTCGTACAAGGATAGGAAATATATCAGCAGGGTGTGCTATCCATCATAAGGGTGTATTTTAAATTTATGAAATTTATGCTTTCGTAATTCGTAAAGTTTGCTTTAGACTGAAGTGAAATATATCATAGAAATATTAATTCGCTTCATATCCAACGACTTTTTGATTTGAATTAACCGTTAAAGTGGCGCCGAATAACGCTTTGATTACATTGAAATCAAATGAAATCATCTCAATATTAGTCCGTCATATCGCGGGGAAAGCGATTGAAAACGGATTGAATGGATTTTCGCGTCGAACGTAGAAAATTGACGTGTTCAATGCACTTCAAAGTGAAAATGCATTTACAAATTCGCGTTACTAGTCGGATTTCGGTTCGCTGTCGCCTTTTGTTCGCTGTATAATACGCTTTTTATATACCTACACCCTGATGCTCGCTATTTAATAATATTAAATTCGATTCATCGCTGTTAATCCTCGGCATAGAAACGCTTTGACGAAAATGCATGTGCATTACTGATTATGACAATAAAATTCTCTGAAAACGTTTTCAAAATCTCAATAGCGCGCATTCCAACTAGCAGTCCGCCGCCCGTTTCATTAAAAAATCCAATCTGCGCCCCATCCGTACTATTATTTTTCAATGCACGCGAAACGGGGCGGCACAAAAGAAGTGTATTTTCATTTCCATTATTATTCAAATGGCTTCCATCAATCTCGGTAATAACGCGTTAAACTGATCACGTCGGCACACATTTATACTCGACGAATTTTATTTACCGAAATAGCTAAAACTGATTAATTTTTCCCTTAAAAATTTAACTTCACTCTTCCAAAGTCAATTGCGTTGTACTACATCAATAGGCTATTTCCTTCGGCTTTATTTCATAAAGTTGAACTCGACTGTATTGTGTAACGATATTAATGTGAAATCGTCGATTTGGGATTTTTCCTGCACAAACTGATTTCCTTTTCGGGGTGGTTTCGGTAAGGGCGCGCGCGAAATCGAACAATGCGTTAACGAAAACCGTATTAAGCGTTCGCCCGAAGGGAAAAAGGAAAAGGAAAATATAACGAGCATGGGAAAACATACCGCAAACCTTTAGGTCGGTTTATTATTAGTAACGCCTCGGGTTTTTTGTATGATATTTCGTTATATGTCGAAATCGAAGTCGCGGAAAAGTAAAAATTTGCTAGCGAAATTCCATTAGATGTAAAATCGTTCGAATTTCCACGTTCGCTCTCCGGGAAATCTTTCGATATGGAAATCTTGCCGACTTCCGAGCAGTAGGTACGCACTTTCCGCTTTAATTGGAAAATTTTTAAATTTGAATATTCATTCTTCAATTGGAATGAGATTTCGGCATAATTAAAATCTAAAGATTCGGGGCGTTGTATAATTCCTGGATAAAAATACATTTCGGATGTTTTCTTTTACGCTTCTCCGAACGAAAACCTTTCTAATTAGGTTTTCCGTTCCGAATGCTTTTCATTAGTCTTCTAATTACGACCTCGCCTTTAGTTCCTTGACGAATACAGTTTTTTATGAATAAAAAAAAGCGGCAGTAATTAGATATTTTCATCGCAAATAACACTATCAATACAAAGTACCTATTTGTTGTACTTATACTGAACAATAAAAGATTAAACGATTTGCCCCTGAATAATGAAATGTTTGAGGAGACGCGCGGATTTTTTAATCCATTAAATCTCACACATGCCATCAGTTCCGTTTTCGAACCGCCTACAGGACATTCGCGTATTAATTTTTTTTCTAATTCGCGAGCGCAGAGCCTTTGTTGATGCAGGGCTTTTGTACGTTTTATAATTTCGCCTCTAGGATTTGTGCTCTAATCTCTGTAGTTTGTTATTTATTCAATGCCTATCGATCGGCCTCGGAAACGAGTGCTACAACGCATTAATTTCGAAATCCTGCTCACCAAAGGTACGGTCAATTCCACGTTTTTGTACGAACTAAAAAAATAACTACAGCACCTGTTAGTTGTGCATCGTTGAACCATTTAAATTTACAGTAAAATTTACTTTTTGCTTAATCCTTTGAAAAAAACAGTCATAGCTATATTATAAAACTCGTAAGTAATATTCGAATGCCTCTACAACATAATTAAATCGGCACTAATACGCTTGAAGTTTTCTACTCATCCTTACAGTAAAGTTTCGCTTCGGCAAAAAATCTCATTTCTGGAATTAGCCGTCAAAAGAATTTAATTTAATATAGAAATAGAATTGTTGGCAGTAGTCGAAGCGTTCAAAAGACTAGACGGTTTTCCAAAAAAGAACAAATATGGAAGCAATGCGAATATCGCAACATCGCAAGGAACAAAACAGGTGCAATTATGTATCATAGTATATGAGCTAAATATCATTTATTAAATTCTATTTACTTCGTTTAGTTGAGCTGCAGAAATATTAAATTCGCTACTGCTGGATTATTTTCATAAGACTTTGTATACGAAGGCCTTATTTACCTAAAAATTCACCTTTAACATTTTATTAGAGTTATAATCTGTTACTGGAGCTAAAATAACGCATCATATACTTTTTTATTTGCCTCGAAAAATACATATTGTATGTTCAAAGAAAATTAGAAAAGGTTTATGAAGGTAGATAATATTTGTCCAAAATATTATTTTTCTTTATCCAGTTAGGTGTACAGGCATTATAACTCGAAACACGTGAGATAAATTGCTGGAATTTATTTAAGCTAACGAACAATTTCCGTTTTATCGAACGATTAGTATTATCGCTCGTCGAATTCCTCGTGTACACGAAGATCCGAACTACAGACTAATCTCCTCGCTGACGAAAGTCAATTCCGAGGCAATAACGGTTTACCCGTCATTAAAGTTATGATGCTCGCAGGAATAGACCCGGAGTTGACGGGCGTTAATCGGAGGTCCGGTGATTGTTGTTCAACGTTAACCGCGAATTGAGGCCTTTAGAATTCGATCGGTCCGTTGGCGGTGTAAAAGCGATATTCGAAAGATTTAATGGAGGTCCTTGAGAAGTTCCTCGAGAAATTTATATTTATATAAAGTGGTGTCTGATTTTGATCCCGTTTTTCATTATAAATTTCCATTATATTTTTCTTTTTTCTTCATCCGCCTACGCCCAGAGATCCATTGGACCTCGTTAGCTTAAAAACCCACTTAACGAGGGATTGTTTAGGAAAAATTCGCTTATAATACGCCGTCGTATTCACTTTTGTTCCTTGAGATCCAGCGTCGTCCTCCAATTTTAATTATAAAAGATTTTTATAGATAATAATCCCTTAGTTCCGCCCCTGTTAAAGGTTTTACCCTCCGGCAGAGATAGCCCGAAAAAGGGTCTACATGTTCTTTAAATATATCTAGAGGGACTCGTATTATTGAGCGTTTCCAAACAAACAAACAAGAAGTATTTAGTTAGGTATTTTGTATGAAGAGGATTCGAAAATTATAGGAAATTCCAAATACAGTGTACTGAAACTGAGGTTAAATTTAATTTTAATTTTCCTATAAAATAATCAATTTTCGTCTCTGTTGGTATAAAATATGTGTCGACATTTGTCGGTTTATCGGTGAAAATTTTATTTCAATATAATCTAGGAAAATGTAGATTTTAATCGCTTATTACATTTGTCGAGCACGGAAATTAATCCATCAAATTTAATGTATTCGAAACACATTATTCACAAAGAAAACATTATTCGCTTAGTTATTATTTCAAGTGGACAAAACCAATATCACCATAGTTTGTACTTAAATTTTATTACAAATAGGTACAGTGATAAAAAATATCGGAGGCAGAAAAAATATAATATTTCATGAATTTTATGTATAAAAAATCAATCGTTCGAAATCATCAAAGGCATCCTCTTTCGGTCCTTCCGACACCGTCGAGTCCTTAACGAACATTAATCTAATTTTATTGATTAGATATAGTCCCCGAGTTGAGATCGTGGGCAGCCCCCGCCTAATAAAATTGATTTTTGTCGAGGTCCTTTTTGAGATTTTTCGAGGCCGTCGACCTTTGCTATATAAGCATTTTTTAGCGAGTTATATTCCTGTGGATGAATTTCTTCGGGCTGTGCTCGAAAAACTCGCTCCAAAAGTAAAATTGTTTCAGTTTCAAAGCGGCGGGAAAGTCGTGGAAAAACGGAAAAGCAACCGAAAATATTTTCTTTTTTCGTCGGGGTTTAATTAGCTTTTCGATGTGATGGGGGCTTTTATTTATTTTTTAACCTAATTGGAAACTTAATAGTCAAAGTTGTGCTTTGAAGTTATAAAATATTATGTTTACCTAAAGTCGATATTTTCTTCAGGTAAGTTTTTTATGCAGTTCGGATGATGTTCAGTGCAAAAAGTGTTGAGTGAGAATAAAGGGTAAGTATAAATTACTTTTCATAATTCAAAATCCACATAGGTATCTGATATCTAATTCCTTTCCAATTAAACGCTCTTTTACACATCCTTTTCGCCTTCCCGTCGGATTCCTGCTTCATTCGAATAATCAATTTTCGCATTGCGAAAATCACCTCTCACCCATCCTGTCGAATCATTCGCACCTTTTGGCTTCGAATTTAAATGTACAGGTATTCGAAAATCCTCTCGGCAAATACGCTACGCCTTCCATTGAAATTTGTTCGCCTACAAACGCTATAAAATCGACAATCGTTTAATTAGATAATTTAATTAGGTTTATTAATCACCCATATTTGTAGTTTGTAATTAATTTAAAAATAATTGCATTGTTCTCATGTTATATGCGACGCGTAAATAATTCCAAATAGCAAGCTATAATTAAATCGAAAAATTCCATAGCAAAAGCGGAAAATCTGTTTTTCGAATTAACAAGCAGGATAACTACGAATTAATTGAATTAGTACGCAGTAGGTACTCAGTTTTTATAATTTTAATTAACACATTACTAATTATCATTTTTTTACCGGCGAAACAACTACACTCAAAATACCCGAAAAAAAAAGTCGAAATAAAGAAAATGAAAAAAAGTAACCGCCTCGCAGGAAATCCTATCGCAGCTCGCTGGTTGGTCGGGCGGTCGTCGTGCGTGTTCGCCGGTGCGAGCGTGCGTCGCAGGAACAGCAACGTAACGTCAGGAACGTAAGACGGAGAGAGATGGAGCGCGCAGGCCGCCTGCAAGAGGAGACCTAGAAGCCCAGGGACCGGGTTTTTCAGTTTAAATACGCCGATCGCGTCGAATTGCAGTCCGGAGCGGCCGGTATTGTAGTGTTCGAGCGCGTCGCGAGTACACGCACAGAGCGCAAAGTCTTGGGCCACACACACACACACCCCGGAGAGCCGGGAAACTGAAAGAAAATCGCGTCGGAATTCGGCCTGGTACTCGTCGGGAATCGATCGGTCCTGTAAATAAGCGATTCGATATTAATTAGTAGGTATTAGTGGACGTGTGTTTGTATTTCTTGCTCGTTCTATGTGCGATTTCCGCGGACATGTGAACTATATAGGTTAGTTTTTATGAAAGTTTTCCTCAGCACCTGTTGTCGATTCACACATGCCTACATACAAATTGATGAAAATCTATCGAAGTTTTCTGTAGACTCGATTGATAATACCCCAGTGGGGATTAAGTAAGATAAATTTGTAGTAAACTCGATTCGATCAGCATATTTCTTAACTATTGTTTTGTATAATATGTATGTAATAAACAAATCGATTAATTTTAATCTCGACAGGAAATTTGTTGAACTTACTAAAAGCAGGAAAATCGAAAACATTATTCAGCCCGATAAAAACTTCAGCGTCTCGATTGCAATGTTTACATTTTGATTTAGTTCAGCAGGAAGGTAATCGTCCTTGAAATTATGCAGAATACTAATGAGAGTTTATGGGATTAATTTTAAAATAATTACACCGTTGTTACGTTTATTTATAGCTTAATGTTTTCGCGACCAGTTTAGGGTACTCGTTTATTATCTTTGCACATCGCATCGACAGATACAAGATTTTTATATTTTTTATTATTTAACATTTCCTTTTTGAAACAATGTTGTTGTTATTACAAATTCTTATGTAATTCGGTGATAGTGCAATTTTTATTAGAAACATATTGTCAATCGCAGTAAAATTGATCTCGCAGTAACTTAATGTAATTTTTATTTATAGCATTTATTAGTTAAATTTCCCATTGTATAAAGTCTCAATGCATGTTTAAATAATAATATGATTAAAAAATCCTATTGTTTCGTAATAAAATTAGCATTAAAAAGTGTGTTAAGGTCTTCTTAACTAGATACAATATCTCGTTTAATTTAATAAGTATTTTTTTAATTTAACAGGAAATAATACTGCAAATTATATTTTCGTATTTATTATTTCTAGGAATAGTGAATTTTAACTTTCCATCATTTATTGAAACGAGTAATTCTATAAGAAAACTAGTAATATAAACAAACCTTACGTCAATATTTGCACGGATCATTTAAAATACTCTTTTAGCGGCAAAAATAATAATCACCGATTCTAAGTTTAAAAATTTTTATGACTTTATTTGAATTCTCGTTCGTTATTTTGATTTTTTTTATTAGTAAGTCTCCGGTAATAAGTAGGCGAAAATGTTTAATTTGTTTATTGGATGTATAGTACGATTTGATTAGTTTTTAATTATTTTTAAAAATATCCGATTGATAAAATCTTACTAATTAGTAGATATTAGATATTAAATGGCATACTGATAGATTAGATAATAACAACTCATCTGCATACTTACCTGTTTATTCAAATTGGTTTCTGTACATTATATTCGATTATCGTTTTTATCGATTAACATTTTTTAAGCACACAAGTTTTTTAAATTAACAATTAAATCCCTACAAGGATTTATTTAATATTAGACCATTTGCTGTACACAACTTGAACAAACAAATTCGCAAAACACCTACTACATATAAAGTATTTGCCGTACAATCGAGCTTTCGGCCAAAATCAATTTGCATATTAATTAAAACTCACGGGCGAGAATTTAAATCGGCATTCCTGCGAGTCGTCGATTAGTTCGGTAAAGGATCTTCCTTTCGGCATTAGTCCACATCAATCTCCTGACCCTCCCTCTTCGCTTCGTTCCACGTTTGCACGGATTACGCTCACCCGAACTTTACATTGCACTTAACCTGCCATAATCATGTCGGCGAACCTAATGTTCGTGTTCGGGTAATTACCCCGACGGCAAACCCGCAATCGGAAATTTTAAACTACCCCCTCAAAACGTAATTTTCTTCCCAGCGAGCTTCATATTTTTTTATAACTACATATATTGCGTTTTATTTATTGTACAGAACTTTATTATTTCTGTTGTATGCAATGTTCTTGTACTTATACACTTACACACACAAATTGAATAGTATTTTAAACAATTTCTAAACTAGGACAAATTTTTTGATACATTCGAGTAATTATTGCTAAAGGAAATGATAGTTTGTGAAAAATATATGTATTTGTTTTGTAGATGGTTTGTCGAAACGTTCTAGCTGTGAAAATCTGGCCGGGGAGCGCTAGCGAGTATCGCGTTTCAAAAACTACAAATGACGGATAAGTTTGATGTTAACAGCAATTTTGATATGATATCTAGGTTACTACTGACAATAAAATCCGAAGCGTCGGGCATCGTAAAAAGGTATTGCGCACGGCTAGGTAAAAAATGAAACCGTGCCTGTCTAAAATCGCAATCGTTTATTAAGTGGAATTAACTGCAGTATAAAAATATCGGGTATAATAAACAACCATAACATATTATGTATTTACGGGTAATTTTGTAATTCGTGTAAATTAACCGGGCATGTTACATACGATATACGTTAATTTCCGTAATATAGATTTTTACCGATTATAACGGCGCCAGGTGTGCTTTCAGCGATGTAATGGACCATTAAGTCAGGCGCCGTTAAAATGTATATGTTTATTTACATCAAACTTTATTGGCGAGAAAATTTCACATTCAGGAAAAACTCATTTCCAATTTCGCTAAATACTAGATAGTTAATTGTACTAATAAATAATGCTATCGTTTTCAAAAAAGTTCGTAATGTTTCATGCGATTTTAAACTCTTCATTCATTGCAATATTACCATTTTTCAACTATCGTCGCGAAAAAAAATTACCGTTTGATTTAAATTTCCGATTAATTTTCCCCCCTATATGTCGTTTATCATTTGTTTTTGTCATTAAATCCTTCGAAAACGTCCTCGCTTTTCTGCCCGTTCGATTGTATAGAAATTCGCAACAATAGAAGATCGTCAACCCTTTTAATAAAAGTTCTTTTTTTTGGAAAAGCGAAATTGACAAAAGGTCCGAGAACGATGATGCTTTTAAACGACAATGCGATCCATATACTGTGTGATATTGTTTTTTTTGCGACTAAAGAAATCAATTAAGTAATTATTGTACTCCGCCCACTATTCTTTTCATTTGAATTACGAAAATTCGTTGTGTAGAATGTTGATGATGGAGATTATTAAGAGTTTTTTGTTGGATAAACCACTTTACTCTCTTGAATTAATTCGTCAAACGAATCGCGAATCACCCTAGTTGTTTTAATAGTTTTGTTTGTACAACCAGTTATTAGCGATTGTTGTATCTGTAACCTACTTTTAAGGACACTTATCCAAGTAATTGCATTAATAATTTTTTTCTACTAATATCCTACGTAATACATAATCGCTTAATAGTTTAAAACTGAGCTATATTGGATTTTCACTTGCAACAAAAAATAACACCAATCATATATTCGATGGTTGGCCGTCGATTTACAAATTACCACAAAAGCTGATAAATTATCGATTGAGTGATTCACCGCGAGTTTTCCGAGTGGCGTTCGATAAATTTTCCACGTCATTGTTGCGCTTTTTCGAGTCTTAAAAAATACCCGAAAGAAATAGAAATAGAAATTTTAATTAAACTTATATTTCACTAATGGTTTAATTAAACAGGGTTTAAAATATCTATTTAATTTCAAACGAACCTTAACCGAGGTCGAAATAATAATAATAATAATGCTATAATACATATTACATATTTCCACATTATACTACAGACAACTTCCTTTCATGATTAAATCAAAAAAATTACGTCATTAATAATTCTTAAATGACGATAAACTAAAGTTTGTATTAAAAAGAATTAAAGTATTTACTTTTGTTGTAATGTACATATTCCACAGTTGTTCGAAGGTCGATTCGAGTACTTACGTATTTATTGAATTAACATAAAACCATTATCATTTATGATTGCGTTTATTTACTAATACTTACGTTTCTGCTATTTGCGTTTATCAACTCAATTCCCTAAAAAAATCGATTCTTATAACAAATTTTAAGTGGCCTAATATATATCGACCACACCCCGTATATCCACGACAAACTCATTTAGATTTTCCTAAAAGCACGCTCCTTATTCGAGTAGAATTAACATAATACTGACAAATTAAATTCTGATAAGACACTGAAATCAAATCCCCGAATTGCCTGCGGATGTTTCAGCTTCTTTTTTTAATAAAGGATTCTTCCCTGCGCCTCTCTCTTCAATCCCGTCGAATCGACGCTTCCAATTATATCCTACCGAGATATCTCGTTTCGGGGAGATTAATAAAATGTATTGCGTTTGGGGATTTGACGGGTCCGGCGAGTTTCGAGTAACCTTAATTTATTAATTCTAAGACTGCGAATTTCTGCGAAATACACGCACGATTTTATTTTATTCGGCAATTAAATTTTATCTTTTCACCGCAAAACTAATATCTCGATAACTTTAACACAAAGCATATGTAATGCGTAATTAGATTCACGAGTTACGGTGTACCTATCCAATTAGAAAAAAACGTCGATACTAATTTAAATACACAAAAAATACAATTATCCGAACATACATAAAATTAATATTCTACTGACGAAAGGCATGTAAATGGTGTCACGGTCGTTTTTTATAATTTTTCACAAATTCGTAAAAAAATGAGAGCTATTCAATTTATGGTAATTTTCAAAACTAAAACAATGGGAATGGATAAATATTTTTTTAACACAATAAACTGGATGTTGGCAATTAAATAAATTTGTTAATCCTTGCGTGGTGATATAAAAGGGAGCGAATAAAAATTTATTAATAATTAACCCGTCGAGTGGAAGAATCGCGTTTTAATAACGCGCTCCCACATCCAAACGGGAGTTCGTGCAAAGTGAACTTCATCATTGCAATCTCGGTGCATTGTTGCAATATTAGAGCGCCGTTATTGCGTCTATTTTTCAGGTTTTATTCGACCAAAAAATACGACGTAATTTCGAATGAAATATTCGCCCATTAAAACTCTTTTCGAGTGAAAATGTACCTAATTCGTTTCAATTTGGCGTTCGCGCGTAACAGATTATATCCACCTACGGTGCAATTGAACTCGATTTCTTTCGAAATAACGGTAGGTGGAGTAATGCAATATTTTATTCAAAATGTTAGCAAACTTAACCGACAAATCATAAATGGAATATGCCGTTCGGTTAAAGACATTGTATTTTAAGAAAGTTTTATGGGCGAGTGCACTTTTCGTAAAAATGGAACGGTGTAAACCCGCTTTTATGACGTGAATAAAACGTGAAGTTGTAAAGAAACATTTGTATCTCGGAAGATAAATGGGAATTCGGAGGAATTACGCGAAATTATCATTTCCCCGATCCCATACACCGAACATACTTACAATCTTCTCTTTTCCCGGGTCTGTTACGCGGTATGTTTCTCACAATAGGTAAGTAATGTAAAACGGGGGTTTTATTTCAAACGAACGAAAGCATATTTTATAACATGTTTTCACTGGATCGTTATTTTTCGTTCGACTAATAAACCGAGCGAGCGTTCTTTGTGCGAGAATGTTCCATTTTAATCTTGTAAATGATGATAAAACTTCTAACATTTTAACGTTATTAATTTCCCGGGTAAATATACTCTCCGGAAACACTCTCGAAAGTAATTTAATTTCTTACCCGAGTTCCGATTTTCTAATGTAATTTCATCATATGCACCGAAGTTTTTCGATGTCGTTATAACTTCACCGGATATGCTGCTATTTGTACCGTTTGTAACTAAAACGTATAATTATTATCGTAGAGAAAAGTCTCGTTTTTACCTTTTAGAGAAGCGTTGTAATAAAAAAGGGTGATTGATTATGAGTTAACGTCAAAAGATACATTGTGTTACATAAGGATAAAACCACCGACACGCGTGAGAGGTGTTCATAAAAAAAATCGTATCGCTCCGACATCGTAATCGATCCCTCAACAGCCACTTTTAATGAAGCGATGTCAATTTCGCGGACAATTTGACGTTTTCCAACTCCGCCATAATCCAATCAATTAGCATATCATCAATATATTAAACCTACATATTCTTAGGTTAATGATTTAATCCAGGAATTAACTTCCATATATTCACAACTTCACTTTTAAAAATGCAGTGATAGCTGATAATTGGTATAATTTTTTTAGAAAATTGCTCTATTTTCTCTTAATCTCTCATTGGTATTCTGTGTATATTTTATTAATGGGACTTTTTAGGTTTTATTTGCAGAAGAAAATGACTTGTATCATTGTCTTTTATTTAATAACAAAATGGCAGTAGGTATCACACACTTGTCGCTAATATCGGTTGAGCCGATCCAAAAATAGTTTTACTATACGGTTTACTAGCCCCAGATAATGTATTTATCACTTAATACGATCATAGATAACATCGTATCGAATGTAACGTTAATATTCGTGTTTGTTATGTATGATTAAAATTAACAGTGTTGTCGAAGTTTTAGATCGGCATCTTGTATATTGTTGTGTATGAAATTATTTCATGTACAGTATACCTACTTGTAATTTACGACAAAATCAAAAACTAGTGACGTTATCAGAAACCTACATTTCATGAGGTTTTGTTTTAAGCAAATATGCCGCGTCTAGTTTAATGTGTTAAATGCTTAACTTTTATCAGTGTTATTTTCATTATAATAATGTTCATTATAATATTTCGAAACGGGTATTTGATGTATTTAATTTTCGTGACGTCCTGTTTGCCATTCGATTTACTTTGTCTTGGTTTTAAAGGCGAAATCAAATTTCCTGCTGATATAATATGTAAATTCAATATTAAACGAACCTACTTTGTTTTTGTGAATAATTTACGCACAAAAAATTGCATTGTATTTTTATGTAGGCAAAAAGTTGTTGATTACACCGTATTATCTACTTCACCATAAAATCCCTCCGCCTGACCGGCTTTCCCGTTCAAATACATAATATAGGAACTTAACGGTTATTGTTTGCGCTCCCCATTCGGATAAAAGTGCTCGCCAAGGAATTTCTCTTGCCGGGGAAATTACCTTCGCGAGTCCCATTCGAACCGGGCGCACTTTTCTGAACGGCGAAATACCCTCTAATTAAAAGCTTATCGTATGAAAATTTCAGGCGATCTCCACCGGAATCGTCGCCATGTCTGAGCGAGTCGTCGAAGCATTTTCGCCGGCTACCCGCCCGGAGGCCCGCGTTCTCCCCGTCGCCCTAGCAGTGCAGTAAAATTTGGAAAATAATTCGATATTATAGTGCGGTCGTGGGCGGCCTCGGACTAGTGACAGCGGTGACAGGACCACCCTTCGTCGACTGTGTCGTGGTGCGGCATAGGCAGGGCAGTGGCGTGCTGCCGGGATGGGGACGGGGGGCAGCTGACGGCGCAATCGAAGGATAACGACGGGCGACGCGGCGACCGCTTGGGCGAGCAGAGGCGGCGATGCGGCCTCTGCTCGCTGGTCGCCCGCGCCTTCCGCAGGGCCGTTTGCGGCACGGCCAGTCGCAGGAGCAGCGACGATTCCTACAGGATACTGACGGGACCGCCGCCCGACGATGAGGCAGCTGTTGTAAGTCCTGCATTTCATACAAACGGTCTTTCTCTTCTATCTATTTTAGCCAGGATGTTATGTTGCATACCTCACCCTCAATATCTACTAAACAGGATACAGACATGGGTTGTAAGCAAAAGTTAGTAATAGAAAATGCTAATAGTTTTTATAAAAATGTCTCATGACTCTTTGAAGTTTCACAGAAACATCTTGCTGTATTATTAAAGAATTACCTGTATAATTTATTTATATATAATTATATAAAAAATGCATTAACATCAAAGCCCCACTGCTGTAAAGACCTCTCTCGATATATAACGTACTAATTGGCAAACGCATGTAGGTAATTATTATATTTTCTAATTAACCCATTAGATTATTTTTCAATAAATTTTATTCCAAAGTAGGTACACCATCAAAGGCGCTATTAAAAAAGTCTACTCGAAAGTTATGTCAGGTGTATCAATCATATTTTTAGTGTCAATAAAACTCTGCTTTTAATTGAATTGTTTATCGCAGCAAATTGATCATAATGAAACTCGGCGCATAGGTGGCCGATTAATTACATATACTTACTTCATTACGGCAATAAAAATTTTTTATTGGCAACCCAAAGACAAGACCCGACGAATTACTTAACGTCCGGCAATCCGACTATAATTAATTTCGTTTCCTTGGCTGTGCGACACAAAAAAATCGATTGCAGGTTTAGTCATAAATTTATATTAATATATGCATTTATGCAGCCGTATTAGTAAATTTTCAAGATAAACCGATTTGAAATGTTTCTCATTCATCCTGCCGAGAGGGATTTAATGGAGCTTCGCAGCGACACCGTCAGTATTTGTACAGCGCGAATTTTAATCCCATTCACGTTTTGTAAGGCGCTTTATTTATGAATAGAAAATCCGGGTAAATTACCTCTCGCGTAAATAGGCGCGTACGCGATATCGGTTACAATTAGCCCGGATTAATTTTAATTAAATCATCGATCAATGTGCTCCACTCAGCCTTTCATTCAAAGTAGCAAATTAGTGCGGATGGCTCGGCACGAACTATACTAATTTAGTCCGGATAGTTAGTTTACTTATTACTAAAAACTGTAGAGTACTTTTGAAAATTGGGTGAAATCGCAATCACGTTCACAATTGAGTCTCTTTAAAAAAAGTATCCAATGCGTACACAAAAAACGGTAAGTTGACCGAGCGCCAAATCGAGTGCGACCTTATTTTTCTCCCTTCGGGTCCATTCGAAATTCGAACGAGCGGTAGAATCGATAATTCCAAATGAGACTTCCAGTGCAAGTCGCTGGAAGAGATAAAGATAAATTAACCCACAAAAATTGCTAAAATATTTTCAATTTCCTTAATTCCCTTAAATACTATTCAATTTAAAACAGCACGATTTGTTGCAAAAACGAATAGTTAATTGTGGTAATATATGAATGCTAATTAATTTTAAATGCTCATTTCTCGTTGATGTATAAATTGATATGTAAATTGAGTTTTATTAGTCTATGTGCGATTATCCAGTAAAAGCCCGAGGTAAATTAGATTTTTCTCTTGCTGGTTTAATTAATGATACCTATTTGGTTTTGTTTTAAAACGCTGAGCGGTAGGCATTACTTAGAGCGGGTTAATTAAAGGATGATAATGAAGGACTCGACCGACTCCCCTGAATAATATATTTTCTTTTTTATTATTAATCCCCGAATTTATGTTTTTTGTGTATTTTGGAGAAGAGAAAGTTAGTCTTGAAAAAATGAACTTAAGTTTATTATGCATAAATACTAATTATTTCGAAATTGTTTATACTGAGTTATATCAATACTTTTGCTAAAAGTATTATTAATTAATTACGTAATGGCGCATTAGTTAATTAATTTGAGTAAGACTGATTGTTAGCATAAGTAAATAAATAAATAAAACCAAATCGCGGTTTGAATTGAATGTCCTAAGGCGTCAAAATGTATCCTAAACATCCAGAAATGCAAACTAAATATCCACTTTTCGTCTATCCGATAAATCCTCGATCGAAATCCAGAACAAATTGGTTCAATTCAAACCGCCGTTTCGGCAATTCCGCATGAAACGCGGAAACTTAATTATAATATTAAGCTCGATCGTTTCATTAGCGGAATGTCGAAAAGGGAAGTTTGTTTAGAGATTCGAATGCAGACTTCTAAAATTAATATTTAAGCAAATATTATTCTAGCACTCGCTGCGCTCGAATTTACACGCTGCACGACTCGTGGCGTGTTTTATCTGGTTCTCTCAGATAGCATAAAGTACTTTACATATGTTGACTTTGACGTGACATTTGTCAACCTAAACTTACTGCTTTATTGCCTCATCCTTTATATCACTATCCAAGTTATTTGAGATACCTATCTATTTGGAACATTGATGAAATAAAATATGTACCTTAATTCTGCTAGTTCAATTTTTGATAACTTCTCTGTCGAAATACATTCAGTTCCATTGATGTAAAGAAGGCATCTAAACATGAATGGGATCGTTATCGAATTGATATGAAATCAAATTCAACAATTCAAATTTATTCGGAACCAGCAATAACCCGGCTTGTTACAAAACATTTATGTTGGCCGGGCGAGAGATCGGCGCGGATCCGTGTCGCAATTTAAAATTCAAATGTTGCATTCGCGCTATATTCAACTGCGAATTTACACCGATCAAATTGAGCGTGAAATAGTTGGCGTAATAACCGGGGGGTACTTAAGCGCCATTCTGCCGTGTAATTTTCTAATTTCTAATTTTAAACCGCCCCGGCGAATCTTGTTTTATCTCGCCGTAAAGCGGGAGTTATTAAATCATATCAGCGAATTCCTGCGGCGGAAATGTCCTTGCTCCGCGCGCTTGGTTTTTTTTTTGGAAAACGCCGAAGTAAACTGCACTTCGAATTAGACGTTAGGCATTATGAAAAGAAGAGACGCACAAAGGACGTCCTTTATAAACGAGACGTAGAGGTGGCTGAAGTACAAAAGGACGGTGGGAGACAAAAAGCAAGAGTAAAAGCCCTAGGAAAGTCTCGTGATAAATGAAACCTCCATTAAATGTAATGCAAGTACATGTTTTGTTCGGGGGAGAATTTAAGGGGAGAGTCGACCAGTAGCGGAGAGAGAAGAATTTAATATTCAAATGGAAATTTATATTACCCTATTGTTAGTTTCGAATTCACTTATATCGAGTGGCTATAAATAATGAAAACTTTTTTGACAAGTTGCCAATAAACAAATAATTCTACATAGACTCTCTTACACAATTTACTTTTCTCGATAGTCAATTGACTCTCTTAGTTTCACAAACTATTCTCTTGGGTAGCTAAACGATGCCTTTAGAGAGTTAATTGGATCTGTTGAGTAGATAAATGGCTCCCTTACAAATACAATAGTCTCTCTGCGGTAGATAAATTAATCTAATATGTAGATTGACTCTCATAAATAAGCATAAATTTCTTGGAAAGATAGATGACTCTTATCTTAGTACTTACTGTAGGTCTAAGTACTAAGTAACTAATCCCTATAAATAAAGCTGAATAATTTGTATTCGCCCAGTAGTATTCTGGAATATTAATCAGTTTTTATGAAATAATGCCCAATTTACCTACATAGTTTTAACGACGAATTGTAGCCGAAATTTTCCTATTAGCTTTCATTATGTTATGAATGCTATCAACAATAAGCGACACGATCAATGTGGGCGATTTGTGATTGTGATGTTCGGAATTGTGAAATTATACTGGTTAAACATTCATCTTTATGCAAATTTAACACGGAATGATCGTCGCCTCGGGCGACGTTTGGTTTATTAATAAGACTCCGCGGTGTGAATTATTTCCTGCCGGTCCATTTTATAGGCCATGGATTATTCGAAATTTTCCGACGAGATGCATTTTCTATTTTTTTGTCACACCGCATCATAATTCCGATTAACCATTAGGAAGCGTTTTGCTTGTAATTCGAATGGAAATTCGCTGTTCCTTATTTCCCGCTAAATTGGAAAGCGTGTTTTTTATCAGTTACAACGCTAAATTGAAACATTAATTTTGTATCATAGAGTTTAATTTATTTTTTACGTCGGACTCGCCCGAGGCACGACTATTTCCTAAAAAAAAAGCCCGCGCAATTTTCGAGATGAAAATGCAGAATCGCGTCCGGGAAATTTGTCGCACGCAAATTAAATTACGAACTAAGCAAAATTTGAATACGTTTTTCGAATTTTGATCCTATTAAATTTCCTTGAGGTGCATTCGAGAGCATTATTGCCATCCTCTAATACTCGAGTACAACGTCAAATCCCGTAATGCGGTAATCTAAAGTTGAATCTCATCTAGGACTTCGTTCGGGCACCGGTAAATTGGTTATGTGCGCGTATTAATTCGAAGCACATGCACCGCTTATACGCGAGCATTGTGGATTTTCTCCCGTTAAATTTCGAACGCAAATTTTCCGCCGACTATGCGAAAAGCGTCGGAAAAGTGTCGGCTTAACGGTGAGAAGGATGTTCTAACGTTCTAACATTTAGAAGGGTGATGGGAAGTGTGCATGTAACTCGAAATCCTCATTATTATGCATAATTAAGTATAAAATGTACAGTGCGTTTACCCTGTAATGTTTTCCATATTTAGTTCTTCATGTATGACAAAGTATTCTTAGAACGTTCCAAGGAAAAACCCCTTGAATATTTGCCTCACGTTTAATAAACCAAAACATATGACCATGTGAGTTGATTGACAATTTTTATTTTTTACTGGATAGCTTCTTCTAAAAAGTGTTAGTCTATTTTGGGACAAATTGAGAATATTTCATCAATTTTCAAATCAAAAAATGTAAATGAAGAAACTCCTTTGTATTGTGTACTTGCCAGTTTGATAGCGAATTTATCACTCTATTCAACTTCGACGATAACTTTTAGTTTATCGGGTTAAGCAATTTTCAATTTTGAGAGATTGCGTTTTTTTTTGGCTAGTATGTAATCTTGAAACCCGACTGGATGATATCCAAATGTGTACATTCACTCTTGCAAGTCTGGCAAATTGCCGAAAATTGACTCCGAAAACAATACCGGGGGTTTATGTAGAACGGGATTAAAATCGTATTTTACGAGTGAATTCCGAACAAAGCCAGAGATAACTGCATTAAAACTTAAATTCAATTTAAGAAAACGCCATTTGAATGTATAATATTCGGCGTTGCGGCATCGCGGCTGGAGGAATTCTTCCGAACGGAAATATACGGCGAATATAACAAATAATAAGCGCGGCAAGGAAAATCCGGAGACGTTAATTACGTCGTTTATATTCAAGATGTCGGAGGTTCGGGTGACTGATTTCGGTGCGAAACGCGAAAATACGTATTTTTTGGGCGTTAAATTACCGAGGCGCTACTGACACGCCGCCAAAACGAAAAATGATGTATAATTTTTTAGTCGGACAGATGATAAATGAGTTTCGGGGTATTTTTTTTCCAGAAATTCTATTCGAACTTTTGCTAGATTTACGAGAGAAATAATTTAACTCCTATACCCACATAAAACCGTCTTTATCTCATGCAAAATAGATTATTATACTGGGCAATTCTACAACGAAAACGTTAATTTAATTGGTGTGATTTGTACAAACTTCTCTTCCTACTGCATTATTTCGGAGTAAATTTAATTAGTACAAACACCTCGTGGATCAGTATCGAAATCGTTCGTGCTCTTCGCGTAATTAGTTTAAATTTTTAACGATTCCCACGAACGCCTTCGGCGCGGTCCGAAAAGGCACGCGAGCGATTCATGAATTACAATTGTTCGGTACTAAATTTAGACAACAACGGTATATAAATATACATACGTAAATATCGAACGATCAACCGAAAAACGAGGTCAAGATATGTAAACTCGATGGATAATATTTTTAACTCGGGGATCGTTTTTATTACGATTCATAATTTTTACGAGCCAGTGTTCCATTTCCTTTGCGAAATTATTTTGCTATTGTAAGTTTGTTGTAATGTACATGTTGGAATAATACGATCTCGAAAAATTGAGAGAGACATTGTGCTTGAGGCAGGGAGGATGAGAGATAGTGTAGAATGTATATTCAGAAAAGTTTTAGAATCATTTAGAGCTGTTTTCAGAATATATTACAATGGTCGGAAATGGGAATCATTTAGAATTATTTTAGAACTTACCAGGACCATTTGAAACAGTTCCGGACAATCTTGGAATCATTTAGAACGATAAAAAATAATTTGGAACTCTCCTGGATAAAGTACAAAACTTAGGAACTATTTCAAACGCTGTTAAGACTATTTAGAACTTTTAAAAGATTATTTACAATTTTTCAACTAAAAAATCAACTAATTTAGTGAATATTCTACAAAATTGAGAAATTTACCTGTAAAACCTTCATAAATCATCTGAATCAATCTACCAATTTATTAAAATCGTTTACATCGCTATTGAAACAGACCCTTCAATTAGATTGTATAGCAATACATCAAATAAGATATTAACAATTCCTCAAATACCGCATGCCAGATTCACTGGGGATTGTTCTGGTTAAAATCCAAAATGCAAAGAGCCATCGGCAACGCCGGATTACGGTAAAGGAAGGCTCGGCTTGACCCGATTGGCACTCAGCCAACAACTCCAATCTCGTAGTGTTACAGCCGTTTGACGTCATCGCTTGAGCGTCATGCATTTCGGGCGTCGGGGCGCTCCGGTTCGTTAAAAGTTTTGTGACGCATTCTACCGATAGTTGCTCTTGCCGTGTGTACGGCGAACTTCGCAGGTATGGGTTGCTGTTCGGGCGGATTATCAAATGAAATTCCGATATCTGTAACCGATATACTCGAAAGTTCGGATTGAAATAAATAGGCGCATATACCCGGTAATTGAGTGGCTTTCAGCGATTTCGAATGAGAATGAATTATGGCAAAATTGGAACGGAGCTGTCGGGGGATTGAAATTTTTCCAAGCACCTAACTAAAACGAAACTTTAGGTAAACAGGAAAAGTTGAGCGTTTCAAAACTAACGCCAGTTCTCGAGGATTTGAAGTTTACCAGTTTACTTTAAATTTGCATCATATCAGAATGCGATCAATACCAATCTACTGCAACTAACAAGTTACTCAACTTTAGTTATACATCTTTAACCCATTTGGCAGTTATCTTCGATTTTGTATAGAAAAAAAAATCGATTTCGCAGGTTTAATTATATCCATAAATGTAGTCGGCATATTTACCTAATCTAGTTTATCAATTTAAATCATTCTCACCTTTGTCATTGACTTAGTGGAAATTTTTTCTAATAGTATTTCTACTATACCTACATGCGAATATCGTCAAAGGAATTCTTAGCAAATGTTAGCACAACCATTTAACATGCCATGTCCAAATACAAAAGTCCAGTCAGCACCAGATATCTTCTTCAAAGTAAAATGTACCCACTTATTGCGTAAGTACTGCTTTAATTAATTAGTTTCATAACCTGAATTTCTCTTTTTCACATGACTATAAAGTTCTTTGCTATTATAGACGAACGCAGAAACGGATTCAGTTATATTATCGTACAAAATTACGTTTTAAAACCGATTAATTGGTTCATTTTAGTGTAAGATATTTACTGATCCGAACCTGCAGGAATCATTAAGCCTACTTAAGTTCTAAAAGTCGACAATTTCAAACGTTTTCTGGGTGTGCATCACGAATAAAGCAAATACCGCGACGCTAATGACTGATAAATTTATTAAACGTCGTGCTCTAACCCACTTCTGATACGAATTTATTGGTTTTAAATTTTACAACGAAAAAAAAAACCCGTTATCTGAGAAATATCAACTAATAGGGTGTGTTGTGCGAACTTAACATTCGCCATCAATTCAAAAGACGAATCTGTCGTCGGATAAATAGAATGCACCCTAATCCTGCTAGAATATTTAATGTCGCAGTAAAATGCAAATAACATCCTTTCGAGTTTTATTACATCCGTCCCAGTCGATTGAATTTTGAATTCATAGGGTTATTTGGAAACTAGTTCGTTTTTTAATTGATTAGTTTATAGATGGAAATAGCAACGTATAAAGTCTTTTTACGACGCAATTTTTAACGCTATATTAGCACATAAATTTCAATAATAAATAATACCCTAGATGCGTGGGCATCAAGATTCAACATTTTCAAACGTACGAGGAAATTACTCAAAGGCGGCATTAAATATTGTGATGTATTTTATAAAAGCGTTGGCGTGCTTTTATGGAGAACCCCCGTTCGGAAAACTCATCTTGAAGCTTACTACTTATGTTGCATTTTTCCCGAGAACGCTTCCGCCCGATATTTCAACCTTCCGATTTATTTGGAAAACGGAGAAATTCGAACAGACGTGTATCGGAGCATAAAATTTCCCACTTAGAGAAAACTGGGGAAAGGAGGATTAAGAAATGAATCCCGTGATATTCAACATGCGCGCGGGGGAATGCTAAACGTTCTCATTTTCTCCGCTCTCCCGTTTCGCTCCGTCTTTTATTTGAACAGAGCCGGAGAAAAGCAGGGTTGGTACAATAAAATTGCAAAATTCATTTCCCCAGAAACTATTTAAAAGCGAATTAGACTTACCTCTTGATACTGACAGGTAATTTTTTAACTCAAATTCTCTACACCGACAGTTATATTATTTCCATACAATTTATCGAAAATCGGCGTGTCTAGTCAACCAGCATACAAATGACCGCATTTTAATAAATTTAAGATTAACTGTATTATCCGCAATTTTTAAATACACATTCCTATATACGTCTGAATTTGTTGACGAAAGTTAGGAAAACTCTGGCTAAAGTAATTCGAGCTATAAACTTCTCGGGAGAGTAAATTAAAAACAGAGAAGATATATTTCACGAAAAAGAAACGGGCGTTTAAACTTTAAATTAAATTTAAGGAGTGGCCCTTTTGCGCCGAGGATGATGAATTTAAAGTCGGTAAAGATACTAATTATTCATTTCGAAAGTGTTTACTTAAGTCGAGTTTTCGGTTCTTAAATAGAAAGAAGTCGGGGTTGTTATTTTTTTAATTTATAGTTGGTGTAGGTATATTAAAATCGTATAAAATATACATAATCATTTTCGACGGGTACGTTTTTTGTTGTTGATTAAACCAATTTTATTCCATCAGAATTTTAATTATTGTGGTAGAGGAATGTCCCTTATTCGTTTTTCTTTCGCTGTTTATTTTGCCATTTTGATATTCCATTAGTGAAGGAAATTAAAATTGACTTTAGCGAATTTAATTGAGTAGCATAACAAAAATTATTTCGTCCCTTACCTACATGCATTATTTAGGAAAATTCTTGTTTTTTTTAAGGGGCTTTCGAGTCGTTATGAAACATTCAAAAATAAAGTGTATAAAGTGATATAAATTGCTCCCTTTAGGGCTCGATAATTCCGAGGTAGTTTCTACACTCGGGCACGATTCCGGGTTATGGTCCGGGTGAGATGGCAGACGAACGTTTCACCTAAGTGGTTTTATCGCTTTTTATACTCCGCTATGGCGTCGGTTTCCCTTCCTTGCCGACCGGCTGCGCATTAAAACACCTTGCTAAATCATTAATAGCGTTTAATGGGAAAACACTATTCCCTATTCAGACCGTTTCTAAATATACACCTTCGAGTGCCCAAGTGTATACGTAATTTCATTTCCCAGTGTCATAATTGTGTATTATACACAATTGTGTATTATAATTGTGTATAATACAAAATTGTGTATTATACACAATTATCGTTTGCGGAAAATCCAAATACCTACTCACTTTGTACATGTACAATTTTACATCTGAAAATCGTAGAATTCGAACGTAATCGAAATTATTTTCGTCGAGAATTGGTTCAAGAATTTTTCTTGCATAATGTCGTGTTTTTAATTTTATTTTCGATAACAAAATAGTCTTTTAAGATGCCAAATGTTCCCGCGGATGCGTTATAAATCTAAAATTATTTCGTTTCATAATAATTATTATGTGGAAAACGGGTAATGGAGCTTGAAATGTACAAATAGCCTTGTTATTGAATAATATCGTCCACCTTTTTGTTAAAATTTTGTATTAATAAACCTTCCAATGATCGAAATCTAATTAACTAAATGCGCTTAATTTATAGAAGATTTTGGTATAAATATAGTGCTTTAAACAAAGCATAAAAACTTATTCTTTTAATGAATAATTAATTAAATGATTTTTTTGTTTCAGAGAGAAATTACCATCGACGTTACGGGAAGCAATGTCAAGTACAAACGAGGTAAGAATTTCCCGAATTTTATTACCTAACTGCTTAATTAAATTTAATTTTAATTTAATCAAGCTGAGGGGTCGGCGTTTTCATCTCATAGCACCGAGAAATTTATCTTCACAACTCGCAAGTTCTTTCATACGCCGCCCAGCTCGAATTTAATTGAGAAAGTCGCGTTCACTTCGCGAGCTCGACTGTGTGTGTGTGCACTTTCTGCCTTATCGAGTATCCCGCTACACCGTACATAGGGTAGCATTACTCAAAGACTCAAGTATCGAATTTCTGCAATTAATATTCCCACAACACTGTGCTATTAATTAGTTTGTGGATATACGTACGTGGATATAATTAATTAATATATATGGATTTGTGCTATAATTAGAGCGATCATACAAAGTAATATTTTTAATTATAGCGTGTTGATATTATGAGGTTTTTCTTGGTCGTTAAGCCTGTTTTTGTACCCGGGCAATTTCCCGTTGAACACCCATTTTCTCTTTTTCCCCCCTATCGGATCGTACAAATTTCCCCGCGCTTACGCAACACAGCCCATCTCGGCCCTTTCGCAGAAATTCGCAACTTTACGCTCGTCTAATTAATCGCGTTTTCGCGAAAAGTACAAAGTAGATTTCGACTGTATAGCTCTCGTTAATTAACTTAGGAACAAAACGTAGCAGAAAATGCGAAATATCCAATTTTCCAAAAACATTCCAACAGATAAACCGATACGACGATAAATTAGGTAACTGGTAATTTAAAATTCAATTTAATATCCGGGTTATATTTAAATTCGCCGTAAAAGTAGGTAAGTTATTTAAATTGCAACGTGTTTTTTTCTATCTAATCTAATTTCAACGTATACTTGAACTGACGGGTTCAATTTCCGCTTTATCCTGTGATCTCGATATTCATCTGACATTCGGTTTTCCTTTGCAAAGCTTCTTCTTATACACTTATTGGCGCAAATCGCTCAATTATGCAACGAAATATTTTTTAATTAAATCGTATTACCGTCGCATTCGATTAAACGCGAACGATTTTGGCAAGTTCGTGATTTAAACGAACCGATAATAATCTGTCAGCTTAATGTAATCCAGTTATTTTCGCTTGGAAATTGCCTCGCCAACTAATATAAATTTTTGGAAACGAAGAATGCATCAGAAAACGAAATTTATATGCCGCCAGAAAAATCATCATTATTATTAAAATGATGCCTGTTACTGAGTTTAAAATTAGGAGAGGTACAGATCGATAAGTATAGCTAATAAATAATGCGCATTGTACCTACTATTTTCATTATTATCTATATGAAGGATGGAAATGCAACGTTTGCGCATCAGCTCGCTGATTTTGTCGACATGCAAATAGTCGATATTCGTGATTTTTATCGTGTTATTCTAACAAAAGATAACTTTCGAGTTATATTATCTGTAGTAAAGGCGTATTTTACCTAGTAGTCGTCGTGGTTTAGCGTTAAACGGATGATTAATTAGTGAAAATAATGGATAAAAGGTATTATTTTCGATCGTCGAGACGAAAAATGAGCCTATTGAAAATAAACGTGGAAGCGGTCGATCTAATGGAAACCATAAAAGAAAGTATGTAGCAATATCGATATCGTAAAGTTTGTTATAAAAGATGATGTTTATTACTTCCTAAAAGTTTTTCATATCGCTTTTGTACATAACGTACAAATTTTCGTTCAAAATCGAATTGCGAATTTAAAAAAATGGTGGAAGTAATTTATACTCCATGCACGCACCATTTATTAGAATTTACTCATCATTATAGTGATTCTAATATTAATCCGATTTGGACCGTTGTACCGGGGACGCGAAATAAATCGCGTTATAAGCGCCGAGAATGCTACGAATTCCATACTCTCGCGTTGCCAATAAGCGCGAATCGCCCCGGTATAGCCGCTGAGCCGCGCTGATGTGGCTCACTTAAGTTTTAAACATTAACTCACCAATAGTTGATATTAATTCTACAACTGTGCGATTACGCGATTTCGGACCGGCAGCTGGCTCGCGGTCGTAAATCACCAAATATTCATCTAATTAATCTCGCTCTTCAGTTTGTTTGTCTTAGATCAGTGGCTCGCGCGGTCTGAAAATTTTTCGCGATTTCTCAAAGCCTTGGTTAAACTTTACTTGTTTTTAAAATTATTAATTTTAACTTATAAAATTTATTTGACATAAAATTTCACTGACAAAGTGAGTACATTAAATATTACCCAATTAATACTTTAATCTATTTAATTTTGATACTAAAAACGGTACGTCCATGTGCACCGGTACCTTTGAAGTCGGCGCTAGGCGTTTTTTATGCCATGTCGAATTATGACTAGAAATAGTATACATCAATATTGATGAGTGCATTTAATGTATAATTCAATTTTCACACACTTTGGTTATCTGATTATTATCGTTTGTAATGTAACGCGTGTGTCCAATTTATCCCATCGCTGTGTTGTTGAAAACAAAATAATCGAACAATCTTTATCTAATAGGTATTTATAGATATTCATCGATATATCGGTAAATTTTATCGCATCGATCGAACGATATGCAAGGATTTGTTATCTTCAATGTAACAACGTTATTATACCAGAATAATTAGAAGATAAATATACAGCGCACTGATGTAGTTGTAGATTTCCCGACAATTTCACCCAAAAGATAGGAAGAAAGTCGATAAAAGTCATTAAAAAACCATAAACTTTAAACGTTAAAATAAATATGAAACACACAATGTTTATTTTCAATAAACTGCATTGATTTTTAATCGAATAAAACTGTATATTTTCCATCAATATTTTAAACAAATATTTAGCTAAAAAACCAACAACGGCGAAGTGGTCAAAGGTTTAAAAATTTATTTTTGAAAATCTAAATTGATTTTTCATTAAATACATACAGTAAATGAAAGTAACCGATTTAATTAAAATTGAAACGTTCAATCGCTATTAAATCAAATCATTTTATAGATTTATCGCATTCGTCATACCTACCCATAGTAATTTTATATCAGGATATTAACGCTGTTAAAAATTATTTTTATTGCAGTAAATATATTTAAATAATAATATTAAAAATATTTCCAACACTTGTACATATAACGCGTGTTCAATTTTACATCAAAGAAATAAGAGCTGAAATAAAAAATACATTTATATGATGTCAAACAAAATGTAATGTGATTTTACAAAATAATGTAAAATGAGACAAAAAGTAGAAAATTGTATTTTCCAGGTCAAAGTAGAATTTCCATTAATTAATTTAAATACGCTCTGACCATTTAATTAGATTTGATTTCGGGGTTTTAATTTAATTTTGATGCCGTTTCGGGATTTTAGCACCGAACACATCCCGATTTCTGGTTTAAACTTCTCGTCTTCCATCATTTCGAATGCCAGCATGAATTTTATCAGGCAGGTTTTCACTTGATACACTGCGTATTTCTGGCCTGAAACGTAAAAAAAGAAGAAATTAATCAAGCTCGTTAAGTTTGATTTAAGAAAATTAGGCAGTGTAGAGTTTCTGCGAAGTACAAAGTAACGTTATCGGATAAAACTCCTATTTGATTGCGGGAGTTGCTTCGTTTGAGTAGATTTTTGTTTGTTTTCCCGTGCAATAAAAAAGTTGTTTCATTGTATTAACCAATCTGACAACCGCACAATAAGAGAAACAAAGTTGTCGAGAACTCTCGCCGGAACAAAATAGTTATTTACTCTTTTCCTTTGACACACAAACGCGGAGAACGTTCTTTTTGATTTTATTCGGCTTTTTCCCTGCTCTTTTACCCGCTTCAATACGGTAGAAACGTGCATTGCATATTCTCAGTTCGACGTTAAACCGAAATTCAACAAAGCTACAATCGCAGTTTTCTATTTAATTTATTTCGAACTACCGGCATAAAAACAAACTAACTGGAATCCGTTTCGCATTAAATTCCAGTTTAAGGGGATTTACAATTTCTACTCGGATTGATACGTTTTTCTTTGTTAAGATTTTATTTCGATTTCTCACCTACGCAATTTCTAGGACCAGCACTAAACGGTATATATCCGTACGTATGCCTGTCTGCCTGTTTTTCTGGAAGAAACCTTTCCGGGTCGAATTTTTCCGGATCCGGGAACACTGTCGGGTCACGATTCATCCCATAGAGGAATATAGATATGTTCGTTCCTTCGGGAATCCTCGTTCCATCTAAAATCATATTCATTATGCTTAAATTTCCTTCGTGGGAATATAGGGAAGATTAATGGAATATGTTATGTGAATAATGTTTGTTGGATATAAGAAGGATTTAAAGCTCTCCAGACTTTTTTTGGCTTAAGGGAAATATGGCTTCCAAGATTCCTAAAGTTTTTAACTCGATTTAAATACATCAATATTTAACTATTATTTATACGCATGGAAAATATTCCTACCGAGTATCCAATCTTCTTCCAACCGACGTTCTATCAACGGCACGGGCGGGTACATTCTCATCGCTTCCTTCACCACCACGTCCAAGAACTTCAAATCGTTTATCTTCGAAATGGTAATTTCCGTTCGTCTGTCGTTTCCTATTACCTCTAAAATTTCTTGATAGACTTTGCTCTGCACCTCCGGATTCTGAGCTAGCGCGTACAATACGTAACAGATGGCTGTCGTAGACGTATCGTGTCCCTGGAATCGCGAATTTTCGAAATTATTTAGGATATTTATTTAGTAAAAGAAACGAACCTCAAACATAAACGTATCGACCTCCTCCCTGATGTCCTCGTTGCTGAGTTCCTCCCCGTTGACGGTGGTTTCGAGCAGCATATCCAGAAGGGCAGCTCTGGCTTTGATGCCCTCTTCGGATACTCCGGTTTTGGAGGTGCGCCTCGTGAACTCGGCCCGTCTGTCTTTGATGATGGCGTTGGTGAAGTCGTGCAAGGTTTTCAATGTTTTGTTATAGGATCGATACAACGACGAGAATCTGAATATCAGCGGGTGTCGCAGCCACCCCGAAAAGAAGCGGAGAGTGAAAATTTCCAAAAAATTCGCCATGGCTTTCACGTAGCTCGGGTTGCCGTTTCTTTGAGCGTTTAGCGGCGTTCCGAACGCAGTTTCTATATGTAAAAGATAACCGTAAAATAATTGGTGCTATAGTTTTGAATATTCATTAATTCATTGATGATCATAATATAATTCAAAATACGTTAGTAATTGAGCAATAATCGATATTTTTTATGATAATTTAATATATCTTACCGCATATAGTGTCAAGCGCCGCTAAAGTAATGTATTTCGTAATCTCAGTCGACGCCCTTGGATTGTTTTTCTCATCTTCGCTTAGAATATCGAGCATAAGGTCGAATTCTTTGTTGAATACCTTCATGAATTCCTCCAAAATTTTAAAATGGAACGTCGGTGTGATCATCTTCCTTCGTTTCTTCCATTTCAATCCTTAAAACAGTCTTAGTACAATTCTGTTTTTCTGAAGTACTTATCTAAACGTTTATTTCTTACCGGTGCTAACTAAAAGTCCATCTCCTAACCACGGTTTGAATAGATCGTAGCCGTCAGATTTACTCAAATGCACGTTAGATGTTAGAAGTTGTTCTAAATACTCCGGTTTGGCCACCATTAGATGCAATCTCGGTCCCAACCATAATTTATAAAACGTCCCGTATTTTAAATGCAGTTGCATAAAAGATTGCAGCAAATCTATCAAGTTGTAATTAAATAAATAATTTAATAGTTGTTTATGTTACTTACCAACGGTTGTTTTTCCCACATCGTTTGCATTTCCTATGACAGGTAATGGCGCAGGACCCGGTACATTTTTCAAAGATTTGTATTTCGATAAGGCCAAATACCAGTTTATAAGGGGTGTTAATAAAACAACTAGTATAGCCAAAAAGACGCTCAATAACCAGAGCATTTTAGAAAATCGAAAAATTGCACTAATCGCTTTTTAATGTCTCTGTTATCGAACGTTTGTTATTACACTCTGCGTTTCAATTCTCATACCGGACTAACCAGTTAGCTGTTTTAATAATGTTTTTATAGGTAAGCATAGAAGTTACTTTTAATTAAATTCCATCGGCGTCACCGTAATCACCTTGTTGGCGTGATTTTAAGCAGCTATAGGCTATTCGAATTTTTCATTCAATTTTCCCACTCAAATATGGTAATATATATGTCTATTGGTAATTAATAATTATAAGGCTTTTACTAATTTTTATTAACTTCATAAACCAAATTAGGATTATTACACGGGAAAAAAAGATTTGCTGCAGTCACTAAAAGCTAGTGACTACAGCATAAGAGTTTTGTTGCTATATGGACAGCTAGAAGTTTTGTGTACAGGACTAATCACATTTATAAACCTTATTCAAGTATATGGAACTAAAAATTTTAGTACAGGTTACTAAACCGACATTTGTTGTCGTTACAGAACCATTTTTTTTACTAAACGAGTTTAGTGGCAGATATGAAACTGTTTTGTAAGCAAATATAAACGGCTCTATTAGGAATGTCAAATTTATTTTGCTGGCTTTAGTATATTTGTTTTGGCGTATCTATTAAATTTATTTTGTCACGGTTTCTAAATTAATTTTGTAAGGATTATAAAATGGTTATGTAGAGATTACTAAAAAAATTGGTTTTGGCTATAAAAATATGCATTAGCAATAAACATTTATTTATTTAGAAAAATACAAATTTTGTACAAATACCTACAAATACATATAATACAACAGATTTACATAGTACAAATATAGGTACCTATAATACAACAGAGTTACATACCTACAGAGTTATACTCGTATATATAGTACAAATATACAGATAATACAAATAATTTACAAGTATTTAAAAGTTGTACTTTTAGTACAGGTACTTAAAAAAGTAGCAAATAACGAAATAATATAGGTAAGTACATAAATTTAGGTAAAAAAAATAAAATATATAAACACAAACTTTAGCTTAAAAAGTTTGATTCCTTTCAGAAATATACAATTTGCTGTTCATATTAATAAGGTTATTAACAAAAGGAACAGCTAATTGTTCAAATGGAATTCCAAAAAATTCATTTGTTACCTCTACAGTAAAAGCATGGTAATGATAATCAAAGGATAAAATGATCAGTTTTTTACAGCATGACCGACTTTATTGTAGTAGGCTAAAATGTATTTTCCCTTTACAGAATCATTCAGTAAAGCTTTAATGTTGTCTAATGGAGATGAAGTATTCTCTATTGGAGTTTGAGTACAAATTTCATCTATAGTTTTTATTACAAAAGTATCCGTTAGTTCCGTTAATGTATGGATGTACACTTTGTTACAGTTCTAACCAGGGTTTGTCATAGTTACGGTAGTTCAGTAACGGAAACAATTTTTTTTAGTAGTTTGTAGTGAAACGCTGTAACAAACCCAGATTTGTATTAATTATCAATTTATTTTTTTCCGTGTACAACTACGCACCGAATACTATACATAAACTGAATGCTTTTATTGTCTTCTTTGTAATTTTATGGGATAACCATTGTTCGATTTGGATATGCCTGTGCTAACCACCTCAAGTTCGCTGCCTTCGACTGGTAATATTTGAAATTCGAAGAGGATTTTCGCTATGACGGTTTTTACTTCTAAAATGGCGTATTTTTGACCTGAGGATGTAAAGTTTTCAGTCAAATTTCTAACGAAATGAGTTTTATTTACCTATGCAATTTCTGGGACCTGCTGAAAACGGTATGTATGCGAACCGATGTCGTTTCGAGGAGTTTTCAACGTTGAACCTTTCGGGATCGAATTTTTCCGGATGGTCGTAATATGCGGGGTTATTGTGCAGCCAATGCAACAATATTACGAAAACTGTACCGCTTGGATAAACTGTATCGCCTGTAATAGTACGTAAATTCGATTACGCCATGTTCTAACTCGAATTATCGTAGCACAAACCAAATTTAGCATCCTCCGTTATTAGACGTTCTATCGCACTAACCGTCGTTCTGTGCCTCAAGGATTCCTTCAAAACCAGATCCAAGTAATTCATTTTTTGCAACCTTTCGACATCTAGGTTACCGATATCCCCATCGATGTGAAACATAATTTCTTGGTATAATTTCTCTTGGATATCCTGGTGTCGGCTGAGTTCGTATAGCAGGAATGACAACGAAGTAGACGTGGTATCATATCCCTAAAAATTACCGCATTACTCGATTTTAATTTCTCCTTATAAGCGACTTACGGCGAACATGAAATTATTGACTTCCTCGTGCACGTCCTCGTTGGTGATGTCGGGGTGTTCCATCAAAGCTTCGATCAGCACCGACCTTTTTTTGGTGTTCATTCTCGTTTGGCTATCCGGATCGATATCTTCGCGTTTATTTTCTATAATTTTCTGGGCGACGGAGTCCACTATGCCTATACATCTCGACTGCTCGGAGTATTCCTTGGCAAAGAGTTTGTAGAGCATATCGTTCCATTTCCAAAGACTGAAGTTTCTCATGGATATTAACTTGAGTACTTTATCTAAAGATTCTAGGTAGCCGGGATTGTGGCCTTCTTGTATCCCGAGTTTACTACCGAATGAAGATTCTGTAAGAATGGAGGTTTTATTAAAATGTTTGGATGGGTTGATTATTGGTATACCTACCTGCGATTACATCTGCTGCGAATTTTGCAAGGAATGGTCCGACGTCTATTGGTTTTTCTTTGGCTGCTTCTTGCTCCAAACTGGCCACGATTTTGTTGGAGTTGTCTTTGAAAACTGCGAAAAATTCTTTCAGGATGGAAACGTGAAAACTGGGGTTCAATAATTTCCTCCTTTGCCTCCATTTATCCCCTTAAAAAATTAATAACTGCATACATATTTCATGAGTTCCAATTATAAATTTCGTTGATTAATTGATAAAAATTATTTAGTTATTTAGCACTTTCAAAATATTCTAATGCTATATTTATATAAAAATTATCATGACACACGACCTATTAAACTTTCATTCAAAAGTGATAGACTTATTAATGGTATCGTTCAAAATTTTTAATTACCTACCTAATGCGGTTTTTGTTACGATTTTTATTCGGTCGTTTAAGCTACTAATAATTTATCGTAACTCACCAGTGCTTACAATTAATCCGTCTTTTAACCATATTCTGCTTATGTCGTACAAACGGGATTTTTGTATGTGTTTCGAAGACTGTACGATGGCTTGTATTAAATCCGCATCGCATGTTGCAACCACTAAAGTGTTGCCCAGGTAATATTTAAAGGTGTTTCCGTATTGTTCTATGAGCCCATCGAAAAAGTGTGTTATTTCTGCAACATACAATAATGTTCCAACGTACCTGTAGATTATTTTCTAAACCTATGCAATTAGGTATTTAAATTAAATGCATGTCCGTACCGTAAATATTTCGTGGTAATTTCACCCCGATGAAAGGTATGGGAAGTGGTCCGGGAATATGCCTCAATTGCCTGTTTTTCTTGTAAATATCGTAACACCAACGAAAAAACAAAACTAAACTGAGAAAAACTAAAATGTCATTCACAATTGCCATAATTTTATCTTCAACCTCAATATTTTAAAAGCGAGTTCAATGGTTTTAAACGAATACTAGCCATCAACTTGCTGGATTTCTAGCTATTTATAATATTTAATTACAACCAAAAAAATTAAGGGGACATGGTTATAAAATTATTGTTGTTTTGGTTTGTAAATATTATTTCTGAAAACGATAATTTAATGTTTGTTATGATCTAATTTTATAATGCATATTCATTTCTTTATTGTTTATCAAGAATATGTTTGTGCAAATAAAATAAAAGCAACATTTGTAAAGTTCTTTCACCCTGTATATTTTATAGGTCATACCAAAGACATTACAACTAACCTTAGTTATAATGTCTTTTGGGTAATTATGAACAGTACATTCGTAAATTGACAGGAAAAATTTAAATCGGTTTAACGATTTATTATTACTACCTGCTGTTGTAAATTGACCCTTCTTAATGTGCCCAAATAAGTAGGCAAATGTACCTATGTGTATATGCAACACTCTTAACAAATTTGAGCTTTTACAATGCATAAAATACCATTTCCATTTTATCTAATTAATAATTTTCTCCTACATAGTGCGTAAATATTTGTTTCTATTATTTTCTTTTCATCAGTCACGAATTTTCGTGAGGAATGACGCTGATAAAACTAATTATATATGTCGAGTTAAGAAAAAACATGATAATAAATTATGAGGACAAATTGAAAAAAAAATTCACGAAATTGCATTTTTGTCGTTTTTATATTATGAACTACACAGAAATTTGCATTCGAAAGGAGGTTATTTCAAAAGAAATTAACTAAACTAATTGGATGTGATTAAAAAAATAAAACACAAAGCAACATTAACAATGTAATAATTTTATCTCGTAATTTCGTTTGCAAACGAATTGGGACATTCGCTAACAATACAATAACAAAATACTCGAAAAGAGTTATTAATACCGGGAAACATGTTGATTCGTCGGAAACTTTCATTCGATTTATTAGAGAACTAATAAATGATAATAATATCGAAAATTTCCCATTCGAAATTGTAATTGTCAACGGATCAAAATCTCTATACAACGTTTGCAATAACAATAAAATGATTAGATATAAAAATAGTTCGTTTATGGCAATAATCAACTGACGAAATTCGCAATCGGAAAATAATTTTATTCTATAATATAAAAATAATTTAACTCGTAATTTTTATAGTATAACTGCCCTTTGAGGCATTTATTATTTGTTGAAAGCGATTTAATAAAAATCGGTTTATTATTAAAAATATTCGGTTAATTGTGATGATAAAAATCTGACAATAATATTATTACACATTTTATTTTAATATATCCAAATAGTTGTTGCTTTGGGGCGGAACATAATTCTGGTTAATCCGCATTCGATAGATGCCTTTCCCATCCTATTTGTATGATCAGTTCATCTACACCACCGGTGTTATATTGTAAATTCCGTCTGTGTTATGCAGGTAGGGGGACACACACAAACGCACACCTTCCACTAGTAGAATACTAGTCGAGAATGGTGAATCCAGCGCTCGGCAAAGGCCGCATTTCATTACAGATTACCTACTGTAATGGAACATTACACATTATACACTGCCCCGTTCGTTGTTCAATACCAGCAGTGGTGATTACTGATTACTGACAGTAACCGGCGGACTCGAGACTCGAGAGTCGATGTTATTGCATTGTGAAAGGTGCATCCCGAACGTTGTATTTCTATATTTAGCCGCTGCGTTTCGTCTGGTTCTACAATCCCTACGTTTTCTTCGAACGCCGTAACGTTCTTTCGCATCCACATTTCGGTTATTTAAAATATGTCGGAAGCTTGTGACGTGCAGTCGAAGAGCAGGTGAACGTTGGTTTGGACGAAAAATGTAAGGCGGTGAATGTAATTCGGCCGTAAAGGCAGCGGAAATGATTTTTACCGGTGAGTTGTATAACAAATAACTACAAAAAATCCACTATAAATAGCTAGTGTTTAATTAGAAAAATCGATGATTGATTGCCAAAAAGTAATTATAGGTTTTAGCTACTAATAATTTAAATATATCGTAATTTATTAGCAACTGGCGAATTAAAAAATATTCCTATTTCGTTTAATACGCATTTAGGTAGGTATTTCGATCGAAAATTTGCGTAAAGCAGTATGTAATAACGACATTTAAATTATTCGTATAACTAACTGACTGTTTACAATTTTTAGATTATAACTAGGTAACTAATGATTATAAGTATTTAATTTATTTATCCATTAAGCTAAGTAGATTTTTATCTATCATTTTTTATCATTACCACACTGATTTATTACCTAAGTTGTTTATTAAATCTATTAAAAAGATTATAACGAAACATGTTCTGTAAAACATGCTGTTTACCTTAAAATGACAAAAATTATAAGAAAGTATATTCAATGTTTTTTCTTTTCTCCTTTAATTTAATAAATCTCAAGATTACACAATTAGCCGTTTATTTTAGTACGCTTTCTGCTCCAGAAACTCTCAATCGTTCGGTTAATTTTAAACCAACCGATCATTAAGTTCAATCACCTCGAATTGCCCGCTTCATACAATAGCTGAAATTTCAGTTTTCGCGTAAGTACGATCAATTTTTGTCTATTGAGAAAACACGCCGACGGAATTAGAATTAAACGGGGTAATTGAGCGCGACGTTTCGCTTTTGATTAGTCGATCGAACGGCATAATGAACAATTTGCGCACCGGACTATCCAATCACTTGATCTGGAAACTTTCATTAAAGTGCAGGGCCTAAAATGCAACAAGTTCTGCAGAGTGAAACCCACAGCAATAAGCCTAATCATTAAATAAGCATACTCAAGGATCATTTAGTTGTAATATTACATCGAATACACTTACTCTTCGCCTGTCAATAGCTTCGTTTGTCACTTTTCAGGTATTCGACGCTGCTGGATTTTTTATTCTCAACGGCAATTTATATGCTAAACGAAAAATACGAGTTACATCGAAAATGTTAATTAGTTTCGCGAACTTCATCGAAATGTTTGATCAAAAAAGTTGGACGGAATAAACAAAGTTTCGCGTTCGGTTTGACGCGATTTCGTTCGATTGAGGCGTGAAGAGTTTCTTGCGGTAATTCGCGAATGAGGCTGGTAAAAAATTTTAATTTTAATTGCGCGGCCATTCTATTTTCGTGCTCTTGACTTTGACGGAGGATTCTGCGCGAAGCGATTGGGATTTGTACAAACAAATATTAAAATAATAAATATCCCATCGGGTTGGGAAATAGCCGATCGATCAATCAATTTCGCCGAAAACAAATAGGTACCTACATATTTATTATATAGAACGTAGATTTTTAAGGTTTTTTTTTCGTACGGGTAATTTCGTAAACAACAACAAATTTGCCAATTATTTAGTCGTTAGCAGCATAAAAAACATCTTATAAAAACAATTCCCGCTTCTGAAGATCCGTTTCCTTATTTTCTTCCAATATGTTTGTTACACGACGTTTATCGCTAAAAATACAAACTATTAAACTGATATGTAAACATTGATATTTTTATTAAGTCTATTAATAATTAAAAAACAATGGTAATATCTGAAATACTAGGAAAAAGATTAACAAAACGCATTTATTCAACCGGAAATAAATTAGCTTTATGTTAACATCTAATTACAATTTCGATAATTAAATAATTATAGGCAATTTCGTCGTCAAAAGTTTCTTTTTGCTTTCAATTGCCTACTACTATGTATTACTAATAAATTTTAACGATTTTAGAATGTTTTAGCCAATTTTTAGATGATTTACAAGATATTTTATATGTAAATTTGATAACTTTTAAAAATATTTTACTAGTTGATTTTTCAGATAAAAATGTCAAATAATCCTTTAAAAGTAGTCCCGAAAGCTTGGTTCCGAAGTTTTCTGGTTTATCTTGGAATGTTCTAAATGGTTCTGAGTTGTTTCAAATGGTCTCGGCAAGTTTTAAAAGATTCTGGATGATTCTAATTTGTTCTGGAACATTTCTAACTGTCTAACTGTCCCGCGAAAAATTTGAAAACATAAATAAGTTCCCTGTATAATTACAGTTAATGTGGATTTTAATACTTGAGTGTATAGCTGTTGAATACAAAATTATTTGATTGTTTCCTTATCAGCTATAATAACAATTCCCTGTTATCGAAACGTTTCGTTATCATATCAAATTTTTAAACGGCGCGTGCTAAGCACAAAGGGGGCTTTCCAATTCTTACATTTATTTTATTAGATTTTTTAATTACTTTTTGGGAAATAAAATATTTTAATTATATGGATTCATAAAAATTAGTCATGAAATATTTTTAATTATACGCATGCAGCGAAATGTCCTATTATTTGCGCGTAATTAAATTGACTATTGTGTAAGTAATACTTGATAAGGATGAATCGAATCTGGTTGTGGTAATAATATTATAAATTTAAGGAAAAATTCCCCGATTTAATGGCAATAAAATAACTCGTTAAAAAACGCATTTACTTTATTATACATATAGCATTTTATTATACCTACTATCTATATTTTATGATAAAAATGACCCTCGAAAATTAAAAAAATACAGACTAATTTAAAGGGGATATTTTGCACACTATCTAGAGTACAAATACATATTATTGCTTATTTTCATTTGCGTTCAGAAAAATACTAATCGCTGTAAGCACTGACAATAGGTAGTACTATTTTTAATTCGATTTTTTATAGGCATCGAAAAATATTTTTTGTTGTTAGTTCGACGTGCATAGTTTCCCGTCCAAGGTTGTTAACCTACACAATAGGAAAACGGGATGTAGTGGGAGCGAATCCAGAGTGTGTATGCACGTATTTTTTCCCGATCTCCAGCGGCGTTTGAATGGAAACGTTTGAGAACATGCGCGATTACTCTAACGTTTTTCGATTTAGAGCAAGTGCATAATAGAATTCGGTTCATAAACACGTTCGATGTGTATGGGTTAAAGCAAACGCAAATGCTGGTTAGTGGTACTTACGCTATGCGATTCTCGATGGAACGTAAGTATACACGTTGATTTTGTTCGAATTAAATTTTAACGAAACGTTCGAAAAATCGAAGCGATCTCATTAAAATTCCTCATTCCCGTCCTTTTGTAATTCTTGCACGAAACTTGTTTGTAACGTATTATCGACGTCTGATCTGAGCGAGAAAAAACCGAGAGAAAAACACAAAAGAACTACATGATAAGTGCATCGATCTCTGGTGAATAAATCAAGAGAGTAGGTTAGATTATTGTGAAAGCAAAGTCGCACGACCGTGAAGTAACGAACGGGCAAAAGTCGTAAAAAATGAATTAATGCTTTCTGTTGACAGAAAACTATTGTTTAGAATTGCCGTTTTGTTCCTATATTTTCTACTATAAACGTACATAAATGTTGAGGTATGCAGTTTTTGCATCGGCAGAAATGCGTATTGATTCATTTACAACTAAACAATATGACGAGTAACAGTTTTTCTTGGGCTACTCATTGTCTGTAAATTAGAAATATTTGTATTTATCTTTTGTATCTTCATTAATATTAATTTTTCCCGAGTCCCCAAGAGGAAAAAAAACCACTTAACTTTTGACACATTCTATTTAAATATGTACATTACATCTAATTTTAAGTGCTTTTAAAAAAACCTAATTTTCTTAGTGCTTTCTAGATTAATGGCACGTGCTACACCAGTACGAGATTTTTTATAGTTGCACTTTTAAATCAACTTGTTCTTAATCGCTTGCGGTGATTTTTGTAATCGAGGTGAGAGTATATGCGGGGTCAAGAACCTGTTTTGCGGAATGTTTTAAAGACCATTATGGATATTAACGTTGATGTTCGACGGTCCAACGAGCAAATTGCTACATGCATATTCTAGAGAAAGTATCATATAAAACAGGGAAAGTCGCTATTTTTTATAGAAATTATCCTACATCTGCTGTGTCTCAAAAGCGGCTCGTTAATTACGGCGCAATATTTTTATTTTGATGGATTTTCTATTAATTTAGAAATCTATATTTGCTATGTAGACATCTTGTTTATTAAATTATTAGGTACACAACGCATTTACTATAATTAAAATAACGCAACATTGTAAAAGCAAAATAACATCAATTTGTATGTACTAAGCACATTAATTATTATGCTGTTTGTGTTTTTAATATAATCTAAGGTACATATATAAAATTTCATCGTAGTTGCGGAATTTTATATAAAATAAAACGAAGAGCATTTCAATCAATCTACCTATTTAATCAAAGTTGACAGTATAAGATAACAAATAAACGCGAAAAAATGATAGATAACCTCCTTGTTTCAGCTCCATCGGAAGTTCCGGCGCTACAACGGGTGTTCTCGAAGGAGGATTGGGTCCTGTTGGACGCCATGGGATCCGGACCGACGCCCGCCTGCTCCGGAAAGTTCCTCACGATGCACAAGAGGCGCCGCAAACGGCTCGCCACGCGATCTTTGGTACAAGATCTAGCTATACTTGATGACATTCATCACGGACAGGTCCAGGTAATTATGTTTAAATTAAAGAAAATCGCTCATTTATTATTGCTCTCTAGTTTTTTAACTTCAATTCTGGTCGCTCAATTTGGGAATGTCTATATTTAATTCGAAATAAACAATGGGTTTTTTTTGGGTCTCAATGAGATTGCTTTGGTAATTCAGTAATATTTTTTCCTTTGGCCTTTTGCTCGGAATATTTGTTATGTTAATACCATACAATAAAAAATAAGTAGCATTCAATGGGATCATTGATTAAAATTGAGATGTTTTTTGTAGATAAGATTAGTATGTTACCATTAGATATGTGTGTTTCTTTATACAAAATAAGTGATGTCGAGCCGAACAATGTTTGAGTTTATTGACATTACGCGAATAAACAAATATAGTTCATTTTCTGTTACATAATCGTGTACAAATCGAGTACAGATGTTGGATCGTTTAAGTAGGAAGTTGAAATTTATAATTAGATGATTTTAATCGTAATTAAATGTGTTAAACTTGATGATAATTTACGTGTATCTTTGAACTTTCGAGCGTTAGATATTTGGATTTTACTCGCTACATTTATGGATTTCATTCAGCAATGATGATTGTTATTGTTTTTTATTAACCTAAAATCGAAACTACCATAACATGCTAATTATTGCGAACGTTTTGGATAACTATTTTCAGCTTTATTAGCAATAAAACGATGACCTACATAAACTCGAACGTATAAAGTAGGTTCATTGCTTATCGTTTTGATTTTATATTTCTATTGTATTTGTTATTTACAAGATTTCGCCTGACCGATCCATCAAGAAATAACTCGTAATGACTTAAATAAAAAAATAATAACAAGTCCTGGATAAAATTACAATGATTCGCTTGTATATACAGCACTCCTTCGATGACGTGCGTAGTACCAACATGTATCTTCATATCGCATTGTATTACCGGTTATCTTATTTACGGCATCTTCGCCAACTCATAAAACGCTTTCTGCTACATCGAAACTACCAGCAGATTTTAACAAGCGAAGCGCCATTAGTTTTATCTCGTCGAAGACTCCGTTTACAACAATAGTTCGCTGTCATTTGAACTAGCGACCCGGCTCTCGTCTCGTCATTGCGTGACGTCGAAAGGCCGATAATGTCGTAAATAATTTCCAACAAAGAAAATGTAGTCTTCGACGCACTCACTTAAAACGATGATGGCTGGAGAAGGCTTTTATCTGTCGCTCTATTTTCCTAATAAATGATCGTCGTTTTTGGGGCGGGAATCGCGAATAGGACGAACGAGAACGTCTTTTAATGGATCGAAGGAAACTCTAATTTGTATTATTATAGTTTGTAGGGTGGATTTTTAATATGAATTTCACTGTATATCGATCAATTTGTTGTTACATAAGGGTTGACTCACCAGATCATTAATTCATGAAACGAAGGTGCAAAAAATAAATTATTGATTCATAGTTAATGAAGTATGAATGAACTTGCTAAGGTATTCTACGGTTCTATAAGGAAATTACACAATTTACTGAATAAAATGTGCAGCTCTAGACCCAAGAAAACACATTTAGAATGCGAAATTATCGCAGGCTGTTTCGTTACGTTAAACAATAGGAAAACTAACGCAATAAAATTGAAATAGCGGTTAACTGAAAATACTAAACAGTTGTTGAAACTTATAATATGGAGGAAACGTGTTCATCGGGTTGTTCGGTTAGTTTTCGTCGAGGCGAAGTTTGACAAAAATTACCATTATTGAATTGTAAACTTTGTTAATCGAGTTTGAAACCGTTTCGCAATTAATTTGTTTATTCGACCTGCTCATGATTTGTTTGAAAGGCCATTTGGAATTCAAGTCGCAATATGCGGTTCGTTCAAAATACGGATTTACACTGAGAGTTCTTATTTTTCATTGGCAATATTTAGAACATTTAAATATACCTTTCACTAGGGATTAGAATTTTTGTTTTCGGCGTTAATTAATTATTCGAGCCGCACTGGTTTGCGTCATGCAGCAATTAAAATACTCGCATGAATTACTGCCATTAATTGCGTTTCTCTTTTGCAGAAAATTCTCGACCGATGCGGTAAATGGGGGTTTAATGCCTTCACTTTAGAAACAGTCGCGGGTGGGCGATCACTACCCGTTTTATGTGTTCATCTATTTCACTGGTATGGATTATTAGATTACTTTCATTTAGACGTCGTCCGGGTATGGAAACTCTTTAGTAAGTATATCAATTTTGCAAAAAAAACCACTCACAATCCCACGTGTCAGTTACTTAATAACATCAGTAAATTGGGCTTAGTATCTGAGAGTCCTAGTACCCTCAAATTCATTAAATATCATCGGAGACAGTCACATGAGTAAACTTAAATTTTGCAATTTCATTGGTTCAGATCGATAAAAATAATCTTATTGGAACAAACCCACAATTGAACGATAACTCGAAATTTCATTCGAGCTAATACAGATTTCCACGTAAATACACCGGCGGGGATAAGATCTGATTATGTTGATAATTATAATTGTCATATATGTTTGTGACTGGCGTTCGAGGAAGTGCGCGATGAGGATTATACGAATTATTAATTAAAAAAATGTATTAGATAGCGATAATGTGCTTACTTAACGGTTCGTAACAAATAAAGAGAAGTAGGTCGTATGCGACGTAATTTTTTTTCGTCTGCTCGAAATTTATTTAGGCTAAGTTTAGATGGATAAATATTCAACCGCAATTTTCTTTAAATTTTCTAACCGCACGTTTAGACTGTTTCTTACAAAATGAGCTAAATGTCTCAAAAACTGCAAGGGCTCTAAAAAAAACAAAAATATCTTGAAATTACAACAGCCTGTAGGTCGGTAACGAATCGTAATGACGTTGAAAGCACGTCATCTAAACTTAAGTTAAACGTGCGTTACCGCACGTTGAATATTTTGTCCATCTGAATCCATCCATCCTCACGTTCTATATTTTTAAGCACGTGATCCATTTATATCGAGATTTTCCGTTTGAAATTGTTAATTACGATTAATTTAACGGAGTAAAATGCGTATATTTTAATTTGTTGTTACTACCGGGCTGTTTGCGATTATACAGGAAAAATGGTTTAAATCGATAAAACCTTCGCTTAAACTGATGTTTTCGTGGAAAAATTGAGTTTCCCACATATTAGCAGGTTTACCTAATACGTAGAAAGCTGCTTTAATGAATTACTCTCGTATTATAACGTTAAAAACAAATTAAATAAATTTTCCGTTCGTTTTGCAACAACAGTTTGTATGTACCTACATACATACATATTATGTAGTTTTACAAAATACTTTTGAACTGTCCAATAATAATATGAACGACCGCTTGTTTACATTTTGTATTTGCGTTAAAAAGTCCAACCCAACAATTTTTTTGCAAAAATAAATGGTTCCCGTATAAGTAAATAGCAATTTTTTTTTGTTTATAAAATTTAGTGTTTTTGTTTAATTTCAGCTCTCATTGAAGAGGGTTATCACAGTACGAATCCTTATCACAATTCCATTCACGCGACTGATGTAACTCAAGCAATGCATTGTTTTTTACAGGAGGAAAGGGTACGTGTTTAATTTTAAAACTAATCGAAAATTTAATTCAAAAAATAATACAGGAAATATTTCCAATAAGATATCGAGCAAAATGTTTTATTAATTGTAGTAAATTGCTTTTTGATGCTAATTAAAACAAATTAATATTGCAGATAAGGCGGTACGTTACCCCTTTAGAAATTATGGCGTCGTTGATCGGTGCTGTCGCTCACGATTTAGATCATCCCGGTGTAAATCAACATTTTCTCATTTCCACTTCGAATCACCTCGCTATTTTGTACCAAGTAAGTAAATTAACGACTCGAATTCCAATCGAATTTTATAGTTTTAATTTCCGATTACACTCGGCGAGATTGTTTAATTTTAATTTTAACGAACCAATCCCCGATTTATTTTGTCAACTGAACCGAGGTATGCTCCGAATAAAATTACGTGGGCGTAATTCGTAAAATACGAACATTAAAAATCAATATATTGTTTTTGATTTATTGCCAATTAAATCTTTTATTAGATATCGCTAGTTATTTATGGGGATAATTTTGTCGCGCAAGACTTTTTAAAACTGATACGCCTGCACTTGAAATTTATCGCACGCAGGAGAACAGAGCATAGCTAATTTTCCGGTTTACTCGATTTTCAGAATAAATCTGTATTGGAAAACCACCATTGGAGGTCAGCGGTGGGATGCCTGCTGGAAAGCGGCGTTGCAGATCAATTAAAACCTTACCGAAACGAGCTGGAGCAACAAATTCGCGATCTCATTTTAGCCACTGATATTAATCGACAGAACGAATTTCTAACGAGGTTCAAAGTAAGTATTTATTAATCAGAATCTGTATATTTTGCTTAAAACACAACCCATCCTAAAAATATGTCTCTTTATTTGTTGGATAAAAGATAGTTTACCTAAGATGTCTCGTAATTCAAAAAGTTTCGCGGAATTGTTTTTGTTCCCGCATTTTTATTATGAATAATGTTCGAGCGGATTTTTCGAAAAGTTTTTCTCGCAGCGTTTATCACACGAGACCCGCGCATCACGATCATATTTTTTTGTTTCAAGAAACACCTAGACGAAGGCACTTTGGATTTGAGGCAGGCCGAACACCGGCAGTTCATTATGCAAATAGCTTTGAAGTGCGCGGATATTTCGAATCCCACCCGCCCTTGGGATATATCCAGGAAATGGAGCTTAAAAGTCTGCGACGAGTTTTTCAGACAGGGGGAGTTTGAGCGGAAACTTAATCTTCCAGTTACTTCCATATGCGATCAGCAATCCACTTCTGTTGCCAAAATTCAAGTCGGTAAGTTTCCGATGATTAGGACTACTCGGGGGCGGTCGTACTGATTGTTTGTTTTAGGGTTTTTCAAAAACGTCGTGAATCCGTTGTTCGCCGAATGGCACAGGTTCATGAAAAGCACTCTCTCGACGCACATGATGGGCATTTTGGAGGAAAACAGGAGGAAATGGGAAGCCCAAGAGAGGGCGGAATTGGCCGAAGAAACGCAAACTGAATTATCCGATGCAGAACCGGAGGTTAGCGACGATGAAGAACAAGCATCGACTAAAACCTCAGGAACCCATAGCGTTCAAGAATTCATTTCACCTCCACCGAGGTAAATAAACTCACATTAAATTATTTATTTTTATAAATCGATATCGTTCGCTCAACAGGGAAATAAGAAGACAATCACTAGCTGTTCCCACTCTAGAGTCATTAGGAGTAAGGAGACACTCCGTGCCCGTTAACATGGAGCAATCACTGCCAAGAACGATTTACAGAAGAGAGAGCCTACCGACGGGTCGGGGCGTCCCGACGGGACGATCGCCCGTTAGCCCACAGACTGAATCAAGAGCTTCCAGCGGCCTTAGAGAGGAAGACGAACTATTACGGTACGGCTCCCAATCAGACGTTTCATCATGCAGCCCACTTCATTCATCAGGTACAAAAATACAATCCGTCGATAAAACGGCGTTTAAAGTGTTTCGATATTTCCAGATGATCAACCAGAGAGGCCTTTAAGCGCTGAAAATTTATTACCCGAGCCCAGCATAGCTTCGATGACGAGCAGCACGGCCGTGGGCAGGCTCACTTCTGTTTTGCACAGTAACAACGCCGTTCCGAGCAAATGTCTCACGCGACAGCAGACGTTCCCACCGCCACAGCCCTACATGAGAATGAGGTACATGTCCGCGACTGCGGAAATGAGCACCTGTCCGGAAACCTCTCACGAAGGTCAGTAAGTCTAACAACCGTTAATAAACGCAATAAACCGTTCGTCGCATTTCATTTTTCAGGAGACAGTCGATCGAACTCGTCGCACGGTTCGCACGAAAACATATCACATTCGATTAACAATACGCCTCAATACATGATTCCTGCCATCGCGGTATTGAGCCCGAACAACAGCCGGCCGCCGAACCTTCTTCTGCCCGAAGCGACGCTGCCGGCACCGGCGCAAAAGGCCACGCACGCCAACAACAAACGGGAAACGGAGGGTGTTGAGAAGGAGAAAACCGCCTGCAAGATGGTAAAGCTGTCCGAACCGACGGGCCAGCGATATGAAAAGGAAAACGTGGATCCTAGACGATTAGCGGCAACGGTAAATTACCTGCTACTCAATTGTGGTAAAGCTCTGATGGTTGTTATTATAGAGCTTTGCTACAATAATGCCTCACTCAAATTTTTATCTTAATAATCATTTATAATTTAAGAGTTTAACAAGACGAAGAGGTTCAGCGCCAGTCTCGCTACCATTATCAAAACCCGATGAAAAATTACCTCCTGCTGGCGGGGGGTTGTTATCCGATACACAATCCTTGCGAAGAGGATCAGTGCCAATTGAAATTGCTCATTACCGTAAGTACACTTCATTCCGAACCATCCACCAGCTCTTCAACGCGGAGCATTTCCAGATTTCGTCGCTGACGAAACTCTCGAACAACCGTTGATAACCCCCGTGGAGCAACCGAAGTCGTCGTTCGCGCAGTACCCGCGCAGGGGTTCCGCTCCCACGGACCTGCCGCCGATGTTCGGCGGCGGCGGCGGCGAGCGTCGGGAACAGCTCACGAGACACACGAGTCTGAACGGGAAGGCGGGTCGCAGGAAAAAGCAGCTGAGACGCAGGAGTTCCGGCGGACCCGAAACGGTCCTCCTGCCCGATTCGCATTCCGAGATGCTGTCTCGCTTTCTGCTACAACGGAGACCTGAAAATCCCGACGCGCTGCTGGTTCGGCGAAGAGGATCACTGCCTATTGAAGTCCTGACTGTTGGGCATTCTGGTAAGCCTTTTTATCGATCTTTATCGTTTTCAACATATTTTTAGCACACACACACAGAGCAATTAAAAAATTGTCAGTACGGTCCACAGTTTCGCGTCGCCTCGGCAACGCGATGTAATAAGTCAATAGTTTTGGAATTTAGGTTAAAGTCAGCGGCCAAATATTTTCGTTCTAAAATGAAAGTAACGTTTTGCACGGATTTGGACAAAAGCGTGGTGGTGGCGAATTGCGAGAAGCGCGGTTGGGTGCAGGTGAATCCGGATGACGAATGGAACATATATTGGGCGGGCACGTTGACCTGCAGGAGCCTGTTCAGCGTCGATAGCGGGTACAGAATGAACGATAATCAGATAATCAATCACTTTCCGAATCACTACGAAATATCGAGGAAGGATTTGCTCGTTAAGAACATCAAACGTTACAGAAGGGATTTGGAGAAGGAGGGCAACAGTTTGGCGGAGAGAGGCGATTCGAAGTATCTGCATTTGGACTTTATACCGGTGACTTTTGTGCTACCTGCCGATTATAACATGTTCGTGGAAGAATACAGGAAAGCTCCGCAGAGCACGTGGATCATGAAACCTTGCGGAAGATCGCAAGGATCGGGCATATTCCTAATCAACAAGCTATCGAAGTTGAAACGTTGGTCCAGAGAAGCCAAAACTCCTTTCCAACAACAACTCACCAAAGAGAGCTACGTCATATCCAAATACATCGACAATCCTCTGTTAATCGGCGGTAAGAAATTCGACTTGCGGCTCTACGTCTTGGTCACTTCCTTCAGACCGCTGAAGGCCTACCAATTCCGGCTCGGTTTCTGCCGATTTTGTACCGTAAAATACGATTCGAGCGTCGCCGAATTGGACAACATGTACGTGCATTTGACCAACGTTTCCGTACAACGACACGGAGGCGAATACAACGCCCTGCACGGCGGAAAATTGAGCGTGCAAAACCTCCGATTGCACCTGGAAAGCACGCGAGGCAAGCAAGTCACCGAGAAGCTCTTCGACCAAATCAGCTGGTTGATAATACACTCGCTCAAAGCCATCGCTCCCGTGATCGCCACCGACAGGCATTGCTTCGAATGCTACGGTTACGACATCATCATCGACAACAAACTGAAACCGTGGCTCATCGAAGTCAACGCCTCGCCCTCGTTGACCTCCACCACGGTCAACGACAGGATACTGAAGCACAAGCTGATCGATAACATCTTCAACATCGTCATACCGCCAACCGGAATGCCCGATGTTAGGTGGAATAAGATCCCCTCGCCCAGAAGTCTCGGCGATTTTGAATTGCTCGTCGACGAAGATCTCGTTAATATTAGTGAAAATGGCGATACGACCAATAAAGGAAAATACAAATAATTGCTGTTTTATTTTCTGTACCACCACCACTACCAATTTTGACGAAGAGTGAATGATATTAGTCTATATAAATTTTTTGTTTCAGTGTTTTGACGGTTACCCCTATCGCCTTTAGGGCCCTGGACCTCACCGTCCAACGTGCAATAAGGACCAACATTCACTTCGACTGACATCCCCCCCTTTTTTCACTAGATAAGCTCATTTATTTATACATCATCAGAAAACTGGAAAGCCAAATAATCATCAGTGTTCTAGTTGTCACTACGATTGATTGTTAGAGGTTTTTTTTTACGTTCTAAGTGCGCAGTGTATGTGACGAATATAGCTAGATTTCGAACTTCCTATAATATGTGTAAGATTAATTTATTATTTTTAGAGTTTGTTGCGTGTATACATTTTTTTTATATCGAAACGTATCGTACAATTTTCTGTACCTAATTTTAATTATTTTTTGTTATGTTTGTGACGGTTTATTTACGTGCAATTTTAAAACGATTTTCGTTCAGTCCACGATGAGAAGTCAATTTTGTAATGTCTGTCACTGTTCTAGTTTTCCATAATATGAAAAACTTATCTCATCAAATGCAAAGCGAAATGATATAGGGAGAAATACCATCACATTTTTTATGGAAAAAAAGAATTTGTGCCTAACATGACGCTCTACAGAAGTGATAACTTCCTCTGCGTTCAAATTTTATTAGAAAAGTATATAACTAAATATAGCTAAAAATGTTTGTAGATCAAATGTGTTATTGTTATTAAAAGGTGTATTAATAAGTCAAATAAATGGACAAATAGAACCAAAAAATGAACAAACATTAGAAGTTATCACTCCATTATACTTTTTATTTTTTTTTACTAGTACAGAGCCACACTGCGCTGGAAAATCCCGGAAAAATCGCAATTCAGTGGCAATATACTTGCGAAAAAAGATGTGGCCTAATTTTATCGCTTTACAAAATCTTTGCAAGTCTTTTGATATTTACGTTCTTGTAAGAAGATAGTCTTGGAAACATAAATCAGTAATAACTGTTGAATGTGATTCGTTTTGTAATGTACTGTATGTATTGTAGAAGGTCCTCGCGGAAATAAATAGTCAAAAATCCTAGATAGATATTATTATCAAGGATTTATCTGTTGATCCTACAGACCTAAAGAAATACACAAAATTCAGAGTAAATTATTCGCACAAGCGATTCAAATTAATCGAAACATCGGACGTTAAATCACAGGACATATTGTGTGATTAAAAAAGCAAGGAATACTTGCTATTCATAAAATCGAAATGAATAATGTTATAAATTTCAGTGTTGTTAAAAAATGCAAACTTGTGTTAAGAGGATAAACATAAATTACTGTCCTCGTTTTCAAATTGAGATCTTGGATAATAAGAACATTAAAAGTACATATAATTAAATAAATCAACACACATGCATATCATGTATAGAAAACCAAATAAAAATATGATTAACATAATCTGATTAAAAAAACTTGTATTGAAGATATATTTTGATGTTTACTCTGAAATTTATGTAATTTTTGAATTAGATTAAATTCCAGTAATCAAAAAAATTCTAGAACTAGTTCACCTTCCCAAAAAGTAAACGTAACTTCTAACTCTAAGTATGAACATTTTCAAACATCTTTTCTACTCATTCAGAGTACATGTACTTGCAAATTTTCATAGAAAAATCAATCTCGCATTTCGTCTAATCGCCTAATAAATGTAACATCGCAACAATACAATATTGAATATACTAAAGTTATTTTTTTAACGGGTTGATTTTTCGATTTCTGTTGCTTGGATTTTTTTATTAATTTAATAAATAATAGGCGCCACAAAACGAAAAAATATTTAAAAAATAAAAATCGAATACTGTAACGTTATTGTCCTAACTCTAGGGCGCCTGAAAACTCGCGAGTACAAAAATAATAAAAACACATTTTTGTATAAATAAATTATTTGATTTAATCCTTAAAGGCTCATGAGAATGTGATATTCAATTGTGATAAGCAACAACTAGCTGGTCTAGAAGACAATTTTTCGTCTAAATTTTTGGAGCCCGCAGGCATTCCCATTAGGCAGGTCCTAATATTATAATAGAAAACTTAATCATACAAAATTGTTTTCGTATTAAATCAAATAAGCAATTTATGCAAAGAAAAATATTAAAATTTAATAAAAAAATCCAACATCGACTGTGTAATAATTAAAACCCATAAATGTGTACCGCATATACCAGTACATGTCTGAAATTAAACTTATAAGGTGTCTAAATCTTTATAACCGTTATAAAAATCTAACTAAAACTTTTAGGACCATACAGTTGAACTAACAGGGTTAACCATAAGATGTGTTTCAAATAAGACTGCTTAGAGAATGACATGTAGGAAGGTATACAGACATGAGCGGGTTAATTTTGCCCTATTGTTACGCTTAATATCCAAGTTCAACATGAGTACTCGTTTGTGAAAATGGTTGAATAAAAAGTTCATGTTTTTACAGTTGTTTCATTGTCCAATTAACCGAATAAACAAACATTAGGTACAGAGTATATTTCAAGAAGAAGCCCAATTAGTAATTGAATAACTGCCCAATTTTAATTACCGCACATACTGGAATGAGAAAGACAATTTCAAATTACTTATGATGGGTGTTACATTTATTTATTTGTTCACCAGTATGTGTAGTAAAATTGTCGAAGAAAAGAGGAATTAGTCAAAAAAAAAACAGAAAATTATGGGGAACATAATTTATAAAAAAATGCAAACCAATAACAGGCGTAATCGGTAAACATCTCAACGGTTGGACTTGGCTACACGTTCAAGTTCATCCTTCTTCTTGATAGCATATGAATTTGACGAACCCTGAAACAATATATTAGTTTAGAGACTATAGTCGATAGTAAAAACACCATTACAACGCAATTAATACATACATTGTAGCAAAATTTTATGATAAAAATATCCCACATTGAATATTTCTATGGTAAGGTTTTGCATATTATTTTGTCCTTTATAATACTTCAAAACCATGAAATTAGTCAAGTAGCATAGGAAAGGACTAATAAATTCTTTTCTTTACCGCTTGGGTTTATAGTGTTTCAAAAATACATTTATTATTAAATGCATTATTTGATGATTACTGGTTTATAACCAGTAAAATTGTCCAAATTTTGGGTATTAGGACAATAATCAGTGACTTTGCTAACCCATGTTAGAATGTACATGTCAAATTTCTTAGTTCCAATTTAACGAAAGAGAGGGAGAATTAAAATTTCATCATCAATATTGATGGGAACGATTACTAACTCGATTCATTCTAATATTTTACCCATAAGTTCCTTTACCTTATGGCTTCTAGCATCGAAGAATAAATGATATATAACTTGCAATTATTGGATATTAATTAAAACAATGCCTACGTTTAACTCATATAAACCAATTATCCGCATTTTGAACACTAAACACACAACACTATGTAATATACATAATCAAATTTCTCTAAATACAAACTTGACGAAGAAATAATGAATTAAATTGGATGAGAAAAATGAAGTAAAACAATCCTAAACTTCTACCCCTCTCAAATAATCTCCCCCATTTCTTTCTACAATCGGAACCATCGAAACCTAACAAAGTACAGTTGTACCAAAGATATTTATACATTAAAACATAACAGCTTTATGTATGGTAAAATTTGATATACTGTAGTCCTCAAGCGAAACGGCAATCGTTATGGAATAACAATCCAGCATTAGTGAGGACAGACGAATTTTTTCAAATGTACTCATTCAACCTCCAAATTACCTTTGCTGCGTTGATCAACTCATCGGCCAAACATTCGGCGATGGTCTTAATGTTACGGAACGCAGCCTCCCTGGCTCCGGTGCAAAGCAACCAAATGGCTTGGTTGACTCTACGTAGAGGCGACACGTCGACGGCTTGTCTCCTTACAGTACCGGCTCTACCGATACGAGTGGAATCTTCACGTGGTCCGGAGTTGATAATCGCCGATACGAGGATCTAAAAAACAATTAATACATCAGCTCCGAGTCTTATACTTAATAATTAGGCGATTTATTCGAATCGTATCAGCTATAAAATAAATCAACAATGTAAATTCTGAAGAGGTGTCAGAAATAAGGTTTCATCATAAAAGGGGTACATTTGATCGTTATAATACTCGGATATAAGTACTTACTTGTAATGGATTTTCTCCGGTAAGTAAATGGATGATTTCGAAAGCGTGTTTTACAATCCTAACGGCCATCAATTTTTTACCGTTGTTACGACCGTGCATCATAAGAGAGTTTGTTAATCTCTCAACGATGGGGCATTGAGCTTTCCTAAATCTCTTGGCTGCGTATCTACCAGCTGAGTGAGGTAAATATTTGGCGTTCTTTTCTTTAACCGCAATGTAATCCTGGAAACAGATAGAATATGAACACACATTCGTTGAACTTTATTAATTGTGGTAATAGTTGTAAAAATTCAATCAGAATGGAGTATCACCAAAGGTATTCTGTAGAGGTGTCAGAAATATAAAGGTTTTTTCATCATGTAAAACTCTTCAATTTGAACATTAAATTGTTGAACATTTACCTGAAGGGACATATCGGATACTTGGACATCATCGCAATTCCACCTTCCGAATAATTTGATTTCGGGGAGTTCCGCAATTTTCGGAGCAGCAACAGCTCCTCCTTGGACTTCCGTTGACCAGTCTTCCTCCATGGTGAATTACCTGCAAATGAAACTACTGTAACTAACCTCAAAAATAAAATAGCCATAAGTTCTGTTATTTTCGAATTTTCAGACTAAATATTTATGTATCAACAAATACGTTTCTGCCAAGAGGTGTCAGAGATATTGGAATCATCATTGTAACAGGAAAACCACTGTAAAATAACATAATATGCACTTCGTGCGCCCGCTTCCACGTGTATGTGTAATATTTGTATGCGAGCTTATTTTTACTTGCAATAATAAATTTTAAATACCAACAACATTTTCTAAGACGTTATTATTAATATTTTAGCTAAATTTACTAAGTATTTACCTTATTTTCTAATAATATACACTGTTCACGACTGCTTGTGTTCAGCATGAACCGGAAAAGGCCATGATTGATAAAAATTTGACATACTTCAATACGTCAAATCCATTTATCATGCTATCCTTCTTTTACATGCACCGTTTTATATTTCCCATCACTCTCTTAGTGGCTGTAAGTTTGCGCCATTGCCGGAAATACATTTAAGCGCCAAATTCAAAATATACATCATATTTTCACCATCCTGCACATTAAAGAATGTTAAATTAAATATTCTATTAATTAATAAATTTGGAATTTGTTAGTAATAGGAGGTTTTAAACAATGTTTTTTCTATGAATAAACTCGATGAAATTATTGATTAGGCAACAGTTGGTTAGACTGGTGTACAAGCGAGCATTGTCGTATGTCAAATTAATTGACAATTGACTGTCAAAAGTGTCAAACTTGGAGATTTATCAAAGATGTACATTTTCATCTTGTTTATTTAATTTCTCAAATAATTCTAACATCTGGCGTATGGTTTTATCGTTCCCTATATAATTGCAAGTACAGCGCTTGCATTTCTAATTTTTTATTGATTTGTCATGACGTTGGAGGATCCTTTTTTCGTCGTTAAAGAGTAAGCAAGATGAGCATTTGCATGATCAGATGTATGTTTTTTGATTAAGCTTCAATGCAGCTTGAATAAATGCATGCAGTATAATTAGGTAATTTCTTTTTCTTTTTTTTTATTAGTAGATTTTCTTATTTTGTTCGCCTTAATACAAAGACATGCCTTGGTTAATACAATTCTATGGTTGTTTGTTCAAGTGAGGTGTTCAAGGCATTAAACAAAACTAGGGGACTGTACCTTAGATGGAAGGAACTTCACGAGGACACTGTATGCCTTACTAAGGACGAAATTGAATGGACCAATACAGAACTTAAGAACTCTTTAAGAAGTATTGAGTGGGATTTAGAAGATTTGGAAGACACAATCGATATCCTTTTCTAATACTGTGTACCAACATTATTCTTATTTTTACTGACATTGTTCCTTAATAACGCTTACATATTGTCGAGAAAAACCCGACCAAGTTCAAAATAGACAACAAGGAGTTGACTTATAGGAAGCACTTCATCGAAGCTACAAAACACGAAGTTAAGGTAACCTAACTCTTAGCGAATGTTGCGACTCATACACTACATTCATATGCTTTTTTAGTCAATGAAAGAAAAGATCAACATGAACAGGGGACGCGACAAAGACCGCACGGCGAGGCAACCTCTATTGGACAGCAGTCCGGTGAGAGTTACAAACTCTCACTCCTCGACAAAATACTCGAAGCTGCAAAACGACCTCGACAGTCCTCAGAGACAGTTCTTGAACGATACTGTTAGTCAACAACAGTATTTGACTAGGCAACAGGATGACCATCTGGAGGCGATAGCCGATTCGTTGGGTTCGTTGAAGACGGTTTCTCGACATATAGGAGTCGAATTGGACGAACAAGCTGGGTAAACATGAAGAAATTGCAGGCTTGCATTTATTATTATGTAACGTATTTTGTTTATGCAGGATGTTAGACGAGTTTGGAACAGAATTAGAAAATACTGATTCGAAATTGGACACTACAATGAAAAAGGTCGCTAGAGTTTTACGGCTTTCCAATGGTAGGTAGATTTTTACACAGTGCAATTTATTGCATCGTGTAAAAACACTCTTCTCTTAGAAAGTGTGAGTACGAATAATTAATTTTGTTGGTATTTTCAGATAGCAGACAGTGGACCGTTATTTTAGTCTTAGTTATAGTTCTTGTGATTGTGATATTTTTGTTTTTTATACTGTGATTGTCTTTAGCTTCTATTGTCAGCTTCTTATTGCAGGTGTAATAATGAGTTTTCACTGTTTTTTTGTTGCACATGTTTTATTTAAGGACGGTTTTTGTTATAAAAGACTTATCTATTTATTTATTTATTGTATTTGATTGCCATCGAAACTGGCCTTAAATAAACAAAAAAGGAATATTAAATCCAGATAACTTAAATTAAATATACAGTTAAATTAGAGTATATTAGTATTTACTTATCTATACGAATTAGCAAATGTATTTGATAATTGTTATGTAGTGATAATAGTGTTGTTCTTCCTATTTAAACAGAAGGAGACTGTCATAATCTAATGAATCACCTTTCGGTTTTGTTTTATTAAATTAAATTTACTTGTATTTAGTAATTTTTGAGTTAAGTTTGTATCTAATTGTGCCAATACAATTTTCAAAATAGTACAAACATTAAGTAATATGCATATTTTATAGAAACGAATTGATTTATGTTATCTGGATTTTTGGAATTTTATTCTCGCCTAATTATGTGAAATAAAAAAAATATTTTTATGAATTTAAGATGTAATATAAGTTTATATTTTTTCAGTAATACTCATTGTACACACATCACATGTAATCTTTCGAATTTTTACTATAAATTTGCTAATTAATGTATGAAACATTCTGAAAAACGTAATGTTTCCGCATTTTATTTTTGTTATTATAAAAAGGAAGTTTTTATTCCAATAAGTATGGCCAGTTAAAGAAACAAAATAGGATTAAAACTAATAACAGCTAAAAACTAAGCTAGTTAGTTACCTAGGAGTAGTTGAGGACTGAGATCTTGATTTAGCTAGTACATTTCATTTACCAAAAAATATAGTTCAAAAATATGAATTTTCCTGAGACATTTCACCGATATTTTCATTATTTTCCATTCTGCTTTATACATTTTTCTTGTTACTTTAATGCGTGTAATTGTTAAATAAAATATAATATATTCATCCTAAAATTAAGTCTTATATTTTAAAGTTGCGCTGCCGTATTAGTGAATTATTTTTAAATGTTATATGTGATTTAATTCGTGGACTTTATATGCAACAATGTAGTTGTGGCACTTTATTTTTTTAGCAAATGCGAAATAAATAGCGTTTATCTCAACATTGGTAAGATATGTATTTGAATACCTAAACCATAAAAAATATATATTTTATCGTTAGTTATATTTGAATTTTCACAATTTTATATAACTGCATTCTAGTTTTCATTGAAATATAACTAGCGATTGATTCTTGTTAAATATAATGTAGCCCTTATTTCTTTATGGTCATTGTAATATTTAGATGATGTTGAACTTATTTATATGAACAATGGAAAAATGATAATATTGGTTTTTTATTTTCCCTGCACCTTATTTTTCGTACCTATTTATGAAGTTTATCTTTAAAATTTCTCGTTATTTACTACACAGAGAGTTTACTTGAGTCCGAGTAGCAGAGTAAATTAAATCTCCTTCTGCACTTGCTTACAATAAATTATCGCGATAAATACTTTATTTTTAGACAAGTCTATTCGAATCCGACCTATCCCAATAGCATTTTATTTATAACGTCCGTTTTTTAGTTGCAGTCCCGTTCTTTGTGTTCCGTTTTCGCCAACTATTTTCACGACACCAGAATGCATCTATTAATACTTATAACTCGAGAAAATTACATTACGCACTCGTTTTTCAGACGGTCAACGTTCGATTCAAGGTCTGCGAATAGCTATAATAAAACCATCAAAATAGTCGGGTTTCGGGGGAGAAAATTCTCGATAAGCGAAATTAATTTTAATTGTTAAAATAATGCAGCTTCGTCCGTCCATTATTCAGGATACGGGCCGCCGCACTGTTGTGCAGACGCTCTGAAACTGTGCTGTATCGCGTTGCTCTTTTACTGGTTTCGAGTTTCACAACTCCATGTTTTACTTATCTATTTGCCTTACAGCTGCCGATGAATGAACTGTTTTGATGCCTTTATTGCTACTATTACAAACAAAAGAAACACTCCAATAAACATTCCAACACGAATAAGACCATCTTTGTCGGGTTTCCACCAGTGGAGTGCCATTTCAAAGAAAATCGAATATTTCCCAGCATGACGGTTTCCTGATTAATGGTTCCTCGTAGAAGAATAATCAACTCAAACGCTAATAGTTTGGATTCGTGTAGTCGTAAAATTAATCACGTCTTTTGCTTGATTAATCTGAAGGATAATTGAAGAAAGAGTTACATCAATACATTTGAGTTTCTGCAATATGCACTCCGTTAATCCTTCGTTTTGCCTCGATGGAATCAGTCGATTCCTTTCTTCAGTTGATTAATCTACCTCCAGAATCTATAGGTTGAATTATTTATTGAGCAATCCGTTCGATCATCGAACGAGTCCTTCCTCTGAAGGACGATCCGCCGCTGGTTTTCTCGCACGTAATCGAAGTGCATCGCAGTGGTCCCTGTTCTCTCTGTTCCGTTGGCTGTTTGTTTCCCTCTTTTTGTTCGCTTTTTTCCTTTTTCCTTCAACGAGGTATTGATTTTTTCCGTGACCTATTTAACTTTGCTCGCGTTGGTCTCTTTGGAAATCCAACTTGAACGAGATCCGCCGTTTCTCGTTCGTTTTATGATAATATCGTCGAGGAAACTTTATTCAAGGGTAAGAGATGAACGGTCGCTTGATGAATCGAGCCTAACGGTACTTACGAGTTAATCATAATAAGCTGCAAATTTTTTTAATTAGATTGTTAATTGGAAAATTAATAATGCGCCATTTGTTTATCTGGAGGGAAGTGATAGGTGCTGATTTTATCGACAATATAAACGACTCACAAGACACTTGTAAAGTTATCGAATTCAGTCTTGCAAAATGCTTATTCTTATGTAAAAAAGATGGATGACACAAGATGAGTTTACACCTATCCATCTTTGTAACTAAATTCTCCAAACGGTGCAATATGTGGACCGAAATACTATTGAAATAGTGTAGCAAAAGTAGCATAATAATCTCAACAGTCTTACCACGTATTTGAATATGTTTCTTCATCTAGTTTCACTTGGAGAACACGAAAGCAGTGCAGGAGACCCCACACTTTTTAAGTGGAGAACACCCCAAAATAAAGGTTAGTGATGAAAATTGTATCAATAAATGTCACAGTTTCGTGTAAATAATACAAATAAAACTTTGTTCCATGAAGTTAATCTATAAATCGAAATGTGTATAGTGTAAATATTGGCCAATTTCTTGTACTTGCGGTCCACAAGAATGAAACTTGCTCGAAAGAGACTTAACAAATGGTGTTTACATGGGCAGACTTCTCAGAAATATAATAAATTGATTTCATATGCATTCAGTGCCGCAGTCGTCGGTTTTTAATTAGCGATTTCGAGGGTATACACGAGCGAATTTCGTATCGTACACGTTCGGAGATATGCTATATAATTGCAATTAAAAGAACAAAAATCGAGATGCATCTCTAATAACACCCATTAAATATTTCCGAGAAACTCGCGCGATCGCAGAACGAAAATTTTCAGTTAAACACGCCAATTACACGAACAGATTAGAAGATCAGTTTACACTGTCAGCAAAAACTCGGCTCTTTTTACCCGCCTCAACGGAGGAGGAAATCTCCGATAATTAAGGCCTTTATTAAAAGTACTTGTAAGCGAGATCTAGTTATATCTACATGAAATAATTTTTACAGATGCACTTGCACGAAGGTTCGCAAACCGAACTTATTATTATAAAACGCAAATTACTCATAACTTACTAACCAGAATCCAAATTAACGGGATGCTGTTATTAACAACATATTACATGAGTTTTTAATTAGGTATTTTTATTAATCATACCTTCAACAAACAATTAAAATAAGTGAATTTAATCAAATTTGATCTTCGACTAGCGTGTTTGCAGTAAAATAAATTACTAGAGTCATTGTTAGTGAACTTTAAATAGAACATAATCGGCAATTAGCGAATAGGTGGATCATTTTTATGCATTTTTGCGTGCCTCGAACCGTTTTCTCAACCTTGTTTGCGCTAATAAGATAACCATCGGAGCGAGATTTTTATCTACAGCGGCGTAATTAAACGTTACACTGTCGTCAATTTCGTTTCGAGAAAAATAGCATAATTAATCAGAAAGGTAGTCAGACTATTTCGCTAAAGAAAATTGCGAAATTTCGTTGTTTGTACACCGAAAGTTTGTGTTCGTATAAGCCTAAAAACAAAGCTCCAACACAAAAGAATATTAGAATATTGAATATTAATAGGAAATTCGCTATATGGAGTGGAACGACAGCCTCTTGGTCTCGGCGAAACAGCAAGAATTCTACTTACTCTCTTAATACAAACGGTGTCGGACAATTCCACTCAACTACTTAAAATTTTATAATCCCCACACCAAAAAATCAACTAGCAATTCTTCTACAACAATCCAACAAAATCTACTCATAAATTTGCTTCAATCAATGCATTGTTCATACACTTTAACAACACTTTCTATACAATCAACAAACTTTATTTTCCGTTAGTTTAGCTTGAATCTCCAAACATCAAACAATCTCAAATACAAACATCGTGTGTTGTTATACAGGACAACCTGTGGAAATTCTGGCATCAAATTAGCGCTGTGTATTTGTGGTGGATTAGGAGATTAATGGGCTGGGTTTGGCGTGCAATGGGTTCGAAACGGGCGCATGGCGAAGGCGAGGTGGTGCCTCGCCGTCGCGGCCACCCGTGACGATAAAATATAAGCTGAGCTTTCAAAGGGAAAATATTTCATGCTGAAAATTTTAATAGGCATCGCTGGAATAAGTGCATCATCGACGAGACTTTTGAGCAAGAGATGAAAATGTGAAAAATTCCCTAGAAAAATGAATTGATGTTGAATGTTGTGACCGAAGAAGCGGTTTGTTTTCCTGTGCTAACTTTAATTTAAATTCGAATTTCAATTAATTAGTAGCAACCAGCAACAATATCGAGAATTTTCCTCTATCCCATCGAATCACGGAAAACCGACGATTTCGCGTAATAACAGCGCGAGGCGGTATAATAAACATTGTCTTCGAGTGAATCCGTTGAGCATTTCATGAAATTTCAAGTAGATTTCATTCTGCAATTTGCACAATTATGCAATTACACTCGGCGGAGACTTTATTTATGGAGTAACGACACGACCGTGTTTCATTACCTCTGTACTCGGATGATTTACTAGGATGCAAGAATATTTTATGTTGTTGCGGATAGCTTCGGATGCCGGATGATATGCTCGCAATGCGACCGCAAATAAGATTTAACCCATGTAGTTTTAAATCGAATACGATTACCACGTAACCCAATTATCAGGCACCACAATCTTGGAGATAATTTCTATAAGCAAACTAAATAAAATATCGTTTGTTTATATTATTTTTCCTACAACTTCATTCGATTTATTTTACATCCCTTTTTTAACTTGTTTTATTAATCCAGCTTTCGAATTAAAAGTATTTAAATCGATAGGCGAGTGGGGTTGTACTCTTTTGGGGCGACCCCTTTGCTGATATTGAACGGCTAAAAATCGCAATTTATACCTGAAACAAAAGCGCTTTCTATCGACTCTTGGAAAAAATGCATGTATGTTTAAGGGAACAAAGGGCTGTTTTCGATAACAGTCGCATCGAACTGGATTCGTCCGAAGAGTTGCGTATATAGCTATTTAATTATAAAAAATGCATCCAGTTAATATTTTAGTTTGACAAAAAAAGAATAAAAATATTTCCATTTATGAATTTCCATTTATTTCCGTTCGTACGGAAAATTAATAGTTCAATTCATCGATCCAATTTGGTATTCAAATCCCTAACTGTCACATTTGAAATTAAAATTATTCCTTCGGGCTAAGCCGCATTTTACCAACAAATAAACAAATTTGCCATTATTCAATAAATTTTTCAACCATTGCAGTATTCCCCAAAGGGAGTTATTAAATAATTAAGCTCATCCTTTCGTAATCCTATAATGGTTCGTGGATGTACGTATTATCGACCAAAAAATTATACAGTGGCGTAAAAATTACACAGTTTCTTATAATCTAATGCAAAGTTAATATAATGGGACACATCCTGCAAGCACAGGGGGACAATTTAAAAAGTTGCATTGGCTTCATTACATGAACTTAAATTGAACACTATATCTACATCAAAAAAAGCTCGAATAACATCGGAAAGCTACTAAATAAAGCTATTTAGTAACATGAAATTTTGTAAGGGTTTTAATTTATTTATGTTTTGTTGCGAAATCTTTCACAAATTACAATTACAGGTATTCATTTAAGTGTTTCAATTGTCACAGTGTACCTATATTGAAAATGTTAAACCGTTGTTGTTACATTACGTTTTCTTTTTGTCGCTCTTCACAAAACGAAAAACACATTTTATTACGATCGAAATCAATGGAGCATGATCCTTATGCGCAAGCGATCGGTTAGAATTTTTATAAATTTTGTTTAACGCTCCATTGATAAAAGCTGGAAGTGGCATAATTTTTTTTCAATCGGTATAAGTTACTTATCTATCGTCAGATTAACCGAAGTTTAAAATGTAAGTTAATTGTTCTTTTGCCAACTTTCACGAGCCTTTTTATTTCATTGTATTCGTCGTTAAATTTAATTATCTATAGTATACCGCATTTAATTAATATACTTTGCTCTTTTTTGTTTGGATTGTATGGCACCTAAGCGTATAATTATTTTAAGTGTTATTATTGATGTTATGAAGATATAAATCATTTGGTTGTGTGCGATAACAGGAAGTATAGATTTTCCGAAGAAAATTCGAAGAGGAAATGCTCACATACAAATATTCTAAATTACCGCAATTAGTGGACGTCCCGGTGCGTTCCGTAAGAAAGACTATTTTCGGGACTCATTAACTTCGTTCAGCTGTCACCGTTTTTGTGTAATTAAAGCGCTCTTATGTCAGTTTAAAAATAAAGATTTCTTTGAGATTCCGTCGGTTTTGTTTTGGAGTTTTTTAACCGGTTATTTATTACATTCCGGTAGATTTGTCGCGCGGTGGTTAATAACACGAACATTTTCATTACCGTCTAATGTTTTGATAATGCGTGTTGAAAAATACATTTTCTTTAGGATATATCAAATTAAGGTTTTTGTAAATTCCAGCGGCTCTTCGTCATAAGTACATATCGAATTAACGAGCAAAAAATCACCCTCCGCGTTCACGACTGTTAACCCCGAACAGTCAGTTCGTAATTCCACCGAACGACATGTGTTTAGTGCATTCGAAATCGAAAAAAAGACGTCGTTTTTTACGCTCTCAGCGCGCATATACGAGAAAGATAAAATGTTACGCACCTGCTGCCGGCGTGAGAAGATCTCTTGGACGAACCCGAAAGGGTTGTGGACCCCAATACTGTACAGGACCGGTTTGGAATGGCGCGTATCGAAAGTGAATCTGCTGCTATTTCGGGTTTACAGGTGGCTGGCTCTCGCCTACTCGACGTGTTCCATTATCTCCGTAATAAAAGATGAGTTTGCACTGATTACTCGTACGTTTATTAAAAGTTTAGTTCTTTGTATGCACCAGCACCGATGCGTAAAAATATTTTTTCACTAATCATTGTGGGTAATAGTAAACGCCGCATCAACTTTAAAACCCTCTAAATTACTTAATAAAAATAAACCGCTCCATATGCACTGCAGGTATTTTTCAATCGAACGCCAGCTTTAGATGCTTCGTAATTAAAATTCTACATTCCGTTTATATTTTCTTAAGGTGTTATAGTCGCGTTTAAATTAGCGTGTCGTAGCGGAGAAAATTAAGTTTCATAATGTCGTCCTTTTTAGTTTTACTAATGAGGCAAACATTTATCTTGACTATATCATCCTGCGCATCGTTCTTTGTGCAACGCGAACTGAGATTGTCCTGCGAGGAATAACGATGTTTATAAAATATTATTAATATTAACGAGAGGATTTATAATGATCGTACATTCTCAGCTTAGTTAGCGGGTTGATTCTTGCTATTAAAAACGTAATAGTTCATGGAAAATTGATGGCGATTACCAATCATTATAGAAGGAATCCCGTTATTAAAAAACTGTCAAAATATTTTGTAAAGTAGGTACAGTGTTGCACTAATAGCTGTAGACGTCGTCTGCGCAACTTTCCAATAAATAAACAAATGGCAGAAACCATTGCTCAACATACTCTTTCATGTACGGTCTGTGATTGTTTACAAGGTTATAAATTATGCTGTTTTTAATTTCGCTTAGCCTCCATACAAAATATTTGAAATGTTTCGTGAATCACGTGCAAGGAACTACGTTCAAGTGTTCTATAAATATTCATCGAAACCGGCCAATGGCGATATATCGGACGACATTTTTTTAATGTCGAAATATTTCGGATATGCCCAAGGCCGGCGCGAAGCTGAAGTTAGGTAAGGTCGCACTGACCTACGGCATGTCGAGATGGAGCGCAACTTTCGCAGGATGCAGGACGACACGGTGACTGTAAATGCGTATTATTACTTACTATGAGGCTAGCGATTATTGGAGTCAATTTACGCCTCCCGAGCGAAATAGAGTAAATGGCGTACATAGGTATACTCCGAATCCAGGTCCGGTTTCCCCATAAGTCATTATATCAATTAAAAGAGAACAGAATGTCGTTCAAATGAGCTCAAATATCCATCATTAGCGCTGAACGAGCCACGCCAAACGACCTTATTTACTCGACGTACAGTTTTTTTTGTTCTCCTCTTCTCTTTTCCTCTTTGCTGCAACCGAACGGCATACTGATTACCCCGCATCTGATCAGAGATGGATTAGCATAATACATTATTATTCAGCCTGTAGTCGAATAAAGCATGTCATTTGCTCTCGAAAAGTGATGCCCGCTCTGCTCTATCGACTAGAAAATATGCGACGAAATTACTAATATGCATCTGCATTAACCATCCTAATATACACTTGTCGATGTAGTACCTATCTTGCTATTGAATAATTTCATTTTAAAATCCACAAATTACTTTTCTATTTTTACAGGGCGTTTCCTAATAAAGCTAAATCAAATACTAGCGACTCCCATAAAAAAAAACAATTTCGTAATGACAAATAAAGCTACAAAACATTGTGGTAATGGAACCATTACACATTCGAATTAGAAAAAAGCGCCGTTTTTTCTGGGTTTTCTGATGCGATCCGAAGAGTGCCCGGTCGGCGGAGCAGCGGCCCGTTCCTTTTTGCGGTCGGCGGCGGAAAATGAGGAAGCGGCAAAAAACCGAAGAGAACATTTATTAAATCAGCGAGGGCACAAAGAATGCCTGTTTCGCTTCGTTGGGAAATTGTATAGTGAAGTGTAAATGTCGTGGGTGCCGACTTCGGCTACCTCGCACCAAATGAGCTGCGAAGCTTTCTTTCACCGCTCATGAGAAAGAATAAGAATCCGATGGTTCGGATGTGGTAACAAAAAACTATGAAAAATCTACGCGAGAAGGTATCGATACGAAAATAACTGCCGGTAGGTACAAAAACAATTCGTCAATTTCAATTAACGCCCGGCAGTGGAAAAAAAAACGCCGGCTTATACTTATTAATGTCCCTTTTCGTGTTGCCTAGTCCAGGAAGAGATAAACTATCGAATCGCTGGGTTTCGGTGACAGAATTATAAAGGGAAGGTGGATGGAAACACCGCGTTTCATTTCCGTCGTGTACTGACATCCGTTCGGGATTTAACTTGGTATTTTCGTGTATGAACGAGCGAGTTACGTAAAAATATTTTACTTTATTGCCCCGGAAATTGCAACTATTTTTATCTTGCGTCTAATCGTGCGCACTTACTTTATACTTTACCTTTTATCAGAATATTTCTTCGTACACTTAGTACTAGCGGTAACACATAAAAATGCATAGGTAATTAAAAAGAAGGTTGTAAAATCGTGAAGAATTATGCAGAATTCCAAAGTTAAAGTTAGGTGTTTAAACTTCCTAAAAATCAATATAGCAGTATTGTAGATGTAGCTAAATTAAATTCTACAGTGGATTCTTCCAGTGCAACGTCATTTTAAACAATGTATCTACCTATATGTTGAGATACTTACTCTTCTTTTGTAATAAAATCAGGGAACCATTTCTACTATTTATCTGCAACTGCATGTTCTAGTCGACATCTTAAATGATAAATTTACACCTTTGTCAGTTCGTTTGTTAGTCGAGAATAATTTCAAGTGGATTACCTCAATTTGATAGATGGCAGATATAGAAGGAGTCGAGTAACGGGAGGATATTCAAGGGAATAGAGAGCTTCCTGCAATTTGTTTTATACCTCGAGAATAATTCAGAGTCACAGCGGGTGCATTTTATAGGATTATCGGAAAAGAACGCTTTGAATAATGCCCGTGAAAGCTGGTAGGAAATAACTGGATTTAGAATACTGGTGATGTGTGTGTCCTGCTGGGGTAGTTAAACAGTTAGTTTTCGTCGTTATTTGAAATATTTCATAATTATGATCGCATATTTGCATTTGACGATAACGAGGAAATCGTTCAATGCAGATAACCTGCTTCAAACTATCTAGATATTAAGATTGATTGATAGTAAAACCAGTAATTGATTACTGATTATATGATATACTGCTGGCGTTACTACTATACAGGGTATTGCAATCTTAACAAACAATAAGCAATGCATTCATCTAAAAAATTAATACACCAATTACATTAAAGTAGGACCAAATCAATATAGTAAGAGGAAGTGCATTACTAGAATAAAATAAATATATGGCACTTCTGGGAATAACGTTACAAAGGAAATCTCACATTTTTCTCTTACCCTATACATCTTTAATGACATGCATTATAAGCAACAGGAAGAAAAACGATTAGTCTTTCTGTATCTGTAACAACCTGGTCGTCAATACATTGTTAGTACAACATTCCGGTTGGTATTCAGGTCTATTGAATCGCGAAATAAATCATTAACTAAGTGGATTCCTTAAAAAAATGCGTCGAGCGTACGGGAATTCTAATTAAAAATGACTCGCAACGTTTCTTGCTCGTGTCAAATATCTCAAATGGAAACGCGCAATAATTAAAACATAACAATGATTTACTGTATCAATGTAATTGATTTTGAATCAGCGGGAGCTTTATTTGAAATCCTTTAAAGCAGTATGCATTGTGTTTTTCCTGCAGGGAAACGACCTGATGTTCAGTTTTTTTTGTACTCAATTTACTCAAAACATTTTTACATCACAAATTGCACAGTGAAGTCAAAGATGATTCCAATTAGTTCGAATATAAATACATTTTCCTGATTCTTCTGGGTATGTGAGCAATGCACATATCCCGCTGCAGATTCGGTTCCTTCGCCAATGTATTTGCAGCGGGTGGCGTTTCAGAATCTCGCATTTATCCGAAGACGAAGACCCGTCGCAGACCGTTGTTATCGCGCCGCCGATCGCGATACGTCTTAAGAGAAGAGGGGTGGGTGCAGCGGGAGGCGGAGGGCTTGTCTCGACTCTTCGGTGATGATGATAAATGCGGCTGTCTTTACATGTGCCCCCCGGGGGGTTCATTTTTCCGCCCGAAAGGGTTGAATTGTCGACACTGATGTTTCACGTTTCTATAAAAATTGAATTTTTTTGGAAACCTTGAATGCGTCTAATTGGATATAATGTAGCGTATGAATAATATAAATGAGTTTTGCATTACTTAATGGTACGTTGTTTCTTGTCGCAGTAATTAATTTACTTGTACGACGGTAACAAGTGCAAGATGCGACTGACAGGAAACAAAGTTCTCATTTGGTATATTTATAATTTTAGATTTGCCTGGTGCAGCAGCATCCGGTTATCAAAAAACGATGACAAAAACGTTCTGTAATAGCGTCATGAACAAATATTAATAACAATTTATACAAGTTATCTAAAAATTTCCGATCGAGTTTGATTCAATGTAGGCTTACAATGAAAAGGTAATTGAAAGAGGAAGAATAATTCACCCGTTTAATATATACACCCCGACAATTTGCGTTCGCCCGCGGGCCCAGTCTCGTAATGAATATGTTTCTCTAAGAATATCCACCCGAAAGACAACATCTAACTAACGTTTTAACAGAAACAAAGGCGCAATATCGGCCGCACCTACCTAGTCATTTTGCATCACATACAAGACGATTCGATCTCCATTAAAATTAAAACAACCTCCAACAAACATTAAAAAAAAACATACTAAAATCCCATTAATAGGTAATGTTTTTTGTTGTAAACTACCTAATGGTATTATTATAGAGTAATTAATACCAGCACCCGAGAAACTGGTGATGCATGATTAGAAAATTGGTGGAAATGACCCTGTACGAGCAATTCAGGCTTCTCATGCTCGTCAGCAAATCCAACGGAGATTGAAGGAACCAGCTGCCTCTGCCTACCCGTTTTAAAACGCCTAGAGGGGCAACTGCTACTTCGACTAAGATTTCTTGTTCCTGCCTAGTAAACGTGGTGTTGCAGCAAAATTACACGTTCGACGCGAACGAAATTAGTATGGAAGTTATATGAACTAGTGGCTAAAGGCGGACGTGTATAACATTTTATACGAGTTTTTTTCTTCATTACAATGGGCAGTCGAATCGAAAAATCGGATTGTTTAAACGCGTTCGATAATTTTATCTCGTTGTTTCTAACTGTAACACTCCCATTATGAGCGGAGGAATGTTAATGCGTAATATAAAATTAAAAGTGATGCGTTCGATTTGAATAACATATCAAACGGCAAATTGTAATATAATTGACATTCCGATTGCTCCTTATACGTATAAGTCATTAAGTGTTTATCATAACAGTACAGAAGTCAGTTTCTTCGTATATTCATTATCTAGATTCCGCCATTAGAATAATAAAGAACGATTTTTATTATTACCGCTGTACTGTTAGAGTTGATTAACGATATTGGAGCGAAACTCTCGAACGCCTTTAGTTATTTCACCAACTACTGAGCTTTAGAAAATCACAATCGATCTATTACAAATAATAGTAGGTGTAATTTCTAGCGATTTCCATCTAACGCATTCATCGAAAAGATTGGATGCTTTATGCACTGAAACAATGAGAAATTAACTCGATGCGAAATGTTTGACCATTAACACAATTTTAGAGATGTTGTGGCGAATAAAGCAGCCACTATACAGCTCAATTACTAGTATTACGAGTTTAAGAATGTGGAGCTAAGTGAGCTGAAGGCCGTACTCTGCATTTCATGCGGACATTATTTTTGGTTTAGTTTTATTTTGTTTTATACGATATGTACGATCGGTCGGCGATGTGATGCAACTAACGGTGCAAAATGGTTTTTCGTTTGAAATAAAGCATAAAGTGTATAAACATTGTTTTATGTTTTATAGAGATTTTTTTGAACACTAACGGGTACTTGGGTTAGTTTAGAAAAACCATTGTTATTTATTGATGTATTCAGATAAGATTTTAAATACTGTTTTTAGTAATAAACAAATACTTATGCAAATAAATGCGTATAAGTATAGGAAGTAAATTTAAGGTAGGTCAGAAATATGAGATAAAAACAAAATATACATCAACTCTTTTATAGCCGATGAAATACCTACTAATTTAATGTAAGAAGGTCAGTGAATCGGATCGTTTCGTTTTTTTTTTATTTTGGGGCTTTCGAGCTTATGTCATCGTGTTTACTTCATTTTTTTACGGTAGAAATTTTTATGCGCTGCTAATTACTAGTTTTGGGATAATATTTTGCGGCGAGCTTGTTTTAATTAATAGCATTTTAACGCGCTATTTTGTGTAACGCCGCCAATGCGGTTTCGCAAACCTGCTCCTCCGGATTAGTTGAATTCTCCCGCTCATTATATTTCGCGAAAGTCCGGCCTTTTCTCAACGGCAATAAGGTCAATGTTAATTGCTTGTGCGAGCAAAACGACCGCCTAACCGGTCACCGGTTCGAGTTTATGCGGGTTTATGTATTATCCTAGACACTTCTCTTCGTCGCCTTCCAATTGTCCTTTCTCTCGCAGTCACCTGACCGAAACAACTAACATTATTACCTATTAGAATTTACTACACATACAAGCACGTTTATGTTATTGTTAACTAATCCATTTATGAGGTATGTACAATAGTGCAAGTACCTACAGTTTCGTATAAACCATTGAATAAATTTCCCTAAATCCGCTATTACCGGTCGCGACCCGGCAACCCCGCGGCGAAGAAGAGAGCAGAAAACAGCATCAGCAGCGGGCGGTGCACCGTTGAAGGTCACATCGACGATCGCATGCATATATTCCTCCCGCGGTGCAATCTGCCCCTTTTTATCTCCGGTGCATCTCGCGAGAGGGCCGAGGAATAGCGCCTGCGCGCCCACCGGGAGGCTCGATCCGCCTCTGCACACGCTGCTCTTTTCGACCGCCATTCAGCGGCGGAACTCTCCAACTCCAATTGCAACTCCACAACTTCCACCGAACATTCCGACTGGGAATTGGGGCCCAAACAATCGGTTGCGGCAACAACATTATGGGTTGTTGCTTCAATTGCGTGAATTTACAAGGATTAGTTAAGATAGTTTAGTTACAAGTTCAAAGGAAAGGAAAGGTACAGAAATTTTGGAAGATCCTTTAACAACTGGGGAAGATTTGTGGGAAGTGTCAATCTAGTTCAAATGAACTACAACAATTGCTTTTAGAAACTTGTATCAATTTGGAGAGTGTCTAAGGATTATAGTTAGTATAGATTAGATTCAAGTTTGAAGGAAAAAAAGTATAGAATTTGATTCCTTTAACCATCCTATGCATTGTTCTTTACATTCTATTACTCTAGTTCTTTACATATTCCTCTATATAACAATGAAATCTAGTAAAAATTTCATGAGTAGCTATAACAAAAGGTAGATTAGAAACACATCAACATTGAATCATTAAACAGGTGAAAACATTTAACAGATACTACTAAAGATAAATCTATTAATCCCCAAGCAACAAGTCAAGAAGAAACATAATAAGACAAATAATGTTTTCATTGATATCTGCAATAAAAAAGCGATGCAAGTACCCATAAGTATCTACAAAATGAAGCAGAAGGAGAAGATATATGTTAGATAAAACGATCATCGGATAAAGTTTCTTTGGATTTAACGCGGAAAACGTTTATTTCCGAGACGGAATGGTGGATGAATCGCCTTCGCTCAACCTTGACGAGGTATGACTGGAAGCCGCGGCCGTTATTATGATCGTTAAAATTCAATGACTAATAACTCTAACGTTGCGTTTAACTACTCTTCTAAATCAAAAGGAATCGCCATAAAGGAGCAACTCCTTGCAGCCGGAATATTTTACGGTTTTCTCGAAAAATAACGACTCTCTCATTACGGCTCGAGCCATAAAACTTGCTTCTGAAATATTTTCATGCTAGCGCGAGTATAACTTTTGCCAATTTGCAGCTGCATTAACTGCTAGGAGGCCGCGTGTTCAGTTGACACGGGGATTTTATGAATAATTACGGTTAGATTTCAACTGCCTACTTGGTGGTTTTGTTGACAATTATCCGCTCTTTAAAAAAAGTTAAATAAATTCCTAACTAATTCAGGTTTCTGTAATATTTAGTACATTCATTTTTTTTTAACAAAATATCTTTCATTTAAGTTTTGTTATATAATTGTTTAAAAGAAATATATTTAGATGTGGAAAATATAAATTTTTGAATAAATTTTTGTTTTGTCAGTGACTCAATGAAATTATAAGAAAGTTATTTTTAAATGACGATAATAAATTATGTCTGCATGTCGGAGTCTCACAAAACGATACTAATTCCATAAATATACAATTTATTATTAAACAAACAGCAAAATAAGATTATTAAATATACGTTTTTTTTAAATAAATAGATATTAAATTGAGCGTCAAAAATTATGTGGGTGTTTACAAAAGCTTTGTTAAGCAGAAAAATTCATCTACTAAAATCAAATTTACCATTTACCCGTTCTTCAGCATTCTAAGTTATTAGTTACAGCTCGATTCGTTATTTTTCAGGCTTACGAGAAGGGAACACGCACCGCAGTTATGTTATGTCTAAATTATGCTCGTATTACTAATTGCCGAGCGGATTTACCTATGCAAAACCGTACACTTCTGCTTCTTATATTTACTACCTTACAGCCTCCGGTCCACGATTTGATGATAGAGGAAGCAATTAGAGATAATTAAGCACTGCGAGTTGGTTGCGACCAGTTTGATTGAATATCATCGATGGGCAATTTTACGGATTGCGATCGAAAAGAATGTACTATCTAACAACGAAAAATAAACCATATAACTGGACATAGAGATTAAATTGATATGAAATCACAGTGCATGTTTATTATGTCTATAATCGTAGCTACCATTTTTTATTATAAAGGTTGTTGTGGAGGATTTTTGGGGAACAGTTTAGGTGATACAAATATTAAAATTGTTTATTTAATGCGCATACAAAGACACGCAGGTCACGTTTACAGCTATTTCTGTCGTATTGTCGGCATATAAAGTTTTTGAAATATGGGCGATGTTTTCAATATTTTTCAGTAATTTCACGTGACAAAAAGGTCCAATAACATAAAAATAATAATAAAAGCGAAAATCCATAAAATCTCGGAGTAGCCTATAAATTTATACTACTTAACGTTCCCGTACCTAAATTGCGATAAGAAGAGTGTCCACGTCGAAAAAAATCGCGGATTTAAAAAATAATCCATGCAGAAAAAACCGTAGCCGACTCCTTATATACGTGCATTGATGAAATCATTAAATGGTACTTACGCGAGTTTTATGCAAGTTTTACGGCGCCCTTATCAATTCCGTGTCGTTGAAACTGTAACATCCTCCATAATTCATTAAAAATATTTTTATAACGTCGTAAAAGCGAACATGAAATCGCAATAAAACCTAGTCTTCGATAGAGGATGAGTTTTCTCTGTTTAAAAAATTGTCAACGTTTTATTACACAAAAAAATAAAGAAATTCATCTACTTAAGATTAATATAGGTAAATAAAGATCCAATCCAAGGATAAGGCTTTAAATTACGAGGCTATTCAGTCATCCCTAAAGTAAGCATCCTCATATATTTATTTAGAGGTCTTTTGAGCACAATTAATAGCTACTTCAGCTACTTGTAACGGTCGTTTCTTTCAATTTGCCGCAGTAACAAAACTCACTTTCCAATACCTAATTATTATTTACGCGCGCTTAACGTCCTTTCTTTTTCTGCGATTTTTCCGCATCTAAAACGGACCTGCCTTAATTGTACGGCAAAAAACCGTCCGGATTCTTCGAGTAATAGGCAGGTACTTACGCCAAAAAAATATCGCAATAACCGCCTAGTAGAACTTCCTTTACGACGGCGTAATTCCTCGGGTGTAATTAAAATGAGAACTGCTAACTGTAATCATCCATCAAAAGCGATATTTTCTCGTTTCTTACCGGGCATTAGAGTTCGCTTTCGTCCACCGCGGTAATTAGGCGTTGCTAAATAAAACGGGCGAAACTAATTCGGATTATTTCGTATATACCAATTTACTCATATAATGTACCACATAGAAATGTTGCAGGAGTGTGTGTTTATCACATTCTTTCACTACTACCATCTTCTAAACTTTATATGCAATTATTGGATATTTTCCAGTTGCTCTAATTCCACCGAAACAAGTTCTAATTCCTGTTTCTACACGTGTGAGCATTGTTATAGCAGAGCGTTATTTTCGCCCGGTCTGGAAATATTTATTTGCTGGTCGATTGAAATTTAACCACATATTCGACGTATCGTTACTTTCCGCATCACGTCTCAATCCCATCACACACCGATGGATTTTTGCCTCATCGAATTATACCGATGCACATTATATGCACCTATATATCGATGAAATCGAACTCCGCCGCTTCCGCTCCGCCGGCTGTTGCAATTTCCACGAGGTTTTCGGATGCTATATAGCGAATTATGCATACACATAGGGCGATGTTAAATCTTTCGGCTTTCGTGAAATCGCACTCGTGTTAAATGGCCATAGAAATAATCGTTTATCGCGCAATTAGAGATTAATTAATTCGTTACACGACGGAATAAAACCGTCTGGTTAGCGTAGGAAACGGTCGGTCTAAACATAAACCTAACCTCGTCTAGCAAGTCTCGTGAAAACTGACCTCTCTAACATTGCATCATGAATTTCAGTCGTGCATTCACAAAGATTTACATACGCTGGTGATGCTGATATTATTATTGTGTTTGGTAGACGACCTTCAACTTGAACGTTAAGAGCATTCGACCTAGAAAACGAACGAATAGGTCGATTAAATCGCAATTAATGCGAATATCCAATAAGCAATTGGCAACATAAACATTTATTTTATCCGTTTAGCTAAGGAATTGTAGAGTTGCTTGTTTTTGAAGATTAGAATGTTCGAATAATCGATATCAAAATCAATATGGCAAATGCTCTTAAGACTTCTCTAGATTTTTTTAAGTTGCGAACTTGTGTCTTGAAATTCCATTGGAGATTTTAATGGGCTGTTTCTACTGGCGCTAATGCCCACTCGTACTGTTCAAACTTGTTTCGAAACACTAAACTCCACAAAGACATTATAACACCGTGTGTAAGTAATTATAATTGTTATTAGCGAGAATCGCAATGTTAATTCCAGCTAATTGAGCTTTCCTAACTATTAAGTTATCGCAAATATTGCATGCGTAATTGAACTAAGCCTCAAAGTACATCAGTTATTCGACCTTATTCGATTAATATTTGGTTTTTCACGTGCGCAATTTTATCTTATTAATACGAACGCATAATATTTAATAGGTATAATGCACTTAATAAATTAAAACTATCGGGTCTTCTTCATGGGCGCGATAGGAGAACTGGTCTTATAAGGTGGTTATACGGCGGATGAATAATTAACTTTACTTAATGAGGCATATCGCATGATGGCTTTCCGATAACTATAATTCTAATACATTTTAGTCAATTGATTCGATATGCAAATGGCAGAAACGCGTCGTGACACGGCTCAAAGGATCGCCTCTCCATCGCAAACCACCAAAGAAATATAAACCTTTAAAAGACTCCAACGAAATAACAAGAGTTTTACAAGTACAAAATTGGATTTATAAAAAGGTAGAAAAACGTGTACAAGAGCACGAGGCTTAATCTAAAACGAAAGGTTCTTTATAGACCCAAACTCCCTAGTAACGGAATGAAAGCAATACTACTGATGTTAGTGACGGTCCACCGGAAAAAACGCATTGCAAATATACACACAAACACGCGAATGTATACATACAACAGCAACCTTTAGTAAAGCGGAATGAAAAATTGGCGAGCAGGAGAAAAAGCTGTCAGGACACGACAGACCAACTCGCAAAGGCAACGCCACGTTAGCGTTTTTATTCGGCGATGTGTGCGCGTATACCCGGTGACAGGCCTTCCGATATGCATTTTTCCGAAGTTCGAAAAATGCGGATTTATAACGAACATAAACGGTAAACGAGACTTTGCTTTCAGTCCCGCTAAAAAGGGAAGTTTGATGTTCGATGGGAGGACAAAAAAAAAACTAAACCCGGAATTGTATGTTTCGCTGCGGAGGGTTGTTGTTCGACTGAATTCGATCGAAATGTAATGGAAAATTCAAAAACCCGATTACAAACAATCGTCTCGAAATTTTCCAACGGTTTCCTTACCACTCGTAATCCCTTTAGTACAAAGCTACCTGCCAGGGTTTCTATAGTTACGGTCCTGATAATTCGTTCGATGCACCGTTGCATCGCTATCTCCGCGGGGGTGTCGCATACACGTCAATTCCGAACGCCGGTAAAAAATTAAATAGATGTATGATGCACTAATGTTATTTTGAAGGCTGCGAGAATTATTTCCAGAAGATACAAACAACAAACAAAAAAAAAACCGAACGCTGATGGATTTGTACGAATGTATCGATTTTTGCGCGGGCGATGTGTAATTTTAATGAAGCCTTTCACAAAAATAAACATAAACATAAACAAAAATAAACCCTACGAGGGGCGATCGAAAAACTATCGTTAATTAACCTAATATTCATTGCATAATAAAATGATTATAACTAACAGAAATGTTATAAGAGATTTAAATTTAATCAGGCGTTGCCTTTTGCTTAATACAAACTTAATCTTCTGTCTAATAAAATAATTAGAATGTCAATTCCCCAGTTTTTGCTTCACTTTTAATTCAGAAAACATGGAATTAATCGTACGTTCGTATACAGTAATATGCAAATCAGCCGGGACAATAATGATTACTTCTAGAACGATTTTTTTGGTTTGTTTGGAATAAAACTAAGATGTTATCAAACGGAGTCGAAAAAATCGTGCATGTTTATAACTCATAAAGGAACCTGCAAAAGTTGATCTTATTAAGTCATGATAATTACACGAGCTGTATACACACTATCTCGGTATTTTTGCACTAAAGATAATTGCCATGGAAACTTGTAGGGGAGATTGAAGAGAAATTAAAAATGTAAAAATTTAGAGGCAACGGTAAATATTTTAACAAAATATTATGGTACAAATTGATAAGAATCAAATTTATTTCTCTGTAAGAAGAGTTTGTTGTCAATATTTCTCGTTTAAAAGTTTTTTGAGAATATACCAGATATGGTTAATTAACAAAAAAAGCCATTTTATTATTGTCTTCATTTCATTCGTTTTTATTCAAGATTGATTGAAGAAATGACTGAAGAATTAATATTGAATGGTCAGAAATGGGGGAAACGGCATGCAGAGGAAAAAACCCCACTCGCCCCCCCTTAGAAGCTCTCAAATATTTTTTTACATTGTTGGTATAATTGCGATCGAATAGATAAGTAATAAATTAGTTTTATGAGATGATTTACAACATAATTTATGTAAAAAGAAGATCGAACGCATTACCTAAGTATGTTACCGATAATTTGTTTAATGATTTTTGTCCGGTTTAAAAATATATCTCTTTATTGAATGTTACTTAAGCCAGTCGATAAACGCGATGCTAATTAGGGCGGTTTTCTTAAGGATGCTAAATTATGAACCACTTGTCGATAGAACCTGTGTATGTTATTATTTTATTTGTAACTGATGTAATCTAATCTAATAAAAAATATTGGTTGTGGATTTTATACCTGCGGCGATGAGAACATAAAGGACTTTTCTAAAGTGTCCGGGATCGTTCCGAATAGTTCTGAAAAAGTTCTAAAGATCGTCGTGAATTGTTTCAAATGGTCCTGGGATGGATAGTTCATGGTTCTAAATGATTCTGAACAATTCTAAATTGTTTTGAACAGTTCTAATGATTCTAAAACTGTCTGGAACAATGCAATGTCATCTCTATCACTTTCGAACGATATTACAAACAGTCAGATAAGGGTGTCTTATGATGCTCGGTAGCAAACACACATATCTGCTGTTGATTGAAACTTTACAGGTAAAATGCATCGCACAGAGCAAATTCATTATATCCTTCTCCGTCTCTCGCCCGCATTCGCTCTTTCGCTTTCCAATCATTCACCCATCGCGGCCGGGTGGACGGCGTATCGTCGCAACGGCGAGCACCCATCCCGACCCGCATGATTAAAAACGCTCTCTCGGTCCGATTCAGACGCACGACCAAAAAAAAAAGGTCGGATAAAATAAAAATCGGCATCTCGAACGCGCAGTCCACCCCTGACGCAACCCCCGCCGCCCCCTTCGCCGCGTTATCGTGCACTTGATTAGTCGCCCCCTCGGCCGGCGCGCGCCCCCCCGCCGGCCCGCGTTCGCATTCATCTGCATTAACACCTGCAGCTACGCGCCGCATTTTTCTGTACTGGACCTGCCTCCGGCCACGCATGTACGGGATTTCTTCGTCCACGATGGAGCCCAGCGCCCGTACCGTACCCATGAGCTTTTCTCGTACCTAGCAGGTTTATTTATAGGTTTTCTGCTCTGTACGCGAAAGGCTGTGAGCACCTGTTTTCTTTAGTTACTTAATTAATTGTACGGTTATTGCGATTTTTTCAATTGCACCTACTTGTTTTTTCAACATTTTAACTCACTTTTTTGCTGATGGTTTAATAAACTTGTACCTGTGTCCTGGGGACAGTTAAATCCTAATTTCATTAATTAATCATAGGCACCTACAGAGCAAAATAATATATTATTTTTAGAGCTTTAGAATACGTTAGGGATTGGTTTGATTTTAGCCAATTTTGCGATGCCATTAGTAAAGTGGAAAGTTATCCTAACTCTACAGAAATATTTAATGCATCGGGCGTTCGTTTTTATAAATAAAATAATAGCATTTAGGATACTCCTGGCAAACTTTATAGTGCCTTGCATATCGAGAGAATGAAGTCGCCGCGTCTGTGGCATATAAAATTGACAATAAAGATGCGCTTTGGTTTATTGCAGTTTCGGCCGGGCGAATTTCGACGCGATTAATATTTTATAACGTTCGGTGCATTTAGAGCCGTAATAAACAGTTTGTTAATTCATTCAGTGGGTGTCGTAAGGTGATTTAAAATATCAACGAAGACATTGCGGCGTGTATAATGTTTAGAACAAAAAGCCAATTCACATTAACGCTTATACGTACAGCATAAAATACATTTCTTTTTTTGCATGCATTTGAGCGTTTCTATAAGGTAATCAACTAGGAAAATTTTAATTGTATCGGCCTAATAAACAAACGAAGCAATAGGCATCGCAAAAAGAACACTGAATAATTTAAATTAAAGTAGCTGTACTATGTATGTCCGTTGGTCGAGATCGACCTATGGACACCTCTGCGTTCGGACGGAGATGGAAAATAACGCGAAAAAATTGACCGGAGCAGATATACAGTTAGTGCCAGCGATTACTTTCTAATGACGTTTAAATCTGCATGTGGAAAATGATCGGGTCTCCAATCAGGATACTCTCGTTTATTACTTTTAAATGAGCCGTTTTTAGATCCTGTTTCTCTTGCGTCGGATTTGCGCAATTATTTTTTAGTGGCTTTAGCTGACTCGGTTTTCGATTTTTCGCCGTAAAATTCGCTCCGATACCCGTAGGGGAATACGGACCAATTACTGTTCACATTTGGTTTTCTTTTTGTCGCATCAAAAGTTTGTTTCTTGATTTGTATCTCCAATGAAGCATATCGAAATGGTTCAAAATACCATTGGAGAAAATGATATCTTAATTAATTATAATGTACCTATGGCTTTTGAGAATGTGGATTTAACTGTACTCTCTTCCGTATTTTTGTTATAGTTTTTCTTCTAAACTACCACCAAAACTTAGAAATAACACCTTCAGTTTTTGCTACAATTACAACAGAACTGCTTTCTATTATACTTTATTACTATCAATTCTTCTATTTATATTGTTATGTATATCTTGGTACTTAATTATTACAATTTCCAGTTTACCAATAAATAAAAAGTTGAAAATCTGCGGCTAATCTACAATTAAGCCGCCTCGAGTTATAAATTGTTTTTCGAACGTATTCATTTCGACCGAAATGAATAAAGACATAAATCACATTTATTAAAAAAAAAACGTTAATTACACGAACAAAATACCAACGCTACCATTGTTATGCTCGAAACCCCCATTGCAACCGCTGGCGCTGCAAGGTTGCATTCGAACGGTTACGGTAGTTCCTGTTCAGCACTCGTCGAATCGAATCCTTCTTCTTTTTCTTCGTCCTCTTCTCATTCTTCAGCTATATTTTTTGTACTCTACGCGGAGAGAGAATAAAAAACCGAGCCTATCGCTATCGCCGCATAATAGACAATCACCGGCTAGTGCAGTACTAGAAATATAGTAGGTGTGCTAGAGGCGCTACGAGACCACATCCGCATCGAAGAGTAGGAGTTGATATTGTTGAAAAGCTACGGCTCAACGGTGGAAGATAAGAGAAGATCGGGTGGGTAGGGGGGCAAATAGGCGAGGCCGAGATGTTTGCTCCCGTTTGGACAAACAAACGGACCGATACCGATCGGCTTGATGATACAAATAACTGCAATTAGAGCCTCTAATGTACTATTATTGCTTTATTGTTATGAGACTTTACAATATCTTGTTGATACAGATTATTTGAAATTAAGTGTGTGTAATGGAGGAATTACTCTGTTTAATAAAGGCTTCAAAATAAACACTTGGAGTGTACTCTTATTTGACGTTTTGTCGAAATTAATTCCAAGTAATTATGTTTCTTATTTCTTTGAAACTTGACAAAAAGTGTAGGATTCGATGAGTTGTCTTTACTAGATGGGAATGTCCATTGCGCGTAACGACGTTTTCGGTTTGATAATAAATTAATTTAATCCGGTGAAAAACGGTGTTTATTGGACCTTGCAAATGACATATTCGATGCTCGAATTTGTGCACTTTGCGTTTCACGCTAGAATATCGCGGCATTACACCTATTACACGGCGTGCTTAGTGAATGGTAAATGGAGTTTCGAATTCCCAACGAAATATAGTAAAAAAATGATCGTAAATAACGAGTCGTTTGCGATGAATCAACCTGTATTATTACATAGATAAAAAAACAAAACGAATAAGATTCGAACTGTCTCGGACGAAAAGACACAATTCTACAATTCGCGAGCTAAACGCTCCGACAACCGCCGATTTCTCGGATTTTTTCCGCCGGCTTTTTCCCATCGAAAAAAAGCCGCTCGTCGGCGCTCCCGTTGCGGCGAAATTCAAGTTCGAGAAACGCACGGTCTCTCGTTCTTGATCGAGACATTCGCGAAAAGTTTTTCCCATTATATCGGTCGGCGAAAGGGAGAGGCGATCGCGCGATTGTCGACCCGACGCCGTCGGACGCCGCGCGACGTCGATGACCGTCGCCTAAATATAAACGGGCGACGGACGGCGTCGCGTGATGCACACGACGTGCATCGCGGGAAACCGTGCACGAAACGTTGCGAAAATAAACGTGATTTTTGTTTGTTCGTACGGTTTCCTTTTTATTTTGCTCGTTTTTCCAACCGAGGAAATATGCAGACGCAGGTATATGCCGGCTGATAGTAGTTGCGCGGATTTGTTTCTACCGGTGAAAATTCGTTGTCTAAACCCCAGAATATTATTAGTTGTTTAGGATTATTTTTTAAATTTTTATTATACGAGTATAGAAAGTCAAAAAGACTATTATTGAATTAATTTTAGGTCTTGTAAAATAAATATAAGGTATAGATAATAATTATTATTATTAATATTGTAATACCTGAATTATTCTTCGGGCTATTTGTAAAGTCGGTTGTTGTTTAAAAACCTTTCAAACGGTTTATTATGATCTTTATGTTAGATAAATCTATTAAGTATGCATAATACATTTTTTTATCGAATTTAATCGAGCTTTCTAACGTACCTATCGATGGCAAAACAGATACAATTACTAACAAACAATAACATTAAGTACTAAAAAGAAACGAGTAAAAGCAGGAAGCGAAATAAAAAAATGTATAGTGAACAAAGCAGCATAGAACCTAATGTTGATTATGGCTTTCTTGATCCTTTAATTCTCTCCTTGATTCTCTTCTTGATTTTTTCTTCGATTCTCTCTTTGAGTCTCTCCCTGATTCTCTTCTTGATTCTCTCATCATTTCCCTCCTAGATTCTCGCCTTGATTCTCTTCTTGATCCTCTCCTTGATCTCTATATCGTCCAATAGATCCTTAATTATCTTCTTTGGTCTACCTGGATTATCTACATATAGCAATCAGAATAATTCGAAGAAGAAATTGATAGTAATAAGTACCATAATACTCGATGAAAAGTGGACTAATTATATCGAATTAATTTGATAGAATAGGGTACAAAAACTTTTCTAAATGGATTCAGAAATAAAAAGAAAATTTTGGACAATTCTGTCGAAAAAATATCGCGACTAAATAAATTTATCAACCTGGTTCATCTTTCACAAAAACTCATTAGGTCATACCAAAAAAAAAACCATCCTAATACACATAATAATAGAGTCATTAAGCATCATTATCTTCTAGAAAACTTTCACTCGCCAATACGAGATTTATAGTAGGTACGAAAACGCTCTAACAGTAGCAAATAATCCAATTGTCCAACATGTACTCCTCAAAAACTTTCACTCGCCAATACAAAATCCCCCATCTGACCATCGAATTCAGTATTCAGTATACTAAAAGAAGCATCGAACGTCCCGCGGACGTAGACCAGCACGCTCCGTACCACGCATTCGTGCAGCGACGCCGTCGCCGCGACCTTCTCAAGGGTTTCGAGTTCCTCCACGGTCTCGCTCGGCCACGAATCCACCTCCCCCTCTCGCATCGCCTCACTTGCAGACGATCCCACCGGGCAGCGGTCCGCCCGTGGAAGTGCCCAATATTTTCTAGCCCGCGAAACGGCGATGAGCGCGATCGCCGCGCGACCGGCTACCTCAACCTCGGGGCTCCGGCCTCTCGGCGACCTAGGCCTTTTTAGTTGAATTCGAACGCGTCGTAAATTTTTATGCTGCTGCTGCTTCTCCTCGTCGCTGTTCGCTGAGATGGAGGTTTTTTTAGAAGTTTTGTCTTTGATTTAGTTATGAAGGTCTAAGGTGTTCTTATTTTGCACTGTATGCTATATAAAACTTGATCTATTAGCGGATGCTGTGTTATTGCTTGCACGTACGCGAGAGGAGTCGTTGGAAATGGCTTTATCGATGAAAGAGATTAATGTCTTAATGGTTATTTTGTAAAAGATATTTTCCTTAAGTACAAACAGCTATTGTAGATACAAATTGTACTATACTTAATCCTCTATACTAGTAGGTGAGATAAAATATTTATATGCACAAAAATTCGCATATTATTAGTGCGAGTAATTACTATTCTATACGGCATTAATTTATCTAAAAATTGCAAACTTTTAGAATATCGGTAGCGGTTTTCGATATCGTTTATTTACCTATTTCGATTCACTTACGGCGCAATTAATAGCAGATTAATTTCCAAGGCGTAGGCTTTTTAAACTTTGTGCAATCGCAAGATTTATTATGAATAATTACTAGGAAACTCGGATTGCATACCTCGTATAGAGATTCTCATCTGCGATGCGGTGGCTAATTACCGGCCATTTTAGTAATTGCTTCGATTATAAATAGAAGAAAGTCTTAATTGGAGTTCCAGCAGTATTTACGCACGTCAAACATCAAAACACCCCGGTGTATCGTCTAATACCTGCTACAAAAAATATCTAGCTCTATAATTAAAATCGAACAGGAAATTTGTTTAATTGCATTGTACAAATATGTAGTACTGTACAGGTACCATTAAATAACGAGTTGTTATAGTGATGGAAATGTTTGTTATACGAAGTTAAAGTTAACAGTTAAAGTTGATTTTGCGGATTGTTCTACCTCAAATTGCGACTTTTCCTTCGAATATTCGCCGTTTTCTTGTTTTAATTCCTGACCTACAGTTACGCATTATAAGTTTGACACAGTTTGCAACCCTTGCAAATTCCGGTTGAATTTCATCAGGGGAGAACTTATCAAAGGCGAATCGTCGAAGCAGAAACACAACAAACAAATTCGCCCAGAGACTATACACATATTTTTGACTTTCTCGAATTAATTGTTACTATAGAAACGTGCAAAGTATTAAATTTATTCTTTTCCCACCCTTCCCGTTTCTGTTGCTAACGCGAATATTTTGCGAAACGTGACAAAATTCCGTACAAACACACCTCATCAAAAAATCGTTTGTATATACGAATCGCTCCCTTTCTAGCGCCGCTTCGATTTTTATTTAATACGTGCGGGTATAGCAAAATGAAAAAAATAGCCCGTCGGGTAAACAGGACGGTAAACGCACGGACGCATCCCAGGAAATGCACCGTCTAGGTACAGCCATAGAAAAGCGGAGCGCGTTGTTTTCGTAAGCCCGGCAGCGGAGCAGGAGCAGCAGCAGCGCCGGCGTCGGCGTCGGCGTAGCCGTCTGCACCGCCGTCTAGCTGGCGAACGAGCGACGCCGACCGTCTCGTTGCATGCGGCGGGACGGGGGACCGGGCGCGCTCGAAAAAAAAAGGGTAAATAGTCCGGGCGAATTGGCGATTCGAAAACGCCGGTAAGTTGAGTATTTGAATACATATAGGAAAATTAAGCTGCGCCAAATTTGATTTATCCGGCCGGGGAATTTTTTTAAATGTACGCTGGATGTGTGGGTGCATAGTAAATGTATAAAAATTATTGATTAAATGTCAAGTAGCTAGTACCTGCTGATGATATAAATGAATTAAACAAAGGGTTGCTTTTTTTGATACCTTTGTAAAAGAACAAATTTCATGCTTAAAACTGGAGGATATTAAAAATTAATTATTTCGAAAAATGAGTAAGTATTTAATGGAAAATCTCACTATAAGTTTTTAATAATGTAAGACTTTGTTTGAGTTTACTTGAGTGACTAGCATAAATATTACGAAAACGTATATAATACGTTATACCTTCCTAATTATTAAACAAATGATAATTTATTTGGTATACCCAATTAAAGTATGTTGTAAATAATATGTAAGATGTGTAATTAATATTGAATTGAAAACAAAAATAAATAGACTTGTTAATTAAATTGTTAATTTTTTATAACTATGTAGTGATTGATAAATATTCGATATTGATGTTATTGATAGGAAAAAAAGGGATTAGGGTTCGGTTGAAAATTGTACCGGGCTAAGAGGGGGCGCAAGGTGCAAAGCCCCGCGCCCGAGTCGGGTCAGTTTTTTGCGATAATGTGTGATATTGATTCTGGTGCAGCAAGCCGGCGCGATGCACGTGCACCGGAGGCGGTGGCATCGCCGGGAAGCGGGAAACGCGCGGGGGCGGACGGGCGGAGGCGGTGCAGCCAGACGAGAGCGAAGGACCGTACCGGGTGAAAAGCGGGCACGAGCATCGGGCAACGGCAACGTCGCCCGGCGGTCCATCTCGGCGGACCTGGCGAGAGAGATCACAGCCGAACGACGGCCATGAGGTCGACGGCAGTCTCAGTCTCTTCCATCCCCACTTCCATGGACACTCTAAAACTCGGGCGAAATTGTATGCAACGACATCGCCGTCCACCGATCGTAACTCTTCTCCGATTCTGCTCTTCGCCGCGGCCCAAAAGGATGCTGGTGCACCGCAGGCACCGCTGAATCGTCGACGCCGGACGCCGGATAACGTCGGTCGCATCTCTCGCGCGAGGCCACCACTAAAACGCGACGCGTTCCGTTTGTACTTGGTGTTCGACCGCACATAAAACGAGTGTTGTTAGTGGTTATTTTTTTATTTTTGCGAAAGTGACATTCAGTGCCCCCATGAGACCCCGGCGACATGGCCATCAACTTTTCGGCATCGTTTGCCGCCTGTCTGGCAGCGGGCCTCAAGGTGCCTCGCCAGATAATGTACTGCATTTCTCAAGGTAATTTTAAACGATAATCACTTCCCAATCACCTCCAATAAATCTATTAACACATGCTTTTTCTTGCTGATAAAATTTAAATTTATTCAATTTATCGCTTCAACTCATAAACATTTATAAAAATACATTAATTTCATCCTAAAAATACAGAAAAATTACAACTCTACAAAATTCCATAAACGCTGTACAATTTAAAGCTATACGCAATGATCAACAAAGAACCCCTTTTTACTTTAGCAACAAAATAAAGACTGTTTGTGATTCTGACAACCTCGGAACCTCGGGTTTCATTAGCGTTTCGAGAAATAATATTTATAGAAACATCGAATAAACTTACTATTGTTCGTGGTACTCGACGAAAAGTGCCCCTTATTGAATAAAGATGACTTGTATTATACATAAGGTCTTCCTTACGGGTAATATGATAATTGAAAAATTACAAAATTTGTTATTTTAATCAAAATGTATCAGCTGCACCTATTAGAAATAAATATGCTGCTATGGTAGGTGTAAACATCATAAAGTAGCGCTCATCTTTGTCATAAAATTGTCATAATTTTATAGTGCGAGGTAACAGCTTCAAGTCTTTTCACGCTTTCACGCTTTATATTTTTTTCCCTCTTGCCTTTTAACTTTTATCTTATTTTTGTTTGTTATCTCCTATAACTATGTAGTTACAGTAGCATCAATTCAATACATCTTTAATTGCTTCATCTTGTAAATTAATTCCTGCTGAATTCTATTTGATTGGGTCTTGTATACATGCTTTGCTTTGATTCTATATAACTCTTTGACTGTATGCAGTTAAATTAGTAATAGGAACAAAGGAAATTCTTGTTGTAATTAATCACAAGTTCACCTCCGAAAATACTCTCAATATTACCTAATTGACTAGTATGGTATTACATGTAAAACTTTCAAAACAAATTATTCCAACAATAATATCTCTATTGCATTCAATTAAGCAGTATTTATCGCACTCATCTAGCACGTAATTAATTAAATTAATTGTTATAATATTGCTTCTTATATCAACACTAGATATTAAAAAAGTAATTTAAATTGTTAGTTATACTATAATGAGTATAATTTACTAAATTATACAATAATGTAGGTATAATTAATTTTGTTTTAATTTTTCGATATATTTTCAACAATTTTGTTGAGATAAATAGCCATTTAGTTAATTTATCGCAATATTATTAAGGGGGAAGCAAATGGAAATAACAAAACTTGTTGTTCTCTTCATTTGTTTGCAATTATTAATTACAAACATCTATAATTCGCATTTATAAACAAATATTTGAAGGTGACCGTGACAATTGATTCTCGTGAGGAATACAGATTATTTAGAATGGAATATTCAGCAATTTTTTTAATCTATTAGGTATTGCAATCTATCTAATCGTGTATAATTTAAGGGTTGAACTTTACGAAACGAATTATTGATCTAATGCGGACTGATATTGTCCATAAGAGCCACGATCGATACCTTACCTACCTCGAAATATTTGATATTTTCACCAAACCGACTATTCTGAGCGGTGACGATTTTTCTTCCCGAGTATCGATAGTATAAGCAGTAAAATCCAATTCTACCAAGTGCATTTTATTTATTGAAGTGATCGAAAATGATCTTTGGTAATTCATTTAATCCGATAATTGTAACCTTTCTTCGAAATTTGTTATGCAGATTGCATGTGTTATTACTTAATTCGCTCATGATAAACGTTGCAACGGTCATATAAACAAAATGAACGGGTTAACATTAATCTATTTGAGTTGGTCAGAACATTTTCATCGGAAGGAAGGCAGAAAACAAGTTGAAATACTTTGAAAAACTATAATACGAAGGTACAAAAACCGAAGAAGATTTAGTAAATGATGAAATTCAATTGAAAAAGAAGTAATTAATTAGTGTTGCACAAGATTTCGACCCGTTTATGAAATAATTACAATCTGCTAGAATGTCTCAAGTTTATAAAAATTGCTTAAACTTGGAGAAATTTATTGATAACTGATAACAATTTTAAGGAAAATTATTTGCATAATTCCTGTAGAAAAATATTTTTTATAATAATATGTAACACAAATTAATATCGATAACAGTGTAAATCCATTAATTAAATTTTTTTAGTAAACTTTCGCTTTCGATTTCCATACAGTACGAGCTCGAGAATAAACCATTGCGTATCGACCGAAAATCCGGATCGAAAACCCATAAAAGCGCACTCACTATCCATCTCGTTCTTCTTCTGCGGCGCTTTTTTCTTCTTTTTTCACAGTCGTTTTCGAGGGCCATCTCCGTCGCATTACTGAACATTAAACAAAAGCGAATCTTTCGATGCAGCAGGAGAAACCAGTTTCGGGGCGATTTCTTTGTTCGTTTTCTTCTCGTTGGCGCGCTTTATATTCGTTCGATGGGTCTTGGGATTCGCGTCTCGTTTTTCCTTTTTCCCTCCGGAAAACGGTATAGCGCCGAGACGGAAAACGCGAGAAGAGGTCAGTCGTCCGGCGGGAAAATTTCATTCAAAACAATACACAAATAAACATTATGATATGTACGAAACATTTACTCCTCTATTATTTTGTATTTTATAAAGAAATTAATAATAATAGTTTGCAATGAAATGCAAAATATAATTAATGTCTAAACGTGTAGGTACAGTTGGTCTTAAATTTGTTTTAATATCCGTGAAATGTGTTTGAACACAATCTACAACTTCCTAATGTTGTTTGTTGACGAATATCAATCAACGCAAAGCCCATCTAAAATTGAAACTTTATACGATGCTAATGCAACTGTAGGTGTTTAAAAGAATCGACTCAGCTGATTATTGGGCTACCTTTCCGTTTTGTTTGTTTGACATTTTAATGTACAGAGTGTGTCGATTTTCGTAAAGATTTAAAAAAAAAAACAAACTCGGTACAATTTGTTAAGAGAAGCTCTGAACTACAAAACGAGGCACATTTACAACGCTACAAAAGAGATTTATACTACATATTCGAATTCCTGTAGATACTATAGTGTTGAAAGATCATTAACAATCATCACATGCGATAGTAAAATTAATTTCTTCTTCATACGTTCGCGTACGATTTCGCCTTCGCGCTATCAAAATCATCGCAACCATGCAGATGACGCTGGTGAGCGCTTCGTCATTTAACCTTGGCGTTTCGTTCAACTTTTAGGGTTAAATTAATTAAATACGTCTGGTCGGGAAGCGTATGCGAGAATGCACCGGCTTTATGTATCAGCACGGCTCTTGTAACACATCGGAAAGTTTGAGTTTCCACGAAAACTGCGGGAAGTTTGTTTGGACCAGTTGCTGCGACGATGTACTTACTTGAATTGCATTATTTGTTCCGAAGTCTAAAGGGCCGTTTATTTGATGCTTCTGGTGATTTTGAAACATTTTGATTGTTGCACAACAAACAATGCAACAATAATATTTAAGAATATTAGGAACTTGATGGAACGATCAACACAGGATTATTGAATAAGTAACAAATGAAATTCCTTAAAATATATTTAAATTTTGCCTTGATTTTTTAGTATAAAGGTTTCAGATGAGGACGCATTAAATCATCAGATATGTATTGGATTCGTTTAAGCGCTTTAATTAAGACGTCGGTAATTTTGGAATTGATCAGTATCGATTTGGTGGAATATTCGACGAGTCGATTTGAAAATAATCTCGCGAGCGGCATCGATATTAATGAAGGCGCTAACCGAGTAACGCTGTATTTATTGCCTTATTATCATAAACGCTTCATCATTATTGTCCATAAAGAGCATTATGAGTCGTAAACGCGATTTATTATTAATTTTTTTTCGTGGAACACTGCAAACGGAGTTCGGTAATTTTCGCAAAAATGTGGGAAAATCTTTGGTTAATTTTCCTCTTATCTGTTCGTGCTTATAACGTTCAAACTGTTCAAAGCGTTCATTATTCAAAGTGATCAATTTGTGGCAGGAACACAAAGCAATTGGAATTTATTCTGCTACTGTGAAGAAGTGAAAGCTTTACCCTGTCGAGAATATTTTTAGTTGCATTCGATTTAAGTTAGATAAATATATAAAAGTGCATTTGTTTATTGGAAGGGAATTTATCGAAACCCAAACAAACGATAGCGTTAAAAAAATAAAAACAAGTTATCTTACAATACGAAAAAGTTTTGCAACACCTTCAGTGCACAATAAATCCAATAATACTACAAACTTTTTACTATTTGCTTTTTCTTATAAGTATTGAAGTAGTATCTTTATGTATTATACAAACTAACACTTTCTATCGAAAACATAAGTCCGGCTCCCTCACCATGACCACAGTCAAAACCATGACCACACGACCGTGACTCATTAAATTAAAAATTAATAGACTAATTTCGTTTCGTAACGACAACATCCAGACAGAAGCGCAGCTAAATTAACAACAGCGGCATTTTTGTTTATAAAAAATGAATATCGAAACCCAAACAAAAACGATAAACGTTCACGAATTATGCAAATCTATTTTTAGGCGATTAATTATTATCTTATTCGCGTCTAGTTCATCATTTTCCATTACGAGCGGTTTATCGCAAGTTTGTTTGAAAATACTACTCGTGGGCGAACTAGATCCAGTAGAGAATGAGGACTACTTTGGCAAAATTTATAGGAATTTATTTGTTTAGTATGTAACTACTCCAATATTAAGCGAAGAGCCCCCATCAATCATCTCTGTACTAAACCTTTTAAAATAGTAAAAGTACAATGGAATTCCCTTTAATTATTTAGGTTATACATTTAGCTCTCCAAATAGTTGCTAATTACTTCTGTTGCTTAATAATTAACTACTGGAAAATCAATTCAGCAGATGAATAAGTATTTGTAACAATCGTTCAAGAATACTAATTTGACTTTTTTCAATACTCTAACAATCCCACCCCATATTACAGGGAGCAGTATAAAACCTTAAAGATTAAATTAACGATTGGTTGGCCCAAGATTTGGTAGTTAATTCGAGTAAATTAGCCATATGGTAATAATCGCTTCGGTTTTTTACATCTTTCGAACGTTTATTCACGACCGTACTTATAAAAGCGTAGATAATGATTTGACCTTGCACATCTTATAAATGCGCTAGACGTCCAGACCCAGACATAGTGAACCCGTTTGAAAGAGGCTGGCTAAGCTGGTCTCCAATCTTGGTGCTACAGGTCAGGCTCTAGCCCACAATGGCTATTTTATTTTTTTTGTCTAACCATTCGATTAATAGTTGTTAAAATTGTGAGTAAAATTAATTTCTTGTATGTGATAGAACATTTCAAATTTTTTAATAAATTCGCAAAGTTCCTTTGTGAACTTCATGTTTTTCGCAAACGGCTTAGCAGGGTCAATTGACAAAGACTTAAAGTCTTGATCGAAAGAGTGCAAGCGCGTTCGCTAATTATAGAAAGTCGAAAATAAATCTGTTAGTCAGGTGCATGTGCGCGTTGGTTCTCTAAATGTGCAGACATTATTTATATGACCGCTATCTCGCAACGTTTTGTCGCCAAGAACTCTTTCGCGATAATTATACGTTTACTATGTTCACTCTAAGGTATAAAAATAACCGCCTAAAATCGTCCTTTTCCTCTTCTTAATTTATCTTAGCACATTTACTAAACCGAAATAATTACCTATTTCCATTTATTTCGTTGCAGACACGGCAGCACCTTACGTACTCTATAAAGATGGCATGGACAGAGCGCAAAGCCAATGGGGTCCCCAGGACGCCTACCCGCCGCCTCAACAACAACCCACCACCACGACGGCGGGCAGCCCGCAACAAACCCTCGGTCCGACGGTCCCGTTGGGGGTGGAGGCGGACAGCGTGCCGCCCCGAGACCAAAGTCTTCCCTCGCCAGCGCCATCCCCGTATCCCGCCACGCAAGCCGAACAAAGAGACGAAGAAATCCAGCCCGATCAACCGACGATGGACATGGAGCCGCGGCCGGCGTCGCAGTGCTTCTCCACCGATTTGCAACAGCAGCAACAACAGCAAGCGTACCAACAGTACGCGAGAGCTCCGCCGCCGGCCGCTCCGCCTCCCGTACCGCCTCACATGCTGGGAGCGGGAAGTTTTTCGGCGTTGCAGTACCTCAAGCAGCCCGGCGTAATGTTGACGAGCTTGGGGGCGGATGCCAACGGGCAGATCGATCAGTACGCGTCGCAAATGCAGGATTTACGTACGGCATCTTTACCAGACGTCATCCAACAGCAACACGCCGGTTTGAAGAAAACGCCCAACGGCCTGAACGGGGAGTTGAGGCTGTTCAAATGCCTGACGTGCGGTAAAGACTTTAAGCAAAAATCGACGTTGCTGCAACACGAAAGAATACATACGGACAGCAGGCCGTACGGGTGTCCGGAATGCGGGAAGAGATTCCGGCAACAGAGCCATCTGACGCAGCATTTGCGCATCCACGCCAACGAGAAACCGTACGCCTGCGTTTACTGCGATCGGACATTCAGACAGCGGGCCATCCTGAACCAGCATCTGCGCATCCATTCCGGTGAGAAGCCATATGAGTGCCCGGAGTGCGGGAAACACTTCCGGCAGAAGGCTATCCTCAACCAGCACGTCCGCACACACCAAGGCGAGCGCCCCGTTCCTTCTTAGGCGGCGGCCACTCTCGCAGCCCTCCCGTGTCACCACCAAATTTTTTTGGCTAAGCTTGTTGTGCCGCACGACGGGCGGTTAGAGTTGGTCTGCTGCACTTCCCCACACTCATTTTTTCTTAGTTTTTCACTCTTTACTCAGTATTTAGATTTTTATTTCCAAAGGAAAACTTTTTAGTTGTACAAACCCTATCGTATACTGTAAATAAGTAACTGGTTAAATGGGTATTATACTTAAAAGTTTTTCTAATGGTAAAGCATTTAAACTTACAGACACTATTAATTTTCTTGTATCTTAATTGTTAGTATCACTAACTAAATTCGAATTAGATGGTGGAAATAATAAACTGGTGGAAAGATCATAGACTTGGAAAAAAATTTCTCAATTTACTTACATTTCTGTACAATCTTATTTGGGTATATTGTTTAATGTCCCCTACCAAAATTTTTGATTTGCTCAAAATTTTCTTAAGTCTATCCGTAAAAGAAGAGCGAAAATATATGATTGTCCAGGTATAACTTGCCTTCTAGTGCATTTAGAAGGCAATGACTGCACTTGTAATGCACCTAATTGAATTGAATTACAAATTCCCCATCATCCAATTCATGTATAGACATTACACTTCACTCTTTGTTTATCGTTGTACTTCTTTTAATACTTTATACTTTCTTCATTACAGGCTTTTTAATATTTTTAACTATTATTTTTTTAATAAAATGTTCTTTAGAATTAAAAAAAAGCTAGAAGAAGTATAATAATTAAAAGACATAAGACAGTAATACAAACATACTCGTAGTAGTTTCACATTTCTAAGTAAGTTATTTAGAATAATTTTAAATCAAGATTTAAAATTAATAAGCACATTCATATGCAATCGACTTACTTAGAAATAACCATCACACAACGATCACAGTCACCGTTAAAAATTAAACAAAACTAACAGAGTAAACATTTTTCTTACAGACGTAAGTCCTCATTTGGTGTTCAAAAACGGCATAAATCCGACTTTATGGCCTCAAGACGTACCGTTTCCGCCCGACGAAGGAAAAGAAGAAGTCCAATCGACGTACGGCGACGGCGACAATTCGGACAGAGCCTCGTGCTTCTCCCCCAACGGCCTCGCTACGAATCTCCAATACCCCGCGTACTTCAAGGACGCCAAAGGCATGAGCCATCCAGTTTTCGGCGGCGGGACGAATTTCGGAGCGTTGCAATACCTCAAGCAGCAACAGCCCGGCAAAGGATTACCGGACGTGATACAGCACGGCAGATCAGCAGGTATATTCCAGCCGTCGACCTTCGGCTCCGCCACGAAATACATACGACCTACGTTTCCAGGTATGCCGTTGTACGTGCGCTGTCCCATTTGCCAAAAGGAATTCAAACAGAAATCCACGTTGCTGCAGCACGGGTGCATACATATCGAATCCAGGCCGTATCCGTGCCCGGAATGCGGCAAACGGTTCAGGCAACAGTCCCATCTGACGCAGCATCTCAGAATTCACACCAACGAAAAACCATATGGCTGTGTTTACTGCGGAAGAAACTTCAGACAGCGGACGATACTCAACCAACATTTGCGGATCCATACAGGGGAGAAGCCGTACAAGTGCGCGCAATGCGGAAAGGATTTCAGGCAAAAGGCCATACTCGATCAGCACACCAGGACACACCAAGGTGACAGGCCGTTTTGCTGCCCGATGCCCAACTGCCGAAGAAGGTTCGCCACTGAACCTGAGGTAAGCTATCATCTTCTTCTACAAGATACATTTTTCTGAATAAATTTATTTTTGTCATCAGGTGAAGAAGCACATCGATAACCACATGAACCCGCACGCGGCGAAAACGAGAAGGGACTCGACCAGTTCGGACGGGAAGTTACCGGGCAACGGCATGTTACCGAGAGGCCTGACGCCCACCGCGGTGGTCAAACCGGAGCTCTATTTCCCCCAATGCTACGCGCCCAGCTTCAACCCTCCCAGCAGCGTCGCGCAATTCCAAACGCCTAATCCGGAGTTCAAGCCGCCCAATCCGCTGCCGGCCCAGTGACTAACGGCCAGCTGGCAATTGGGTCCATGCATTGGGTGACCTCTTGCCGGCATTCGGGCTCAGTCTCACCCGGTTGTCTTGAGGACTACTTACTAGATTGTTAAGTTATATTTATTGGTGATCTATTTTCGAGGAAATATCTATGAGATATTTTTTTGCTGAGTGATTATCACATGGTGCTGTAAGGAGCCAAATTGTTTGGTCGTAAGTATCATCGTGGAATGAAAAGGCACATTCGAAAAAAAATTGCATCCACCCGATATCTCAAAGTCGCAACATTGATTACAAATTTCAGATTGAATTCAAATAGTGCTATCTAATAAAAACAACTTCGAATTTAAAAGCAATACGTATACTTGTTATTTGGGATATCGGGATAATTATAAACATGTACACGCAAAATGCGAATGTATTTTCAGATTTCTTAAAAAAAAATTGTGTCCTGTTCACTTAGTGGCAATACTATAAGCAAAAAAGTACTATAATGAGTATATATTATTGTTGTAGCTAGATTTTAATATGTGATCTCCTTAATGTAAATTTTGAAGTGCTAGAGAGAAAGATAGAACTGTTTGACGGGTTCTAACTTTTTACCGACGCATAAAAATAATTCAACGAAGTGTCCCGAAGGATTTTCCAATGATTTACATCTATACTCAAACTAATTCAAGAACTATTTTGCGAGTATAATTTATACAGAGAATTAAAGAAGCGTTTTGTTAACATTACATTCAACCATGAGTTGAAACAACAGGTTGTGTTTTGAAGATAAAAGTATCGTATAGAAATAATTATTGGAAAATAAATCGGAATGCTGAGTATTTTTTGAAATACCATTATTCTCGCAAACACAATAAACAAAAAAAGAACAACTTTAAAAATAGTGATTCGTGTGCCTCAATAGTTTTATTATGTAAATCAAACAACAACCTGCCTTGTTATAATTTTTATAAAGGGTTTCTCAGTGTGCCAATGGTTTCTTGCGCTTTTGCGGAAAATTTCGAATACTCGCAGGAATTAATAAATACAATAGGAACATAATTTATTGTTTTTCAAATATTTATCTAGTTTGTTCCAAGTAAATGACAGAACTAATTTAATTTACTGGATAAACAACCAATTTTTCATTCATTAAAGTAAATTCCTGTGATGGTATTAACGTAAAAAAGCGAAGAAGAAATCAAAGTTCTGAGGGACCAACAAACAACAAATACAATAGTTAATAAATAAACATATATCAATTAAATATTTATTATTATAAAAGATATTTTTAAGAGTTGTTCTTTACTGCAATAGAAACGATATTTTTATAATTAGTTGAAAACCACAGTACACATTTTAGTGGAAACGTTGGATTGTTTGGTATCGATTTTAAATTTAACAAATTGGAGATGGCGAGACATGGAAAAATTGATACGAAAAAATCCAAATGTTTCCAATCCATATACAGTGTCTTCAGTAAAATAATAGATATTCAATTTATACAATATATACATAAAACAGATAAAATGGTGATGGTATTTGAAACCGATTCTTTATATGATCTACCGTTTTTATACATATATTCTATATATACATTGATTAGAGTTTAACTTTTTTATACAGGGTCTATACACCTCTACCTACATGTTATAAAATTTGAAATGAATGACCAAAAACCACAAAACACACTTTTATCATTAATTTTATAAGCACGATTTATACTACACCATGCATCCTTATAAATCGTGCTAATTCTTTTACAATATATCATTTTTGTTGAGTTTGAATTGTTGTTTTAAATACGAATTTTACGTTGAATTAAAGTTTGATTTACAGGCTGTTATCAAATAGAACCGAAACCTGAAATAGTAATTTCAGGATTTTTTGCGTCGTTCATTTCAAAGACAGTTGGTGTTGGTACTCGTTTTTTTTACCATACGATTAAAACAGTTGCAAAACCTGCATAACAGATTTGAGGTTCTGATTTTCGTGGGTTCCGTTATTTCCAAGCATTCTTCAGTAAAAACATAAGTGATCTCGTTAGAAATCTATTATTTGAAGGCGATTTTTTCGAGCGACCACTTTCGATTTTGTCTTAAAGTTAATGTAAAATGTAAAAGTTAGGACGAATGTAAAATTGTAAATATTGATTTGTCTTTTAGGTCCCGTCAAAACTATAAATAATGTAACTAAAGAACCAAATCTTTTTGTAAATGTGTTTGTTTATACTAGATTGTTTGTATACGATTAATTTAGCGAAAAGTGAAATTCGACTTTTTATGGTAAAGATTTTGCAGGCCTACCGAAAGAACATCACGCAATGTAGCGCCCTCTAACGTCGGTTTTGGGCTATAAAAAGATTGAAAACATATTTTCAAAATTCAGAAATTGCTCAGAATGCTTGCTACCAATCACTATAAATTTAATCCACCAATCAGTAGTTTACGTGAAAACAACGAAGGTAATATCTTTCAGTGATTGTTTAAAAATATTTTTGTCTTCATTCTTGATGAGATCCTTTAAATCTCTACTTTTTGAGCAATTTTATGCATTTACAAATCATATAAACTGTTGTCTTCCTTGGACTATTCCCGAAACTGGTGTTATTTGGGCGCGAGAATAGTTAATAAGAGATAAATGAAGGGCTATTTAACAGCCGGAAATTGTTGAGCTACAAGACTTACATAAAACGTGATAGCATTTAATTAGGTGTAAGGTAATTCTATGTAAATAATTGCGTTTTTATTAAAAGTGCGTTTTACACATCGCAGAGGATTCGGGGTGGCTTTTTTAGATGCGAAGTGTGATATCCCAGTTCGGTTGTTCAGTTTTCACATCATTAGCAGTGATAAAAACGCTTTTTTCAAATCTACTATCGGTGCAATTTCGAACTATTTATTTGTGATAAATTATATTAGTTTAAACGCGTTATAAGACTGATATTTTGGGCCAATTTTTTCCACATTCCCACATTGATTTTCATTTAGTCTTAGTAGGTATTTATTGTATGAAAATTTCATTGATCTCGTATATTAATTTATGCAGGGCGGTTCGAAAATTACTCGGAACCGTTTCGTATGCATGGTGGTCCGTAATGAGACTATGTATTTCGAAGAGCACAGGTTGAATTACTAATTTTTGAAGTTGCTCAAACGGCATTTAATTTGGCGGAAAAATTGCGTGAAGATTTCGAGTGGAAGCGAAAGCGTTTTTATCACGACACCAAAAAGGCCCTGGCGCGTTAATTGAGCTTTAATAAATTAATTTTGTTAGATCTTTATTTGTTGGTCAAACTAAATTGTTGATAATTTGAAATTCGATATATTTTTTGGTCCTTTCCGGCGTTAAATGATTGAAATGTTTATTATTCATACAGTGTGTTACTATAGTTACTATAACATGGCTAATTTTTTCTTCACAAATATATTTGTAATTTATATTAAAATAGTGGCCTCTGGTCTGGAGATACGCCAATCCAAGCAATTAATCAAAAAGAACACACTGTATATAATTAAAGAATTTAAAAATACTCATATTTTGAATACCCTATAATTTTATTTGTACCAAGTGCAGCCTTTAAAAACTGCTTTGTAAAAGTATGTTACTCATATTTTAGAGTGATTATTACAGATCTCCCAAAAAAGGCAAACAAAACGGAAAGTATGTATTTTAATTAATCGATCGATTAATTCATATTGTAAGTGCCATAGCAATCTAAAATAAGGTTTTAATTTCGCGAATCTTTGTACTACAAAAAACAGGTGAATTTTCGTTGATAATAATGAGAAATTCGTGCATGCAAATTTGATACGAATTTTTGAAAATTTTGTCAATAATTAGACACTAACATGGAAAATTAAAATTGGTTATTTGATAAACCTGAGTTGTTGTTTTATTTAAATTTTTTACATATACAAACATAATAAAACGATCCCAAAACGTCCTGTGGAATTTTTCCGAAATTCGACAGGACTCATTTGGTATATTTTCGTAAAACTAATGCAAGAATGTATAAAAATCTTTGAAGTATTCGTAGGAAAACCCTGTAAAATTTTCTAAAAATATTTGTTAAATTTCTTCGTTTTGTTGTGAACGGTTAGAGTAGAATTAATTTCATTTATGTTGAAATTGTGTTTTAACTAGTAATGTTTTGGTTAATATTTAGATCCAATTGTTGTAAAATTCACACACGTAGTTCTTGTAAAACTGTTTTCTTGTTAAAGCGTTAAATGATGTAAGTTATTATCTAATGTAGTTAAGAGGAAAAACTGGGATATTGTGAACAGGGTGTTAAGACGACGTGAATCTTTTTTTCGGTTCGTTTAAACGAGAAAATTGTAAATTTCAGCACGTTTTCAGTGTATTTGTAAATGCTCTAATTTTCTGTTTGTGAGACAATCTTTAAAAAAATCAATTACCTATTATCCAATTCAACGGTATATATGTGTTTAAAAATCGAAAATTTTGCGTCCAACGTCTTTTAAATAAGAGAATCATTTCAGGTTTGGTATGTTTATTATCTTCAATCCAACAGAAGTAAAATTACTAAATTTTGTTTGCCTACTACATGTAACACGTATTATCACAATTTAACCCTTTGTATAAATTTAATAAGTTGGTTTAGAAGTTATTGCAGTTCTACCAAATTTTTACCTTCCCAATTCCATAATTACTTTGTAAAGAATACTATATCTAAAATTATTTAGTAAATAAAACATTCAATTTAACAAAGGGTTAAAATATGGAAGGAATCAAATATTTTTATATTCGATGAATTGAATTAATGATTCGATTTCTGTTGGTTGAAAGACTAATGCTGTTTATTTTGTTCATTATTTTTCATTAATATTTCAACTTGATTGAAATAGAATACAACTTACAACAACCTCAATATATTGCCATTAACATATATGACAGTTACTAAATGCTCAACCAATGTACAATAGTTTTATTTTTTTTAAACACATGCAATAGAAGTATTTGCTCAAGAGTACAAATACTGTAAATATAATAGATACCGGAATTGTTTTTATATATTATAGGTGAATATATTCTAATATGTGAACTGATTCTCTTTTTATTGCATAAAATAAATATGAATGTATTTGTTAAATCCTATTTGTGTTATTTTTTTTAATTTCATCCTCTGCACCCAAATTGTACTGAATGTGATTAAAATGGAAATAAAAGGGACATTACTCGTAACAAATTAACCAATACAGAAATTAAATTAAATTATGGTAATAATAATCAACAGTAGCGAATAAATCAAGATCAAATAATAATAATTATTATTATTTAATTAAGTATACACATTTAGAAACGGTAACGTGTGGTTCCCACATTAATTTCAAACCATCCAAGAAAGCCTTGAAATGGTTCAAGTGGCGCCATCTTCTGCATTAATTTGTAGCTTGCGCTACTAAGCTTAAAGTATTTTGAACATATTTTTTACTAACGCTCAACATCTGCAACAGACTGCACCTAGAACCAATTAATTTAAATATCAATTACAATCTCGTTTATGAGCTCATTAATGTTTATCGTTAATTACTTCGGTTGCACTTATTTTCCCTGAGTAGAACTTATTTCAGCTGTATTTTGGTCTAATTTGCTAGAGGCTCTAACTCAATTCTAACTAAGAATCACATGGGTTTATAAATGTATTAGTCCCAAACTATGAGTCAACATTTTCTGATACTCTACCAAGTATAATTATAATTATTTCAACATTAGCATATCTGGTCGAGTTGTCATTATATTACCTTTCGTAAGCTCTAGTTTAAATTGAGTACTATTTTGGCAAAAGCATTATCCAGAAAATAGCATTTCACTGGAATATTGGAGTTCTTGGTACCGCTTAACCCAATACAAAATGACGTGTTTCTGTGCACATGCGCATTGAACAACATTGTTCCAGGTCCAAGGTGCAATACGCTCAGAAGAATATAACAGAAAACTTGTGTATCAACAACTGTTTCACTGCCTAATCTCCAGCGCACGAGGTAAGTCAATTAAGTAGTCGACTGGAAAGTATTCCAAAAAATAATTTGATAAATTTCACCACACGCCTACTATGTGATACATGTAGATTAAATGAGGCTGCGTTGCCATGCCGTATTATATTATACTTTCTGATAATGTGCTATGTACTAGCTAAGTTAAAGCAGGCATTTTATCGAGGTCATCCTAATTCGCGTTTTTAAAAATCCCTGGCATTTGGCACAACGATAAGTAACGATAAGTTTCAACTTATCGTATGTTTATGACGCGCTTTCCTTTCGTTTATCCAGAACTAGCTCATTTCCAGGTTAAATGGAAAATGGGTCAAAATTAAATTAGCTCATCTGGACTAATCCCTCTCTTAGCATTTTGGTTTAAAAGGTCTAATAATTAGAGACTTACTAATTGAGCTCAAAAGGTGGTTTGATTCAAATACAATCGAAATTTCCAAAATTATTTTTTTTTGAGTAGTAAGAACCATTTAATACGTCAATAACATCACTGACGTAACAGTAAACATTGAACTGTATAGACACGACGAGATAATTTCGTTGAATCTTTACAGAATGAATTTTTAGTAATTATAATAAGGTCATTTTGTATACTCTAGAGATAAATCTAGTCTATGGATTACTTAGGAAATTGTAGGTAACTTCATCAAAAAAACTTCCTTTAGACAAACATAAGTATTGACCTGACCAAGTTCATGTTCTATGCAACTTTTTAACTCCTCTTGAGAGTGCATGGAACGTTACGTATAACAGGCATCTTTTATAATAGCGATAGAAAATAATAGCAGATAATTGATAGAATACTATATTTGAAGTAGAAAGGAAATGGTTGGAAGTTGATCGATAAAAACCTGCGATGGTTAATTAGACGATTCAATGCCAAGTTAATTAGTTAATCAATTAGCCAAGAAATCTTATTAGCAAAGTTCCAATGCCCTCCAAGTTACCCCCAAGCTCGCCCAAATGACTGAGGAGGCTCAAAAATGTAATCAGAAACGTTCCCTAATCCTTGGGCGTAGTCGCAAAAACTATCCCCACCTAAAAAAGAAGGACAAATCGAATGGAATGGCGGCGGTCCTTTCTCGTTGCTATGCCCTCGACGAAGGTGAAACAGAGGTCGAGTCCGAAATAGCGCAGGTACGCGCAAGTCGGGAGGCGACGGCAACGTCGCGACCGCGTGCATGGGGGGAATAAATAAACTCGTCTGCGAACGTTCGGCTCCGTCTTGGGATTGGGTCGAATTCGAGAATCGGTTTTGAAAAGAGAATTTTCGTTCCCTTCGGACTGGTGCAAGCCTGCGCCCACGATGCACGGGTACCCATGGTGAACAATCAATGCCTTAGTTAGACCAAATCGAGCAATCTGGCAACCTCGCGTTAGAACCTAAACCTCCCCAAAAATTTTGTAATAAAGTAATAGGAGTAATAAAGTAATAGGAGTAAGAAATGTTGGACAGCACACGTGGTCCTCCAGGTGGTTTAAATCCTGAAATAATAAATAATGAATAAAAATACATTACTAAAATAACATGTTACAAAAATTCAGCTACTGCGATGGTTCATAATAAATACATAGGTAGTATCATGGCAATTTTGTCATTTTGCTTTTAGTGTCTCGATAAAAACAAGTAGGCTATACAGGTGTTTGACAGTTGGTGCTCCCGTTGCGCAGGAGCTTGTCAAAAAAACCTCCCGGCATCGATACTCCAACCTGGCCAAAAATATAGCCACGATCTGGCGACGATAAATACTCCAAAATAATAACGGGTACTGTGTAAAAGTTGGGATTCCGCGTTGCCACTGCGGCTGCGCATTGCGCGTAGAATCGTCAACGTCGCCGACCTGGCCAGACCTCTCTCTGCCTGTAACTTCTTGAATTGAGGCCTGTTTGTTCATGCTGTTACGTTCGACGTCAGTGGCGGTTCTGTGTTTGGTTATTCGATTGGATTAAAATGTGTTTTTCGCTTTAGAAACTTCGCTCTACGGTAACTGGTGCAGCTCACGCAGCAGGTCTGAGTAGGTAAGTTCCACCACAGACTTTACTAATCGACGGAAACAGGGAAACATAATAGAGGTGTCGAACATAACCTCACTTTCGTAACTTTCGTTCGGTTAGCTGTCAACCTGGTTCATGTTAAACTGTCAAATGGAGTTTATGTTGTTATTAGAGGTTATGTATTATTGTTATAATTGTTATTGTGCATTGTTGAATGATATTAACAATTAAAACATGTTTCAATGGATTAGTCGAGTGTTAAGGTAAATATTGGGATTTGAAATTTTGCGATGTTGATTAATTTATTTCTTCTTATGCTAATCCATTAATCAGTGGCGCAACCAATATTATTTATTATACTCAAAATTTGTTGAGTGTATTTAAGGCCTTAAATTTAGCTTTGATTGAATCGTTATCGAATTATCAAGCAATTTTAAACAATTGTAAGTGATAATTTTATAAATAATTTAGAAAAGTTCCATCAAATCGATTAATGGATACTACCTATTCGATTACATATCATTCAATTTCATTCCGTTAGGGCTTATTTTTTATTAAAAAACTAATATTAGTAGGGAATTGACTTGATATTTTACGCTAAAATTTTGCAAAATTAAATTGTTTGGCTTGCACAATTAGTAGATTTTTGACTTCAATTCTAAAACACATTATAGGTTTTATATTGACCTATAATTATAGTAATAAATATTACCGAATATATTAAAAGTTGTAAATTATGCTCGGTACTTAGGTACCTTGACTATTTAGAATTTTATTAAAGCTTTGCAATAATGCTCCTTATAATAAATAAGTCAAGATTCTCTAATTCTGAAATAATATAGGTTATAATTTCTTTATAAGCCATATTTACCAAGCTTTAACTCAAGGTCAGAACATTATTGTCAATATACGAGATTGGATACCACCTGCTTGTTTCTTTATAAATATAAATATCGATAATAGATATTCAATAATAAGGGTTAGAATCAATTGTAAATTACGAGTAGATCACAAAATTAAGGCCGCCAAAGCACGCCCTTTTAAATTCATAATTCTCGCGGGGTTAAAAATAGGATTCAAATCAATTAATGTAGTCAAATTTGAATATTATTGGAATTACTGAACCGATGTTTTCCCATAAAATACTCTGAAGTGGAGCCTAAATCAATTATTCAGATTAGTAATGAAGTTATTATTATGATTTTTGGACAAACTCTGACATATGATTTGTCAATTAGTTCTAATTTGGTCTCCTCTTTGGGCAAACGAAATTACTCAGAATGGAGGAGAAATTTTGAGTAAAACGGAAAGAACCTCTTTTAAAAACACATCGCTTTAAAAAAATACCGTTTATCTGACTTAACTTCCATCAATGAGGCGAAAGAGAAGTATGGCGTTATATCTAAAATGCGGTCGGGCCAGTTCAAGTTGATAGAAAGGGGAGTGAGGTTGTTCTGTGTGAGACAGAAATAGCCCGCCGGGGCTTCTACTGATACCAAATTGGGCGTGGGGAAAGGGGCGAGCGCAAATGGAGAATTCCGCTACTTTTCCTTTGGAAATGGGTAGAGGATGAAATGGAAATTGTTATGATTGTGGGAGAAGAAAACTCTTCGAAGTGCCTTCGCCTCGACATTTCATCGGACCTGCAACGCCCGTGGTTATTAATACATATAATGGATATTTGACCTCGGTCATTTATTCAATTATTATTTCGCCTATACATTTTCGATGTAATGTATCTCCTTTATTTCCATTTTTGCGTCATAATTGATTTGGATTGTTTCGTAAAACTCTCTCCAGAGAATTTTGTAAAATCGACTGAACTTTAAAGGACCTTTAAGGGTGTGGTTTGGAGGAAAAGCGAATAAACCTGGAACCAGTTTTATTGATTTTGGGGCAAGTGGAATGCTTGATATATTCACTGTTGGGTCATCTAACCAACAACCAAGAATCGTATTAAGATTAATGAAATAGCAGGAGTTTGCTACGTAAAAGTTGGTAAAACCGTAGGAGAACGCAACGACATCATGACGCAGTAATTTCTACTGCACCGCGCACAACTCGACGAGTTTATTCGCGACATGAAAAAGGGGAAGTCGCATGAGCGGACCAAACCAATAATAGTGAAACAAGTTTGCGTTGTGCCAAAGCCAAAGGCCAGTCAAGTAATTCATTGTTATAAAAAAATTTGCGTTTTTGTTCACTTATTAACTTGTCTAGTTCTTTTTTGTCAAAAAACTCTTTTAATATCTTATTCAGAAAGTTTTTTGCCACTTGGATTGGTATGGAGGAGTTGGAGGAATATTCATCATTGGTTGCAATATCAAATTATAATGGCTTTTTAGAGCCCTTTTGAGTACGATCCGTTCGACCTTTTAGGGTGAACCCTTATCCCACATCGATCGAGGTCTCAAAAGAGAGACAGGAGAACACCTGTTTCACAGGTCAAGATTTTCGAGTGCTTCATCGTATATTTTCCATTCCTATTGATCTCATATTACCACGTTGCTGAATACAAATGTGGAATAAAAATAAATGTAAAACACGACATGTAGAAAACTATATTCCCATTAAATACATCCAGGTCGTTAAGATATTAGAAATATTCAGGATATCATAGATTAGATAAAGAGACTTTCCAAATAACCGTCCCTAAACAAGACCAAAAAGGAAAAGAGGAAAAGCAGCACTTTTTTCATTAACGGGGTTTGGAGTGTGCCCTCGTTCGCCGAACGGGGCTTGCCAACATCATGTTGACAATCACGAAAGCGAGAAGGAGAGAAGCAAAGAGGAAATAAATATACGTAGGCAGCGTTGCCGGTGTCCACGAAGCCTTGGTGTCCGGCGCATGTGCACTATCTTCGACCTTTCTCACAGCCGTATGGATTTTTTGAGTTTTTCGAAAGTTCGGATCTCACGGGGGAAGAGTGGGTTTGACAAATAACAAGTTATCGTAAAAACTACGAACACCAAGTTTAATTAAGCGAGAATTAGGAGGAATTTGATTCTATCGAGTAGGGACCAGTTGGAATATCTGAATCACCAAGGAAAGAGAGATGAGGAGCAAAATGAAACGGAAACTCTAATTGAAGAATAAAGCGATTCTGTACGCTCAAGATTTGACTAAAATTGCTGATAATTCGCGGATGGAACCTCCAAAGCGCACGCGCTCTCGCCGTTCCTCATCGGCCAATAGCTCTCCTAGCACCGCTATCGTCGAGCGCGAGGATTCGACTGGCAGTTTCCATTCAACTTGCACGTGGTAGAGTTTCCTCAGCAGAGAGAGCAATGGCCTCGTTGATTTCTCCATTGCACGATTTGGTGCTATAATTCTGATCACCTGCGTATTCCGCTTAGCATCGTTTGCTTACGGGTGACGGTAGAAATATTTGTAAGATTGTGGTATACTAATCATACCAAGTAGAATTTCAAGGTAGATATTATGATTGTTTAAGACTTTACAAAGCAGTGGCGTAACTTACAGTATTTCTACATATAAAATTCGTATTTTGAATCATTTTTAAGCCAAAACATTTAATGTGGTAGTCATGAATTAGTTACGTGTTATGACTCAATTTTTGAAATTATAACAGAGTTGCCAGATTTAAAATATTTTTAATGATTTGTGGATATTTATTTTACGAGGTAAAAAATTGAATTAGCTGTGATATTCAAAATAAAAAAACACAATAAAAAATAATACTTGTTATGAAAAATCTATAGTTATTATAGCTTAAACAAAACGAATAAATAATCCATTCAGCTCAATATATCAATCAAACCCCAATAAACCTCTGGGAATGTGCAATATGGCAAATCAGAGCGACATCTGTCAAAACTAGTGAAATTCGTTTTTAAAATAATTCATTCCAGGCTTTTTTCCGTTCCAGAAACAGCATGACGTCGACGTTGGAGCCGTGCGAGAGCCAATCCACATCGGGATCGTTGTCGAGCACGTTGGAAATATTCGATAAGTTCAAATCGGTCCAGAGCGAGCGCGAATCCGACGAGGAAAGCTTCCACATACCGTTATTAGGCGGTGATGACGAAACGGAAAGCAGCAAGGAAAATGTTAACGAGAGCGATACTTCGCTGGATTCCGCCAACGAAGATGTATCGAAAGGCAAAGAAAAAACTGTTTGTTATAGGAACATTACCAAAGAAAATGAGATTGAAAATGACTTGTTGGTGCAAGAATTAAACAAATATGTGAATAATTTTACTGACGAACCGTCTTGTACTGAAAACAGTAATAGTTTAGAAAATGCAAAAATAAACAATTCTTGTAAAGAAGCGAAAAATAATAGCACATCCTTAGACGATAATAAAAAAACCGAACAAAATTCGGAAGCACTAGACGTCAAAATTCCTGATCCTAACGAAAACCCAAAGGAAAGCGATGTGTCAAACAAAGATATTAACATAACCGAGACTGAAAAAAAATCAAACATCACTGAATCAACGGAAAACCTGACTGTACCACAAGAAATTTCGGAAGAACCCTCGAACAAAAAGGAATCCTCTAACATAGATCCTCAAGAAGAATCTAACAACCAACCCAGCAATAGTGAAGCACAATCGTATAAAAAAGACTTAGATCGCGAAGACTTATTAGACATATCGGTTATACGAGATGTGGAAGAAGACGACGCATGCGCCATAGCAGCCGAAACTGAAAAATCATCTGACACTGACGATCAAGAAGACAAACAAGAACCGGAAACCGATGACATGGAATTGGAGCCTGAAGATACTCAAACGTCGAGCGAAAAGGTAGAATATGACGAATTGGGCGAAGAAAATACAAGTGACATTGATCAAAAAGATAACGATTGCACTATAGACGAATTAGTGGAATCTAACAGCAATCAAAGTGTCGTTAGTGAAAAGATATCCGAGGCACAATTAGAAGAAAACGATGATTCGAAAAATGAAGGAG